>OY720633.1:12092596-13350751 GCA_963169105.1 Ceriagrion tenellum
CTCACCTCTCGGACAACTCCTCAGCCACACGATTCCCAGAGAGAAAAAGATATGGCAGCAATTTAGGGTCACTGCTCTATTATCACGCAAAAATTTTTAAATCGAATCCAAACCCGAAGAAGCTCACAACGTTGAAGGGCTGGAAGTGATATATAATCGTTCGTTCATTCACTCAGACCGCTCAGTGGCAAATACATACAAATAAAGGTTCAAACAGAAAGGTAGAAATAAAGTGGATAGGAACACAAAATTATATATATATATATATATATATATATATATATATATATATATATATATATATATATATATATATATATATATATCGTTTAATTGGAATAAAACACACATAAGGATTGCTATGAACATATTATAAAAGAGAGATGGTTGTGTCGTTTTAGGAGATAAATCTGATGACTGTACGAGAGATTGTACGAGAATTTTCTCAGCATTTCCAATTGTAATTAAAAGGAAAAAGTATTGAACTGAAAATAAGTGCGAAGTGGTGTGAAATAGTTTCATTCAATTGCTTCAACACGATAGTATGAGCTTGATTTAGTTTCTCTTTGCCTTTGGGCAAAGTCTAGGTGACAAACATCATTCATGAAGAAAGAAAATGGATTCAATGAAAATTCTGAATATTTAATCCTCGGGAGACAGTGAGCTCAATTCAATATGCATAAAATACGCAAAAGTTTAAATCCATAATATTTCATTCTTTTTCTTGGCTGTTGCGCTCCATAGCTCAGACACTTTGACCCTCAGAAAATGGCCAAGAAAAAATGGAATCTTCAAATGACAAATCGCTGGCAAAAGAGCGCTTTAGAGGACGGACAAATGTGAGAAGAGCCAACGAATGCAAAAGATCGGAATGTAAATGAAGCGACGCACAAGAATGAAAATGTTGTTTATTATACATGAAGATTTATCTGCCCCTTAGCAGAAGAATGAGAGAGAAAGAGAGAATTCCCAAGGAATTGGTAGTCTTTGGGCAGAGAAAGAGGGATAGTTGGGGAAACTGACATCTGGGATGTAAATGCAACATGGAATGAGAATGAAGGTCTGTAGTGACTCTGTATTGGGATCGGTAGATTAATAAATTCAAGAGAAATGCAAATTCTTATACCCCCGCGGAAGGAAAACGATCTCCGATTTTGACTAGATTTCAGTGGAGTAGCAATTTTAACATGAGCGATTTTACAATTGAGCGCTCATTAACATTCAGCCTCTTGACTTGACGACGTTGGCCAAGGCGGGAGGTCCTCCCGAGGGTGCCACTCTCGCGATCTTCGGCGCCTCCTTCCCTCCCTCCCTACCTCCGCCTACCTCCCCGCCCCCCCCCCCCACCTCTCCCGTCCAAGAAACCAAAACAATGGAGACTTGAAGCGCGCAGTCATTACCACGAGACCCTTCGGGAATTAGGGGTGGGTGAGGGACGACCACAATGGCAGCCCACGCATCTCAGTCACCCGTCTCTGCTTTTCTTTCTTCCCGCTCCTCGGGTGAAGGCGGATGTGCCACGGGGTGGTGGTGCAGGCTGGTCATTGTGCGAGTGTCTAGGGGGGAGCGGTGAGGAGGAGGAGAATAATCGTACAAAAGGGGAGGGGGGTGAAGAGAGAGAGAGAAAGGAAAGCGAAAAGATGCCTTGGGAGACGATGCGAGGAGGGAGGGTGTTGCTGGGCGTTGAGGGGGCTGTGTTACTCTACCGTGTTTTGTTCCCACCACTAGCATCAACCACCTCCATTACCCGTGCCTCCCAATCCCGCCCCGTAAATGGTAACCAATCACCATCCAAGTGAGACTCTGAGTTTCTCCGGTGCTCTCGCCCCTCGCCATGGAACAGGTAAAGCGAAGCGGGAACAAGGGTCCGCGGGACAATACGCTCGTGAATGTATTCACCCTCCCCGTCTTCGCTAAAGAGGAGCGTGATCCACCCGTCTCCGCGTTTCCCTGTGGTAAAACATCCTATGAAACTTCCTTACGAATTCACCTGAAAAATATTTTGAGATATTCCTTAACCCTCTGAGTGCGGCATGACGTGATACCACGTCATGGTTGTATTTACTCAGGTGCTGAAGACGTTATATCACGTCATGGGTATCTTGAGTGTTCAAGCTTTCATTAGGGCGCCTAGTGAAAGTATCTTTTAAATTTTTAAAGCAATCACGGTACCCTTGACGTGATATCACGTCATTAGCACCAGTGTAAAGACAACTATGACGTGATATCACATCATGCCACACTCAAAGGGTTAAAAAAATTACCCCCAGTTCTCCTCAGAAAGTATACCTCTATGAAATAATTTCCATAGAATACGGAGAGGCCAAAAGGCTTTTGAAAGTGGGTTGTAGTTGCTTAGAATATATATTTTTTAAGCCTAATGAGTAAGATTTACAGTCAATGGCAAATTTTTTTGCAAAGATTGAATACTTTTTAGTTATCGAGATATATTCTGTCAGTCTCAGCACAACTAAGTGCTATAATTCTATCGTTGACAAAAAACGACTGGCTAAAATTTGTTGCTTTTATTGGATTATATATTTTACTTTATCGTCATTTACTGTAATCAATGCACTCGGCACTCTTTGCAATGGCTTGTTTTATTTTTTCCTTTTGAATTCTGATAGATTACTCATGAATTTGATAATCTCGTAGGAAATTATTTCATTTACTTAGGGGAACAATTTCCTTTGAATTTGTTTTCCCTATGGCTGAAGTTTTTCACCGATTTTTCCAAGGGAAGTAATATCCCATAATATCTATGAGTCCCAGGGAAATTACTGAGAAAAGTCTTACTTAAAAAGAAAAATCCAGGGGAAAAATTTCCATTGAGTTTAAGAGGTTTCCTTTGGGAAGAAATTTTCCTGAGCAATGTTGAATTTTTCCGTTTCTTCTTTCTAAAACTTCGCACCAGGGTCGATGCTTCCCATTTTTGCAATTGATATTACCTGAAAAGCACTTAGTGGACCATTTCCTTTGCTGTGATGAAGTCTGTCCTCAGCAATGTCCTGTAAACGCAGCTGCTGAACTTAATATTTTCAGGCGTAACTTGGTAATACTACACGATGTATGATGATGAATAGCACACGTACTATTCAAGTTTTTTCTTTAATTTAAAAGGGAGAAAGCAATTGCTCAGTGAGTTACAGGGGTATAGGTCTTCCAAGCACATCATACAAAACGTACATTAAAATAATCAAAAGGAAGCTACAAACTCTTTTCGATAACATTTTAGTAGAAAAGCAAGCTGGTTTCAGAAAAGGAAGATCTTGCATTGACGATGTTATTCCATTAAAACAAATCACACAGAAGCGAAGAAAATCTATCCATGAGGCTCACCCAGCATTCATAGATTATGAAAAAGTATTCGATTGCGTCAACAGGTGAATTTTGTGGTCGATTGTGAAGAAGAGATTATTTCGTAAACACCTCGTAAAAGTTACTCAGAGCCTTTATGGAAGCACTAGAATGGTAATTGATACTTTGATGCAACTTTAACAAGATATTGTCATTAATCAAGGTGTATGATAGTGTTGCAGTGTATCACTTTGTTGAATGTATGCATAGATGACCTTTCGAGGAAATGAAAAACGAGCAATGTGGCCCCAGACATAGATTTGGGTTCGTATGAGTACTTAAATACAATGATATTCGCTGATAACCAAGTTATTAAACAAGATAGTGAATATAACTTGCAAATGGTAGGTTTTAAATTACACAGAATTAGTAACGTGTGTAACCTGAAAATGTCAAGAGCTAAAGCAAAAGCCATGGAATTCTTAGGAAGCAGCCCGAAAAGAACAAAAATTATCATAGACGATCTATCTCGCGAACAGGGGTCCCATTTCCAGTATTTGCGCTGTTGTATATCATAACACGATGACAAAGATATTGCAAATAAAATTTGAAATTTTCCAGAGGATCGATGGGACGATACGAAGAAATTTAAAATACAAAACCAGGAAAGAAACCAAGATTAAATTTCTTAAATAATGGCAGTTCCTACTGTGTTTTATGGCTCAGAATTTTAATCAGCTAAACAAAGAGAAATAGAAAGGGTATGAGATAAATTAAAGAATGCATCCATAAGAGAAGGTTTTGGTGTTCAACCTATTACAGCTAGGTAAGTATTGCACAAAATCCTCAGGAAACAAGAGGACAGAGAATATACTACGAATACCAAAGGGATGATATCCTTAGCTGACTTTGGAGTAGAAGCCGTTTGGTTTAAGAAGTATCAGAAGACGAAGACTGAGCCAGTACACTGATTCTATGATAACTTCTATAATGGTCTCATTTGCAAACGACCAGTGTCATTGCATAGGTGATATACAAATAAAACTATTGAGAAAATTGCAAAATTAATACTTATTCAATATTAATATATTTTTACCAATTTACGTCTAAAAATATCGATCTCATCGCAAACTCCCCTAGTGTCAAGAAGGAAAGACTCTACTTTGTCTGTACCTGACATGATATGCATCCTAGGATGCGATGAAACCCGTTATCTGCTGATGAAATCATTGTGAAAATTACAGCGTTATGATTGATAAGAGTCGCGATGAAAATGTCTCTTGGCTTTAGTAAATTAATATATTTTTGTCTCCCTCTTCTTCCTCTTCGATCTTCAATCTGTCGATTGATTTTCAGCAACTCGCCATTCCCCATCTGCCTTTCTCTTCACTTAGGCATAGGTTTTGCATCCCTCTTATCTGTCCCAAATATTGCAGACGTGGCCTTCCTCTAGATCCTCTTTCCTTTAACTTTTCCCTCAATTATCAACTTCGGGAGCCCTTCGTGTCTCAATAGGTGTCCAATAAGCTCTAATCGTCTCTGGACTAAGGTCTTCTCCAGGCTGTGTTTTTCATCTACTCAATGCAGAACTTCTTCGTTTGTCACTTTGTCAGCCCATCCGATTCTTAGCATGCGCCTATAGCACCAGAATTAAAAAGAGTTGATTCTTCTCTTCTCTTCAACGCCCAGAGTCCATGTCTCACACCCGTAAAGCATTACACTCCACACATATGCTTTAAGGAGCCTCTACCTTATTTGCAAGCTTTTACGTCGGGACGTAAATAGCTTAATTTTTTGGACTAATTCTACTCTTTATTTTGTCCCTACTTTGCCCATCTTTCATTATTCTTATTCCTAAGCACACAAAGGAATCAACTTGATCAATACGCTTAATATCAACCATAATCTGCGCCTTCGCTTGTCCCTCCCTATCACATACCATAATCTTTGTTTCGGTGGCATTGATTTTCATGTTGTATCCTCTTCCCGCGTCATTAATCTTCTCTATCATTATTTGTAGGTATTCTTCCCTTTCGGCCAAGAGAGCAATATCATCTGCAAATCTTAGCATGTCTATTCTTTCTCCATGTATTATCACACCCGTTTGTGTTCTTTTCCGGACTTCTTCGAGGGCCTCTTCCATATAAATATTAAATATCACTGGTGATAATACGCATCCTTGTCTCACTCCCTTAAGTATCTTAGCTTCTACATCTTTTTCTCCCCCCGGAATAGCTTTTTTGCTCTCATATAAATTTCATATGATTTTCCTATCTTTGTAGTCAATTCCAGCTTTCTTTAGGACCTCAAACATTTTGTCCCGTTTAACATTATCGAAGGCTTTCTCCATATCTATGAATGCAATGTGTGTTTTCCTATTCCACTCCAATCTTTTTTCTGTAATAAATCTTAAGGCCAATATTGCCTCTCATGTACTTCTGTTTTTTTCTAAAGCCAAATTAATCTTCAGAGAGCTAACCTTCAGCTTTTCTTTCTATGCGATGGATTTGTCATTATTTTTGCTGTAGGTGAGACTAAACTTATCGTTATGTGCTGTTCGTATTTCAATGCCCCAGCTTTTTTGGTAAAGGCATTATGATATTATTTTATAAATCGGCAGGGAGTTTTCCTCATTCATATATCAACTTCATGGGGTTATAGAGCCAGTCCTTCGTCAGTGCTCCTCCTGCCTTGAGGAGTTCATCTGGAATGCCGTCTATATCAGGGGATTTGTTATTTTTCAGGCTTTTTATTACATTTTGCATTTCACTACTTTATCTAACAGTTATTTTTTCTGACAGCTTCTGCATGTCCTCCGCATTAGATATTAGTTTCGATGGTGCGTCCACGGTAAGTGGTCATAACCGTCTTCTTCAAAGGTAAATTTTTCACAAAACAATATAACCCATGGTCATTACTGCATTATGTTGGAATGGCATTGATAAATGTCTTGGGTCCAAACCGTCGTGGGCTGTGCAATCAATAATGAATGTTTCTTGTTATCTCTCCGTGATGAAACACTGTGATTTAATGTTTCTGAGTTCAGCTAAATGTAGCTGCCATAAAACGCTGACATTTAGTTTTTCCCACAGTACAACAAGTTTACATAAAAAGTCAGTCTACATCGCGTTCAGTGATAATAGTGTCGGACCCGAGAAGTCGTTGAAAGAATAGACTCATATATCTCCGATCGGAAGGTTATAATAATCGACAAATAGAAAGTCAATTTGAACAATATAAATTAGAAAAATAGAACAATGAAATATAAAATAGAAAATTGCTAGTAATGATACTTTTGCGCCGTGACGAAGCTTGTCAGTTCCAAATTTATTTCTCGCTATTTTTAATCGATTTTGGTCACTGGAGTATGAAGAGGTTGGCAAAGATTTTTTGATAACATTGGCGGAAATTGCTTGGCTATAAGAAGTATTACCATGAACATTAAATTTAAATGACATATGTTCTACATGGCCAAGTTCACTAACTTTACAGCTGTTTGATTTCATCATTCTACTGCTTTTTTTTACTTATTTTTGCCATGATTTGTAAAAATTTATGAATTTTCCCTTTTTGCCTTTGATACATGTGCCTACGCATGTGATAGATGGCTTTCTTTTCGCAGGAATCACGGTTAGAGTCTTAAACGAGTCCCGGCGCACTTGCTGTTTTTTTTTTTATTTTACTTCAACGTTTCAAGAAGTATAGCTTCTTCCACAAACTGCATTTTAAATTCTGCGAGTTAATGCGGATAAAAGTTTAGTTTCTTTTATAAAATCTAATACTCATTCGAAGTCGTTCTTTATGAGTGGTTTGCCTCTTCCAATATTCCTTTCGACAGCCGAATTACTTTTCAATG
This sequence comes from Ceriagrion tenellum, assembly GCA_963169105.1. Taxonomy (NCBI): domain Eukaryota; kingdom Metazoa; phylum Arthropoda; class Insecta; order Odonata; family Coenagrionidae; genus Ceriagrion; species Ceriagrion tenellum. The sequence continues at coordinate 12,099,750 of OY720633.1, forward strand.
ATTCCATATCTTCATATTTAATCTATCATAAATCTTATGGCTCAGAAAGCATAATGACTAAGAGATTTGATGATCAAATTCATTTGACGTGGGTCTTTAAGGTAGTTTGTGCGAAAAATCATTTTACTTAGAAATCAATGAATTTGGTCTCATTTTAAAGAAAAATATCTCTCATATACAATAACACCAAAAATTCAACCCCTTACCCCATTACTTTTGGAGATATTTTCCAAAAAATACCAGCCCTTTTACATGGGAAATGGTATGTGCATGCACTCCAGAGAGACATTATTTCCGAAATGAGGTATTTCTAACATTTAGCCATCGTAAAAAAACTAACAGTGTGTAGTTTGTATGTTTTATCAACTATATTTGAAAATTAATCATATTGTCACCACAGTAGGTTCTTGGGTATCACAAAAAACCTGTTTTGAAGGCGTTTCAAACGCACCGCGCGAAAAAAATGAGTCAAGTTAAAGACTTTTGATATTCTCATTTAATTACTTAACATTTCTGTCACATAAAACTATATAATTGCACCAATAATAATGCAATATTTAATTCGTGTGTCCTACTGCTGGTGAAATCAAAACGTATAATTCGAATATGGTCTCTATTATGAATAGGGAACTATGTCGCTCGGACTGCCTTAAGACTGCATAATTTTTAGTTACAGCAGAACATTGGAGAAAGGGATCAATTCGTAAAATCATTGCTGGAATAGATACGCACATACATATATATACTGTCGGGAAGATAGTCCAAAAAGTAAAGTAAAACTGCAGAATAAATCGCAAGGATGATACTGCGGGCAAATGATATTAGTTGTATGAAAAGGGAGATAACATGCGGGAAACAATTTTTTCAGCCATAAAATGAATGCTTGTCGCTGAATGGGAATAGAGAAATTAAAATTAGCTTACACTCTAAGTGAACAACTTACACCTTTGAACGCTGTTTCTTGAGATAAAATGTCGCGCTAAGCGTTTGACAAAATGTATTTTAGATATATATTCTTGGAACCGTTTTGTTCTTTAAAGCAAACAAATGATTTGGTAAAACATTGATAAATCTAGTCAACGGAAAATCGTACATCAAACAGCAGACAGAGAGAACAGCCGCGATTTTTAACACGAGCATCATTAGCGCAAATGAGTGAAATGAATGATTTCAAGCATGAATACATATTATGGAATAGATGCTTGGAATTTTTGCCTAAGCTACGAGTTGCCAAAATTTCCACTTTTAATTCACCCAGTGCTTGGCGTCCCTTCGATTATTCTTTTCAGTTGTTATTGTAAATAGACGTTGTTAATTGACGCTAACGTGAGACTGTGGTGAATAATCATTAACGATCGAGGATATATGAATTACTTGTTACTTTGAGTAATATTTTGCTATTTTTGTGATCTAAAAGTTACTTTGTAAAGGCTAGAGAGGAAATATCTATTACAGAAAATGTGTAAGAGGTTTATTAAACGTCTATCGTGTGCCAACGACGATGTTTGCCCGTCTCTGATTCTAATTTGAATGCACTAAGCCCATAAGGCTGAAAAAAAGAATTTAGAATGCCTTGTTTAAACAGAGCTTGCTTCGTACCAGGCTGCAAAACAGGATATGCGTCTACGAGGACCCAAAATAGGAGACTTGGATTGAAAAATAAGAAACTATTCAAGGCGGCGGTAAGTGCATTCCTTTTTACCTACACTGCAATGATGGCCATAGGGAATACTCATGAAGTCACCTCGCATTATTATTAAATTTCCGTATAGCGATATTCACGAAGTGCTAAGAAGTTAATTGTGCATTTGTATAGTTAAATGTTGAGAGGAATTAAATATATCTGTAGACCGGACGATATTAAAAACGTGTATAATTACGTCCCGCGTGTATTACTACATTTTTTATCTACTGCATTATGATTAATTGTAAGTGAAATCCATGTATATTTATGGTAAAACCAGTATGACGTGTTTATTTACAAACTATCGACTGTATTTACATTTGAACTTCCGTCTTTCATCTCTAGGCGGCACCACTTTACAAAAAGTTGTGTGTTTACGGAATTCTAGACAACAGTTTTCGGCGACGAGATAACAATCCATATTATATATGATTTCAAGCTTCCCCCCACCCCTCGACATTTGAATATGATATTTCGAATAAGTAAAGATGAGTTGGCGATTCACACATTCAAAACGCAAAGAACGTAATATAAATCGGCAGTAGATTCGATATTGTATTTTTTATCTTAGAGGAACTCTTAGGAGCACGTTGAAGTTTGTTGGGAAGAGTTTCGATGAAAATAGGGTGTTCAGAGTGGAAAGGGGATATGAGGGAGAGAAGATGTGAGCTCTTTAAGTAAAATGTGTGGGCGAAGGGATGGAGGGTGGGGTGGGAGGAGCCGGGGGTGGGGAGGTGCACGGTGCGTGCGGAGGGGGTGGGATCGAGCTGAAAGGAGCTGTAGGTATATCCCGGAGAAAAAATAATTTCCTTGCGAAACGAGGAAATTACCGTTCAGCGCTGCCATGGGCGAAAACTGTTCCATTTGCTGAGAATTCCGTACTCCGCATATTACTTTCTCGCTGAGTGAATGCCTTAAGTTAGTCCATTCATCCTCTTCCCCAGGAATAAAAGATCTGCTTCCAGGACGGCTGTTAAAACGGTGGTCATTCAGCCAGCATCAACATCCAATTTCTCGTCTCCCTGCTTTTTAGCACTCCACGGGCCTCTGCCTCGAATGGTGTCCACTGAACGTTTTCCTCGAGCTTAAGAGGGTATACATGTAGGGGATGATAGGAAGGAGGCAGTTTCTCAGCTCAAAAATTTTCCCTTCCCTAAAAATATAGAATTTTATTGAGAATTTACTTTTATTAATCCGGAGGAAATGGGAAAGAGTCGTGACGCAGCGTGTAAGGTTGTAATTTCTGGCTAAAAATTGGAATATTTAATGAAATGCAAATTTTTAGCTCATTATATACTTGGGCCGAAAATTTTTTTTTACTGTTGCCGATAGTGTCATTATATCGGAAAAAACGGTTGGTAATTATCCATATGCAAACCAAGAAATGTGGATTATAAATAAACAGTAAGATAAAATTTATTTGCTATTCGAGTACGACTTTCGATTGATAATGTCTTCGGAAATCCAACTTGATGTTTCAATGTAAAGGTTTAAGTGATTCCCTATCACTCACAATATCCTGGCAACCGTTGCTGACTACGCACTTCGAGCCATTGTATGTACTTGTACGTGTATAATGATCCTATGAGTTTACATTGATATTTATTATCTGTTGACGTTAACAAATTTAAAAGATTATTAGACAAATTGAAAATTATTTTATCCTGTAAATGTCAGTATAGCTATTGTTCATCTCCATAGTATAATGCAAATGAGAAAGCAAAGGCAAACACAATGTCCATAGCACGTTCAATTTCGGATAACCAACGACAATGAATATATACTATGGATTGTTATCTAGTTCTCAAAAACTGTTGTCTAGAATTCCGTAAACAGATAACTTTTTGTTTAAAGGTGCCGCCCAGTGATGAAAGACGAGAGTTCAAATGTAAATACAGTCGATAGTTTGTAAATAAACACGTCATACTGGTTTTACCATAAATATACATGGATTTCACTTACAATTAATCATAATGCAGTAGATAAAAAATGTAGTAATACACGCGGGACGTAATTATACACGTTTTTAATATCGTCCGGTCTACAGATATATTTAATTCCTCTCAACATTTAACTATACAAATGCACAATTAACTTCTTAGCACTTCGTGAATATCGCTATACGGAAATTTAATAATAATGCGAGGTGACTTCATGAGTATTCCCTATGGCCATCATTGCAGTGTAGGTAAAAAGGAATGCACTTACCGCCGCCTTGAATAGTTTCTTATTTTTCAATCCAAGTCTCCTATTTTGGGTCCTCGTAGACGCATATCCTGTTTTGCAGCCTGGTACGAAGCAAGCTCTGTTTAAACAAGGCATTCTAAATTCTTTTTTTCAGCCTTACGGGCTTAGTGCATTCAAATTAGAATCAGAGACGGGCAAACATCGTCGTTGGCACACGATAGACGTTTAATAAACCTCTTACACATTTTCTGTAATAGATATTTCCTCTCTAGCCTTTACAAAGTAACTTTTAGATCACAAAAATAGCAAAATATTATTCAAAGTAACAAGTAATTCATATATCCTCGATCGTTAATGATTATTCACCACAGTCTCACGTTAGCGTCAATTAACAACGTCTATTTACAATAACAACTGAAAAGAATAATCGAAGGGACGCCAAGCACTGGGTGAATTAAAAGTGGAAATTTAGGCAACAATTTCAAACATCTAAATCCATGATATATAGTTATACCCTCGACAATCAAGTCTTCATCATTGTTAAGGATTTGTCTTAGGAATTTTTACTTCCATACAACTTTCTTTTTCTCCACTTATTCGTCCGTCTGGTGCCTGTATAATATCTTTGAATTCATCCAGGGAGCACCAGTTAGTTGAATTTTGAGAATATTAGCCGTGTAATATGTAATGAAGTGGCACAGAGTGATGACAAAATTTTTTAAGTACCTGGAAATCATTTGTTTGGGCATCAAGTTGTTCGTATCTGGTAATTAAAGGCAATTTATTGATATGCAGTGATTCATTATTTGAACTTTCAAGCATGCCTCCTACTTCCTATTGGATAATCTGATTTTAAATTACCAATCCTAAGTGAACCGCTTTACATTCAAATCTCACCTTCTATTGGAAAATCATAAATTTTTTCACGCATTCGTGTGATGATTACTTGTTTTTTGCCGATTTCGCCAATTTTAGTGAGGTGAGATGGATTTGGACTGGCCGTTTAAAGCCGCATTATAATCTGGACGACGTGGGGTGACAAGATGTTTTCGGACCAGCACACCTCCGACCGCATTATACTCGAGGCGTCTGAAGACGTACTTAATTTATTTTCACTTCAAATATTTGAAATCAATGCACTCATCATATACTATCGGGAAAAAATTAATTCAGCCCAAACTCGAGAATTATTATTTTAATATATGTCATTCGTCGGACATAGTATTTAGAATAAGACATATTAGCTCGGGACTTATGGTAAATTCCAACGCTTCTAAGATTCCTTCTTCATATTGCTGAATGAAATTTGTAGCATCGGTATCCAACTATTAGTTTCATCCAATTTCTCTTATGAAAGTTATAATAAAAATGAGGCTGACCTCGCAGAATAACTTGCTACCGTACAATGTTGTTTTTTTATCTTCATGAAATGCATATACCAATGATCGGAAAGGAGAAATGAAAATGATCATGCAGATGCACTGATAAATATTTGCAGAAAGTGTTTATGATCTTATACCGCGGTATTGACTATATCGTTTTACTGACATTTTCATATTTCAACTAGTAATTACAGTTAAACAGTTAATTCGAACGATGAAGCACAATGAAAAAAAATTTATATTTGTTGTATCTACTGATGAATGCATGGGGCTATTTTATTAAATTTAATAGGAAATATCACGCGGGGCAAATTTTGTATTTGGCTAGCCATCTGAAATTTTTTCAGTCAGGTCTTCAGCTTCGATATATTATCCTCAATTTTTTTCCACGGCATCAGACTTTCAAAGCTTTGTGTCCGTATTGAGGGTATAAAATAAAGTAACTGGGAGCGGTAAGAGACCAATTGACAGACAGACTGACCGTGATGCATCAATGGCAAAAAACGGAATGTGCGCCGCCATTCGTCACCTAATTACGTGGGCGTAAAAACTTCTATTCTCCCCTCAAAAAGCGTTCGCGTAATCGGTGTCCATTTGCACCGCAATGCGCGATATTCCATCAGAGTTGTTCTTTCAGGAAAGCGATAAAAACATTGGATCGGAATGACAAGCCGAAGACGGTGATAGCAAGCAATCCCCTTCGCTCTCGCCAGTTGGAGAGCTTAATGCAATCGGAGTTTTTAACGGCTGCTCAAACAGCGTCTGCCTCACGACTCTAATCGTCTTCAAATTACTGTGCAAATCGTTTACTTGCCTGCAAAGAGAGCTCGGGTAAAGCCCAGCCGTGAGTACAGCGCATACCGGAGAAATTGCGACAGAGCTTCGTGAATGGCAGCCGTCGCCGCACCTCGCCCTTCTTGTCAAGCGAAATGGCTTTCGAGTGAACGTCGAAAAATAATCGGAAAAATGGTGTATTACCGCGATTTTTCCATCTCATCCTGATTCCCGGCTAAAAGTGCACCACCAAAAAAACTATCGCCACTCCCGCAAAATGCAATGCAGCGAATAATCTACATGAAGGAAATTTTGTGCTATGCGAGTGACGGATGGCTGGATGGCTGCTTTAGATGACTTTGATATCTCTATAATAATAAATGGGTTGATCTATTTTAATGCTTTTTTATTCAAATATTTTATAATAATCGTTTAGAAATAGCGTCATTCCACTTCTACCAAAAGCCTGTGACAACAGTATCTGTTAAGTTTTTCAAGGTTTATGGATCAAAATTGCAATCATCTAGAGAGAGTAGGTGTTTTACGGCTCATTTATTATGGAGTGCTGCTCATCCAAATACCTCTAGTCGCTCCTAATGTATTATATTCTTCATCTCTGTATGGTAAGAAACATCGGCTCTGGTTGGAAACTATTGAACACATTAGTGTATTTAAAAATATGAATCAAAAGTGTTGTATTTCTCTGCTGCTACACTCTCCGCTTTAAAAAAAGGCTTGTTGATATGCTTACTTATTCTGAATGACTTTCAAACTTCCTTCCAACGTTTTCTTACTGTAAAGTAGCAAATAATAGCCTATGCAAATCCCAAAGATATGTTGTAGATGGTGAAAATTTGTTTCTTCTGGAGAAAAGGTCGTTATCATTTCTATATACAGGAAGTCGTTCCTTAATTCGCTACATCAGCAGCCTCAATATTAAACTTAAAGAGCCAAATTATTACAGTCGTGATTCTAAATTCTATGATTTCTCCATTATGCATTTTTCTCAAAATAAATAGTTCGAGTTTTTTCATTCAGAAAGTTCCACCCTGCGAAGGAAAATTACTTTTAATTCTACACTTTTTAGTTCATTATTTCATCATCTCCATCGACTATATCATCGCAGAAAATTCCACTCTACTTAAGATCTGAAAAGGCATTTGACTACAGGCACGAAAAAATGACACTTTACCTACAATTTCTACCATTTCTATTGCCACAGCACTCTTCTTAAGTTTAGGGGCATTTATTCATTGGGGTCGGATGTACTGATTTCAAGTCTCGATTCGCACGGGTTCAGCCAGAGATTCGTGGATAATTTACCGTTGCATGCTAAGAATTTAGTTTTAATTTACCTTTCGCATCAAGTGTGTCCCAAACAAAGACTAATTCTGCTCCACCTGGGCTCCGTATTAATTGGCTACAAAATTAAAAATACATATTTTTGTAATTTTTTGAAACCAATTAATTGCAATTTGGAAATATCTGAGGAGAATACATTTTTAAAATCCATGCTCATCAATTTATGGTGGTGAACATTTGAAAAAAACTTTTTTAAAGAATTTTCATATTAAAATATTAATGAAACCCCTGCTCAAAAATATATAATATATATAAAATAATTATGTATAGTTTCCTTATAAATACTTCTACAAAATTTCTTTAAAAATTCATTAGATATTCCTTAAAGTATTGAAACGTCATTTAACGGAATTCCCTATGACGTTCTGTAGAATATCTTACGATATTCTGCAGAATACCATAGGCTATTCTGCAGAATAGTCCTTAGAAAAGGAACTGGGTCAACGGAAACCTCACATATTTCCTTAGATTTGCTGAAGTTCTACAGAACAGCTTGTAAGAAGCTATTGTTGCTCTGCAGAAAATAACTCTACAGACCAAATGTTCTCTAGAGTCAGGCTCTCATGTTCCGCACAGATCCTTATAAAAGATTCAATATCTGAAGAAAAAGATTCAATTTCTGTATAATTCCTTACTTCTACAGAACAGCTTCTAAGGAATTTTTTTGCAGGCACCCCATCTAATCTGCCTTCTTCTACGGTAATAATTTTCAAAACTTATTTTATCATTATGTGAGTTGATATTCGTTCGCTCTTTTGGATCGATTGTCAGTTCACGGGGACGACCTCTCTCGGGTTGTGTCGCTTGGCCCACGACTTAGACTGCTCGTTGGATAAAATTTCCCAGCAACCTAAGGCATCTTGTCCCTTAAAGTCCACAAATATCAACACAGGGGAAGAGCACGCCTCGGTAGCGTATTTTCTAGCGATAAAACACTCGTCCGGAAATCAAGGATTATTATATCATCTGTGGAATGTCATTAAGAAACTAAAAAAAATAAAAAAATGCTCCCCCCACAAATGTACGAAGGAGGTTCAATCAGAAACGTGAGGCCCCCTAGCCATCTCCGAGCAAAGCAAAACAACAAACGCAAAACGCGACCCTGCCTTAGAAACCTGCCTTAGAGCCTGCCTTAGAAAATTTCTTAGAAACTAATCTCTAGAATGTAAGAAATTCTACAGAAATTGACTGTTTTTCTTCAGAACTAGTTCCATTTCTAAGGATCTGTATGGAATATGAGAGCGGTTCTCTAGCCGTTCTCTAACATGTTCTGTAGAGTCAGGCTATCCTGAGAGAAAAATAACTCCTTGAAAGCTGATCTGTAGAACTACAGCAATTCTACGGAAATACGTGAGGTTTCCGTAGACCCAGTTCCTTTTCTAAGAACCTATAAGGAGAGTCGTTGGGAATTCAACAGAATATTCTAAGGAATTCTGCAGAGCGTCCAACGGTATTCTGAAGAATATCCTAAGGTATTCTGCAGAACGCCGTAGGGAATTCCGTGAAATTACGTTTCAATACTTTGAGGAATATCTACCAAACTTTTTAAGAAATTCTGTAGAAGTATTTATAAGGAAACTATACAGAATTTTTTAGCAGGGGACTTCACCGGCAGTGTCAGAAACGAAAAAACTCCCAAGAGGACGATAGCAGACTATTTCAAAAATATTTCTTCCAGATACCCCCCGTGGAAGGATAATGATTCCCCTTAGCACTTTTCCCACCCTCACTGACGATCAAAGGGAAATACTGAAAGAAGCAAAAGAAATCGAAGAGGTCGACCGAGTCATGGGAAACGTAGCAAAAGAAAAGAAAAATCACCACTGAGGTCATATGACCACTCCCATACGAATTCCACTTAACTTTCTCCGATTTAATAAACTCAACCCTAACAGAACTATTCGACCTAATATTGAAAGAAGAGAGTTTGACTGATAGTCAAAAGGATGCCACGAAATGTAAACAACCTAAAACACCAAATGGCTTCCAACCAACAGCACTACTCAACTCAGAACATAAAATTTTAGCTCATATTATCAATAACAGGATCTAAAAATCTCAGGCCAAATGTTATCTCCAGAACAGTACGTAATATTCAAACAGCGAAACATTATCAATGCATCGCTACTAATTATAAATGTAATACCATCACACCCTTCAAAAAAATTACTTTTAGGTGATTATGACAATCATCCTACATAAAGCGTTAATTTGGCACAATCGAACACAAATTTACGGCGCAAATCATTCCTCAGAATATTTTAATTCTCTCTTTTTGATGTGTTAAATATTGTCGACTCAAATCAATAGCTTACTGCAGTTTGACGTCACGTTACAAAAGTTCATGAAACATGATAATTTTCATAGTTTCTATGCAAGTATAAATCATTGATTCCAAGCAAAGTTTTCCAAACTTTATCACGAATTAATCAATACTATTCACGATTGGGTGAATTTGCATCAAAAAGATTTTTTCTTCCTCTTTTCAACAAAATCTTCAAAAAAATCCTACCAAGCATAAACACTTCTGGTTGCAGCCTCAAACATTCTTCTCAATGCATAAACAATGTTTCAATTCTTTCTTCTAGAGTTTAAGTCAAAGTCCAAAATAAATTCGTTTTTCTACCAAATCTGAGAAAATGATAAATAAATATTTATATCTTCGACGAAAACTCCAGAATATCAAAGTAATTAATTTGAGGTAAATAAAAAACAACCATCTGATTATAAAAAATTTATGAGTAAAAGATACGATTTCTTTTTGTGTAAATCATTTCACGCAGTAGCTGTGATTTATAGAGCAAAAATTGATTTTTTTATTTATAATTTTCAATACTCATTATTCTCGTAGTATAAGGCAGATGAACGCAGGTCCTTTCTAGTCAGGCCTAGCAGCGCTGTTTTCAGACGAAAATGTCAGTTCTTTTTGTAATGGCTCTTATGCAGCTGATGTTGTTTGAGCAAATCTGAACAAGCTTGTAAAATGTACAATTGTTTAAGGTAGTCCGAGCTAGATAGTTCCCTAGTCATTATGAAAACCATATTCGAATTATACTTTTAAATTTCACCAGCTGTAAGACACATCAATTAAATATTGCATTGTTAATGGTGCAATTATATCTAAAGTGCTAGAAATTATATGACAGAAATTGTAAGTAACTAAATGAAAATATCTAAATGAGTCTTTAACTTGACTCATTTCTTTCGCGCGGTGCGTTTGAAACTCTTTCAAAACGGAAGGTTTTCTTGTGATACCCAAGAACCTACTGTGGTGACAATATGGTTAATTTTAAAAAATAGTTGAGAAAACATACAAACTACACACATAGTTTTTTTTATGACGTCTAAGTGCTAGAAATACCTCTTTTTGTAAATAATGTCTCTCTGGAGTGCATGCACGTACCGTTTCCCATGCAAAAGGCTGGTATTTTTTTTCAAATATAGTTGAGAAAACAGACAAACTACGCGTTGTTAGTTTATTTACTACATCTAAGTGTTACAAATACCTCATTTTGTAAATAATGTCTCTCGTGAGTGCATACACGTACCATTTCCCATGTAAAAAGTATGGTATTTTTTGGCAAATATCTCGGAAAGAAATGTGGTAAGGGGTAGAATTTTTTGTTTCATTGGACAGGTGAGATATTTTTCTTTAAAATGAGATCAACTTCATTGATTTATAAGTGAAATGATTTTTCGCTCGAACTACCTTAAATATCTGACTTTGTCCGCGTCAGGACCGTTTGTTATGTCATACTTTGATTGTGGCAATTGGATTCATCACCTATTCATTCAAATAGAACTCATTATCACTCATTCATCGTTTCTCTGTGGCCTGATTGGCACGCTTCATAACGACGTCTCTCAGCTGGTTAGTTGAAATCGTACAGTTAAAGCAGTAGATGACCATTCACGATTCACTGAACTGTGGACACAATAGAGAAGCGATAGCCGGGATAGCGAAGAAGAAGCAAGTGCATTGGTTGGGGGGGGGAGGAGGTGGAGGAGGGGGTGGGGGGTTGAAGGTGGTGGGGGGGGGGGCAGGGGTTGAAGGGCCGGCCATCTGGGGGCGCGCGGGGGAGGGAGAGAAAGATTCCTAATGGAGTGGACGGAGGCGGCGACCAGGGGTTTAAGAGCGGAGGCGGAGGCGGGGTGAGTGACGTAAGATTGGGGGAGGAGGAGGCATAAGTAGAGTTATGGGGCTGAGACGTGAGGCGCGAGGAGGGAATAGGCGGCCCTTCAAGAGGCTCCTTCTCCGCTGACGAGGCTCGACTGGCCCGCAATTAATTCGCCGCTCGCTCGCCTCTGCAATCGCTTTCAAACCTCTTCTGAGAGGCTCTCGTCGAGGGAAGGATAGGGGGGTGAGGGTTAGAAGAAGATCTCCTTACGCTCTCGCCCACGGGGGGGTGGGGTGGTGGTTGGCCGGGGAACCTTGGAGGGGTGGGATTCAGAGGGCGGAAGGAGATTTCGGGAGCAATCAATGTATAAGCGGTTTCCTCGGAAACATATTAAACGACTTTGATGAATGCCTTTCTCATTTCCCTTCGCCCCCTTCTCATCCGCTGCTTCGAATGCGATATTCAATTCCGAGGGATGGCTTCAAATGGCTTCTTTTCCTCCATGGAAATTGCTACCTCCGTTCAACTTCGAGGAAAATGTCTGACGATATTCACAAAGTAGGCATTTCCTTTCCGACTCGTTATCCGAAAAATGCGTTGTCAGCTCTTTTAAATTAACACGTGAAACGAATGAGGATTCGGCATTGATGGTCACAGACCGTATAATTCCATAAAAACTCTTGAAGCAATATATTTTTGTGAAAGGTATGAGCGTCCATCATTTATATTATTTATATTCCTTGGATTCACATGTAATCACTGAGAATAACAGCGGGACTTGTCTATGTTTCGCGGAGTATGGTGAGTGGCCTTAACTATTTCATCAAGTAGTCTTTATGCCAAACATGCATAGAATGCATGCTAAGTGAAAGTTTGAATTTTGGTGAGAACGTCATTCGAGTAGGTTCTCGTTAGCTTCATCTGCAGATAAACTTATCCACAGCGTTTAATAGACAGAGAAATGGGTGAAACATTAAAAAACTGGAGTCTTTAATTTTGTAGATTCCACATTATTATAGTAGGGACTCGTCATGGGTCGCGGGTAATATTTCTTGCCAATGGGTTTCTATAAAAAGATAAGAAATAGCACTTCATTTACGGTAAGTAGAATCATGAGAACGTGTTAATTAAATGATTGATGGATTCTTCTTAGAAATGTATACATAAACTGTGATAATTTGAAATTTCAGCTATGTTTTATTTAGCTTATTTATAAAACAAAATCCAAATTTCAACAAATTCACCATTTAGTGTTACACAGCTGTAAAAGGGATTATGGTGGGAGCCCCTAGAGACTCGGAGGCTGCACCCTAGGCTTAGGCTGCTTGATAAATTCAGAACTGGTGTGTTTCAGAGCGGCACAGAGAATATTATCATGACGCCTCACTACATTTCTAGGTCTGACAGATTCGATAAAATAAGAGAAATACTCCACTGAACAGCCAGGTACAAAAACTCGTTCTTTCCGCGCACAATAAGCGATCACAATAAAAACTGAACTCCTCCAAATACACTCTCATAGGAAATGTCACCATTTCACCTCCAAAACTTCTACATCTTTACACGGCTGGTGGCCTACCACCCCCTACCACACGCCCAAACGGCGGCTCGCGGGGTAGTTTGTAGATGTAGGATTATTGATATAGACCGTTCTATTTCAAAACCTTCCGGGAATTGGATTTTTATAATTTATTTTTAGAGCAATATTGCAACTTATCTGGCTGGTCATAGATTCAAAAATATCCCTTAGAAATCAATAAATCCTTGTTTGGGTCTCTTACAAGTACCTTATTGTACAAATATTCTTTTAAACTGACAGCCAATTTTTATTTTATACTGAGATAAAGCATTCTTCATTATCTCCAGCGTAATAAATGTGCCAACTTGTTAGAGCGGCGGCAGCTTTCTTTCGCCGGTGGTAGAGGCGCTAATTTCAGCTACTAATGTCAATAATACCCTTGTAAACTGTTTGCATTGTTATGAGAGTATAACGTTTGGAAAGATGCCAATTAGTTACTTGGAGATGTTTTTTGGTCATGAAAGGTATTGCGTTAAAAATCGAAGAGGAGATCACGTCGTTGTCATAAGAACACATATTGACCCATTGTCATAAGAGTATAACGTTTGAAAGGATGCCAATTAGTTATTTGGAGATGTTTTTTGGTCGTGAAAGGTATTGCGTTAAAAAGCGAAGAGGAGATCACGTCGTTTGCGTCGTGGGGGTGAGACATTTCCCGCGCCCACTTCTCTCGCGTGAGGTAGGCTTCAATTAGTCGCGCGACGAAGTGACTCGCCGTGTCCTGGATTTAAGCATCCTCGAGGCGGTCGTGCACGACCCGGGAGAGGAGGGAGCTGCTGAGAGGCGCCACAGATTCCGGGAGACGTTTCCAAGAGGAGGGTGGAATTGGAGCCTCATCACGTCTTTGTCGCCGTTGACAAGGGAGCACACCCTTCATTCTCCCCCTTGGCTTCGAGTGGGGCTTGGTGAATATTACGTAAAGTGATTACAGCACTTTTCAGTTCTCCAGTCGACCACCTAATCTCATAGGCTGTGACGGGGCTTTTCCTCGTTTGCCTCCTGGCTACACCTGCTCCTCAGCTCGATACTCGTGTTTATTTTCCGTTATATCTACAATTAAAAATTTTACGACAAAGACACTTATTTGTCTATAAGGTTCTCCGTGTCTTTTATAATCGAGGAGGTCAATGTAAAAAACCGTGCAAGTACAAATCAATGCTCATAAATAGCGCTAATATTAGAATTCCAAGACCTTATGTTGAAGCATTTAAAAATGCATACCTTTATATTGCACCTTAAGTTTTTGTCCAGTCACCGAGAGAAATGTATTCAGTTAGGAGTGAAGTAAAATTTCTAGCCTTGTTAACACAATGGTTTTTTTGCTCGAGAGGACATTGAAAATATCTTGTACAATAATGTACCATCCACTCAACTATGAGTTCCTTCTCACTTTTTTGTATATTCAAATATCAAATTTCATTTATTCTACACTTGCTTATTCTTCCAATGGCATTTTATTATAAAATTCAATGTTCTTTGTTTCTTCATTGTTTTTGCCATGTTGCTTCTTCTGTAAAGTGCACCATAAAATTTATTTTGTTTTTTTGTACACTGAACACACATGTTTTGTTAATTTATTATATATGCTTAAACTTCTGTATATATAAATATAATACTGCCGAGCACAAATTATTCATTTGATGGCATCCCCAACACAAGGTTTCTTTTCGGGTGCCTAATTTCATGAAATTTATGTATTAATTAATTGTATATTCAAATGTCTTTTTGTGAAATAACAAATATCTATTCTTATTTATTTAATAATACTTTTGATATTCACCTGTTGGGCTCATTTGGGCAGTCTGACAAAATGATTCGAGTACACAGTTTTCTGGATATTAAATTTGAGGAACAGAAAATTGAAGGAATAGTGCGACGAAATAAGATTTCACCCGTCTCTCAGAATAACTTTCGCGGGGTCACGTTCAAAATTATGGCCGGACGTCCATGCTCTCCGTCTTTTTTTTCTTCTCTGTATGATGCGTACATATGTTTGAAGTCGGTTGCCTTTTATCTAATGCTCAGCTCTGCTTTCTATTCTTTAGGTAGTTCTCAGTAGAAATAACGTTCAAATCTATTTCCATTAAGTGCTCTGGTGAATAGTTGGCGACTTGTAGAGAATTTTATGGACATTAAAGCAGAGGGAGTTACACATTTCAGAGGTTTGGCATACGGGCACTTGGCATTTCATTTATGTTGCTCCAATGTCTAGAATTTCACGTCAAACAACTATCCGTTTTGCGACCGAATGTTCTAGAACTATACGTAATTCATTTAATACTTCAATTTTTTTAAACACCCTTGGGTGCTCTTTTTCACCGACATACATTAAAACCCCAGTTAGGTATAGCACATTTCTGCGTCCATGATCGAAGCTTTTCCTTAATATTACCATTTTAAACAGCATATCAAGATTACAGAATCTGTAATCTAGATAATGGCCTGAAAAGGCCGAAACCGGTTGATGTATGGTTAAATATATTGGTGGCAAAAAACCAAGTAGTTTCATTCTTAACATGAATCGAAATTTCCACAAAGTGAATTCGCCAACCATTGATTTTAGAAGTAGTAATTCTTTATGCAATCGTTTATGTTGATCAAATGGAGTTCGTGGACACGTTCAATGCATTTCTTGTATCGGAGAATATATCGCTTCATTAAAAGGGCTATTTAGGATTCGTTCCAAACGTAAAGAGAAATTTACTTTCAGCTTAGGGTCAGTCAGTACCTTCCTCTGTGTATTCACCTACTTCAAAGGCAGCAAGTTATTGCTTTTCCTAGAATTAATACAATAGTTTTCGTACTTATTGTACCAACAACAACTTAAATATGCACAGCGTCGGTTCGTGTCAGATGAATCATTGATTTTGGATTTAGAGAATTGAGTTTTTTCTGGTGAATGAGTTTTTGTGAGGGTATTCATCGATGGGATTCAAATGGATCATCGTGACCATGTTTTGGAGAAGGTGCATAAAAAAGCTTCCAAGAGTCGCCATGTTTCAGACCAGTAAACTCTGAGTTCTAAATTTTAGATGTATTTAGGTCATGAGTTTGAATTTGACGAAACAAATCATTGCCTTCGAATTTATTTGCATTTGTGTTGATTTCTCCAGAAAAGGATCGGGTTGATCAAGGTTTAAAGACCTAAAATTGGACAGCGCCAATCTGAATATTGCGTTTTCTTTTTCACTACACCAATAACTTGTTGCATTTTAATTTAAACCTATAGAATGAATGATTCATCGTTTTGAATGAGTTCTTTTTTGCGAACGCATTCACGTGTATATGAGTTGACGTATCTTATGTTGGGGAGTAATATGGAGGGTGCCAGCGGATTTAGATATCTCTCGTCAAAATTTGTAAAGTCAAGAATGTACATAAGATTCTGATGTCTCCCCTATCTAAATGCCTTAGTTTATGGTTGACGGACTAATATGGGTGACACCATGATACGTATAAATTATATTACTTGCGAGCGTTGCTATTTTAGAGCGTCAACTTTATCTCATGCAGTGCTCAGAAATTTTAAGAGGTTTTCTATTTAAAATAAACATAATATTCAATATTTTTTAAATAGTCCTGTCGGTGTTTCGTAACAGGAGTAACCTTTCAGAAGTCCCTAAGATTGGGTCACCAAAATAACAAATATTTATTCAGTTTTAACAGCTGCTAATGCATATAAAGAGCTGCCAATTCAGCTAAATGCGATCAATGCAGTCGACATATCTCACTGCTGACACTCTTCTGTTCCCTGAAAGCCCCTGAAAATATGATAACACAGTCTTGAAGAAACGGCGACGCATGACCGAAAGTAATCTTTTGTACTCATGAGTCACTTACGAGCTGGAAATTAAAACTGCAGCCCTCACGTAATTATTTGCTAGCTAAATTACAATCATGCTAGCAAATATTAAGATATTCCAAAACGGCCGGTAGAATCATCCGTTTGTTACCCCTTTCCTCCACCGTCAATATCTGAGAAAATGCTATGCACGCGCGGTTTTAATTTAACATTCGCATTCCTCTCCTTTAAAAAAAACTCCTTTGTAAAACTATTGCCGCAGCCTCGCGATTGGGCCTCTTCTCCAAATGATTCGATTTCATTGAGATTACAAAAACAAAACGTGGGTCTGTGATGGCGTGGGTGTAACTTATTCTTTAATGACCATAGTACTTCTCTGCATCGATAGCAAGACCCTATTTCGTTATAGATAATGAATATGTCATATATTATCATTTAATGCTTTGACACTCTCAGTTTTTACGCGGCAAATGATTGTTTTTCCTCTACGGTGAACACTTGCATCATAATCATCATGTGGCTCAACATGGACAGCGAAATAGGATTGGAAAAATAGTGATTAAAAGTATGACTTTACTTGAGAATGGACCAGTATATAGATGATCTGAAAGAATTTAAAATTTTTAACGATATATAAAGTTTTTAATGGCTAAGCTCCACAAAGCTAAGGCCATATTTGAAACCATCAGAAGGCAACGTATGACTATGATGAAGCCGTTAAAAATAACTCGCGCTCCATATGCAAGTGTCCTGCTGGCATGTAAAAAAAGTGTCGGACTTCTTTCGCGATTTTCATTAAAGTATTGTGCATTAATGAAAATACCTTTAAATGCTTGTTAAACATCGTAATTATGAATAGAATCAAGAAAAAACGGGGGAGACGACTGTTTGATGGAAAGATCAATACATTTCTTCCATTTGTGGAGAGCGCATCATTTACTGTCTAAATTTGGCAATTGAAATATTATTAAAAGGTTTCTAATTTTTTGTGCAAAATAAGATTCCTTTGAGGGTGTAATGATGAACAGAAAACGTCGAACTTTGGTAGAGAAAAAAATCACGAGCGGTTGGATATAATTCGCGGCCATGTTTTATTTAAGGTAGTTTGAGCGAAATATCATTTGACCTAAAAATCAATGAATTTGGTCTCATTTTAAAGACAAATACCTCACCCTTCCATTGACACCAATAATTCAACCCCTTACCACATTACTTCCGGAGATATTTGCCAAAAAGCACCAGCCCTTTTACTTGGGAAATGATGAGTGTATGCACTCCAGAGAGACATAATTTACAAAATGAGGTATTTCTAGCTCTTAGATGTCGCAAAATAACTAACAGCTTGTAGTTGGTATGTTTCCTCAACTATTTATGAAAATTAATCATATTGTCACCGCAGTAGGTTCTTGGGTATCACAAAAAACCTTCTGTTTTGAAGGAGTTTCAAACACACCGCGCGAAAAAAATTAGTCAAGTTAAACACTTATATAGATATTTTCATGTAATTACTAACAATTTCTGTAAAATAAAACTATATTATTGCACTATTAATAATGCAATATTTAATTGATGTGTCCTACAGCTGGTGAAATCAAAACGTATAATTCGAATATGGTCTCTATTATGACTAGGGAACTATCTCGGTCGGACTATTTTAACTCTTACCTTTTGGTTTGGCATCACCTCTTATATATTTGGTGTGATTGGCATTCATTCTCATTGGCATTCATAATGACTTTGGAAATGCATTAGTGGACTCAAGAGCGCAGAAATATCTCCCGTTCCGATTTTTTTTATTATTATGATGCTCAAAAGTTTTCGAGATGTCGAATCCCACCGTTATATTGCGTAAAGGAAGAAGTTGCGGAAGATGGTACTTGACTGTTATAATAGGATGCATAAGGCGATGTTTCAGTGGTTTCAACAAAGCGGCCCAAGCGGTTTCCTTACTTTCCCATAGTCAATTCTTCCCAAGAGAACAATCTTTCTGCCAGAACAGATGTAGCGGGAATGCTAAGGAAGTCTCACGCCATTTTTACCAGCACTGGAAAAGCTGTCTCATTTGCCTTCCACTAAGGGAATATGTTTTCATCACTAAGTGATCTCGACTGATGAAGATAGTCTTCAAGTTCTTTCCTCCATTCTTCACACTGGGATGACAGACTAAGGGCAAATTCAGTAAAACCATTATCTGCCAACAAAAAAGGGCGGATACTATTGAAATAAATCAAATAATTGAAATAAGTAAAAAACAAAAATAAAAATTCAGATATTAGTTTTCTTTTTTCTGATCTGTATGTTCAAAATATTTAGGGTAAGTGAACTCAATCGACAAGAGGTAAATAAAGGGAAGAGTTAAGTCGAAAGAAAAAAACCTCTCAGTACTGGATCGTGCCTGATTATACACAGAATATACATATAGTAGGTCGTCCTCATCACTTTATATCAAAGCAAACCTCTCAAGATTGTCTTGACCCATTTACTGAGCGGACTGCATTCGAGTGGAATACTTTTCTACTATTATTCGTGACAGAAGATTTCTTCATATTTAAATAAAGACTTATCTCCTGCTTCTCTTTCCCTATTGCGTCATGGAGAAATTTTCACATTTATGACGAGGATCTAATATTAATGCAAAGCGATAAGTCCAGTTCGTCAGGTTAGTAGTTAGTTGTCGTTTTGTAGTGCCGAGCAGCTTTATAGACAAGCAAATTTTTTAATCTCCGTCATTTCTTCCACTCTTGCTGTCCGGTATTTCCACCATTTTTTCGAGCTTATCCAACAAGAATTTAACTGTAACGGTAACGAGTGGAAGGGTAACGTAATTTCTTCCTCCTAATTTAATCATCAGAACTTTTAAGTTTTTCTAAAACTTAGTGCACATTTTCAAGCAGTGCCCATTCCGATCCACTGATTTTGAGACGTTCTAGTTCAATGATGCTATCACATAGGTTTGAAAGACATCTCTTTACCTTAAGCCCTATTCCAATCATATCGTCCGTTGAATTCCATCTAGTTGGGACCTCTATGATTGTTCCCCTGTAGTATGGCAAGCGCTACGGAATTTATTTCGTAACTGCTCACTTTTCTAATTAAAAAAAATAAAGATCTTATTTTGGCAATTGAAGTTATATTTTTTTCTTGCAATTACATAATCTTCATCATCACTGTCAATTAATAGAAGCTGATCTTCTGAAACCACGCCCTCCAGAGACAGCACTCTTTAAAGATCTTGTACTGCAAGATTAAGTACATGGGTCATGCATCTGAAATGCTGATCATTGCTCTCAAAGCTTGATAGCATCTTGCCGAGTTCCTCCATGAATTTATCATTTGCGGAGGCGTTATCTACGGTAACTCCTTGCAGCTTGTGCTCGAACCCAAATGATTTTAGGGTATTCATAAAGACTTCAGCAATATTCCTATGTGGTTACCACTGCACGGAACGAAGTCAATAACAAGAGATTGGTACTTACACTTCTCAACTATGAAATGAGTCGTGATTCCGATTTTCCAGCTGTGTATCTCCAACCATTGACGGTTAAAGGTTGGATATACTTTGTTGAAACAACTGAAACATCGCCTTATGCATCCTATTATAACAGTCAAGTACCATCTGCCGCAACTTCTTCCTTTACGCAATATAACGGTGGGATTCGACATCTTGAAAAGTTTTGTGCATCATAATCATCAAAAAATCGGAACGGGAGATATTTCTGCGCTCTTGAGTCCACTACTGCATTTCCAAAGTTATTATTTCCATCATCATTTTGAAATTGAAATGAAAAAATTCTCTCTTATTTCACGTTTTTGCGATAATAAGAAAATTTCGCACTCTGATTGTGCTTAGTAATGAAAGACATTCGTAGTCAGAGACATTTCCTAAGGAGAGGCTCGAGAGACATGAAAATTGATTGAAATCTTTAGGGTGGTTGAAAATGGTTGATTTAGACTTGATAAACGCGTTTATCGCTAAAGAGATAACTTGCGCCGTTGCTGCATCTTTACTGCGAATCGCCAAAACCGCAGTTTATTCTGCCACAAATCCATCGTAAGAGTGTACAAGTCGACAAAATGTAAATAGATTTTTCGCGAAGTACCAAGCTAATTTAAGAATGGACTGAATGAAGATGAAATCGAGTACCTGCTAGGTGTTTGTGGGAACAGTAGGATGAATGGAGTAAGGAGGAGTGGCTGATGAATAAATGACGGTTGTATGCTGCATTAGTGGACTTTCTGATTGAATGGAATTTTGATTAGCAAAATAAATTCAAATGAAAGCCACTAAAGGCAAAGGAAAGCCAATTATAGTTATTCTTTATTCTCGCATCATCCTCGACGCAATTTAACGGCATCATACTAAACATCCTCAATATACGCGCGCAATTCGAAATTGCGGCATCCTGTTTTCTTAGCAGGCAAGCTATAAGCAAGATTTCAAGTGTAACTGGGCAATATTTTACATCATATACAAATATTATTCCTGATATTTTTGTCGTAGAAGTGAGCACTGAAAATTACTTCTCTAGAAAATAGTATATATTTTGCAGGTTAAGCTTTCCAAGGTATTCGTAGTAGGTAATAAGGAAAAGTAGTAAGCCTATAACACTCCCTTACTTTGTTCCAGAATTTACGCTCATGCCATCAGAAATAGCATTATCGACAAAATATAATTTTTAATTGTTAACTAATTTATCACAAAGCTATCATTGAATTATATTGCAAATTTGATATTTAAGGAAATTGTGACATTTACTTCGTATTAGCAGAAGGACGTAGTTTTAGGGATAATGTTACACTAAATACCAATTTATCGCACATATGTGTATTTCGAGACTTTCGAGAGTCTCGAGGAAGTGGTATCGTCTCGTCTCGTCAAAAAGCAATCTCGTGTCATCTCGAAAACGAGACGAGACGAGTAAGTCTCGTGGCAACACTAGGCAGAATTATTGAGTTTATATGGGCGACAAGTGTCGCTGAACTGATTATTATAAAATCGCGGTTGAACCGCAGGGTCATCAGCACTGTGACAGTTATCAGTCCCAAAAAGTAAGTCAACATCCAAAGCATAAGTTTTAAAATTAGAGATAAGAAATTTATATCAAATATGTGATTCGAAATTAAATACTATTGATATGTGGGCCATGTTTTTTGTATGTCTCCACACTTCCCTCCAGCGTATCGATTGGTTATCGTTCCACCGCTTCCCATATTTCCCTTCACCACCTTCAAGAATGGGATGCCTTTGCACTTCAAACCACCTGCCTCATTAATTTGTGATGCCCTTCATCCACTTATCAATTATGACGCTAATTCAATTTGTTTCTTCCGAAGTGCACTGAATTACCGACCCCAAGAGGTCGCTAATTACAATATAAAAGTCGCTTTTATAATAATATAATATGAAGAATTCAGTTTTATAGAAATGTAGAAAATTTTAATAATCTTTGTAGTTAAAATTTCTCCAATTTGATCAAACTAACTACAAAGGGCCTGAAATGCAACTCCAACGCAGGAAATTTCAATGGCGAAGTTGGATATTATTCTAGTGATCTTCCGTTTAGACGTTATGACAAATAATACTTGAGAAAATATCTTAAAATTCGTTTTCCAATTTCTGTATTTCAAGAAAATGACACCCGTTATGCATCTTTCTGCAGTCAATTGCCTATAATGTGATATTTTTAATTTCTGAAAAAAGCATTAATATCTAATAACCCCATATCACTTATT
Organism: Ceriagrion tenellum; assembly: GCA_963169105.1. NCBI lineage: Eukaryota > Metazoa > Arthropoda > Insecta > Odonata > Coenagrionidae > Ceriagrion > Ceriagrion tenellum. The sequence continues at coordinate 12,122,371 of OY720633.1, forward strand.
AAGTAAATTGTACATAGTGGGTACCAAGTAAAGAGCGAAACTGAAACATTTTACAGCCGATGAAATGAATTCCACTTGCTTTTCCTTATCAAAAATATAGATGCTAACCACATCCTCATTTCGTTCATCTAAGTTTAATGCAAAAATATATCAATTTTATCGAAACCCAGAAACAATGTATTATCTCCAAACGTCAATTGCAATTATATCCTTCGACTTTCAGACCTGAAGACAACTGTTCTTCGTATGTGTTTTGGAATAATATCTATGTAATAATATTATTATTTAATAAAACTTTGAAACAAAACCATGTAAAATGTTTTTTTAACTCTGCTACATTTTCCATATTTATTTCTATATTTTTAGCCATCTTTTCCCAAATTAAATATACAACCCTACTCATTTCTCAGGTTTTCAAAAATTCATCGGCCTCAAGCAGGCCAAGAGTGTCTCGCAATTCATTAGACTGTCTCAGTAAAATGAAATACGGGCAAGTTCATTTCAGCAAGTTCGGGCCATTGAAGAATTCTTTGACGCATTGCTTCTATCCGTTCATTGAGTCTACGCATTCCCTCGACGTACCCTCGTTCATATCCAAGATGTTTATTTTCGTTTATCTCTCTCCAAATTGCCTCTTCACTAGTTTTTATGCAGTAATGGTGTTCCTTTCTAAATGTTTTCGTTGATTTCCTAGACCGGGACTCAGGCATACTCCGGAGAGTGAATTCATTAAGGTAGTGAAAGATCGAGGCACGAGAAGCGGACAAAAATCAATGGCGAAATCAAAAATAGCTACAAAAGGATGCAGAAGCTAAAGAAGGATTTCGCAGCAGTGTAGTGATTGCAAGTCTAGGGAAAACAACGACAGAGAAATCGGAGGCGCACTGAACCTTGAGTTAGGTGCCGCAAACGTCAAAGTCTTTAGCAAATCCGAAGGACAGAATGGGCCATTGAAGACAGCCTCTTGGAAAACTAATTTACATTTTGGATGAATAAAGGAACAAAGCAGGCCCAGCAATATGCCCGAGTAGAGTAAATCCACCACTCATCTCGTTTATCAATAATGACACCCCGAGGTCAGTCACCCTCTCAATATCATTGGCCATTGACCACCATTTACGAGTTTTGCGTAGTCTTTATTTCTGAAATAAGAATGGGGGGTTTATGCTCACAAAAATTTGACCTTGAATGACCTTGAAGGCCTTACTTATGGTCAATTAAAAGGTCACCTTCAGGTAACCCGCTTCAAACCCTACATTTTTGGTAAACAGCATTTTTATTCTTTCTCTTATACTAGAATAAATATTTTAGTAAATCCATTGAAATGGGCCGCTCAGAGCGAACAAAAATTGAACATTTTTACATGAAAAAACGTTTTTTTAAGCAAATACGAAAGGTACGACATGATTCACTGATAGAACATACTGTCATCTGTCAGATATTAAGAGTTTCAAAATGAATAAGAAGTAGAGGAGAAATAAGTTTTTTAAAAACATAAGAAGAAAAGTAGAGGTAGAGTGGTTAGAAACTTAAGAAGAGGAAGAGTAGAAATAGGTTTGAAATAAACAAAAAACGAAACCTCTGCAAAATTCCAATGCTTTTCTTATCGAATTAAATACTAATGACACATCCTGGGGCCCATGAGGCCCTTAAAAGATTTTTTATATGGGCTATTGCACAAGGTAAGTAACATAGACGCCAGAATCATGCAAAATTTCAGGTCGATCGGTTTTCGTTTTCAGGATCAGGTTTTCGAGGAGAAGAGTTAACGAACATACAGGCACCACTCAATATTTTTAATCTAGTTTAGATAAGCCATAAAGGCCCGGGCGATGTTTCTCGCCCAAAGGTTTGATCACTACGGAAAGATCCTATTCATATACATTTTTTGTGGTTTCAGGCTTGATGGAGTAGAATCGGAACATAACTAAGTATGAAAAAAATAGGCAACTTCCACTGTGATAGAATTTATTGCGACCGGTTTCGCTTTTTACACCATCTTCAGGTACACCTCTCCTTTCTTCAATTTCACCAATAGGATCTTTAACTAAGTATGAATGTGTACCTTAAGATGCTGTAAAAAGCGAAACCAGTCGGAATAAATTCTATCACAGTGGAAGTTGCCTATTTTTTCACACTTAGTTAAAGATCCTATTGTTGAAATTGGAGAAAAAAATGAGAATATTTACTTAAAAAGCGCCATTTTTATGCAAATGCAAAGCGCTCAAGAAAATCGATGGCAGGAATTAAATTCTACAAACTTCACCCATTTGATGGTGACAATTTCAACGTTTCATGAAGACTGCAAGTAGGTTAAAGAAGTAGGTTATTGAAATTTTTCATTAAAAAATTGATTTTTAAGCGAAAGCAAACCGCACAACAAAGTCGATTGCAATAATCAAGTTTCGCATAATTTTTCCGATCCGATAATGAAAATTATAAACCGATCTCTTGATTTTAAGTTATTTAAAAAAGCAGAAAATGAAACCTCTACACTGATTTCAGGGTCATATTTTGGGGTCCTGCAGCCCTTGAGGCCCAGAGGTCTTTTCTACATGGCCTCTAGATTCTACTGGAAAAAAACTATGGTTATGCTAAGTTTCAGGTCAATCGGTTCATTAGTTTTGGAGGAGAAGAGTGACCTACGTAAGAACCCCACTCCATTCTTATGCATGTACCAGTAGAACTAAAAGCCCGTTGACTCTCAACGGGAGGGATAAGATTAAGAAAAATCACGGAAGTTCTATTCATTCATGAGAGAATCTAATTTCCAATTTATTATATTCATGTTCTTTACTAGTGTGAATGTTTCAAATACTTTGGAGTCATTTTGTGAAATGACAATAGAGAATAATTAGAGATACAAAACAGGTTAAATCTAGCGAATAGATGCTCACATGCATGCCACAGACTTCTAGCTTCGAAATCCCTGTCAAATGAAACAAAAATTAGACTGTACAAAACAATAATCTGCTCAGCACTGCTCTATGGATCCGAAACGTGGAAACTTAATAAGAGAGAGGAGGAAAAATTGATTGTATTTGAACACAAGATGTTAAGAAAAATCTACTGGCCTACAAATGAACAAGGGAGGTGGAGAAGAAAGTACAATGAGGAAATAAGGGACCTTTACAAGAATGCAGACATCATAAGTGAGATGAAATGCAGAAGAATGAGATGGGCAGGGCATCTGCTAAGAAGAGAGGATGGATGTGTGATCAAGGAGGTTTTGAGGGGAAACCCAGAAGGCAGACTACACCGGGGAAGACCGCGACAAAGATGGTGGAACCAAGTAAAGTTGTATTTGGAGAGGGTAGGAGCTGCAGAGGAGGATGCAATGGACCGAAAGAGATGGAGGTGATGTGTTGGTGCGGCTAAATATCAACAATAAATGGCCCTGGGAGTAAGGAAAAGTAAGTACCAGTGTGAATTTCCCGTTAAGGCGTTTTGGATCCATCACTGAAATTGTTCAGTTGTAAAACAGTAATTATACTAATTAACAGCTTAATTTCTGCGACTGTTGATTGCAATTTAATTTTGCAAAAGCAGTTGAGCGTGCAAGTGGTAAAAATATGTGATCTTCAAGTATATTTTTATGGGACCCCTTCCACACGTTTGAGGTCGAATCGGTCTGACAGACACTTCATTTGTTTGTCCTGTAATATGTTTACATAAGTTATAGTTAACTACCACGTAATTACGAGCGAAGTTCCAAGATCAAGGGTTCAGCAGTTCAATCGTTCGGAGATTACATAGCAGGCAATATTGGGCTCTGGGTTTAAAAGTAATGAATGGGCTTATCTTATTGACCCCCAACCATTACTCTTAATGTCTAGGACTGTAACAACATAGAATACAAACTGGACAGTTGACTCCGGCGTCACACGGTGGAAATCGGTTATATTCTTCAAAATGATAAAGGTATCTTGATCTGAAACTGCACTTTTTTACGTATATCTTTCGTTTCAATAAAGTGTGGAATCAAATAAAGTAACCCCTTTAATTAAAAAGTATCGTGGCATTCTATCAGATGGAAAACGTCTACGGAGTAAGCGATGCACTACGCATTCCGATGGTCCCAAATCATAAGAATCAAAGTGGTGTGCGAAACGCAGAGACTATGTGACAGCTGTTCCGGGCGAATAGAATGAATGGATGGGAGAGAAAATGCTCCGATCGAAATCTCACTGAAATTTATTTTATTGTGACCATTCAAATTAACGTAACTCTTTAAAGGCCCGGACTAAATCTTATATTTATAGCCATTACTCAGGTTGCCAAACAAGTATCCTATCTCTGACACCGGAAAAAATGTATGTTTTTGGGAATAAAAACGTAATTTTAACCAGATACTAATCATGGAACAAAAACAACAGAAAAAAATTAACTTTTACATTCCCTCAGCCATCCGATGATAAAAATGTCAACCCTATATCCTGGTAGCAAGTTATTATAAAAAGCAATATAGGAAACCTACACACTGATTCCAATATTTTACATGACCCATTTTATGGATCCCGAGGCTCTTTATGCCTTGAGGCATTTTCTTGAAAAGCCTTAAGCTCAGTTTAGTATACACGCCTGTATCGTGAAACGGCTCAACAGTTTTTGAGAAAAAAGTGAAAAATATGCAGGCACCACCCCATTTTTATACATGGAGTAGATGAGTCATAGCATGCGTGGGCTAATAACATACGTACATCCCATTCATAAGTATTCCGCAGGTTGCCAAGAAAAGATGGTATTGTTGATATCGGAGAAAAATAGAAAATTTTCGCATAAATACGTTGTTTCAGCGAATACAAATATACTACATAATTCACTGCAAGAATTAAGAATTACATACCTTCAGCCATCGGTAAGTGAAAGTTTCAACCTCATGTGTTTAGTAGCATTAATTTAAAATATTAAAAAACAAACATTTTGAAAATAAGCCATAAATGGACCGGTTGATATATCTCGTTCAAATTTGCTATTGAAAAGTCCATTTGTTGAAATTGAGAAAAATTGAGAGGTTTCGGCAAATTTGAAAGTGTAAAATAAGATCTACGGCAATAATTTAATCATAAATATTTTAGCCCATCCAGTAGTGGTAATTTCAACCTTATATCATGACATCAAGTAGATAAAAAAGGGATCGAAAATTTTCATCTAAAACAAGAGTTTTAGGCGAATGCAAACCGTAAAACAAAATTAATTGCAATAATTAAGCTTTACATACTTTTGGGCCTCCGATAATGAAAATTTCAAACCGATATCTTAATTTTAAGTAATTTTAATAAGCAAAAAAGGAAAACTCTGCACTGATTTCAGGGTCATAATTTGAGGTCCTGGGGCCCGCGAGGCCCCGAGATTTCTTTTACAGAGCGTGTAGATCCTTCCGGAAAAACTCCTTGTTCTTGCAAAATTTCAGGTCAATCGGTGCAGTTTTTTGGGAGGAGAACAGTAACGAAAACATAGAGACACTTCACTCCACGTACCTACAGGTTGCTAAGGAAACCCACTTGCCTACCAGTATTCATGATGTAAGGATGAAACTGTGCTCAATATTGGCTTAAAAATCGCGTTTCCTACGCGAAACTTCTCAAATTTCATATTTTAGGACCTCTCCTAAGCAGCCACTACGTGGAGTGGTGTTTGTATGTTTGCATATGCCAAAACATGAAAAATAGTTACAAAGGAAAGGGTATTTCAGAGAAAATGTCAAAATATGGAATACTGAATTAATTAAAATGAGTGAATAGCTGTGAAATACGCCAAAAAGAATTTTAAGAATTGAAAAAAATTATTTGATTATGTATTTGAAGGAATGAGTATGCCCCAGAAAAATTATTAGGGACGTTAGACCTAACTACCTGAGCGATGAGATCTGAAAGTGAGAGGATTTTATGGAATGTAAGGATTTTCTTTGATTGAGTCGCTTCACACGTACGTCTTCCGAAGAGCAACCGAAGGGCGACTGCTAGAGGTGATATCTAACCGAATGCCTCACTAGAATACTGCGGATAGCCTCAATAAGTTAAAGTATTTGTCCCTGCATCACATGTCCTCTAATATTTGATATATTTCTCAGCAGATAATTAGTGCATCAACGTCTCACGAGATATGTTTTTGTGCATTTACTTCTTACGCTTTATTTAATTGCTTTCTTGAATGGCGTCTTCAGATGCATGTTCATTGCTCTGCATTGCTTAATTTTTACGCTTTTCTTTAATTTTATTCACTCAGGGGTCCAAATTTCTTTGAAACTCAACCTCTGACTATGGAAATCTTCCAGGGGCATTTCCTTGTCGCTCTATTTCACTGAGCATATAATTATTATATTATATTTTATACGCAACATTTCATATAAAATATTATAATAGCATGCAAATTTAACGAAGAAATTAGTCATAGCTGATATGCAACTGCAAAGGCTAACTATCATTCACAGAATTATTATAAAGCTGTAAACTAGAAGTTGGAGGATGGCCCATTTTTTCGCACAGTGATAATCGGTGAAAGGAATTTTCCCCCTGAGTTGTAGAATATTCAATAACGGATGGATTTACCAATCAGCCTCACCAAAGCCCATGTTAACATCAAGGAGCGGTACTCAGCGGTACTCCATTATACTACTAGGGAGTGGAAGTCGAAGAGGAAAATGAGTTCCAATGGTATGTTATGGAAAAGGAAACCGTTGACAAAACATGATGCATAACCCTCCGACACCAAATTCTACCCTACGCTGACAGTACGTGTGGACGGGAACACTTGCCGCGATACAGTGGGCTCTTCGACATATTCAGGTTTTAATTGCCGGAATTACAGCTGTCCTTAACTTATTGTTGAAACATATCACCGATGTGCGTGTCATAATTATTATCAATTAAACGTCGCACCTCGTTGGCTTCTTAAACACATTGTAGTGAAGAAGTGGAAGTAAATAATTTATATCTGACAACACCATATTGTCTATGATACGACCATTACAAATTAAAAATACGCATTTTTCTTTAATTTATGTTAAGGTAACATATTATTACGAGACAGCATTAGCGTAAAAAATAATTTCATATCCATCAAGTTTTTGGGCAATAATTTTCATTTCCTCCAGTTTTTGGGCAATATAACGCTAATATTTACAGCGTCATAGCAGTTTTCTAAGGCAAATTTGCACATAAATTCAGCCGCAGCAAGTTGTTAGTCATTGTAAGTGGAAATTCATATCTCTAGCATTGGTTCCTGTAGAAAGTTGACTTTTGAAGCAATTTTAGGGGCGAGAGTTGAGCTCCTCAGCCTCCAATGCTCATGACATACCAACTTCATATCCCCTCAGTGGAAAGTTATTCGTTGAGAGATCTGTTTATCGGTGTGGTGGGTACATGTCATGTAACCTTTAACATGTCAATGAGCCTCAAATAAAATGGTACAAGCTAACCGGGATGAATGAGAGGAGACTCTCTTTGGTCGCAACAGAAACCGGAGGCTGGTGGCCCTAAGAGTTGCTGGAGCAAATATTGTTGGCCTCAGTTATCCGATCGGTGAGTCCTTAATGTCGGCCAGCAAATATTTCCGCACACCCTGCATGTGCGAGAGTGACTATCACGTGAACGTCGATTCTTCCGCGGGAATATCACTGTCGTCCCACCAACAATAACACCTTGCCGCTTGGCTTTACCGATTCGTTATCAGCTGAGATCAGCGTCTACTCTGTTGAATTCTTCCGCAATGCTGTGTTCACCGTTGTTTATCTTCCTCTCCGTACTGCGATTAATAACTATTTTTAAGAATATTTTCTTTAATCCTTCAAAATTTAAAAATTATTGATTGGGATTGAAAATTCATGATCACGCAGCACCAGAAATCCAGCTGCAATCAACGCTCTAGATATTGTAAATGGTGTTAAAGCTCTCTTCAAAGTATAGACAAATCATGATTGGTAAAGCTGAGGTATGGATATGAGGTGCAGGTATGAATGAGCTCAGTCACGGTCAAGCACACTTTAACAATTAAAATGACCATTCGCACTGATGAACGTGGATGGAATTAGATTTGTGTTCATCGCAATTTACAAGATTTCATGTATTGCCAAATGTGATAATTATGCTGAACCCAGTATCTGACTTTATCAAATACCAACATAATTTGTTACGGGATCCATACTAAAGTGAAGCCATCTTTGACAAAAAAGTTGTTGAGGCATTCATCACACAGACCTTACCTTTACCTTATCTTGAAAACAAAATGATAAAAAATGTAGAATGTATGGTTAAAATTTATCAAATTCACAATTAAATTTATAATAACTGAGACAGAAAATGTTCTCTATGGAGGTGGTTCCACCATTAATCTGCAAAAAAATTAAATATTTAGGATACGATGCAAGATTTAAAAATACAATGTGAATACAGAAGCCCGAGATACGAGTCTCACATCTTCGGCATGTCGATTAGGCGAAGGATTTCGCCTATCGGATATCTACATCTACGTCATACCCTGCAAGCCGCTCAAAGAGTGTGTGAGAGGGGGTGCTTCCACACCACGCATGTATGAATTATACGGCAGAACACCGAAACATTGAAACCAGCGTACCACACATGCGACGCGCCCATTAAAATCTACTAACCAAGAAACATTCTATCGTCAATCGTTCCAACATGCAGGGGGTACAAAGACTTCTACCACAGATTCTAAATATCGTGCATAAATAAGAACATCAATATTTACATCATGCTGAAATACAAGAACGTAGAGAATATAAAGAAAAAGATCTACTATATAGCTATTGTCACTATATGAACTATTCCTGACGACGATCACAGCTGTAATAGTCCCGAATGGTACGCGGAAAAAATGACATTTTATATCTATCGGTTCTACAATCTATCTCTCTAATTTTATTGGCGCGATCTAATCTGCCGTAATACGAGGGGTAAATACTATGTTTTTACGTCATCGGAGAAATGTTTTTCCTGAAATTTAGCTAAGAGGTTAAGCCTAAAATTTAATCTACGCTGTGATAGCGATTCCCATCCCAATTCTTCTAACAATCCAGACACACTAGCAAACTTATCGCAGCATCGTTTTACACACGTAGCTCCTCTTCGCTGCACGCGATCTAATTCCGATATCAACCCCGCTTCATAAAAATGTCGCTAGTCATGACGGGACGTCGCGACATTCACTCACGGCGCTTGTGTTCGCAAATCCACTCGCTCCAATCAAAGCGGAGGAGAACATTATTGTCGTCGCGCATTCCGGGAGGTCAACGCTCCCTCCGAAGAAGAAGCCGCAGCAAGTGATGGTGAGGCAACGAGGCAGGAAATCTTTCCGCGCGCTCGGAAATCGAAAGTTGTAATGGAAACAATTATCTCGGCCTGGAAGATTTAATCGGGAGGAGTAATGTAAGAAATCACATTATGGCCGTTACGCATTGCATAGAGGGGGAGGCGATGGGGTGGGAGGGGCACGTTTGTCGGCGGAATATGGTCAGACAAGACGGGAAAGGGGGACGAGTTAAAAAAAATGGGAAACCGCGCGCAGACCGTGACAATGGTGGGGGAAAGCTGCGCGGGTCACATTTCGCTAATGCTCCACTAATCGAATCGGCGACTCTGCCCAATGCTATTACGAGATCTCTCCTTGTTCGTCGGTGCATTGCGGGAGGGAGGCGAGGGCGGGGGGGCGGAGGGGTTTAGCGGCATTGTTGCGAGGAGCGGAAGTCTTCGCGGACGCGCGCAAGGCAGCGCTGGCGACCGCCCGGTCCCTCCCCCACACGCGAGGGCGGCCCTGTCTCTCCCCCCGACGTCCCCCCCCCCCCACGCTGCCCGCAAGAACCCAAAAGCACTAAACAAGGGCTCATTCTAGCGTTCCGTCGACCCATCGCAGGGCTCAAACAATGCTTGTTTCCACCTACCCCGCGCATTTTCGCTCACAAATGATCCTGTTTTAATTTACGAGAAACGAAATAAAAGGACTATGAGGAGAGATGGATGGGAAAAGGGGACGTTGCGAGGGAGAAGGAGGTTTGGGGGCGGGGGGCGGTCGACGATCATATTTCCACCCCCTTTTGTGTCACGCGTGGAGGGGCAGAGAGGGGGGGAAGAAGAGAGACGGAGGCACCTATTGTTGCGTGAGCCGAGCGCTGCCGAGCGCGAGCCGAAGCGAGGCGGCCAATCGGGAGGGGCCGCTCGGCCGAGGCGGGGCGCCCCGAAGCTCCGCCTCCCGTCCCATTGTTGCGTCGGCGGGAGGCGGGGCCTGGTGACGTACGGGGGCGTGGAGTAGGGAGCACCGCGTGGCTGGAGAGGGCGTGGCGGATTCCAGTTTAGAGGGGTGGGGGACGACTCACGGGAGAGCGCTTACCCCTTTCTTCCGCCAGAGGGGGGGTCGACTCTTTCGCAGGGGGCGACGAAGGGGAACTGTCGTGGGTGGCTGGCGAGGGGGTGGGTCGGAGACGGAAAGTCTGATTTCGCGTCTCGCCGGCCGGAGGGAGGGAAGGGGGAGTCGGGAGCGGGGGGTGTGGTAAGGCGTCGAGTCGAGTCTGACGAGGACTTGGCTTCGGAGGCGCGAAGGCGACCGAGTGGCACGTTCCCAATCGGTAATCGCCGTCTTCAGTGTCAGCCGCCAATGCCAGTGCCGTTTCTGACACCTTGCTCCATGTTGCAGTGTTGACTGCGTTGTGGGAATGTTTTTTAGCGAGACTACACTCGTATACGAGAAGGCAGACTTTGAGAATTTACTCGACAGTTACCTTTCCTTCACCATCGTCCCCATTAGGCCTGAAAGTTCCCAAATTTAAAAAAAGTTAAACATTATCGGCTAAATTAAAATTAATAAATCATCCGAAGCGTTACGTTCCACATTGTTTTCCCTGATTCAGTAACTCCAATTATAATTTTATGTAAAGTATGCCTGAGAGGATTAATAATTTTTCATTCCCTTCAGTAATCTATCCATTTCATTGATATTAATGCAAGTTATTTTGTGATTTCCATGTTTATTTAACCAATGGTGAGTTTTATGCTCCATATTGCTATATAGTTGCGGATTCACTGGTGGCCCAATTGTTAGTCAATGTTTAACCATTTATTTTTCATGCGTCCCCTTTTCCGGGTGCAAGAGAACATCTACTTTTGGCCATATTTCATCACAATTCTCTATTCACTCCGATAATTGAATAGGTTTTTGCGTTGACTTGCAATATTCTAAACTCAGAAAATCCTCTTTTCCGTCTCAGCTCTGTCACATCCCTTTGATCATCGCCACAGAATCCTGAATGCCTGAGCAATTTTCGCGTTGTTATCCACATTGGTTACATTTCTCTCCACTTTTGGCACCCAAGTTTTCCTATAATGGCCAGTTGCACTGTTATCAATTACCCTCACGTGATTCGGGCCATGTGATAGAGGACAGGTTACTGTTAAACAGCATTTATATGTGCCCCTATGATGTATAAGCCTCCGTCGGGTGATGAGTCTGAAGAGGCCGGTCTTCGACTCTGTCCTCTGCATTTCTCACAGCATAATGGTCAGGTGTGGTGAAACATCCAGCGACACACTGTACCTTCAGTTATCGGAGCGACGTTTTTAAATAGAGGAGGACACCGATCTCTTTGACTGTGACGCATATGATACCTGGACATATGAAGCACCATTTAAAAAGAGCTGAGTCCTTTCCTTTTATTTTTTTTAGGATATACAATTATTTGAATGCAATCGTGTCGGCACATTTCCCCATTTCATTAATGGCCAACCTTATTGTCGCTCTTTGAGTTCCTTCCTTTTCCCCGATTTATTGCCATTCGCCAAAGGAGGTCCGTTTCATTTCTAAAATGTATGTGCTATATTAATGTTGGAACTGAAGGACTACTTGAAGGAAAATTAAAAAAAAATACTAACTATACATTACAATGAGAACATAAAGAGATATATAAGCGTCGGGGTTACTCGTTAGCAATGCATCCTCTGGGATCGTCCAATTCGAGGGCATTTTTCTGGATACTCGTGCCCACTAGGGTAAAAAGTTCATTCGTATGCTAAGAGTCCCCACTAAAAAAAGAAATTGTCTAAAATTAAGAAAAAATTTCTAATCTCATCGCTCTATGTATATAGATGGGTTGAAAAAGGTTTTTACGGAGCGTGGATGCTGAAGAATATTATGTCGCCCTTTTGAATGTGAACACATCTAGATATGTATAAGAAGAAATTAGCCGTAGTTACAAAATCCTTTTTGGGAATAACCGTCGAGGAGCTAAACATAACAATTAATCGGAGAGCCTTGCCAATGCGACGTTAATTAATGTAGGAGAGACCAGGGCATAGCGATCCCTCGGGGAAAAACGGTCACCCTCAATTTCTGTGTGATTACCTAATCATGCCATGTTGTGGAAAACGGTCAAACAACATCCTCAATTGAGGCTGAAACTGTGGCTGTAACTTGGTTTCTACTGTGGCTTCCAGTAAAAATTTAGAGAAAAAAAGGCTAATTCTAATTCTCTTCCTCTAAGGTGAGTGGACATTTGCAAATTCTTTGTTCTTGACTATACCCCTGTAATTTTTCGTAAATATTCGTAAGCGTTTTACGTATTAATCATTGAATCTAATGTAGCCTTTATTTTCATCATTCGATATGGAGTTTGGTTTTTATGTTCAGATTTCTGAAGTCACTTCGTATGGGGCAAAATGTTCCCTCGAAGGGATCGTAATGACACATCAAGGGATCATAGTGCCCCAACGAAGTTATTTCAGCTGTTTATAACATGTTTATTATTTCACCAACGATTTGTTTGTTTTATTTTCAGATTGGAGAATGGTACGAACATATAAACAGACCTACCTAATGTACCCACAAATGTCGAAGTTCGGCTATATGCCAAGCGATACGCTCTAACATGGAATATGGAAGTCGCAGATCCTATATTCTTATCCCCAGTGTCCTCGAGTGGAAATTCAAATGCCCAAGTGGGAACGGAGCTTCATCTCAGGGATTTGGAGAATCGCCTCGCACCTGGCCAATAATAAAGGTCCACTCACTCCATGTCATCTCCTGCTCTCCCAATCCCATACATTCTACAATCACATTCATGTTCGCACGTACAAATGGCTAGCTTAAACATTTGGGTAAATAAAGCATGTTCTACGGTTGGCATAGCAGAATCGAAATTGAAATAACACCCTCCCGCAATTATCTCCTTTGAAATATTCATGCGGCCCAAATAATTTTCCCACGAATTGTTACGGAGTGTTAATGTAAATTCGAATATTTCAGGTTCATTTGGCATGGAGGCATTTTTACTGACGAGCGTTTTGCCCGCATATCAGTCGGCATCATCTGGTCCTAATGTTCGGGAGAATTGTGGGCCGCTATATATAGGGGGTCTCGTCCGATAAATGTCCGTTGAGAGCTAGTCCGGAGCGCTCTGATTGGCTGAGGAGTCGGACGGTTGGAACAGAACCTGATGATGCTACTGATATGCCGGCGAAACGCTTGTCCATAAAAATGCTGCAGTGCGGGAAGAACCCGAAAAATTCAAATTTATTTTCCTTAGAAGCAAGTTTATCACCTACTTGGAAAAATTTCTTTTCATGTGCCTTATCATGTGTTGTTTACTTGAAGGCCTAAGGTGGTTTCTATATTCGAGTATATACGATTTGTATATTCGCCATGGATTCAAGTCTTACATGTGCATTAAGAATGATCCGCCCATAAATGACCATAATCACTGAGCGTGTGATGATACTTCATTGAATGAAGTGTATAAAAGTGCATTGGACGAACCTTTAGCTATTGTTTTACGGTCAAATGCACTTGGAATTGGGTTATCATGACACTGATAACACTGAATTCATATTTAATCTGAAAAAGCCTTTTTGGAGACAGAGAATGAGTGTTCATCGATGTTATAATAATATTTGTACTATTTACACATATAGTGTTACACAACTGTTAGAGGGACTAAGGTGGGAGCCCCTAGAGACTCGGAGGCTGCACTCTCGGCTTAGGCTGCTTGATAAATTCGGTACTGATATTTTTCAGAGCGACATAGAGAATACTATCATGACTCCTCACTATATCTCTTGGTCTGACAGATGCGATAAAATAAGAGTGATACTCTGCCGAACAGATAGAAACAAACACTCGTTATTTCCGCGCACAATAAGCGACCACAATAGAAACTGAGTTCCTCCAAATACACTCTCATGGGACATGTCACCATTTCACTTCCATAACTTTCACATCTTTACACGGCTGGTGACCTACCACCCTCTGCCACACGCCCATGCGGCGGCTCGCGGGGTAGTATGTAGATGTATTTATTACTGCCCCGTTCAGATACTAACGCGGTGTCTGATGCACAGTTTCCATGCGGACAGACACGTTTTGGGGTCACAGCAAAACTGCGTTCATCTGCTGCTGGCGGAAGAAAATACTAACTGAACCAGAGCAAGAGTTATTTATTACTGTAAAGCAAATGGTTATGAGGATCGGGAAGGAAGAAGGCGATGTCAATATCATAGTGAAAGGTGAGATACTAGGACAAGTAGAATCTTTCAAATGCCTTGGTAGCCTGTTAAATATAGATGGAAACTCTACTCAGGACAGCAAGAGTAAAATACCCATGGGAAAGAAAGCATACGAAAAAACAAAAGCTCTATTAACTGCCAATAAAATACCTATTACCCTAAGGAAGAGATTTGCTAAATACTTTGTATGGAGCGTGGTCCTCTATGGATCAGAAACTTGGACCTGTAGGAAAAAGGAAGTGAAGAATCTTGAAAGTTTTGAAATGTGGTTATGGAGAAGGATGATGAGATTGAGGTGGACGGACAAGGCGAGGAATGACCAAGTTTTGGAAAGGATTGACGAGAAAATATCAATCATGAATGCAATAAGAAGAAGGAAGGCAAACTGGTTGGGGCAATTCATGAGGCAATACTGCCTCCTGATTAAGATAATGGAAGGAAAATATAGAGGAAAATGTAAGAAAGGAAGGAGAAAATTTGGTGTGTTGACGAATTTGAGGGAGAACAGGAGTTACCAAGAAGTGAAATTATGGGCGCAAAATAGAGAAGGTTGGAGGAGTTTACTTGGAACCTGTCTTAGGACAGATCTACATTGGTGATGATGACAGCAAATGATAACATAATGATTGAAAGCCAAGCTAGTCATCGTTCGCCACTGCAGGCGAGACGGTAATGGCTATCCTTACCGGAGGATCTTGGTCGGCGTGCGTTCGGTTCGACGAGTGCGCCAACGCGGGAAAACACGGAAGTAGACGGGGAAGGAAAAGAGTGGGAAGGAGGAGGGGGCGAGCCGATATTCGGATGAATGGTTTGGGGTTTCCGAAGGGAGGAAATCGTGTAGGGAGAGGTAGGGGCGGGGGGGAGATTGGGGGTGGGGAGGGAGGATGTGGCGGGTATATTTGAATGCCGTGTTCATCCCGGGACGAGAGCCAGGAAATCCGAGGAATGATGATGAGCCAGTGGTGGACAGTCGGAATCGAAGGGAGACCCACGTCTTCCGCGGAGCGAAACAAAAGAGTGCAGAGCCTAAAACTTCACAATGAAATGTTCCACGACACCCCTTCGGAGAAACTTGAGTCATCATCTTGCTACGTTTCAAACCAATGGCACATTCATATTTAAGGTGTTCAACGTAATTGGCGTTTACACACTTTAAAAACTTTCTTCTCGCTGAAGATACACATCGATCGACACACATCCTAGACGGTATTTAGAACATGTTCTGTCAAATATTCAGATTGATTTTTTATGTTCTTTGCTGCTTTATCTCATTTCACCCCCGAACTGAGTAAACACAATCGCAGATCCACCATGTTGTTGACGTCACCAACGACGCCAATTGTCACTACTGGCGCCCCTTTCGAATGCAGCAGTACTGCCAGATATCTCGATCAATCACTGTTACTCTTCGATGGGGGGTGGAATCACACAATACGAACGCTTCGGAACTCGGTGGCCCGAAAAAGCGACCGAAGGAAAGTCCAGCGACCGAGCGAAGCAGAAATTCCCATCAGGGCATCGCTTCGGTCACCGTTTTCGCGGGGACGGCCGACCGGGAGAACTTCGCGCGAAACAAGTGAATGGACACTGGCGTCGGGGTAAATGCGCTCGGGTGGCCGCGTGGAGCGACCCCGCTCCTTCCCGAGAGGACGGACGGAGGAGGCGGGGGACGCCCACACGCCTCTCGAGCTTCCGACGATTCACGGAAAAAAAAATGAGGTCCGGCCGGGAAAAGCCTCCGGGACGTCGTGGGAGTCTCGGAGACGGAAGGAGGAGGATGCGGCGGGAGGAAGAGAAAAGAGGAAACGGTTGTCGTCCTCGCGCCCTGCTCTTCCGTCGTCCACGACCACGGCCTTCGTCCTTATTCACGAAGGGGAATTCGGGTAGGCGGGAGTCCGTCACGTGGGGAGGTATATGGTTGGTTTTTCTTTTTTTTTTAAAGGATGTATGTGTGTATGTGTTGTATGAGTGTGGATCCAACCGAAGTCGGCGTGAGAGAAATGCGATGAGGAAGGAAAGGAGCAGGGGGGGGGGAACATAGGAGGGGGGAGGGTTCGGTTTTTCGAGAGCGCCTCTCTGAAGGAGGAGGCGGGGAGCGGGCCGGCGGAGGACGTGCGGGGGTGCGGTGAAGGTCTGAGGTTGAATGAATGCTCACGGCCCCCCCTCCCTCTCTCGTACGCCCTCCGCTCACCACTACTACCCCCCCCCTCCTACCCCGCCCCCACCTGCCCCCCCCCCCCCCCGCCGAGAGACGAGAAAGGGAGACGTGGGAAAGCCGCGGACACAAGGGAGGGGTGTTGGGCGGGAGAAGATTTGGGTCCAAGGTCGAGGCCGGCACGGGAACATTCCTTGCGATGCTGAGTTTAGCGATGACTGGTGATGAGACTAGCGATGGCGGTGACTGACGCTTCGGAGTGTCAGAATCGCCGTCAGTGTTTGTCGCCCGAAGCATGAATCATATTGTAAGACATAAGGCTTTCCCGGCGAATGCTTAAAATGTACAGCTCTCGGGTTTCCAACCGTGTGATGGTGGTTTTCGGCGTAGTCTGCCATCGTCCTCAGGGTGATTCCAATTCCATCGTCCTCACCCTATGGACGATGGCAGACTACGCCTCGAAAACCACCGTCACACGGTTGGAAACCCGAGAGCTGTACATTCTATGAATCATTTTGTGCATCGGAAAAGCAGTGTTTCAATGCTACTTCTCTGTTGGCTCGAAGGACAGTACCCATAGTATATTTTTTTTAAATTCAATTACTATTATATGAACTTTTAAAACTATTAATTCATAATAAAATCAGTTTTATGTACCTTGATACCGAGAAAGTAGTGCAATTAAGTTACGCGAACGAGAAAATTAGTCTGCATCGTTAAATTTTGGAATCATGTCATATCTACCCTGCTAAAAAGTTCCTTAGAAGCTGTTCTGTAGAACGTAAGGAATTCTACAGAAATTGACTCTTTTTCTTCAGAATTAGTTCCTTTTCTAAGGATCTGTACGGAACATGAGAGCCTGACTCTACAGAACCTGCGTTCTGTAGACCTATTTTCTGCAGAGCAAAATAACTCCTTACAAGCTGTTCTGTTGAACTTCAGCAACTCTACGGAAATATGTGAGGTTTCCGTTGACCCAGTTCCTTTTCTAAGGACCTATAAGAAGATTCGTAGGGAATTCCACAGAACGTCCTAAGGAATTCTGCAGAACGTCCCAGGGAATTCTGCAGAACGTCCTAATGTGTTCTGCTGAACGTCGTAAGGAATTCCGTAAAATGGCGTTTCAATACTTTAAGGGATATCTACAGAACTTATAAAAAAATTAGAAGTACTATGAGGACACTATAGAGAATTTTTTAGCTGGGTAGTATCACGGCACACCAGTCAACGGCTAAAACACAGCTTGCTTTAAAGAGGCGAGTTGTGCAGGGTTTGATGTTTTAAGGAATTCAAAGGGAAAAGGTGTTTCATCCTCATTTTATGTGCTGTAAAATGGGACACAAATTCGCGCGAGAATATGTCCTTTCACCCGTGACCAAGTGTAACTGTAAACTTAGCTAAATCGCGCCGGAACTCGCGCGTATTGTGTTCGTTTGTTTGGACGCTGATTTTTGGATCGTGAACTTCCAATCATAAGACACGTGTGTCAATGCCTCAATGAACCACACGTGTCTAATTATGGGGGAGAGTAGAAGCTATTATGTGAACTATTTTCCGCGTGTTTGCTGGATAACTCAATTCTTCAAGACCTTTCACTGGCTATTGCGCAATAAATGTGGCAAGAAACAGCCGTAAGTCCTCACAGCCAAACTTTGTTTCTGTAAGAATACTTTTGTTTTGCAGTTGACGGAGGAGGTTTTAAGGCACGTGAATGATCCCGTCGTTTCAGATTAGAATGCGTCGCGATGCATTACTGTACAAAAAGTTGCCGACATTAGGTCGAGTGCAATGAGAAGTACTCTCTTCGATTTTACTTTATCGTGCACTCCCATTTTTGATCAATATATTTATGATAGATCCTTTTCTTTCTTGTGTGCTATGGTTCTGTATTTAAGCACATGGAAGTGCTTTTGTGATGCCATTCCGACTGTGCTAGCTCCATTTGCATCTTGGTGTCGTGTCAAAATGTTCAACTTCTCCAATGGGAATGTTACGCATGTCTTTGTTGAAATAAGTATCAAGACTTAATTTTTCTTTACTTTCCTTCATATATCTTCAACGTTTGTTCATTTCAGCCAGTGGACTTCTGTAATTTACTATTGCCCGCCTCTAACTCCACCATAATCTAAGCCTTTAAATATTGTTCGCAGCCACCTCCTCGACTGAAATCCCTCTCAACATCACTATGGTTTTTCATTCTAATCCGAACCCATGGTTGAATTTTGTTGGAAAGATTCTGAGAGCGGAGGGATGTCAAAAGTCTTGAAGAATAGGAGAGAGAGAGAGAGTGTGTGTGAGTGTGTCGATATATGAAGCAATGCACATGAGTATAAGGGTGGCGAAAGTGATTCTGAAGGACAGGCCATTATGAAGGAAGTTAGCGAAAGAGAGACAGTTTTCCAAGGCTAACGGCTGAATAACTCAATTATTTGACTCCGACAATCCCGAATGGGAAGGTGTACGATTTCATTAATAGTTGTGTCATAGTTGAATCATAGTTGTGACAGATCAGTTGTAGGATACTGACTAGATTAAATAGGTTTTTTCAGTAGTGCTAAATATCTTAACATGAATTGTAGATACAAACCTCGCATGCAATCCCCGGCATGATATACTTCTGCATGTCTTAGTACCTTGTAGTGCTATTTATTTGTCGCATAAATAATACTAACCAGCAGTAATATCTTGAGTAGTATGCTGCATGGTAGCATGTTCTCCTTCGTATCACTCTGCTAGTTTTTGGTCTGACTGCGTACCGTTGTCCTGACTGCTTTGGCCTGTGCCTGGCATTCGGGGGAACGCGCGCGGTTCTGATTGGACTGGGATGAGTGCTGTATGCCTGGTGTGTAATCACCCCGTGCCACACACCCTAGTGGTGGCTTTCACGGTATTTCGAAAATGTAGATAGATGTAGATAAATAGTTTGTCATCGTGTGTGTCCCTTTAAATTGAAGGCAGTCGTGCTGATTGTTATAGAGCACCCGTCATCATTCACCACCAACATCTCGCTCGCATGATTTTGATGACCAATGCTGTCACCGGTACCGCTGTGATTGCACGCCATAAGTTTGCCTTTTCTGAGTTTTACTTTTGTTCCATAGTCTGTGGGGAGTAATCGGACTTCTAACTGTTCAGAAATACCGCTTCGGGCAGCAACCTCCGTAGGTATCAATAGCTATAAGTGGACGAAATACGCTTCCCTCTCCGAAATCCCTTCCACTGCCGCTTTACCTTCTCACCCTCCGCGTCGGCTACGAGTGACTAAATTGAGCTCTCTTGAGTCTTAAACGTGGGAATCCGTGCGATGACGCTCCCCCGGATGCTGTTCACTCTTCATCTCGCCTCACTTCCGGAGCACCATGTCCCACACCTCAGCATTTCCGCTCGAACATCCTGTCCGTATAAACGCAAACGCTTAAAGGCCGTCTTCGAACGAATGTATTATATCGTTTTACCATTAGTTTTTGCCCTAATAGCGATACTATTTACTATATCTGCTTTATGCTAATTTTCTAATAATTCTTCGTTACATGAACCTGGTCTTCACTCTCTCACAGTTATTCCCTCAAGACATACTCAACGTTAAATCAATGTCCGGGCTTTCCTCTCATAAAACCTTTCTCTGTTACTATTGGTTCTGCAATTATAGTACAACTGAGGGAAAAGTAAGACACCCACTACGCAGACAATAATATGTCCCCGTTGCTCCCCTATTGCAATCTCATACCCTTTGAAAAGCAATCGAATTACCTTAGGTTTAAGCTCGAAAAAGGAATCTCAAGAATATATTCCTTTCAAAATAAAAGATGTGGAGGTTAAACCGTTTGTTCAATGTTTGTAGGCCGCCAATTGATATTCATCCCTTGCCCCACTGCTCCACAAGGGTGCGTGCTTATCCAACCGCCGAGGTATCCATCCTCATTATCGCTAGCGAATTGATCTTTTCTGTCAAATTAATAGTCAGCGTCAATTCATATTTTCTTATTTTATAGTATAAATCTGCAGCACTCATTATAGATGCGCCTGTGGAATAGCTGTTTGGCAATCAAAAGTGACGTGTGACTTTTGTTTTAAATTTGAATCACCCTGATGGAACCCAGAGGGTCATCCATAAACAGAAAAAGGGTTGAAGGGTAAAATAAGAATCAGAGATATTTGGATAGTGGTAGTGTTCCGATTCTCGTGCAGATGCAAATGATAGTTTCAGTCATTATCAATCTTTTCTGAGAGTAATGTCATACTGCTCTTACCTGACTATAATACTGAAAGTATTATGACAAATCGAAGTGATAACCATGCGGATCATTGATTAAAGCTGCTTCGATTGCCCGTATCCTTGCGGTGGCCTGACCCACTCTTCGTGATGTCTGAGTTTCAGCATCGAATACATAGAGTGCACTCAATCCCACTCAAGGAAACGCTGGATACATTATCAGTGGGCAATACAGTAGATTGGAATTCATTGGAGTAACTCTGATGCCTTTTCCCCATAATTTCAACTTGCCAATTATTGATCAATCTTTAAAAGATTGATTTTCTTGGCCAATACAAAAGTTTCGCGGCACATCTCTGAGTCTGATAGCCCATTTAAAGCACCATTTGCTCTAACATTACTCCACTGGCAGTTTTTTCTGACCAACGTTTCTAAAGATCAGACTTTTGCAGTAGTAATAATCTTCTTTCAGAAATGAGGAAACAAGAGTTTCTTCGACATGTACTTCTGACTCAACGATTTACCATAATATCTATTGGTGTACATTTCTCAGCATTCGTTCCTACAAAATGTCGTCTGCTAAATAGGTACGCACAAAATATGTAACATGATGAGTTCATTTTGAAAACATTTGATGGACTTAGTGAGAAAACATTATAACCAATACCTACATAAAAGAGATTTATGCGACTGGTAGTTATGATTAAAAAATGATAGCATTCTCTCTTTGGCATTAGGCTGTATTTTTAAATGGTTGTGACAAAGGTAATCGGCAAAATGCCTGTGAGAATTGCATTATGTTTACGCAGAAACTATTCACTCTTCGTGATGTAGCGGCGAATGTGCTCTTATTAGGCCACACCTCGAATACGCTCCGTGCATTTGGGACCCTGGACAGAGAGATTTAACCCAAAAAAATAAACAAATACAGAGGATAGTCACGCGCTGCATTAAAAACTGCTACGAACTAAGAGAGAGAATTTCGGAGCATCCTACGGGATTGGGAGGAGAGGGAGCCGATGAAGACGCGGAGACTACATTCGAGGCTTAAATTGCTCGAGAAATTTTGTTAGCAGGCGTGCTTCAGCGCGACAAGCCTAAATAACATTTTGACGTTTGAGTACATCTCTAGGATAGGTAGCGATAAAACAAGAGAGATACATTCCCGAACAGATTGGTACCCAAATTCGTTCTTTCCACGCACAATACCTGAGGGACTATAATAAAAAATGTGGTCCAATCAAAACACTCCAACGATACACTTCACCACATCAGCTCCCTGTAACATTATCCTCTGCACGTTTACCTTGTGGTGTCCTAACAAACCCTGCCACACGCCAATATGGCGGCCCGCAGGGTAGAGTGCGAATGCCTTCGGCCGGGAGCCGCGTCGTCCGAATGGCGACCTTTTGTGTGACGTGTGTCAAAATGAAGTCCTAAGTAACCGATGACTGATGCGTTTGGCAGTGGGTGTTGGGACAGTAGCCACTGGAGGAGAGTGCCTGAGAGAGAGAGAGAGAGAGAGAGAGAGAGGTTCTTAATGCGCAATACTATATGTGCCTCGTGTTCGCGTTGTGCTGCTTTTGTGATAAACCAATAGTGGTGAGTAGAGAGACGAAATTTCGCTATCTGTTAGTAAGGCAAAAATATCTCTCTTTATTTTTTCACTCCATCAGTTATGGAGTTATTCATGAGGTAATAGATTGAAAGTCGATTGTAGTGATCCAATTAATTATTACACTTGAATATTAATGGTTCATTCAATGTTATAATATTAATACTTGTCACTCCTTTCCATCAGGCAACCGCGATTTGTAACTGTAGCATTGAATAGTATTTGGATATTTAGGGAAGCGACCGACGGCTAAGGTCATTTGAGCCATAGGGGATAGGTAAGGGAGGGAGGGTGGATGGAAACCCGGCGTCGGCATTAGCCTGCTCTTAACGAAAGGCGCGAAGTGGACCACAGTTTAAAGTCTCATCCGACAGACGGAGTACTGTACCTGAAGTGCCCTCCACAAGACACTCAAGTAGGCACCGGGTTCCCCCTGAAAAACATCTTCCTCTGCAGGGATTTGAACTCAGGCCGCCCGTGTGGTAGGCGGGTACTCTAGCCACCATATCAACCCGATCCCCTTGAATAGTATCTCCTTGCTGCCATAATCAAGGTGATTCCACGCTTTCAGACGTTTAATCGAACACTCGCGGAGTTTTGAACGAGAGAGGAGGAGGAGGAGGCGAGGTTTGACACGGTTATTACGTCTATTGTGCATTCCTCGTTGTGCTTCGAGTGACACCCAAATTATTAAACGAGTTGCACCAAGCTGTACCTACCTCCATCATCTCGCCACAATTGAGCTCATACAATAGGAAAAGATTAAATAGTCTCTCTGCCATAATATAAAAGTGAATAGGCAAATATGCTGTCATACGGTTCATTTTTAAACCACAAAATATCTTTGTCATGCGAATTTGTATATCCCCTAGCATTGACACTGCCTTTTCTATAGCTACAAGGTACTTTGTTGTACATTTCGAAAAAAGGTTTATGAAACGCATGTCTCTATATCCTCTTTTCTCTTTCTTGTTCCTAATGAAGCCAACCTGGTCCGATGATATTGGAAATCAATTGACAAATCACTCAAGGGTTTTTAAAAGATTTTTTTCCATAGAACACCCACTCGTGCCTGTTTCAAACTTCCAAGTATTTATTCCAAAATTCGGTTTTCCTAATGGCTACTCATTCATTAAACAAACATAATGGAGGTTTAATAAATATATTAACCACTGCCGTAAATGTATCAGAAGCCTATTTGGTTAATAACTGCCTTATAGTTGCTCCCATAATATTTCAGAACTTTCTACTCCCAGAGTCTTATGTTCAAATCGGTAAAAGTACATTAAAAGACGATATATTCAGTAGAATGCAATTACTTTTAATCGTAAAGTATGACATAAAATAATCATAATATTAATGATTTATTTAAACTCATGGAGATTCAGTAAAATTTCTGGACTTCATAATAATATTGTGGTCACAATAGGCATTATTATATTTCAGCATTGGAGAGAAAATAGATTGAAAATAATGGGTGAGGGTTTGGGTGATTTAAGCGTTCGCTGAGGTCCTACGTAGGAAATATACTTTCAATTGATTTAATTACAATGAACCCTGGATTAAATAATGATTATACAGATGTTGAGGTATTTTTTTCCTTAAGAACGAATTGAAAGTCTATTTTGTGGAACAGTTATATGGTTTTTCCATCGGAAAAACATCATTGAAACTACCTATTGGTCGAATATTATATTGATGTGCGCGTATTGAAGTCAATTTATATTAATATACCATTTATGTTCAATTCGTTTAATAGTTGAAAGGCGGATCAAAACATAATAATAAGTACAAAAAAGCGAAATGATTGGAAGGAAATTATTGTTACAAATTTCATTGATCTCATAAACCAAACAAATCAGCAACATCATTCAGAAAGAAAAACCTTTCCGTATCAACGGGGAAACGCAGCCAACTCGATTCTCACTGACTTTAACTCGTGTCTCCGTCGCGAGAGGAGACCTCGACGCTTGGAAGCCGTCGCGGCGGCGGTCGCGAGAGGCAGACGAGGAGGCGGAGGCCCACACCCAGCCATGCGAGGAGGCCGGGTGCCTCCTCTCGCTTGGCCGTCGCTCGCGCCCCCTCCCCCCTTAGACGGGGGCGGCCCCGGCTCGCCTGGGAGGAGCGGGCCGCGCGAGTGGGCGGGCTAATTGATCCCCGTGCCACCAATCACGATCGCCGCGTCGCAACCTTATTGGGCGAGTCACCGTGCAGCACTCTCCCCCCCCCTCCCCCTTCGGCGGCTTCGTCTACGCCCCTTCGGGTGGGGGGGAGGCAGGAATGCGTTCCCTGAGTTGAAGGGCGGGAGGGGGAGGGGGAGAAGCGAGAGACGCAATTTCGGGGGACGAAGGCTAATGGAGGAGGAGGAGGGGTAGGGGAGGTCTTCCCCGGCACGTTTCCCCCCCCCCACCCGCTCGGCCCCGCCCCCCTCTCAGGGCCCCGCCCCCCTCCGCCCGCCTCGGCGCCCACCGCGCCGTCGCAGCCTCCTCCTCCCACGCAGCATCCCACTCCCTCTTCCCGCCCCCGCCCCGCCCCACCCCTTCCCCCATCGGGGGCCGTGGTCCGGGGAAGAGGCGAGCACGGCAAACGCCAGCACGCCTCCCTCACGCGAGCACGCGACGCCGCCCCGCTCTTCCGATCCCCATCCGCTCGGCACGGAGAAGGGCGCCCCCCCGAGTAGTCTCTGCCCTCCTCGCGACGTCGTCCGGGCGCCACGACGCCCTCTCCGCAGTGGAGGCGTCCTTCCTTCGGAGACGACCTCCTTCCCTCCCTTCTCGCGATCCCCGCCATTCTCCTCTCCAGTGGGCACCCCCCTCCACTAACCGAACCACCCCATCCCCCTCCACAGTCGTTTATACCCCCCTTCCACCCTCTCTCCTCCCACCGACGCCCCCTACTCCTCCCGGCTCTTTCCTCACACTCACTCCAACGGCTCAACCGACCGAGGTCATTCTTCTCGCAGGCACCTGTTCGACGGCCGCAACACGACGCTCGAGACGCCAGGCCCCGCTGACACTGGCGCCGCGCGACGACTCCCGCCGACGCTCCTCGCATTACCAGCCCGCCCACCGACCCGCTCGTCCACGGAGCGTCGCGACGCCTCGTGCTCGGCCCAACTCGGCTTCCGAAGGGACTTGTTCACCCGCCGGAGTAGGACGCCGAATCGACGCTCAACATTGGCGTTTCCGCTCACTTAGGAAGATAGTTCTCCTTGGAACACCGGAGCCGTGACTTTTAAGCTGTCTTCGCACCATCGTTTGGTTCAACATCGGATTCATTTCTCTCTCGGTCGAAGGTTGAATGGTGCGATTTTTGTTGATGTATTTGTGACATAGTCGGCCCGTGGAACACGAAAGTTCGACACCGCGTACGCTCGTTCACTACGTAAGGAGTGAATTTTGTTTGACGGGCTATAAGGAGATATCTTTAGGGGGATAGTGTTCACTGATATCCGAGAATCCCGGAGTGAAACCCGGGGCTGTGAAGAGCCTGAGTCCTCTGTCCCTAGTCCCACTTCGCCGGGAACTCCGGGAGCCGGTGCCCGGGAGGCGACGGCGACGAAGCGGAGAGACGCGCTTTGCCGAGCGGCGGCAAGCGACGCCGACGCCCAGCCAGCACGGGGGGCCCCACTGCCGCGCGTCCTTTCCTGACCAGAGGACAGACAAAGGCCGTCGCGGGGCAGCCGAGAAGCACGAGCCGTTGGGAGAAGGAAACAGAGTGATCTCGCTTCCCACGGCGGGTGCGGCTCGCTCCCGCTCCCTCTCTCTCTCCCTCTGAGGAGCGAAAGCTGTGATTTGTGATTATTGTTGACATCTGTTGCGATTGAATCGAGACGGAGTGGCATTTTCGGGGGCCTGCATTGGTCGTGCGGGTTCCCCGGCCCGGCCACGGTGTCGACTGCATTCCCGGGCGCGTTCCCGCCGGATGGAACGGCCCCCGGCCCGCGAACCGCGGCCTCCGAGCGCCCCACGGCGCGCCCCGCGACCATGAACGCCCTACACCACGAACGCTCTCCCACCACGATCCACGTGTCCGCGCCCAGCGTGCTCGGACCTCCGTCGTTCCTCGCCACTTCGTCCGCATCATCGCTCGCGCATCACCACGGCCTCCACAACCCGCCGCCCTCGCACCACCCGCACCCCAGCACCATGCCGCAGCGGTCCCCGTTCGCCATCCAGGAGCTCCTCGGGCTCGGCAGCGGCGGAGGAGGAGGCGGTGGCGACTCGTCCTCCTCGTCTTCGGCCGCCTCCGTCACGCACCAGCACCACCAGGCGATGGGGCACCACGGCGGCGCCCACCTGCACCCGCAAGGGCACCAGCACCGCAGTCCCACGGCCGGCGTGTCGGCCATCACGCCGCCCCACTCGTATCCCCCGCCACCGCTGCCTCCACCGCCCCCGCCACCCCCGACGTCCGCCGCCCGCTCCCTCCTCTCGCAGGCCACGTCGTGCTTCGGCGGCGAGGCCGCCCTCAACGCCGCCATGAGTTCGACCAGCCGCATGTACTTCAACGCGCAGGCGGCGGCAGCGGCGGCGGCCGCAGCGGCCGCGGCCGCCGCCTTCCTCCCCAACGTGTCTTCGGTGTCGTCATCGATGACTCCGATGGCCACGACGGCGACCCCTGGCGTGCTGGGACTCAATCACGGCCTCCGCCACGACAGCGCCAACACCTCGGGTGAGTAGAGCGCCGTTGTGCGTCCCCACACTCGTGCAAATCACGCAAGTGCCCTTACCTACACGCCGTTCGTATGTCTCAATACCCTGGGAGCCTAAGTTTAAATCAGGTTAAATATATAAGCCATACAATCTCAAATGTAAAAGCGTTTTAACTTTCACAGCACGGCCATGGAGGTTCTTTTCCTTTTCAAAGCTGCATCCCGTCGGTCGAACTGTCGACCGAAGTCCGCCCAATGCATGAGGTTGAAGTTTTACAGCTCGACGACCTCAAATATGGATCCGTAATGTCAGTGAAAAACCAGTGGCGAAACAGGACTGAACATCTTGAATATTATTTGGCTTAACACTGAGAAACATTCCACATTTTTCTTTGCAATTTCCCTATTCACTTTACAATCATACAATCTCTTTATGAACAGCACATGACATTTGCAATCAGTGGTATATCCTTTGGGGGTATGGCGTCTGTTTTTTTTTATTTTTGCAGTAGTTCACCTAAATGTAAATATTTCAAAGGCGACGCTTATACCTTGAAGTAGCAACCAAGACTTCGGTGTGGTTTAAGGCGATGATGCGGAATTGTTTGTCTTCATTACATTCGTGTTCCCTGCATTGATTGATGCTAGTAAACATAAATTGACTGCAGATCACAAGCTGATCTTTTCCTTCTGACCTCTTAGTGAGGAATGTGCAACGATGTGTTCTTGTTGTGTCAGCGAATCCGTGAGGATATATTTTATACAATTGCTCTTCCGACGCACAATAACGTACCGACAAGAATCCTACCGTGATATTGGAATCATGTTCAAATGTTTTGCCACTCAATGTGTTTAGGTTCCGTTTGACGACGGGAATGTGCAATTATAGGTGCTTAAATATCTCTTTATTAATTCCCGGTGTACCTAATTCCAGAAATTATTGATTATGCGTTGAGAGTAATTTGTTCATTGATTTTACGGTGCCTTTATGTAAATCGTTGGTCGGGAAGAAACTGAGAAGGCTTTGGAATGTGAAAAACCTGTATATTTAATGTAGCGGCGTAAGCAGAGCTTTTTAGAGCTGAAATATAAGGAGAATCAGGTTAGATAATTAATATTTTGGGAGCGTGTTTTCCGATTCGACTCTAATTTAATGAAAAAGCCAAATTAGAAAAGAAAAACTATGCCTGAAGATCTGATATCACCTGAAGATGACATAATGTGTTGAAAACCGGGTCTTGCATTACATTTTCTCTAAGTGGAATTTGCATAGTTTTACTTTCCTAGCGTGGAATAATTGCACATTATTCACTCTGAAACCGTACGGTTTGGGAAAAAGCCAAAATTCGTTTTCCGCGAAAATCCCGTAAATTCCTTGCGTTAAGTTGCTCGTTAGCTCCGTTCATAAAAACTTACGGTATTCAGTTTAAATTATTGGCACCTAATCTTCAATTTCCTTTACTAACGGTTTGAACCTTAATGGACTCTTTTGATTTTGAGGAATGTCTCGGCGAAATTTAGTTCCAATGGCAGGAATAAAGAACATCTCTTGGAATGAAATAGTCCACCTCTCCTTATGTCAAGCGTAAAAGAGAATCGCAAATCTTAAGACCGCTTTACACGGTACATTATATTGTAGAAACGAATGTATCGTAGAATGTACAAGAAACTGAATGGAATTAGAGCAGGTTCTATTTCCCGTTTAGTCATTCAGACAATCGTACAATTTGCCGCTTTACACGGTTACAATTTTCCTCGTGCAAGAGTTCATACATTCGTTTGTACAATAAAATGTATCGTGTAAAGCGGCATTTTAGAGAAACGATTTGACGCAGGTCCCTGATGTCACTGCATTCAAAGAGGAAAGTATCCGGCAATAGCAAATGAGTAATTGAACGAAAATATATCTTGATGACGCAATTTATTTTCATAATATTCAGGTGCCCACTTTTTCTCGAATGAAAGAAGAGGGAAAAGAGTGCTATAGTATTGACCACGAATTATGAAATCATGATTCAGTGAAGGCTGAAACCATAATGAATTTGCGTGGATGTTGTCGCTAAAATGCAAAACTATTATAAACTGATTGGTTATTATTCCACGTTAGTACTGTAATAATCCTATGGATCATTATTAATGATATTCCCAATGGGTGGGATATACGTTCTAGGCGAGGTCTCTTCCGTTTGGAAGCATAAAAAACATTGAGCTGGAGGAGAAGCCGTCGCGCTGTTAAGAATACATCTAGACGAACAAGAATACGTAAATAATCGCAGTCTGACTAGCTTCACGAAAGCAATAGCTTTGGTCTTCGATTGGGCATAACGTCTCCGAAATATACTGAAATATTTGGGAATTCAGCGCTTTACAATGCACGAAATCGTTTAAGTCAGCGGAGGAATGTGTAAAAATGAAGATTAGCTGCAGACCAATAGTATTAACTGCATTTCTCGTATTTTTTTCTTTCGGTGACGCAACGTTATGAAGGCTGACGTAGAATTCAAGTGGGCTTACGCGCAGAATTGAATTTCATTGTATTCTAAAATCTCGTTACGTTTGATCTTTTCATTTTCATGCTGTTATCTGTTTTCCCCGCAACTCCCGTTGCTATGCTTCCAAA
Organism: Ceriagrion tenellum; assembly: GCA_963169105.1. Classification (NCBI taxonomy): domain Eukaryota; kingdom Metazoa; phylum Arthropoda; class Insecta; order Odonata; family Coenagrionidae; genus Ceriagrion; species Ceriagrion tenellum. Next base: position 12,152,132 of record OY720633.1, read on the forward strand.
ATCGTTCTGTGAGTCGAAAGGATGACACATTCGGTTAATCGAAAGCATCTCTTTCATAATAAAAAAGTTGCCATCGGTACATTCATTCTTACGTGCATATTATAAACACGAAACACTATTATTACTGCTGTGGAAAATTTAGATTTTTTTCACGATAAAATAAAGGAAAAATGTAGGCGAGGCATCAACTTTGAATATTGAGAGTTTCCCCCAAATTCTCTCATAAAAGGGAACAAAGTTTTGGTTTATCGCCTGGCTCCATCCTTTCTCTGCGGCCTGGAATTCGCATAGGACTTCATTGGATCGCTCATGCCGCTAGAGAAAATAACCAATTCACTAGATATATCTACATATCCTAGACATTCATTTCTCTATCTAGACATCCATTGTATAATAGAAACTACATGGAAAAATTTTGATACGCAGTGACAAAAACAATTTTTAATTTTAGTGACGCTGCCATAGCAATGGAAATCTGGCCCATTTTAAAACTTGAAAAGCGCCTTCCGTATGTTTTCGTGAATTTAAATGTTGCCTGGCTGCCGAAAAAGGAAGCGGCGATGCAAAGAAACTGGAGGTGAGGAGAAGTGTTTTAAGCTGAAACTATTCGATAAAGATGATTTCATGGATTAATCTTTCACTATGCATTCTACATCTACATACTACCCCGCGAGCCCCCGCCTGGGCGCGTGGCAGAGGGTGGTAGGTCAACAGCCGTGTAAAGATGTAAAAGTTTTGGAGGTGAAGTGGTGACATTTCCTATGAGAGTGTATTTGGAGGAGTTCAGTTTTTATTGCGATCGCTTATTGTGCGCGGAAAGAACGAGTTTTTGTACCTGGCTGTTCAGTGGAGTATTTCTCTTATTTTATCGAATCTGTCAGACCTAGAAATGTAGTGAGGCGTCATGATAATATTCTCTGTGTCGCTCTGAAACACACCAGTTCCGAATATCTCAAGCAGCCTAAGCCTAGGGTGCTGCCTCCGAGTCTCTAGGGGCTCCCACCTTAATCCCTCTAACAGTTTTGTAACGCTATATGTTCGCTCGTAGCAGTTTTTAACGAAGGGAGCTGCCTTCTTTTGTATTTTATTAATGTTTTTGGTTAAATCTATTTGACCAGGGTCCCAAATGCTCGCAGCGTATTCGAGGTGTGGCTTAACCAGAGCGAAGTAGCATCTCTCTTTTACTTTTTCATCCGAGGACCTTCCTATTATACACTTAATAAAACCTTGAAAGGATGAACAATATGAAGTTCGCTCCATTGTACTTGCATGCAATTGCAGTATATGAGGCAGAGCCTATCTGTTTTGAATTCATTCATTTTAAATTGTGGGGACATTCCTCTCTCCAGTCATTTTTTTCCTTGTCTGGTCCTTCAATGGGGCTATATTATGATAATTTTTAAGGTTAAGGTAAAGTTGATACTGACATTTTGTTTGCATATTTCGCAACGTGCATTTGTGAAATTCTCTCCGATGCGTGGATACAGTGGTAAAAATGTGGTTTCAGCTGTGTGAATTTAATTTGGCGGACAAATAGTTTGTTGTTCACGGGGAATTGCCCAAGAGGAACAAAAAAAATGCATGAGTAGATTCTCCGATAATGACGGTGAGGTAAATGTCTTAGGTAGATTTTGTAAACTTCATACAATTCAAGCCAACTTGGAGTACTTCGCATGCCATCGGAGTTTTTCTGTAAGCACGTGAAGTACTCCAAGCCCATACAGTAAACCGTGGTATCGCAGTGGTTTATCAGAATATTGCTGAGCTAATTCTTATTATCTTCCCTTCGTGTAGAATCTAATCTTTACTTTCACCTTTAAATGCCATAGGTATGTTTATTATAAGAATCTCTACACTTGAAAATGCTAATAATCTTTCATTCGTCACTACGTACGGATGAACAATATAAAGTTCGCTTCATTGTACTTACATGTAATAGCAGTACTATTATTCGTAATGCTGCCTGCTAACTTTTTTTTATCATTAAGGACCAATGATATTGAAAAAGTTACAATTTGCTATTATATTTCGTTTACAAAATTTCGTCTTCGTTGTTTCGTTTTGGGTGAAAAATCTTTGCAGTGATCGGTCGAAAGAATTTTTTACTCTGCTAATAAAATATGAAAAACTCACATTACGTTATTTTTAGACATGAGATTGGGATAATTCTGAAAAAAGTCAATAATTTCCAATAAATTGCACGAAATACAGTGTACAAAAAGTAATGGTTAGTCATTCTGCAATGACTCTCAGTGTTAGATGTAACTGTTCCCGATTATAGTGGTCAGCGTGTATGTGACCTTAAAATATTTTCCTTCTCTTGCTTTCTCCAACCGATAGCGTCATAAAAGCTCGAGATGATAGTTTTGACATGATTGTACGATTGGACATTGTGGTATCCTGTCATGCATTTGGCCGAATTTCATTCACTGCTTACATGAAACCTCGCCCAGTTCTCATCGGAGGCGATTTCATTGACATTCACTTCCCTCTGACATTCACTTCCCTGAAAACCTGAAAATTGTTGCAGCGAAACGATGCCGCTTATTCAGAAGGAGCGAGCCATTTTACACCGTATCAGTTACATGTTACAGCCAATCTGAGCGCATTCGTTGTATGTTTACGTACTACCCTGCGAGCCGACGTATGGGCGGATAGCAGGGGGTGTTAGGACATAGGCCGTGAAAAGGAGTAAAAAGAAAGAGGTTTTCGGAGGTGAAGGGTATTATGGGAGTGTTTTAAGTGTATAATGGGACGGTTTTATTGTGGTCTCTTACTGTGTGCGGAAAGAACGTTTTTTTTGTAATTATCTGTTCGGCAATGAATCTCTTTTATTTAATCGCTTCTGTCAGACCTAGAGATGTAGTGATGCGTCGTGATAATATCCTCTGTGTCGTCAATAATCCAAGGCGAGCCTGGAAAGCTCCTGGGTGAGACATATCGGGTTATCTTCCGGGTGGTTGTCTGCACTAACCCCGGCCACAGATTTTTTTCCTCGCGCGTCTAAATGGTCTTGCTCATCAGCCCTTATCAGTCAGCTATTCCAAAAGATGGAACACGAGCACAAAATGAAGTATGGTATCCTAATGCTTATCAGGCATAGGGATTAAAAAATTCAACTCTTTCCTATCGATGGAAACGAGGAAAGGTGGTCCTTATTTTTCCAAGGTAAATGGATGACGTAGAAAACAGAAGAGTGGTGTTAATCTTATGTTATCTTGCTTCCTATTACCCCGTAATGGCGAATAGGTTCTTAGGTACGTTTATCCATGCAAAAGTTGGATTAAAATTAGAAACCAAAGGAAAGTTAGTTCACGCGGTCAAAGATCTCCCGGTAAGCGATGGCCCCGGTAAGAGATGGCCTCGAGTGGCGTCAAATTCAATAAATTAGATATTAATAATTCTCCAGGATTAGAAAATAGTCTGTAATGCAGGACTGGTGCTAACACAGGTGGTTTGGGATAAGGAATCATTATCTGGCAAAATAAAATGTTGTAAAGTAAGAACTTAACACAAATTAATTTATACATTTTTTTACAGCCTTATGGCCTCGAGAAGAGAACGATGCTTGAAAAAATTCTATAAGGTAGGTAGTAATTAATGAGACAGCCGGAATCCTAAATTTTTTAGTATCATAGTGAATTTTTCGATTTTAAATTTCTCTATCTGGAACATTACCTACGTATAGCGTGAAAGATTACAAGTTAAATAATTAGATGAAATGAATCTAAAAAATAGAATGTTTAAAAATAAATAAATTGGGTTGGTGAAGTAAAGGGCTCGCTGCTGGAGTGGACATCGAGTGCATTCCGTCCTGAGTGGCGGCACAGGCGGAGTCACTTGCAGCTCGCAATGCAGAAGGCCTTGGGTCTGGGTATACTTGGGTCCCTCCGTCTACTCCGCACGCACGACCCAACGGCAGCGTAGTCACACATCCGATGGGCGTCGGACGTGTGGCTGCGATAACTAACCAACCCCTCTCGAGTCCTCGGCCATTATGACAGCAATGAAACCCAATGCTTGCCGAGGACTCGGAGGGGAATGTTACTAAAGTAACGATAAAAATAATGGCAAGAACAGAGGACATGAATTTAAGAGGACTTTTTAGAAAAATTGGATAATTGTTTCGGGCAGAACATATTGACATTATGAAGGTTAGATGCTAGCAAAATGTGGAAAAAATATAGGAAAACATTTGAGGAAACCTATAAGTTTTACGAATGATACCTTCAGCTTAGACGGAGTGGTATATGAAGTAAAACAAGGCAGTTAGTGGCTTTCAAAAGTATCCCTTCATCGTTATTCGCGCGTCGAGGTAAAATTACTAAAAATAATGTTCTGGGATCATAATAAGGTTTTATGAGATAGGACTGTGATCGTGAGATTTCTTGTAGCAAATCTTATCAAGTGGAAAATTACCGGAATGATTTGTGTGGACTATGCCTCTGCAATTATCGCCTGTTTCTGCGGAATATCGAGCGATTTCTCCCGAAGCCAGGGAACTCCAGTTCTGTAAACGAACTCCAGAGCTTTCACTTGATGAGATAGTAATAACGTGTTTCATTTCACTAGGGCAATGATGGTAACTGGAATTCTACGGAGGTTTATGCAAAGTTAACCCATCGAAGTTCAGTTGGAGAAACAATCTCAATTTTTAAAAATGAGTGTCCAAATATTTTTGCTGAAATCATGATCGATATTCTCATGAATTGTTCTTAAAATGCTAATGGTGGTGTAGTCACTCGATGAGTAATCAAAATTTCTGATTATTCATTTGAAATAGTCGTGTAATGTAATTATCATTTGGAAAATATTTTCACGTGAATGAACAATGTAAGAAACTTTAAAAAAATTGCTCTTCGACATTTGGATACGGTAAAAAATACTACCTGTGAAATGTTGAGAGGTGAATTGATGATTGACGTAACGATAAAAAGAAATATTATCGTACATTTTTGGTCCCAAGTGGATTTCGCAACGTGAAGGAAATCAAAGTGAAATGGAAAGGCGGGATTACTCATTTTTTAGATCAATTTGCTCCAATTCCTGAGATAATTTAGTCGGCGGTCGCATCGTAACGAGGGACTATTCTCTTGCTACGCCTCTCATTCAAGTTCAAGCTTTGCTAAGCTCCGGTTTGGAAATAGTGAGTCATTTACTGAGTGATAGTTTTGCGAGATAGGCCCCTTACCTTTCGCTGGGAGCGAGCCCGCACCAATTGAGACGTTAGCCTCCTCGAGTCAAAGGCAGATGCTCCATTCTGCCTGGAAACACTCGCAATAATCTTAATAAACAGTCATTTAGGATCTTAATCTCCCTGCCGTCATGCAAGCAGGGCCTAGGGAGCGGGTAGGAGGCAAGGGCCGGACGGAGAGATACGGCTTCCTTCCGAGGTGTTCCCGCGGGCGCCGCCGTCCGGTCGCTCCGATGCTCCCCCGCATGACGACGCCGTGTCTAAACCCTGAATCACGCGATGCTTGACCGTGTACAAGTCCTAGGATGCTAAGCTAGGATACTAGGACTTGTGCAAGGACAAGTATCGTGTTATACAGATCAATCATACTGGAAATCCTGCATGATCGCTAGCATACTAGCTGGTATCCTTGCTTTCGTAATTGGTGCGGTGCTAGTTTGATACTTGTTCCTAGTAGGACCTAGTAGCCGCCGACCAATCACCTTTGCTCTTTGCAATGCGGTCGTCAAGTTTTTATGTCAGCGCCTCCATAGTCCCTCGTGACAATTACAATTTCCCGCGATCAAATAAACAACTCAAACCGCACAACAATAAGCAATGGCAAAAAGTCGTCGTCTTCGTTCGAAATCATCAATTTCTCTCGTCAAACTTCTTCCGCGACTGTACTAGAACAAAGAACTACTAATCAGACCTTGTGCAAGTTCAAGTATCGAGTGATAGCTACTAGGAAGATTTCAAGCATGCTAGCTTTCGTACTAGAAATCCAGTACTCGCTAGCATCCCCGGACTTGTGCAAGGTCAAGTATCGTGTGATTCGGGCTTAAGCGTCTTAGCGCTCCCAGTTCGCCGGACGGGGTTGCCGCTTCCGTCCCAGTGTTTCCTGGTCGGCGGATCGTTTAAATTAGGCGGAAGGTAATTTATTGAAAATCCGAGAGACAGTGACTGTGATTTTCATTTCAATCAGGTTTTCCAAAAACCCCTTTTACTCATTCGAGCAACGCGGGCTCAGAACATTTCTAACGCAAGGTCACAGACTGAGACATCCTCCTTGATGCACTGTGATATTTTTGTTGTTATTTTACCCCAAGTAAAAGGCTTTTTACCCCTAGTAAAAAGCCTATTTGTGCTTTTTTCAGGACTGAGGAAATAAGGAGACATAAAATAAATAATTCATTTAAGAGAACTAATCAAATAGCGCAAGCAATCACTTCTGGTGCGAACGAAATTACGTTGACTAGTCTTGTCATTACTTGAATGGTTTTTTAGATATCGCAGTAGCACACATCTGCCAAGAATATATCAGTTCCACTTTTCACTGGTAGATGGTACGTCATAGACTTTCACTACACATTTCTATTTGTTACCTTATTTTTGGCGATGATTTTGGTAACTATGCTTCGATTAGAGAAATCTTGAGGGGAAGAACTATATTATTCCGTTGTTACCGGAGGAACTTCACAGTGACTCGAGATGTTTGTCAGTGCATTTTCCGAGTCCTCATTGCGTCCTTGCCAGGAAACAGGTGATTTTTCTAACGAAATGTCCTAAAAAACTGGCAAATTTTTCCAATTACTAAAAAGAACGCGTTTTATAAACTTACTTAAAACTTAATTGTTATAATTCGTGAATATTCGTCGTGCAATTAAATAAAATTTTAAAATCTTTCAGTGAAAATTACAGTATCCTTTTCGGCATAAAAGGTACTTGCAGTTGTGAGTTGACTATGATAAAACTCCTATTGACTGCCGATTTAAATTTTGGGAACCGTGTAAGCTATGACCACCCAATTAGAAGAGAACGTGACACCCTGGCCTAAAATAAAAGGCAACCGCCCGAAGGGAACAGTAACATACTCGCCATGTTTCTAATTTTCGTACTCTTTCGGAAATATGTGTCACGTGGCTGAATTTCAGTCATAATGGCGCGGATTATTCTAACAGCTTGAATGAATGTTGATTTCCATTTCTCGGCTTCAAACGCAATTGTAAATGAGGCGAGAGTGATTATTCTTGAGTTTGTGAACTCCGGAGCAGTTAACCAACCCAATCATTTACTTTCATCGACTCTATATTTTTTCTTACAAACTGCTATACTGATGAGATTTTCCTCCATTATTAAATTAAGTTTCTACTAAAAATCATTTTAGAAGCCCACACAGTTGTTGTCTGATTCATTTAATTTTTAGTATTTCCCTTCAAGGACCTAACGGACCGGGTTAGGCACCGAACCATAGCCATTTGCAATTCGGTGTTCGGGAAACATCACTTTTCTCATCTTAGTGGCCTGAGGGCGGGGAGAAACATAAAGCTATCTTAGATATGGTCTCATATGATATTACCTATGTAATAACTGCTAAAAAATTTGGTTAAACCTTGGCAACAAAGAATCTTTTCCGCGGTTCTGGGTAGCAACCCATCTTTGTTTGATGCGTTCCTAATACAGAAGCGCACAGGCGTTGATGAATGTTTAAACCACCGTGGTTCTCTATGCATGCACCATCTGTGCTTCATTTTATATTTAAATGTTTGGAAGGGCCACTTGCTCAGGAACAGGATGAATACTCAATCAAAAAGGGACTTTATGCGCTGATAACAGGAAAATTATATCGTCGTCGAGCCCGTGTGCGCGCTTCGTCGCGGTGACCCGAATTACAATGTCATCATAAGGAGACCCGAGAACGTTTTCTTCCTTATTTTGAGGGCCCTCTTGGCCCTAAGCGTCTTCCCATCTCCTCCTCGATCGAAGCCGAGCGTACAAGCAAGCCGTACATGTACTCACAATCTAGTCTCCTTCTTCTATTCCTCACCTTTCCATTCCCCTCCCCTTCAGCCACCCTACTTCTGCTGTTTTTGGTCCCCCCACCATCCCCCAAAAATCACCCCCCACCCTGCTGCTTTCCCCTCCACACACCCCCTCTACCCATTCCCCAACCCTCGACGTTAACGTTCCACCGATTCCCACGAGGGCACGTTGGCGCTGCCGGCACATCCGAAACCACATCTCTTCGTCAGGCGAGCTCGCTTCGAACGCGCTTGCGTGGTTACAGTGGTCCGGTCCACGCACAGCACGAAAGTGGAGGGAAGAGGGGAGGAGGGAGAGTGGCCGAGAGATCATGAATATATTCGGAAGGGGTGGGAGGAGTGTGGATGTTCGAGCGGGTCGTCGACGCGGCTGGGTGTCGGCGGCGCGGCATTCGGACCGGCGACCGCCTCGGGTTCGGCCCGAGAGCGGCAGACTGCCACGATCGGCGGCGAGAGCCCATTTGGCAGTTCAGGGCTTCAGTTCACTCACGCTCCAGAAGACGATGCGATCGAATCACCTCGATCGAATGGTCGTAATAACGCCTCAGGTTGTATCGTTAGCAGCTTAAGGTAGTCCGAGCGAAATATCATTTTACCTCAGAATCTAGGAATTTGGTCTCATTTTAAAGATAAATATCTCACCTATCCAAAGACACCAAAATTCTACCCCTTACCACAGTACTTTCCGAAATATTTTTCAAAATATACCAGCCCTCTTACATGGGAAATGGAACGTGTATGCACTCCAGAGAGATATTATTTACAAAATGAGGTATTTCTAACGCTTAGATGTCGTAAAAAGAACTAACAGCGTGTAGTTTGTATGTTTTCTCAACTATATTTGCAAATTAATCATATTGTCACCGCAGTAGGTTCTTGGGTATCACAAAAAAAACCTTCCGTTTTGAAGGAGTTTCAAACGTACCGCGCGAAAAAAATGAATCTAGTCACAGACTATTAGATTTTTTCATTTAATTACTCACAATTTATGTCATATAAAACTATTGCACCATTAATAATGCAATATTTAATTGATGCGTCCTACAGCTGGTGTAATTAAAACGTATAATTCGAATATGGTTTCTATTATGACTAGGGAACTATTTCGATCGGACTACCTAAGTCAACTGACTGCGCCTTAAAAATTTCAGGAGAGCACCAACGAAGCCAATGAAATATCTGAACAATATATTAAAATGATTTCTCCGCAGAGTTACCGGAGTCAAAATGATGAGTGATCAAACGAAATGCATGATTTCCACGGCCGGCGCACATTTTAGGCGTTCACGTCTAATTTCTCGAGAGCGAAAATAGTGAACATATTCTGTTGAAGATTTTCGCGGAATGAAAAAATAAAACAGCCTTTGCTTTTTAAAACGTATGAATGTAGCTTGTGATAAGTAGGTATAAACTTGGAGAGGAATTGCGGTGTCGATGGTGTCAATGCGTACAAAAAATTATCTACTGCCGTGATATGAAATGAAATAGTGCTATTATTAGCCCAGTACATCTACATCTACATAATACCCTACGAATCGCCACATTGACGTGTAGCAGGGAGTGTTCGGTCACCAGCCGTGTAAAGATGTAAGTTTTTGGGAGATGAAATGGTGACATGTATTATAGGAGTGTATTTTATGGAGCTCAATTTTTTTGTGATCACTTATTGTTCGCGGAAAGAACGAGTTCTTGTACATATCTGTTCGGCAGCGTATCTCTCTTATTTTATAGCATCTGTCAGACCTAGAGATGAATTTAGGAGTCATGATAATATTCTCTGTGTCGCTTTGATAAATGTAAGTTCTGAATTTCTTAAGCAAGCTAAACCTGGCGTGAAGCCTCTGAGTCTCTGGGGGCTCCCACTTTAATCCCTCTAAAAGTTTCGAGACACTATACGTACGTTCGTAGCAGTTTTTAAAGAATCGTGCTGCTTTTCTTTGTATGTTATATATGGTTTTGGTCAAATCTATACGTTGATCGTAATAAGTAATGTCATAAACATAAATGCGAGGCAATGTTCTCCACGAAAATCTTGATTTTTAACGGATGTCAACTCCAACAAACGAAATAATTGAAGACAAACATTTTCTTATAACCACAGGAGAACGGGTTCCAAACGTGGCCAATTTTAGGTGGAAATATGAGTGGCATATGCATTAAAATTTTCAACACCAAATAATAGAGGTGAACCTTATTACTAAGTAGCTATAAGAAAGGAATTATTCTAGGAAAAGTAATCTGTCAACCCAATATTATAATTGATACCATATTAAAAATTCCGGCTGACAATAAAAGTGATAATGCGAGGACTAAGTGATGGATTATGTTTGCAGTTATTAGTGAATTTCATATGCCCAGAGTAGTTCCGCTGGCGGTAGTTGTGTGATTGATGAGGTTGTACTCATTTCCAGCCGCAGTACCGTGAGGAAAACACACCTCATCATGAAATAAGTAAATTATTACCATCCTCACATAAAAATGGTTTGTAAACAATGGTAGGTAAAAGATCGCAACAATTAATATGAGCAGTTATTAATCTAACATTATCCGGCATTAAAAGCGGAATAAGGCGCCTAACCGAAGCGAGTGAGTGATTCAAACACTCGAGAGAACTCATTCGAGATATATAATGTTATGCATAGCGAAAGTAAGGTGGGAAGTGAAACTTTGAGATACGAGTTCATTGGTTGGGTTCGGGTTCGGCGCAATGACAGGTTTCTGCTCCGCGCCTCGGATCAGTGGCGTGCGAGACGCAAATAAACAAAAGGGGGAGGGATATGGTTTGCGAGGGGGAGGGGGTTGGGGGTAGGATGGGGGGTGTTTAGTCGAGGAGGAGGTGGGTGGCGAGAAAAAGAGTATAAATGCTAATTCGATTAACTTGGCCAATGAGCGATCCGCTCCGTACGCGTCATTAGTCATCAAATTGGCACTCGCGAAGTACATAACCCCTTCGGCCCCTTTCTTTTTTTGCCTCCCCCCCTCCACTTTTGCCAATTTATTATTTTCTCGAGGAGGGGAAGGGAGGGAGGGTAGGGGGCGGAGGTGAGCGAGGGAGTCGGAGTGAGGGGGGGTGGGGCCAGAGGGGAGTAAGGGGGGGGGGGGGAGGGAGTCGAGAGGTTGACATCGCGCGTGGAGGATATGGTAGGGCCGCCCTCGTATTCGCTGGGGCGGGTAGAGGCGAGGGGATGTGGGGGGGGCGTAACCTCTCCCCCCCCAACCACCCACACCCTCTGCGAGCAGCCCAGAGGGCCTTCTACGAGGGAGTGGATATCGAGGGAAAGAAAGGGCGCGATATCATGAATATTCGCGCTCGTTTTATTAGGGATGCGGCATCGCAACAACCTCGACAGACTCTTGCCCCCCCCCCCCCCGGTTCCCCCCTTCCGCAATGCCCTTCAGGGTACGTTAATCCCCTCCCCACCCCCTTACACCCCCTTGGTGCATTCGGGCACCACCCTTTCATTCGCGGCGTCCTGTCTCTCGTGCACCCCCTTCGCGGCGATCGCACAGGGACGAGTCGTGGTGGGGAATCGGGTTGGTGTGGTGGCTAGAGAGTCCTGGCTATAATCATACGGACGGCCAGGGTTCAGATCCCTGTAGAGGACGAAAGTTTTTCAGAGGACACCCGATCCCTACTTGAGTGTCTTGTGGAGGGCACTTCAAGTACAGTACTCTGTCTGTCGGATGAGATGTTAAGCCGTGGTCCCCTTGTCGCCTTTCGTTAAGAGCAGGCTAATGCCGACGCCGGGTTTCTATCCACCCTTCCTCCCTTACCCATCCTCTGTGGCGCAAATGACCTTAGCCGTCGGTCGCCTCCCCAAATATCCAATCCAATCCAACGAGTCATGGTGCGAGGTGTACGTGGTGCGAGGCATGCTTGGTGCAAGAGGGCATCGGAGCGAAGTGCGGCGCGTGAGTCGACTCACGCGCCACGAGCAGCGAACGCGGCCGCCGGTCGTGGCGACGAGCGACCACACACAAACAAGTGGACTTGATAGACTCGAACCACTCTTTCACTTACTCGTTTATTGACAAATTTGTCACTTTTATTGACAGTATACTCGGTTCACTCGTGATGTGTAGATAGAAGGGTAAGAGATTGCCAGATGAGGCATTACGAGGTTTTAGATTCAACTCTTCATCTAGTGAAAAATATTTGTTGCCTGAGATGGAAAATTAAATTCCGTTGCCGCACGACTTGAACTTCGAAGAGTCCTTTTAGGTCTTTAAATTTGCATACTTCGTGGGGTGAGGTTTCGAGAATTTTTATCAGTTGAATTGACGCTAAAATATATTACTAATGAATACTCATATCTAATTATCTGCCCCACAATCATCGCTAACCATAGTTTGAACGAATCGCTGCCATTTTACGACTATGAAAATATTCCTCGAGCGAGGTTGGAGGTAGGGAATTCTCTTGGATAAAATATTGATACACACAGCACTCCGAAATATTGCACATGCTTCCTACATATCAGTTCAGACTCAACTCTAGGTTTCGCACCCTATCACATGCATTTTCTATCACTTCATTGCACCCCAAATATGTTTATTAATTGAGAGGCGCACATTTACGGCGAATACGGACATTGTTGCGTTTTAATCATTCAAAGTTACTTGGGATTGAGTACCCACGACACGGGAGATGCACAAGTTGCAGGTGGGGGCGCGTGCGGGCTATTCCCGGGTGGTCGGGGCACGTGCAATGCGGGCGACCCGCTTTCGCCCCCGGGGCGAGAATGAAAAGTGCGACCGAACCGCCCCGGGCGCGTGCGCATGTCGGAAACTTTAATCCCCATCCGAGTCGCGCGACGGTGTTTACTGATGATAAGATCCAAAAGCGATAAGGCGATGATGGCCTCACGCCCGATGCACTGATAAACGGACCGGCGTCAATTGACGCGCGAGAAGTGTGTCGGCACTCCCCCCCTTTGTCACGCACCGCCCCGCCCTCCTCCCGGAATGCTTGGGCATGTGACATTGGGATGGCAATCTCCCGATGACATCTCCATCTGGAGGATGCGGGCGCAAACCACTGGAAGAGAGCGCGTGCTGCGGGAGGCGTGGCGATACAAAGGATCGAGGAGTGCCGAGGGAGTGCAGAGGATCTCGATCCTCCGCGGGTGCGTTGTCCGCCTCCTCCTCCGCTGCTTCCCCCTCACCCCTTTCCTAATCCTCCCCCTCCTCCCCTTGACCGTCACCATTAAACGTAGCAGCAAATTCCATCGGCCCTTCAAGAAGTGAATTCTGATTGCGTGCAGATTTGCATCAAGGGTGCGAGCGAGATAGTTCCCTAATCATCATAAAGACCATATTCGATATATACGTTTTCATTTCACCAACTGTGAAAGACACGAATTAAATATAGCATTATTAATGGTGCAATAATATAGTTTTACATGACAGAAACTATAAGTAATCAAATGAAAATATCTAAATAAGTCTTTTACTTGACTCGTTTTTCTCACGCGGTACGTTTGAATCTCCATCAAAAAGGAAGGTTTATTGTGATCCCAAGGAATTAACTGCGGTGACGATATGATTTATTTTCAAATATAGTTGAGAAAACATACAAACTACACAATGTTAGTTTTTTGACGAGGTCTAAGTGTAGGAAATACCTCATTTTTAATATAGGGTCACTCAGGAGTGCATACACATATCATTTTCCATGTAAAAGAGCTGGTATTTTTTGGAAAATATTTCGGAAAGTAACGTAGTAAGGGGTTGAATTTTTGGTGTCAATCGAAGGTTGATAAATTTTTCTTTAAAATGAAATAAAATTCAAAAATTCATAAGTAAAATGATATTTCGCTCAAACTACCTTAAACTGCATTTATTTACACGTTAGCGCAAGGGCTCTCTTTAGAGATTGCAACAACTGAAGGAGCAAAAATTTATATCATGCCGAAATGGGTTTTTGGAAATTCAGTGCTATTTTTATGTGTAGCGTAATGGCACATAACGGATATTTCGCAATTGGTCGTTTGATCATGCACATATTAACTTAATACATTTCTTAGTATTAAAGTTGTTACTAAAAATGTAACCAAGGTATCACGGCCAATGCATATTTAAAAACAACGTATTCATTAATAATTTTGTCTGAATTTCGTATACTGTGGCGAAAATTCTCGTCGTATCATGCTCCAATTAAGGAAAAATGTGAAACATAATTCTTGTATATTACAGCCTTCGTAAACGGTCTTTGTTAGAGTGAAATATTATTCTCGCCTCATCGCCATCACTGCTTGCTCGATGAGCTTTATTACATCAACAGTTGAACTTAAATTAAACGTGATCCAAGAATTTTTTCGATTGATTTGAATATTATGAACATTTGTACGCAATGACCAACGATTACCGCTGCAGCCATAGAATTGGAGGTTATTTAGCTTACCAGTTAAGGCGTCCGATAAGATACATTATCATTAGCTTATGTGCAAACGCTTTTCTGGATTATAAATATGGTTGTTGCAGGATGGAAATCTCAATGATGATGTTATCAGCAATTGAAGTGTTCATTCTGAATACTGTCATGTAATTATTCCTTTTTTTCTGACATTAGTGGATAGTAATTGAAAGATTGATTCAGCCAAATAAGATTTAGAGTGATTTTAGTTCCTATAAAACACTTGCTATGTTAATGATTCGGCATTCTTACTAACTTTTTCTCGGGGTGTAACCAAAACATTTTTTTATTAATCTTCGCCGGTAGGTAAGAATGCACTACGCCCTACATAAAACTTATCAGCTCTGATCACTGCTTTTCATACGTACTCTTATTTAACTGACCTTGCGTTTCCTCGAACGTTACAAATCTGAAATTGGCAGATTGAACGGCAGATTTGGACCGTCTTTTGTTGATTGCCATTGATCAAATGACAAAGGACACTCTTGGGGTTGGGTAAACTGCAATTTTGCAACTATATTATTGCCTTTGAGGCCACCGGATGGTGGAGAGCAGGAGATTTTATTTAGCTCCTGTTAATGCGACTAATTAAAAAAATCTTGCTGTTTTTCTTTGGATAAACATTACTTACGTTCACCTCAGGTCAAACATTAGCCGATCGAAGAGTTGTGCGTGTCATAAATAGCCTCTCAGAAATGACCTCAAGAAGATTTGGGACAGTTGAAATTTAATTTTTCATTTCATTAATTACATTACAATTAGGCAGATGCCTGGTGGTAATGAAAGGAACATTATCATAATACATATATATATATATATCATAATGCACAAACTGCAACAATAAGATTAAAATTAAATTTGTCTTAAGAATAATAAGCATTTACTTCAAAATAACCTTAAGGATTTAGGTAAGGGCTCAAAAATTTCAACAGGCAGCCGATTCGAATCGAGAATACCCGTTTAAAAAAGATTACTTGGCAGTGTTTGTCTTTTGACTTCTTAGTTTTATTTTATATGGTTGATAATTTTGGCTCATATAATTAGGTCTCTCAATGGCATCTTTCATCACCCCAACCCTTGTCCCCAGAGACAATCCTGTAGATTGCACTCATCCTATTAACTCTCCTCCTTGTTTCGCGAGAGTCCCATCCCAGAACTTTAATCATATCCGTCACGCTGTCACGACCTAGTACATATCTTGCGCCCTTTCGATTTTTTCGTAAGCCCTTTTCCGTGGGCGTCCCACACTGCGGTGGCATATTCTACAAGAGGTCTGACAATGGAATGCGCAACTACGTTCGGACTCGCATTGAACTCCGGGCTGTTCGCCGTGCTTCCATTTAAATGCCCGCTTATAGAATGAGATCCGACATTTCCCTCGGCACAAACGAACCGTCCTCGCCCTTAAGCTCCTCTTTCCAAACATGAGATCCCCACTTCATCGCCCTTCCCGCCCCCAACCACCGACCCCACCTACTCCCTCTTTCCCCCCTCTCCTCCGGTCCCCCTCCCCCCCGGCCTCCTCGTTCACTGTGTCATCTCCCCAGAGTACTCGTTCAAGCGTCACTCGTCACAAGTATCGGAGACAAGGACAGCGAGAGACACGCAATTTCAAATTTTCAATTGGCAAAAACTCTCCCTCTCACTCCTCCCTCTCACTCCAAAACTCCTCCAGCCGTAAAGCACACAAAAGTCGCCCGGGCCGAACCGAATGCAAAAAAAAAGAAAGACGCGGTAACTCTGTGTCACTGTTCATTTGAGTGCTTATTTTCGGACCGAAACCAAAGGCTCGCGCTTTAATGGGCAAAACGAAAGAAGGCGGCGGGAGGAGAGGAGAGGGGAGTTGGAATTATTTGAAGGAGGAAAACTTTTTTTTTATTCTGAGCGGCGCCCGTTGTGAATCGGTCGCGAGAGCTTTCTCTCGGTCCTTGCTTCCCTCACCCGACGGCGCGTCACCCTTCACGTCTTACTTTTTTAATATATTTATTTATATGCCTTTTGATCCTCGTGGTGGGGGGCACAAGTGGCGGTCTCATTTCTCTCGTGCACCGCCATTATCGTGACGGACATCAATATTATTTAGGGCAAGGAGTCGGCGAAACCGATGAGCCGAAGCACTTTAGCCGGCGACCGATTCCCACTCTCCTTTGCTTTCCTCGCGGGACATCTGCCGGGTCGGCGACCACGGGGGAGGGGGGGAGGGGGGTAGTGGATTGGGGGATTGGCTCCCAAAGGGGGCGTACGGCGGGCGCAGATGGTTTCTCCTACGCCCTCCCTCTCCCCCCCCACAAGGGTCACCCTTCCCCCCCATTGTCCCTCTCTCCCCGTCTCATTCCCCTCTCCTTTTCTCACTCTCTCTCTCTATCTCCGCAGCGGCCAGGAGACTCGTTTCGGCTCTGAAATCGATTATTTCAGAGCGATTCCATTTCATCCTATTTCGTCCCCAAGGTTTCGATCCGATGCCACCGCTTTAACGGAGCCGACTGATTTGATGATGCTCTCAAATCGACCGTTGTTGTCCCTCGTGAATGAGTCACCATTGAGCGGTTTGTCGAGCCCATTCCGATGGGCCATTCGCCCATCGCGACGATTGCCGAATGCGTATAACTGCGCGATCGGCCCCGAGAACGTTTCGAGTGACCACCGTAATCCACGCAATTTGGAAATCGATCCGTTTGATAACTTCTTGATTCCATTGATCAACGTTGCAACAATCCTCAATGGGGACGGTGTTCAGCCCAGCTTGCCCCAACTACAGATACAGTTAAATATCTTGGAAGTACCTTAAAATCTGATACATCGTGGGAATTACACATACAGAACATATGTGGCGCAGCATTAAATAAACTAGGTTTTGTTAAACTTATAATAGGAAGGTCCTCGGATGAAAAAGTCAAAGAGACATGCTACTTCGATCTGGTTAGGCCACACCTCGAATACGCCACGAGCATTTGGGACCCTGGTTAAATAGATTTAACCAAAAAACTCAATAAAATACAAAGGAAAGATGCGCGCTTCGTTAAAAACTGCTACGAGCGAACATATAGTGTCTAACAACTTTTAGAGGGATTAAGGTGGGAGCTCCTAGAGACTCGGAGGCTACACGCTAGGCTTAGGTTGCTTGATAAATTCAGAACTGATATTTTTCAGAGCGACATAGAAAATATTATCATGACTCCTCACTACATTTCTAGGTTTGACAGATGCGATAAAATAAGAGAGATACACTGCCGAACAGATAGGTACAAAAACTTGTTCTTTTCGCGAACAATAAGCGATCACAATAAAAATTAAGCTCACTAAATACATTCCTATAATTCATGTCACCATTTCACCTCCAAAAAACTTACACCTTTACATGGCTGGTGTTCTAACACCCCCTGCCACACGCCCATGCGGCGGCTCGCAGGTTATTGTGTAGATGTAGATGTAGAAATTATACGACCACTGTCAGCCGTAAAAAATCGTTTGTGCCCAACGAACGAAGTCACTTTAATTATAGTGTACTTTCTGTAAGTAATAGAAGATTGTTCTTCCCAAGGCCAATGCTCTCGTCGGTTGGAGCAACTGTTTTTATGGTGAGATTTCCATTAAACTTTTCATATACGTGTTTTCTTTTTTGATCACATAGCCTAAAGGCAAATGACATTTTTAGAGTAATTCTTTTCGCAAGTTTTCTTCTTAATGTCATGTAAAACATTTATTTCTATAATTGTTGTTCATAATGTCAAAGTACTGCAACCGAGTCTCATTTAAAAAAAAAAACATATTCCAGTATAAGTTCGTCTAAATAAGGCCGCCTCGAAACCTCTAGTTATACCTAACATGCTTTAATTTAGGAAAAAATTTTAAATATAATTCTTGCAGAATTTCCATCACTGTCTGTAAGATTATATCCAACGCATAAATAGTTGCAGTTCAGTGAAATATGGTCCAAGAATCTTTAGAGGCATAATTCAAATTTATGAAAATATGCTCTCAATGATCGCGCCGATCATCTTAGTCGTGGGAGTTGGAAATTTCTCGTTACTGTGGCCGTGTTCCAATCCGAAATTAGGCACACTTCGTACACTTATGCGCTCTTTTCAAGTGTCATTTTCCGGATGTGACGTCGTATAGTGCGGTTCCAATCCGTTAGAGCGCATCATGACTAGGGCGCTAGTGCACATAGAAGATAAGTGTATGACGATGCGCCCTTTTGCGCCCTTTTGCGCCCTAAGAAGCCAGCAGTGAAGACGCTCTACATTGGAAAGGGAAGGAAGATCAATCGCAATGTATTCTGAAAGTAATTTAACATCTGAAAGCTGGGGCAACCCTAAGGTGCCTCCTTGTTTGAATAATGTACCCGCGAACAATATCCAAAAATATTTTTCTTAATGGTACGTTCAAGATGCAATATCTTGTTTGTGGCTGCTGAAGGTAAAAAAATCATTCATCATTTATTTCATTATAAATTGGTTGTCAAACTGCTTTTAACTTACCATTCCCCGCAACATCAGCGCACGATGATACCACGCCAATATCGCGGCAACTCTCTCCCGAAGCGATAACACTATCGCCTCAGTAATGGCGTTTAATGTCTTGATATGTCGAAGAAGGACTGGGATATCACGGTCGTCCATTACCGCGTTTTATTTAGTTTTCCTTTCCTCAATAATCCTCTAACCAACTAGTGCGCTCTCTGCTCTACCACCCCTACCACTATTTCGAATTGCGCTTATCAACTGATATAGTTCTGACATTGGACACTGGGAGACCTACCTTGGTTACCTTGAGAGCAGAAAAATGCGTGAAGTGCAGGATAGGGCATAAGGGTGTAAGTGCATAGGGCGCACCCTACGGACTGTTTCCTCAATACCCTAAAGAATCTCCCAATGTAATGCTAATCGACTGACCGGTAATCATAATTTTCATCCGTTAACGTTTCGCGAATGAATTCGCCCGAATCGAAGTGTTGGACTCTTAATGCCCGGACCGAACTCAATTGGCGAGGGAGGACGTGATTCGAGGGCGTGACGAGAGGCTGTTTGTGAGTGGACTGGGAAGGGAGGGGGTGTGAAGAGAGGAGGGTGGCGCACATACGGAGGCGCCGCCAATGCGCCGCGGTCGCCGGGCGAACGAGGAGTAGGAGCAGCCGGGAAGGGACATTTGAGCGGCGGCGAGCGGGCGCCCGAAGCCAAGACTCCGCGAAATAGTTGCGCGCGCGTCCGGGACAGACTTTTTTCGGCTCCCCAGAGCAGACGTGCCACCCACCCACTCCACATCTCGAAACGCAAATCCAATTTCGTCCGACGAGACCTTTTCAGTTGAACTGTGGTCGGCGAATAATTGCCTCAAGAGAAAGGACCACCATCCCCACTTTTTCCTGAAAATCTCTCTGAGACGAGAGCGGAGATTGTTTTTAGGGACGATGTGTGTTTCTGGTACATTTTCCCTCTCTTTCCTTCGAGAGTGTTGATAAATTTACATGAAGAACCATGTATATTTTATTTGATAAACTATAGATGCCAACTTATGAATGAGCTTGGAGAAAGAATTGACTTATGAGGAAAATGATGGTCTCGGATTCAGGATTGATGAATTAATTCAGCCATTTGGTGCTTTCCGTTCATACTTTTAAGTCTATACCTATGAATTTAAGAATCTAATTACTTATTTGAAAGCGACTGTGAAATCGCCCACGATGTATCTCCTGCACTGTAGTCATTTTGAGGAAATATTGTTGTGAATGAAAAATCTCGCAAATATTGACAGAGCGATGGAAGTTCATGACAAACGTTGGCGATCTGAAGCCAAAAATGTATGTTTGACTGGTACAAACTTCTTTGATGTCTATAAGATATCATTTCTTTAATCACCTGTGTTGATAGCAGTTTTCTTTTGTAACTTCTGTATTTGTTGGCATTTTCTCAGTTTACTTGCGTGGTTCTTAAAATATTCTCCTTAATCCAGAATACCATTTAGCTATCGGAAGTACTTGCGTGCCACCAAATGCGCTATAACATAAGCACAAATTTTCTGATAGATTCACGTGAAATACTTTTACGAGCATATAGTTTCCTGGTAATACTCAAATGCCGCTGTAAAAGAACTAGTCATTACATGCTTTAATTACGGGGAAATTTTTAAAAGTATAATTCTCATACTATTTCCATACTGCCTATACGGTGAATTCGAACACATAAACATATGCACTTACATAATATGTAGTCCTAGAATTTTTATTCGACACACTGTAAGAAAATTACATTTGAGCGACCCAATATTACCGCTCCAAACACTTTAATGGAAAGACATTGCAAGCTCTCGGAAAATTCTAGAGGAATGTGAGCATTGGCGTCGTCACATATCATTTTTCGCCTCTTTTCCGAGTCATGGAAGAGTGCCGCGGTCGTGGTCAGGTGAGTCGTGCCAGGAATTGGAGGGAAGAAATCGAAAAGTGATCGGGTTTGAATGAATAGGTAATGAGAGAGAGGGAGAGAGAGGATAGGGAGATATCGAAACACAGGAAGGGATGAAAGCCTCGAGGGATTCGTCGAGCGTTGGGATGGGGAGGGTTTGAGTCTCCCTTGGCCGCAGTGAAAGGCATGGAATCGACTTTGTTGAGATTGCCAATTGATTGGAAACGCAAACACGTATGAATGAGGCCAGTCCGGTCCTCGTCGCTTTTTTCCGCCCACGGGGAATTTGGAAGGCAGAGAGACGGTTGGACACAACCAAGTACCTTTGAAACGCGTGAGCCAAGAACGCTTAGTTACATCCGACGTACTCGGTTCTCGAGCGGCGTTTAAAATTAAATATATTGTGTTTTTACCGATTTCCCCCTCTCCCGTCGAGGGCTCAGCATACTTATTTCACTAAAGCAAACGAAGAATTACGCAGCTTCTATTTATAGGGAGCGTCAAAGTATTACGTAAGCACATTTTTGTCCATTTTTTACCCCTTCCCCCCCCCACTTGTAAGCATAAATAAGCATTTGTCGAACCCCTCCCCCACACTTGCTTACGTAAGATTTTTCGATTTTTTATATTTGCCTTATACAAAGAAAACCAAATATTTTATACAATTTTTGAAGTGTTACTTTAGCAATGTCACATGAGTACTATAAAAAAGCGTACGATTAAAGTACTTAAGTAGTATTTATTACCCCTTTACTCCTCTGAGTGACAATGTATTCAACGATTTATTCCATGTACATTGCGCTCTTCTACTGGCCTTAGAATCTCCTAGGTGACACGTTATGACTAGATGATGCTACATTATTCTTTGTAATCTTCCTTCAGATGACTCGCAACCTCTGGCATTTTCAATTTAGTAGATATTATTTTGAAATCCGTTAGAGCAACCAGAAGCACTTCGAAGATACAAAATACGCTCTACTCGACCACTCCTCCTTTCTTCGCTAAAGAGTTAGACCTTCCTGTATTACGTAAGCAATGCCATGACCCCCCCCCCTCCCCGATGGCTGCTTACGTAATTCTTGAACGTTCCCATATCGTCAACACTCGTTGACCTTCCTGAATAATCTGGGTTTGTTCGCTTAGTAAAACTATGACCATCCTCCATTAATTCCGTAAGTCTTTGGACAATGGTAGTAAATTAGGGAATAATTTGTCATTTGAATTGATATCTAAGGTCGTTCGTCCGTGGTGGCAGGGAAAGATTTTTGTCACCCTTTCCTGTTCTCTTCCCTCATGTTTTCTCATCATTTTCTGAAACGGATAGTCTTCACTGACCCAACATCTCAATGTCCTCCTTTGGCGTCTTCTTTGATACTTGTTATAATCAATTTCCATTCATCTTACTCACGTCTTAGAAATTTGGGATCGATTCCCTTCACTTCGTGTTTATTCACATGAATATGCAGTAAAAACTTTCAAGATAGCTGTTACCTGGGCACGTGGGTTGTTGACAGAAAAAATTAGAGATTTTAAGGAGAACGCGCATGAATATGTCAAGTACGAATGAACGGGATTTTGTCAGAAACCAGCGCCAGATGCGCTATAATTTATTGCTTTCATTCTTTAGTTTTTGCCCTTTCCTCTCTTGTCTTTCTCTGTTTACTTTCTTGTTTTATTTGATCAAATAGAGAGTTTGTTAAGGAATTATTGATGCAAGTGACGAAACTAACGCCATTTTTTTATCTCGAAGTTCCTGATGTCTAATGCAGCGCCCCCGAGCACTACCACGGGTCAAATGCTCCGATTTGACCGATGTCAAAGACCCTCATATCACCTTAATCTGGCGATGACCCGAAAAAAAAATGTTTACGGGCCGCGTCCATCACATAACTAGGCAATGATAATAAGATCCTCGATGGGCGAGAGACACGGGAAAATGTCACGGAGCAGAGGCGAGGAGCGTTTTGACGAGGGCGATAATAGAAACGACAGGGTGGAGAGGTAGGGGGGTTCAGTGGGGGGGAACGGTGGTCGAGGTTTTCGGTGACAGCGTCCCGAAGTGGGAAGAGACCTCGACAAAGAGGGCCCCAATTAATGCGTCTCCGTCGGCCGGTATGTCCGTGCACCCTCGGCCTCCAACCCCACCGCGGACGTTCCAACGCTCCACCACCCCCTTCCCACCCCCCGATGCATCAATTGCCCGTCCCGGCACGGCTCATGTTCCGCTGAAGAAACCAATTACGGTCGGCCAACTCCTCACCATTCTGCGTCACTCCCCCACGAAAAAGAAAGAAATCCATCCACGCTCTCTCAGGCCCGCTCGCTCCCTCCCACATCGTCGTCTTCGCTTTGCGCCCCCTTCTCTCCCCCCCCCCCCCCCGCAAACCCCACACCCCCTTCTTCACTAAATACCTCCTCTCCCTCCCTCCCTCTCCTCCCACTCGCCCGGCCACCTCTCCGTCGTGGCCTACGTGTGGCGGAGTACCTCATCTCCGCCTCTCCTTTATGCACGTCTTCTCCTTTTGCGGCTTTTTCTCCGTTTTGCCACCCCCCTCCTCCCCCCTGAGACGTCGGAATTTTAATTTGCCCCCGGCTCTTTTATTTTCTTTCCCCGCACAAGACTTAATCCCTCCCTCCCCCACCGCCTCCCGCCATCCCTTGTTCCTTCCTCGTTTCCATCCCTCCTCCTAATAACTCCTTCCTTCCTTCCCAGGGGTCGCCAACACTACCCACCCCCCCACACCCGCACTAATTCCCCCCCCCCCTGTTCCTCCGCCAGGGCGTCGCGTCTCCCAGTCTCGTGTGCGCGAGTGGCACCCTGGACGACGACTGCTGATGCGCGGCGCCGTCGGCCCGGCCGCGGCGGGTGCGAGCGAGGAACGGCTCGTCGCTCGGCTGAGAGAGAGAGAGATCGGGAAGTCATTTGTTTTCAATGGGGATTCAAGTGATTCGTCCCACTCTTCTCAATCGTGCTTTTTTTGTCGAGAGTTACGGTTGACAGAGCGGTCGATTCAGATTTCCACACATAAGACGTTGAGTCTCACTAATAATAATTATTCAAAATTTGACTATATATCAAAATAGAATTTAAACAAAAGTTTTTTTACTATTATTCGAACACGTTACTTGGTAATAAGTATAATTATCATTTAAATGCGACCGTATCATGCAACCAACATCGGTTTTAAGTCCCTGTTAAATTTACGATGCGTGGTCATCTGTTTTTTATTTATTTTAAAATGTATTGGTGTCATGACCCCATTAGTAAAAAATTACAGAGACACCTCTCCATTCCTTATGATGTTAAGTTTTAAATGCAAAGTAGCAAACTAACTTACAACTTTATGCCTTTTTGATAAGTATGAGAAAATGAAAGAGAAGAGATAACTTCCCGATAACCTGTAGTCAATGAGTTACCAACAACCATCTGCTTCCTGAACAATGCTTGATTTTTATTAGTTAATTATAGTGGTAATATTTTAATTGTAAAGAACAACTAAAACTCGAACCCATTTGATAAGAAAACTTAAATATTGAAATGCTTACACATTTTTTTTAGTCGAGAGTTGGCCCATTAATTGTAGGTGAAAGTAGTTCTTGTTTGCGTAAGATTGTTAAACTTTCACGTTTGATATATGTGAATGCCAGGGGATGGAGCTTTCTCGCAGTTATTCTACAAATTAGATTTCATAACCAGTTAGTTGCATAAAACATGAGAATCTGGATTTTTAAAGTTTGTCACTAAATTTCATGGCACCGAAAAATTTTGTGCATTGTGACACTTCCTACCAGCGATGACCAGTATAGAGTTTTCCTCCCGATTGTTTCCGTGTGCAACTTTTTCGAAGGTCCTCTCGTCCCTGTGAGTTGGCACTCGCGTTCGGTCCGCTGGGCAATTAATCGAAGCGCGGTGTCGCGAGTGCTCTGGGTGGTCTTGAGACCGCGGTGCGAGAATCCCTGTCGAAGGGCCACTGTACCCCTCGTCGACTTTCCCCATCGTCCTCACCTCGGGGGCGGGGGGCGGAAGGCAAGAAGGAGCCTCTTCATCGCGGCCGCCAACGCGAGAAGCGATGGGGGAGTTGATGTGTCAGAGGACGCGAAATCGAAGACGACGGGGAAATCGCCCTCCTCCCTTTCTGTTGTGGGGGTGCTAGGTCTTTAAAGTTAAGTGTTAGTGCTGAGTTATGCAGGTAACCCACAGGATAGGAAAAGCACCACAGAGTATGTAATCATGTATAATATTGCTCCAATTTCATAGTGTTCAAGTAAACAGGATACTATAGCACTTTCTACGACTGAAGCAAAGTTCATTACAGCAGCTGAACGAACGTGGGGAGCATATGGAATATGTAAAAGCGCAAATGAGTTGATCAACACAAGACAAAATGTAACATTACATGTAGACAACCAAAGCGCAATTAAAGTCATACAAACTGGTCAGATGAGTAGGCGTAGTAAACATATAGATTTAAGGTATCGTTATATCAGTCTTCAACATGAAGAAGGTGTGTTTGATGTAAAATATTGTCCAACAGATGATCAGATGGCTGACATCTTCACCAAACCTTTGTTGTTCATAAAGTTTGAGAAGTTTAGAGACATGCTCATGACTGATTGTATCCAAAAAGGTGAATAAGTTTGAGACTTAAATTAAAAGTTAAATTGTTCTATTGTATCGTTGTTGTAAAATTGGTAAATTAAAGGCAATACATACTGTGTTTTCTGCACATGTAAATAGATTTATAATTTAAAATTTTAATTTAATTCATTGTAATGATTAAGAGTGTAACCATGACTATGTGCAAAAAAGAGAGAGTTGTTGATTAGTAACAGAGTGTAATAAATATACATAAAACAAAAAGGCATAAAAATTTCATCAGTTAGGGAATTTAAATGTGATGCGAGGTACTGGATGTGATGCTTAGAGGATGATCAAAGTCAAGCCAGCAGGCTCGGTCCACTTGCATATCACGAGTTGATGAAAAAATAATGTCCTACCCTTAGCCGCAACCCTCCATATTTACCCAAAGGCTCAGGTGCATTATAGTATATGGGTTCATTGAATATTTAGGATTGTGTTACGAAACGTGGCCCTACATGACTGCGAAATATGGGCATATGGGAGTGCCGTGATATCCAGTTTAGCAGTGTTTGAGGAAGGAAAGTGAAATTGCGATGAACAGAGAAGGAAATAAATCAATTTGAGTCTTAAGGGATTTTTCTTCTGCCACCCCCATTAATGACTAATTCATTAGAGGCGGTTTGATTGCTTAACGCTGCTGTTGATGAGAGAAGGGAGGGCTGGAGTGAGTGGGAATGAAAAGGCCTCGCTGAGTATATCCCTCAAACGGCACTGAAAAATAACTTCAAGTCGTAATAGATGAAACTGATGTGAACTGGAGCAATGCTGTGTAATCTAATGCAAACAGAAATTTCTATGAACGTAGAATAAAGAAATACAGATTTCAAATGGTAAATCACAATAATATTACCTTTTCATTATTGATTTAACCAGTAATTCCCAAGAAGATATTTGCCATTATGACTACCATTTCAGACTCTTGAATATTTAAGAAGTAAAAACTAATCCAAGTTACTCTCTACTAATGTTGTCTATGTCTAACTATGTGACTAATGTCTAACCACCTATGTTTAGGGGCGATAGCCCTTGTATTTTATATACCTTCAAACCTTGTTGATGCATGTGAACGAACATAATTGAGTGGGTGTGTGAATATGTGGCACGCCCACTCTTAGTGGGTATAACAGTGAGTGAGTGAGGCGTGTTGAATGCAATCGGCTCTTGGTGCGTTAACTTATGATGAGCGGAACAAAAGCAATGCTCGTTTGAGGAGTGGGAGCGGGTGTCGGCGGGGTGGAGGGATGCGGGTACCGGCGAGGGGAGCGGGCGGGGGTGCGGGATAGGAGCCGCTGGAGCGTAATCGCTAAATATCGATTGGGATCGCCAGTGGAAAGATTTGGGGAGAGAGTGGTTGTTGGGGCGGGCGGGGAGGGTCGCTTAGAGATAGTGAGTGGATGGGGGGGGAGGGCTGGAGGGAGTTGGAGGAGCGGAAAGTGAGAAGTGGAGGGAAATGAGGGAAGTGGGCCTGGTTTGAGGGAACGTGGAGCTCCTGACACGACCCGTTAGGTGGAGTGAAAAAAGAGGAGCTTGGCAATTGAGAGGAAAGTGAGACGGCTAGACGTGAGAGCGGAATTTCTTATTTGCATATCGATAAAAATCAATGAGTTGAAAAAGTTGAGCAGACTAAACTAGAACAATAAATTTCAAAGTAATATTTCCATTATGCATTACGCATTGGAAGAGGAACAATGTACCATGCGCTCACAAAAATGTGATGTGTTCACTTAATTCATATACGTTAAGACTTAGAAAGATTATTGATAATGGAAAAAAATGTCCAAATAAAATGTGAGCATAATTATGACAACCAATTAGAAGTTCGCTCACTCTCTGGAATGAAAGTAACAAGTCTGACATTGTGCGTTAGTTTTTCCTTGTTGATGAACTGAGGGACTCGCATCGGTGAATGTGGTCCAAATATTTGCATCGTGCTCTCTCATTGACTTCGCGGTCGAATAGGAGTGCATTAATGTGTGATTACTGAGAGGTCAATTTGCAGTAGTCAGATAAAGTGCAGAATTGAGTGAGAGCAAAGTTGAGTAGGTGGGAAAAAGTTTTCCAGACCAAACTCCACGGTGATTATCCAATTCTATTGGAGTAATCAATTGTGTAAAATGCTAATATAGCAAGAGATCGAAAAACTGTAATGGGATATTCTTTGAGGAAAGCCAATGGGTTAATGGAAGATTCATGTAAGAGTCAATTATCAGTTATTTCGGGCCTCTGTAAGAAGGCAAATATTACATGAAATAACGTTTTACCACAATCAACAATTTTCTATCGATCGAAAGTCACACGACATTTTTTTTAATATTTCGACCTAATGACGCGAGTGTAGAATCTTAAAATTACTTTCTGAGTATACTAGCATGAAATTCAGCCATGAAATGACTTCTCTATCTAATCGACTCTCCCAGTTTTTTTCTTGAACTTACTCTCAGCATTGGTTGGGTTTGGGTTAATTTCCTTTAACATTTCCTCGCTAGACCACAAGAAGCGTGATCAATCTTTCAACTCTCACGGTGTGACCGGGGCAGAAGAAATGTCGGTGGTGGTCGACATTAATGGAGGGGATGATTTGAATGGCAAACGAGGAATGCGGGGGTTATATTGTGCCCACACTAAACGAGAGGAAATGGCCGGTTATATTCCTGGCGTCCACCTTTGGCCGTCGGCTCCCTCGACCTCTTCGATCTTTTCGCTCTGAGAGACCTGAAAACGATGGAGAGGAACTTGGGGGAGGGATATAAATGTGAGATTGAGAAAGGAATTCAAGGGCGAGTAAAAAGAAGCACGGTCAATAGGGGTAATTGTCAGCAGTCAATTGGCTGAGGCGAGGTGTCATAGTGCTATCATTAGGAAATGGATACGTAACATTTCAAAAGAAAAGTGACTGAAAGAAATTGCATTTATAGGCGTATTTAGACATTATAAATATGAAGATATCTATCTATTTATAACTCCCACGGCATTGAGAGATTTATAACTCTCACGGCAACGCTTTTTCCACGATTTGCCAATGGTATTTCAGCTTACTTCCTCAAGTGGGAAGAGACATGTAAGGCTCACCATCATTACATCATGATCACGATATATTGACAAAGAGAATGCCGTATTTCTATTTTAAATTCTAGTACAAATTGCTCGGTAGTTCAAAAAAATGCCAATTTTTCTTTCCAATGCAATTTATTGACCTTCATAGCAGCTGAATCTGTTACATATGAAAAAATTAACTATCCGTGAAAAACTTACTGAGCGATCCGTTTTTATCTTAAAGCCTCCGCTCACCAAGCGATAACTAATTCACTTGCTCAGAAGGTTCAATTTTTCCCATTATCTCACTTAATCGACAGAACTAAAGGTTGATTTTAGAGACGGAAAACTGATTAACCTCTCTGCGGGCGATCAGACGAAGTTTTATATTTATATTTATGGAGTCATACGTTTACATTAAAAGGACCTATAAACATTCCGTCGAGGATATTAATTCAACTTGGGACATAATTTTGAACCATAATGGGAAAGGAGTCCCTGATTGAAACAATTGTTTTGACAGCAAAGCTGTTGGTGAGTGCAAGGTCTGAAGGGCATAATATCGATTACGATTAGCGACTTGTGCATGAACACTCAACTAAATGAGGAGCTTTCATGAGCAACTAAAGCCATACGTATGTAGGCAAATTTTAATGACTAATAATAACATGATATAATATTTATTACTCAACACAATTAGACATACATTAATCTTTACAACATGAGTAATATTAGGTAGCCTAAAAAGAGGACCTGTATTAAGACTACCATCATTTGGTCAATAGTTATGCGTTAGTCTTTTACATAATTAAACATGGAAATAGATACACAATATTACATGGGGTTGTCAGTACTTTAAGCGGAATTATCAAGTTAATCACATACAATTATAACAAGGTATCCTCTATTCTTTCTTGAGTAAATAACCAAGATTGTATATTTTTCAATACTGTATTAACATATTTGGATTAAACACGTGAAGTAGGCAATATATTGTACACTTAGGTCCGACATACAAAAAACATCGTTTAAATAACGTTCGGTGACTGATGGAAGACTAATATTTCTGTCACACAAACCTCAATAATGATTGAATCAACGACGCCTTGAACGACAGTGGACTGGAGTATTTCCCTTTCGAGACCAACGTCCCTAATGTCAGTGAGTTTCCCGAACCCCTTCATCTCAATGCCCCCCCCCCCCACCCCACCCCACTCTTGTCCTATCCTATCCCAGCTCCCTCTCTCCCGCCTGCAGGACGGCATTCTTCGGACCTCTCCCCCCCTCACCCTCCGATCACATGACCCTCCCCCGACCTCCACAATGACACCACGCGCTCCCTCCCTTCCCGCCCCCACCCCACCGCCCACAAAGACCACGTGCATTCAACTCTTCTTTTATCTTACCCCCTCGGCCTTCTCACTCCCCCCCCCCCTCTTGCCGCCCTCCTCCTCCCCCCCATTCCACCGCCACATGAACGTGGTAGTAGTCAACGGCAGGGCGACCAATCACCCTCGGAGTTGCCAACCTCGCGGGATAATTAGGCGTATCGCGCCGCGTTCGATTATTTGGTCCATCGAAGTGGAAGGAGGAGGAGGAGAAGCCGGTTATCCAAAAGAGGATCACCCCGCCCCGCTCCTGCACCACCACACCCCCGCGAAAACTCTCCAAACTCGGGAGCACTCGTTTACGGAACGTACCTCTCGACTGCCATTCTCCCCTCCCTCAACCATCTATCTACTACCCCCTCCCATCTCCCCCAGAGGGACAGCGGGTCGAGCAGGTCATGGCGGCTGTCGGTCGAGTCGCTCAGACACCTGTCCACGGGGGACCGTTGGGCGACCTACGTCTCTCTTTGCGTTGCTGAGAAAAGGGTTTATCCGACATCTGAAAATACACGAGCCGCGAACTGATGAACGGTACACTATCCAGGTTAACTCACACTAAGGATAATTCATCCATAAAAATATAACAAACGATTTTTTTAATGACAAATTTTTGAACTCCACAGTAGTTTTTCAAACTGTCAGAGATTTGGTACTTTACCGAGGAATTACATGCGTGAAGTGTTCTCGGGATTTGCTCCGGATTAAATATTTGACTGATGCCAACGTATCGACAAAATACTCCCCCGCCATCATCAGGGTGAAAAAAAATGAGGACAGATGCGGCCCAGGCATCATTACCAATCTGATAATAGAAGAATATTCCGTCGAAACATTGGCAGAAGGCAAATGTTTAAACCCGAGGGTTAGAACCCCGATAAAACGTCACTCTTCTGTTTTGCCTGGTTGTCGCTTCCCTGAACAGCCGCCAGAGAACTCTCTCTTTCAGGCCAATCGTAGCTATTTATTCGGTTGTCACTTTACATTTAATGCATATATATGAGAGAAACTATTGAAAAACAACAGTTCATTGATATTTGGCAGTCATCTCGTGCCAAAACTATCATATTTTGCTTTAATTTTGTGTTATCTGCCTTGATAAATCGCCAGCTGAACACGACGCCCCCGGAAACGAGGGTAGGCGTGGGATCGTATCATAAAACTGGGCCTCGCATTGAAAACACTCGAATTTTTCGCGATAATTTTGGTACTTAGAAACTCTGGTACTCGCGACTTTGGTACTTGCTGACTCACTGAAGAGTGACAATACTACGCAGAGTCGAGCCCGATCCAAAATGGAAACAATCAGAGGGCAATGTGGGATTCTGGGTGTAAATTCCTAGATTATCAATCGTGTCTCATCCGTGAAAGATCTAGGTGTTTCGATGGACCAAAAACTCAACTACTGCGACCATATTCTGGCAGTTAAAAATAAAGCTTTGTGTCTCCTTGGCCTCCTCTACCGCTACACAGAAAATTACAGATCCACTTGCTTTACGCTCATATTTTTCAACCATTGTCCTTCCACTCATCAATTATTGTTCCCCCATATGGTCCATCTCGGCTTCATCTAATATTTTAACTCTTAAGAGTGTTACTAATTTTTTCTGCAAGGTAGTAAAATACAGATAGCCCCTTTTTCACAATATGGCAACTGATTGTCTAGTCTCCTTACCTGATCTCCCGAAACTAATGCTCAAAACTGACCTTGAGCTCATTCATAGCATTCTTAACTCAACTACAGACTGCCCTGAACTGATCTCTAGCATCAGCTTTCGAATCCCATCTAGACCCACCCGCACGCACTCTCTACTCCACCTGCCCATTCCCAGGTTATCCTTGACCAAACGCTCCCGCCACTTCCGCCTCTCCTCCCCGATAAATTCTCTTCCTACCAACATACATCCGTTTTCGCTTTCATCTAACATTTTTACACAATGCGCTCTTTCTCATTTCGCTAGCAATACTTAATCGCTTTTCCCCGCTAGTCCCTTAAAAAAAATTGTTAATAAATTGTTATTGATCTTAGTTTTGTTTGAATGTGTGTGTCTATCTTCTGTGTCTGTTATATTAGGCCACTATAAACTGGCAAGTGTGTATGTGGACAAATTAAGTAAATGAATAAATAAATAAAAATAAAAAGTAAGGACATGTCGGAGTCACGCGGTGAGATATGCTGATCTCTCATCGTGCCCTCTCCCGGAGCGTCGATTTCGCCTGTGTCTGGAAGTCCAGAGTGTGTTGACACGGTCGAAAGGGGTGTGGGGGAAGGGGGGGGGAGATAGAGGGCGAACGGACAGACGGACGGCGAGGACAAACCACCGCAGACTTGGAGACCGCAGGACATGGCGCTCGCAGCACAAGCAATTTCACTCCTCCACCGCCGCGTAACCCGAGAACGCCTCTCCAACGCCCAAACGTGTTTTTGTCTTTATTCCGTCACTCCGTCGATCTTCGTCGTCATTTTTTGAAGACCGGACGAGTGGCTCAGCGGCTGCAAAAGATGGAGGAGGAGGTGCGCGGTATCCCAGCGTGCACTCGGGGATTCTCCTCTGACCACCGCTTCGTTTCGAAGGGCCTCCTCCACCCATTACCATGAAAACCTCAAATTTTCACGGATGGATGAACTCTTGTTTGCAAGAGTTGCAGTGGTATTAGAGTTTATCTCAGTCGTCAAAAAATTGTCTCCAAGGAATAAATGTGACATTCCTTGCCATAATATCGCCAGCATTCATATTCCTTTATTTTTAAGTAGTCATTCAACATTACCGTATCATATTGTGTGCTGAAATAATGACTTGAATTTTATGTAATCGTCTCCGGCTTAACTTTGCGGAAGTGAGTAATATCCATGATAAAAAAACAACTTTGTTTCAATTCACACAATTTATTATAAATACGACCCGGGTTTCAGCACGATGATGGCTCGACGTTGCTGAAACCCGGGTCGTATTTATAATAAATTGTGTGGATTGAAACAAAGTTGTTTTTTATCACAGAATTTTATGCTTGGACTTTCGGTTTCCAATGCGAGATGTTTTTATAACTTTAACTCAGAATTACGTTTAACGTCACGTAAGTAAAAATGTTATACTTTAAAATATAGGTATAAATAAACTGCTATTTTTTTCACTAATAAATAGATTAATTTTCCTTTTGCGTAGTTTTGGAATAGACATCCTGGTGTGAAACAGATACTTTGTTTCGTTTGCGTACATGTCAACAGGATATTAAATTCACTCCTCTCGCACCCGTCCAAACGCCCCTTAGCGCCTCTCTCCACTTGGCCTCGACAGCTCTGGTTGACCACAAAAGGCAACTGGAGGCGGTCATCCTGTGTGCAGCTGCACTGTCTCCTTCGAATCAGCCTCTGTTATGTGCTGTTCGGATTTCTAGTGGAATATTTCATGTCTACTGCGATCAGACGAAAACGCAATGTATTATTACCGTAGAGTCAGCATATATAGAGTGGCAAAGCAATGCTAAAAACTGGACATAAATTTTTGACAGCTTTGGGAAGAATTTCTCAGGTGTCACCACCTTATGGGAGGAAGAATTTTGACTTACGGAGAAGGCCACTTGGAGGCGCTAGTGGTACTCGGTGATTTTACATCAATATACAGAGGTGGATTTGTCATGGCCATTGTGTGCTTTTTATTGAGTATCAATTGTTTTGTCATTGCTATGATACATCAGTAAACAGTTGACTCCGTGTTTGGTAATCGCATGTCTCATCATATTGACGTAAATTCGATTCATTATAGACGATGCTCATTGAAGGCACATTAAAATACATGTTTCATTTGGTCTCGACGACTCAATAAGATTTGTTTCCGTTTCTATGGGTCGATTAGTTAACATCCAGGCACCGAAATCATCATAAGGACACCTTGTGAGTTATGCGACACTAAATGAAGTGGCCGTGTGCCAAAGCTCATTTGTTATGGCTTGTTGTACAACTTCGATACACCTGTGCCATCTCTCGGCCAAAGCATTATTTAAAAACTCATATCCGAATCTCCCTATCTCTTTGCCAATCTACATGTGCTTACCCTACGGCAATACTGAATTAGTGAAAAATAACTGTCACATTACTCCATTTACCCGCGAGAAATTATTGTTCTTCAAAAATGCTAAATTGAGATTATGTTGTAAGAATAAATGCTTGGTGACCATGCAAGGAGTAATTAAGTATTGTGTCCCACGAAATATATATTGAATTTGCCATTGAATGCGAAATATGTGGTCTGTAACGACATACATATTATAAGAATGCCGAGCAATCGTAAATTTCCCGTGAATTCATCAGACTCGAAAAACCTCTCGATTCAAATAGATTGAAAAATTCAGTGTATTTGTGAATTTTCTCTTCTTTCCCAAAGTGCTTCACCATTAACCATTCCCGCCATCGTCTGACGAGTTTGAAACAGCTCTCGCGATGCCAGAGGCTCCTCAGTGAGCAGTCTTATCTCATGATTCCCCGCACTCCGTGTCTGTTTCTTCCTACACCATTACCCATGATGTCATCTTCGATTGAATCTGGCTCCATTCGTGTTCTGGGGACTCGCTTAACATTCAAATATCCCGGGTTCGTTCCGCGCAGTTGCAAATATTTCTCTGAAAAGTCAAGACCACCAGGTACTCCGTGGATAGAGCTTTCAGGGTACCATACGGAGAGGGTATTTATTGCACGACAGACTCATGGAAAATCTTGCTAATATTAGGGAGGCCCGTTTCCATTGATTCCAAAAGTGACTCTGCCTTCGACAAACCACCCATCGCATTCCTCATCAATTTTCGTGGCAGGGTGATCTCAATCATCGCGCACTGCCCCTTATTATCTTTAGGGTTGGTGTCAACACTTTTTTTTTTAATAATCATACGCGTGATAAATACGCGGATGACGTTGCGTGCGGTGGATAATTTACAGTTACATCTCGTCCAATATAATAGTCTCGCAGGTGACATATAAACGCAGCAGTACCGATAATACGTCCAATGCCATTTTGAGAGGTTAATCACGTGGCTGAAGAATCGAAAATGGAGGTCTTAGTTTAAACCACATGATAGTTAAAAAATTGTTCACTCTTCCTTCCTTTCAGAGCCAAATCAGCATTGTTAAATTGCGTTATTATCTTGAACGGACACAAGTTCCTCATATCCAAAAGGAATCATTTACATTCACTCTCGCTACGACGCATGGAATCGTCGTTTACCTCCCTTGAGAATGGTAATCGAGCCGAATTTCATCCTCTTTCCTCCTTCGCCTCTTACTGGCCTCACTTCCTCCTCTTCCTTCCTACTCCACTTCTCTCCCTCCTCCCGTTCCATGTACCCTCGAGTGATCCTCCGCCACCGTCCGCGAAATACTCTCACTCACCGCCGGCAGAGCGCAGCACTCTCGCCTCCTCCTCCGCATTTCATTTCCCCGCCGTCAGAGGCGCTCGCGAACTGCCTTTCTGAGCCGCACTTTCCCCAGCGCTGCTTCACCTCTCCTGCTCCCCCCTCCCACACCCCCCACACCCGCCTCCTCGCCAGTGCCGCGCTCACACTCACACACCGATTGCACGCCGCCGTGCACCATCATCCTCCCTTCCCTACACGACCCTCTGAAGCGCTTCTTCTAAATTAACGCCTTTTATTTCGCTCAAACCATCTTTCGGCTTCTGCCGCGGCCGACTCCGCCACCCATGTGCCGGCTCACGCACGTATTCTTTTTTTAAAGCATTTCTAATGAATAAATCCGAACGTTCCGTGGGCCCGCACAAAGGGAACGCATGCCAGCGGCACCGAGCCCTCCTCGCGCTGAAACGTTCCGCCACTCGTCGCTCCTCAAACTATTCGCCCCAGCCGAATGGATGTCGCCGTCGGCTGAATCTCTGGAGAACAATGTCTCCGAGGACGTTTGGAATCCCTTTCTGGTGCGTTTTAAACATGATCAACTATCAATGAGGAAACATCAGCGGCGTCAAATGTGTTGAATTCCATTGGCCAAAGAGTTAGTGTGAGTTGTTGTTGTTTCCGCGATTCGTATTCATTGCTTTCGGACGATACTGCGCTCACTTTCTTTTGCGGTCAGGATATCGGTTCCGAAATTAATTGCGGGTTTGGAATAACGAATAATTTTATTTGCTTTAGGTTCAGAACAATTCTGATTGACAAGAGTACACGACTGGCTGACTGAATGCCTGACTGAATCTTTTGCGATTTATTCTCCTTCGTATTCTTCACGAAATTTAGTAGGTATGCGATTTGCATTAGCTATCGGCCTTCGTAGCAAAGCTTGCCCGTCGGCCATTGCTGTAAGAGAATCAGTACTTACTAATGCGAATTAAATTACGAACAAGCATTATGCACGTTAATAACCTATAGTATCGTCCTTGGACTTGTCGCCGATTGAATGAAGAGCGAAATTGCATTCGTTCTGACTCAGTGAGAGACTAGGGGAAGAGAATGAAATTGTTCTTACGTATCCATCTTTTAATGAAGTTGAGCTGTGATTTCTGGAATTCCGGGCCGGTGGGGAGAGCTCCTTGACTTCAATCCTCGACGCGACGCACAGATGGTCGTTGCTCGCCAAGGGCAGTGGAACTCGACCCTGAATCCTCCCGCGCCGCTTCCGGCGTTGGTCAAATGGGCGACTGGAATTCGAAGTCCTGATGATATTGGGCCGCAAGCACCTCATGAAAGTTCACCGGTGGACTCGTAGTCCTCGTCTTCGTTAATTTGCAGGAATTCGTGGCGACGAGTCCTCTCTCTCGAACCAGAATACAGCGACCGAAATGGAGATCACGCTGGAGACTTGCACCCGGAACCACGCTCTGCTAACAAATATTGTTGGGTAGATACTGCGTTCACTTCCTTTTGAGGTCAGGATATCGGTTCCGAATTAAATTGCGGGTTTGGAATTGCAAATAATTTTATTTGCTTTAGGTTCAGAACAATTCTGATTGACAAGAGTACACGACTGGCTGACTGAGTGACTAACTGCGACTTACACAAGCGACTGCGAGGTCGGTTTGCTTGGGTTGACTGCTCCCGAGTGAATGCCTGGAAGCATGCCGCTTGTCGTCATCTCCAATTCCGCAGCAGCGCCTCTCACGACTCCTTCCGTAAAACAATTGAGTCGCCTTTGGCGTGAACATAATGAGTGCAACAGAAAAACCTCAGCACGATTTGAACTGATCGAAATGATGTACTTCCCGCAAAAAAAGGCCATGAAATGCAAATAAATTGCCAAGAGAAAATATCGGCCTGTGCCAAGATTCGATCGCATTGCCATTTTTTATGAACAGAAATGGGATAACATCGAGTTCTCACGTATCCTCCACAATTGCCACGGGAATTAAGAATCCTGGGTGGTGTGGTGGTCTACGCATTGGCCCGGTAAGCCAGGCCATGATTTTGTGGTTTGGTTCATGGTCCAAGTCGATTTTTTCTCGTAATAATTTCCACGTACATACTAAGAACATAGCCTCATACTCACTTTTTAAAGCTTCAGTGTGGCTAGGCATTAGTTTCAATCCTACTCGTTCTATTGATACGGAAACACTTGAGTGCCAATTTAAATAATCTTTTGTCTCGCGGGAAACATCGCGAGCTTCTCCTTCCCAATGAACAAATGAACAGCCATCGCCAGGGTTTCTCGAAGAAAAAAGAAAGATCGAGTATTCGAGAGGACTTTGTCCATTTCTCGATCGCTTGCTCAGCAACCGAGACTAAGGTGCCGAGTTGCATCTCAGTGCGACCACCGGAGCGCAAGCGTCATCTTCAAAATTCTCCAATTAGTTGAGTTCGATCTCAGAGACGAACAGGATATATAACGCTCGAGGAAGCATTCAGACCCCTCCTCCTCGTAAATGGAAGTCCTCCACGTTGCATCCGGTCCCACCACTCCCAAAGTGCCAGCACGTGTGCATTTAAATCATCACTCATTTTTTTCGCGTGAATAATCTGCTCATTTTTCTTTCCCGCCGTTAATGAATCTACTCGTTCAAACCAATGCGCGCGCGTGCTTCGTAAAAACATGCAATACTCGTCGCGCCCACCCGTCGGCCCCTTGCACTATCAATGCACTTCCATCCTCCGCTCACCCCAATCCACCCGCCAACCTCCTCCAGCCAGATCCGAAATACTTTACGCCTCGTAGGGCCGTTCTTGTGCGTCCAGAAACAAAGCTTTCGCACGATGCATTTCTGCATAAACGCTTCTTCTTTGTCGTTCTCGGGGAAAATTGAAAAAAAAGAAAGAAATCAATCGCACGAGGGGGTAATTGTCTCCCCCTTGTACCACACGACCCGTGTTCGCGTAGCTACGACCCCTTCTCCTCCCCCAACACCTTCCCACCCCCCTTACACCTCGCACCCACCCCTCGCTCGAAACGCTTCCACGCACCAACCCTCCCGCACCCCCGCCGTGGATCCAGAAATCATTGGTTCTCATACCCGTTGCCGGCCTGATCCTCCCCCCTTCCCTCTCTAACCTCTCACCCCGCAAATCTCCACCTCTCCTCCCCCCTCCTCCCCCGCATACCTGCCAGACCCCTCGGGATACGTCGCCGTGCACGATATATATTACGCGAAAACCCGGAGCACAGTGCTTCCCCCAACGGCGGCGTCGCGACAAATATCACATCCATTTAGCGTGGTTTGTATCATTTTCTGAAGGAAATAATACGTGTGCATGGTTTGTATCATTTTCTGAAGTAAATAATACTGTGGTGTTCGAAATAAAATTAACGAGTCTTTGGATGAAATATTCCGCCTCAAGAGGTTCGATGTAATGCCAATAAAACTCTCCGATTGCCTTCTCGAATGCGAAATTTCTTAGTATATGTCTCATAGTCCAATAGCTGTAGATTTTCCCTTGGGGAAAATTCCTCTGGGAATATGCTTATGCCTATAATGAACGCTATTTTGCTTTTCACTTGAATTTTGTCGTGTTGAATGGAATTTTCATTGGCATTAAGAGAGAATATATGAGGAGGTCGAAATGATAAAACAGAAAAACATCATTGTATAGACCTTTGAGAATGCTTAAGGTTTTTACTGTAAAAGATCAAAGCTAGGAAAGGTTAGTTGGCAGTTTCAGTTCATGTTTAATAGATAGATTCAATTGTATATTCACGCTTCCTAGCATAACCTTGTTACTGCCCTCATCGCCCATATAGGGGACAATTGTATGTAACACCGTTATCAAGAGAATAATTGTGTTGTGAGCCGTAACGTTTGATCTGTCCAGTCCTTCTCATGGGACTCTTAGGATGATGTGAACTCTGCCTATGATAGATTTAAAGCTATCCGGGACTAGCCACGGAGTTCCACTTTTAAGGAGTCACCAGCAATGCACAATTGTGCGAAATTTCAGAGAGAAAAAAATCATCCGCCTTGACCGGGACGAAAATCCACACGGGAAGAAGACGCCTCGGTAGCTTAACAGGCTATAGCACTCGGCCGGAAATCGAGAAATCCGGGTTCGGATCCTGGTCAAGGTGGATGATTTTTTTCTCTGTGGACTCTCGCATAATTCTGCCTGTGATCATAACTATCTCTAAAATACTATTTGTAGGGGCAGTAGAGACTCAAATAATCTTAACTTTGATCATATTCATTATTAGGATCAATATTGATACTAAAAATCCTACTTTACACCTCCATTGCCTCATGTACAGCATGCTCTCCGACAATATCCTCCCTCCCTCTTGGCCTCCCCACCCACCCTCCCCCATCCTGCGAACCCCCTTCCATCGATCTTTCCCCTCCCGGCGGGTTCCTCTCCGCTCTCCCCGTCATTCGAGAATCCCTTTAGTTTTTGCATAATTTTCCTTCACCGCAGACCACCACCTGGCGGGGACGAAGCACCTTGTCTCGGCGCGGTGGAAAGGCGAGGGAGCGGTCGGTCGGGTGCCGTCCAAAACGCCGGGTGCCCATCCGCACCTCCCCCGCTCTTTTCACGGGTTAGCCTCACCGCAGAGCCCATCTCCCGCCTTCCACCTACCCCCTCCCCCCCACCAACCTTCCCCGAATCAAACGGCTCTGTCGCTCGGAGATCGAAGGAACGAGGATGATAATGGTCCCCGGAGAGAACTCTCCCGTGAGTGAGGACTCTCGTGGATATATTTACTCCATTGTAAGGTGACCTTTCCTGCTTAACCTCGATCCCCCATCATTCCCCCCATCCCGCATTCTCAGCGAAGGAAACTAAATGGTCTGTCCTTCCGATCCTAACGATAGAGTTCGTGTAGAGATGGTTTCGGCCTAGGCCATAGATACGTATCAGCATAGAGTAAGTACATATAGAGTGGCAAAGAGATAGGGAGATTAGGATACGAGTTTTCAAATAATGCTTTGGCCGATAGATGGAACAGGTGTATCGAATTTTCACGACAAGCCATAACAAATGAGCTTTGGCACACGGCCACTTCATATAGTGTCGCATAACTCACATGATGTTAGTATGATGATTTCGGTGCCTGGATGTTTACTAATCGACCCATAGCTACGGAAACAAATCTTATTGAGTCGTCGAGACCAAATGAAATACGTATTTTAATGTGCCTTCAATGAGCATGGTCTATAATGAATCGAACTCACGTCAATATGAAAGACACGCGATTACCAAACACGGGGTCAACCGTTTACTGATGTATCATAGGAACGAAAAAACAATCGATACTCGATTAAAAGCACACAACAGCCATGGCAAATCCACTTTTCTGTATGTTGATGCAAAATCACTGAGTACCGCTAGCGCCTCCATGTGGGATTCTCCGTAAGAATCGAAGCGTGAACACATATTATTTTGATGATAGGCGTGCAATCATGCTTCTGAGTGTAATGATGGAACAGACAATGCATTGGTCCTTCAAGATCTCAACCTTACGCTTACTTATTGAAACAGTGATTTTTGGGCCGTGGGTCCGTTGAGATGTGACATTAGATCGAGTGCCTAATCCATCGAAATGAGTGATCCTCGTTTTCCTAACCTTAAGGTAGTGCGAGCGAGATAGTTCCCTAATCATAATAGAGACCATATTCGAATGTTAATTTCACCAGCAGTGTGACACACGACTTAAATATTGTATTGTTAATGGCATATTATATAGTTTTTCATGGCAGAAATTGTAAGTAATCAAATGAAAATATCTAAATAAGTCTTTAACTTGATTCATTTTTTTTCACGAGGTACGTTTGAAACTCCATCAAAACGGAAGGTTTATTGTGATCCCGAAGAATTTACTGCGGTGACAATGAGATTAATTTTCAAAAATAGTTGAGAAAACACACAAACTACACACTGTTGATTTTTTTGACGAGATCTAAGTGAAGGAAATGCCTTCTCTCTCTGTAAATATAACGTATCTCTGGAGTGCATTCACGTACCATTTCTCACAAAAAAGGGATGGTATTTTTTGGCAAATGTCACGGAAAGTAATGTGGTAAGGAGTTGAATTTTTGGTGTCATTGGAAGGGTGAGATATTTTTCTTTAAAATGAGACTTAATTCATTGATTTCGAGGTAAAATGATATTTCGCCCAAAATAACTTAAATAACGTCATTCTTTTTCCATTTCCCTTTCCTTTTTTCACGGCCGGCGTCCCAGCACTCCCTGCAAAACATCCTCGTTGAGGGGTTTTGTAGATCGAGACGCAGAACCTGGGCGCCTATCCCGGTCCGCCTGCCTTCCTGCACCCTCCCACCTCTCGTCACCTCTCCTCTGCTCATCTCCCGCCGTCACTCGGGGGTGCCGCTCCGCCCAGCATCCGCTGCACCCACACATCCAATAAGTACCCGGCGCCGTGCTCCGAGAATAATTAGCGTTCGCAGCCGCGCCTCGCCCCCTTCCACCGCACCTCGACTCCCTCCCACACCTAAGCCACACCCACCCTACCCACCCCCAACTCTCCCGACGGCAGCGGCTTCAATTACTCGCGAGTACGGTTGACTTTTCGCTGCAACATCCTTATTACCTCATTGGCTGAGTTTTATTTCCTTCATTAGCCCTCCGCATCTCATTCATCCTCTCTCCGTGCTTTTGTGCCTGCTTTGCTGGCGGGATGGGGGTGGGATGGGGTGGAAAGGACGAGAGAGAGATGGAGAGGGTGGGGTTTTTTTTTATCCCAGCGAAAAATCCCTCCAACAATCACGGAATCCAGAGTTTTGCGGAACGGAGGACTGGAAATGCGCGTCGCTTTTTATTTCTTCACCTCTCCTCGCTTCCCCCTCTCCCTCCATCCGGGTCTCTCTCCTAATTCCTGCATCGCATCTCGACCAGACGAGGAACATCGCCGAGAATCGAAATTGGATGAAAAAAAAATAAATCATTCGATCCGGTCGGGAACATCGTAATTTAATTTTGGCCCCGGGGCTCTCGCCATTATTCGCCACACCCACCCGTCCCCCGTCGCCTTCCTTTCTCCACCCCCCATTCGTTTCCTCTACTCAGCCCCCTAGCTGTGGGTTCGATACCCCCGCAAGGCTCGGCTGACTGGGAGAGAAATGGGTCACTGGGCATTCCGATATTCAATTACAGTCGATTATCGGCGCGAGCGAATCCGAGCGTGAGGCTAGCCCGTGATTTCAAGATCGAGCCCGAAAACCTTTGCCTCGCCGCGTTTGTCGCGTTGGCGAGGCAACCGATGCGTGGGTTGACCAACGGTATAATTTAAATTCTGCCTTCCGTAGATGGATATTCGATACTGAAAGCAACTTAAACTTAGTAATATGATGACGCAGGGCAATATCCTTGTCATTTTCCATAATTCAGTCAAAAACCTCCATCTTTGATCAGTAATACATATTATATCAGCCTTTGATCGTTAGGAAATTGAGTTCAAGTAATGGTAATCGTTGCTTTATTGATAGAGGCAAAATAAGGTTCCCATGCTGCATGTTGTCAAGCGAAATGGCTGTTCTGAATATCTCCAGTAAGCCTAGCGTGCAGCCTCCGAGTCTCTAGGGGCTCCGACCTTAATCCCTCTAACAGTTGTGTAACACTATATGTTCGTTCGTAGCAGTTCTTAACGAAACGTGCTGCTTTTCTTTGTATTTTGTTATTTTTTTGGTTATATCTACTTGACCAGGGTCCCAAATGCTCGCGACGTATTCGAGGCGTGGCCTAACCAGAGCGAAGTAGCATCTCTCTTTGACTTTTTCATCCGAGGACCTTCCTATTATACGTTTAACAAAACCTAGTTTCTTAAATGCTTTTATTAACGTACAACGCTTTTCGCAGCTTGCTGCATCTTCAGGAACAATTGTTTATCTTTTATTTATCGATTGTCACTATATTAACTTTGCACTAAGAAAAGGGGGGTTTGGAGAATAAACTAATTTTTGGGTGGAAAGGCAAGGGAACGATGGTTAGTTAGGGCTTGAGAGAAGGCTCAGGTAAAGGCTTGTGAGAAGTGTAGAAGGAATAAGTAATGTGAAAAGGAATCCCTTATGGCGTACCAGTTTTTCATCTCTCCCTTCAACCAATGAAGTTTTACTACCAATATTGCTTTCTTATCTGCAGACGATGAGAACAGGCACGGATCCTGATGTACGATAGCAAAACTCTTTTCTTTAAACATTTACCATTGAAAAATACGTTCAATGATGCAAAGCTCTACTTCATTGAAAGTTTCAGAAATTTAAGTTTAAATAGAACTGTGGAAAAGTACAAGGCTTATTTTCAATACGGATTAGATTATAAATTGTAATTGAACTCACTAGGTCTTCTGACATATTCTGCGACCTATCTCAAAATCTTGTCTTTCAAGCGTATGCCCCGAACAGGGGATGGTGCCAAAATGCTGAATGCTCACTCACTTTATTCATCGGTTTTTCATCCTCTTCTCATGAAATCTTCAGCTAAACTAAACCTCATGCCACGATTTCAGTAGACTCATTAGAGGTGCATTACCGCAAGCCACCGTGATTCCGACATCTCTCATTTGTCTGCAATCGCTCAGATTGGCTCCAGCGACCGGGGCCGATCGTCACTTGTCGGAAAATGGTTACATTCCAATACAGCACGTGTAGGCTGTCGCTAAGCGATGATCGCCACAGTCACTTCTTGGAAAACGCTCCTTAAAGGTAGGCCAGTTGGCACTTTCTAAAAGACTCTCAAACTGCTCTTTGGAACTTAGTTTCGCTTAACTATTTATTAAAAATTATGGACGTGGTATTTGATAGTGTAGATAATGGGTAATTACCAGATAAAGAATATTTTTCATTAACGATGCACTTTAAAGTCAGACAAATTTAACATCTAAAAATTTGACTTTTAAATAAATTCGTAGTATGAATGAAAATGAGTTAAGGAGTTGCTCACTCACGTGCATCAGAATCCTATTGCTGAGACATAATATGTGTTAAAAGGTATGTATTTCATTTTTACGTAGGATAAGATTTGGTGCAAGGGTCTCTTTGTTTCCTATTATTTGGAATTCTTGCATTCGATTTTCGTACACGCTTCGCTTTTTCCTAAAATTATATTTTTAAGCTCGAAAATCTTAAATTATTTTATTTATTTATTTATTTTCACTGTCCAGAATACAGCGCATTATGTCATTTTACGTCGGGTGAACAACAGTAACAACGGACGAAACACAGACATCCATGTCCTGGGCAGATAA
This sequence comes from Ceriagrion tenellum, assembly GCA_963169105.1. Lineage (NCBI taxonomy): Eukaryota > Metazoa > Arthropoda > Insecta > Odonata > Coenagrionidae > Ceriagrion > Ceriagrion tenellum. The sequence continues at coordinate 12,196,623 of OY720633.1, forward strand.
TATTCCACCCAGGCGGGACTCGAACCCGCGACCCTCGAGTTAGCAGGCGAAGACTTTACCCCGCCGCCACCGGGGCCGACAATTTATTATTATTATTGCAATTATTGTTCTGCTTCAACGATAGAATATCTTATATACTTGGAAAGCGCAGCATAGGCATGGAATGTAAACTCATGCCATCATTTGTGCGTTAGAAATTCCTGTGTAGGTACGAGGAATTCATTGGACTACAAATAATCGTTGTCTTTCATTTATGTTGTGCATGTTAATGTGTCTGATTTGAATATATTTGTGCGTGCTTAGAAAGAAAAAGAGGCATTGAAACGCATACGCCGGGCACAGCTAGTTACAAAGTATGGTGTGGGTATGTCATCACAACTCTTTTCATTGTTCAAACTTCAGCTCACACTTTAAAATGTTATGCCTCGTTTCAATCGAGTGGTTTCGTCGGAAAGGCAATATAAGCATCGAGTGCATCGGAATAAGTCTTTCAGACTGTAGCGATACCGCCAAGGTGTCCATTTTGAGGATGCCATCGAATGATTGAGGAGAGCAGAAGAATTGCTTCTCTCCAGAGTTCCACTGGACGAAATCGATCGATAGAACGAATCAACAGCAAGACCGTTGAGGTTGTTTGAGCGAAATATTTTTTTACCCCCGGAAAAGTTTTTTCTTTACCCCCCGAAAATCTTTACCCCTTTCCACATTACTTTCGGAGATATTTTCCCAAAAATACCAGTCCATTTACATGGGAAATGGTACGTGTTTGCACTCAAGAGAGACATTATTCACAAAATTCGGTATTTATAACACTTAGATGTCGTAATAATACTATCTGTGTACTTTGAATGTTTTCTTAACTATATTTGAAATTTAATTATACTGTCACCGCAGTAGGTTCTTGGGTATCACAAAAAAAACCTTCCGTTTTGAAGGAGTTTCAAACGCACTGCACGAAAAAAAATGAGTCAAGTTGAAGACTTATTTAGATATTTTCATTTAATTACTTACATTTTCTGTCATATAAAACTATATAATTGCACCATTAATAACGCAATATTTAATTGATGTGTCCTACAGCTGATGTAATTAAAACGTATAATTCGAATATGGTCTCTATTATGACTACGGAACTATCTCCCTCGCACTACCTTAGAAGTTTTCCTAGGATCGGAAAACTGTTACCAGCCAAACGTGGTATTGTGAACAAGTACGCATGAATCTCACATTGCGATCCACACTCTCAGTCACCGCGGCACACGTGGTGATCGAGCACCACTCAACATTCCGCTGGCTCCCACACTCCGAGCACCAACGACAGCGGAGGTGGAGGGCGAACTCAATGCCACCCCCCCCCCCTTCATTCCAAACCTCGTCACCATGCGAACCCCCATCAACCCCCCCCCCCATGGGCGCGCACTATTGTGAGAACTGTCAAGCCTCCCTTCGGTGCTTCTCTCTCGCGCCTCCTCGACTGCTTGTACGCGGACCAGGGCACCATGATTCGTGTGGTGGTGGTGGTGTGGGTGTGAGGCCCGGAAGGCCGTGCCGTGGCTGGGAGACTTGGGGGGGGTGAAAGGCGTGCTCATTTCAATCCAGCCTTCCTTTCTTCGGCCACCTCCGCCACCACCAAACCACCCCCTCTCCCCTTTTTCAGTCTCTCCTCGCTCGGAAACCTCAACTCCCGGGGCCTCCCGCCGATTCCAGCGGTGTCCGATTACGCCAACCTCTCCCTCTTCTCGTGCCCCCCCCCCTGCCCCCACGGACTAATGCTCCAACGCTCCCATTCCCTAGAGCAAGCGCGCGTCCCTACCCTCATCGTAACCGACCCCTCCCCGATACTACTAGCCCATCAGCCCCCTGTCCCTCCCTTAGAGTGTGGGGTGGGCCCGCTCCTTTTGGCCTCAGCGCCCATTTGTCGGGTGCATGCCTCGCTCCTATTGACACAGTTTTAATGTCGGCACCTCTCGACACGTCTTGGGTTTCTTTCTACACTTTCCTTTCCCCCTCCCCTCTACATTTCACTCCCACCGAGTCTAATCTCTCTCTCTCTGAAGACTATTCCCGTTCGAGTTCTCGTCAGCCTCTGTCCAAGGTCATCATCGTTTGATTGGCTAATATTTGCGGGTCATTTAGCTTCGTAGAGTTTGCGATTGAATTCGAGAGGGCGTCTCGGAGGCACCGGCTGTCTGAGAAAAAAAAATTGGTACTTCAGTGACAATGCTAGAAAATTAGGGCTAGAAGAGAATATTTTCAAAAGCCTCGAAGGGAAGTTGATCATAGATTTGTTGAAATGATGCCACTAGTCTGTTCATGTTTCAACTTTAAATGGAGGAATTGGTGCTGGGACTTCAACTTTATTACTATCTGGTATTATAATCTGACATAATAAATTATTATTTTAAAATTGCGTGATGGATCAATTATGCGTGGATAATTATGGGTAGCGGTCTATTTCAACACTGATCAGTTCATCAATGTCCGAGAATATGTTTAAATATATTTATCAGGGAATAATGTATCCTTAGAACAGAAAATCTGACTCTCATCTCCTTTTTGAAGATCGCAACACACACTGACGAGGCTTCAATTGGACCTCGAAATTTTTTAATGATATCCATGCCACTTCATTAAGTCAAACTATTGATTTGCGAGCAAATAATGTCGTCTAAAATGGAATAATGATAAGTGTTTGACTTTAACACTTTGGCATTCTTCCACGCAAATCGATGTATCGATCGCAATGTAAACCAATGATTAAATTCTCATATACCTTTAATTGTTATGTAAAAAAAATGTTCAATCACATCCAAACGTTTAGTAAATGATTTCAGGAGAATAGCTAATACCACATCCCTCTGAGCATTGAAAGTTTTGCGTCCTGAGGATTGTTTGTTAGACTGCTTCACCTCTGTGGAATGAGAAAGTTCATTAATTCCTCGTCGGTCAAATGAGCTGCGAACGTGGGCGAATGGATGGATGGGGTGGAATGGGATGGGGGGCTGGAACCTGATCAGTATCCACGCTGCGGGGGAATGACGTGGAGCGATCAAGTGTACAATGGTCCGGAGGCGTGATGCAGACACTTAAAGAAAAGCACCAAGAAAACTGTCAGCAGTTCAAATAAAGTGATGCACTGAACTTTGCTTCAAGTCCTCAAGGCGTTGTATGGAGCCATATCAGGCCCAATCAATCAAGAGCTGCATAGCCCAAAGATGTAAATCCAAGATTTTCTGGTGCCTGAAAGTTAATTTACTCGCGATAAGTGAATTATCTAAAATTTCTCATATTTTAAAGTAATTTTGTTGAACGATTCAAAACATATCTGATTTACATTAATAAAATTCTTCACAACTGAAATGTTTTGACTTTCTATTAGAAGCAGTTGCGGACAGTTCTGCAATTGCAAAAACATTGACGGTGAAAATTTTTCGTCCTGAAATATAAATGTTATTCTCCTAATCGTTGTAAACTTAATTTAAAGGATCGTATGTTGCCTAATGCATATTGTTCTGTAGGTTCATGAAACAATAAGTAGTAGCCTGCATGGTCAAATGCAATTACATCATATTATTCCAATATCCTCTCTGATATAACCCAGCTTAAAATAAAGTAGTGATTTCAACGACTGAAAAGTAATCTTCAATAAGAGAGTTCAATGCTCAAGTACTTCAGATGCAAAAGCCTTCCCCATGGGACACCCACCCACGCTCGGAGATATGAGCGCCCACGATAACGATAATCGATAACGATTTGAAACACGGGCCAATTTCTGCCAGTAAAATTCGCTGCTGAATTAGACCTTTCTCCGCCTCAATAGACGTGGCGCTGATGTCTCCAAACCTATACCAAGATCCTTATACCCTTAAATAAATTCAGAGCTGATATTTTTCAGGGTAATACTTATATTAGGGTATAAGGACCTCGACCTATACGGGTCCGGTATTGAATGGCTCAGGACTTAACGTCCGCTGTGGCGGCGCCGGCCGCGTGCAGGCGCCGAGCCACCCCCACAACTGCTGCTGAGGTCTCGGTGGAACGACCCCAAAGCGGGCGAGGGATGGCGAGTGTCTGGGACGCAGTGAAGGCTTGTTCACACTAGGCTACTAATTTAGTTGAGTATCGAGTAATTTAGAAACTAAATGTGTCTGAACAACAAAAATTTAGTCTAGCGGATTAGCAAGTTATGTAGTCGAGTCGATCCATTTCGTTCTATTATTGTCGGGCGAGTAGCGCCCCCCACCACGTGTCAATGCTCACTCGTTCATAGCCTAAACAAGTCTGAATCTGTCGTTTTAGTTGAGTTCATTAGCTGCCGCAAGCATGTCGTTTCGCTGGAGAGAAGAAACAATTTTAAAATTTGTTACTAAATATGTACAACTTGAATGCTTGTGGAATGTTAAGCTCGTACATTAGAGAAATAAGCAAATGAAGCAATCTGCATACATGGATTTGGAAAATGCAATGAAAATACAATTAATTTAATAAAGTCCTTTCCTTTATAAGTTTAATAGATTGCTTTCATTCATATGTTTCATAGATTGCTTCACAGACTTCTGTGATGAATTCGGAAATAGTTGATTTTCCGAGTCGAAATATATGCGTTAGTGTCCTTAAACTACATCCAGTAGGCAGAAAGTAGAGTTTCCTATAATTTTGTAACTGCCGGAATTGCACTTCTTAAATTCGTATCTTTACGCAGACTTTTTGACTGCATTTTGATTACCAGAAAATTTACACAACTTTATTACATACTCAAACTATCTAAGTATTCTTTGGGATCTTCTAATGCTAATTTCATCAGGAGACATTTCTTAGTTCCTAGTTCATCTCTTCTATTAATCCATTTCCGTACACATAGCTTTTTTTCTCTATCACACAAATTTCTTCATCCACCTCTTCCAAAATAGCCATTACCATAAGCCTTATCAGCTTATTTAAATTACTAGCCTAGTGTGAATCAGACTTGAGAGTCCTCGAAGGCGAATCGAGTGGTATGCGGGGCGAGGATGGGAGGACGTGGTGTCGACGTGTCTGACGGGCAACGCAAAGAAAGGAGTTTGGACAGTCGTCATTGTGGGACGGGAGGAGGTCATTCCATCTCTCCACCCGCGCGGCAGAACCTCCCTCTCATCTTTCCCCTCCCCCTTTGCCCCCCCCCCCGCATCCTCCGCCTGTGCCTCCACCGACCACTCAGACATCTCACCCCTCCGCACGCTTCATTGTTTGGGAAGTCTCCGTCGCTGTCACTGGAGGCGACGAAGGGCGCCAAGGAGGCCCTCGACCCCTCCTCCGAACTTCCCTCCCTTTATATACCGGCCGAAGGACGAGCAGGGTGTCTGGTGAGGGGGTCAAGGGGGGAGGGGGGGGGGCGCGGGGTGCCAAGGAGGCCTACGTGCTGACTGCAGGGAGTTGGTTCGAGACGAGAATAATTGTTGCCGATCATTGTGTGTTCAATCAACACTGTGTAAATGCGAATCGAGTTAAATATGTATATACATTTCTGCTTAAAATGGTGTATGAGCATTTCTCATTGCTGAACGTATATATTAAGGATGAGTCGAATCCAAATATCGATTCTCGATTCCAGCGATTCTCAGGATTATAATCGGTATCGAGAATCGATCGCCTAAAGTCAATTCCGATTACATCGATTCCAGATAGATAAATATTCAAATCAAATTTCATTTATCACTTCATATTTGTCTCTTTAATTTTGGCTGTAGGCTATCAATTTGTACTTTTTATCTACCTCAATAAACTGAGGATATTTTTGATATTTGTCAACTAATATACTTTTTGAGCGACTTAATTGTCCTTGTTATCTATTTTATTTCAGGCAATACATGAAATTAAAAAAAGTGGAATCGACTCATCCCTAGTATACTCATTTCGGCTAAAAATGGCCAACGAGCATTTCTCATTGCCCAACGTATATAAATATATATAAATGGGGCTTGGTGAACATTTAGAAAAAATGTGGAGTAAGCTTGTGATATCAATCATTTCTCTATGTAACAAGTGCCTAATATCTCCTACCAATGCAATAATAGTTGGACCTGAAGATGAAGGCCCACTCCCTGTTGAGAAAGCTCCATGGAATGAGTATATTCGTGTACTGATGGCTGTTTTCAAATCCTAAGGGTCATAATTGATTGTTTCATAGAATTTTCCATGAATCGATTAAGCTAAAGTCATATTCTAAGGTCTCAAAGGTAGGTGTGGTATTTATGGCCTAGACAGCGCAAAAACATTCTCCGAGGTAACCCTTATCAATTATTTTTTTACTGACAGCAAAGTGTTAAATGAAGCGTGCATTGTACGCTTAAATTTACTATTGTATAATGTATAATCTATGGAGCTGAATAAAAATTTACGCCATTCATTTAGGTTTTCAAATATTCTCTGATAAATGTAATTGTCTGGGCACGGAAGTGCTTCGTGGTCACTAAAGATGTTGGGTCACAGTATTCGGGTAGTAACTACACACAGTTATTCGAAACTTCATGATGGAATAAAGTTGTTTGTCCGGGAATAATACCAAATCGGTTGAGGTAATGAAATGACAAACCTTCGCCTTAGCAAAAGATGTTCAATCTAATGCATCATCAAAAAAATTATGACCAATTAGACTCAGTCACTGAGACTCAGGGAAAGCTCCAACGGAAAGGAAAATAATTCCAACGCCTTCAATCAGAGGGCGTTGGAACTATTTTCTATGACTACTATGACCCAAATTCCTCCCTTTGGGGACAAACGCTCCTATTTTCGGCGATATAATCCACTCACACCTCACCACTCTCGTGTTTCACGACTCTACATCTACATCTACAGACACGCTGCTTGGGCGTGTGGCAGGGGGTGGTAGGTCAACAGCCGTGTAAAGGTGTAAAAGTTTTGGAGGTGGAATGGTGCCATGTCCAATGAAAGTGTATTAGGAGGAGTTGAGTTTCTATTGCGGTCGCTTATTGTGCGCGGAAAGAACGAGTTTTTGTACCTATCCGTTCGGCAGAGTATCACTCTTATTTTATCGCATCTGTCAGATCTAGAGATGTAGTGAGGCGTCATGATAATATTCTCTGTGTCACTCTGAAACAACCAGTTGTCAATTTATCAAGCAGCCTAAGCCTAGCGTTCAGCCTCCGAGTCTATAGGGGCTCCCACCTTAAGCCCTCTAACAGTTGTGTAACACTATATGTTCGCTCGTAGCAGTTTTTAACGAAGGGAGCTGCTTTTCTTTGTACTTTGTCAATTATTTTGGTTAAATATTTATGACCAGGGACCCAAATGCTCGCGGCGTATTTGAGGTGTGAACTCGACTCGAATACTCTGCGGTCGCCCAATCCCGAAACATCGTGGCATGCTCTCCGCCGCCGATGTTTCCTTTCCGTCGAGCCGTGGATTGACGACGAAGCCTCTCCGTGTGCTGCTCGATGCGCTTGGTCATTCCCTTCGTCTCGGGAAGTTCCAGCCCCCTGCCTTCTCCTCCTCCTCAGCTACTCACCCCCCTCCCTCTTCTCTCTAAATTCTTCGCTCGACTTCCCTGCTAAAAAATGCTCTATAGTTTCCATATAGATACTTCTACATAATTTCTTAAAAAGTTCTGTAGATATTCCTTAAAGTATTGAAACACCATTTTACGGAAGTTCCTGCGACATTCTGCAGAATACCTTAGGATGTTCTGTAGAATACCTTAGGACGTTCTGCAGAATTCTCCACGACGTTCCGCAGAGTTTCCGTATTTCCGTAGAGTTGCTGAAGTTTTACAGTACAGCTTGTAAGGAGTTATGTTTCTATGCAGAAAATAACTCTGTAGAACATACGTTCTGTAGAATCAGGTTCTCGTGTTCCGTACAGATCCTTATAAAAGGAAATAGTTCTGAAGAAAAAGAGTCAATTTCTTTAGAATTCCTTACGTTTTACTGAACAGCTTCTAAGAAATTTTTCAGCAGGTTTCACTCTCTCTCTCCCTCCCTCTCTCTCTCCCCCCCCCCATCACTCTCCATCCCTCTCTCTATTTATCTTCTATCTATCTCTCTCTCTTCCCCTCTCTCGTCCAACCCTTCACCACTAGTAAATGCCTCAATGCACAGCCTTTAACCCACTCCTCCTCCCACGCCAAAGAAGCCCCTTTCTCAGCCCTTCCTCCCTCTCTCTGGTCGGGCCCTCCTCCGGAGCGACGCCCACCTCGGGACCCTCATTGTTGGGGACCGTAGGGCCCTCCCCCCGCCTGCCTCCTCCATTACATGTGTATTTCTCCACCGCTGCTGCCGTGGTGGCCACAATGGGCTTCACGTGTAGCGGACACTATTGAGGCGTGACAAGCGGATCAGCTGGTTGATTTTGTTCATTCGGAGGAGAGCGAATGTCGCCCAAATGTGGGAACTTATCAAAACAAGCCTCCTCGCCTCGCTCCTCTCCCCTGCCACTCACCCTTGCTCCCTGACGTGTCACTCCCTCCGTCTCTCCGTCTCCACACGAACGTTTTTATTCTCGAGCCTCTCGATTCTCTTAACCTCCTTGCTCGTTCGGAGGTCGACGCGGTGACGGGACGAATGAATGGCAGGTCGTCGGAGGAGAACTGCCGTTTTTTCATCGCTGCTACTCCTCCATTCGTCAGTTGCCCTGCTAAAAAATTCCTTAGAAGCTGTTCTGTAGAACGTAAGGAATTATACAGAAATTGACTGCTTTCCTTCAGAACTAGTTCCTTTTCTAAGGATCTGTACAGAACCTGAGAGCCTGACTCTACAGAACATGTGTTCTGTAGAGTTCTTTTCTGCAGAGCAAAATAACTCCTTACAAGCTGTTCTGTAAAACTTCAGCAACACTACGGAAATATGTGAGGTTTCCTTGAGCATGTAAGGAGTTCTACGGAGCGTCAAAGGGCTTCTGCAGAACGTCCTAAGAAATTCTGCAGAACATCCTAAGAAATTCTGCAGAACGTCGTAGGGAAACCCGTAAAATGGCGTTTCAATGCTTTAAGGAATATTTACAGAACTTTTTAAGAAATTCTGTTGAAGTATTTATCAGGGAACTGCAGAATGTTTTAGCAGGGAGGGAGTGAGACCTTTCATTTGCTCTCACAGGTGAAAGCACCGGCTATCATTACCTGCGCCCAATTTGAGGGCTCTCCTTTCTCGGAGCGGCTAACATAAGCATTCGGGTTCAAGGGAAATAATTGAATGCGTCATAACATCTTCATCCAATAATTTTGAGTTCACACATTGATTCAATTCTTTACGCTTACGGTGTCATCTTAATAAATTAATTTTTTAAATGAGAATTTTAGCCAATAAGATGCAGGAAAAATACCAACCATAGATCAGTGGGTGTGCTGATAAAAATATTGCGTTAGTAATTTACAGAAAAAGGTTTTTGTAATTAAACAAATGTGTTAATTAGTGCCTTAAATGTGAGCCTCATTGGGGAGGAGACCTCGTGATTCTAAATATTTATGACTTAATAGGCATTAAATATCCATTGTGTATGTAATATGATAATGAACCAATAGACTAGATCTTATGGTTTATTAATCTTAGGAACTATATATTTAAGGTAGTGCGAGCGAGATAGTTCCCTAGTCATAATAGAGGCCATATTCAAATTATACTTTTTAATTTCACCAGCTGTATGACACATCAATAAAATATCACATTACTAATGGTGCAATAACATAGGTTTATATGACAGAAATTGTAAGTAATTAAATGAAAATATTTAAATAAGTCTTTAACTTGACTCATTTTTCTCGCACGGTGCGTTTGAAGCTCCTTCAAAACGAAAGTTTTTTGTGATACCCAAGAACCTACTGCGGTGACAATATGATTAATTTTTAAATACAGTTGAGAAAACATACAAACTACACACTGTTAGTTTTTTACGACATCTAAGTGTTAGAAATGCCTCATTTTGTAAATAATGTCTCTCTGGAGTGCATACACGAACCATTTCCTACGCAAAAGGGCTGGTATATTTTGGCAAATATCTCGGAAAGTAATGTGGTAAGTAGTAAAATTTTTGACGTCATTGGATAGGTGAGATATTTTACTTAAAAATGAGGCCAAATTCATTGATTTATAAGTAAAATGATTTATCGCTCAAAATACCTTAAATGTGGGCGTGCCTTTCTCAATTGAGGCTCCCGTTCGTTCACTGCTGCGGGGAAGGAGAGAATCGTGCTAAGAGAAAGACTTAAAATAAGGTCATGGGACACCCATTCTGTCTTAGAGGTCCAATGGGGGGGGATATTCATTTCCCTTTATAAACTCCCTTGTCTCTATTACGACTGGGAGAAGGGCGCAGGGCGTGGATAGTTGCGAGCCGTTCACCCAGGCGGGTGCAGCCGGGGGATGGTGCGGGCGCCGTCACTCGAGGTAAAGGAGAGGTGTGGGAAGGGATGCAGAGGAGCGGGTCGGTTGGAGGGTGGGCGTGGAAGAGCGTTCGAGAGAGAGGTGAATTTTCTCGCGTTTTCTCAGAGTGTGTTTTACGGTTCATTAGCGAGGAGACGCGGAACTACGGGAATTTCGTCGAGGAGTGAGTGTGTGGGTTTGGGGGGGGAGGGGTGTGTGTGGGGGGGAGAGGAGGGAGAGGGGGTTGGTTGTTGAAACTAGGGATGGAGGGTGGGTTTGCTGAAACCAGGAGGGGAGGGTGGGGGTGGGGAGCGGTGGGCGGGGGGGCTGGGCGCCGGAACTGGAGCGCAGAGCTAAAGAGGAGCGAACGGTCCTGACGAGGACAGCGCCTGAATTAAAGTTGTAAAACTTGCGCACAATTAAGAGATTATGGCGCCCGGGTTACTCGTCCATTTGCTTCTGCTAATATATTAGGCCGTAGGGAGCGCCTCGCCCCCTCCACACCATTTCTCCCTCCCACCCCATTCCCCGCCCTTTCCTCTGCTCCCGTCCTCCCCCCACTCCCGCGTCAATTCTCAGCCGCATCCTCAAATGCCGCTCCTCCCGCCCTCTCTCCGCTCTCGCTCCACTCAGCCCTCCCGCTCCCTCCTTTCCTCCCTTCCTCCCCTCGTCTTTCGTCGAACGGCTATTTCTGGCGTTTCTTCTCATCCATTGATTCGGTTGGGGATGGACATATTTACGAAGTCATCGACCAATCTACAGAATAATTTTAGCGCCCTTAACTTAACGTGCGTTTTCTTAGTGCGTTGTATCTACAGCGCAACTCTGATGCATTATGCTATAAGTACTTTACGGTCTATGCCTTAAATGATTTCCTTGCCATGATTTTGAAATATATATCGCCATGATAATTCATATAAAGTACGTAAATCATTACATGAAAAAAACATTTATTTCTGCAGTGCCACCGGGCTTGGTGAGGGAAGTAGATTTTTTTCGCGGTAATAATAATATCATAGAGTAATACTATCTGTGATACTGTCTATATGTAATGTCGTTGCAAGTGACCTTGCTCAACCGAATTTCTATTTATGTGCTTTCAACCAGTTCTTTACTAACCTTAGGTAACTGGCCTTCCTCCACAAAACGCTCCCATTCACTCGCCCACGATTTAACTGTTCATGACTTATCCTCTGACTTATTTTAAATTATCTACCGCTATCTTACTTCTCGATTTTCCTGTAGTCATAATTATACCGCCTTGCTTAGCTAGCCATAACAATTACAGTGATTCAGGTGCCATGTAGGCCTGTTCTTTCCAAACTTTAATCTTAATATTTCAAGACTGAAATTAAAATGATGTTAATCCATTTTGAGTAGGCCACTAAAAAAGTGATTCAGAAGGCCATCACCTTTGGTTTATCATATGGTACGCTTTCATTGCTTGTTTTCCGGCGAATTTTGATGATGCAACGATGTCAATGCTAAATACTAGCGAAAACTAGCGACTAACGGAACTCACGGCTAAAAACTCCAGGGCTTCAGCTCATGAAAACCACGCTCCCCGTCATTCTTCCTCCAGGCTAAATACCCACCTAACATTTGCGTTCGAATTATCCATGGGATCATAATACCTTGGGCTTTAGGATTACACAGTAGCGTAGTAGTAAAACTCCTCAATAAAAACATGAGAACGCTTCACTAAACTTCCTTCTCCCTCCGTATCAAATTCTATCTGCTTCCTAGGAATAATGGGGAATGCTGTCTTTTAATGTACCCATGCGCGGATATTGAAGACTCATCGTTTCCATTACAGCTAGACCGCATAAAAGGGAGCCATCTCAAAGTAATTACGTCTGTCTTCGCCCCATCCACCATTTCATTCTCCCGTAGCAACCAGTCTGTTCACAAGCCACTTCACTACCTGCCTCCCGCCCGCAGTACAATCGAATTAGCAGTAAACTTCACGACGGGAGTCGCTGCAATCCACTTGTAAAAACTTCACCACCCTCCGGGGGAACACGATGAACACAGCCGAGGCGCCGATCTTTAATTTGACCCTCGGGGTCGTCTGCGATGAAACCAAAGCGACCTCCGCGGCTTCACTAGCTTCGTCGCTCCTTCCTTCCAGCCACCACCCTCCTCCCTTACCACCTCTTCCTCCCCGCTTCACTCCTTCCCTCGACCCGTTCCGGAGACGCAAACGAGGATTTACTTACTGCTCCGGCTACGGCGACCCTCGCCTGTGTTATTGCCTCCCCACCGGGTCCCAGCATCCCTTCGCGCGACGCGTCTCATGGCGCTGGATTCCGTGCATTCCTTCCTTATTTTCCTCACGCGTCCTAGGAGAGGGGAGTTCCTTTCCACTCGGTGGAAAGGCCCTTCATTGCCTCGGGAAAAGATAAGGGACCCGGCCGAATGACTCTCCTCCTTTAATAAGGAGAGCCCTGCGGAAGAAATTGGAGTCAAATGTCTCGCTCCTCGACTTCCTCGTCCGGTTTTGAAGCGGCGCGCCACAGCCGTCTACCCGTCCCACTCACAAATGCTTCCTCGGTCCAATTTCTCCTCCTCTCCTTCGCGTGCGACCTCAAGCGGGTCTCTCTTTCTCTACCGACGGGTCCGGACGACTCGGATGGGGATAATTTCCAATTTACGGATCCTTACGTCCCCTCTGTGCTTCATGTGCCAGTTAACTTCGCTGCACCTCTCCTCGCATCGAGATGGACACAGCAGTGGCAAACCAATCACGTGTCCGACCGTAAACTTTTCACTACATTTTGTTGTTCTCAATCTGAGTGTATATTAATAATTTGATCGAAATCAACTTCTGAGATTATTCGTGTCATAAAAAATGGCTTTGTGTTGTAGCGTATTTGTTGGACTCGATGGGAACTTGGTCAGAGTGCAGGGGAACCTATCCACAGTCAGACTGTGACCTAACTTCGACATCCCTATTTTCTCGTTTGAATTCTTAGGAATTTCAGTTTTACTTTCTGAGTGACGGAATTAAACCTTTGGAAAAAGTCGCAAATATTACCTGATTTCGAAACTGCTGACGCTAATTCTAAATTTCAACCGCCTAAAATCTGTCCCCAACAAATTGTCGGCCCCAGGAAATTTTTCGTACTGCTCTTTACAAACTGTCTAGCTGGAATTAACATTTTTAGTTTGCATAAAACTCACCCTTATTGTTAGTGCTACGAAAGTTGCAGTTGCCTAACTAATATCTGTATATACATATACACTTATTTTGCATTGTAGCAGTGGTAGATATACATAGAATGACTGGCCTGTGACAATTAAACGTGAATCCTATCGTACTGTAGCCAACGTTTTCGTGCCTACAGCAATATATTCTCGTTTGGTTTTCGTGGGGAAGTGAGTCCCGCATCGGAATCATTTGCCTCCTATTCTCTCACGCTCGACGGCCGGGATTGTCCCAGCTACGCGTCCCTCGGTGACATCCCTCCTCTCATAAGGGACCAAAGGTGGGGGGGGGGGGAAGGGGGTGGCAGGGAGCACTTCGAGGGGATAGGAATTCCCCGGAAACCATTCTCTTTCCCTTCTCCTCGCGACCCCTCCCGCTCCACCGACACCCCCACCCCTCACCCTTCTTGAAACCCCCCCCATTCTCCAATTCTCCTCCTCGGAAGGAATTCCGGGCGAGTCTCAGGGAAATGGGCTAACTTGCGGCGTAATTACTTGTTAAATTAAGAATTTCATTTACCCGTTTCACAAATCAACGCCGTCGGACAGGAAGAGAAGAGAGCAGGAAGGCAAGCGGTCCTCCTTTCCTCCTTCTCTTATTCCTCCCTCTCCCTCTCTCTCTCTTGCCAGTAGTGAAGAAAGGTTTTCCGTTCCGAAGGGGGAGGGGGGGGCGATAGTGTAGAAAGGGGCGGAAGGAGACGGGATGGCCGACGCGCAAATTAAGAGATGAAGCAAGTGGGGTTGGCGAGACGAAGGGAAGGGAGAATGAGATGCGGAGGAGGAGTTTTAAGGACGGCGATCGCGAAGGGCGAGAGTGAAAGGGGGTGCGGGGGCGGGAATTCGTTCGGGCGAATTAATGAATGGCCCCTGGCATTTATTCTGGCCCCTGGCTCCGTTTGAAGACTCTCGAGGAATGCTCGCCGCACCTCCCGGAGTCTTTCGACCTCTCTCCTTTCTGTTTACACGGCACCCCCGCTCCTTTCGGAGCCTCACGACACTCGAATGGAAGAATGCGAGCGCGAAGGGTGGTTTTTCCCGACGAGAGGCGAGGGTGAAAGGAGGGTGGCTCCGGCTGCATTCAGCCTCTGCACCTAGGCTTTTCCCTAAGACGGCTCGCTCGCTCGATCGCGGAATGACCCAGTTAAAAGCCCCGAAAAAATATGTAAGCGAAACTATATAAAATCTGCGTCAAAAACCACTGAAAATGATGGAGACATATCTCACTTTCAAGTTCAGATCTCTTGTTACCGTTATGATGAAAGAATTAGGATTCTCGAGGTAAATGATCTAGATGTAAGCCCCTCCGCCCCATTTTGAGTGATATCCGACGTCTGAGGAGTGTCAATGGAAAAATAAATGGCTTTCATTAGGGTGAGGAGATGCAAGGGCGTGGCAGTGATTAAGATTCGTGCATTTGCCGTGAAATAGAAAAGTTACGATTGCGGAGTTGGATGAGGTCACGTGGAAGTTTATCCGTTCAACTGTGTTGACAAAAAACGGAGGTTCTGCCGAGGTTCTTAAGAGTTATAGTCGGCCGAATCATTTTTGTCCATGAAATCTGCATTTGAGGCTTTCTAAATGATTACAATGGTAGTTGATGGGAACCCAAAACATTGTGGAGGACTCAATAACGACTATTTTTGAATCCTAAAGAAATCATTGAGCTCTCAGTTAATCGTCATATAAATTAAAACGTTTCTTGCAATTGTCCTATTGCTTATATAGCTTGCATATAAGGCTGGTAAACAGATAGGAAAGATTGAGAAGAAAAACCACCGCAGATTATAAATTAGTGTAGCATGTAAAAGTAATTGTAGAGAGCTTGTTGACTCAGGTTTCAAACTGTCTCTAAGAATTGGATACTGTTTTGCTAGATAGGTTTCAGCAGTTAACCTTGAGTTTGGTATTCGAGGAAATAAACAGGAAACTGTGATATATGAACTAGGAACTCCCTTAAAACCAAACATGTATAGTTAAGGCTACCTTAATCTCGCACTCGTGTATTGTCGACCCCGGTGGCGGCAGGTTAAAGTCCTTGCCTACTAACCCAGGGTCGCGGGTTCGAGCCTCGCCTAGGTGGAATGTTATCTTCCCAGGACATGATTGTTTGTGTTACGTAGAAATGAGTTATATGTAAGAGAGGGGGCTTTATTGCCCTAATATCGCTCAATAAAGACGAAATTATTATTATTCTGTTAGGGGAGAAGTTTTTTTAGTGAATTTTACTCGAGATATGTCGAGTTGAGCGAGAAGATTCGGAGGGGATGGGTTGGCGGTGTTGGGTTCAAAGGCCAGCCGATTGGCTGTTTTGTGAAAGGGCTCGGAGCGTGGACAGTGACCAATTCATTTCCCTGCTCTTCGACCGTATTTCGGATCTTCACCGGCAGATGGCTAGAAAGCAGCGGGGAAGGAACAATTGAAGGGCGGGAGATTGCTTTCTCGAGGTCTCTGTCTCCGGTTATTGAGCAGGGTTACTGAACTTCTGAAGAATAGACACAATCAGTGAAACTTTTGCTGAACATCCAAAAGGAAGAGCGTGCGCCGGTGGTATGTTACGACGGGTTGATTGTGATATGAACTGGTAGTATTTTTGATATGGCATTTAAATACGAACAGGATAAGCGATTCGATAAGTTCTTCCCTCTTCTTAATAACAAACGATACCGTAAGATGATGCTGATCTACGCTGATATCGACGCATGTGAGATGTAGAATTGAATTTTCAATGGCGAATTCAAATGAGAATTTCAAGTAGTCATTAGGATGAGGAGAGAGATTAAGGGACGCTATGATGTGTGATAAGTAGCCACATTGCACTTTCGCTAATTTGAGGAAATCGTCCCATTAAAAATCAGACGGAAAGTCTGAGACAAGATTACTACATCTCGTCTCAAATGAAGAGAATAAATAAATCAGTATGTGAATAAACACCCCAGATTCGGCAGGATATTACCAGAAATGAATGTAAGCCGTTGGAGAGCGGATAACGAAGTAATTTGCAGCCATGTTAGTGAAAACATCGCGGTTAATTTCCAGTTTGATGTAATTTATCTGGCGCCTCGCTTGTATGTACCTATGCTCTGCCATTAATCATCCCCATTCTTCGCCTTCCGAGGCTTCGATCGACCGCTCACATTATAGAGTAAGTATCTATAGAGTGGCGAAGAGATAGGGAGATTCGGATGTGAGTTTTTAAATAATACTTTGGCCGATAGATGGAACTAGTGTATCGAAGTTGCACGACAAGCCATAACAAATGAGCTTTGGCACACGGCCACTTCATTTAGAGTCACATAACTCACATGATGTTATAATGATGATTTCGGTGCCTGGATGTTTATAAATCGACCCATAGCAACGGAAACAAATCTTATTGAAACGCAGAGACCAAATTAAACATGTATTTTAATGTGCCTTCAATGAGCATGGTGTATAATGAACCGAATTCACGTCAATATGATAAGACACGAGTTTATCAAACACGGAGTCAACTGTTTACCGATGTATCATAGGAACGACAAAGCAATTCATAATCGATTAAAAGCACACAACAGCCATGGTAAATCCACCTCTGTATGTTGATGCAAAATCACCGAGTACCACTAGCGCCTCCAAGTAGCCTTCTCCGTAAGCCAAAATTCTTCCTCCCATAAGGTGGTGGCACCTGAAAAATTCTTCCCAAAGCTCTCAAAAATTTATGTCCAGTTTTTAGCATTGCTTTGCCACTCTATATATACTTACTCTATGGCTCACATCTCGCGTGCGCACCCGCGTTAACTCCTGTCGTAAATTCCGTCGATTGCGTGAGTTCTTCCTCAAGTACCGACCGCAGTCCCTGCAAGCCTCTCTCGTGCCTCTTTCTTCGCGGATCTAAAATGGCCGGGTGGAGTAAGACGGCGAGCGGGGGAAGGCAGGGGGGCTCGCTGGCTGGTCTACCTCCCACCCCCTTACGTCGGGGCAAACGGTGGCGGTGGAAAGGGGAGAGAGCAGAGAGGTGCAGTTTAATCCGAAAGAGACGGCCTCGCGAGGCGATTCAAAGGTTTAAAACGTGGCTCTCACAATGGAGCCTCATTATGAAAACCTTCGGCTGAGGATAGGGGGAGGATTTTTAATTATGGTCGACGTTTTACGAAAGCCATCTTTGGGTTAATTGGCGTGAGAGAGTGTTTTCCTTCATTTATAATTCGCCGCAAGGCGGTATCAAGCTCTCATGTTAAGATAATTATGTGCATCAAGATTTAAGGAGAAGAAAATTTTCGTGCTCCAAGAAGTAGCATAATCAGATGGAGGCATGGTAATTGAATGGACCCGCTAGGTATTTTCTACTTTCAAAATGATGAAAGTGCAGTTTATTAGGAAAAATTATGTTTCTTAATCAAAATTTTATATTCTTGCCATTGTAAACGATTGAAATTTGCGTAGAGCATCCATCCGTAGAGGAAAGTAATTGTTAACGCAGTTTATTTATTTACTTTCTGGCTTTATCTTGCCCTGAAAGTCCATGTGGTACTATTTTCACTCTCAGGTTAATTTAAAATACGGCGGGTCTAATATAAGGAGGCTTGTGGGCAGTAATTATTTTTAGGTTACCATGAAAATGATAGGTTGGGAACATTTGGGATGATTTTCTCTAGACGAAAATTTATCGTAAATTAAGACAGTTACGAGAGGGTAATCGTTTATCATCATTAATTGCAGAGGTTTAGTGTTTTTAAATTCTCATTCATTAAGACTGTAGGCGCAGCCACTTCCTATTGCTCGCACAATGTGTGTTTAAACGGTTAGCATTTTACTAAGCAAAGCAGTTCGTTTGGATCGTTTCCTCTCAGCAGTTCTTCTCGCCTCCGAGTCGCAATGAGTAGCTCGACAGTGATAAAAATACTTCGTTGCGGTTCCGGTGGCAAGCTCTAGTTTAATTCCGAATTAATTTAAAAAATTCGCACGCAATTCTTATTATGCGAGGCTATTTAAAATAATAACGTTCAACTTGAAGCGCTGAAAAATCATCGGGCTAAACGAAACTTATTAGGCTTTCCCCGGAGAATGAGTGCCTTTTCTGTGGGCTGGAGTCGGCGGAATGCCGCAGGGAGGCGCGTACTTTTATTCTGGCTTCGAGGTGGAATTTTTCACGCTCGGGTTACATTTCTTGCTGTGGTCCACCTGAGGCTGCGTATGTGGCGAGCCAGGAACTTCACGCGGCGAGCGGATGGGCCCGGGGACCGAGGTGGGGGGGGGGGGGAATTATGGGCCCCTTGCTCGCTCGTTCCCTTCGTGGGGAGGAGGGTAAGGTCTTGAAGCCGGACCATGTGCTGGCGGTGGACACGGTGCGTTGGGGAGAGGGCGACATTTTTTCCCAGAGGGGAGGAGGTTTGCGGGCAGCGCGCGAAATATCGCCGCGGACGCGAATGGTTACGGTTGCTTTTTTTATTGCGATAGGTGGTCAAAGTTTTGGTCTGCGCCTGAAAGGAGGCCAGACTTTATGTCGGCTTTCGTTCCTCTGAAAACGGGAGTCGAGGACGGGTTGAGGTGAATGTGGCCGGAGAAGAGGTTGGGTGAAGGGGCCACGTTTGATTAGTGCAAGTAGAATGCGGTTGGAATATTTGGAGTGGGCGGCGGTGTGTGGCAGTGGGGGGGTGGGCTATAATCGATCGGGTTTTGAGAGTGGTTACGTGAGGAGTGGTCCTCCTTACGCCTTCCGCAAGCAACTAAGAGTACATTTACAGGGAAGACCGGGCGCTTAAAGTTGTAGTATTGAAAAAAGGCGAAGTATTTGGGCTCGGATTTTATCGTAGTATTCTACCAATCTTCATTCGTAGTGTTCTACCATTGTTTAATTCGGCAACCTCTTTCGACTTTGGAAAATTTGAGATATTTTGAAATGCAATTTCATTTCAAAAATCTTCCATAACACCACCAGTATTTACACTGATGCTTTTTAAAAGAATTTTTATCACTTAGAGCAAACTCGCAAATAAAAAAAACCTCCTCTCCTAAGACATACTTGCTTTGTTCTTGCAAAACTTGAAAGATCGATAACAATGCCAGGCACCATGTTTATATTTGCCTTTTTTGAATAAAAATGTCTACTTTATTTGTGTGTGCTGTAGGGATGACTTTTCGCGTGGACGGGCGTCAACAGGTTACTTGTAATTTCGAGAAGTAGATGTGGTGAGTGGTTGTCATTCCTTCATCAGAGTTTTTTATCCTCTTTCCTCATCATTTAACTTCCCTCTTGATCAACCGGGAATGCCCTGACTGCAGTCTTCGTCGCACACCCCAAAGCAGTCATCACCTCAACGCAAAATTGCGAGGTCCTCAAAACTGGCCAAATGTTCGCCCATCCCCCACAAACCAAGATACTATTGTAGGCGTAGGTTTGAATCGAAATATCATTTTAACTTTTTCCCACTCTTATATTCTACGGCGACTAGTTTCATCGGATGAGAGACATCCTCAGGTGATCTGAAGTTGTTGAGCACAACGCGATGAAACTGTTTTCGTCAATAAACAGAACTTTCGAACTGAGGTTTAAGTTGTCTTTGTTTCATTCTATAATTGTAAAGTTCGCGATGTAATGGTGGGGTTGGTAATTGGTCATAGTTGGGCAGTGCAAAATATTGGGAGAAAGCCTCAATCCGGCTGCGAAAAATTCGCAATATCATTGCATTTTGAAAGCATGGTATAGGAAGCTTTTCAATAGTTTGGGTAGAAGTTAATTAACTAAAAATGACCCGACTACTTAAATACTAATAAGCTCAACAGGCCCTTTTTTTCGTGCCGTAGCGATGAAAAGCGGAGATCAAGGGGCGACTATTTGCAGTCGAAGGACCGAGGCAGTTATTCGCGCGGAGGCTTTCCCGTGACGAGCCCCCGCGGGAAAGACACTCGCCCTCCCCCAACCCACCCCCGCTCCGCCTTCCCCGGTTCTTGTTTCTCGGCCCGTCCTCGACCGAACGACAGCGAGGGGTGATGAGGGCCACCACGGTGAGCTGTGGGTGGGAATGCGCGCCCCGTAAGTTAACTGGTTACTCGGAAGAAAATAAAATGAAGTCGTCCCTCTAAATGCTTTACATTAAGCCAAGTAAAGAAGCTAAGGTCAGGAGAAAAGAGGAGTTTAATTAAAATATCCTCCCTTTTTCGAGTCGGTGGGTGGAGAGCAGGAGTTCTTTCTTGCGGGAGGGTTTAAGTATGCGCGGAGCAGAAAAAGATGGGTGGTAGCAAGCGGGAGAAGGAGCGGATGGGGTCGCATGGTCGGGGAGAAGGTTGTGGGGGGCGCCGAGGAGGGTCGAAAGGGAGGGAGCAGTCTCGAAGGCGATATAAACAGAGGTACGGGTGGGGAAGGCTCCGAGAGTGGGTGCTCTGCAAAGGGGAAAGGAATTCGCGTAGTCTGCTCGTTACTCAAGGTTAGTGTTGACTCTTAGACTTAATTAACTCGAGTAATTCAGCGAGGGCTGGGAGAAGGGAGGGATGTGGGGGGGAGGCGTTTCAAAGGGAGCTGTGGGGGATGGTTTGGATTCTCCTTCCCGACGAGGAGGATGCCGGGGGGGGAGAGAGTTCTTCTCTCCCTCGCCTCCTCTTCACCCCCAGCGGAGGCTCGCCTCCCTCCCGCCAAACCCTTCCATCTCACTCATCCTTCCTCTCATTCCCGGAAGCTCCTTTCATCCTCGTCTAACTTCTCCCCAGATGTATCCACCTTAATCCTATCATTCTTTAACGGTCACTCTTTCTTCTTACATCTATTTAAGGTAGTGCGAGCGAGATAGTTCCCTAGTCATAATAGAGACCATATTCGAATTATACGTTTTAATTTCACCTGCTGTAGGACACATCAATTAAACTTTGCATTGTTAATGGTGCAATTATATAGTTCTATATGACAGAACTTGTAAGTAATTAAATGAAAATATTTAAATAAGTCTTTAAATTGACTCATTTTTCTCGAAAGGTGCTTTTGAAGCTCCTTCAAAACGAAAGTTTTTTGTGATACCCAAGAACCTACTGCGGTGACAACATGATTAATTTTCAAATATAGTTTGATAAAATATAAAAACTACACACTACTAGTTTTTTTACGACATACAAGTGTTAGAAATACATCATTTTGTAAATAATGTCTCTCTGGAGTGCATACACGTACCGTTTCCCATGTAAAAGGGCTGGTATACTTTGGCATATATCTCCGAAAGTAATGTGGTAAGGGGTAGAATTATTGGTGCCAATGGATAGGTGAGATTCTTTTCTTTAAAATGAGACCAAATTCATTGGTTTCTAAGTAAAAGATTTTTCGCTCAAACTACCTTAACATTAAAGATTTTTCCCTCGCATCACTATAAGAGGCTTCTTGGGAAGGAAAGAGAGCGCTTCTCTCGTTTGAGCGCTCGAGTTCGTGCTTGCGAGTTTCAGAGTCGTAATTTCTCTTCTCTCCACTTCAACGCGATGCAGATTTTTGTATTTCTTGAGGCAAATATATTCATATGGCTGACTCATTGAAGTAATCGAAGTTCTAAGGAAAGAGCAATGACTTTTTTATCTGTACGACGAAGATAATACTTTGAGAAACATTTCCCTAATTGAAATGAGCGCACAGCTTTCTGTTTTCCACTGATTCATTGGATTGAAATCAACCAATTGCGGCTACTATTACGCCATTATAGCCAAAACCAGTTTTGTTCAAACAAAAATCTGTGTACATTTTTCATTTATGATTTTTATATTTGTTTATGGGATATTTTAGAAATGGTGTTGAGAATCCTCATGTTGATTATTTTTAGTACCAAACCAATAATTTTTTCACACAGCACATAGTACACTGTATTGTCCTGCCGCGTATGTCATTCACTGTTCATATATTTGTCAAATACATTCATGATCTTAGGATAACATTCATACATTTGATAACAGCGGGCGCTGGTATGTACTTTATATCAACAATGATCCAATGCATTTATATATTTTTTGTATTTATTATTTTCCAGAATTACAAAATAGGAAATGCAGTTACGGGATTCCATTCCCGGCAATCTCCTCAGCCAAACACTCTTCCCCCGTGTCGGCTATGTACGTTTTCGATCCTATTTTGCCCTTTATAAATTCAGTTTCCCCTTTTCATCCCCTGTCAGTGCTGTAAAAAAAACTCTTAATCTGCGTTCATTTGTCTCTTCACTCTCCAAACTCCTCATCCCTTCTCGGGAAGCCTCAGCATGACGTAAATATCGTTCTTTTATTTTGTGAAACTACTCCCCCTCAATCTCATCTTTTGTCTTCCCTCGCAACGATTAGAGCTGGCAGCATCCCTATTATGAAATAAACCTCCAACCAGCCTCCTCTCCCGCTCGCTGGTCCATCACTCGGAGGGAAATGCCATCCGATACGACGGGCGATGTCTCGCAGGCGATTCGAATGAAGGTGACTAACGTCATGGGATGTCACTGCCAATTCACTCTGCAACGATCATTGGCACTCTGGAGCCCCCGACCCTCCTCTGAAGACCTCGTCTCCTTTTTCACACCCGATATTCCCGCCTCGCCTCAATTCCATTCTGCCTTCTTCCCTTCTTCCTCGTCTTTCCCTCACCTAATCTCGTAGCAGAACGTCTCCGTTGCAGAAATGAAATGGTATTCCTAGAATAACGTTGTCGTCCAAGCGAAATTAGAGGCGATCTACGTACCAGCCCTTTTTTCAGCACAGATATCATGGCATTCGAACCGTTAAGGAACATTAGCAGGAGGTTTCTGTGAATAGCAATGTACTCATTCAACCTACATGAGAATTTCTATGAGGCTTTTTAAAAAGTAGTATGACCCTTGAAGTGTACTTTTTTGTGCTTCTCAATGTAATTTTTTGTTAAAAGTTACTTTCTGAGATAGCCTTTCTAAATACTATTAGATTTAGTTAGGTATTTTAGCCTGATAATAGCCTTTATCTGAATACATTAAGTGCATGAATACACTCACCTTGGGAAGGTAGTAGAATGCTAGAGATTAGCGATGGTAAGACATTTTGATGAAATGACATTTTGACTTCATGCGTACTCTGGTCTTCATTTATTCATTGCCCTGTGTTTGCTCTCCTTTGTTAAATCCGGTGTGGCTGTTTCCTTTATTTTCAAAGAAAATATTCCCTCTCATTGGCACTCATCAATTCACTTTGGTTATTCAATTAAAGAAACGATGTTAATCACCCTTAGTCTCAGTCGTTTGTGATTTAATGCCGTTTGTAAGGAAAGAAATGAAAGTCGACCCCTTCTTATTCTTCAGTGAGGCTTCTCCAGGAACCACCGAATCCTTTGAATATTGGATTGGCTTCCGTCCCTTACCTCATAAAATTCAAATTATGCGGAAGATTGGTCATCAATATTCATCAAATTTAAAGTCAAGACGATATGGCGAATGAAAGGCAAAATTTAGACGTGAAAACCGTTTCAAAGTGGCATTGGCTGGCTACAGAAATAAATTGTGATTTCACCGCGTGAAAGAACTTACGGATACAAGTTCTTCATTTTTAGAGTTCGAATAACCTCGAATTATCGGGTACGATTATTTTGCAGATTTTCAGTTTCATCCTTGAGAATATTGTACGACTGAATGAATTATTTTCGATTTTCTACTCCTAAATTTATCGGATTTGAATGGAGATTGATACTTAAATATGCTATCTTAAGCTTAAGAATAAATCATTACTGATTATTCATTCATGCGTTAGTTTGTCATATCTCGAGACATCGTCTGGTCTGAGTACTTCGGCTCCTTAAGAGTGGAAAGTAATTCCCCAGGGCTTATATTACATTCTCCTTCAAGGATAACATCGGTATTCTTTCCGTTCATTAAAGCCAATGATTATTTATATATATTCAGCTATCTACTCTTCTTCCTCTGGAGTCTGAAAGACTTAACGGCCTGAGACTTGGAGCAGTATGTCTTCTCTTCTACATCTACATCTACGTCATACCCTGCAAGCCACCCAAAGGGTGTGTGGCAGGGGGTGCTTCCACACAAGACATGCATGAATTATACGGCAGAACACCGAAACTACATTGAAACCAGCGTACCACACATTCAACGCGCCCATTAAATTCTATTAACCAAGAAACATTCTATCATCAATCGTTCCAACATGCAAGGGGTACAAGGACTACTACTACAGATTCAAAATCTCATGCATAAATAAGAGCATCAATATTTACATCATGCATAAATTAAAACGTAGAGAATATAAAAAGAAAGATCTACAGACTAGCTAATATCACTAATTGCACAATTCATGACGACGATCACAGCTGTCATGGTCCCAAATGGTACGTGGAAAAAATGACATTTTATACCTATCGGTTCTACAATCTATCTCTCTAATTTTATTGGCTCGATCTAATCTGCCGTAGTACCAGGGGGTTAATAGTATAATGTTGAAGATTAATGTTGGTGGACTGACTCAAGAATATTTGGGGCTTATGTTTTAGACAGTATTTCCCGCTCCTTGGGGTTACGTGAAACTCGCGTACTACAGGGAGACGAAGAAGTTTCAAGGGAAACATTCTGAATTACTAAGTTCAAACACATATATTTCTTAACGTTCCGTAGTAGCAGCATTGGGAAACCAAGTATTTTGATCAGCTCTGAACCGGACTCTATACCCATTCCTCCCACGCTGCTATCGCCTCCTCGTCACCTTTCTCCGTGTCTGAATTCCCTTTCGCCCACCCCTCCCACTCTCACTCCTCCTCCTCACCACCTCCAAACTACCCTCGAGACAAACGTGGATGCTGCACATATTTACATCTACACACTGCCCCGCGAGCCACCGCATGGGCGTGTGGCAGGGGGTATTGGTTCACCAGCCGTGTAAAGATGTAAAAGTTTTGGAGGTGAAATGGTGACATGTCCTATGAGGGTGTATTTAGAGGAGCTTGGTTTTTATTGTAGTCGCTTATTGTGCGCGGAAAGAACGAGTTTTTGTACCTGTTCGGCAGAGTATCTCTCATATTTTATCGCATCTGTCAGACCTAGAAATGTAGTGAGGCGTCATGATCATACTCTCTGTGTCGCTCTAAACAACACCAATTCTGAATATCTCAAGCAGCCTAAACCTAGCGTGTAGCCTCCGAGTCTCTAGGTGCTCCCAATTTAATCCCTCTAACAGTTGTGTAACACTATATGTTCGTTCGTACCAGTTTTTAACGAAGCGTGCTGCTTTTCTTTGTATTTTGTTAATTTTTTTGTTATCTTCTTTCTGTATCTTATCTTTGGTTAATAAATTGGCTAATATCTTTGGTTATCTTTTTGACCAGGGTCCCAAATGCTCGCGGCGTATTCGAGGTGTAGTCACACCCGCACCCGTATCTAATGCTCTGTTTTCCCAGTCACCGTACTTCCCCTCTCACCTCCCCTCCGACCTCACTCCTCGTCGCCCTCCCCTCTTTTCCCTCCTCTCCACCGCTCTTTCCCCTCTCACACCTTCCTCTCTCGCGCGCACCCACAAATCCTGACAATGACAAATCGCCCCTCGAACCCTCGCTAATTCTCTTCTCTACAGTTAACCCTTCCATTCCCCGACCATCTTCAACCCTCAGCCGCCAGGCCCTCACCCTCCCTCTCCTCCCCCCCTCCTACACCTTCCCCTCCTCCTTTTCTCTCTTCTCCTCCCCGCGCCCTCCCCACCTCTACCTCCCTCTTTCAACCCTCGGAATTACCTTAACTTCTGATATATTGTCGGGATTACACACACAGAACATATGTGGCGCAGCATTAAAGAAACTAGGTTTTGCTAAATGTATAATAGGAAGGTCCTCGAATGAAAAAGTCAAAGAGAGATGCTACTTCGCTTTGGTTAGGCCACATCTCGAATATGCTGCGAGCATTTGGGACCCTGGTCATAAAGATTGAACCAAACAAATTAATAAAATACAAAGGAAAGCAGCGCATTTCGTAAAAACTGCTTCGAACGAACATATAGTGTTACACAACTGTTAGAGAGATTAAAGTGGGAGCCCCTAGAGACTCGGAGGCTACAAGCTAGGCTTAAGTT
This sequence comes from Ceriagrion tenellum, assembly GCA_963169105.1. Lineage (NCBI taxonomy): Eukaryota > Metazoa > Arthropoda > Insecta > Odonata > Coenagrionidae > Ceriagrion > Ceriagrion tenellum. The sequence continues at coordinate 12,223,199 of OY720633.1, forward strand.
GCTTGATAAATTCAGTACTGTTTTTTTCAGAGCGACATATAGAATATTATCATGACTACTCACAACATTTATAGGTATGACAGATACAATAAAATAAGAGAGATACACTGCCGAACGGATAGGTACCTACAAGAACTCGTTCTTTCCGCGAACAATAAGCGATCACAATAAAAAATGAGCTCCACAAAATACACTTATAATGTCACCATTCCATCTCCAAAAACGCAATCCGTCACACGGCTGGTGACCTAACACCCCCTGCCACACGCCCATGCGGCGGCTCGCAGGGTATTGTGTAGATAGATGTAGAACCCCTCCACCTCCCTATCTCTTCACCCCCGTCCTCTCGCAGTGAGTACTCAGACCCACTTTGCCGACAACCAACATTCACATTCAGTAAAGAACCTTCAAACATTATTTTCTTCACGTATTTATATTGTTCATATACGATTTTGCAGCTTTCATTTCCCCGCAGCTAGACGTAGATATCAGCGGAGAAAATGAAATTTGATTGAGGTATTTATTGGATTCAGTAATCTTAATCATATAAGTATAATCAACATCATCCAACCAGCATTGTTCCTCTGCTGTGATCGATTTCCATGGTTGTACTAACCTCTCTGATAATTAGTGTATTGCTTCTTATATTGCAAATGAATTACTTTTTAGAAGTCATTTGCACATGAATATTTTTTGGCAAAAAAGTTGACTGAAATATTTAACGATTATCCTCCTTGTATCTTGCCACTAATGTTATCCAAATAACGGAAGGTGAACTTAAATGGTAGCATAGAGAAAACGCTCCGGTTTGAGGACCACATGTAGCAACAACGACAGATTAATTAAATTGCGTTGATATTTTCTATTTACAATCTATCTCTAGGAAATATCTTATCCATTAACTGGAGGATATTCCGAGTCAATAGCTTTACGAGGCTGCTTCACTAAGTTACCTTTTTTGCTACTACTTCAGGAAGAAGTCATAGTAGCTTGCGGAGTAATCGTAGGCTTTTGGTCACTTAACTTATGTGCACCGCGCTGCTCTGCTTAGTAGTAGTATGTTTTCGATATCCAATGGTAGCTTTTGCTTGATGTACAAGGAATAAGCGTATAATTGTATCCGTATGCGTTGCATGAGGGCATTCAAACTACTCTCGGTTCATACAAAAAAGGAGATGTCCAATAGAAGTGAATGATGGCAGTTTTGCTAAGGGTGTGTGACGGAGTGGCCGCCGGCGTGCAGTTACTTTTGATAGCCCTGTGAGGAACTTGAAATGACTTCCTGTTCCTCAGAGGAAAATACCGATTTCCCCGGTCTCATCAAAGTCTATCGCCTTCCGCTATTCCATTCGACCACCGCCTTTTGTTTTTCTCGCCCCCCCCCACCCTCGCCTCTCCATTCCCCGTCTCTTTCATTCGCCGCCTCCCTTCAGCCTCACCTTCGCGCAGCATCTCCCGCCTCGCCTCTCTCACTCGCCTCAGCACCCTTCCCAACCCCCACCCACCGCATCGCCCTCCTTCCCATGAGCCCTTGGTGAGAACTTCCGACGGTGGAGACTCCTATTTGCAGAGATCGCTGCCGAAGTCAGCACTTTTCGCGAACCGTGTGTCTTCGGGACGTTTTCTCGAAGATTTAATTGAATCTAATGCCAAGGAGTTTGAAGACCCTAACCCAATTCCTTTCTCCACGAAGGCGCTCACAATTTTCACCCCCAGCCTACACCTCCCTCCCCCGTCATTACTCCACCTTAACCCCCTCTCACGTTCGCCCTCCGGCCCCCTTCCTCCCAGACCAGACCTCCCGACCAGGATATACCTACATGTGCTCCAGGGGAGATGCTCCGGCGCGCGCATGGACTCTTATTGGCTAACAAAGCGAAGGGTTTTCAAGCGATTCATTACTTTCGGAGGGCGTGGGAGGTGAGGGAGATGGAGAGCGACGATTATTATTCCGTGTTTCACTCGAAATCTAATTGCAATTAATTTAAGAGCTGAACGCGCGACTTCTCATCTCTACTCGAAAGTCAAATCCCAAATTAACATTACGCTTTCGAATGCCTAATTTTATTCCATTTAATCCGTGCATATTTTAAGCAAGTGCTAGCGCTTATACTTAACATATGCACGAACGCTGAATGCGTTGACTGAGTGAAAATAAAAATTGATGTCTTTAAAAAAATCTTAGATGTCTTAGATGCTTCAATATGGGCTCAATAGGTACTCAATGGGAAGTTGACCTTCTATTTCTGTGAGCACTCTTATTGGAATCCTCTTCTTGATAGTAAATGGAAATTTATTAAAATATCGTCGTCTGTTGTCATAATTGTAATAAATTCCATGGGAGTATGGAGTAAACCGAGAAAGAAAGCTAGTTGCGCGGCTGGAAGCCTCTCCAGTTGCCGGGGACCCGTAATTGTGTTCGGCACATCCTTCATGTGCTCAAGATTCCGAAGAATTCTCCGCAGAAACCCACGAGGTGGATGAAAATCGAAACTTTTTGCAAGCGAGTGTAAACACAACATGGGGCGTGCTTACACTCGACTCCCGGATCATAGGGGCGATGGGGCTTGGCTGTTACGCACCCTTACGACGAATGCGTTGGTGGTGGGTGTGGCCGAGGGCAAACCCCGGCCAATGGAAGGAGGGGCGGGGAGTCCACAGGGGGGAGGGGGAGCCTTTCCCTCTCATCATCCCAGATCTCTCTTCGTATCGATTTTGGCACAATGGGAGAGTTCCGTCGGAGGCGGAGGGGTGGAAATTCGGGTGCCCGAGGGGGAACGTGAGGCCCGAAAGGGAACTCAATCTTCTAATTTGATCCAAGCGTCTGATGCGTGCATTACTCCGGGCGCTGCGGCAAGAGGCTCCGATCCTTACCCTGCTACGACCACCCCCACTGCCCAGCCACCGCGAATAAACTGCCTCCATTACCGTAGAATAAACCTCAAGAAAATCGGCCACGTTCTGGAAAATTTGCTCGGCACCCGCGGTCCGAATTGCAGTACATTCCTCCTTCACATTTTATTTGGCGTTCAGTAGTCGCAAAACGTACCGACTTCACTCGCATGGTTATTGTTGGACTTCTTGCGAAGCATGGGGAGATGAGAACATACATGGCGAATGGCTTACCTGGAGTCACTGAGATAATTTGATATAATCAAAGATTGATCAGTTAAAATGGGGGACATCGTCTAGGAAGCACATAAGTTTTATAAGCCAAAATATCAAGCGAATGATCCATAAATGGTCGATGGGAAATCCTGTTGAATTCCATGCCGGTTCACATCAATCAATTCCTTGCAGTTGCCCCCCCTCAGGTGGCTCGGAGGCTAATATGTAGATGTCTGTCCTAAGAGGATAAAAATATTCTATCGCTAAATATTCTTGCAGCAAAATATTCATATTTTATCAATGGGCGAAAAGCGGTGAATTCACGGAGGGTTTTATCAATACGGCAAGGGATAGCTGCATATATCCATCATAAAGATGAAATGAATGATGCAGGGACAGTGCGAACAGCGAATGTTAATATGGACGCGAGAAGAGGGGTCGAGAAAAGGAGACACGGACAAAGAGGCTATTCTATGGAAATCCTCTTTTCACACCAAAACAACATCTCCCTCCCGTTTCGAGAAAGAGAGGTCTTTCACAAGTGGTTCCCATTATGTCCGCAAATATGGACGGAGGGAGGGAGGAGAAAGAGAGAGAGATAGAGAGAGAGTCTACATCAGCGCCTCGAAGCGGTTAAAAGGAGAAGGATGCTGGGAATGCGGGGGAATCTTGCCGCGGAGGCCATTTAAAAATCTCTCCCTCACCCTCACAATCCCTCTCTTTGAGGCCACACTCAAAAGGGGAGTTAAGTGCCCTCAAAAAAACATTGTCAAAACCTCAATTGTCATCCACTCGCACGACTTTTCATCCCGGAGCGGTCGTCGGGGGTTTTGGGAGAGAGAGGTTTGAAGGAGGAGAGTCGGAGGTCGGTTGGGAGGCCCTGGAGGACCCCTCCCTCCCTCTCTACCGCCCACTTCCTCCGCAAGGTGGTTCTCCCTCCGCCGAGGGTGCGTGAGTGTGTGCCCCAGGGTTGGCGTCTCGGTCCCCTTCGTGTTAAACACGTGTACTCGTCTCCTTCACTGGCCGCCCCATTCTTCTTTTCTCTCGGAGTGCTCTCCCCTTAATCTCTCTCTTTTCTCTCCACTCGGCCTCCCTCCCGCCCACGTCCTCCTCCACCATTCTTCCCTCTCTTATCTCGGACCACCTCCCCCCCTTTCAGTGCTCGGAAGGAGGCGACTCGCTGCTTAATAAAGCTCTCGAGAGGGTGGGAAAGGAGCCTGTGTGTGTACTTACTTGACGCTATTCTAACGCTTTCTTTAAGTTTGCCTTTGGAGTTATGTTAATCTGTTTACAAAGAACTAAAAAGGGATAATGGAGGAGCATCACAAATCAATTTAAAAAAACCGCATTATTTGGCAAGGAAAGACTATACAAACAAGATATAGCCTCCTAGACAGCTATTAAATGCAATAAAATATTCTTTCCCGCATTGGGGGATAGGGGATTGGAAAGGTTTACCAGAGGTAGTTCTCGAGCTCTTCCCGCAAAACTTAAAGACTTTCATGACAAGGTTGAATAAAATTGAATTGTAAGGGTTTTTATCCTCTATTTTTCTTTTATTTTTATGTATTTGGTATGAATTTGTGTTTTTCTATTGTAATTTTTATGTATTAACTTGGGTAAAACCAACTTATGGTACCACCCGACCGAATGGTCGACTTGTAACGTTATTTTATTGATAAAAATAATTCCAGTACTCAACATTTTGCGTCAATTTTCCTCTTTATAAAGGAGAAAGACCGAAGGTAGAAGGACATCATTTCTTGAAATACATTCGAGTGGACTTTGGAAATTTATATGTTTACCTACCTTCCCTCTTCTCTTTTTGAGCTTCATTCTACTTCTCCAGTCTTTGTCGTTATTTTAGCCGTCACTCTAAGTCAATTACACTCGAATTGATTGTCCCTGAACTTAATTTTGAGCAGCCAGCAATGTCCCAGCATATTGACGGATTGAGGACAAAACGTGATCAATAATATTGCCGAGTTATATATCTTCCTTGCTCAGGAAACTGCTTGAAGGCAATAGTCCGTTTAAAAAAACCAAAAATATGCGTGGTACAATTTTTTTCTCCTCTGGAAGTCTTAAAATGTGCAGTTAGAGGGTTAATATCGTTCATCGAATTTTTATGTTTTTTTTCTCGTTTTAGTCACTCTAGTTGCAATTTTTCTGGATGCCACGGACTTACCAAGAAAATCCGGAGGCCGGAAGTATGGACGAATGTAATTCGAGACTGGGAGGAAGTGGCAGTTTACCCCCCCGATATTCTGAAGGGAAAAAACTTTCGTAATGTAAAAAACTTGGAAATACAGAGTTCATAGGGGCATTTTTCATTAATTTGCTTTATTTATCTCAGTGAATTTATAACATTATATGGAATAAATCGGGCATTAAAGGGACAATAGACAATAGTAGCAATAATTTGGCGTTCGCAAATTGCTCTCCGGAGGCTTTTAAATCCATCTATCCACCCGTATCCCTGCCTTATCTCTGTCCCGCTTCCAAAATGCTCAAATTACACCCAAGGCCGGAGGATACAGGATTATTCTCCAGAAAATCTTGAAGAGGTAATCAAGGCGATCACCACCAAAAGATTCGATGAAAATTGCAATAGTTTTGAGAAATATCCAACGCCTCCATGGAAAATCTAATAGATGGTTGGTAAGGCGTTTCGAATGTGCACAGAATTTGTAGGTGGTGTCCGAGCACGAAACTAATGGGGTGAAATTTAAATAAGAGCCCATGTCTACAAGTTTTCCACGATATACGCTGGTTCACTATCTTTTCCCCACCTCGCGGGTTGAAGATGGTACAAGTTTAACTCTTTTTTTCCAACCTTCCTACTGTAGTTGGGTTACTAATAGTCAAACGTTAAACAATTGGTTGGTAGATCAATTATCAGTAGTGAAACTTACATTGAGAAAGAAAAACAGGTTAGTTTTAGAGACCTAAAAAAGCTCCAAAACTGCACCGACTTCGCCTTGGGTTTGCAGTTATTAGGATTGTGAAGGAAGTAACTTCATTTTCATGAGCTGAGGCCAGCGGCTACAGGCACATTTCCGAAGAGTCAGCTCCATTACGTAGTTCATAGTTTACTCCAGGAACACACGTTCTAAAGTCAATGAGAATTTGTACGTGCTAAAAGTTTTGTAAGAGTGTTTTTAACATAGAAAAATGGGATGAGCAGCAAAAAAACTCTCAAATCGGTGTTTTCTGTAACAGTGACTGTACTTAGCTTCAAAAAAGTAGAATTTTTTAAAAACTTTTAGGTCGTTGGGCCTATATCATATCCACGGCTCAAAAGTCATTTTGGATCTTTAATTTTTTCTCGATAACCATGCTTATTAATAAAACCTCATTTTATTATAATACATTTAAAAGACTGGCCATGAAGTCATCGGCAAGTGGCCAGCATTCTCTACTGGTTGAGTACCATGAAATTTCCAATCATTTCAGACTTCCTTTTCACCAGCGAATCTACATCTACGTCATACCCTGCAAGCCACCCAAAGAGTGTGTGGCAGGGGGTGCTTCCACACCATGCATGCATGCATGAATCATACGGCAGAACATCGAAACTACATTGAAACCAGTGTACCACACATGCAACGCGCCAATAAAATATCTGCTAACCAAGAAACATTCTATCGTCAATCGTTCCAACATGCAAGGGATACAAGGACTACTACTACAGATTCAAAATATCGTGCATAAATAAGAACATCAATATTTACATCATGCATAAACAAGACCTTAGAAAATATAAATGGAAAGATCTACAGTCTAGCTAATGTCACTATTCGCACTATTCATGACGACAATCACAGCTGTTCTGGTCCCGAATGGTACGCGAAAAAATGGCATTTTATACCTATCGGTTCTACAATCTATCTCTCTAATTTTATTCGCGCGATCTAATCTGCCGTAGTTTGAGGGGGTTATTAGTATGTTTTTACATCGTCAGAGAAATGTTTTTCCTGAAATTTGGAATGTATTTGATCAAATCAGAACTCTTAAGTCACCAAATCAAGAGAGCTCGCTGAGTTGAAAGGTGCTGCTGCTGCTGCTAATGAGGCCATGAGATCGATCGCCTGTTTCCGCTCTTCTCCCGCCCGCTTTGTTAGTCTCTTCGTGAGCCCCGGGTGATCCACCCGAACTCATCCGCCGAGGTGTCAACGGCCCCCTCCTCCTCTTTGCCCCCGCCTTGACAGGCGACGACCGCGGACGATGCGATCGCCCCTTTTGCCTCGGGTGTCGGACGTGGGCGGGGACGGCCGCCGCTAATTGCTCTCTCGCCCATGGCTTTGCCTCTCTCACCCAGACGAGTGCACGCGTGAGCATCAAAGCCTGGCCCAGAGCGGTTCGCCTGCGTCCGTATACTGCGTGCGTGCGCCTCCCGCCGCCCCTTGGACGAGCACGTGTCTCGACGAATCTCCTCGGGGACTCAAGGCTGTCTGAGTATGGCAACCCAGGTTTCAACCGACTTTGAAATTTCCGAAGAAATCTTATCGTCATGTCCCGTCATGAAAAAGGCGGAGTCTCTCTCCTACTTCGCTCTGGTTAGGCCACATCTCGAATACGCCGCGAGCTTTTGGCACCCTGGTCATAAAGATTTAGCCAAAAAAATTAAGAAAATACAAAGGAAAGCAGCGCTCTTCGTAAAAAACTGCTCCGAGCGTGCATATAGTGTCTCACAACTTTTAGAGGAATTAAAGTGGTAGCCCCTAGAGACTCAGAGGCTACACGCTAGGGTTGGTTTGCTTGATAAATTCAGAACTGATATTTTTCAGAGCGACACAGAGAATATTATCATGACTCCTCACTATATCTCTAGGTCTAACAGATGCGATAAAATAAGAGAGATACCCTGTCTAACAGATAGGTACAAGAGCTCGTTCTTTCCGCGCACGATAAGCGATCACAATAAATATTAAGCTCACTAAATACACTCCTATAATTCATGTCACCATTTCATCTACGAAAAACTTACACCTTTACACTGCTGGTGACCTAAACCCCCTGCCACACGCCCATGCGTCGGCTCGCGGGGTATTATGTAGATGTAGATGTAGTTGTCACTTGCGAAGTTGAAAGTCGAGTTCTTCCTGATTGCGGACTATTTTTTGGCTTGCTGCTTATCTTTCCGATGAAGTATTTATGACGCAATTAGCTTGGGAAGCTAAGGTCATATCGAATTTTTCTTTCTTTCAGCTAAAGATGGGGCCAGAAGCATTCAGAGTGTATTGGATGATTGCCCAGTATAACCTATCAAACTTCAAATCAAGCCTGTCCTCGTAGATATGATTGGAGATCGAACGGGAGGCGATGAATCAGTGGCAGCAGCCCTTTACCCTCAACTATATAGGCTTGAAGTTAGTGCCTTGATAGGTGATGTGTAATTGGCAGTACCACTGCTTCTGCGTAATACCTATAGACGGGTAGATTGACCCATCTGCATGGAAATACTCCTCCTTGAACAAATGAGTTTTTCAAACTTGAGGAATCTGAACGGTGCAAATTTGGAGTTGCTGTGGAGAAGCAGTAAGGCGTCATTTACTGATAAGAATTAGACTTTCATTAGAATTCATTATGTATATAAATGAAAAATTTTCCATTGATTTTACAAGCATGTTAGGTCGAGGGTGATTAATAATAAAAGGAGTGAAGATGTAGCGACGCGATGGTCTGCAAAACCTGTGCTAATGAACTTATAATTTGACGCTCAATATCAGCAGTTACTGAGCTTTATATTCTGTTGAAACGTAGATAATCATCTTTACGAGCCTTCGTAAATATTGGTCTAAACATAAAAAACAGGTGAAAGATAATTTCATTCGCCAAACTTTACCACGTAATTGAATAAAAACAGGCACGACACAGGTTTTTAGACGACTGGTCATCACCGTCAAGTGAATCATCATTCGTGACAAAAGACAAAAGAAAATAGTTTTGTTTGTTTAAAAAAAGGCATTAAAACTGTTTTCTGCTACTTAAAGTCGCTCCCCAGAGCCGTTGTAATCTGAAGCATCCGAGCATCTCGGATGAGTGTTCCGCAGAACGTCCTCCAACCGCACCCGTCGTCGCCTCGTCCGCCCTCGTCGCAACTCGTGGCGCGGCACGTGCCCTCGGCGGCCGCGCCCCGAAGTGGCGCGCGATTAGCTGTAAGGGGCGGACGGACGAGCGTCTGCCTTGCACCACGGTAGCTGCTAGCCGAGCGCTCCCTTTTAAGGGTACGGTGTGGCTCATTCGAAACGCGCGGGTACAAAACTGCTACGAGTGTACATATAGTGTCTCACAACATTTAGAGGAATTAAGGTGGGAGCCTCTAGAAACTCAGGTCGCTTTACGCTGGGCTTAGCTTGCTTGATAAATTCAGAACTGATATTTTTAAGAGCGAGTTAGATTAGTTATCCGTTGACAAGTGACCGCGTAACTTGGAGGAACTCTTTCCATGTATTGTCTGTATCACTATTTTTGCTGATGTTCTCAAAGTTTTCAAAAGAAGTCTTAAGTCACGCCTAAATCCGTTAAAATCTGCTTTACTAAAAAGATAAATGTTTCTTTTTAATTTAATTTTTTTTCAGTATTGAGGGAAAATTTTACGTGCACTACCTTGTGGTCGCTTATTCTATCGACATTTTCAACTTTAATAACTTTTTCAGGGATGTTTGCGGCAAGTAAATCGAGAATTTCTCCCCTCTATTAGGCAAATTTACTATTTGATGTAGTGCGTATGATGGGAACAGGTTAAGCAATGACTCGCAGGTTTCTTTGTCCCTACCCCCAGACTTATGACTACATGTTTTCCAATCTATCGATGATGTATTGAAATCTCCACCTACAATATTGTCGTTCGTTACTATGGGAATTAATGAACCTGATCTGTTTCTCGAGTTCTATTACTGAGTGTACATCGGAATGAGGTGGTATATAGTAGGCACTAACGTATATTACTTTCAAATTAGCACATTGAATGGAACACCATACACTTTCTATTATATTATCGGGAATCACTTCTATTTTGCTGACTATTGTATTCTTAACTGCGATAAATACTCCCTCTCCCGGTCGACAATCTCGATCTCTCCTGTATACCCTAAAACTTAATGGAAAAATTTCACTATCAGCAATATCGCTTGTTAACCAACTTTCAGTACCTATTATTATGTCAGAATTAGTACTCTCTATAAAGTGATGGAATTCAGGTATATTGCTTCTTAAACTACGACAGCTAACTACCACTACTGAAAATTCCTCTATTTTAGTATGTCTGCGTATTGTATTTGTGGGGTTTCTGTTTTCAAAATTATTGGGAAAGTTGTTGGGAAATTTTTAATCTATGACGCACTCTCAGTGTCGGGAGAATGTTGTTTTTGAGGAATTCAACTAGCTTTTCATGTCGGGGAACATTTTTCAAACATCGATTTTTTTATAGCCCATCTCTACTATTTCTGCTTGTCTCACGAAGTCTCACGAATTTGACTCGCGATCATAGTTCGGATCCCTCGAAGGACGCTCATTCAGTGGGTAAGAAGTACTGGATGTGAGAGTGGGAGGTTGTATAGGGAAGTGAAGGACAATCTAATTGGCGATGTGCTGCAATCCATGTGCGGTCCGGAATCCGAGGCCTCGATCCCTCCAGACGCGCTCTCTCTTCAGCATTGGAAGAAAGGAAGAAATGTGAAGGGATGTGGCGTCCGTTGGGGAAACGAGAAGTGGGAGGAAATGGTTTTTGAAATAAGACAAGCCTTCCCTTTCTTTTGCGAGTGGAGAACAACTGCGCGCGCGGTCAAACATGCATTAAAGAGGGTTTCGCGGGTTGTATGAAATGGGAAGAGGAGGAAGGGTGTGGGGAGGCAAGGTGGTGGTGTCGGTGAGGGCCGGGAGCGAAACGGTGCGAAAATTGAATGAAAATGGGCATGAATGACCATTGTGCGGAACTGCGCGGAGCGTAGGCCACGGGAAATGCCTGTGTGGAGGCGAATAATGCGAGGAGAAGAAGGATAAGAAGGGAAAACGGGCAGGAAGGGCCGTTTTTCGGAGAAGAAAGGACTGCGGCGTGGGAGAGGAGGCGTTTGGTGCGGGGAGGGGGGGTGGGGGGGAAAGAAGAAACGGGGGTGGGGAGGGTTGCCGCTGCGCGCCGTCTCTGGGGACGGTGGTTGAGTGGCCGAGGGGGAGGAGGATCGGCCGGCCCTCTTGAGGCACCAGGGCCGCAGCGGCCGAGATATCAGCAAAATTTTGCTCGAGAAAGCTTCATTTGGATGCACGTTCCTTTAACATCGGGTAACAAGCCAGAAACAAAGGTGACTAATATTAACTTCCTCCTGTTCTCCGAGGTTTCACATTCATTGGTTGTACTTCAAGGTAAGTGCTTCCGCAGCGATGGCCTTCCCTCGATCACTGTGTAGGTCGGGAAAGAAGCTCTCGTGAAGAACTACTAGTAGACAGTCGACCATCCAGCTTCGAATCGAGCCCGACGATGGCTTACTTCGATATTCGTGCGGAGAAAACGTTTCCACACTCCACCGCAGCAGCTCGACGCCCACAAATGATTTGTGTTTATTTAATGCCTACTATCCATCCTATGGACCACGACCGTGACGTGATGAAGAATTTGCGTGTCTCAATGACCTCTTGAGCTGACCTACGCGGTAGTTACTCCTACTATGCATCAAAGGTCCAATAGCGTTAGAGCCAGGCTAATGATAGGTTGACTATGTTGTACGAATGAAATGCAATTATATTATTGCTCACCGAATCTCTCTCTGCACATCCGTTCCACGTTCTCCATTCCGACTTGATGACTTGTGGAGTTTCATTTTAAGTAGCGAATATTTCAATCCGTATTTTTCTTGCTAGTTGTTTCGTGAGACATTAAGATTTTATGTTATTCAATGCGTTGTTTAACTTTAATTTATACATAGAATTTTATTCAATTTTCTCGAATTTTTATGGGGGTATATTTTTTAAAGTAAAAGCTACTAGTTAGCTAAGTTACTAGGACTTTTTTAAACATTAAGTTCAACCACATAGGATTTTGTCAAAACTTGATTGGCAGTTTTTTTAAAGATGAGTCCCAGCGAGATTCGAGTGCATTGTAGTACGATCTTCATGCGCTGGAAAATGATAAGGTAGGATAATAATGATTATAAACGTATTGCCCCTTTAAACTTGATCCAAGATTACATAATCACTTATCAAAAAAAAAAATTGACAGGAGCTATAGGTGACCCCTAAGGTTGCCTGTTGTCGGGGGCACCTTCAGGACAGATGCAATACATATAGCACAATGATCACTACAAAAGTGACAGTATAAAAGTTAATACAGAAAAAATTAAACGATCAGAGTTTAACCAGCTTAAAAAGATTTAATATTATTGGTCTATTTTATTTGTAGTAGCAAAGAATTGATACAAAAAAGAGGTATAACAAATTGAAATAATTACCAGAGTTTTATTTATAAACACAGGGATTCCTAAAAGGTTGTTACAACTATTTCTAGAAATTATCAGAGACCAAATTTGTTTCAGACAACAGCCAAAATTTAATCTGCTTCAGAAAAGAAAAAGAACGACGTGATGGATATCTCATAAATGATGCCAGTCGGCGCCGGTAGCCCCTATTGGTTTCATGTCTAATCCTTCGCTCGCGTCTACCCCATTCCTCACAGTGCGGTGCGGATTTGGTGCGAGGGAAGCAAGGAGAGAGAGAGGCGGAGGAGGGGGGAAGGTGGAGCACCCAACCACACCTCGTGCACATCCGTTCTACCCGTCCCACGTGCACACCCTCTCTTCCGCGCGACACCCTCCCAGCGCACAGAACACCCCCTGCCGCCCCCCGACCTCTTCCACATCCCCCCTCAATCCTCCCAGGCCGCGGTTCGCTCGCGGAAAGCACCCCTCTCTCTCTCTCTCACCCCCCTCCCAGCCCCACCTAGTTGATTGGCCAATTCCTTTGAGCTCACGTTCGCGACTCCCGAATTAATTGAAAATTTTTATTAGCGAATCGGTGATAAGGAGGAGGAGAAGTAAAATGGAGCAGAGTGATATCGCTCCCCCTCACCCTTCCCCCCAATCACACCACCTCCATTTCCCCTCCCCCCCACCCCTCTCGAGGGTAAAACAAAGGCAAAGGGTTAGGAGAGGAGCAGGGGATTTGAATCGGTGGAGGCGAGCGATGCGATAGACGAAGAGCTTTCTGAGGGTTTCCATCGTTCCTCTCTCGTTCGTTTTCGAAGTGGTCTGGGAGAGGAATTAATTAATAACTACTCAGGAGGGACTCAATTAAAAATCCTCGCGTTTTCCTTTTATTCGGTGTTTCGATGCTAATGAACGTGGAGGATCCGTGGCAAAAAGAAATTCTTAATCCGCTCGTGATTTGAAAGTTCACTGGGATTACACAAAACCATTCGGGAAGCAAGGATTTTCTGAACATTATGCCCCGAAGCACGTCAATATGCTGAGGAACGGAGTAAATTTTGCTTTTGTCATTGAGGTCGGACCATGGTTTTGATAAGCCTTGCGCCGGAATTCATTGAACGAGGTAACTATATCAGTTTTTAAAAGGGGCCAGAATTAACCCATCGTGTTAAATAGTTCCAAATATTATTAACCTATATATTTTAAATGTTAGAAACGGTAGCACATTATATCTGAATTCAGATGTCTTTCGATTTAATCAATTTTTGCATAATTTTGGGCTCATTATACTCTCACATTCATAATCTATACGACCTGATAATTCAGATGTCGGCGGTACGTCTTTCTTCTCCGCATTCCAATCGAACTAACCCGCAGACTCTATTTAAGTCCAACTCAAAGGCAAAGCAATCGTGAGCGTTTCAATCTTGGTCAAAGAAGAAGTTATGACTGAATAAGATGGTTTGTCAGAATGTACTGGTGCTCCTGAGCTATTGTTGAAACTTTTTATTCAATTCAACTCGGAGAAATCGATAGCATATGCAAAACTTCCCTCTCATATGTATCTGTATTTCGGATCTATTTTGAGCTGCCGATACAACCTATTCCCGTGTGGCTTTCTGTGGGCTTCACGGTAGTTCAAACAAAATATCATTTTGCATAGAAATCAATGACTTTGGTCTCATTTTAAAGAAACATATCTCACCTTTCTAATGACACCAAAAGTTCAACCCCTTACTACATTACTTTCGGAGACATTTGCCAAAATATACCAGCCCTTTTACATGGGAAATGGTATGTGTATGCACTCCAGAGAGACATAATTTAAAATTTGAGGTATTTCTAACACTTAGATGTCATCAGAAAACCAGCAGTGTGTTATTTGCATGTTTTCTCAACTATATTTGAAAATTAATCATATTGTCCCCACAGTAGGTTCTTGGGTATCACAAAAAACCTTCCGTTTTGAAGGAGTTTCAAACGCACCGCGCGAAAAAAATGAGTCAAGTTAAAGGCACTTAGATATTTTCATTTAATTACTTACAATTTCTATCAGATAAAACTATATAATTGCGCCATTAATAATGCAATATTTAATTGATGTTCCCTGCAGCTTGTGAAATTAAAACGTATAATTCGAATATGGTCTCTATTATGACTAGGGAACTATCTTGCTCGGACTACCTTAAGAGGCTAGGTAATCCAGACTGCCGCCCCTTGAGGTTGAGCCGAACTTGAAACACTGAGAAGTATTTGCTCTTCTAGACCGATTTCGAGGACACCGGGAATAGCAAACGTATTCTACTTATTAAGTCACACTCAATGCACATGTGTGCGAAATTTCACGGAGGAAAAATCATTCTACTTGAACGGGACTCAAACCAGGATCTCCTCGACTTCCGCCCGATGGCTAGCATTTGTTCTGGCTTCGGTACTTTAACTTGCGAAAGCACTCGGCCTGAAATCGTTGGATTCGGGTCTCAGTCAAAGCGGATGATTTTTTAATCTGTGGTAATGAATCTTTTTAGGGATGGGGCAGTTGATTCTTTCAAGTTCTGTGATTATAATTTTGGGCTATTATAATTGCTGGAATTCATAATTATATCTTACTTTCAAACCCTGAAAAATATTGTTGATGAATTTCTGCTACGAAAATAATGGTAAACGTTTTGTCAAATTGTAATACTACACGTTAACTGAATTGCCAACTTCTACAAATTATAGAATTTGTACAATGAAGAAGAGCTTAGCAAAATATGTTTTCGGTGGCAGTAAGTTAATTGCCATGGTAGAGTTGTTTTTTGTCTGATATTCATTGTCAATTAATAGTCGGCGTAGACTGAAATCAATAGTTTCACATAGCTTTATAGTAATATAATATAGTATATAATATATTTTACTCCACAGTTTCATACATACTTTATTTTACAAATAATAGGAGCCTTAGTTAGACTCAAAGGTGTCACCTGTATGGAGACTGCCTTCCTCAAATAAATAGCATCGCTGGCATTTAATAATCACGATTTACCAAAGCATAAAAAACAATTAATTGGAATATATTAGTTTTTCCCATACTATGAAAAATGGAATGCAATGTACAACAATAATAATACATCGAGCAAATATAGTACATTCATGTAAAACAGAAATAATACTTACAAATTTTTGCATAGAGGACAACATGTATGCTTTCGTACAACTATAGAAATTTGTATACGTATATCAATATTCTTCTTCCGATTCAACCCTTGAGTTGGTCGGCAGCAGACCTCCATTCATCTCTCTTCTCAGCTTTTCGTTTAAGTTCAGAGTATGTTCTGCAATTCATATCCTTCATAATTTGGCTCATGAAGTCTAGTCGGGGTCTTTCACTGCAGTTTTTTCCCGTAATTTTTCCTTCAATTATCCTTTTCACTTGATTATCGTGCCGTAGTAGATGTCCAATATGTTTATTTCTCCTTTCTTTAATGATTCTTATTTTGCTTCTTTCTTCTGGAGCTTTTTCAAAGATTTCTTTATTTGTTATATCAATATACACCCCCAAATATGACAATGTAATGCTGCTGAATGGTAACGATCCAGATGATAGCACTCTTTAATTAATTGTCGACTGGCTGTAGGTGTTCCGTGCTCTTACACGATCACTCATAGGCATTGAATTCAAAATATTCCCGTAGAAATCCTTAGAGGATATTGAATGTATGAGTGAAGTCTCGTCTGTGGCTTCATGTCGTATACGGGGTAACTAATGACAGGCTGCTGGACTAAAAAGTAGACGCCAAGATTCCTTTCTTCCTTCGGATTTGGGCGCGGAATGGAACGGGGAGAGTAGGAGAATGGAGCCTTGTGCCGAAGGAGGGATGAAGGGGCGAGGGAAGGGTGAAGGGAAGGGGGAGGGGTCGGGGAAGGGGGATGATGGAGAGGGGTTGGGACGGGGGGAGAGGAGGGGAGGAACGGAAAGCAGAGATGCGTGAGTCCCCGGCTTTGATCTAATCCCTCGATTGGATTAATAAGACATACGCTACTTAGCGTAGGAAACTCATTTCGAATTTGAAGCGGAAGCCGATTAGCGTCCGTTTACAACCCACGGGTCCAGCCTCTTTTCTTCTCCTGCCCTCCCACTCATCTCTCTCTCTCTTTCCCTCCTCTCTTCCCTTCTTCTCCTTCTTCCCTTTCCCCGTCCTTCGTACGGCCCTTTTCCCTCTCCCTTCATCGCGCCCACCCCTTATGCGAAGTTAAAATGGCTCTTTGCCATTCTCATTGCATCAAACTTGACTAATACACGTGCACAAACACCCGTTCCCTTTCGGGGCGGCATAGGTCGAAGAATTCAGTTACTGCCGTTAGCCATTCAAAACTGGCTCCATTTCAATAATTTCCTCCGTAATACCGAACTTATAAGACTGCTAATATTCCTCCTCTTTATGGTCTCTCCCACCACTTTTCTAGACCCCGCATCATTATATCAGATTCATTGACTTTGATGCCTTTTTGCTATATTGATCATCGTTTTCTTATTTCTTACAATCAATACATTCTAAAGTTTCAGTCAGGATCGTGATAACTTAGTGTATGAACTCAATAGTTTCCCTTGGTCAAATCCAGTTTCGATGAAATAGCTCGCTCTAAAGACACTTTCACAGAAAAGTACAAGAATAAAGTCTATTTAGGTTTTATTTGGTGCAGCACCAGCGTCGAACATACCGGCATACTATTAAAAACATAGTAATCAATTGCATATATGTTAATGCACTCGTGTTTCCATTGATTACAGCGGATAAGGGGACTTGTTATGCTGTTTTCCTGTACATTTTCAACTACCCAGTGCTATCGATAATCGCAGCAGCTTGTCAATTCTTACCAAGTAGCAGAGGAAAGCCTCGCTGACGATGAGTCTCCATTGCATCCGTTGAAGTTGAAGGCTTCTTGACACGGCCATGCCCTGAGGTCCCACCCACACCCTCCCCCCTCCACATTTCCCCTCCCCCTCGCTCCCCCCACGCCTCCTCCTTCCAATCACCCACAAGTCAGTTCCGAATGCGACCTTAATTAGTCCGAGGATTGAGCGCGGAGATAGTGTGGCGGTCGGGGTGGAATGAAGAAATAAGCCGAGCTCAGCGAGAGGGGGAGGGGGAGGGGGGGGGAGGGCGACCCAGGGTGAGATGCGGGGGAGCAAGAGAAGGAGGCCATAGGAAGGAAGGCTGGCCCTTGTCTGCGGGTCTTCGGCGAGAATCTTTTTCTATATTCCCCTCTTGGATTCGTCGCTGTTTTTTGTCACTAGATTGTTTATTTCATTCGAGTGACAGATCAGCTGAGCTAGGTACAGCTCCCTTCCCATCACTTCTTGCGTCACCCTACTAGAATCATCGAGATTTAATTAGAATCCACCCATTATCTCGTGAGGTTCAATATTTTCGAATGCCATCTTTCTCGTGGAATAGAATACACAAGTGAAAATAAATGGTCCCTGCATTGTGACTGAAGATCTAATTTTATGTCTAATCTATCGTCCATGAGATACCTTGGCTATCAAGGAGGAAATAAGTAGTCAGTATACTTCGATTACGAATCTTGTTTGACTTATCTCTGTTTCCTGCAATCACAGTTTCGGATTGGTCATTCACTAGAGTAGTCTACACGCTAATTGGTAGACTTATGGTCAGTTTTTATCCTACTGGCACATCGTTCCGTATTGGCTCCTATGAATGTACCGCCGTAAGATCCATCACAAATTCCTCTTATCGTCTCCCGCTTCTTGTCTTCTCCTGTCCTTTTCCTTCCTGTTCCCCGTTGTACTCCCCTCCATTAGTCTCTTCAACATTCCCTCTCCTTTAAAAGCGTTCTCCATCCGTCTCTTCTGGCTCCTTCCAACCTCTGTCACCAGCTCCCTTTCCTCTCCCATCATATCCAAAACCTCCTTCTTCGTCTTTCTCGCCATCCAGCTCACCCTCTCCATTCTTTTCCACACCCACATGTCAAGTGTCTCAATCTATATCCTTCCTTCGCAATGACCAGCTCTACGCCCCATATAAAACCTCGCTCCATTCCAGAGTTTTCACCAGGCTTTTCTTTATATGTCCACTCAGGCCCCTCCTCATTGATAACCTCCTCTTTGAGAATGCTCCCTTAGCGAGGCGAATTCTACAACTTATGTCCGTACCTCTGGACCCCTTCTCCTCCAAAATAGTTCCTAAATATGTAAACTGCTCGACTTACTCAATTTTCTGCCCTCCCACCCTTATATTCAGCCCCGCTTTCTTGCTTCTAGAGAATCACATTACTTTCGTCTTCTCATGGTTTATCTTCATTCCATTCCTCTCACACTGCACGTCTAATACATTCATCATTGATTGTAACCCCTGGGCCGACTGAAAAACCAATGCTTGATCATCTGGAAATCTCACTGCATCAATCATATTCACTTCCACCTTCATACCCACCTCCATCTCCCCCCCATGCCTCCCTTACCATATCTTCTGAATACACCGTAAAACGCAACGGCGAAAGTGGTCACCCTTGCCGCACTTCCCGTCCTATCACGGCCCATCCCGATTCTCCAACAACTCCCTTAACCTGCGCCGTCTGGTCCATCTAAAAATTCTGGGTGAGACGCCTGTCCCTACAATAGGCCCCTAATTTCTTCAGCACTTCCATGAATTTCGTCCAGTCCACCCAGCCAAATGTATTCCCAAAGTCCAAAAAGCAAGCTGAAATGTCCACCCAATGTTAAAGGTTTCTTTCTACTAGGGTTCTCATAACTTCTATTGCGTCCCGCGTCTCCGTCCCTTGCCTAAATCCAAACTGGTCATAACCAAAGTATTCGCTATCCTTGATCTCCAGCTTCTTGATTATAAATCTAAGAATTACTTTGGCCGTGTGGGATATAACGCTCAGTCGTCGCAAGTTGTTTTCCTCACTGGTCTTCGGTATTGGAATTAAGTGTTGTTTTCTTGAAGTCCTCCGACCACACACCATTCTCATCAATCCAACGAATTAACGCAAGAGGTTTTCCTCTTCCGTACTATTCCCATACTCTACAGAAACTCTGCCGGTAGGTTGTCTACTCCCACCGCCTTATTCCTTTTCATGTCTCGTAGTGCTCTTTCGATTTCACAATCACGGATACGTGGTTATATGCCATCTCTGTCGATGTCGTCTACCTTTTCCATATTCAACGAACTGGGCCTTTTTTTCCTTACTATAGAGCTCTTCAGCGTATTTCATCCACCTATCTTGGATCTTTTTTGGATCAACTGTCAGCTTTCCTGTCTTGTCTGTCACCGTTGAAATTCCCCTTGCTCCCTCTGCTACTGGGCACAACATCCGGCTCATTGGACCGAGTCTCGTAGTTGCGAGAATACATTTTCATTTGAAAACTGCCCATAGTTACAAGGGGTTTTATTCAATGGTTTTTCCATGGCCTTCTTAATCGCGTTTTTTTAAGTGACACCATAGCGTGAGAGGCCGCACCACTGTTATCAGGCGCCTTTAGCAGTCGCCTCACTGAGGATCGGACGCTGCACGGACTACCACTCGCCTATCTTATAACCTTCGAGATATCTGGAATCGGTGGCTCTACAGGAGCATTGCTCCCACTAGTTCCGCACTCGGGTCACCGGAGCACACGAGTCATTCCACCACGATGAGGTTATCTTCCTTGGGAAGAGGAGGAAAAATGCCGCTCACTAAGAAGCCTACATTTTATCCTTCACTGAAAAAAAATGGACCAACTTTTTATATGAGAAAATGCTTGTAGAATTCAGTGTGTTAAATTCTGACGATAAAACACCTAACCCACGGTTTTAATTTATCATCAGTTACAAGTTTTAATGTTAAAATTACCAATCGTATTACACTGTTTCCGTGTTAGTCAATTATGGGCATCGTTGATAAACATTGAAGCAAATACATATGCTATATATCGCATAAGTATTGGCCCAGATGACTCATATATATCACACAAAATGGAAATCAACACAATTACATTGAATATTTTTCCTTAGTTTCATTAGCTGAGTTTTGTGAGCGACGGCTTCATCTAAGTAATACGTTTATGTTATAAGAATGAATCGGTTGCATTGTTTCAACACTCCCAAGTGCCAATACTTTACGAACCGAAAGTTGCCAAATATTTTTTGCTGATACAAATGGAAGGCTAAAAGTATTTATCTCCTGCTTTATAGTTGTAAATGTAGTTGTCCTCCTCCTTATAGTTGTAGAGATACTTTCCAGTTTAAGGACGCAATTGCCCATCCGTGGGGTAACCCAATACAGTGCCTGCCCAGGGAAGAATTTTGACCCTCGACTCAGCCGCCGAGCCCACTTGCCTTTCGCCGTCGCCCCCCTTCGTCGACATTCTGCCCGTGGCAAGAGACTGGTTGGCCGGATTATAATAATTCAATTCCGGAGACTACAAGAGAGTGATTTCAGGTCAAGACCTCGGTCCAATCTAGAAGTTGCCTGTAATCTTGGTGGGGAGGCGTCGCTAATGACCGTTTCAAGGTGTCGATTAAAGAAAGAAAGAAAGACGGGGGTGAGAGGAGTGGAGTGGGCTGGGGAATTACTCTAACGAAGTTATTCCCAGGGGCCGCACGGGCGAGGAGGGGCGTGGCGACGGACCGTGAGGGGGCGGTGTGAGGGCGGGGGGGGCGAGAGGGAGGTGGAAGGAAGGGGGCCTCGTAAGCCCCCATCCGACCGCCCCTAGGTGAGCGACAATGAAACAATTATTGCAGCTGTCAAGTGCAGTCTCAAACCGACCGCGCGACGCTCTCCATCTGGGCGAGATCTAATCAATCGGGGGGAGGTTTTTGCCGGGAGGGGGGAGGGAGCGCGGGACGGAAGCACGTGACCGGAAGCGGGGGTGGGCGTCCCGCTCACCTCCTCCGCGGGGGCCGCCCGGAGGGATGACGGGCACCGAGAGGGTGTCGTCGGGGGGCGGCGAAGGGCGACTGTGGCGCACCCTCCTCCACTCTACCTACCCCCTCCCCCCAAACCCAGCCTTCCCCTTCCACCCGATGTCGCTCGTAACCCGGGGACAGAGTACGTCCGTCACTCGATAGCACCCTCGACCATTTCTCAATTAAAGGTAGTCCGAGCGAAATATCATTTTTCTTAAAAATCAATGACTTTGGTCTAATTTTAAAGAAAAATATCTCACCCTTCTAATGACACCAAAAATTCAACCCCTTACCACTTTACTTTCGGAGATATTTGCCAAAATATACCAGCCCTTTTAATCATCAAAAAACCAGCAGTGTGTTATTTGCATGTTTTCTCAACTATATTTGAAAATTAATCATATTGTCCCCATAGTAGGTTCTTGGGTATCACATTAAACCATTCGTTTTGAAGTTTCAAATCCACCGCGTGAAAAAATGAGTCAAGTTAAAACCTTATTGAGATATTTTCATTTAATTACTTACAATTTCTGTCATATAAAACTACATAATTGCACCATTAATAATGCAATATTTAATTGATGTGTCCTACAGCTTGTGAAATTAAAACGTATAATTCGAATATGGTCTCCATTATGACTAGGGAACTATCTCGCTCGGACTATCTTAAGAGTGCGGAAGGAAGCGTTCGCGGGCGGGCGGGAGGACACGCGTGCAAATGAGAGTGTAAACGCATGTGCAAAAATGTGCGTCTCAATCTCTCTCTCTTGCCCCCACAAAAACCGACGGGAAGAGGTGAGAGCCATGGTCACTTGTCGTGATGTTTTACACGTGCCCTCCGCCCTCCAGTCGAGATTAGTATGCAGAGTGGATGGGGAGGGGGTGAGACGGGGAAGTGCGAGTAGGAAGGGGTGGAGCCCAGGGATATTGCGGATTCTGGCGGAATTGGGCGCGTCTCAATCTCGAGTATCGACTCCCACTGCATGTCACTCGAAAATCGAGATGTCGCCAGGCCGTCGTGTAGTCGCAAGTGTTGGATGCATGGATCGCTATCACTTTGCTCGCCTTGCGCCCTTCGTATTTCGCCCCTCCGGTACGTAAACACACAGCACAGCACACAGCGAGGATAATTCCTTAATTGAACTTTGAAGAGACGGGTCATTAGGTAATTGAAGCCTCCTGTACTAAACATAAATCAGGATATGTCACTGGAATCGTATCGAACTAAAAATAAATTGTTCAAATAAAGAATAAAAAGAATAAAAATAGATTTTTCTTTGTGTTTCTCTTCTAAATTTTTTTCTGTTCAAATGTAAACAAATGTTTATAATTAGGGCTGCGATTTCAGTTGCCTGAGAAACCAGATTCACCCTGAGCCAATGTATACTCAGAGTCACCAGTTTTCTTTTACTGAACCACCAGTTTTCAGCGTCTTCGGCTTACTTCGATGATTAAAGAACGGGCATAGCCATCGGGCAGCAAAAAATTATCATCCATCCAAACTCATCTTAGACGACAATGGAATTCCTCTATGAACTCCGATGCTCCCACAGCATCTATTTTGAATTTTATTTGTGGAATCCTGCCCGTCTTTAGACGATAACCAATGTCAAACTTGGTAATGTGATGTAATGCCTCAGAATTAATTAACATTACTGTCGTTCATCGGCACTCTTTGTTTTTTTAATGAAAGGCGTTGGCCTATTTAAATAGGCAATTCCACTGCGTGCAAACTTTACTTTCCTCCAGAAATTATCTCTTCGCACTGTATCATAGAGCCCTGTTAGTATGGAGCTGAGGAGGTACCTTTTCATTTATGGCCATCCATTATATGATCTCGCAAGCACGAGTACAGGAATCGGTGCGGCTCGCTCTGCGGCAGTGCTTCGAGTCTGCCAGCCTGCCGCTCGGCTGCACGGAGAAGGGAGTGGGGCGGACGGTGGAGGAGGGGGTGGGGTGGGGTGGAGAGGGTTGGTCGACCGGAGGGAGTGAGTGAGGTGTGAAAATGCGACGTTCGAGAGAGAGAAAGAGAGAATTGACGTGAGAGGGCGTGGGCGAGACGAAATTTCAACGACACGGCGCGGACAAAGGAATAAAAGGCCTTTCTACGCCCACTCTTCCTCGCACCGACACTCGACTCCCTGCCCGTGTCTCCTACTCACCACCGCCCTTCCATCCCAAACCTCCCTCCGCTCGCTCAAGTAATCATATTCCATTCCTGGGAGCCAAACGACATGCATTTTGATGACGGAGTCAATCACTTTCCTCTCGCCGTTACTGAAATGTTTTCCGCTATCGAATCTCGTAGTAGATGTATTTTCAATTAAAAATAGCACATTCCAGCCCTTTCAGCTTTAATTTCCATGTAAATGCATCAAAATTGTAATATTTATGTGTGAAATTTTTAAATCGATTAAAAATATTTCCAAATTTTTGCCCAACAAAGCATTTTTTGTCGAAATATTCAGACTGCGTAGGTGCACAGAACCCTCGGTATTTTAATTACCTGAAGTATGGAAAAAATAATGTTGGAACTGTTGCCTTGATTTTTCAGAGTAGTTGCACATCAATACCACATATTATAATCTCCTGCCGTGCATTACCGTCAAAACCGTATCGTAACCGTCAAAGATGCAATGGTGTGAGTCAGTGCTTTGCACTAAGATGGTGGTTCCTTGCCGCATCAAATTACATCCGCTTGTTAAATAAACTAAGCCTGTGATTTGGGATATCTCTCCACGGTGATAGGGTAATGACCGACTGACGCTTGTGGGTTGGGTAGTTAAAACTTTTTAACAAAACTCTGATCAATGCTTGAACTACCTTCGCTGTGTTCTGAAAAAAATCATTCTTTCTCAGTCAGGGTTCTGCCTCGTCAGCGGTAAAAGCGCACATTACTTGTCCTCCTTTTTTGATATTCTATTCGCTTTGTGAAACACTGCGAACCGCTTTAAGTGTTGTCATCCTCGTTGGTGTCTCGTGTGATGGTTCCCTTTCCGATTCCCTCGAAAAATGAAACCTCCTCCGAACACTTACCATTAGTCCACCTTATTAACTGGCATCCAGGAGACGTTTCTTCTCTCTAAATTGTTTCTAGTGAGTTCCTCAGGGTTCCGTCCTTGGCCCACTATTATTCTCCCTTTACGTTCTTTACGATATACTTTTAATCTTCGTAAAGATGAGCACCTCGCCCCCTATTACAAGGAACATAGCTGGTTGAATTCAGGATCCCGTTGCAAATACCTGCGTGGAACCTTTCATTTTTTCTATCTTTGGCACTAACGTACCGTCATACCTAATTGATATGTTTTCTAAAAGAACTTCCAATCATTCTATAGCTTCTATAACAGAACCAAGTAACCCTCTACTTCCGACTCACCGAACCACTACATTTTATAAGTCGTTTGTCGTGGCCGCCGCCTCACAACTTAGGAATTCCATTCCAATTGATATGAGGTAATCTCGCTCGTTGGAAATTTTTTAACCTAAATTGTATGAAATGTTATTAAATGAATATTTTCCAGAATAGTTTAGCCTGATCAGTATTTAATCCGCATTGCCAATTTTTTCATTTTTTTGATTAAGCAATAATTGTTTTTTTCCTCATGGTCTGATTATGTTTTTTATCTTGTATCATGTATCTATGTAATGATTGTACTTATACCTATCTCTGAGTTCAGCTGTATAGCATGACAGTTATTGATTTCCAACGAGAGTAGCTGTTTTTGTCTCGTTCTTTATACATTGTATGTCATTAAGTTCTATTCTTTTTTTATTTGAACTAAATAATATGTAAATTTGTTTATTACCTCGCTGCTATATTATCATATTATTTTATTGTATTCTTGCTCTATAGGACCTGTTTCAGAGTAAAATAAATGATTATTCTATTCTATTCTTTATAGAATATACTATATCATTCAGTGTCACATTTAGTACTTCTGGCTTTGAGAATACGACTGATAGCAGCTGACACACTTCACACTTAATTTTATTTGTAAGACAACATGTCGCCGAAAGATAAAACTTCTACCTCTGTGCCGGAGTGAAAGTCTACTTCTTCCGTGCCGGAGACCGTTTTCACGACGGGTATAGTGGAGCGGAGGCACGTTCCCGGGGATGGGATGGACGCGCAAGAAGCACATGGGCTTCCTTCCCCTGTTTCCGCTTCCCGGTGCAATAGATGTCACATGCCGCACATTCAGTCCGAGGAGGAAATCCAGGGCGAGAATTAATGAGTTAATGCGAATTGATGGTTGTGGGTGACGTGCAGCAGCGAAGGCCCACCGCACTGCTATATGAACGTCGAAGTGGTTCTTCATTGAAGGGGGAGGAGGGCTCCTCCAGATGACGGGTGAGTGGGGGGTGGGTGGGGAAGATAGTAGTGAAGAAACGAGACGGGTCCAGGGGTTAATAACGTAGAGAAGGAAGGAATGGGGGAGGAGGGCAGCAAGGGGTGTCGTCGTTCGGCCGTGGATGAAAGGAGGGCTTATATAGTAGTAGTAGGGGGGGGGGTTCATACGAGGGATTTGGCGAGGTCTCTATGGACGGGGGAGGGATATGCCCGCGTGTGGAATGCAGGGGGGAGGAAGGCCTTAACGGGTGGCGGCTGGGAATGCGTGCGGCAGAATCGCGAATTAAAGCGACGCTGGTCGAAATGAGAGGTGGCAGCGGGTGGGGGGGGTGGTGTTCCACTAGGAAAGGGAAATAGGGAGAGGGATGTCGCTCTTAACGGGAAGCCGCCCTTAACCCCTCGCCTCTTCCCCCCCCTCCCCCTATCCCCCACCCGTCCCTCTCGACTGTTATATGTTTACGACCACCCTTTAGCTCTCGCACATACATTTTTTTTAACGGTCTCCAGGTTTTCACGATTCCCCGCCGCCACCCATATATTTTATAATGGATTCCCATTTAGTCTCCGTTGAGGCGATCTCCCGGTTCGACGCCTTGCTGTCATCGACAGAGGTTGGTGGATGGGTGGGTGGTGGGCGTTTCGTGGGGGGGGAGGAGGGGGAGGGTGGTTTGATCGGGTGGTGGAAGTCGGGGGAGGGGGACGGGCGACAATGATGAAGAGGAGAAAGGGCTACGGGGTGCTCGAACCGTAGTTCAATCGTTCGCCACGGATGGCGCTTTGTGTGCTTCCTCGGCTGTGTGCATCTCTCTCCGCTCCAAGCTCATTCTGCATTTAATTGGTCGCTTTAGGGGGCGAACGGTTTCCTGGGGTCATTTTTCGCCCCTAGGATTACTGGGTGGATTGGTAAGGGAACAGTTATTTGGGGAAATGTGAAAAGCTGAGGAGAAACCCGGTGTCGATATTAATAAACTCTGAAACAAGAGTGCAAAGGATTCCTACCATTGAAATTTACATCCCTGCACTTCAAAGTGCTTCCCGAATGGAACCCTGGGAGGAATTGAGATTCGAATGGAAAATTTCTACCGCGGTCGGCATCTGAACCCGGGCCATTTGGGATGGGAGGTCTTTATTCTAGAATTGCTCTGCCATACCGACCCGATCCTTAGTATTTGCCACGCCGACATCGCCATATGACGCCCATTCTCATTCACTGATTGGTCAATCCTAAGACTGGTTGGCTGTAGCCCTCCACCCTTCCCTATCAAATGCTAGTTTCCATACCTTCTGGTATCTCTTCCAATGTACTTTCATCTTTCTCTGGTCCACAAACTTATTCCTGGGTCTTCCCCTGGGGACTTTTCCCTCAATTTTTTCTTTAATTATGTTATTCACAAATCCATTGACTCAGAGTGTATCCAATCCATCTGGTTCTTCCTTTTCTACTCTTCTGTACACTTCATCATTTCTTATTTTGTCCCTCCATTTCATCTTCAGCATCATCCTCCAGCATCAGGTGTCGAAAGCTTCTATTCTTTTCTGGTCAGCTTTTCCAATGGTCCATGCTTCGGATCCATAGAATGCTACGCTCCACACAAATGTTTTCACATACTGTTTCCTGGTTTGAGGTCCTATCTTCTTTGAGCACATCAGTTGTCTTTTTCCCATGAACGCCTTCTTAGCTTGGGCTATTCTCCGCTTGATGTCCGTTGCACTTCTTCCGTCCCACGTGATGGTACTTCCGAGATAGGTGAAGGAATCCACATGCTCTAATTTCTCTTCTCTCAGCGTGACTTCTACATTCAGCTTCCTCGCATACTGGGATTTCTATTCTTAGTCTTATTAATTTTCATGCTGTATTCTTGGATAACTTGGCCTATTACGGTTAGTGACCCTTGAAGATTATCGCGATTTCCAGCTATGACTGCGATATTATCTGCGAAGCGGAGCATGTTTATTTCTTATCCGTTTATCTTCATTCCGCTCAGTCCATTTTCTTGTGCTTCTCTTATGGCCTCCACCAAGTACATGTTGAATACTAATGGAGAGAGGCTGCATCCTTGTCTTACTCCTTTGTTAATTTTACCTTCTCCCAGTGGACCCATTCTCATTCACCGTTGAATACTCGGATGCTCACCAATGTTTTCTTTCTCGGTGATCTTCCTGAAACGTGAAAGATTTTCATAAATCAATTGCAGCGAGACAGAATCATCGGGAATAGATTTGTGATTTGGGATATCATCCAGGGGCAAATGAACGCTCTACAGCATCACCTTAGTCGCGGAACAGCCGCAGTAAGTGCAAAGTGGACAAATTTTCTAAAGACCTCGTCTTCTCGCAACGATGATGAAAATGCAGTGTGTGTTGTTATGTTGATGACGTCCCCAGAAAAATCCATCATAGTAAATTTTGGACTGCTCTAAAAAGATTTCTTTCTGATTTCTTTCTAAAAATATCTCTCTTAAGTCATACAAATTAGACTTTAATTTAACTATGGATGGATTCTGTTGAAAGAGATTATGATGTACGAATGAAGCCACGTGATCATATACCTGATTCATAAATTCTTTCTGAATGGTGGACCCTGATGGGCAATGTCTGAGGCATTTTATGATTAGGATTTTTGTCTCTTTTCCCCTAAAAAGCTGGAGGAAGGGTCAAGTAAGCTCGCGCTTTATAAAAAATAGACTCAGGTCGGTACCGGAAGCGATAACGTTAATCATGCAAAACATTAAAGGTCCAAAATCAAAACTGGTATCTTTCGTCAAATTATTTAAACTTAACGCGGTACATGTTTGTCAAACTTGTTTTTTTGGGTAACCTGCGTCATTAATTTTCCCAGGGCTACATTACCCGGTAGGTCATTCAGCCATGAAGAGGTCTCCGGCAAAGAAGAGGAGACGTCGGCTCGGAATATTCCCGACAAGGGATACCCACAAAACAACAGTGTTTCGTATCTTTTAGCTTGAAAACATGGTTATTTTCTACATACAATATTGAAAAATATTGCTAAATATTGGACTACAAAGTGAAGTGAATAATGTATAATTTGAAAATTTGTTTGTATGTTAATACTCTGGTTCATGATCACTGGTAATTAATGTTTTTTTTGTTCTTGTAATGAACACACGATTTTTTAAAAAATACTGCTTCTTGACTTTATAAAAAATCAAATTGTAATGTTCTGTTTTTGGCCGCACCAACCAGCTGTTTCTTTTTTTTCTATCTCGTCAAGATAACTTTATACGATATCAACTCCAACACTGGTTGTTTACCACAGGGGTGCCTATATTCCACCATATGTTAATCTATTGTCAAAGTTATTTGTAGTGAAATTTAGTGGAATAAATATTATCTATCTATCTTTCGGTTTGCTCGAATTAAAATGTGGCGTTCAGGACATTGAGGAACGCAAATAATCTGCGGGAATATTCTATGAGGTCCGAATTCTTGACGTGGTCGACCCGCTCAAGTGAGCCTTCCCTCCTCCCGCTGACCGCTCACACCTCCGCCGAGAGTGAATCACATCTCACCTTGGAATGAGCCACTCCCCGCCTCTCTCTCTCTCTCTCTCTCTCTCTCTTTCTCTCCTACTCCCTCCCATACTTTAGTCTCCCACTCCTCGGACGTCGGGAGACCCTTCCATTGTCCCGGACTTAATTATTGCCTCAACTTTCGGACAAGAGGGTTTGTCCGGACGGCCCTTGGAGCCTTCCCCTCCCCCCTTCGTCTCCTCCAACGTTTCGCCCTCCGCTCATCGATTTTGCACACCGCTCCTCGCGGAAATGCAACGCACCCGACAACGACGGCGGCGCAGGTCCCACCGCACCCGTGTCTCACGGGGAAAGAGCGGAAGGGAATACGCACCGCTCGTTCCCACGATGGAACTTTGTCGTCCACTACACTGACATGTCCCTTGTCGATCACGAAAACATGAGCTTCTGTAGATGTGGCTCTCATCTTTCATCAATCATGCATCCAGTCATGATTCGCTAAAGAAGTTTGCGGAAGGCATCGTTGATCAGATGATAAAATAACGAGCATATTTCATTTACGACAAATTGGTTAGAGGCCTTATAGCAATAAAATCATTCATTAACTATATCATCAGGTGACTGTTTCCTTCAGCCACACTTAAATATATGACAAGCGATATATAATTTGACTATTTTGAAGGTAAATTATAACGTGAAAGACTTTTGAGGTATAACATGTAAGCACGACGTAAATGATTATGATATACATTTTGTGTATATACCTAATGGATTTTATTTACAACGAATATACGATAAATCATGATCATTGAATTTGTGTTTTCTTTTTGCTGAATTAGTGCACATATAAAACTTCCTACATTTTCCGATAATTTGTAAAGCAGCTCATTTTACGTTTATAAAACTGATAGTATGTTCGGCGATGGTGTTTACAGAATTTCAACATCACATTTGGGTTAAAATTCACTCTTATATTAGCAGGAAAATCATCAATTAGTCCTTAAAATTTCTTAAAAGGAGGTCAAAGACTCAAGCGTCTATTACTCATTGAAAGCAGGCGTTTTCTTTCTCGCGATGATCCGCTTGGCCAACTAAAACAATGACTTTTAATGCTTTGTGTTCGTGCATATGACAAAATAACAACCCATCACTGGGAAATTGATTATATATTCCTTCACTTTCTGCATGAAGTGTTAGGGGAATTCTCATGTCTTTTTTCCATGGGATCTTGACAAAATATATGATATTACATGAGCAAGGTGTTTAACAGATTGCCGTTAAGGTTTACACGCAAGCAATTTACCCGTATCAGGTATCATCATCCCTTCAATACAATATTCTATTCATGTTTACCCATAAATTATGATAGCCTTTAGCTTCACAAAAATAGGTCTTTTCGAGCATACCTCCTCAGATCTATTAAGACACATGGTAACCATTTGTTACTTCAACGATTACGAGGCTATTTACATTTTTTCGATGGTCCCACGCTGTGGGAGTCTTTGCAGTCAATTTAAAGCCATATTTTCAAAAGGAAATCGTGTATATAACTATGACAACAGATCAGGGGAGCTTTCAGTCGGGCATTTATTGACCTGCCTCGTTGATGGGCCTTCATTTTTGCATCATTTTTACTCCTGCAGGGTGGCAAACGTCAGGGATAACGGGAAAACCTGCAATTGTTAAGGAATTTTGAACTTCTGGAAAAGTCAGAGAATTTTCGTAACAGTCGGGGAGAAACTGGAATAGGAATCCTTGTTATTTTTCTACCAATGCGTTTATCGGCCAGGCTTTCCCGCCCTTTATTTCACCAACTAAAACTAATGTCCGTCGCTGACGTACATTGAATAAGAACCATCAATTCGTGGAGTATTCAGTTGTGAATCTTACTTTTTTAGTTGTGAATCAGACGTACAATGTATCCCTTTTGTATATCTTATTGGGATATTTGCCTAGTTGTGTTAAAAATCATGATCACGATGTATTACGCTCATCACAAGGAAAACGAGGCTACACTATTCGGAAAATTTTACCTCGCCTTTTTTTTAACTTCCGAAACTCAGGACGAGAGGTAGCTGTAGGACACTAGCTAAGAGTAAATACATGCTTGCGGTTCTAAAAATATGAGACGATGATTAGAAAATTTTAAGCTGCCGTAGAAAATTTAATTCAGCAGAAAAAATATTCCAATAATAGGTGACCTTT
Source organism: Ceriagrion tenellum (assembly GCA_963169105.1). NCBI lineage: Eukaryota > Metazoa > Arthropoda > Insecta > Odonata > Coenagrionidae > Ceriagrion > Ceriagrion tenellum. Next base: position 12,254,673 of record OY720633.1, read on the forward strand.
TGGCGATCGGTCAGGTAAATTGGTAAATCCATCAGGGAGAAGTCAGGGAAAAATCACAGTAGCCACCCTGTCCTGACAAATCGTTAATATATGTCGAAATACCTCTCGGGCCTATGCATCCATGTCGTCCACCCGCTCCCCGGCCCCTGCAGCACCACTGGCAGCCGAGCGAGCACCAGAGCGGTGGTGTTTCCACTTCCCCGCCCCACGGGAACGCTTGCAGCCACTCCCAGGTGCCCGCCTTCGCTCTCAATTGATCGTCATCCTAGTGTCCGCTTGAACACCTTTGAATCGCTGCCCACCCCTTTCAAACCCACTCCTCCGTTATGCAACCGCCTCCTCCTCCCCCCACCCCACCCCCTCCCCCCCACGTTCAACGGCAATTGGCTCATAAGCCTCAAGAACAAATGGCAAGTTCCAAAAATATACTCCTTCCTTTCTCCTCCACCGAGAGAGAGAGAGAGACAGAGAGCGAGACTGCTTATTTTGCGCTCATGCAGAGCCAGCCGATTCACCACTATGTGAATAATTGCATTCAGGTCTGTTATTATTCAGAAGTAGTGACCCGTTTTCTGGTATATCAATGCAGTCACTAATATGTGATTCAGAGTCAATGAACCGGGGAGTAGAAGGGAAGATAAGTGAAAAAACGAAGATAGGAGAAGATAGGCGCTTTTTTGAAGGGGTAGATATCTGTAAAAAAAACAAAATGAGCTTATCTTGTCTTTGGCGTGATTTTTTCTCTAAATCGCTAACTAATTTACCATCGCGCGCCAACGATTTTGTTTTAACTGATACTGCCTAGTTTATTTAATATTTAACGGCAGCAGAGCAAACAATTCACATAAAATATTTTTCAAATCAATAGGGTAAGGGAATATATTGAACGCCCGTCAGTAATTGGTGTTACAATATTTCCAAAATGCTATTTTTCTTCAAGACATCAAATGGCATAAATACTCTTAACCGAAAGTGCATAAGGCTCTCTGTATATTTTGTGCTATTTGTTCTCTCAATGATTTCAATATCTTAGGTTAAGCCCATATTTTTATGTTGCAATTGTTGACTGATTTCCTCACCATGGTTGAATTGTTTTCAATTATTCTGAATGTGTATTACATTTTTGAGCGATGTCATTGTTGCAGCGAATGTTTCCGCGGACATATCCAGGTGACTTTCCAGATTCTCCACGCTCCGAAAAACCCAGAAAGGTCCACCATATGATATCGTTTTTTTTAACTGAATAAAGAATTTCGGATCAGATCTCGTTCATAACGGTAGAAAAATATAGGTACAAAACTAATCGAGTCTCTCTTGCTCCATCTTGCGGTCCAGGACTTTCTTTTAGATTTGAAGTTCATTTGCAAAAAAGTTCAATTTAAAAAATTAAAATTAAAAAATTTAATTTAATTTAAAAAATAAAATTTAAAAAAATGAAAAAAAAAAATTTTTTAATTAAAAGATAAAAATCAATTTCGGCTTCTTCAATGTAGTTCATTATCAGCCATGTCTTTCTATTTATGGCGGCGCGATATCCGATACGATGCTTTGAAATAAGTGGCTTCTTTCCTCCCTGTGAATGACAGATGCTGATGTAATGTAGTCGTGTGGTCCGACTTTTGGACGATGAATACTTCAACGAAGTGGTTTCTCGAGCTCTCAGAGTTGGGTGGGCGATGTCGGCCCCGGTGGGGGCGGGGTCAAGTCCTCACCTGCTAAACCGAGGGTCGCGGGAGATTATCCACTGCCCATGACATGGATGTTGGTGTGTGATAAATCAGTTAATTGTAAGAGAGGACTGTACAGTCCTAAATTCGCTCACAATAAAGACAAGACAAAGACAAAGTTGAAACTACTCGGGGAACTGTGCACTTCTATATCGGGTCCCTCGAAGATAAAATGATGTGGGAATCGGAAGATGGGGGCCACGTTCCTTCCACGCAAACAGGAGGTTGCCGACATTGCCTTCCCCGTACGCAGACTCCTGGCCTCCCCCTCACTCTCCCACCCCCCCACGCCCCCAGAATGGTCTCCCTCTCTCTTCCCTTCCCATCCTTTCCCTTGGCCACCTCTCGTTTCGAAACTGCTACTCTGGGAGACGAGGCGTGTATGTACGTATGTTTTTCTGACAGAAAATCTTCACCTATTGGCCATAAAAGTGAAATATATTAGACAGGCGGTTTGTAAAAGGGGAAATATGTACGCGTGCATGCATTCTCCTTCGCCTCCTCTACCTCCAATTTCTATATTGCCTTTCTTGATGTTGATACATCCTTATCAGACTTTAAATTCCAGATCTCTGTTCAAATCAAAACCAATTAATATGCAACAATATCTTCATTACAGCAACTGCCACCCCTCCAATGACAAACTCTCCCTTCCCTTCTTCCTGTCCATCCGTGGCCACTGCATTTGTAAAGTTCCGTCTCCACCAAACCTCCTCCCACTATAGACTCCAGCATCCTTCATACTTGCACCACTTATTTCCCAGGCCTGCAGTCGATTAATTTCATTCTTTAAGACCTTGGTCCCATTCTGATAAACCGCCCTTCCACCGCTTATATTTTTCCATGCCTCCCTCAATCACCTATAAGCGTCCTCCCAACTTGTCTGATATTTTTAAATCCATCAAACCTCTTTCCAAAACCCCTGTTGCACACAAACCCACTTCCTCGCCTTGTAATTGGCCTGTATAAAATTTATATCCGATCTTCACCTCTACCCATCTTCCCACCCTCCTCCTTCCTCTAGCGTCACCAGCAATGAAGCGCATCACCCTCAATATAAACTCTGCCTGGCTTTCTACATTGGCAACTTCGACTTCCCTTAACGAACGTATCAAAAATCTCCGCGCTAATTTCAAAAATCTCATTGGGCCGAGTCCCAATGTTGCCGGGATTTCTTTCCCTATTTAAACTGTCCATAGTTACAAGGGTGCTATGAGGTTTTCCATGGCCTTCTCTCTGATGGTTTTCACGTGAGAGGTCGCCTCACTGGGTTCAGACGTCTTTTGCATCCGCATCACTAAGGAATAGACGCGAGCCGGATTCACGAAGACATTATTAGAAGTGGTTGGTTGGTACGTTCCTGCTGGGAATTTCAGCTCGAGATTCGTTTTTACCGCTCGATACCCAAACGTAAGTGTTTTTGGAGTGTGGTTTTGATGAGAGGAGAGTGAGACGAATGTGATCGTTCCTCCCTGCTCGTATTTTCAGATTAGAGCCGCCACGTTTGGACTTGAATGCATGTAGCATTCTCAAAAGACTCGCCCGTCTTGGCCTCGTTCTTGATTTGGAAATTTGAAATCGTGGACGAGGATTATATGAATCGGCTGGCTCCGCCGTCCATCCGCTCGCTCTCCAGACCGCCTTCCTTATTTTCCCCAATGGAAAAATGCGACGCTGTAGACATCTTTTCCACCCGCTGGATGTTTGAGCGGGTCTGGAGGATGATCTGCGCAACCCCATGTAAATGCTTCCCTTATGACCTTATTCTCTTCTCTAAACGTCGTACCGACACGTCCAATCAACTCTTCCTCAATCGCGGATCGCCATGGACAACCCCGCCATTCAGATTCGGTTTACTCCACTCAACTCCGTCACTGACAACAAACGGACGCGTGCTTTCCCTTTGCACTCGACTTATGAATGTCATCCCCCCTCCTTCCTCCACCCCCCCCCCTCTTCAGGCCCCGTATTTCTCGGTCCCACGGGCGACCCCAGCGACTCATTAAGTGAAGTTTTTAAATCGACACCCATCGAATCTGAAGAGAGCGCGAATGATAATGATGACGAGGAGAACCGAAGGAGAAAAGAGGAAGGCATGCTTCCGCCTCCTCCCGCTTTTTCTCCTTCTTTCTCGCCTTCTCGCTTTGTGCTCTACGCGAGAGAGAACGAGCGAAGAAATCCCTTCGGAGAGAAAGAGGCACTGCTGCGGGAAGGAGCGGGAGGTCGCGCGCCGAGTCACCGCGGTTTGCCCTCCCGAGGGGCCGCCCCCCCTAACTGAATGGCGGGCAGCGGAGCGAGGGCATACTGTTCGCAAGAGGCGGGGAGGGTTGAGTCGTGGGGGAGAAGGGATGGAGTCCCTCGGGATCATGTGAGGAGTGGGAACTTGCAGTCGGTTGGGAAACAGTAGGTAATTTCTACATCTACATCTACATAATACCCCGCGAGCCGCCGCCTGGGTGTGAGAGCTTGGCAGGGAGTGTTCGGTCACCAGCCGTGTAAAGGTGTACGTTTTTTGGAGATGAAATAAATGGTGTATTATAGGAGTGTATTTGGTGGGGCTCAATTTTATCGTGGTCGCTGATTGGTCGCGGAAAGAACGAGTTTTTGTACCTATCTGTTCGGCAGAGTGTCTATCATATTTTATCGCATCTGTCAGACCTAGAAATGTAGTGAGGCGTCATAATCATACCCTCTGTGTCGCTCTGAAACACACCAATTCTGAATATCTCAAGCAGCCTAAACCTAGCGTGTAGCCTCCGAGTCTCTAGGGGCTCCCACCTTAATCCCTCTGAAAGTTGTGAGAGACTATATGTACGCTCGTAGCAGTTTTTAATGAAGCGCGCTGCTTTCCTTTGTATTTTATTAATTTTTTTGGATAAATCTATTTGGCCAGGTTCCCAAACGCTCGCGGCGTATTCGAGGTGTGGCCTAACCAGATCGAAGTAGTACCTCTCTTTGACTTTTTCATCCGAGGACCTTCCTATTATACGTTTAACAAAACCTAGTATCTTTAATGCTGCGCCACGTATGTTCTGTGTGTGTAATCCCCACGATATATCATATGTTAAGGTAATTCCAAGTTATTTGACTGTATCTGAATATTTTATGTTTACTCCACCCACAGTATACGCATGGCATTTTTGTAAATCCCGAAGCACTTGCTCTCACTCGCCTGCGGAGCCACCTCCCCACGGAATCTTGCTGAGACTGAACTTTACAGTGACGATGAATATTGTTCCATACTCAAGAATATTCAAGATTTTTAAATTAATGAACTATTCATACCAAGTTTGAAATTCGCTATGAAAAAAAATCATTTGACTTGACGGGGATTCGAACCCGGATCTCCCAATTGCCGGTCAGGTGTGTTAGCCAGTTACACCACCAAGCCATCTTCCTTCAAGGAGAATTTCGAGGGGGGTTCGTACAATGTCATTTTTTAAAAATGCAATGTTTGGAAATTCAACTATTCATGTTCAGGAAAGGTTTCTCCGGCGTTCAATCCGAGTCACGTGCTATTTATGAGCCTATTTTAGAATGGCTTGATCTTCATCTTCAGGGCTTGTTAGTCCTTTTTAGACTCTTTAGCATATTTTCACGAGAATAACTGAATTTGCGACCGCTTTTGCCAAATCATTGGATATTACATCAACTGATGGACTTGCTGTCAACCAAAGACAAAACAGGTAGTTTGATGAAGACATGGATAGTTTATTTACTTAGACTTTGATCCATTCATCTTCGTTTGAATATGAATTTTATCATCTAATTTCAGTTGTGGTAACTTGAGGCGACGGTCAACTTAGGTCATTTACATCATAAAATATTAGTGATTCGGATTGTGGCCGTCCGCATTGTGTCGCGTAATGAAATGGCAGTGGGCGCGCGTCAATATCATACGGCCCTATCAAGTGAATGATGCCATAGTCGAAATGCTTGGTGATAAATTAGGGTAGAATTAGCGCCATTCTATCGATAATGTCTATCAAGTACGAAAGGTTGCATAGTTTGGACAAGGAGAGAAGGAAACGCGGAGGAGAGAAGAGAAACGCGGGATAGGAATGATGCATTTCCTATTGAAACGCAAAATAGGTATCCAGAGATTAGTTCTATGTAACGGATGAGCTACTGTACTTAATGATCCCTCAACGAGGTACTCCATCAGTAATCGGTAATACGCTGAAAAGAACCTCCACCAATTGGAAAGTTTCTGAACCGAAGATTGTAAAGAACAGATTCCAATTGTATTTTTTTCATCATTAGAAGCTAGAAAACGCTGTGCTTACCTCAGTAATTGAGATATTCTAACCTCAGAATTTATCTGATCATTTTTCCTGTATTCACTTAAATTGGTAAATAGGTAGGTGGAGAGATGCGCTATGATAATGTCATCAGGTAAGTATCAGATATTGCAAGGTGCACCGCAAATACCAAACTACCTCCGATTATCCTCAGTTATTATAACGATATCCCATTGGCAGCATGCTACCTTGCCTTCTGACATGCCAATGACTTCTCATTCAGAAAGTCATGAGGATCTGTGAGCGGTTCTCATTAGTTTGTTTTGCATCTAGCCGAAGGTATTTTCTCTTCGATGACAGATAAGCTGATTGGTTGCTTCGTCTGGAGAATCAAATAATTGAAAGAGGGAAAATATTTTGGCCATCGGTACGAATAAGCCTCCATTTGTATCAGCGCATTATGTTTTGCGAGGCTGATGGAGGCACAAGACGGTATGAGAGCGAAAACATTGTGAGAAGTCAAAGTGAGTAAAATTCACTTTTCAATCACCTCGGGACTCTTTCCATCTCGCGTTTCGTTTTCCTCTCACTGTCGCTTCATTTTATCTTCAAATAACAAAATCTCTGTAGATTTTTAAATCCTGTATGTAAAGGAAAAGACGTTTACGGGACTTTACATTCAACGGCTCTTCGTGTGATTCAGGGCCGACAAGTATAATAGCCCAATGACTCTAATAAAATGATTTTTATGAACTTTACCGCAACAAGTACCTTTGCACTAACTTACCTTTTTAACTTAACGTTAGTTTTAGTGCTATTTGCTTCAAAAGGGCCATATTTTTCATTCTAAATAGATAATAAAGGCTGTGCTAAGTTTACCCTTTTTAAATTCCGTTGTCTCGGGCGTGACTTCGTGGAATTTGCTTAACATTGTAAATGAAAAGTATAACTTAGTTATTCCACATAGATTTATTAATCATCATCGGCTCATATTAATCATAATCACGTCATCATCAGGATGATGACGAGCTTCGTCGAAGCCTAGGTCGTCCTCTTAATAAATCTATGTGGAATAACTAAGTCATACTTTTCATTTACAATGTTTACCCTTTTATTTTATTTCAACCCTGAAACAGGCAATATAGTCCTTGTTTGCCAATCCCAGAATCCTATTTTCGTCTTTCTATCACGCCATAACTTTCCTCCGAGTAAAAAAGAAGGACGGTGGACAAGATGGAAAGATATCTTTTCTCCGCCATTCTCTTATTTATAACCGACCCATGTGGGCAATTTTCCGAATCTCTCTCTATTCAACTTATTGATCGTAACCGGCCACTCGAAGCATTTGAGCGAAAAATGGCCTTCGCGTTTGAAAAGGGAAGGATGAGTCGGAGTGAGGGACGGGAAGGGGGCGGATTACTTTGCTCCTCGCTCGCTTCAAAGGAGAGACGAGAGAGAGAGGGGTGGCGGGCACGAAGGGCAGGCCAGGGGGGGGGGAAGGGGGTGGGTGCCTCCACCACCACCAACACGGCACGGCACGGCCAGCGGGCACGCACGCGCTTCAAATCCGCGCCCCGCACCCCGCCCGCTCCGCGCGCCCATCCGTCCGTCCGTCTGTGGGATTAAGGGAGAGAGGTGGGGACGTACCTCATTAGCCGCGGCCGCTCGCTTTGTGGCCACGCTTTGTTGGCGCGCCTCGTGAAATCGGTGGAAACTTCTTTCCACAAATTTCCCTCCGTCTCTCTTTGTGTTCACCTCCGCCCCCCCTCCCCTTCGCCACCCCCCTCCCTACCCCCTCCCATCCCCCACTCCAACCCCCTTCGACATTGCCTTCTCCTCACCTTCTTTCGTCTTCCCGTCCACCCGGTAATCTCCTCGTCAACTCTCGCTACAGTGCTCGCACATCCTCTCGACCCCTCCCCTCTCCCATCCCATCCCCCCTTAGGAAAATTAACCTCAGAACGGTCTGAAGTTTTCTGGAGTCACCTCAGAAAATATGAGGTTTACCTGATGTCACTTCAGAAAAAGTAGCAAATTGGAGGTATTTCTGAGGTCTTAGGTAACTGAAACGCGAGGTTTTCCTGAGATTACCTCAGAATTTGAGGTTTAGTCTCCCTGAAGTTATTGCCTTGTGAGGTTTACCTGAGGTTACCTCAGCACTCTGAGGTTTTTTCTGACGTTAATGGGATGTGAGGTTTACCTGATGTTACTTTCAGAATCTGAAGTTTCTGAAATTATCAGTTCGTCCCTTAAATAGTAATCTTGGGTTCTGTGAACATTTCTGTGAATATTTTCCTTGGACCATGACTGAAAATACATCTAACCTACTGACTCAGACCACCCAAATAACGCGCAGTACTGCCATATATGTTCGTCTGGTGAGGTAAACCTTGAGTCTGTGTGTTGAAGTAAACACCTGAAGAGCTCCCATGTCCATCCAGAGGTAAACCCCACAGTAACCTCAGCTTTGAAGTGAGGTAATCCTCAGATTAGACTTTCGGTAAACTTCAATGACATCTTTGATGAAACTTCAGGTAAACCTCACAGCCACCTCAGCTATTACTGCAGGTAAACCTCAGCTATTACTGCAGGTAAACCTCACAGACATGTTCTCCATAACTTCAGGAAAACCTCACAGAAACCGCGGCTATTACTTCAGGTAAACCTCACAATCACGACAAAAATACCTCTAGTTAACTTCAAAAATACCGCCGGTTTACCCCAGGAAAACTCCAGACTGGTTCGAATTTACCTCAGAATAGTCCTGAGGTTTTGTCCGGAGTTTCTTTGAAGTTTTTTTTTGAGGTTTTCCTGAAGTAATTTTTTTTAAGGGCCATCCCATCGTGAAATTCTCGTGAAATTTCCCTCTCCTCTTGTTTTCCTCCATTCGGTATCTCCGCTCTGTCCTCAAGCCGGGAAAAATTCCGTCTACCCTAGGATTCATGCACTCATTTTCGTAGATGAAACTCAAGGTGTCGTGTATAGCTGTAATACTTCAGATAAACTATCTCCGACAACTAAGGTAATTTCAAACCGACTGCTCGCCCCTCGCAGACGGGGGCAACACCAACAGGGGCAGGAGCAATGGATAGTTTTCCCATCCGAATTTCCTTGGTTAGGCCCGCGCTATTTTTCAGATATGCATCTTATTCTTCGTCGTAATTGATTTATGCTCCACATGCATGCCCTGGAAATCATTTCGTCTCAAAAGACACGACCAAACCACTCTCATATCTATGTTGGGAGCCACCTTTCCGATTGAGCATGTCTTATACCCCTCAGCATAATATGTAGGTGCCAACATTCATGTGTACAACATGTGTACGAGTGGAATTAAATGAACTTTGTAACTCCTACACAGTCGTATGCCTCGCTCTGTAACTTTCACGGCATGACGAAACTGGTCGGGGTGCAAATATATTGTGCGGAAGTCACTCAGTTTTCAACATTTCACTCTCTCCCTCATATGAACTCTAAACTCCACAAAGTCAGCTCGTGAACCATTGTAGGCATTCCGACATTTGCTCCAACAGATAAGGATTATATTTGTATGACATCACCAACTAGTATTTATGGCTTCAACTAACATATGTTCAGACCCAGTAAAAGACTATTTATCATTAAATATGCCCGAAATATGCGAAATTTCTCGTTAATTCGTTTAAGAAATTTTTCATGTACGTTTAGGTATATTCTTCGCTAGTTTTCAGCCCTCGTTCCTCCGCGCACTCGTATCATTTTTGAGTATCATTTCCGTGGAGTCCAGTCGGAAGACACGCGCAATAGCCTTCTTGCGCGAGATGTTCAATAAATGCCCGTCACGGTGATCGACGAGACGACCGCCACTTCGGAACTCCGGTGTGCCTGCGAATCTCTCGGCGACCCTTCCTTCCCAATCTCATTTGCAAGCTTCCTTCCGATCCATGGACCACGATGATTTCCCTCACCGCACCGCACCGTCTCCCCATCCCACGTTGCCCACCCCCCACCCACCCCCTCCCTTCCTCCGGCACCCGACACCCCTTGGACAAACAGCCCGCTCCCGGCCCATTACAGAGGCTTCCGAAGACCCGAACAAACTGGAAAAAGGAATAACACGGTCCATCGTCACAGGAAACAGAGTTGATTGAACGAGGGGATACGGGGAGTTTCCAATTATTGGTTACAAATTATTTTCGCCAATCACTCACGCGTCGATCGGACCTCCGAGGGAACGTGCGAGAGGCTTTTATTTTTCCATAACGGCACATTTGAGAGCGACGACGAGAGAGCGTTGTTCACATCGGTCGGTGTATTGAATTTTGTGATTTCCCTGCGGAGTTTTAACTTCTCGAAATTAAATTTTCATGATATCATTCACCTCTTTAAAGCTGTAGATGTACATCATTGGTTTGGTTTCTTTTTGTCACGAACGAATTGACTTTATTGGTATGGTTGTTTGGAGGTTGAAATAAAATTTCTCGTTGATTATTTTTTCCAGCATTTTCCCAAGCAATAATGAAGCCACGGAGATAATTGGAAGAGGTAGCTCAATGTATTGTATGTATCGGATAAGAGTATTTTGTTGTAAGTTTTGTCAATATCGAAGAGAATGCTTTCTGATTCCCGACTAAATCCTATGACATACAAGCAAACACATAAACAAACCTCATGTATCGTAACCTATGACACATAAACAAACCTCATGTATCGTAACTTAATTTCTCTCCAATGGGTTCTTCTCAGCGGTCGAAAATTTGTCGATCTTGTAGAAAATGTACGCATATCGATCGCAATATCTTCGAAATATTTTTCCAGTTAACGATTGAAAATGGGAGCCGCGGAGTGAGGCTGAGGCGGACGATAGGGTGCATGGGTGAGTTATGCCTTGCGTCACGTGCACCTCCCCGAGTGCGTTCGCCAACCGCGGCGAGACAAGGGAAGCGACACCCGAGGACACTCCCGGCCAGAGACATCTGCCGGCGGGTTGGAACGCCAGTGATCGTTTGCCGATCTAAGTGGGCCTATCTGCTCACCATTTATTTCCTCCGCTCGGCTTCCGAAATCGATGTGAGCTGTGTGCAGTGACGGATGGAATGAAGGTGAATTGTAGAGGCGTTTTCTCCGAGGTAAAGGAAGACATCTAAGAAGATTCGGGCACTCAAGGGTGTTGACTATGAAGGAATTGGCCTAGAGTGCTCAGTGAGAACGTCTTTCTATGGTTTGTCTCGATCTAATAAGTCAGCGCCTTCATTATTACTCAGTCAAATTTTTAATCTTGTATTACCTGCGTTTGGATATGTTTTCCTAACAAATATCCAAGATCTATAATTGGTTATTGGATTGCTGCGAATGTTGACACCAAATGTTGTAAAGAACCGAGAGAAAGCTTGTGTATAAATGATTACGTATAATAAAGAAAAGACTGAGCATTGCTCAATTGACGTGTACATTAACCATAGTTCATTCTTCTTTTAAATTGCAGTATCGAGATTAGCAATTTCGTGAAAATTGGCCAAAAATGTTGGGATCGGTGTTAGTTTCCTAAATCCAATGTTATCTTTATTTCTATTTAAAGATAAATATTCGCGATTTGAGAGTCTATGAGTGAATTTAATAAGAGCATATAAATATCTCGCGATATTTTGTAAAAATTTAATTTTCTTTGCCAAAGAACTTTCCTACTAAACTTCTATTTCTTGTGTTACAGGTTTCCCTCAGCTGAAAAACTCATTTGCAACTGGTTCCTGCATGCCTGGTAAGTATTTCCTATTCAAACGGAAATCATTTATAGGCATAAATTATCTCTATAAGATAAGACAATGAAAACTTTCATTCCACGGATACGTTAAAGCAGACCCGAAGAGTCGAAGGCTAAGCCACTTTAAATTTAATGCAATTATTAACTAACGGACACTTACCGATATAAAATTCTGCTCAAAGTCCAATAATCGCTATTAAGATAATAGTAATTGCATAAGCCCGTACACTAAAAAATATATTTTCGTATTGTGAGCCGTAATACTTGAAATTTCCGCTGTCTATTTAAAAAACAGTATTGAGAGCTATTTGTGTTCAAAAATGCTCAGTGGATATCGAATCATATAGAGGGTTAGCTGATGAAAGCATGGTGTCGTTAGGTGTAGATACTGCCGGCTCAAACGAGCACCGTTACATGTCGGCTTCGATTACTTTTTATACCGCGTCTGCGTTTGAACGCTAATTATTTTAAAAAATGCTATCGTAGCTTGTCAATTTTAAGATGCCAATGTTGCTATGAAGTGTTATATTTTCATGAAAATCATGCTGATGACACACGTAACCTTTAAACAGCGAAAAATTTGGTAAATAGGAATTCCAGTAATATAACGAAAAAGGCATATATTTATTTTCTAAAAATACAACAATTATTAGACATCATTACCAATTAATTCAAAATAAGAGTAATCGAAAATAGTTTATTAAAATTCACACAGAGAGAAGTGTTATAACAAAATGTCTTCGTTTTCCAATTAATTAAACGATTCCAGTACACCTGTAGTTATATTATGCTGAAATCTGAACTGATATAGTGAGTTTCCAGTGAGAATTTAATTCCTCATTTGTCTTTTTATTTGTTAAAATGCCACTTGATGTACTTGTCTCTTGCGTGAAAGTCATAAAAGTAACTCAGTAAACTCTTTTTACAGAATTATCAGGTATTTTTTTCTCATTTGTATAAAATACAGAAGCGTGCACTAGTTAATGTTAATCAATGATATTCATCCGTATCGATTTTGTATTGAAAGACTCGAACCTAATTCGATAAATCCAGGGTAGTGTAATGAAACACAAGTCAAGAGTTGTCGTATGAAATTCACATGCATCGCGTATAAACATGCGATATGTACATTTTTATTTATTCTCCTCATAATTATGCATTATATAATACAAATTTTGAAGATCTGAAAAAAAATGAAAATTTCGCAAATTTCCCCAGTGCTTGGGAGAGTGAAAATTCCCATGCTTTCGGATGTTCACATTAGGGTGTGGGTCTTATAAATCCCCGCACGGGCATTAACTTTCCGGAATCCTGATGATCGAATCTGGGGCTCACAGTGTCCTGAAATTGTCCGCTGGGATCCTCGCCACACCCCAGACGGTCGGGTGTGAGAGGCGGACCGAAGGAGAAGCAGTGAATCAGTCCCCTCGGTGGAGTTTGCATCGACATCCCTCGGTCAGGGAGCACACGGGTGCGGCCAGCGGTCAGCGGGGCGGGCACCATGTGAAGAGAAGTGCCTCTGAATGAAACGGCCAGCCTTTTGATGCGAAGGCGCCTCCGTCAGTGGCGGGAGACGGACCTGAATGAATAAATAAATAAAATAGCCGGCGGGTAGAAAGTTGAGAGGGTGGTGCCTTTTTTGACTCGACGGAGCAAAATAGGTGGGAGGAAAGATTTAAAAATAAAACCAGGACGGTTAGCGTTAAAAAAGACGTAAGGGTGTAATTTTTGTTTTTAATTTTCGACCGAAGTAAAACGGATTTGCCAATGGAAAATTTTGAATTTGGTATCATGTCGTCTCGCTGGCGATTTTTAACGAACTTTGATTCGCAGTGGGGATGGGGTGAGGGATTGTGGGAGATAGGGGTCAGAGGCGTTGCCGCCTGGAATGGGAGACCACTTTTTGATGAGCAGCAGTAACCTGCCGTTAAAGGTCTCTCGATGTCGTCCAGTTTTGACTTTCAGCCGTTCAGACATATTTCGTGAATGAGCGTCGACCACTCGTCAGTATGACGTGAGAAACTTGTGGCCCGCAGACTTTCTATCATTTCATATTATATTTCAAATTATATCATCTATTTCAAATTTAATCTAAGTATAAATTCATGATGGTGTATTTGATTGCGCAATAAAATACGTTAAAGTCATAGTTTAAAAGTGTATATTGTGTTTGGTGCGGATACATCCAACTATCCCGGTCCACTCCATGTGAAGGGGTTGAAACTCAGACAGAGTAATTTTATTGCAAAACTGCAAAATAATTGTATAGCAAAAAATTGCATAAATAATAAGTACATTACACAATACCTGAATTTTAAACCTCCAATAGCATTGCTCTCGTCGGGTATGTTCGTGCGATGAAATACGACGTTTGCTTTTGCACCTTTACCCTAAAATCATAACGAAATAGACATTTTTCGTTGCTAGTAATGGCCAGCGGCTACACTGCATTGAGACAACGCCGTTAGCTCGCCTTTAAGGACTGACGAGACAATACACTGAATTGGGTAACAATTCAACGCTTCGTCTTCCGCCGTCCGGACACAACTGCACGTTTCTGACAGAATGAACGTCCTGAAATATGTACCTAAGGTACTTCACAGAAATTTGCCTTTCCTTTTTTGGATTATTAATTTACCAGTAATATATGAGGCAATCGCAATTTGATACTGTGATCCTACAGGTACTCAATCACTGATGTCATTCAGTTGAATTTCAAGCAAAAAGCAATAACAGATCTTTATTCATCAAACACCAATGGTGAATCTGTGGAGATTCTTTCATGGAAAGGAATTCAATTTCTGAACTCTTCACTATTGCAGTTGAGAGAAGCAAGCAATGATTTGTGCGGAGTCCATTGTTTCTTCATCAGAGTAGCGAAGGAGCGACCGAATCCAAACATGCTTGCTACGACGAGCTCATCCAATTGGACGCTAGGATTAAGCGGTTCCTTTGAAATTATGTGTCGCTTTGTGTACAATCAACACTTCTTATTTTTACCGACGGTGGTTACAATAAATAATGTCCCTATCAGGTTTAACTTTACCTCGATGATGGCGTTTTATGGCGGAACCATGGTCGGTAATTACAGAGTAGTTTGGAGCAAGAGATTTTTTTCTTGATACGTGTTGCCTCAAAGTTAAGGTAGTCCGAGCGAAATATCATTTTACTTAGAAAACAATGAATTTGGTCTCATTATAAAGAAAAACATCTCATCTGTCCAATGACACCGAAAAGTTTTACCCCTTACCACATTACTTTTGGAGATATTTTCCGAAAAATACCAGCCCATTTACATAGGAAATGGTACGTGTATGCACTCTAGAGAGACATCATTACAAAATGAGGTATTTATAACACTTAGATGTCGTAGGAAAACTAACAGCGTGTAGTTTGTATGTTTTCTCAACTATATTTGAAAATTAATCATATTGCTACCACAGTAGGTTCTTGGGTATCACAATAAACCTTCGGTTTTGAAGGAGTTTCAAACGTACCGCGCGAAACAAATGAGTCAAGTTAAGGACTTATTTAGATATTTTCATTTAATTACGAACAATTTCTGTCATATAGAAGTATACTATTGCACCATTAATAATGCAATTTATAATTGATGTGTCCTACAGCTGGTGAAACTAAAACGTATAATTCGAATATGGTCTCTGTTGTGACTGGGGAACTATCTCGCTCGGACTTCCTTAAGCTATGAAACTTGAAACGTGTGAAGCGCTCGCTCTTGGCGTGCGTGAGCAGAGAGGCCTCAAGGGGATGATGATGACAGAGTCGAGTCCGATTTGCTTTCTCTCGTCGGCGTCGGCGGCGTCGGGCGCACTTCAACGCAGGAATACAAACAAGATGGTGACTTGATGGTTCAATATGGCGGCGCGGTCCCCTTGTGACGTTGAGTTTTGGGGCGTGTGGTGAGGGGAAGGAGGTGAGAGGGGTCCTAGAGGGAGGAGTGGTGGAGTGTGGAAGGAGGAGGGGAGGAAATAGGGGGGGGGGAACCGGGGGGAGAAGCGGTCCGGAATGGATGCCTCCCGGGGGTGGGTCGTGAGGAGGTTGAAAGTTTTCCGCGGGCGCAGCGGGGGGGCGTTGTGCGGCAGGAAATGGAAAGTAGGGGAGTGGGAGGGAGCGGGGGAGTTGTGAAGGGGGGAAGTGGGAGGGGGGAGGGATCGTAGTCTACAGTGTTGAATCCTCGCCCGCTTGCGTCGTCGTACTTTTCCATCCCACCCCCACCCCCCACCCCGTCCCCCACCCCCGTCCTCTCATCGAAAGGTTTTCAGTGTCCAAGAGAAGGAAATTCCTCGGATGGAGAAGATGAGAGCTACTCACCAATTTCTTTCAATCATGCGTCGGGCAGCTTTTAAGGCAGTCAGAGCGAGATAGTTCCCTAATCATAAGAGAGACCATATTAGAATTATACGTTTTAATTTCACCAGCCTTAGGACACATCAATAAATTAATGTATTTTTTTCACGCGGTGCGTTTGAAACTCCTTTAAAACGGAATGTTTTTTGTGATACCCAAGAACCTACTGAGGTGACAATATGATTCATTTTCAAAAATAGTTGAGCAAACATACAAACTACGCGCTGTTAGTTTTTCTACTACATCTAAATGTTATAAATACCTCATTTTGTAAGTAATGTCTCTCTGGAGTGCATGAACGTACCATTTCCCATGTAAAGGGGCTGGTATTTTTTGGCAAATATCTCCTAAAGTAATGTGGTAAGGGGTAGAATTTTTGGTGTCATTAGAATGGTGAAATATGTTTCTTTAAAATGAGACCAAATTCATTGATTTCTAAGTAAAATGATATTTCGTTCAAACTACCTTAAATCGTTTGCGACTTTAACCCAACTCATAGCGAATTGTATAAAGATATCTACCCAAACAACGCAAAAATTTGTTAGACCTTCGATCAAATTATTTGAAATGTAAAACTCAAGGAGAAATGATAAGAGCAAAATTGGACAAAAGCCGTTTTTGTTACGACGCATAATTAGGAAATTTTTATCTCTATCTCGTTTGAAATCATTGTGTGAAATATTCTCACTGGAGAGTTTGGTTCTTTCAAACGTTTTTGTGCACTTTTCCAGAAGTACATTCATTGATCATAATTTCGTCTCTCAGCTACGTGGAAGAAATACTATTTCTAGGAGAGGTAATTGATTTTTCCAATTATTCCTCGCTCTACTTTATTCTTGTGCATTAGTGTTAACGCTTCAGCATTAATGAACAAATGCAAAACATCTGTACATTTTCATTTCATTGCAAGGGCGATATTTGAATATTAGAATTGATATTAAATTCTACGATTTCCTTCGAATCTATTATTGCACGCAGATCGCATTTTGCAGTCAAAAACCTTCCAATTTTACTTTAATATTTCATTGGCCGGGAAACGAAAAAACATTCAACCAATTATTTTAGAATAATTAATCAAATGATACTTAAAATCTTTGCATCACCACATCCTTTTCCATTGCTCGCTGTCACCATGGAGAATTTTGTAGATTTTAAAAATTCGCCTGGTGTCAGTCGCGTCCCTCATTCACCGTCCGTTTCACCATCTCCTCGCCGCCACCATTGGCCGAAACGCTCGCGGCGGTGCCATAATTCCTTTCCAACTCCAACTGGGCTGACAGGGTTTCACGAAAGGCAACCGTCCAAAATAATTGGGAGCCGTGCTTTAGTTCGAAAATTAGTTTGTTTGCCGTTGCTCTGCTCCACCAATTTCCCTGGCTACTTGCCAGGGAGAGTTTAAATTTGCTCGTCCGGGTGACTCCAACCGTCAGTCCGGTGGAGCTGGTCTCTGAGGACGACAGGGCTGGCGGGGGCGGGGGGAGGAGGAGGAGGGGGCGGGGAAGCGGGGCGGGGGCGGGAGTCGGGCTCGCTCCCAGGTGAGGGACAGCGTCCTGCGAAGGGGGTGGGGGGGATGACTTGATGGTCAGCGGGCGACCCTGCGAGGGAGGCAGAGACCCTTCTTCGAACGCCTCCGCTGCCCTCTGCACGGAGGGCCATCAGGGGCGGGTTCTATGCAATGATGGGCACCTCTCAACCCATCCACCACATTGGCTCGGCACCGCGCACATTACATCCGAATGATGCGCGTGGTCGGGAGTGAATTTTTACCGTAATTGCGATACGTTTTTCTTCAATGGTTCTACCGTTTATCTACAAAGTGTTCTAATTTCATCTCAATATGCACTGCATTGAATAGCATTTAATTTTTCAGAAAATACTATGTGGTCAGACTGTGGCATCGGCTTAAACTTGCATAAAAATATTTGATTTTTGTAAAAAGTGAAGCCAGTATGCGAAACTTTATCTAGTCGCGGAAAGCTTGCCATAAATTTCATGCAAAGATTTATTTGACAACGCACCATGCCGAAAGTTACTCTCGTTCAAGTATCCGGTACATGCATTATGATCTCCAAATCATCCTATTCCTGGTCTTTGCAGACTTGTTACATGTAACTGGAAAATTTGAGACAAATTCGGCTCCGAATTTGAAGGTAATGAGAAACCAAGTACGATTAATTTCTACAAACATGTCTTCTGTATACATAGATACAATTCCTCACATTGAAGTACCTTAACCATTATTGTACTCAATTCCAACTCAGGCGCAATAATTCCCGAGGTTAATTTACATTCCTGACTGTCTTTATGGAGCAAAACTTGGCTACGCTAAAGCTCTTGAAATGTTACCTCTGGAATTACAAGACATTTGTGTTAACTAGCTATCAGCTGTAGTTAATTCGGAGTATTCTTCAGAGTAATAGAAGGTAATGATCAATATATATACACATACACACACACACACACACATGTATACACATACATGTATGTACATACAGTATGTCTCCTTGGTCGCACCATTTGAAATCGCCTCTAAAACCACCACGCATCCATTCCTATCCCCTTCCACCCTCCAATCCTACGCACTCACTCGGCCAACCTCGCTTTCCCTATAGCACTCGCTCTCCGACTTAACCGCCGAGAAAACTTCAACGCCTTTTTAACTACTCAACGTTTTTATATTTTAATGTATTCGCTCGCCTTCTTTTAAGAGTTCGGATCAAAAGAGGGGGTGCTTATGTGGGCGCCAAACCACCCCCTCCCTCTTCAACCCCCATCCCTCCACAACCTCCTCCTCTCGTCCCCCCCACCCGCCTCCATCCATTCGACCCTCGTGTCCCTGATTAAAGCGAAAAAAAACGAAGAGCCGGCTCTCAACCTGAAGAAGATGAAGAAGAGATGTACACCAGGCACATATTTTTATATGTTTTAGCACATAGGTATCGACGTTTCCTTGGAAGCCCAATCGTCTCTTTTTATGTCCCCCTCAAACTCCCAATTTTTTCTGCTTTATTTCCTTTCCTGCCAAACGAGCGCGAATAATGAAGGTTGTTCATCCAATAGATGCCATTTCAAAGATACTCTCTCTCTTTATCTCTCTCGCCCTCTCTCTCTCTTTATCTCATCCCCCCTTCCCTCCCTTCCCTGCCCAACATTTCTGCTTTCACGAAGGAACCGGAATTCTTCCAAGTGGATATTTACGCCGGAGGACGAGCGCTCTTGGACCTGAGGGAATGAGGAAGCGATTTTCGAGAAGGCTATGGAATACATAGCTCTGCAAAGAGGAAACAAACGGATCGGCGTTAGTATAACCCCACTGAAAACGAAGCACGTTCCTCTTCTTGTAGCTGACAAGGATAGCAAGCGAGTCTTAGAAGTTTGCACAGGTTAAAGACATTCGATTTTGAGTCAAGAAGAGTGGATTGCTGCCTGAATCTTTCAGCTGTTTAGGCCATTAATTAAGAGTGTTAGTCTCTATAAATATAGATAAAAATAATTCTTTTACGTAGAAGTAATCACTGCCATAGAAGATCGAAGACTTCCTTCCAGCCTCAGACAAACGTAATTTTACAATTTATGAATGTGTAAATTAATTTTTCAGTGTACTTCTTTCAGTAATGCCCTAATATTTTTGGCACTGTGATAATCAAGAATTTTTTTGCCCTAAGTCTTGTTTTAACGATTGAATTACAGATAATTAAAAATTAGATTTTAATAACAAATGCAAAGTTTGTATTGCACACATGCTTAATCTTTTGGAAATTCTGGAAAAAAATTAGGAAAGTAAGTTGTATTCATAATATCACGAGATTTACTTTGATGTTAGTCTTATGATTAATTTATGTGAGTAGCCAAGCCTTTGAGATGGAAAAATTAGCATTTATAAACTTTATTTTCCTTTTTCCTTTTCCGACTGATAATTTGGCGTCTTAAATGAATTACTTATGTGTCTTTGTGAATTTTATTTAAAATCTCTCGCAGAATTGTACAGCATTTCGACTCGATGAGATTCGCCATGTCTTTTTCATGAAGCAGATGCAGTCCGTCGAAGGTAATATTACAGTTCAAATACACCAATTTGACTTGGAAAGAAATGAAAAATAAACAATTTTTCTTGATGGTATAATTCAAACGAAGGTCGCCGATTCCTTTCCTCGAACAGAATTGAACGTGTTTACGAATTGGTTGCTTTCCTTTCAACTGCACTTTCACTAGGACGCACTCGAGTCGTTTCTATCCACTTTCCAATCCTTAAGGTAGTCCGAGGGATAGTTTGGCATAATATAGACCATATTCGGATTATACGTTTTAATTTCACCTGCTGTATGACACATAGATTAAACATTGCATTATTAATGGTGCGATAATATAGTTTTATTTGACAGAAATTGTAAGTAATTAAATGAAAATATCTAAATAAGTGCTTAACTTGACTCATTTTTTTCGCACGGTGCGTTTGAAACTCCTTCAAAACGGAAGGTTTTTTTGCAATACCCAAGAACCTACTGCACATATGATTAATTTTCAAATATAGTTGAAAAACATACAAACTACACGCTGTTAGTTTTCCTGCGACATCTAAGTGTTAGAAATTCATCATTTTGTAAATTATGTCTCCCTGTATGCATGAACGTACCATTTCCCATGTAAAAGGGA
Organism: Ceriagrion tenellum; assembly: GCA_963169105.1. Classification (NCBI taxonomy): domain Eukaryota; kingdom Metazoa; phylum Arthropoda; class Insecta; order Odonata; family Coenagrionidae; genus Ceriagrion; species Ceriagrion tenellum. The sequence goes on from OY720633.1 coordinate 12,275,402, forward strand.
TCTTATTTTCCGGCAATTTACTCCAAAAGTAATGTAAGGGGTTACATTTTTTATGTCAATTGAAGGGTGATATATTTTTCTTTAAAATGAGACCAAATTCATTGATTTCTAGGTAAAATGATATTTCTCTCGAACTACCTTAATCTTTTTCCACGCAACCGAAACCTCCTAAACACTCAATAATTATTGTATACCTCGTTATACTCTCAACATCCAATTTGATTGGCATATCGGCACAGCGGATATGGATTTGATTAGATGGGGGGGCCTGATCTCACGAGGCCGGGTCGCATGCATGTATTCGGGTCCCCGTTCGGTTCGCGTTCTTTTGAATGCAGGCACCGGAATATGACTCGACGTTTCTTCTCTTGAGTGTTGCTAGACAAGTGCCATCCGGTTTCATCAGAAGGACGCCGCTTGGAAGATTGACACTTGGGATGTGGTACCCGTGCCCGCCCTCTCTCCTCGTCGTCTCGGGCGCCTCCTGCCGCCTGCGTCACACGATGGGTGCTGTCGGTTGGTGTCCGGGCGGCAAAAGTGACAGCCACGAGCACTCTTCCCGGGACAGCAGATTTCCTGTTTCTCATGGGGAAGAAAACATTTGTTACATGAGTCCCGACGCCCAAAACAAATGTTTGTTCTAGGAAAGAGCTAATCTTTGTAAATTGACGTCAGTGGGAAAAAATGACTGAATGAAACAGCATCTCTCGCGGAGATGTGGAAGTTAAGGTCACATCTCCAGGAGTGAGACATGAAAAAACAGCAGGGTTACAAAAAACATCAGGCATACATGAATTATACGGCAAAACACCGAAATTACATTGAAACCAGCGTACCATACATGCAACGCGCCCATTAAAATCTACTAACCGAGAAAAATTCTATTGTCAATCGTTCCAGCACGCAAGTCATACTAAGACTACTACTATAGGTTCAAAATATCATGCATAAATAAGAACATCAATTTTTACATGCATAAATAAGAACGTAGAGAATATAAAGGGAAATATCTACAGCCTAGCGAATCTCAAAATTCATGACGACGAGCACAGCTGTTATGGTCCCGAATGGTACGCGGAAAAATGACATTTTATACCTATCGGTTCTACAATCTATCCCTCTAATTATTTTGGCGCGATCTAATCTGCCGTAGAACGAGGGGGTTAATAGTATATTTTTCACGTCGTCAGATAAATGATTTTTCCTGAATTTAAGTTAGGAGGTTCAGCCTATAATTGAATCTACGCTGTGATAGCGATTCCCATCCCAATTCTTCTAACAATCCAAACACACTAGTAAACTTATCATAGCATTGTTTTACAAACCTAACTCCTCTTCCCTGCACGCGATTTAATTCTGATATCAACCCCACTTCATATGGATCCCATACACTGGCAGCATATTCCAGATAAGGCCTAACGATTGAAAAATAACGTTGTTCTTTCAATACCCTAACGTTCAACGTAACAACGTTCTTTGAATAACACTAAGAAGGACAATGACATTTATTGCATCAGCAAATGTCCCTGTCCTTCGGCGCAGTATTCTGTCTCATTGGAAATCAAGTAAGAGATGGTGTGGTAAGATTATGCTCGACTTGGAGAATTTTCTTAATGTTATGAATAAATTGAGTGGTTAGCTGATTAGAGAATTAAGCGGAGTTCAGCAGTGCTGTCTTTCTTCGGGTTTTTGATTCGAGCTGATAATGATGATATCTAATTACTTGTCGGCTACACAGCCATACGTCTCGTGTTTAAAATCTCTTACTTTCACAGGTAAAGAAATTTAGATTGGTCGAATGGCCTTGTGTCAATACTCATGCCGAATGATTTCGTGATTTCTGACACAATCTATTTTGATCTAATTTTACACGAAAAATTATTATTTCAATCACACTCGACGCATGGCATGAGGAGTTATAGCGCAATAGCGCAGCGATATCGCTAATGCTTGGTGAATTATTGACATTAGCATTTCTGTCAACCGCAATGACAACTAACTAGATGAATTTGAGAGATGTGAAATAATTATCACTGCGTGAATCATGATCAATAAATTGTTTAATTGGTATCCAATAAAAGACTCGATGTATTAGCTGGTTAGAAGAGTTGCCCTGATCCATTGTATCAAGGTTACTCTTCTAGCCAAATTAATTATTTAGTTTAGTTTAGAAGCTCAGGGATAGTGCAATTTTTCCGAGAGGTTTCAGAAAAAAGAATATCAGAAAAAAGTACCCGTGTTCACCAGTGTCAGGTTGAACACAAGCTAGTTCACTGAAACGTTCCGCCTGGAGTGTACTTTTCGGTGCGAAAACAAACAGTAGTTGCTTTTCTGGGGCCAATTTCAGGTAAACAAAGGTTTCTTTCGCCGTGCAATTGTCGCCCACAAATTAACCGGGAGTATATAAAACGGCAGCGTGGTGCGCCAATAAGACGTGGCTCTGGCTAATATAATAAGGTCACAAATGTTTGATGACGGGGTCCGGGGTGTGAGTAGGAAGAAAGAATGAAAGAGCGTGAGGGAGGAGAACCGAGGGTGGAGGGAAGGAATAACAAGTGGAGGGAAGGAATAACAAATGAAGGGCGAAAGAGTGGAAAGCGCAGGTGTGTCGCGTGGGGGAAGGGTTGCGGAGGCGTGCGGGCGGACGAGAGCCGCTTGTGTAATTGACTCACTCACTCACTGACACACGTATACAAATTCTAACCCACTTCCGCTCGGGTTAGAGACATGAAATTTGGCAGGAACCTTCTTCAAAAGAATTCATCGTAGGAAAAATTTCGAAAATAGGACTTTCCATCCGGAACCTACAAAAAAATAAAATAAAAATTGCGGTTTTTTGGTATTTTTCAAATGTAGACATTCGGTTCTCGCTTCATATCTTTTAAACAATGGCGCGGATCTGGAATCTGATGAAAAACTTTTTAAAGAAAATCAAATTATCCACAAAATGCGACCCATTTTGTCTTTCTAGACCTCGTATTTTTCTCATCAGAGGTCCTCAAACACGAAATTTAGTGAAAAATGTCCCGGTTTTCACGGTTTTTGAGCTCTAGCGTCTAAACGGTCGATCTGTTCTAAATTTTGATGATCAATTTTTGTAGCTACTAAAACATTCCAAACAATGACTTAAATTATTTGTTGTTAGGCCCGATTGTTTCGGAGTTATATGGCGTCAAATCGGCATTTCGTAAAATTCTCAAATGTTTCGTACCGTCACGTCGCCAATAGGAGAAAGATGACCTTGAAAGTTGACATAAATATGCTACATTACATGATCTTTATGAATATTTAGTGAGAAAACCGACCCTGATTTAACAAAATGTCGAAATAAGTTTTAGAAAACGGCGGATTGTTCGCTTAGTTGCGGTGCAGGCTTCTGGTTTTCAGTGTGTTGCCTCTGAACGGTAAATAATCATTGTTACGAATTATTGTTGTAAATATCGAGAAGGGGGGTGGACGCGAAAGGATGAAGGAGGGAGCGGGGGAGAAGGCGCACATTCGCGCGAAGCAAACTCACTCCCGCTGTCGAGCGCGGCGGCTTGGCCGCACACTCATCACTCGGCCGGGAGCGGCTCTTTATCACTCTTGATGCTTGGGGGAGGGGTTGATGTTGGCTTCCTCTCTTCTGAACTCTCTCCGCTCGCACCCTCTGCCACTGCCCTCTGGTATGCGTCCACCCCTCCCCTCGGACGCACCCCGTGGATGTGTCTACGACCGCATCCCTTTCCATTGAAGGCTCATGCGACTGCGCCTGTCGTGACGAATATGCAGCATATTTATGTTACGAGTCAAAATACGGTGAGATTAGACTTGCCCCTTTATGGACTAATTAGCGACTATTTTTTGCATCAGACTAGACTTTTTAGGTTATTATCACCAGTGACATTGATTGAAAATAACAGCACTCTGACGCCCAAATAGCCGTCTAAGCTTACAAGGAAAGACTCTTAATCAATTTCAGTAAAATCTCGCACTAAGTGCACTGTGTCTCTTAAAAAAAGGTTCTGCACTAATGGATTGATCTCTTTTGAATAATCAAAGGCTAAAGCTTGCTAGATAATTTTAATGAATATATAACTGAAATTTAAATTGGGCCCAATATCATTTCAACTCTTGATTGGTTGCTTTTGTTGATATGAAGGAGCATCATTTTATAATAAATATACTATTTTTGAGCTGAATATATGTTAAGTGTCATTTGCATGTGCCAAAAAGTCTTATTCGCAAGTGTTGTTGCATAATTAAGGTGTTCCCTTCTTGAAGGAGGTAAGTTGGGCTACATCATTGGTATTAACGTGTGGTTAGCGACACTGTCATGAAGGGGTACGAAGAAAGTTGAGGAGGAGGTTAGGTTACAATGTGTTAGGAGCGGCGGCGGAGTTCAAAACTTCAAATCCTCCGCGAGTCCAAAGTCCCCGCTCGTGATTCCGGAGATGACGCCCGCCCCAGCCACACCTAAGACCATCTAGTGCCCTTTCCCATTTTTCGACCCCACTCGACTCGCCTCGACCGCAGAGTTTGCCCCCGCGAACCGCCCTTATTAGCCACCGCCGCCCCCGACACATACACACACACGAGAGAGAGGGCGAGTTGTCCTTTGTTTTCGTCGTCGCGGCGTCCAGCGTTCACTCCCGAATGCCTGCCACACACCCTCATGCCTCTTTCCCCCGCCATTTATTTGCCTCCCTCTCCTTCCTTCCCCGCCTTCGCCTCTCCCTCCTTTTCCCTTCAGCCTCCTTTTTCCATTCAACCTCAATTAGCCCGCCATTCCCGTAGGCTCAGGAATGCCCCTCGCTTTGTCACGGCCTTAAAGGAATGATGGAAAATAGAAAGGGCCGGAAAAAAAAGAGATCTGGAGGGGCACATGATGAAAGAGGAGCGGGCAAAATTCACGCTCGGGCGGCAACCAGCGTCTGGGCGAGCGAGCGGCTGCTCGCGTCGCTTGCCCCACGCGTTGCCCTCGTAGACGGGCTCCCGATAGAATCTCCCAGGGTGGTTAGGTACCTCTCGCTTGATGGTCGAGAGGTTGGAATTATGAAGCCGGTTTCAGATTTCGGTCGGCACTTGGCTGCATTCGTCAGCGACAGCGCTCAACTAGATTCCGTTTCGACTGATGAAAGATTGACGTATACACCACCGATAAGTCTAAACTTCTGCTTTTACATCGACGATTCCGAAGATTTCGTGGGTTGTCTGAGAGAATAGCTGATGTTGATGAAGTATTTTCGATAATTTTTGATTTGTTCTAAAAAAATGCATTCCTTCAATGAGAAACCAATTACAAACAGGGAACAGCCTTACACTTTGAACTGAAAATTTCACGCCATAGATAATTAATGAAATTAGAAGACCATAGAAAAGTACCAAGTATTTCATTTATTATGCTTAAAGCTGTGAATTTTCACAATATGACGCCTTATTTCATAAATGTCATTTGGAATTTGACACTTGGCTATAATATTATTTTCAATGTATATAGCACCACAAACACAACACATAAAATTTGTGCCCTTGCCATGAGTAGGCATGCAAGGACATGCAAGGGGTACAAGGACTACTACTATAGATTTAAAATATCATGCATAAATAAGAACATCGATATTTACATCATGCATAAATAAGACCTTAGAAAATATAAAGAGAAAGATCTACAGCCTAGCTAATCTCACTATTCATGACGACGATCACAGCTGTTATGGTCCCGAATAGTACGCGGAAAAAATGACATTTTATACCTATCGGTTTTACAATCTACCTCTCTAATTTTATTGGCGCGATATAATCTGCCGTAGTACGAGGGGGCTAATAGTATGTTTTTCACGTCGTCAGAGAAATGCTTTTTCCTGAATTTAAGTTAGGAGGTTCAGCCTATAATTAAATCTGCGCTGTGATAACGATTCCCATCCCAATTCTTTTAACAATCCAGACACACTAGCAAACTTATCATAGCATCGCTTTACAAACCTAACTCCTCTTCGCAGCACGCGATCTAATTCCGATATCAACCCCGCTTCATGTGGATTCTACAGGGAACTCACACATTAGAGATGAGATGGTATTCCTATTACATTGTCTTTCGCTATCTTCGTGATAATCTAAAGCCGGTGAATGTAACGGTTAAATTACATGGGTAATCAAATGCGGCAATGTGAATTTTACTCTCGTGCATTGGTTTTCCTTTAGAGTGAAGAGGATTGAGAGAAAACTGAATTATTGTGAATGGAAGGAGATAAAAAGGACTTTTCTATAAATGTGAGTTCCTTCGGGGCTGGATGTATTTACGTCGTGCCACACGCGAGAATGAGTGCCTCACGCCGCTGATATGTCGAGTGGGTGTGTCACAGCCAATCTCCCCGGAATTCACCCGCAGCATCCCTCTGCCTAAACATACGGACACCAGGCATTTGAAATTGACCCCTTATTTTTCTTCGTTTCAATCGGACACCCATGTAATTACATACTTCGCTCTGGTTAGGCCACACCTCGAATACGCCGCGAGCATTTGGTACCCTGGTCATAAAGATTTAACCAAAACAATTAACAAAATACAAAGAAAAGCAGCACGCTTCGTTAAGAACTGCTACGAACGAACATAATATAGTGTTACATAACTGTTAGAGAGAGTAAGGTAGGAGCCCCGAGAATCTCGGAGACTGCACGCTAGGCTGCTTGAGATATTAGGACTGATATATTTCGGACCGACATAGAGAATATTATCATGACACCTCACTACATTTCTACGACTGACAGATGCGATAACATATGAGAGATACTCTGCCGAACAGGTAGGTACAAAAACAAAGGTAGGATAAAGTAAAAGAGAGATGCTACTTCGCTCTGGTTAGGCCACACCTCGAATACGCCGCGTGTATTTGGTACCCTGGTCAAATAGATTAAATCAAAAATTAATAAAATACAAAGGAAAGCAGCGTGCTTCGTTAACAACTGCTACGAGCGTAAATATAGTGTGTCACAAATTTTTGAGGAATTAAGGTGGGAGCCCCTAGATACTCGAAGGCTACATTCTAGGCTTAGGTTGCTTGATAAATTCAGAACTGATATTTTTCAGAGCGATATAGAGAATATTATCACGACTCCTCACTGCATCTCTAGGTCTGACAGAAGCAATAAAATAAGAGAGATACTCTGCCGAACAGGTAGGTACAAAAACTCGTTCTTTCCGCGCACAATAAGCGACCACAATAAAAACTGAGCTCATCCAAATACACCATCACAGGACATGTCACCATTTCACCTCCAAAACTTTTACATCTAAATACGGCTGGTGACCTACCACCCCCTGCTACACGCCCATGCGGCGGCTTGCGGGGTAGTACAGTAGGGTTTCAATAATCCGGACGTCAAAAATACGGACCGTCGGTAATCCGGATTCACATCCGGAGAAAAATAAGTTGAAGTGAATACAATTTACTACATATTTGTCAAAAGCGTTGAAGCGAGACTCCGCGGGGTCATCGACCGCTACAATGTTTTTATTTAACTTCTCTAATTATTTAACTACAACACTAAATTGGACTACTGTTTTTACTGTTTTTAGCTAAGTTTCTTTATGTTTTAGTCCTCAAACGGCCTTTTTATGGTTCTTTTCGTAAATCCGGACTTCTTGATAATTCAGACTGGATCCGGTAACGATTGATCCGGATTATGGACTCTCTACTGTTATGTAGATAATTTCGCGGCACCTTTCCCTCCTTCCTCCAAAAGCGTCCTTCCACCCTCCACCCCGCAGCCTGGACCTCCCCGCCCCCGCACACGCTCGCGATTGCCTGCACGGCGAGAGACACTGACTTAGAAGGGAGTGAGAGAGCAGGCAGCGTTTGTTTGTTTGTTTCTCAGTTTCTTTTTTTTCCCCTTTCGATGGGGCCGGAGTTTAAGCTGCGATGAGTGGCGGTGGAATGAGAGGGAGGTCGGTCGTGGGGGATGGAGGGGTGCTCTGATATCTCGCAGAGGGTGGAGGAGGTGCGACTACAGAGAGCAAAGTGGCGTTTGCATAAGGGATGTTTATGAGTGTTCAAGCGAGTGGTTTTGGGGTTTTTCCATGTCGCGGGGAGGAGGAGTGAGGGGGAGGCAACGGGGGGGGGGTGTCGGAGACGACGGCTCGGCAGGAAGAGATGGCGAGAAAGCGGGGGGCGCCAACTCCCCAGGGTTTTCGGGGAAGGTGGGGGGGGGGGGGGGGGGGAACTGGCATATACGAAAGAGGGGAAAGGGTTTGAGCGAGTTATTTTATTTTTCTCCATCCTTGGGCGGTGGAAAAATGCGGGATGGGCGGAGAGGGGTGGTTTATGGAGTCGGTTGGTGGTGCCGAGGGGATGATGATAATATGGCACGGGAGGTGGAGGAAGGAGAGAAGAGAAAGGGGAGAGGACGTGAATGTGTATACGGGAAGTGGCGCTACCCTCCTCCGCCTTAAACTTCCTCCCCCCCCCCCCCGCCCCCTTCAATCCGTCGAGTCACGAGGGCTGCGAAAAAATCCTCCCTCTCGCGCAACAACCGCTCACATTACTCGAGAGTATCAAACAGATACACAGAGGCAACCCCCCCTTCAGCCATCCCCTTGTCCAAAGCATACGCCATTTACCTCGAACCGCGTCCCAACCCCGCCTACGTCCTCCTCCTTCCCATCCCACCTGCTTCCCGCCCCCTGCTTCGCTTCGTGTCCCTCTCACCCTCCCCCGTCGACTCCCATTGCATCCCCCTCCCCCCTCTCCGCCTCTATCGCGTGCTAAAATCAATACGCAAGGCACAGCTATCCCCCCCCCCTTCTCCCACCCCGCCCCATTCTCACGTTCACTCGCCCCCGTTGTTGGGGAGCCCTCCTCCGATCTCACTCCGCCCAAGGAGTACGGGGAAGAGGGTGGGTATCGACGCCGGGGGGATGGGATGGGGGAAAATCCAGTGGGTGGGGGGGCGGGAGTTGAGTGCTGGCGGCGGCTGAGACGGAGGTTTGTCTAAACAGGACTCTTGTTAAGCGACCTGGGGGTGTGGGGGTTGGTTGGGGGGGGGGGCGGAGAGTGGTTTGGGGGGGTCAGAGTTAGGGGATCGCTGTCGACCCTTGACCAATGTGCATGCCGATATTTTCCAGCATTTGCTTTTTTATGCCCTGTGAATATATTACATCGAATATTTATGTCTCTTTCTTGTTGTACTCATTCTAGTTCTGTTATTTCTGAATTCTTTGGAAATTTTCTGGATGAAGAAAACAAGGTTTAAAACATCCGGCGATACTTTGTGGAAAAGACGTATTTCTAACATAATCATAAACTGCCCCCCCTTCCCTCTCTCACGTATTTGGGACCGTCGCAGATCGACCGAAGCGGTTCGCCTGAAATTGTAATGCGATGCGGAAGCGTGAAACCCAGTCTCATCGAATGGTAAACTTTAAGCTATCCGGGACTAGCCACGGAGTTCCACTTTTACGGAATCATCCGCAATACACAAATGTGCGAATTTCCACAGAGAAAAAATCAACCGCCTTGACCGGGATTCGAACCCGGATCCCTCGATTTCCGGCCGAGTGCTTTAGCCAGTTAAGCTACCGAGGCGTCCAATTCCCCTGTGGATCTGAACTTCCCCTGAACTATCTCTCTCGCACTACCTTAAAACGGAAAGACGCTTGGGTACAGGGTAGGATTTAATCGTCTCAAACACCATTTTGTGTGGCGAACCTATTTTCGTGGAAATCGCCGTAAAATGCATTTTGTTACATTCATCCGAGCCGTTTCTTCGTCCTTGGGTGATCGTCAAAGAAAACAATTGATCTCTTTTGGAAATAAATGTGTTTCTTCGGGCTTTGGATCGATTTGCTAAGTTTTGTAGCCCGTATAAATGTATCTGCCATCCTATTCCCGTCGTATTCGAGATAGCTTGAATGATTCCGACTATTTGTCCTGCTTTGTTTGTCGAAAGATAATTAATTTTTTAAATCGAATTTCCTTGATATCAAAACCGTCTTTATGAATCAGTATTGCACGTAAGTTATGGAAACAGATATAACATGATTTTGGTAACTATGTTGTAAAAATGTGGAGTATTTCCTTATTGAAGACTAAAATTCTGTACTAAAAATGAGGATAGTGGAACTGTTTTGTCCTGGCATGCCTGTGACATTATTTCTTTTAAGGCTATTCCAAAAACCGTTTGACTTCTAAAGTACGGATGCAAATCATATGAATGGCTAAAAGCATATTGCACATGTAGCCTATTGTAGTTTATCGTGAGAGAATGTTCAATGGGTAGCAACTGGCAATAATTCAATGATATTAGAGCTCTTTTTACTCTTCGGTGGAAGGAAATCATTCGCTCGAGGGCGGAGTATCGCCTTTTTTCGCTTCGTCGCTTTCTTAGAAAAGGCTCTAAGGCCGCGCAAACACTCACTCCTTGGGGTCGGCCACCGCGCGATCCTGAAGTGGCTGCGGGAGAAAAAGGGGAGCCTTCTGGGTAGGAGCCTCTCCTGCGGTGGACGAATCATGGGATGGACGAGAAAGAAAACAAAACGCTTCAACGGATCTATCCTTTCGACGGATTGTATCCATGACCGTTGCCACAGGAGACACACATACAATTTAAGACACGCAGTGAGGTACACGCGGAGGAAAAGCGTATCATTCTAAATAAACATATCTTAAAGAACGTTTGGTACAAATAAAAAATTTATCTGTCCTCTGCGACTGTGAAAGATCGTGAAATACGGTGGCTAAAGCATCGTGATGTCATCTATGCATGCACCTTCTGTAGAATTTCCTGCATGAAACTTGTGGGTTCTCCTCCGCAGATAGTTTGGCTCCGTAGAAAGTAAGGTTTTGTACAAATAACTGACAATCATCTTGTTAAATTGTATCTGTTATTATAATGCTTTGCAAGTGGAGCCCTATCAAGACAGAAGAGCTTTACATTGTTTCCCAACTTTGTAACTATTGAAAACTACTTGATCAAAAATGAGTACATTCTTTGACTCTTGACATCATCTATGAACCAGAATCCTCGTACTTTCTCACCAAGTTGTTGCGCTTTTGTTTGGCGAATAGGTATAAAATTATTAGTAATGAAAATGTTTTCCAAAAACCGTGCCGCTATGGAGCAGAGAGCAACGTCGGCGCTAGACCAACGCCGTAAGAACGTCATCGTGTCTCCGTCGCGTACTTGAGTGGGTGTCCACGTGGGGAAGTGTGGCGAGGCTATAGTTTGGGTGACATTTTCCAGGGGAGGTGCCGGGGGATGAGGAGGAAGTTCGGGTTGGATGTGGTTCGCCGAGGGCAAGAGGGCGATGGCGAGTGGCGATGGAGAAGATTGCTTCCCCTTGCCTTTTTGAGTGTTTGGATTTTCGTCGATTGGGGTGCACAGTGGATTGAGGGGGGGTAGGAGGGTGGTGGAAAGGGAGGGACATTGTGCGAGTGGTCCGTGTGCAGACACGGAGTTGACGTGGCGTCCCACGCCCCTCGACTGCCTATATTAGCTCACAGTTTCGGTATGTCACATGCTAAGGGTCCGATCGATTCTTCAGGTGATAAGGAATAGGAAATAATTCATTCCCTATGAGATGTGTTTTCTTATTTTGTAGTACGAGAATACATTTTCTCCTCCTCATTCCAGCATTAGTCAGAGCCATCATATTTATGTACGCCAGCGTATTCATCCAAGTTTAGAGTGGTAGCGGTCCCACCAATAGGTATTATTTATCCTCCGGAAACTGCAAGTGGGCCGTAAAATCCCCCACAGGAAATGTTTTGGAAAGAAATTTAGTCCCGCCGTCGATTTTCCAGCCATATTTGTTCTGAAATTGCAAAACAGCGTTCGTGCATGGCAAGATATCGAGTAATCACGATGAAGTTGTGATTTCAAATCATTGCACCAAATCATATCGTCGTGTCTCTCAAGTTTTATACCTTACCCTTTAGAAAGGATAAGCTAGCCCAATCCATTATTTGAGGACTGATACCTCAGGAAGCATGATGCCGTAAGTCGGCCGCGGGAGAGAGACCAGTCAATTTCCAACCCGGTGTTCGAGAGGTTGCGATTTAGAATCCACATATTTGTGATACGTTGCGTCCGCGTTCGAATGAAGATCTTCCCTTAAAATTTCCTCTACTACTTATAGCTCGGAATGAAAGTTGTCTCATGCGAGAATCTAATAATCTAATTATTTTTGGAGGTAATGCTCCTCTCCACCTTCTTTCTTTCACTCGTCCCGATCATTCTCGTTCGTCATCAATGGAGATAAGGAGAAATTTTTTTCACTCCTCAACAGAAGAAAGACGCATACTCACTTCCCTCGCTCTTCACGCATTTTCCGCCAAATTTCCCCCTCTCCCGAAGAAAATCCCCTCGGCCTCATCCGTCGCCTCATCCGTCGAATCCCCCCCCCCTCCTCCTCCCCCATTTCCCATCCCCCGTCTCCACTCGTCCTCGTCTAAGTGATTGCCTAACCACCATCACCCCGTGCACCGCCCCTCCGAGACTCCGGTGCGATAAATTCCGGGAAGGGCGTGCGACTCCTTTGTCCGTGCGGGAATTGAAATGCTCGGCTCTTGGTGCAGTGTGTGTGTGTTTGTGCGTGCGGTGCTAGTTTGTGCTGCTGCGGTGGTGGTCGGAGAGAAAAAAAAGAGAAGAGAGAATCCTCCTCCTCCACGAGTCCTCCATTCTCTTGATTTCGGAGAGGAGACTGGAAAGAGAGGTGAGAGGGAGGGGTGGGGAGGGTTGCGGAGGAGGGGGAGGGAAGGAAGTGAAAGGGGGAAGGGGTGGTGGCCGTGACGGGTCGCATTCGAGCGTGGAAGGGGGATTTGGGATGAATGAGGGGTGGGGGTGTGAAGGGATAAAAGTGGGTCTGGTCCCCATTTGGGGGCGTGTGGTTTGTGTGTGTCGTCCAGCAGGATGGGGAATGGGGGTGGGAGGGGGTAACTGCCTGACCGGTCACGAGCGATCACCGAGATAAATGGCCCAATGATAATTTCGGAATTGAATTCCTTGTCCCTCTGGGGGAACATGCTGTTGTATGAGAGACATTGTTGCCATGCTTGATTTGCATTGATGAATACATTTATTTATCATAAATAAATAACGAATTACAATTAATTTGCTGGACATAGACACTTCATTATTAAATTACTTTCATAGGCCTTTGTGAATGTTAACTAAACTAGTTGTGAATTTCCATTTTTATTTTGTTTGCCGGACGATTCTGTTGGCCCGTATGTCCCCGGAATCCCGATCGGCTGCTGAACCTGTCATCAGGATTTCCAGTGACCGGACCAACAGAACGTGACATACATCCATGCCCTGAGTGGTGGACAACCCACCCAGGAGGGACTCGAACCCGCGACCCTCGGTTTTGCAGGCGAGGACTTTACCCCGTCGCCACCGGGGCCGGCATTTTATTTAGTTTATTTTATGGCTTCACGTCTCGTGGTTAAACCAGAGTGTATATGCTATTTTTTGACAAAAATAAACTCGCCGGATGATTCATTCAGGAATACAATGGAGAACGTGCCGAGTAAATGTAGGTAGTTCTTTTGCCTGGAACTTCGATTATTTCCACTTTTCATTTCAGTTACTCCGACTGATAGTAAAGAGTTTTCTTTTACATAAGAAGCTCAATCATTGAAAATAATCGGTCATCGTGGAAACTGGTTGCGTCGCATGGTGCCGGAATACCCTTCATGATGCGATTTCAGAATGTTGTGAATAGCGCAACCGTGCGGCAATCGTTTCAGCTGACGTTTGAAGCGTTTGGGTGTTTGTACGTACGAGCACTGCGCATCCAATTAGGGAATGGGGGAGGGGGCAGCAGCAATGGAAATGGGGTGGGAGGGAAAGAGGGGGGGTCAAAAGGGAGAAGAGTTTAAAGAAGATTGATTCCCGATTGATTATTTTCGTTTAACGCCCTTTCAGAGGCAGCCACAGCAGCTATCCGGCACAATGGGGGCTCGTCGTCGGAAACAAAAGACAGGGAACGGGACGGGATGAATTACCATGGCCGCTGCGAGAATCGAACGCGAGACCATAGATTGGAGAGGAAGTGGGGGGAGGTAAAGGGCTGACGGCGGGCGCTGCTCCCTGTCGCGGTGAGCGAACTGGGAGAGAAGTGTTCGGGTTTGACGGGAGGTGCGGGAGAGGAGTAGTCCGCCGTGGGGAATCTCCCGATTGAGGAGGGTGGAAGATGGTCGTCGAGGAAAGGGGTTTGATACGGAGGGGGGAGAGTGGTCGTGCATGCGTGTCGGGATGGATTGGGGGCTGGCGGGGGGGGGGGGCAGTTGGGGAGAAAATGGGGCCGGGAGGGTGGGGTGGGAGAGAGAGAGGACAGCACACCCCAGTGGGTTGGCGGCGGAGAGGCCCAGAAAGGGGAGGCAGTGAGAAGTTTACAGATTGGAATTGAAAATGGGGAATTGAGATTAAGTTTTGGGCTCGTTTCTTCCCTCCCCCCCCCTTACCCCATCTCCTCCTCCTCCTCCTCAAAGCGACTGTCGCCCCCCCCCCCCACTCCCCTCCCACGCACCATTTCGGATACTTTGAACTCCCTTCGGCGCATATCCCATCGGCCCCCGGGAGTCCCCCTCTCCCCCGCCGTGCACCCACCCCCGACACCGCCTTTCACGACCACGCCTCCCCCCCCATCCTCCTCCACCATGCGTGGATGCCGCGAGGAGGAGGTGGCGTTGGCGGTGGCGGGGGATGCAGCGCGGTAACGCGAGCCCGCAATCATCGCCTCGTTTCGAATGAGAGGCGAATAAAATCGATGAGCTTCTAATATTTCGCCTTTTTCCCAGCGTTCCATTCTTCTCATCCTTTCCCGAGCGACTCCGCTCCCTCGATGCGACTGCTCCGCTTTCATTACTTTCTTATTTTCATCCGATCTTGAAAATTGCTCCGGGGAAAAAGTATTCGAGTGTCGAATGGAAATGATGATGTTGAGTTTTATTTTTGCTTAGGGTTTTGATTTTTTGTTAACATTTCGTTCCGCTCGAGGAATGGCATCTGGAGAGGGTACAGGGTGGTTGATGGGCACGAGAGAGAGAGAGAGACAGAGAGGGGATGAAAGCGCGAGTGAACCTCTTCTAATGCGGATTGTGCGGATTTCATTTTTGCCGTCGCGATGCACCGAAAGGAGCGTGTATTTTTCCAAATTTCAAATATGAACTGGCTACACATTGACAGACGGCGGCGACGAATGAATTTCCAGAGTAAGCTGGCTAGTGTCATTTTTTTGAAAGAAGATTTTAGTAGACTTTGCCCCGTCTGCTGCTTATTTCAATTTTGCAAGCTCCCAGAAACGGAATATAATCATTGAGCGCTACTGGTTTTTCTATTTCTTGCAGAAATGGTGTAATCTCATTAGCCCTCATTGTTATTACATTTATGAAAAGTGCTTTGGGAGTAGTCCTTCTCTATTCCCTCGCCCTACCTCCAGACTCATTAATCCTTTTCTTATCTGTGCCTACTTCTATGTTGCGTAATATCTCTTCTTTTTCTTCTTCTTAATGCTTCGAGTACTTTTCCTTTTTCTTTCACTTTTCTGTCATATTTTTCTCTTTATTTACAATCACTTCCTATTGCGCACATTGTTTAAGGATGCTTCCAATTATGTCGCTGCTTTGGTCTATAACGTATCACAATGTACACTTTTCCTCTTCTCATGTGTTCTCGGCCAGTGCATAATTCGTGCACGGAACTATTTCATGTAACAAGTTGCACTTACGTAATAAAACTTGTTACATGAAATGGTTCCGTTAAAAGATTTCAGCAATAAAGTGCTTGGTAGTTTTCAATTTCAAAAAACTTCACGGACGGTTTGCCCTTATTTCCAAATCGTGTATTCTGATGCGGGAGGAATTAAAAAAAGCGAAACATTTCCGATGACGGCATTCACAATTGGCATTTACGCGAGTGTTGCTAACAGCTTTTCAAAAGGCGTGCAGAATAAACATTATAATGTTTCGCTTTTCTCTCTCATTCAGCGATTTGAGCGATACGTTCGCGCATGAATTCCGAGCTCATAAAACCTTTTCTGCCGCGATCACTCGTATTTCCACTCACTCACTCTCTTCCTCCCCCTCGTTCTCGTTATACTCGCAATTCTTAGCCAGATTTTCATTTAGCGAGCGCGACTCCCGCTCTCCACCTCACTCGGCTGTTACCCTCGCGGGAAAAAACGAGAAAGAGAGAGAGAAAGGCATAAAGGGCCTCCCAATGCTCTCCAAAAGTTCTCTCCTTTCTCGAGCTAATTTACGGAGAAAAAAAAGAAGCGAGCGTTGCGAACAAAAGCGCCGAGGCACTCGCAGGTGTGTATGCGCGGTGGGAAGAGTAGAGAGTAGACGACGACATTGGGCGCGTTTGGAGCGGGCGGTTGGTTTCCTCCTCACTCACGTCGAGTCGAAGAAGAGAATCGGAAAACAGTCTCCGGCGTGCGACTCTTCTTTTCGTCATCCCTCCCGTCGGGGGTTGCGTTTGAAATTCATTCCCGCACCTCTCCTAAGCACCGCATCCCCCCCACCACCCCCGCTTCCCGTCGAATTAGATGAAAGGCCTCTCTACAAACCCCGTACTTCGCACTCATTCAGATCCGTCTCGCCGTCGTCTTTCGCCGTCGCTGGGCGGGGAGAACCGAGAGGGAAAACGTGCGTACGTTGGTATCTCACGGCGTTTCTTTCTTTCCGAATTCCGACCGCTCATCGCAATCATTCGCCGCCGCGTCTCTTTCCACCTCCTCCTCCTCCTTTATTCCCCCAATCCGCTGCACACGCAGCCGAGCGCCCATGAGCACCAACCGAGTACCCTAAAGCACCAATGCCACTCTCAATGTCCATCGCTCAGAACTCGTTTGCTCCTGCCTCCACTCCAACCACCTTTCTTTGCACACGTAACCGTATCCGCTTCAGGTTTAATAAATCATCCTTCATAGCAGCGGCCGCCTCTTATTGTTCCTCTCGGTTTGCGATTTGATTTAAAGCATCGCTTAAAACGTCCTTTATAGAAAACTCCATCATTAAGTAGCTGTGCATTTTAAAAGTTTTAACCGTACACAAAAAGATATTTTGCGAGGCTAGTTCATATCAAATGTAAGCCTGGATTCCTGATGGTAAAATTATGTAATATAATTAATACGTACCATCACTTAAATACCATCATTCTTTTTACTGAAAAAAACTGAACTCCGTACAGAATACGAGAATTATTGCCTATGTAATTTAGTTCCCTCATACTATTCTTCTCAACTAAACCAGTCTTGTTATTAATATTTGTTCTGCCTTGACTTTGACTTCTGATTTGATGATCAATGTTAATTTTAAATTAGAGAGAACTGAGATCTAAAATGAATTTTCTGCTGTTAAGGCATTAATATATATATATATATATATATATATATATATATATATATATATATATATATATATATATATATATATATATATGCACAAGCGTTATTTTAAATATTCGGCTCTCACTTTGGACGTCTGTGTAATTTACGTAGCATATACGTACCATCATAATCAGTGCTGAACCTTGTAGAATACGTTTTAAGCTTTTAATTGTTTCGTCTTTCTTTAAATCAAGGCCATCTGAAATTCACTGATTAGTTTTATGTCATAAGAAACAGACTAGCTATTCGGTGGCCTTTGTGATGAAAAGCCGATACATATGCCGATATCATAAAGGAGAGGCTTCTAAATGAAGTTATTTCTACCCTTCCATATACTTCTCGATTTATTAATAAATATTTAGATGAATAATATCTATCTATCCTAATAAACTGTCTGGAATCATTTGTACTGAATCTTTTCAATCGAATTCACCAGAAGTTACGATTAAAAATACAATCAGAAACTAAAACCAAACTCTTTTCTTAATATGTTGCCTACAAAAAATCCAGGCGGCACTTTTTCTGTAGATTAGTGTAAAAATCTCATAAATTATAGAGGTAATTTGGCTTTCGATCTCTCGGATCATAAAAACAAAAAATGAATATCGCCCTTGTCCTTTAAAACAGAGCCATCAATCGTCGTGCTCAGTTTTCATTGAAAACACATTACACTCCTCACTAGCTTACTCTGCAACAACAACTTTCCCAACTGTTTGGTCAACCGTATATTACACTCAGGTAAGTCTAACGGCGTCAAACATATTCATCGCCCACATTTTATCTCTAAGCCCTCCCTCGTCAAAATTTAGTGACCCCTCATCACTGAGCAGCGTCAATTCAATTTCACGTAAAATTGGAATATAATTTACTTCCAAGTGTTCGAATAATATCCTTCAGAACATTATTCTTGATCGAGAAAAGAAGAAGTAAATGTAGAAATTTTAATGCTTTGGCTCATGGGTGAGATTGTTGACTATCCCAGTTCTCTGCAAATAAAAGCTAAGCGCATGCGTGTATTGAGTTAATTTACGCCTAAAGTTACGCTGAATAAGAATCACTCAATCATCCATTCTGCGGAGATATTATACTGAAACCTCAACATCCATACCAAAGTATGAATGCTCTACGTCATCTGCAATGAGACGCCTCTAAAAATGCGCCTACGGTACCAAAAGAGTTGTTTATGTTTGTTCCAATGCGAAAGTCACTCTATAAAGTGAAAACTCTGACAAATAAGAGTTGAATTTTTAAAAGTCATTGAACTTTAACGATAATTATGAGCCAATAATTCATATTACTCATGATACCAAACTCAGATTAAAATGAATAATTATTTATGCTTGCGAATGACTTTGGTGAGTTCTTTTTGCGATGAATTAGCCATCATTGATTTCATAATGATCCATTTTCCTACTAATGGAGATTTTTTACTCGCCAAAAAGTTATTGACAAACGAATTATAATGCTGTTGAAAGCGTGCAAGATTATTTTTTGGAGAAAGAGAGGCGTAGACGTAATTAACCAGGCATTTTGCTTCCGCCATGTATAGCTCCTCGACTTCTTCCTTCCACGCATTGCACATCTCTCCCTTCCTTTCTTCCTTGCCAAACACCCATCCCCCTCTCTCATTCATCCCTCCTCTTCCCCTCTGTTCAAGAGCTCCTCAGCCATTCAGCCGCCCACCCCTCCTTCTCAATCCATTCTATCGGCACCCCCAACCTCTCCTTCCAACCCCCGCCCTGGTAAGAGAGTGCATGCCGTGTATTTTTCATTGCAGACATTGAAGCAGCATCAACCACCGCGAATGCCTCCTTCTCCCACTCGTCCTCTTTCAAGTGGGCCACTCGTTAATCCACCCTCCCCCTCCCTCCCTCTTTCTCTCCGTTCCTTCCTTCGCCGCCTCCTCCCCCTCCTCCTCCCTACCCACCTTCCTCCTGCCCCTCCGCCCCACCCTTCCGCTCCTCACCGACGCCACTGTATCCGCGCCCTCCCCTTCACATATCCTCGTGGAATCACAAACGCGAAAGATTCCCGAGAGTAAAATCTCCCATTCAAGATTGAGAGGCGTTCGAACTTCAATATTGAGTCGCGATCGAAGTTGAATATTATCCCCGAAAGATATTGTTAAAATGCTCCAAATGCACGGCCATAATGCATCGTGAAAACTTATTCATCACGGATCCACGAGTGGGGTGGGGAATGCCAATTAGTTACCCTGAAATCTTACAGTCACCTCATGCAAACGGAATGCAATACATATCGGATTTCTTCGTGGCTCGGTGTTGGTTTGTATTGCTCGTTGAACATAAATATTGATGCGGTTCAAGCAATAAAGGTACTGATTCAATCAGCATGGAATCTAGTCGGTAGAGCGGACTGATTAATGTATTTCCCAGCATCATAATGATTTGTCGTCAACCTTAACACCCCACAACATCGCTTTCTGAATATTTCGTTAGTACAAAAGTTTCTGAAATCTTGTATAGTTGTTTTTAGAGCACCTATTCTATTGCAGCCTTTGCCCGTATCCTGCTATATTCTGGTAAAGCTAACCGAATGATCATTTTATTTGTAGGACATAAAAATTGCCTGGGATTCCTAATTATCCAAAAGAAGTTTACTACTGGTGCTTTTGATAAACATATAGAATGAACATAGACATCCGCTTCATAATTCCCCATGAGGGGTCCACCATTCTGGGCCGAGGATCCTGAAAGTGAAGACAAACAGAATGCTAAGAAGAGTGGCACGTTATAAGCAATTTGCATTGCGATAGAATCATCTCTCAACATCGTTCTTCTTCTTCCACTCTCGTCTCGTGCTCCCCTTTTCACTCCCTTTCGTCGGCATTCAAGAAATTGATTCGTTAAAGGTTTGACGTCTTTACACGCCGAACCTTTCCTTTTTTTCCTCGGTATTTTTTTCGACGATTTCACCTCCTCCTCCTCCTCCCGGGACTCGCTCGTCCTAATTTCTTCCACCTTTGTGCCCGTCCATAATGAAAGGATGTGTGTGGAGGGATAGGCGGGGGGGGGGTAGGAAGGGGAGGGAGGGAGAGGCGATCGCAAGGGGAGGCATACTCTCCGAAATACTTTGGCGCGCGTTTTCCCGAGGCGCGCAATATAGCGGAAGCATCGCGTCAAGCGCGCGCTGGGCGGGATCGCTCCTCTTCTTCATAATTAGCGTGTTTGTGGTGCTCTCTTCTCTTCTCTCCATCTCTTTCCTCCCCCTGTCTTCTGCCCTCCCCACCCCCCCGCCACTGTGTCTCTATCAGAGTGTACCTTCGTGTGCGTGCATGGGCGGGCAAGGATATGCATGCATACATATATACATATATATATGTATATATTTTTTTCTTTTTTTTTTCTCACTTCGGGGCGCTTCCCCCGATCGCTTCCCTTAATTAACACGACGGCACCTAATATAGCGCCTCTCTCTTACTCCCCCCTCCCCTAGCCTCGCTCTTTTCCCTCCCCCCACCTCTCCCACACATCAACCTTTTCCTTTTTTTTTGCGAGGGTCTGGAGAAAAAATCGATGAGAAAAGGGAAAACCATTTCCCCAACCCCCACCGACCCTCCCACCCACCCACTTCCAACAGTGTACACTTCGCACACACACTTACAGACACACATATGTGAGCAATTCGTAGAGAAAATCCGCCACACATACCCATACGGAACGATAATGCCAATATTCCTCCTTGTTCTTGGAGTGTTTTCCTTACTCCCGGCATTGACCCCGGCACGAGGTGCTGCATGCGCCAGTGCATCGGTGGTTGGGCATTTCGGAGCCCTTTCCAAGGCCGAGGTCAACTATCGGCTGGATGGAGCATTTGATCGAGCGGTGAGAAGATCGTACGACTGCCGAGATTTAGAAAGTATTGACGCCTTCCCAAGAGGTGATTTCTTGTCTTCTGTCGTGGCATCACGCTATGATCTACTAGAGAGAGACGCTAACTCGGAAGAACTCCCGAAGAAAGCGGTAAACATTAGAGGCTAAAAACTGCCGACGTAACGGCATATTACAAATTTTCTAATTACCTCTGGTTGAGCACCGGATAATGGCATTCTAGTGAGCACGCCGGTCAAACTTCAATTCATTTAAATCAAAGCAATGACAAAAAGTGTCAATAAAAACAGTTCTACCGCCATTTGCAAACAATGCGTATCGCCTAATGGCATGACCCCATTGACGAGGGTGAAGAACCACCATCAGTAAATCATGCCTTAATTTACTGATCGATTATAACCGTCAAAATCGTTGCTAGCGAGAGCGATCGGTGGGATGTACATATACGTGTGCAACAATATATCTGGAAAATCGTCTGCTGCGAAGTACATGTTCCGTATCGTAAGTGATTAGATAAATTTTCTTTATTTAATCATTTCCGGCACCAATCTGGTATATTTCCGCCCCCCCTTTCCCTTATGCTGATCAGCCTTCAATTACATTCCTAAACCCCTTATTGATCAATCTGCACTCTCTATCTATCGAGGACTACCAATTTCTTCCTCGCTACGCCTTTTCCTTCGTATTTCACTCACTGTTTTCTACTTATTGATACAGTAGCGATGTTTCCACTCATCAGTCTTGAATTATTAGATTCCTTGTTTTAACCGATCAAAGCGAAGCCAAATAGGTCGATTGGCACCAATTTGGATCAATGGCAAGACGTGAAGGCTGAACCAGTTACCTGCCGTGTGTTGTATCTTCTCGTCGTTTCTAATCTTTCATACAGATGCCGGGAAAGTGAGCTCTTAAAAATTACTTGTAACCCTCATGCTTCACTATGGACCAGTGGTTATAGCATCATAAGAAGTCACATAAGCCTCGTTTACCGATGCTCAGTCGGCAAAACCAAATCGTTATATCGACAAAGAGGATGTAGATGGATCCAAGGTAGGAATTGATGCCATCGGGATGATTTAATGACCTTCTGAAAGCATGGGTGATTTCCAAGCTCATAATTAGCTGAAAAGTGTCTTTGTCGTGCTTGAAATGAGGTCAAGTTGTCAGTTTTTGTAGAGTGATGACATTCCTCCGCATTGAAAGAGCATCGAGGGGTCGACCCGCCGTCGACGCCACAGTGTGTTTGTTGACGCTGAATACCGCTGGCGGGGGACAAGAAGATCGGAGAGGAAAGAGATAGTCATGCCTGAGTGATGACGAAGACGTCGTGGCTCTAATGAAGGATAGGCCATTTGGGAATCGCAATGCGTGGCGGGAACGCTGTGGAATTGAAGGGGAGGCTGGGGAAAGAAAGACTTGTGAGGCAGATTTGAGTCAAAGCTCGACTGGAGCGCTACATTATGGTATGGCGCGAGCAAGGTAGTCGCTGGGGAGGAGAGAGGTAGGGAAGGAATTGGGTAGATTGGGGGGGGGGGGGGCGCAAAAGATGGGGTGGGGTCGGGGAGCGGATGGATGGAGGCTGGGAGAGCTTGAAAGCACTGGAGGCTTACGAATTCGGAAGGTGCAGGAAGAGATACGGGAAGGAGAGGTAAGGTTTCTTAACTTGGCGTTCCTTATTTGTTCGCCTCTCATATTTTTTTCCCTTGAGAAAGGTGGCGTTGTTCCGAGGCTCATTATTGCCGGAGTCATTGTGACGCGATGCAAGTCCCGCATTGTGAGCGTCTCATTCAGCGCCCGCCAGCAATGCTCCGGGGATGGCTTATTTTCGACGACCGGGTGTGAGAAAACTTTCGATAAATAGGTACTTTTAGAGCTGGACCGTAATTTCCACGCCGTAGTGAACAAAAGTCTTTGCAGTTGAAGGGAACTGAGAAAATATAACCGAGAATCTTGGATTTTCTGAGTGAAAAGTTTCACTGGTTCTATTCATATAAACATCTCCCTCATTTCACAATTAAATGAACTTCGTCGTTTACCGATGATATCCTCGAGAGATGAGAACGTTCTTTTTCGTGGCAAATGAGAAATAAAAATGTAAATTCGTAAGTGTAATGACGAATCGCGCTATTTCGGTGCTTATATTTAGAATTAACTTCCATCCGAACAAAGCAGTCAGATGCATATTTTGAATTAAGTATTTTTTTGCGATCCCTGCTTGCACAAGAAGCTGTGATTACATAACGTGCCTATAGGTCTTTTTAACTAGGGATGCTGATTGTTTGTTAAAAAAGAGCTCCACATTGCTGAATATAAAGCATAAAATCTCATTCGGAAAATATATTTTTTTAAATGTAGAAATATTTTTATCGATTGACAGCAGCTCGCGAAGGATCAGAAGTGTTCGCGAAATACGAGAAATGTTTTTTCCAAGAGAAAGTACTCGACGTAAATTCATCTCCTCGGATATGGAAAGGATTATTGTTAAGGCAATAGGATTGAGATTTATATTATTTTTTTATTGTTTTATTTCCGATCGAATTCAGTCGGTAATCCCCTCTCCAAGGCAACTGGTGAAATGTTTTGTTGAAGGTTGAAAAATTCCGATTTTTCGAAAAAGTTGGCCTTAATGAGCTCCTTCAAAAAAATCTAAGCGAAAGGAGGGATTCCGTCGTCGTCGTTCCTCCCAGCCTCACCGCGCCTCTTCGCCGCTTCCCTCCGCCACGCCACTCCGCCACCACGCCCGTTCTCTCCGCCACCCCCCTCCTCTCTCTCCCTCTCTCTATCTCTTCTTCCTCCGGCGACAAATCACCATAATTACGCCACCTGTGTGCCAAATAAGAAGGAGACAAGAAAGGGAGAGGTAGGTGGGGGGGGAGGGAAGGAAATAAAAGAAGGGCGAAGACTGGCGCGAGCGACTGAGTGGGGGGAGGGTCGTCGCTGGCGGGAGGGAGAAAACAGCTGACGAGCGACTCTCGCGATATAGAGGGGCGAAGAATGGATGGAGACATTCGACAGGGAGCGAGTGTGCGACTGTGGGGACGGATGGGTTGGTGGGTGGGAATGAGAAAGGGTGGCGGAGTCGGAACAGGCGCGCTCGCGGGGTCAACCCTTCGGACTTCGGACCGCCACCTCCTCCCGTTTAAGGATCCTTCTCCTCCCGTCCCTCGGACGTGTTCACGCACTCACCAAAGTCCCGTTCTCTCTCTCTCCGCCCTCTCGCGGCCACCCCGAATGTCCCTCCGTCCCGGTCCCCCGACTAATTAGCGTCGAGAGGGGCAACTTGCCTTCTTCTCTCTTCTCTTGTGGCGCGGGGTGGGTGTCCCTGTCCCGAGAGGGCACCTCGCCCCCGGCGGCGGTCCATCTCCTCCCGTGGAATATTCGCGCGCGCAGGCAGGTGTGCGACGCATCGCCGCCGCTGTCCTCACAAAGAAGTGTGCCTCCAATTAACGGTAATTATGTCGTTAGGGAGACTCCCGGAGGCCCTGTCTCCTCCAAACAGGGGTGGCGGTAGTGGTGGCGGCATTGTGAGCCTCTCTCATTCTCTCTCCCTTGCCTCCTCTCCGCATCCTTCTTCTCTCTCTCTCTCCCTCTTCATTCTCTCCCCTTTCTCGTGTCCTTTTCACGACGCGAGAGAAGGGATAATCGGAGGTTGGAATGTGAGAGGGCGGAGGTCGCCTCGTGCGCCACAAAGGCACCACGGGGAGAGACTGAAGAGGCAAATGGACCGAGAGGGGGAGGCGGTGCGCGGCCAAAACAGCTGAACGGTGGACGGCGGTTTGGAAAAAAAATGAGGGACTTTCCATGTTGTTTACTTTTTCGCGAGGGGCTCCAGAGGGGGGGGGGATCGCTTTATTTTCACTTGAAAGATATTGGCGAGCACCGAGCATTGTCTGCAGTGGAGTGCCAAAAACTAAGAAGCCACTCGGATTTTTGAGTTGCTGCCTTTAATGCTCATTTTAATGTTAAAACAAAAAAGGGTCCACTCGCAGTTTCGTCTATTATTTCCATTTTACTGAAAATTACCTCCTAACCTCACCGAATTATATTTGGTCATCAATTATTATAAATACTTTACACTTTCCTAACATTCAACACCTGGATGTATATTTTCACGCACAATCATTTCTGTGAGCCAATATTTTAAGTGTACATCAAAGTGAATTCGCACGTTACTTTGCATCATTTTCAGAGTTACCGTAGGAAATTATTTGAAAAAAAATACCAGTGTGCCACTTAAAAACCGAAAATTTCTTCAGTAAAATTACTTTTCACGACCTTCTTGTCAACCATCATCCACATTTAGCGATAATCTGTGAAATTGGAGGCTATAATCTTCAACGGTACTTTCCGCAATCATGCTAAGAGCTATTTTCCAATTAATCTCACATGTGATATCTACCATTGTGAATTAATTGAATTGTAATCACTCGACCATACCCAGATAGTGAAACCATTTTGTCCCATCTGTCAAAATATAATGATTCATTATTAGTGATCGGATAACAATAAGAGGAAGGCAATATGCCGTTAAGAATGTTGAAAAATGTCCTATTATTAGGGATTTTGGGAATTAATCACAAGCAACACTGAAGAAAAGGTTTGGATGCTTATGAGTTTAATGCATTTTTTGAAGTCTAACCTTTGTAGCTGAATATATGTTAACATGGGTGATACATTCAAATAATGTCAAAAATTTAGCTAAAGTTTATTACTCCACAAAAGAGAGTTACTTCACAATTAAGAGGCATCATTTTTTTTAGCTAACCGGAGTAAACAGAAATTTTATTCTATTTCTCTGAAGCAGCTGCATCCTTTTTGGACAGATATGCACTTTGAAAAATGAAACAGCATGCTAAAACGTAGGATTTTCTGATTGTGCTTCCGGTAATGTGTCGTTACACATGCATATAAGTGGGAATAAGTAAATTGCCTTCATATTTGACATTAATTCAGTAATTGGAACGGTGACATATATCCAGGAAGCTCCAGTTTAGATCGCCATTTCATCGATGAATCTGTGGAGGAACAATATATCGTGAGGTTTAGAGTCAAAATGTTAGCAGAAAATGTGATAATTTAAAAAATACGTATACACTCAAGAAAAATGAAAAAAGTGTAAACGCTAATGCTACAGCTAGAGTTCTCTTATATTTTATAGAAGCTGAAGAGTCGTAAGTATCAGAAATACATGGTATTCATCAGGTTTATCATACTACACTTCCAATTGGGAAGTCCTGAGTGCTATGACAAATCTCGCACAAAGGATTGCGACTGAACGGGAGATTTTATTCGCTAACTCAACCGACATGAAGAACCTTAAGGTATTCCGAGCGAGATAGTTCCTTAATCATAATGGAGACCATATTCGAATTATACGTTTTAATTTCACCTATAGTAGGATACATTAATTAAATGTTGCATTAATAATGGTGCAATAATATAGTTTTTATGACAGAAATTGTAAGTAATTAAAATAAAATATGTCTTTGACTTGACTCATTTTTTTCGCGCGGCACGTTTGAAACTCCTTCGAAACGGAAGGTTTATTGTGATACCTAAGAACCTACTGTGGTGACAATATGATTGACTCTAAAAAATAGTTGAGGAAACATGCAAACTACACAATGTTAGTTTTTTTACGACACCTAAGTGTTAAAAATACCTCATTTTGTAAATAATGTCTCTATGGAGCGAATACACGTACCATTTCCCCATGTAAAAGGGCTGGTATTTTTTGGCAAATATCTCCGAAAGTAATGTGGTCAGAGGTTGAATTTTTGGTGTCATTGGATAGATGAGATATTTCTCTTGAAAACGAGACCAAATTCATTGATTTCTAAGTAAATGATATTTCGCTCGAATTACCTTAAGCTGCGGCCGGATCGATTGTAGGGGACTCAGTAGGAGGAAATAGATCGCCAATGACCCCATGACATGGAACCGATTGGTTTACACGCGAGTCGTGTGGTCGGCCACCCGCCTTCGTCCACTTTCTGCGCTCCAAGTTACGCTCCCGTGGACGAATGGGGGTTTTACCGGGAGAAAGGGGGAGAAGTGTTCCGGTCGTATGACTTACCGGCCCATCGGTCCGAGATTCACCCGGTTTTAACGGGAGGAGGGGAGGGAATGGAAGGGGATGGGAGGATTGGGGAATAGGGTGGAGAAACGGACGCACGGTGAATGGCGGGGAATGAGATTAGACTCCTCCTCTCCGCTCACCGGTGATTCAAATGGGAACATTGACCCGACTTTTGCACCATGAATGGACCCTTTCACTGTATGAGGCACTACCTGATAAGCATTTGGGATTCTGGAGAATGAATTCGAATGAATCATGATTATTTTTATTAAGGGTGTTTTTTTGGGTACTGTAACTTAAACGTTTCTGATTAGGTGTTGAATTTCAGAATGCACTATTGATACTCTATGAATTATTGATTTTCTTTTTACATTTGTTTAGTTTCTGTTGACTTAATTTCTTTTGATCTTTTAATAGCCATTTTTCTCGCAACTTTTTCCTACTACTCGCTACTCAAACGGCTTAAACTATCGACCTTCAATCATGAATTAATTTTTCTCTCTTATTCTATTTCCGATATATTTTCCCAATTATGAAATATCCCCCAGTCGTAGTAATCAGTCATCGCCTCCTCCAACCAAACGCTTCATTCATATATGTGGCTCAACAATTCTCCATTCCTTCCTTACAATGCGTGATAGTTCCTCCTCAGTTATTTCCTCCATCGTCCGGATAAATCTCCTCCACGCACACCTGAGTCCACGACTCCTCAAAGGTATTCATTCTATTCTCATCATTTCTCCCGAGTCCAGAGCTGTTAAGTGAGCTCTTGCTGCCGGTTACCAGATTCCCTCATTTTTTCTCTTAAGGATCACTGCCATTTAATTCCTCTCATTATAAGTGACTTTTTACGGACGCGGTTATCCTTCTAGATATTTAAGAATCATCAGACTAATGTGCCCATGCTCTTGGATGTGTCACGGGATTTTGTCTATTATCTACCCTTACTTCCCACGTTACCGGAACACGACAGTACCGGAGGAAATGGCAGTTGTTAGAATCGGATTAGGAACACTGCTTGCCTCAGTAGGGCGAAGTCGAATGTGGTAGGGCTTGGTGTTGATATCTTAACAGGAATACATTCCAAGATAGTCAAACTTTATGAGCTTTACTCAGAGCATAGCTCGGTAACAAAACCTCTGTGGATGTCTTGGTGATACAAATCCACTTGCTGGTGTTGGCACTCCTCAATGTCCTTCTTACTCTCTTTCGCTCTTCGTCTCTCTCCCTCTCTTTCATCTCCTTTCGCTCTCCTCCCTTCCGCTCTGCTTCCTTCCGCACCCACTGGCCAATGCATGCGACGAACACAAGAACGGTCGCCATTATTCTTTCCCCTTTGGCCAACGGTGGGGAGGAACGGGTGGAAGGCATGGACCAGTAATACATGTCAGATATGACTGTTATTGACAAGTCAGGTATAACAGTGGGGATTATAAACAAGCGACTGAACATCTCCGCTACCCTAATACCATAGACGAGGCTGCGCTTGGCTTTTTAGGTCCATAAAAATTGGACGCTCTCTTGTTTCACACCAGCTTTGCTGGTAATCGACTGTCTGCTTAACTTTTGAGTTTTCTGATGTTTTGCCGGTAAACATTTACCAAAAGGTACTCAATTGTTTCGATTCCGCTCAATACCTTCAATCTATACTTAGATTCAAGATATACTTAGATTATATACTTAGATACTTAGCTTAGTATATAACTATTCGCGGGCGATTTTCCATTTTTTATCCAAATGCACGGATGAGAACAGCTTTGAATCTCATAATAATTTAACTCAGTATGAATCCATTGCGATTATGGTGTGATTGTTGATTCAGAGTATCACCGGAAAGCAAATCAAAGTGGGATGTATTTGTTTGTGGAACAGACTAATCACTGCAACGATCTTATTAAGAACTATTAAATTTTCATAAATATGGTTATTTCATTATTACTCTGATTAGTGACATTTTGCGATTGAAATTGGCCGCAAATAGTGGTTAAATATCAATATGAGCATGTAAGTAGTCAACTAGAAGCATTATAATTTGTTGTCTCATCCCCTATGCTGATATCAAGACTTTTAAGGGACGCGTGTTATTAAATCTACTTAAAATTCATTGATACACTTTTACAGAGACCTAATCGTTTGTGTTGTCAAATGTTATCGAATTAATCTTGGCAGTTTTAATGCATATATTGTCATGCATCAAAAGGCCGCTACAGTTACCTCTTAGATTACCAGTATAACTTCAAGAGTGTGAAATGAACGAGAGCCGATGTGGGAACTCTCGCGAATTGATTCCATGGGAGTTGACTGCGGCATAGGTATCGGTGGCGGGGGCAATGCGTCCCCCGGTCACCAAGCCTGCGTCAGTTGAAGGAATATTTGCGCCGCTTCCCCACTTTTTGGACGATTCACTCCCTTGCGCGAAGAAGGATTATGGAGCCGTTTACTTCTTTAATTCAGAATAATACAAAGTACACGCTTTTCTTTGCCTCACACATGAATTACAAGTGATGGAAAAATGGTCCTCGTTACATTGCGCTTGGAATGAGCATTGTTTCCTAGCCAGTGATGCATCTTGTGTGAAGCACAAGAAAACTTATTGACAGGGTAGACTTGTTAGTATGATACTACAATGTACTTTATTCACCAAAGATCACTATAGCGGTTTAATCATGAAGTTTAGTGAGAGTTCTCAGAGCAAACCCCGTAGAATGTGATTGTGGTTGCTGAGGAGTTTTCGGTGGGAAACATTTTGTGCTTTTCAACGAAAATACGCCTCACTTTCTCGCGCTAAGGTCTGTTTATTATCTTCTATAGCTAATGCAACGTAATTTTGGCCATGAATTAAGGCTTTCAAAATCAAAATAGTAAAACAAGCAATGTGTAACAAGACAGTGGATAAATGCTATTCGTTCTACTAGAGTGGAAAGTGTGAAAAATCTTTATCTAACCCGTTACGTCCCAGTCGAAACTACTTCGCGTGCCGAAACGAAATATTTGGCTAATCCTGTGTATTGATCAGAGAAAAAACCTAAACCCTTTGATTGCCGAGTTACTATATCCATATATATTCACAACATTTGATTTATAAATGGTTTAGGTACGTACCCAAGCATTTCTCATGCGAGCGAATGCTATCCTTATCGCAGGACTATATCCTGGGACCTATCACTGATCATTTGGGGTGACCATAGCCCTGCCTCCGACCGCTCTGCATTCTCGGATACATGCGAAACGCCCAGAGGCCTTCAGAAGGGCCACCGTCCACTCCCTACGGCGATCCTGCCTGCGCTGTGCCCGCCGAAGCCGTCCGGTTCACTCGAAATGGCGTCTTGCACACGGACGTATTTTAGAGGAGAAGCGGCGAAAACGGATCCAGCCAAAGAACTGGCTGCCGGTGGTCAAAAGCGTTCAAAGCGAAGAGAGAGTGTGGGGTCGGGGGCATTTTCATGTGCCCAAGATTGCTCATGAGGGTGGGGGAGACATACCAACACTTGAGGAGTGAGCGAGGGCAGCGACGTCGGAGGAGGGGTATTATTCAGTGAATAGTGGCGGCGAGAGGACATGGCGTGGGATGGGGTGGGGTGGCCTCACATGGGACGGGGTGGAGAAGGAGGCGTAGGGGTGGGGGGGAAGAGGGGGAGGGGGGGCCGGAAGGAGTGGACAGATGACGGCCCCGTGAAGGCCAGTCGTCGACGTATTAGGGTATGCTGCGCCGTGTTCGGTCGAGAGGGGGTTGAGGATTCGTTTCGGCTCTGGACCTCGAGTGCTGTCGCGAGTCTCCGCCAAGTCTTCAAAACAAGTTCCTTGTAATTCCTCCTCAACACGCAATATAATATGGCTAAAAGAACATGCTTTCACAACATGATGAAACAACGCACACCAGCTGGTTAGTCTCTGCTGTTTTTGAATCTAGTCGTGTTTATTTTATTTCGTGATAGATAGCCCCGTCCTAAATAATGGCACAGTTGACAGAAATTCAGTCGATTTGTGAACGCGTTCGATGCCTTTCGGAGAATGGAATCACGTGACTGAGGATTCCACGATGGTGGCCTTTGGTTAAATTATACGGTCGCAAAGAATTTTTATCTTTTTATTTCTTTCAAAGCCAAATCAATAATATAATATAATATGATATGATGTAATATTCAAAGTGCGCTATTCTCGGAAGTAATCACCTTAAAGCTTGAAATACATCATATCATACCATTTTTTTGTCACGCCAGCTCATCTGGGTGCGGTCCATTCTGCCATTATTCTCTGAAATGTCAGATTGTTTATTACGGCAACGGAGAAACTAGTTCCTAGGTAATGTTTTTCCTAACACTCTGGCTTGTCCTCCCTCGAAATCTCACAGCCGAAGAGAGCGATACTCGTTCCGGGTGAGAGAATGGGGTCGAGGTTTTGGTCCGGACAAAGGAAAATTATGGCGCGGACATTGGAGTTTGAGGGGAGGAGTAAGCAGTGTGTATGGGGGGGGAAGTATGTAAAGAATGGTTCGGTAGGAATTTGAGTTGCCCGAACACTGAGTGAGCGGAGGTGTATTTGGGAGGCTGAATAGGAAATATTCTGGCCGTTAAATGGTAAGGGATTTGCTGGGGGTCAGAAAAGTGAGTGCTGAGCCCCATAGCTGAGTGTTCAACTGGATCAGCGAAATGCCTAGGGAAGCATGAGCAGAGAGGCTAATGAATGAGACAAGGAGAATTAGCCGCTAATGGGATGATGATTCGCTATATTTTTGGACGGCGAGAAACGGATAAATGAACTCGAAAATTCTTGTAAGCGTTAAGACTTAAAATGCCGCACTTCCCCTCCAAGACGATTATGTATGTTCTGTTTATTCACGTGTCGTGGGTTTCCAAGTAATTCAGCCCTCTTATCTTGACTCTTGACAATTTAAAAAAATGTTATTATGAGCTACAGTTAGATTTAAGGTCAGTGAAATTCCCTGTTCTTTTCTCTCGTCTCATTAGCTATTCACCCAAAAATAAATATCCTCGACAAGCGGTTACTTGATGCAGTAAACATAATGCGATTATATTTTTTGAATCCTCGAAACTGCATCTGCCTAATGATGCACTGAAACAGATAGTAAAACTCTTTTAGCACCATGTGGATGGCGATCAAGGGCCACTGAGGTAGTATCCATTGTAGTATGCCAGAGAACGTTAATTATTCAACTAATTATGAACGCTGAAAATTATTGAACATCAGTCCATAACTTCGCCTTTTAAGGTGAAGTCAAGCCCCAGGAGAAAAATGCCCTCTCTCGGTCTCTGAATGCTTTCGTGGTACCCGAGATGAAAATACGGAGGCAGGGGGGGTTCGCGAGCGAACGAGGGAGCAAGAGTCCATTGAGGGGTAGGAGGAGGCCAGCCGGGGATGGACCACGATGGGGGGAGGGAGGGGAGCAGAGAAAGAGAGGAGGGAGAGAGTGTGGAGCACAAGGGGGAGGAATATGCTCGCTTTTGGACGTTTGTGGAGGAGGGATGGTGGGGGAGGGGGGGCAGTTTTTTGAAGGGAGGAAGAGAGAACATAAAGCATGAAATGGACGGCAAAATTCAGTGGGGGTGAGTTTTGAGAGTGAGGGAGAGAGGAGGAGGAGGAAGTGGGAGAAGAAGGGAAAGAAAGAGCGTGGAGGAGGAGGAGGGGAAGAAAGGCTCGCGCTCCCTCCCTTGACCTCCACCCTCGCCCGGCGGGCTAAGCGCGAGCGGAAATAAAACAATGGCCTCGCTTGAAAAACGCACAGAGAGAGAGAGAGAGAGAGATGGATGGCGATCTGCGAGCAAAGTAAGAGAGCATCGTGCGTGTTATGGGAAAGGATGTGGGAGGGAAAGTTTGCGGCGGAGGGGGTTAATAAAAAAGGAGGGGGCATAAGTAAAAAAACGGGACCTAAGGATTGTGTTTTTGTTAGCTCGGGGGTGGCCGTGCGAGATTGGGGTGTGGGGGGGGGTCAGTTTTTGCTCCCGTTTGCGTGAGGAAATGAACTTCCCATTCCGGCAGCCGGACGACGCTGAGCCACATATTTTGGTTTATCGTGCCTTCACGTGCGTGCACGTCACTTCGTTTCCTCAAAGTACATCTACATAATACCCCGCGAGCCGCCGCTTAGGCGTGGGGCAGGGTGCGTTAGGTCACCAGCCGTGTAAAGGTGTAAGTTTTCGGGAGATGAAATGGTGACATGTATTATAGGAGTGTCTTAAGTGGAGCACGATTTTTGTTGTGATCACTTATTGTGCGCGAAGAACGAGTTCTTGTACCTATATGTTCGGCAGTGTACCTCTCTTATTTTATCGCCTCTGTCAGACCTAGAGATGTAGTGAGGAGTCATGATAATATTCTCCATGTCGCTCTGAAAAATATCACTTCTGAATCTATCAAGCAACCTAAGCCTAGCGTGTAGCCTCCGAGTCTCTCGGGGCTCCCACCTTAACCCCCCTAAAAGTTTCAAAACACTATATGTACGCTCGTAGAAGTTTTTAACGAAGCGCTCTGCTGTATTTTATTAATTTTTTTGGTTAAATCTTTATGACCAGGGTCCCAAATGCTCGCGGCGTATTCGAGGAGTGGCCTAACCAGAGAGAAGTAGCATCTCTCTTTGACTTTTTCATCCGAGGACCTTGCTATTATACGTTTAACAAAACATAGTTTCTTTAATGCTGCGCCACATATTTGTTGTATGTGCAATCGCCACGATATATAAGACGTTAAGGTAATCCCAAGATATTTTACTGTCTCTGGAGATTTTATGTGTACTCCACCCACAGTATAGATATGGCATATTTGTGATGGCTTTCGCAGGAAGTGAACTGTGGTGCATTTGCTTGTATTTAATTCTAACCCCCACTCCTGGCACCACGAATGAACGTTGTTAAGGTCCGATGACAGAGTTTCAAAGTCCGCGTCTTCGCTCATTTCACGGTAGATTACTGTATTGCCTGCAAATAATCGTAATTTACTGTTAACTCTAGAACTTGGATCATTAATATAAATAATGATAAATGACAAAGTAGTTGAATATAGGTGGTTGAGCGCTCTCTTGGTACTCTCACCTCTTGGCTGAATTCTAATCCACGCACGAGGACGGGTTCGGTGCTTACACCGCGCATGATTTTCGTGGACATCGTCCGGGTTTTCCCGCGGCTCCAAACTCCGTTTCTGCCGAAGATTCGAAACGGCAGCAAAGACGATCTGCGGGAGAACCCGAATGGGCCTCGGGAACATCGTCACTCATGTATACGTTAGCAGTCGATAGGAAATATTTATTTCAAATTTTGGTCTTACCGAATCGAGTGCATCCTCATATTAATGTAAGTTTTTGCCGATAGGATATCACAAAGTTACTGCCGTCGCTGTGCAATTCCTCAAGGACTACTCGAGGATTTTCGTTTTAAATGATGGGGTCCAGGAATGAGTGTGATTTCATGCAGGTCAAAGGATTTCCAGAGTTTATAACCAAATTTTACCAGTTGCTTTTTGGGAATTGTAAGCTTTAAAACGAGGAATTTCCTATAGAGTTAGGTAGAAAATGATTTATGCGTTAAATTTCTTGACGTGAAAGATTTTTTTAAACAATGCATCCACATAACGATGGAACTCAATGATGTAGACTTTATGTGCTACATTCAAGTAAATGACTCGCCATAAGTGAATGAAGTCAACGTGTCATTTCTTCAGCAATAATTTCATATTTCCTTAAATAGAGAATATTTTGTTATAGTTTAAATACGCGTAACTTCATTGCTAGCATCTTCAGAATCTAACGATCGAGTCATCCTGCCTGAATCTATGATAGTGTAGCTAGTTGTGACGTACATCATAGATGACCAGTGTTTGTTCAACACGTTGGTACAGAATGCTTAACGCTCAGTCGTCGAATGACCCAAATCCGCGAATTTTGTTCATTGGCTGGTGAGTTAGTCCCCATGTCGATATATTGAGTCTTCGCATGCATTTGCTCTTTTTATGAGTTGACTTTTCTCCGCTAGTAAAATTTTTCTTATTCCTCCAACCTATGCGTAAAGGAAATGCTGCGACGCCATGAATAAATGTCAGTCCGATTGGAGAAACTAGGCACTTGAGAAAATTTGAAACGACTGCCCGCATCCATTCTGCATGTCTTAGGAGTAGATATGGCAAGCAAGATATGGTTAAGGTAGTCCGAGCGAAAAATCATTTTACTTAGAAACCAATGAATTTGGTCTCATTTTAAAGAGAAATATCTCATCTATCCAACGACGCCAAAAATTCTACCCCTTACCACATTACTTTCGGAGATATTTTCCAAAAAAATACCAGCCCTTTTACATGGGAAATGGCACGTGCATGCGCTCCAGAGAGACATTATATACAAAATGAGGAATTTATAACACTTAAATGTCGTCAAAAAAACTAACAGCGTGTATTTTGTATGTTTTTTCAACTATTATTGAAAATTAATTATATTGTCATCACAGTAGGTTCTTAGTTATCACCAAAAACCTTGATGGAGTTTCAAACGTACCGTGCGAAAAACATGAGTCAAGCTAAAGACTTATATAGATTTTCATTTCATTACTCACAATTTCTGTCAGATAAAACTATATTATTGCGCCATAAATGATGCAGTAATTAATTGATGTGTCCTACACTAGCTGAAATTAAAACGTATAATTCGAATATAGTCTCTATTATGAATGGAGAACTATCTCGCTCGAGCTACCTTAAATCATAGCATATCTTGTAAAGCTTGCTGCAAGCAAAGGCTCGCAGAAAACAAAGCCCGAAAATTGATAGAGGCGATAATTATTAGAAGTCCTGAATGAGGGGGGATCATTTGGAGTTGTCCACAAATTATTTCAACCCCATCCAATCTCAAATGACTCGAAGGCGGCCACCCGTTTTTCGATCCTTTCTCTGGATCCGTGGTCGTGTGTGTGGGGGGCAACGGGGGCCAGAATGAGGAAAGAACGCCACCGGTGGTCGCCCCCCCCCATCCGCCGCTGACCGCCGCGACCTATGGTCGCCACACGTGGCCCACCGGTCGCCGCCTCCGAGAAAGCGCGCGTCCCTCCGCCCGCCACTGCCCCACAATGTCCCACACAAGGAGAATGCAGCACGACCCCCGTGTGCTCAGCCTCCTTCCGCCGCCCATCCCATTCCCCACCCCCGACATCCCTCCCATTATTCCACACATCTTTGCCCCCTCCTCCCTCTCCATGAAAAAAACCGTCCTCCGCTCACTCCACCGCAAGCAAACACCGTGCCTCGAGAGAGAGATTCCGTAATACCCAAAGAAGGAAAGTGAGAGAGAGAATGAGTGAGGAACGGGAAGGCAGGCTGCTTCGTTTAGTGAGGGAACGCGGTTTTCTTCCGCTCATTATAAGGCCCGTGTGAATGGGGGAGCGGAAACCAGACAGACACGCGAGCGACAGCCACGGAGACTTGCGTGTTTGCTTCCCAACCCCCTTCCCTTATGCCTGCGTCGTGTCCACCTCCGTCCGCCTCAACCTCCTCTTTCGCTCCTTCTTTGCCTCGCCTCCTCTGCACTCTCCACACCCCCATCTCCTACTTCATTCCAGAGGTGATCCCCCCCCCCTGCGCCCCTCTCTCTCAAGCGAACGCCATGACCTCGTCCCATCCCAAACTCACCCCCTCTCTCCACACCCTTCCTGCCACCTTCCTGGACGATGCCACCCCGTCTCTCCAGACGCCCCGAACACTTCTTTTGCCGAGCCCAATTCTTGAGCCTTGAGCCCCGATTCGCGGCCTATCCGACCCCACCGCCCCCGCGAACGAAAGAAGTAGTGTGCCCTACTGCTCACGAACCCGAAGATATCGAGCGACCACTCCCCGACCCTTCGTCGGGGTTACACAATTTCGAAGCACCATTTTTTTTTTGTCAGAGGGGGGTTGCAGGGTGAGTACCCCACGGCGGGATAGGGACCTTCTATTCTATGGACTTAATGTGATTTTTTCCGAATATTAAAATCACTCATACTTGACGAATGTACCATTGTGTAGAATTTACGATATACCAATTAATTAGACGAGTGAATAATGAAAATGAATAATAAATGAAAGATATAGTAACGAGTGATGGAACAGCAAAGCCTTTATAAATTGTTGACACGCCATGAACTCCGTCCATTACATTAGGGTGTAACATGAATTTATCTACACTCTTATGTAGGTAATTGACCAGGATAAAATTCAATTATACTTATATTTGGAACGTGAGAGAAAGGTTAGCACCAGTTTATCTTATCACGAGTTGAATTCGTCGTTCCGGGTTGAGAGAAGTGTTATTCAAATCAAAGTTTCTGATTCAGTTCTAGCACATCTGTGTGGAAACGGAAATCGCTCAGATCACCCGAATGGCGATAGCGCTTCCATCGCGGGTGGGTCACGACACGAATGGGATTGCACCGGGGCCCACAATGGCCAGAGGGGATCGTGGTGCCCAGGTGCCCACGGAGTAGGGGTGAACTGGTGGCGGACTGCCATCCACTTCCGCCTCTCATTGCGTTCCCTCGGCGACGTCCCCCTCCCCCTCGCCCGCGAAGCTTCGTACCCCCTCATACCCTCTCCCACCCCATTTCGCTCCCTGCGCGTAAAAGCAACCACGGCTGCCTTCGTCGTCGACTCCCGCAGATGTGGCGTCATAATGAAGTTCCAATGGATGGAGGGTGGGGGGGAATGGGGGGGGGGGGCGAAGGAGAGAAATACGGGCGGCGGAAATACTGCTCGTCGACACCAAACGCCGCCCCACTCTTCTTTCTCTCTTCTCCTGATGTGATTTTGGATTCGTTGCGACGGTGGCGGTGTCTGCTGTCGACTCCCATCAACGACTGACGACGTTTCGCCGTCAAGAATGACTCCTCCACCACCAGCCGACTCTCGTGAACGCTAATCGTTCATCGTTGTGAATCAAACTTGGCGCCTTCCACTGTTTTATTCTTAAGGCCGCTTTACACTGTACATTTTATTGTACAAACGAATGTATCATAGAATGTACGAGAAACTGAATGGAAATAGAGCAGGTTCTATTTCCCGTAGAGTCGGTCAGACAATCATACCATTTGCCGCTTTACACGGTACAACTTCCTTCATAAAGGAATTTGTACATTCGTTTGTACAATAAAATATACCATGTTAAGCGGCCTTAAGGCCGTATTACACGGTGCATTAGTTTGCACAATCTATTTCGCAAAAGCTTGCATGAGGAAAATTGTACCGTGTAAAGCGGTAAACTTTGTGA
The DNA here is from genome assembly GCA_963169105.1 of Ceriagrion tenellum. NCBI lineage: Eukaryota > Metazoa > Arthropoda > Insecta > Odonata > Coenagrionidae > Ceriagrion > Ceriagrion tenellum. The sequence continues at coordinate 12,313,936 of OY720633.1, forward strand.
ACGCTTGTGCGAATGTCTGAATGACTGAACGGGAAATAGAACCTGCTCTAATTCCATTCAGACAAGTATACAATTTGGGATTCATTCGTTTGCACAAAAACTTGCATCGTGTAAAACGGCCTTTAGGAGCAAAACTGGTTTCGGAAGTTGCGCCACCATCAGGTACCACAGGTATTAAGTTTGATTTATTACAATATCGACCTTCCACCAAGTGAAATCATCAACTTTTGAAACCAATCGTGCCCTTAAATAATCAAGACACTGTGCAGAAGAAAGTGCGTTGATTAGAAGTGGGATCCGATGCAGTACACCAAAGATACACCCAGGGATGCCGTTATTACCCCCCCACTAAGAAGTTTGCCTCATCAGGTAAAGTACAATTAGTCAAATGCCTTCTTGTATAGTACGAAAATAAATGAAGTTTGTATTCCGATAAACGGGGTGTTTTATGGTCATTTTAACGGTAGGAAGCTCTTAGTTCGGACAAAATGACTAGGGTGTGCAAATAAAATAAAATTGGTCCAACTCAATTTTACGCTAGTCGTGAAAACCTGGTGTCCTAACGCTGATGAAAAATCGACTTCAACCTCAGGAATTCCTGTTAGACTTGAATTTTGACCGATAGTTAAAGCTAGAGCGGTTTTGGCTCGCGTGTTTTGATCCCTTAAATAAGTTTGAACTTTCTCATGCTCGAAGTTCTAGTAACAGCCGTCGAAAAGAGCGACGGTAAACATTTCAGCGCATCAGTCGTCTCTTTATCGCATTTCGTAGGTCTCTTTACTTTGCCTTTAGGTTCTATGCTCTATTGGCCAATAGAAAAATGCGGGATTTCTGTGGAGATTACCATACGCACCCTATTTTAACCAATAGCACGCTGCAATGAATTGGAAATGAGTTAATGGCCGCCGTGTAGCCATTTTTCTATCTAGAACTCATTTGATCTCATGAAAATCTAACACAATGATAATTTGAAGTAGTTTTCGCTAAGTTAATGAGCTAGAAATAAGTGCACTGCTTGCTTTTGAATTATTGATAGTTTTTTTCTGCTAGAATTATTTTATTTTCGCATGATATAATGCCCAGAACTTTAGATATTTTTAATATTCTCATTAGTAAAAATAGCTTCAAATTTCATTTAAAATTGCATATATTATTTACCATCCAATTTAAATCGATTTCGGTCATTGACAATACATCTGACATTCAAAATTTGAATATCGTCCTTCAGGGAAATTATTCCTTTCAAATATAAGAATCTAAATCGTAGAATCCCATATCTCCCATGATTTCCCTCCCATTTTTTGTCGACGTGATTGTTATTCATCAAAGCCATTACCTCTTCTGATCCAATTTCCAATGCAAATTGAAGACTCTTGTGCTTCCAGAAATAATATTTAATGAACATTTAGTATTGATCCATGTCTTGCATATCTAGTGTTCACATTATATACCTCCAAATGTACATAGTATTATAATTTTCCAAGAGTCGTCCATTGCCTCAAAATAAAGTGAGTACCAAGGGAGTAAACGGGGAACTGTTGATCTTCTAATTAAGCACGAGAATGCCTCTTGATCGCAGAGCCCTCGGGAAAACTCTAGTTACATCCGCGAAGACAACAGAGCGTATTCAGTCTGATGCCGAAAAAAGGCAATGTCATTTCGGGCTACCAGTTTTATAGTCAGTGGGACCATTAGCGCCTGGCGGAAGGTAGTCATCCCAACATCACCTTAATGATATATTGGAGATTGGCTTAGAAGCTATCTGCGAATTAATGCCCCGCTTTCATTTTACGAACTAACCAATGGGCGGAGTGTAATTTTTCATTGATACAGTACGTTTAAATGCATCTTTATTGGAGTGCATAATACATAGACATTGAAAATACAGCGCAAGAGTCTTTCTCAAAACCTCTCGCGTCATCGATGTCAACTAAGCACTTCCTGGAGCTGCCTCAAAATGAGACAGCAAGACTCCCTCGAAATAAAAATAACCGTGAACTTATGTGGGGAAGAGTGACCGTAATTCGATGACCAGGGGCCGAATAAAGTTACTTAGCTCGACGATGGTGATTGGCCGTGAACTCAAAAAGGTCAGGGATTGCGGGAGGGAGAGGGGGGAGGTTTGGGACGGGAGGAGAGGTGGGGGAGGGGGCGGAAAAGGGGCGGTGAGTCTTTTGCTAATGAATCCGTGAGCGGCAGCGGCGACTCATCGCCTGCGGTGTCGCCTCCCGTCTCCTCCCTCCCCACCTCCTCCCTCCCCTTCCTCACACAGCACCCTTTCCGCCTCCCGTCCGCTCACGTCACCCCCTCCCTCCACCCTCCCCTCTCCCCCCAGGCGCAAATATCCTCCTGATCAAACCACTCCTTCCCCCCCCCCACCCGCCCCCTCCGCTCACCCCATCCCCCCAGAATCCTCAGCCATTCCATTCTTCTCCTCCTTCTCTCCCCCTCCCCCCCCAACGTCTTTCATTTCCTCTCAACACGCCTGGAGAGCGCCACTTCCCTTCTTGTAAGCGACGAAAGATTAAGTCCGCTGATTTTTCCGGAACTAATCCGAAGATCTGTGAGCAATCTGGATTGCGTTCCATGCCATTGTTTTGGAGACCATTCGTAATTGTTAAGGGAGTGAGCTGTATTGCCTCGTAAGTTTAACGATTGCCCGACGCGCTGGATGCCGCGTGTAAGTTGTGAACCAATCTGGGATGGAACTTGGCAGTAATCCAACTGTAAAATGAACTAATTATGGTGGGAATGGGAGTCATCCGATACCTTTCCATTGATCAGCTACTAAGAAATTTTATTCCATACAAATTTAATTTCCCTTATTGTCGAGTCACTGCTTAGTGTTTCGAGCCAGCAGATCACTCAATTGTTTTCTAATATGGATTTAACTGATTTTTAACTCATTAACCATCTGAACGAAGAGCTGAGATGGGTTAAAAAAGGTCGGGAAAGCAACGTTAGAGAAACCTACAATTTATCTTTCTGTGTTGAATGTAGGTTCCGTTATTTTCTTTTTTTACTTGGTATCGTCTTACCACAGAGGATAAAATGGTGAACATGTTTCCTTTATAGGTGAATCATTCCTTTTTTCCCAAAAAATATGGCTTTCACTTGCAGTAAACCTCGAGACTCCTTTTATGTCGCCGTCTTTATTTTCGCTTAATCGAGTGGTCCGGAGATGTATGGCGTAGTAATGGCCTCTCGCTCTTTTCCTCAAGACCGCGGGGAATTGCGGAGTTCTCCTTTCATTCGAATATCCACACCCGCTGCGTGGGCGGAGGGCGAGGAAGGAGGGAAGGGGGAGGGGGTGAAGGGAGGGGGACGCATCGATTCCACACCGAAATCCCTTCCTTCCTCTCTCTCTCTCGCCAGCCTCGCTCACCCATTCAATTCCCCGCTTTCCTCCACTCGAGCACCACCCCCACCCCCCTACCCCATCGTCGCCTTCTTTTGTCCTCCCCGTGAGAAAAGGCGCAACTCTCCCGCACCCGCACAATACCGCTCCTTCCGACGGTGCCTTCTCATTACCCTTCCGAGAGCAGAAAGCCCCTTGAAGCCCCTTCGCCGCCGCACCTCCAACTCACGCCTCTCATCCCTTACCGCACCCGCACCCAACCGACCTCCCACCCCTCTCGCTTCCCACACCCAGATGCCACTAATAATAAGGGGCCGGGCACGGGTGGTGGCGAGGATGGGGGTAGGGGTGGGTCTAGGGGAACGGAGGGGAGGGAGGGGGTGAGAGCAGAGGGTGGCCGCGGGTGCCGAGTCTGCGGTTCGGCCGAAGCGGCGCGGGGAGCAGTTTCGGCGAAAGGATGGATGGTTATGCCGGCCCATTAGGCGCTTTCCCTCGCGGATAACCCCACACCTCCCCGCCTCCAGGGAGCCGCCTCTGCCGCCGGCACACCTCCCCGCCTTGTGTTCACTTGTGTTCCGTTCCGAAGGGACGACCGGGTTTGTGTGCGTGTCTTTCGAACCATTTGGGAGAGACGTGGGTGCGAACCTGTGGAAGCGGCAGCGCTCATTTCGGGCGTAGAAATAAGCGCACGCAAAACCCATGCCGTGCCCGCAAATGCCTTCTTCAGGGTGTCCAGCACGCTGGAAAACCGGGAAATCTCAGGGAATTTTATTTTCACTGGAAATATCAGGGGAATCTCAGGGAAATCTACGGGAAATATCGAATTGACTCTGGAAAATTCTGTGGTGTCAATATATAAAACAGCCACGGAAGCAATGTGCCTTTTTCGACAAGTTGCTAAGTCAAATTTCCCTTGCGATGTCGCATTTTTCATTCCTGTAATCACCGCAAGTAGGTACAATGTTTTCTATATAGGTACAGTGTTCTTATTGGTCAAAGTCTGTAATTCAGTGGCGTAAAGAACGTGCTTTTATCGGCAAGTTGCGAAGTCAAATTTCCCTTACGTTGTCGCATTTAGCAAAATAAGGAAAAAATGTCAATTCATTCAGTTTTTTAAGTTGTTGATCATTTTATATCAATGCTATTCATAGCAAAGTCTAGCTGTAATATAAACCTTGTTCCTGAGCGCCAGCATGACAATGTTCAAATCTAAGAAAGGGTGATGTGATTTTCTCTCAAACTATTTATAAAGTTTTGTGTTTATTTTCCCCCAAATATGCAACTTTAAAAATAATCCTCGTGTTTAATCGCCCAAAAAGCATACCGAACATTCTCTTATAATTAACGAGAAAAAAATCAATATTTCCTGTGGAAAAATAAAAATTATGTCTGGAAAACCTGGAAATCTCAGGGAATTTTTAAATGTCCAGCTGTTGGACTCCCTGCTTGTTATCATTTCAGCGAGTAAAGGCGAGTGCACAAATTTATTTAGTGAGAATGATAAGCTTAGGCTATAATCTGTGAAACCAGCAAGATCAGCTTTTTTCAAGGTTTGATTACATTGTAGCCGATGTTAGTCTAAAGTGTATGTTTGAAAAACAAATTTCATAAATAAAAATACGTTTTCACTTTTGAAATAACCTGAGCATTAATGGTCGAATGGTAGAATCTGTCTGGTCACTGCTCGTGTGTGGAATTAATAAGAGCTATATATCATAAATGCAAGGCACTCTCTGCATTTTTAATGCTACAGATATAAATTATTGGAAGATTTTCGCACTCGAATTTAAAATAATTCTACCTGCATGTTGACGCCGATTGATATTTCCACTGTCACTCTCTCGTCTTCGGTCCGTTTTCTTCAAATAACCGTATGTTATTCTCCTCCATCCGAAATAACATTTTCCCGTGCTCATTTCTATCGGTTTGACGTGACACGCGGCAGAGAGCGAATTCATTTATCCTCCGGGAATTCCAATTCCATTCCATTAAAGGAGAGGAAAAAAATTCATCCATATAGTCCGGGAGGAATCCGGCGGCTGGCTTATTTTCCGTCCAATACTTCGGAAGGATCTCCATTCCATTACTTCCTTTTCTTCGCCGCCGACTGCGAGCAGAAGCAGAGGATCCGGTCTCTTGCTCTGAAAAGGAAAAAAAAACGAGGAGATAGGCTTTTTCATTAGAAGATTGGAACAGCAGTTCACCCTCGCCTCGCTCTCTCCCTCTTCGGGTTTCGCCTACTCTTTCTCCTCCCTCCCTCCCCCTCATCATATTTATCTGCCCTTATTTCCCCCTCCCTTCCCCCGTCCACCCAACCCCCCTACCCCCGTCTTCTCTCCCTGCTAACCCGATCTCATCGCACCCTATGACACTCCCTAGGGGCGCCACTGATGACCACGTCGCTCTGTTTCTTCGTTCATTTACACTGTTAATCGTGGCCGCCGAATCGAGAAAGCCATAAAGCTGGGGGCATTTGTTGAGGAAAGTGCACGCAAGTAGTCATGAATTGGTGAGGAACGTAGATATAAAAAAAAAGCCTATTGTCACATTATGCGTCAAGCTAATCCTTACCAAAACGTGAGTTGCTTAGAAATGATATTTATTGACAATGAAATGACATATTTTAGCATCATTGCCGGATGATAACACTGAAGAAAAATACAAGGTGACTTGCGAAATATTTGGTTATATTATTATCAATATAAGAATTTTTACGTGGCCTTAGCGTGATATTTTATGGACAGAACTATTTCTAATTAATGATATATGATTAAAGTAACGTAATCTGTCTTCATCGTGTGCCCATCCAGTCAGTGTACAGGATGCTCTTGTTATTATTCCGTTTAGCCCATCGAAGTCGCGTTCTCTGGAAGAGAAGAAAACCTCAGTATAGGACTCATTCGACATCTCAGCATTCACTTGAGAGAGCATCAAATATACTTTTGTTAGAGACCACTCGAATGTCATCGAGAAACAGGTCAAATGCGCATAGAGAGCATCGTTTTCGAAACGTGCGGTGCGGCGCCGAGGATTCGGAGTTGGAAGATGGGTGGGGCAAGGGTTTCGGTGTGACGAGAACACAAGATCAGTCCACCCCTTTCTCTATTCCCCTTATGATTCCACCTTCACCCACTATCGAAACTATTCTCCTCGTGGCAGATGACACCACTGGTCGGTCACCTCAGCAAATGAACGACCGACCCGGCTTGAGTTCATTGCGGAGCGCGGTCGTTTTCGGCCGTCGGGGGTCGTAATGAAGCCGGAGGTCGCGTTGGCGTGTCGGGGGGGAGGAGTGGGGGAGGGAGCGGTCCAAAGCGGTGGAAAAGGTTTCGAGGAATTTTCCGGAGCGATGAAGATGCTGGAAGGGAGGACAGGGGGAGGGCGGGAGAGAGGGATGAGAGAAGAAAAAAGGCGACCGCCTGGGGAGGAGAAGCAACTTACTTTGCTGCGGTCGAGTGGGTGGTTGGAGGAGGGGAGGAGGAGGTAAGGTAAGGAGGAGGTAAGGTAAGGAGGAGGTAAGGTAAGGAGGAGGAGGGCTGAGTTGGGTCCAAAGGACGAGCGGCAAATTACACTCCCTCATTTTTTTCGCTCCTCCTCCCTGCCAGTTCCCCTTTTTGCACACCTCTCCTTTCCTTCCGCTCCATTCCGCCACCGCCCTCCTCCCTTTCCCTTATTAACGCATTTCCTCTCGGAAAGAACTTATTAGGCCGGCCTGTGAAAGGGGGGGGGGCGGTGGGTGGCGCCGGGAGTGCGGTCTCGGAGGGTCGAAGGGGCCTCGTGGGTACAGGGCGAGAGGGGATAACGGAGGGGGCTCCAAGACGGTGTGGCCGCGTCGTCGATGAGGGAACTTTTTTTAAAAGGCTCCGAGGGATTAGGGAGGTAAAGAGACCACCCGAGGATGAAAAAGGTAGGAGGAGGGGGAGAGCTCCTTCTGGAGGGGTGGGGGAAGTTGTGAGGGTGGAGTATCCGTGGAGGGAGTTGAAAGGACGCATTCCCAGGGATTTCTTCATTTCTCATGGTCGCACCATCCGATCAGTTGCCACTCTTTCGACGGAAGCTGACCTCGAGCATGCGATCGTCATAGCCCGAGGGGTAAGCACTTCAAAAACAAGTGTATACCTCATTTCCATTTCAGCCATCTCTATCCATTTCTAACCATTACCATCCATTTCTGTCCATTTCCGACCATTTCTATCAATTTCTGTCCATTTTTACCCACTTATGTCCATTTCTGTCAATTTCAACCATTTCTGTCCATTTCTGTCCATTTCTATCCATTTCTGTCCATTTCTATCCATTTCTGTCCATTTCTATCCATTTCTGTGTATTTCTATCCATTTCTGTCCACTTCTGTCCATTTCGCGACCATTTCTCAACAAGCGTACACCATTTCTCAGAGTTGCATACCCCTCGTCATAGCCATCGTCACCTTCAGCCATCGTGACGTAAAAATAAATGCCTATTCGTAAGCATCGCGTAAATTTGGGAAAAATGCATTTCTTGATGCACTGAGTTTTTGTAAGGAATGCTCCATTCTTTGGAGTCATTGCTGACCAAAGAGTCCGACCTCAGTCCTGGTTCCTTAAGTTGAAATTCTAGTACTGAATTGTTTACTTAAATCGCCAGTGAATTTGAGCCAGAAAGTTGAATATTTTTTCCCCAAGTTGTGTATCGGCTCAATTCTTATAGTTGCTGCCTCTTTCCAGATGTGGCTGCATAACCTGATGCAGACTTTTTCCGTATTCATTTCCTAAGTAATAAATATTTCGTCAAACTTTGTATTGAGAACATGTTTAAGACTTCGAAGAATTGGGTTGTAAAAAGCTACATGGTTTACCATTTTATTTTGATATGAACGACCATCTAATCGCTAGACACATAATCCAGCAGAAGAGCTGAATTTTGTTTTTCATCGATGGGTCTGATATGAGATGAAAGAAGACTCAAATAATAATCCTCTTCAGCTCACTTGAACTGTAATCGCGCATTTGCATTCGTCGGAATTTAACTTCATCTTTGTGTAAGATTTTGGACTGGAGATAAATCTTCTGAATACATCGTCAGCACATCTTGGGCTCTGGTTATCGCTCGCTGCGGAGGAAAGGGGGGGGAGTCAAGGAAGAAGGTTCCTTTGGAATGACGGAAGATCAAACGACGCATGAACAGGACTACCATTTGAACACTCGCGTTGTCAAGACGGTAATCCTGTGACGTAAAAAGTTCCTGACATGGAACGCGATTATGGAGATCTTAATCAGGATGAGATTTTCGTAATTACAAGAAAATAGGGAGATCAAGGTCTTTTGGAAGTAGTGGGATCCCACAACAGCTGAGTAAGATGATAGGCTTACGCGATAATGCTCTTCGTTTGGGTGAGAGTCACTGGCGTTCTCAGATAGGTGTGGGGAGTTATAAGTGCCGTCCATAGTTATCCTGCAGGAAGTTGATCATACAATAACTCAAACGATGTTTTTGTGCTTTGTCAAAGATATTTCGTGAAAATTCTCTCCAAAAAATGTACTGAATATAGTCGTGGGTCAATATCAATCAATTCTAGCTAGTTGAACCATATGCATTTCTCTATAGATAGAAGGATTCGCTGAAAACAATGATTTTTATAATGAAAACCATTAAACATATTTATACTTTTAGAGAGCATGGTACCAAAAATATTTTAAAATTTCCAACGTAAACATATATTAGAACAACATTTACTAAAGTCCACACATTGCGTATGCACTTGAGGTTTATATAATGAAGACGAATGCATACATTCACAAATAAACGACGAAAACCATTGCACGATTCAATGCTATAAGGTTTGCTACCAAATGCTTTATATCTACATCTACGTCATACCCTGAAAGTCACCCAAAGGGTGTGTGGCAGGGGGTGCTTCCACACCAAGCATACATGAATCATACGGCAGAACACCGAAACTACATTGAAACCAGCGTACCACACATGCAACGCGCCAATTAAAAATCTACCAACCAAGAAACATTCTATCGTCAATCGTTCTAACATGCTAGGGATACAAAGACTACTACTATAGATTCAAAATATCATGCATAAATAAGAACATCAATAGGAATTTACATCATGCATAAATAAGAACGTAGAGAATATAAAGGGAAAGATCTACAGTCCAGCTAATCTCACAATTCATGACAACGAGCACAGCTGTTATGGTCCCGAATGGTACGAGGAAAAAAGTGACATTTTACACCTATCAGTTCTACAATCTATCTCTCTAATTTTATTGGCACCATCTAATCTGCCGTAGTACGAGGGGGTTAATAGTATGTTTTTCATGTCGCCACAGAAATATTTTTCCTGAAATTTAGCTAAGAGATTATGCCTATAATTAAATCTACGCTGTGATAGCGATTCCCATCCCAATTCTTCAAACAATCCAGACACACTAGCTAACTTATTGTAGCATCGTTTTACAAACCTAGCTCCTCTTCGCTGCACGCAATCTAATTCCGTATTCAACCCCGTTTCATAAGGATCCCATCTGAGACCTGCATAAGGAATTAAGATGATTTATTTCGATAGAAGTTACATTATTATTCGCTCCCTTTATTGGGGTAAACGCAAATTCCGGTACCTGCCACAGTAAGGGGCGGGAGAAGTCCACTCGGAGTTGGTCCGTGGAGGGTTGTGAGAGTTCGGTTCTGCAATGGGGTGGACGAGGCGGAAACGAAAGAGGGAGGGGGCGAAGGCCAGGACAGACCTTTTTGATTCCGCGATTCGAGTGCGAAAGTGGCACCCGCGGTCGGCCGGGTCCGGCAGGCGGCAGGGAGGCGAGGGTGATTGCTGAGGACGGGCAGGTTTACATGTGGGGGACGGACGGTCGCCCTGCGCCCGGGAAAGTGGTCGACTTGTGTGTGTGTGTAGACTTCGCTGCCACCGAGAAGGCCAGAAAGGATGTCGACCTGCGACACTCTTCCCTATGGACCACTCCGACAGATTCGGTCATACTCTAGCACCTTAACTTCTTTGGGTTCCGGAGGGGAAGGTCAATTCGGAATGCAATTGCGATTATGAGAACATTTATAGAATGAAACAGAACATAATCGGGATATTTTTGCTGGCCTAGTGGATTTTGAAAAGGCATTTGAAAGAGTAAATTGGGAAAAACTATTCCAACATCTCGGGAATATGAGTCTAGATTGGCGAGACAGTACACTAATACGAACCTTACATATGGTCCAAATGGCACAGGTGAGGGTGGCTGATGGTGAATCAGGGTGGGAAGCTATAGGTCACAAGATAAGGGTCCCACTGTTACTTAGCCTTTTAACACATATGCAGAGAAAATAATGGATATGGAAAGAGCTGGACGTGGGAAATGAAGTAGGAGGGCAGGTAAAAAGTCGGTTGGATTCGCGGGTGATCAGGGGTTGTTTAGTCATTCTTCGAAGGGATTACAAGGTATAGTAGATTCTTGAGAAATTCTGTGCGGAAAATACGGAATGAAGATAAATCATAAGAAAACAAAAGTAATGAGATTCTCTGAGATAAAGAAAGCGAGGTTGGTCACAAAAGTAGGAGGACACAAACTTGAGCAAGTAGAGAATTTTAGTTACTTGGGCAGGTGTTTCGGGTCTCCCTGCTGGCTAAAATCGTACCTCTCTCGGTTGGAAGCTCTCGCTTATCACCGGGATGGGTAAGTAGTGGGAAGGAAGGGAAGGGTTAGCAAAAACTCAGCCACTAGGAGGCCGACATTATGAGGCGGATTGCCGTCAAAAGGACGACAACGGGCCCCGGCCTCCCCCTCGTAGCTGTTGGGTTCCCCCAACAACGTTACACGAGTCTCCGCCAGTCTCGCTTACGCGAAAACTTACCAAACATCTGTTGAGAACCGGCGAAGCCCATTGCCCAAATACGTAGGATAGGGTGTTCGCCGGCTCCCTTTACGGGTGGACGTGGTGTGCTCTGTCGGAGTTCGTCATCGGATCGGGGCCCCACCGGACCAACGAATGGTCAAATCGGACCAATTATGGTCAAAATGTGGGTCCCGTCACCTCAATACTCCCCGTATACCCATTAATTACTTGGGCAGGACGCTAGATGAAAATGGACTCAGTAGCCAAGACATATAGAGGAACATAGCGTCAGCTAAGGAGGTGTTTAGTAAAAGAAGAGAGCTGATGACGAGCACCTCGGGAGAGAATGAAAAGAAAGGTGAAGAGCTTGATATGGAGCGTGGCGTTATATGGTGCAGAAACGTAGACTCTCAGAAAGGAGGAAGAGAATAGACTGCGGCATTTGAGATGTGGGTGTGGAGAAGATGCGGTGGGCGAAGAGGAAGACACGGGGAGTTGTTCTAAGAATGGGGGCGGGGAAAGGAAACTTATGCATGAAATTAGCAGTGTAGGTGGCTGGAGGAAGTAATATAGGGGCGAATGGTTGCTCAAGACTGTGATTGAGAGAAGGATGTAGGGCAAGCGGGAAATTGAGAGAAAGGGAATAAGTTTCATGGACGGGATAAAGAATGGTAGATCATATGGTGAGGTAAAATAGGAAATATTAGAAGTAGATAGGATGGCGACAGTTTAGAAAATCGGGAGGAGTTACACGTCCTCCTTTCTTTGACTTTCAACAAAACCCACCCTGCCGTTAGAATACTTTTGAAAATATCGTGTGTTAATGACTTAAAGTTTTCATCGGTGATGGATCATTTTTGTCATCTTACTGTCACAGAAAAGCTCTAAAGCAACGGTCATTGGGCGAAACATTTGTACAAGAAAAAAATGTCTTCCTTATTTTATTTTCTTGTAATTTCTTGTGATATAAGTCAACAGCAATTATATAGCTGGTTACCACCACTATAAATTGAAAATGCAACAACTTCATACAGTGATACACCGAATGTGGCCCGATATCATATCAATGATTTGTTCATGTTCAGCCGAAGTGAAAGAAGGAACTTTGAAGTTGCTATGAAGCGAATTCGTTTTTCCCACGAAAGTTTCCCCTTTAATACACGAGTCTCTGAATTGGGCACCACAAATAACATTAGGTATCACTGCTCACAGTAATTTATTTCCTACCCTCAATTAAGCGGTATGAAGTCGCGAAGAATTTATTGGTCCTTATTTTAGAGAGGTATTTGTTTTTATTTCTCGTTTTACTCACGGTATCATTTTTCATGGAATTTAGGATCGGCTCTTCAAAACTATCTCTAGTAAAGGTCATTTAGGTTAGTTTCTTAATTAAAATGAACTTTTTGAACCGTGAATATTCGGAATTTTAATGCGCTAGGTCAAGAAAATACAGATGACTCAATTAAAATGTAGAGCGTACTTCAGCTCAATTTACTGATTTACAATGCCTGTGTTCGTTTAGTGGGAAGCCGAAGTAAGTTGACGAGCCGAAGTAAATGTGTATGAGTCACGGTGGATAGTTTAGATATGGAAAAACAGTCATTATGATAGCTAACCTTGGTTTGTAATTATTGTCTAGCTGGGCAACGGAGCGTCTTCAGAATAAATTTGGCTTGTTTGGGTGAGGTTTGAAGGCTATTCCAAGCACAAATTGGGAGTTCTTCTGCAGTTAATTCAATTCATACGTGTGCCACAAGCGTACTTGGAGGTGTAATTCAACTAATATTACGTCAGATTTTGAACAGCTTTTGAAATCGACACGAGCTGGACATGAATATTTTTCCTCCCGGAAATGGTGAGGAATAGTTTAGCAATTGGAGAACAATACGTGTTCTTAATGAAATTCTACAGGGACGAGTGGAAAATGCATTCCTTTCAAAAAGCGCCATCGCAAAATTTTGCATCCTTTGGTTCTAAATTTTGTAAGAATCCTTTTGGCGTCATTACGAAAAAATTACGTTTATTCGTCCCCTCCATGAAATCTACTCTTTAGCATTTGGAAGGCTTATCCAGCAGGTTTTTAATTTCCTCAACAAGCCTCGTGATGTCCATCGTGTTTGGAATGTATAAAGGCACAGCGCTGGAGCGAATGAGTACCTGACTATGTCGTCCGCGGACCAGTGCGACGTGGAATCGTATTAATAAATATGGGGCGCGTTAGCGACTCGAGGGCTGATTCGAAAGAATGCCCATCTTTCTTCTAACTCCACCCTTGCGCCCTCTTTCATATTTCAGTCTCGCAACTTACGCGAGCGGGTGCCGGGGAGAGAGGGAGGGGCATTGGGTGCAGGGTCACAGTGGCCGCGCCCCGAAAAGGAGTGTCTCGCCTCTCGGGAGCGGCGCACGGCTCCCAGCCCCCGCACAAAGGCCCCGAGCACCGCGTTAACGGGGGCCTCCCCGAACATCCCTCCCAACCCCCCTCCCCGTCCACCCCCAGCGATAACACTGCCCTTCCACTGCACCAGGCTACCCCCCCAGCTTGCCCTTCGCGTCCCAGTGGCGCCACACGTGCCACGTGGCCGTGTGGCGCTACTATGGCTGATCTCTCGTCGTCTGGCCTTGGCGACGCTTGGATTCGAATCAAATATCATCGGAACATTCGTGATCCTCCGAATACGGAGTAAATTGATGAATTTGATTTACATCCATTGGAAATAGCCCGCGGGAAGAGAATTCCCGGGATTTCTGTGCATGATAGAAAATAAAGAGCCAAAAATTTGAACACAATTTTTATTGAAATATTTAAGATTTTTCCGGTGTAATATGTTTAAATATCTATCTCGGGCTTCGCACCGGGCAATATTTTCAAAATCCGCCGACGTTTCGGAAAACGACTTGTTTTCCATTTTTTGGAAAATTATTTTTTTTATTTGGATTTATTTGGATTTATTTGGATTTGAAAAATGAAAAAAATGGAAAACAAGACTTTTTCCGAAACGTCGGCGAACTGTGAATATATTACATCGTACGAAGCCCGAGAAAGATATTTAAAAAAAATATTATTAGTAAAATCTGTATGGAATAAAGCGTATCTATCTATATATTTTTAAGTCAGAAATAATGGCAACCAGTTCATAATCTCGAACCATGGCGATATTATTTGACGTATTCGAAGATCCGGTCATCATTGTGTGATCGCGTTTCAGGCCAACTCACAGCATATCAAAACTCGACACATTACATGCATTCGGAATTGTATCCATCGCATTTAATATCTAAACCAATATCAAGATAAAAGCGAGCTTTGCGTTTCCATGAGAGCATGGAGTTCTATTTTCTGCATAGATTTAGGCAGCGATGCTTATCAAGGGAATGGTAAATATCCATATATGTGTTGCTGTAGCTGACCAAACGATCGCGTCCATTTCTTTAAGGTAGTCGAATTCGAATCGAACTCGAATTATAGGTTTTAATTTCACCAGCTGTAGGACACATCAATTAAATATTGCATTATTAATGGTGCAATAAAATAGTTTTGCTTGACATAAATTATAAGTAATCAAATGAAAATATCTAAAGGTTTATTTAATTTGATTCATTTTTTTCACGCTGTGCAATTGAAAATCCTTCAAAACGGAAGGTTTCTTGTGATACCTAAGAACCTATTGTGGTGACAATATGATTTTTTTCAAATATAGTCGAGAAAACATACAAACTACACACTGCTAGTTTTTTTATCACATCTTAGTGTTAGAAACACCTCATTTTGTAAATAATGTCTTTCTGAAGTGCATACACGTACCATTTCTCATGTAAAAGGGCTGGTATTCTATGGCAAATATCTCGGAAAGTAATGTGGTAAGGGGTTGAATTTTTGGTGTCATTAGAAGGGTGAGATATTTTTATTTAAAATGAGACCAAATTCATTGATTTCTAGATAAAACGATATTTCGCTCAAACTACCTGAACCCGTATATTTTTATGTTTGCTGTTCAAATTTGAGCTTGCAGTGGGAAAGAAGATGTTCAAACAAACGCCCAAGCTCCGAGCGTCCACCGCCCAGAGCCCTCTTCCACCGGGGAGGAGGAGGTGCGGTGGCCGGCCGGCCGGCCCTGACTGACACGTGACCCACCGAATGGAGTGAACGTTGAATGGACTCTCACGCTCTCGGCTCAGCCTCGCGACTTCACAGAAGCGAGGCCACGGGGGGAGGAGGGGGGAAGGCATCGCGCCCCGAGCCCCTTGTTTTCCTTGTTTGTGTATGTATGTATTTTTACACCCGAAGGGCCCTTTCTATCTTCTCCGTCGTTTGCGCCAAAAAGAGCACTGTTTGAATAACTCTCGGCTTCACATTCAACCCGGGGGTGGGGGGGGCGGGGGGGGAGGAGGGAGGGGGTGTCCCTTGAAAGCCGAGCTGCGAGGAGAGTGACTCCCACGATTTTCGAATTGCCCGCGGACAATGTCTCCTCGTGCATTGGTGTGGAGTGGGCAGTAGGCGAGTGCGTTTGCCCGAGCGTGAAACGGCGCGTCGCTGAATATATCCGCGTATGAATGCCCCTGAATGTCCGTTGAAAGCAGGGACAGGAGGGCTTTCATTGTGGGTGAGTGGGGTGGCCGGTCCCTGGAGAGATTATTAATCATTTGGCGAGTGGAGTAATTTGGAGGGGGAGAATTCATCTGCCGGGAAAGGTGGAGAGGAGAAAATGATGGAATTTAAACTGGAGTATGGGATAATATTCAGTCGCATAATCGTGAACATGTTGACGGACTTGAATCTATTCGCGGGGCGAGTGCCTTCCTTAAAATCAGTTGGACGTCGAGTTTTGGATTTTAAATAAATTTCATTCAGCCTCGTGAGTTTGTTCTTCAGCATATAATAAGTCCATATTAATTACAAAATTGCGCGCAACCCATGTTTTTGGAGTTTCCTCATGTTCTCTAGTAATTCAAAAAAATAATATTTATCATGTTGAGAAAATATTTAAAGATATGAAATTAAGTTTTCAAAAATTGTGACTGATAGAAAGTTTCATTGATGTCCTAAATATTATGAACCTTGACTAATCATTTATTCGCGTGTGAAACTCCAAGTGAATAGTTTACATCGACATGACAATTAAATTGATTGTAGTTTATTTTCTACTTAAGCGAACAGGTAAATGGTTTATCAGTGTTTGTCGACCGTTACTTTATATAAATTGAAATACTTTCATTCGAGAACCCTTAAGCTTTTGAATATTGAGGTATAAAATGCCTGTCTTCGCAGAAATGGCTTACCGTGTATCAATAGACCAATTCAAATAACATTTTACTAACTCCGAGTGCCGAATCATAGAAATGTATCCTTATATTTTTTAAAGTTTTTAAATGCTTTTTCACCATTTATTACTCAATTTCACCGTGCAAGGATTTCGTAAGGTCCACGGAGGCTGCTGTAAAGGTTGATTACCGACGAGATTGAGTCAATCTTTTAATAACTCTCCGATATTTATCAACCTCAGTTTTCAACCTAATTGATATTCAATCGTATTATTCGTCATACACGGCAATCCGAGCTTTTATTATATTTTTTACACACTCAGACTGCCAGGCGAACGTCTGATCTCTTAACCGCGCCGATCTGTCAACAGTGGTTGACCTTATTTCGCCATTATTTTCCTCGACCATTGAGCATCGCCGGTCAATCAAACGTAGTCTCCCGGAGGGAAGAAATGCATGAAAGGGCGGTGATGGGGGGGGGGGGTTGTTTGGGGGTGGGGAGGGTCGTGGCGGACCGACACCCGCTTTGTTTGAGACTTTTGGTGCGCGCTCTCCTCGTTGACAGGGCGTCGAATGATAACGGGGACGGATCGGTCCGCTCGTTGAGTTTCTGAGGCATACCATCCTTCGCCCCTTCCGGTCGGTCCATTTTGGGCCGTGCCTCGCGTACCGGAGGACGTGAGGGATAACGGTCCGCCCGGGCCTCTTCCCCATTATGCCCCCCTGGAAAAACTGGAGCGAATTACGCTACCCGCTGCCGTCCGTTCCGGAAGTGTTTTGTTTTCCGAGAGTGCAGTTGGGACTTCTCCCGCCGTGAATACGAGACTTCGGTTCGGACGAGGATGTGAGAGTGGAAATAAAGCGGGAGAATTCGAGAACGCGACGGGGAGATGTGAGCGGGCGGAAACCGTTCTCCTACCGCCGCTAAGGCTCTTGTTTTTGTAAAAAGAAGCTGGATCCATCGGGGGAGGGAGATGCCAGCGCCGTGGGCGTCGAGAGCCGGTATTAGGTGCACTAATGAAGCTCTGCCCAATCGCGCTGGAGACACCGCAAAGGGAAAGGAGTGTGGGGGGGGAGGCAGCGGGGGATATTACAGGAGGGGAGAGAATTGGGAGGGAGGGAATAGGGAGGGAAGGGTAAGTAAGGAAAGTGCGCGGCAGTGGAGGAGGATTTAATCGGACTGCGAGGGGCGATTGTGGAAGGGGAAGCTGGCGTTACCGTCCGAATTAGAAAGTCTAAAAGGGAGATTATCAAGGTAGATGAAATGTAGTTCCAGCAAAATAAGGATTTGAGTTTCCGTCTCTACAATGAGGAAACTGGAGAAAGCATTAATTACTGGGAAAAACATTAATTAACACTTACGAGAAATATAAGGGAATAAACAATCCAAATTTGCGACTGAAGGTAAGTGCGCGCCAGGTTGAAGAAGTTTGGTCGTATGTTAAGCTGTTCCCGTATTTACCTGAATATAAATCCCCTTACATATAATACCACTTTTGAGGCTCAAATTCCAGGAAAAATATAAAACAGGTGGGAGAGCCCTCAGGTAAGTACCAGCCAGTTTTGAAAGAATTGGTGATGCTTTGCATGTGAGCTGTAACTCTTGTAAGACTTCGAGTTGATGATTTGAGTGTGTAAACTCGGTATGAAGTTTTGTTTTGCGATGAGTTTGAACGCGCTTAGAATTTCGAATAGTCGTGTTACATAACATTAAATATCAGTATGGGTACCCCGTCTGGCTTATCCTTCCTGTATAAGACCCCCTCCCCAATATAGAAAGTTATTTTTCGGGAAAAAAGGGGGGTCTTATATTATACATCTTCATAATACCCCACGAGCCGCCGCATGGGCGTGTGGCAGGGCGTATGAAGGGGGTGTTAGGTCACCAGCCGTGTAAAGGTGTAAGTTTTTGAAGATGAAATGGTGACATGAATTATAGGAGCGTATTTAGTGAGCTTAATTTTTATTTTGGTCGCTTATTGTTCGCGGAAAGAACGAGTTCTTGTACCAATCTCTTCGGTAGTGTATCTCTCTTATTTTATCGCGTCTGTCAGACCTAGAAATGTAGCGAGGAGTCATGATAATATTCTCTATGTCGCTCTGAAAACTATCAGTTCTGAGGTTCTGAAGGAAAATATTCAGTTAAAAACGGTAATTGCTCTCGATAAATTTCTGTTACAATGAACAAATAATGGTGTTTCGTCCACCGCACCCGTCCACCACACCAATATCCCATCGAGATACGTTCCGAAGTCTGCGTGTCTGCGTCGTGATTCCCATTAACGGTCACGCAATAGCACGCCAAGTGACTAGGAGACGGCCCGCCCGCGCCACCGGGCGGGGGCGGCGCGGTCGGAGGAGGAACGCGCAAATCGAATCGCCGCCTCCGATCCGCGACATGCGCAGAGGATGCAGCCACCCACGAGGCGATCACCTCCCCCGTCCCCCCCCCCCCATCGTCTCCCTCCCACCCATGACTCACCCTCGCCACTCTCCCGCCTCCATCCCAGCTACATGCCCCCTCGCCGCCACGCAAAACTCTCGACAAGAGGAGGGAAGCAAAGCACAGCATAAAAGAAACTAGGTTTTGTTAAGCGTATTATAGGAAGGTCCTCGGATGAAAAAGTCAACGAGAAATGCTACTTCGCTCTGGTTAGGCCACACCTCGAATACGCCGCGAGCATTTGAGACCCTGGTAAAATAGATTTAACCAAAAAATTAATAAAATACAAATGAAAGCAGCACGCTTTGTTAAAAACTGCTACGAAAGAACATATAGTGTTACACAACTTTTAGAGGGATTGAGGTGGGAGCCCCTAGAGACTAGGAGGCTGCATACTAGGCTTAGTATGCTTGAGATATTCAGAACTGGTGTGTTTAAGAGCGACACAGAGAATATTATCATGACGCCTCACTATATTTCTAGTTCTGACAGATGCGATAAAGTAAGAGAGATACTCTGCCGAACAGATAGGTACAAAAACTCGTTCTTTCCGCGAACCACAATAAAAACTGAATTCCTCCAAATACACTCCCATAACACAAGTCACCATTTCACCCCCAAAAATTTTACATATTTACACGGCTGGTGACCTACCACCCCCTGCCACACGCCCATGAGGCGGCTCGCGGGGTAGTATGTAGATGGAGATGTAGAAAGGTGAGCTCGCTCTCATCTTTGGCGCGCCGGCCAAGAGTTGCGCCGTCTCGCTCGTCAAACTTTTTCTGGGTGGCCGATGGCGAGCAATGGAGAGAATGACAATGAGACGTGAAAGGAGTCACGTGGTACGAGGACGTACGGTTCCCGATTTCAGCGAGTTTTACTTATTCAACTTGATAATTTGAACAACTGATGTGTTGTTAATTGCGCCTCTAGTCGCGATATTCAACTTCATCGATAATATTTCCGAGAGAAAATCTCGATCGAGAAGGCTACGATAGATTTTTCTGACTGGTTTAAAAGCAGTAAAGCATCAAATCTTTCGTGATTGTACCGCGTGAATCATTAGTCTCTTGGTCGGAATAAACTCGAGCTGTTGAGATGCGATTCCCCAAAGGGCTTTCCTCGGAAAGTTCCCCACGCGACTGAGCCGTTGTCATATGCGAGATAAACGCCCCCGACGCATCTCTTGCCTTAGAATGGCCGTATATTGAATTTTCGGGGTTGTGATGTCAAAATTTCGTCCCTGATGAGTCTGAGACATGCGAGACCCGAAACGAATTGCCCCTCCAAGTGGGATCTTGTCAAATCAGCAATCGGATCTCTCGTTCGTCCGTGCTTGCAGTGCTGGGTCAAACGGTATGCGATTCAAATGGCTGCCTATTCAGAGTGGGGGGAATGATGCACGTGCAGTCAATTGAAAGCAGAGTAATGAGGAGCGAGGAAGTGGTCTTAGAATGTTCGAGGGGATTCCTGTGGCACTCACTGAAAAGCGATTTTTAACAAAATATGAGGGAAATATTAAACTTGAGTATGAAAAAAAATCTCTTTTTTTACTCTCTTAGACCTGGCTTAAGCCTCGCGAGTGAGCTGTAGTCACGAGTGAGCCATGAGTCGGTGACTAGTCCGATTTGGGTTTGATTCGGCGAGAGCGAAACTGCTTTCATATTTTGCTTTATATTCCCCATAAGCTCTTAACGATTTGTTCCCTGAAAAATGAAACATCGATTCCGTGAAAAGCATTTGGACTTACTAATGGATAGCTTAATAACAATGAAATGCTCTTAGGAAATATAACTGATATATCCTCCACCCTTTCGAAGAGCTAGAAATGCAAGTTTTGACATGTATTTGGTTCATCTACCTGGTTAGTGAGTTTGATGAAGAGTTGACAACATATTTCCGTTTGGAGAGAGGATGTGTCTGACCCATAGGGCTGCACTGGTGTCGGGAATCGATATCTCATGAGCAACATGCGGCTAGTGGTTTGACGAATCGTGACACAGAAGTTAAATTGAAGTTGAAGAGAAAACTTCTTTGAAGAAATTTTATTTTCAATTCATTCCAAAGTTAGGAAGGAATGAAGGAAAGGAAGTTATTTCATTCCAAACCATGGAAAAATTCTACAAAGTAAGCCCGTCGACGATTAATTTTATTCTACTTTGAAATTGAAAATAAAACTCTCTCTTCATTTAATGCAGTTATAATCCATATTTTTAAGTTCTATCGTCGGTAAAACTTTAATTTTCCTCATTTTTAAGCATATTTATGGCTCTTGAATGATTTTGAAATGTATTAAAGGGCAGATTTGGCTCCTCCATCATATAATCGTGCCGCACCCTGCTCTACAGAACTGGTACAGATACGCTTCAGTTCTCGAGACTTCCACGCGAGATTACATGAGCCACACGTCTAGGTGCGTATTTGAAGTAATGGAACGGAAAAGTTGACAATGCTCACTCTCCTGGCCATTGTTTGACGGTGTCACAGGATGAATAATGTGCTTTGAATTCAGTAGTAGTCTAGTTCGTCCAAGATAGGAGCGATTGAACACTTGAATCCAAAGTGGATGCATTTCTCTCAACTGCACTGTCACTTTAGGCGAACTATCAGGCTGAATATACACCATTTAAACTCAGAGATCTGGATGTATGATTTGGTGAAATGATCTGAAATTTCAATTCCAACTTTTATACCTCCAAACCTTCCCACGCCTTACTTTACGAACGCTGTTTTGCAATTTCAGAAAAAATATGGCCGACAAATTGACGGCGGGACTGAGTTTCTTTCCAAGATGACTCCGGTGGGGGTTTCTACGGCCCACTCGCAGTTTCCGGAGAACTAATGATTCCTATTGGTGGGACCGCAACCTCTCTAAACTTGGATGAATACGCTGGTGAACATTAATATGATGGCTCTGACTAATACTGGTGGAAAATATTCGCGTACTATGAGAGAAGACAACATATCGCAATAGGGATTGAATTGTAACCCATTCTATATGACCAAAAGACAGTCGATCGAGCCCTTAAGGTGACAATGTAAAAGCTGGGACACAATCAACGTGTACGTGTAACGTGAGCCGTTAACGGGAATACGCGAAAAAATGGCTGACGGGAAAGTATAGCGAACGAACACAATCAACGTGTACGTGTACGCAAGAGATTGGCAACTTTCATCTTTTCCCGTGTCCCTTACACGGAAAACCAATCAGAATAGACCTGAGAATCCGGGAATGGGAGCCATCTGTCGGCAGATACATTCAACTGTTGAAGATTGCTCTTCGCGAACTTATTTACTTCCACACTTGTTTACACCTGATCTCTTAGATGCGCCTGCGTTAGATAATTGTTACTCCGGGCCGCGTTAACGTCGATCGTGTCCGCTGACTTGCGTTCCCCGTCTCCCGTTAACGTCTCGCGTTTCACGTACACGTTGATTGTGTCCCAGCCTTAATACACAGGCAAGTGTCAGCTAATTGCGGGAGCTGAGAGGTTGCGGATGTTGTGCGGGTGTCTTGGACGCACTCCAGTAGAGTGTCGTAGGGAGACACTGTACCTCGGGTACATTGCTCCGTCCGTCAACGAGGACATATCAACAGCATTCAGACTTGGGCCTTGAATCTCCTCAATGGACTCGTTCTGCACTGGGACTTCGGACACAGATTTAGGGGGGATGGATGATTACACAGTGCTAGAAAGTCCATTTCTATTGTCCACCCACCATCATGTCTCCCCGCGCACCCCTCTGTGGTTAATTAAATGAGCGAGTGGCTGGAGGGAGGGTTATTTTTTTTCTTTTTTTTTTTTAAGGTATCGATTTTCGAGCGTCGCGGCGCGTGTCTTAGTGGGTGCGAGAGCGATTCGATTGGAGGAGGGCGCGAGGGAAGTCTTCCCGCTTCCACCACCTTCCTCCTTACCCGCCCCTAGTCCCGCGGGAGGGGCGAGTGGCAGGGGGTGTCGTCGGCGAACGGGACAAAACGCGTCGCGACAGAGGCGACGCGAGAGCCATCGCGCGGAGGCAAGGGGAAGCCGCAGCCTCCCCCGCCATTATCTCCCTCCGCGCCGCCGCCGTCATCGCATTCGGCGGAATATGGCGCGCGCTCCAAACGACCGCCCTCCCACTCCTTCCTTCCCTTCCCCACCTATTCCCCCCCCCCTCCACACTACCTGCCCTCCCACCGCTCAAAGCACGCAATCGGCTCTCGTGAGCGAAGTCACTTCAGATTTGACTGTGTGCCAACTCAGCCTACATCTCCAGCGGCAAAATAATTAATCCACTCAGCTTCAATGCAATGTTATTGCATCCAATAACTGTTTCCTATCAACCATTTCCTATCAACCATTAACTATTTCCAACCGGGAAAATTCTGCAAAGGTGCTGGTTGATGCACATTTTGAGGACACCCGAACTAGTCGCAGTATTATCTTATTTAGCTCCTTTTCACTTTTTCTTCATCTACGGTTGCTCACATTGAGACATTTATACAATTATAAGGTCCTACGACGTTTTTATATAGGAAGTGGAAATGCTGGGTTACTACTGTATTTGCCTTTTCCCTTCAACCTTCGAAAACCTCGTGTAACCTTGCCCAAAACAAACCTAACGGTATTTAAACGATGTTTTTTGCATGTCGGACCTAAAGTGTACAATCTATTGCCTACTTCATGTGTTTAATCCAAATCTGTTAATACAGTCTTGAAAAATATACTATATTGATTATTTACTCAAGAAAGAATAGAGGATATCTCGTTATAATTGTACGTGATTAACTTGCTAATTCCGCTTAAAGTACTGATTACCTCATGTAATATTGTGTATCTATTTCCATCTTCAATTTATGTAAAAGTCTAACGCATAACTATTGACCAAATGATGTTAGTCTTAATACAGGTCCTCCTTTTAAGCTACCTAATATTACTCATATTGTAAAGATTAATGTATGTCTAATTGTGTTGAGTAATAAATATTATATTATTATCTTTACGGATTCACCAAAAAGTTCACTCGTGTGCAAAATAACACGTAAGAAAAAATCCAATGCCTCGACCAGGCACGAGCCCTCCAGGACAGAATGCCTCGTAGTTTACTTGGCTAAAGTACTTGATGTGTTACGGAGGTATCCGGATTCACGTCCCGGTCAGGGTGAATAATATTTCCTCTGAAATTTCGCGTTTGTATGTTGTAATCTTTCACATTTTTGAATGACCATGGTCGTGTTTAAACAACTATTCTTAAAAATTTTATTTTGGTGAACAAAAATCATTGTTACGTACTGTCAATTTTTAATCGATTCCTTACCCTCGTGCTCGTCATAACCTATACAAACACTCATGCGTCGTAAAAGTTTTCGCCTATAAAAACGCATGTATTGTGATAAAAATTTCTTTAAATTTTTTATCAATTCATCGTCAGAAATGACGAAGGTAATGTAGATGAAGCCAGTTAAAACTACAACATGAAAATGTCTCGTTCGATGAAGAAAATTGTAGAAATAATCCCCTGGCTGATGGGTGCTTAAACCAAAAGTGAATCTATACCGGAGTTTATCATTGGTTTTACTACGATGATGTTCACAAAATGTTGAAGCATTGACCTGTTCCAGTTCCTCAGTAAAAAAATGGTTGGATTGATGATCTTAAATTGCAGTATAATTAGTGCTGCCGTGGTACCAATAACACAGCACCTTATGAGATAATATAATGATGACGATATTTCCTATGACAAAGGAGTAATGAAAAATTAAATTACTGGATTCTGTGCCATACAAGTTACTCCATGGATTGATTTTCTCTCTTAGGAGGATTTCTCTAACCCTTTGCTTCGTATGAATGATGTCAGCATTTTATATGAGAGTAGTCTGTTCAAGTTCTTCAGAGAAATTTCCTCGTGGCACTACTGTACTTGCTGCCACGACTACATACACATACTTAATGGTATTACATTACGAAACTAGTGACTTAAGCGGCCCATTATTACACGGTGTGCTAACTTCAATGATCGTGCCGTAAGCCGTGCCACGCTTTGTGTATGATACATCTACATCTACGCCATACCCTGCAAGCCGCCCAAAGGGTGTGCGGCACGGGATGGTTCCATACCATGCATGCATGCATGAATTATACGGCAGAACACCGAAACTACACTGTAACCATCGTGCCACACACGTAACGCGCCAATTAAAATATACTAACCAAAAAACATTCTAGCGTCAATCGTTACAACATGCAAGTGATACAAAGACTACTACTACATATTCAAAATTTTATGCATAAATAAGAACATCAATATTTACATAACACATAAATAAGAACGTAGAAAATATAAAGAGAAAGATCTACAGTCTAGCTAATCTCACTATTTATGACGACGATCACAGCTGTTATGGTCCCGAATGGTACGCGGAAAAATGACATTTTATACCGATTGGTTCTACAATCTATCTCTTTAATTTTATTGGCGCGATCTAATCTACCGTAGCACGAGGGGGTTAATAGTATGTTTTTTAGGTCGCCACAGAAATATTTTTCCTGAAATTTAGCTAAGAGATTATGCCTATAATTAAATCTACGCTGTGATAGCGATTCCCATCCCAATTCTTCAAACAATCCAGACACATAGTAAACTTATCGTAGCATCGTTTTACAAACCTAGCTCCTCTTCGCTGCACGTGATGATAAGACTCACTCAGTTAAGAGTCCTCTGCGGAAAAAAAGTAATGAAAGAGGTATATCAACTTTTTTAATCAGCTCCACATAGTTCCCGCTGTTTGCTTTTCATTTTCAAGTTTTTTTGGGAGCTTTAAGAGTACTATTCTATCTGGGAGAAATTGAGCAATCGATTATTCTTGTGCTAGAAGTTTGTCCTACAAATAATGGGAGAATTTGAGCTGTAATTTATAAGACAATCCTCCAACAAGTTCCGAAGTTGTATGAAATAAACGAGCCAAAATCGCATTTGACAAACATAGCTAATAATGTTTATGATGTAGTAGATGATACAGTTAACCCAGTGTCAAATTCGTCTATATTTGATCAAATTCGAGTCCAATCACACGAAGCGAATAAATATATTGACGATACAAGGAATTCTATCGACAAAACTTCATTAAAATCTAATCAAATTCAACGAGTAATAACACCTGGACCAAGATTACCAGTTTCATAATCCAGATATTGGTTTATTCATACGAAATGAAATAGATGTAAACTCATGTAAGTCTCTTGTGTTCTATGACCATAATGCTACAATATGATGGTGGTTCCCATGCGTCAGAATTTAACTATTACTATATTTCAAATAGAGCTGTGTAGACTGAAGATGAGGAATGACTATAAGCATACGAAGTTGACACATTAAGTTTTAGCAACCAGCTATAATTCTAGTTCATTAAACGTCAGTTTATATTCGTATGCATAAATAAAAAATGCACTATGGACTTAACTGTGATTTTAATGAAATATGCTTCTGGTAAACTGGTTATCGATTACTCGGGGGTGACTTAAGTGATACGTCGGGTAATAATGATATTGTCGTCAGCACAGTGTAATTATGGCTTACATATGCCACAGTAAAGCGTGACTTAATTGCTAATTTAAGTCACGTAGTGCTATAAAGTTCAATTCAGAGGACGATTTTTGCATTTTCGGCAGAGCTGGATTTTGAGTGACCCTCTCCGTCCACTCCTGCTGCCACAAATGTCAACTCAGGAATACCCGTGGTAGTGTGAAATAGTCGTTGTAATATGACCCCGTGAGCTCTTTTTGCGATGCGTAAACTAATGATGTAGCCTTGCTCTTTTTTTCTATGACTTTGGTGCTCAACACCACATAAAGACAGAAAGGTAGAAAGAACACATAAAATCAAACAACAGAATGGTGGTGTGAAGGTTTAAAGATGGCCGATTCCAAGTGGAAAAGATTCAACTGGACCGGGAATCGAACCCGGACCGTCCAATTTCGCGTCGGTTGCTCAGACCACCAAGCTATCCAGTCTGGAAATAAATCAATGGAATCGGCGGGGGGTTTATACGAACAAATACCCCCAAGGCATGACCCACTAGAGCGGTCAATAGATGGCACTAGGGCTGCAGTTCACCCACCGGCAGAGAGAGAATGACAAACACAGAAGGCGAAATGGAAGAATAACACTAGAACACAACAGGGATGGAAGATATAGAACAGGCGTTTCGCAGCGGGGCAAGCAGAGCCCAAGTAATAAATGAGCCGTTCAGGCCATACAATCATTCGTTCATTCACTCAGACCGCTCAGCGGCAAATACACATATAAATGTTCAAATAAAGTTAGTTATAAAGAAGGTGGATAGGAACATATAAACTAGACGAGCACAATGGTGTTGTGTTACTCCTTCACACCACTATTGTGTTCGTCAATCCTTCATTGGCTATGAAAGATTATACGGAAAAATTAGAAATGATAATTTCGACTACACTTATTTATGTGCCCAAATTCATTCACAGTGTATGAAAGAGTTTCAGGCGTAACTTGGTGGAAATATTCAATATCCATACTGGTAATAATGAAAAGACGATGGTAAATTTTCACACTGTTTTATAAGTACCGACCATAGTTTCGACACTTTATGCCATTCTCTCTCATTCACCGTGTATTAAACCTTAACCCTTTATTAAATATCTTGGGTTTTTTTCTGAGAAGTAACTTTTTAACCATTACACAGTATAACTTGACTCATATATTTTGTAGTCAATTCATCAGTGAGTATACCTACTGCTAATCATGATCAAGGGATAGTGTTACATTTTCAGCACCTGAAGTGCAATGGATGGATAAATTAGCGTTTATTTCCATTTGTTTGGAGTCAATTAAATGCCTAAACGTAACGAAATAATGTGTTTTCTTCCGCACACACATTAATGCATATCATCGCGCTCAGGTTTCTATTTCGCGGTGTGAGTACGGACGGGATTCTATCTTTAATTACTCTTGACTTTCTCCTCTTCGTCTGTATTTCACAGAATACATTCTACTATGGTCTGTCGATGATGGTTTATTTTATTTTCATATCGAAAAGCGGTTGAAACTCGATTCGAATTCAATGAGTAAGATAATAATAATAACTTGTCTGTATTGTGAGCGAATTTTGGGCTGTACAGTTCTCTTTTACAATTAACTCATTTAACACACACAAACGTCCATGTCCTGAGCAGTGGATAATCTACCCAGGTGGGATTCGAACCCTCGAAGCTCTGGCGAGGTTCAGCGAGGACTTTACCCCACCGCCACAGGGGCCGACATAAGATGAGGTGGTATGCATGAACCTAGTCTGAGCATTCCCTCTTTGAAGGGCAAAAGTTATCTCGATCTAAAATGGTCCGTCTATCAATCGATAAATTTAGGTGGCGTTGTATTTTTTGGCGTCTTTTTTATCGTCGGACGTCAACAGCCAAGTCGGAATCTGATCTGGCAACACTGATCCCGGCTCATTCTTCCGCCACTAGCCACCGTCGTTATTTCGAATCCCTGCCGCCGTGTTCTCCTCCTCCGCTCTTTCCGGCGTCGATTTCAAAAAAGCGCCAACAATACGACATCCAACCGCAAGGAACCACGAGAGGAGGGGTGGGTTGGGGTGGAAGGGGGTTGGAGGGAGGATGAGGAGGAGGTGGGCGGGGAAGGAGACGAAGAGTGGGTGAAGGAGTGAGAGAGAGAGAGAGAGGGGTTTGTGTGTGTGTATGTGGATTCCCCTTTTCAGCCGATCTCCATCCGTCCCTCCTCCTCCCTTTCTCTCTCCTCCCTCCTTCTCCCTTTATCTCTCCCTCCCCACATTCACAAACATCCGCATCCCCCCCCCTCTCCCTCCCTCCCATCCGATATCCCATTCAAACGAACACACGTTCACTCCCTTAGCGCGCTGAGGCAAGCAAGGGGGGGGTTCTGTGGTGTTGAGGGGCGGGGGGGGGGGGATTCTTACGGAGGTGGAGGGCGAGGAGGTTGCTTTCGGGGGTTTGTTGGAGACGTGCATCGGATGCTGAGGAGGGGTCGGGGGAGCGGTGAGATTCGGGAGAGATTCGTGGGAGGGGTGAAGATGACTTGTTAGGGAATCCGGATCTCCCGATATAGTACCTCGTTCCCTTCATCCAATCCTTGCGTATCTAGATCCGTTAACTAAAGCCTGAATCACACGATACTTGACCTTGTACAAGTCCGAGGATGCTAGCGAGTGGGTACTGGATTTCTAGTACGAAACCTAGCATGCTTGAAACTTCCTAGGATCTATCACACGATAATTGAATTTGCCCAAGGTCTGTTTGGTAGATATTTGATCTAGTACAGTCGTGGAAGGAATTTGACGAGTGAAATGGATTATTTCGAATGAAGACGACGGCTTTTAGCCGCTGCAGCTGCCGTAATAGCAGGAGTAGGGGCATGAATGCTTCAAAAACGTGAGAGACGCCATTGCATATTGTTGTGAGGTTTGAGTTGTTCCGCGGGAAAGTGTAATAGTCACGAGGGACTTTGGAGGCGCTGACATCAAAAATTGACGACCGCATTGCAAAGAGCAATGGTCGGCGGCTACTAGGTCCTACTAGGAGCAAGTATCAAACTAGTACCGCACCAATTACGAAAGCAAGGATACCAGCTAGTATGCTAGCGACCAAGCAGGATCTCCAGTATGCTTGGTCTGTATCACACGATACTTGACCTTGCACAAGTCCTAGTACGCTAGCTAGTATACTCGAACTTGTACAAGGTCAAGTATCGTTTGATTCAGGCTTAAGTTAAAATCAATGGAGGATTTTCTGTTCTCCCGGTGAATAACATGGTATATACTGCTCTCAAGCTTCTCAACGGCTCCGGTCTTCCACGTTAGTCGACGTGTCGATTGGATTCTTTTACATCGTCTTCAAGCCTGATGAATGCCTCATTCATCGACCCTGAAGTCGTCCGTGAGGTGTCCCTTCGAGGTGTCACCAACCGTCGGAGACCTGACCCGATATGAGCCCGGGATCGGTTCCCATACGTCTAGTTGGTCTTCGGAGCGGCCCATAGCGCGGGAAGTCAACTTGTGTTCAGAATGAATATTTAGGCATTTATCAAATCATATCGCTGGTGGAAATTGACATTCCTCTTTGCCCAGTCTTTCGTGTCGGTGGAGTCTCTAGAGGCGCAGGACTGTTTAGTCATAACGTACCGTCAAATTTGAGACCTTGGTTCATACAAAAATACATAGTCTAGATCCGATGTGGGATTCATGCTCACTTATTTTGGATATTCAGGTGTGCGTTTTGATCACCGGGATACCGTTGCAGGTGTCAGAGCTTATCGTTTGGGCAGTTAAGTGTCCTTCGTATCATGAAGAACCGCGAGTTGTGTGTGCTTACGATCCTCAGAAATCTAGTTCTGTGTCGATGAATCACTTGTTTGGTTTTCATTCTGTTATTTTTTCAACCTATTCAGTTGAAAACAGTGGATCTCAGCCATGTCGTACACAGTTGTGCTTTAGTAATAGTTTTTCCAATTAAGAATAAAGAAATAAAGTAATTTTACTAAATGAAGGAATTTCTGTCGGGGGCATCTAGTTATCCTTCTAACTCTAGTTTTCTTGATCTCAATTTACTCTTATATTTTTTCAGAGTTACCTTTGTCTGAAAATTGGTACACCCTTGATCACCACTTGAAGTTAGTACATATCATCGATGAATTATTCCACGAAAGTTCTCATTTTTATAGCAGTTAGCTTTTCAAATGTTTTAGTCTAATACTTAGGTCGTCTCTGGCAGTGAAAGTGATAATTTATCCGATCTCGGACATTTGGGAATATCGGTCATCATAAAAGTAAAAAGTGACACTAAAACTCAGGAACAGCATCGATGGAGAAAGGCGTCTCTTCACAGCAATAGTCATTCGCGGGAGAGTGGAGGGATCGCCTCCAGCAGCGGGGATGTGTTGAAGTTTTACCTTTCGCTAACTCCTCCTCTGTGCTCTCTTTACTTTGTGAATATGCCCAAACCAGACTCCAGGAGTCCACTCCAGAGATTTCCGGAGAGTTTGAAATTAGATTGTGGTCTGTACAGAACGTAAGCAAAGCCTTCCAGTGACCTGAACGCACAAATCTAACGATGACCCGGTTCTCTCCTCTACTTTACTCTTTGTTTTTCTCCCAGTCTGACCATCATCGGCTTGTCTTTCACTTGCCCAATTTTTTATTTTCCCCATCACGTTGTCAGAATATGATCTTCTCATGCTCAAGCAGAAAGGTTTCAGATAACTTTATATTAGCCACTATTTACCATGAAGTCAGCTGCTCATGTGTGACTAATTCCATTATTCGTGTGTTTTAAGTCATGCATTCTTGTATCTCTTACGAGATTGACTAATTATTCCTGAAAAAATAACCTTAAAAGACTGTTGTAAGCAGCCAATAACGGCTTTTTGATTGAATTTATTCGCATAAAGTAGAATTTTTTAATCTCATATTTTTATCAATTCCGAGAGGATCGTGTTTCTCGTGTTCATACGGTATTTCAACTTCGATCTTTCTATCGTTGAATTATTAGAGTATTTCTCTGCTCAATCTAGAAGTGATACTGTTGAATCTTGCCCTGGTAAGCCTCACTACAAGAAAAGTACAAATAAAGGCCTCAGTACACCTTAATGTGGATTGGGATTGGATATTTGGGGAGGCGACCGACACCTAAGGTCATTTGCGCCATAGGGGTTAGGTAAGGGAGGAAGGGTGGATGGAAACCCGGCGTCGGCATTAGCCTGCTCTTAACGAAAGGCGCCAAGGAGACCACGGTTTAACGTCTCATCCGACAGACGGAGTACTGTACTTGAAGTGCCCTCCAAAAGTCACTCAAGTGGGGATCGGGTCCCCTGAAAAACATCCACCTCTGCAGGGATTTGAACCCTGGTGTGGTAGGCGAGTATTCTAACCACCACACCAACCCGATCCACCACCTTACTGTGCCAGGCAATACTTGATGAGGACTGCTTTTTTTATCCCACTGGCATGAGCAGCGCAAAATATAAATATGCTTATTAGAATCGAAAATAACTGTTGTCAAGTATTCTATTCTTATCAACCTAACTGTAACGGTAATTACATATATGTTAGTGCGGTGGAAAAATAATGGGGACTTCAATTTCCGGTAGGGTCGCGATAAAACATGCAACTCTGGGATCAGTTACGAGAGGAGGTATTTTGCATGGTAAGCGACAATAGGCGGCGGTTGCTAATCTCCCCTAATGGTTACAAAAATGAGCACTTTGGCTGATAAGCTGGCGTGAAACATCGAGAAGTGAAAAATCGGCATGATGTGGTTTTAATGTCACTCGTAGTAAATAATTTTCACTGATGTCTAAAGCCATCAAAATAATACATCAACCTACCCTCACCCTCCTGTAAGGGAAAATACTTGCCCATCGCACTGTGTTTTTGTCTCGTCTCAGCACTAAATTTCCATTTGTTAAGAGAGTACATACAATCAATCTCAGACAGGAGATGTATTTGTTTCCTTCAAGCCTTAAAGAAGAGTATGGGTATGATGGATACGAGCTCAGTTGCATATTTTCACGAGCAGAAATGCCCATCAATCCTCAGTAAGGTAGGTATAAGATTAAGAAAAATCCTAGCACGTTTATCTATATTAAAATGAGAATCGAACTTCCCATTAATTGTATTATTGTTTTTCTTTGAGGGTAAATTACCTGTTTTTGCTGTTCCAATGAAATTGTTAAGTTTGAAAACAGTAAATATAGTAATTAAAGGCTTGCAAAAGAGGTTTGCAAGGATAGGTCAGTATGGAGGAAATTATTGAAGCAGAGTTAGGAGTACAAATATGTATTTATGAGTGAAACTTAGTGACTCTGCCTGCCCCGGAAGGGAACGGCGTGGTTGGTATGTATGTATGTAATTTATGTGATTATAAACTTAAAATCAATTTTGTGAATTAAATTGAGCCTGCAACCGGTAAAAAATGATCTATTGGTATATATTTTAATGGGATCATTTTGATACGTTTGGGGTCGATTTGGTCAGACAGACAGACATTACTGCATTCGTATGCATTACATTGTATTGATATGAATAATAGATGACTATCGTATACCTTCACCAAAAGTTTTAAGTTAAAGACTCGAGAGTCCATTGCACCTCCATAGCCTCCAAAGAATAATCGAATGGCCATTCAACCCTAGTTTTGAACCAAGTATTTTGCACTCCAAAGGCATAAAAACATTGAGCATGGAAGAGATGGAGATGGATGGATGTGTGTAAAAGCGAGAATTCATTAAGTCGAGAACAGTTGGCGAAAGTTTTTATGACTATGAACAGCCATTTAGAGAAACAGAAACGGAGCGCGGGCGATGCGCTTTAGTTGGATAAAATGAATTTTGAGAAATTTCCAAACGGTTGAGTATTTTTTTGCCGTTAAATAAGGCGTAATAATCATCTCTTGTTTTCACATCAGTCAACGATTTTAGGCTCCCTAACGTAATTTAACCATTTTCTCGATCAGCTGTTGAGCTGTTTTGTAAATGTTCCATGGTTTGAATACTCATGGATGAATTTTCCGCATATCTTCACATTTTCACGATATCCACGCTGACAAAGGACTAATACTATTTTGTAATTCTCCGCAGTAACTCATCACCATCCACCATACACCTTTGCCGTGGGTTCAATGGAAATACTGTTATGTAGATATGGATAACGCTGAGAGACACTGAGAGAGCAAGTGACCATGTGCCCGGCATCAGCCATGATTAGAATAGAATAATATTTTATTATTCCGGGACGATTACGTCCCTTAGGAATACAAATTTTGAATACATTGTTTTAGAGTCAAATAATAATTCCATTATGGGTTATTGATGAACAACATCACTTGATCCCCTATTTTACAAAAAATACCATAGGAATGCAAAATAAATCATTCAAAACAACAAAAACAATATATATATATATATATATATATATATATATATATATATATATATATATAAATGTTACACGAGATAACACATTCATTAATACAGTTGAAATAACATTTTGAAATACTCATTTTTAAATATATTACTGGTTTTACATTTTTTAATATACTCAGGTAAGTGATTCCACATGTCACGGGAAGTGACATGGAATGAATTAGCATAAACAGATATTTGGTATCGTGGTACATACAGTTCTTCCATGTCGCGTAGGACGTTTACTTGTTAGGGAACGGGAAGTTAGGGACGATTAGGGAACAGGAAGGGAAATATTTTTGAGAAAAATGTGTACCTAGGATCATGCACACACTATTTCACTCTACAGTTTCAGGCCTCACTTCGTGAAAGTTAATGGTATCCATATTTAGAGAATACAATTTCCCACTTTTCAACAGAATTTTATTTTGTGTGGTACGACATGCGTTTCACCGACTTGTGGCATCATCGGATACCTCAATCCAAGGTACCTGACGCAAGTCGGTGAAACGCGTCGTACCACACAAAATTAAATTCTGTGGAAAAGTACGAAACTGTATTCTCTAAGTATGGATACTTTATATAAAAGCGTATCAGGCTCAACTTTGTGGAAGTGATAGATATTGATATCCATTTCAAAATGAAAAACAATGGTAACTTTCCACACAGAATTTTTAATGATTACCGACCAAGGTACCTTGGTACCTTGATAATGGCACTAGGTGCTGAAACCATGGTCGGTAATCATTAAAAATTCTGTGTGGAAAGTTACCATTGTTTTTCATTTTGAAATGGATATCAATATGGATACTTTAATTTCATTTCGGTTCGCCGGAAAGCTGTTGAGTGTTATTATCTGTGGGCAATTGCAGGAAGTTGCCTGCGGGGGGAGAAAAATCTTTGATTTAGGATCGAGGCCGCGAGTGAAGATCGTTGTAGGCATTGGAAAGGGGTGGGTTGGGGGTGGGGAGGTTGCCGTTCACTTCCTTTCCCGGCTTTCGCCGAGAGAGAGAGAGAGAGAGAGAACAGCTGCCCCGGCCTCCTCGAGTTGTCGAAAGCCCCTCCTCTGTCGGCATGTTTGCAAACACGCCCTCCGAGACTGCCGGGGCGGGTCGTGGGAGCTGCCCGGCCCGACATTGGGCGAGCGGGGCAAATGGAGGCGAGGCGAGGCCTGCCCCTCGAAGGGGGCGGGTTGCCCACGACGGAGCCGGCCAGCCCTCTTCCTCACTGGAAACTCTCACCTGGGCAGTGAAGGAATGGCCTCGTCACGGGCCCTCGCCTCGGACACCGAGACATTTGGGCATTTGGACGACTCGCGCAGCCGACCTCGGATACCCTCCCCGTTATGCGGCCTAACTGAGGGAATAAACGCGTAATGGAGACGGCGGAATGCGTGAAGAATTTGTGAACGCGATGCCTTTAATATGTACTACCTCCTTCTTCGACTTGTAGCCAGTAGTATCGTCGTCACTTCGCCATTATTCATTCCGTTTTGTCTTCATTTGAGTTCTTGTTCGTTGTTTAGGAAATCAAATGTTTATACGAACTACTGAGTATAGTCAAATATTTATTTTCATAT
Organism: Ceriagrion tenellum; assembly: GCA_963169105.1. Classification (NCBI taxonomy): domain Eukaryota; kingdom Metazoa; phylum Arthropoda; class Insecta; order Odonata; family Coenagrionidae; genus Ceriagrion; species Ceriagrion tenellum. The sequence goes on from OY720633.1 coordinate 12,349,353, forward strand.
TGTATTCCATTAATGCAATACATATGATAGTTTGGCTGAGAATACAAGAGGTTTTACCATTAAATTTAAGCCTATTAATATTCCCGTCGCTAAGATTTTGTTGTTTAATGATATTTGGTTACTATAGAACCATAGGTATATTTATCGTGTGTGTCTATCATATATTCTATAGGTACTAGTCCGGTATATCAGGTTCTATATGTTAATTCAATCAAATTCCCTTTTCATTCTGAAAAAATGCAATGCGACAGAATGAGGACGTATTCATTCATTGTATTCTATTCATTGTAAAACCTTAAGACCGTCTCACCTTATACTTCTTCAGGTGTGATGGAGGTGCTTGTACGAAAAACGATGGCTACGTTACATTTTAAGTACAAGATCAGCATTCCAAGAAACTGATTCTTTATCTGTGATGCCTTTTTTAAATAACATTTTATAGGCTGTACATCTGTTTATAACATATAATGGTAGGAAAAAACTCAATTCTGACTCGGTGAGGAAGTGCGTAGTGGGTAAGAGATGATTTCAGCGACTGGTAAGGGACATATGGGTGAAGATCTGAGCCAGGCTGAATTTTGAGAGTATTTGACAACCTTGAGCTGTGGTCTTGATTCCTTAGCGTTCTCCCGCTTCACAAACCGGCTGGGGGAGGGGCTTGGTGTCAGGCAAGGGAGGGTTTGAAGGGTTGAAAGACTAAAGGCTGCGCATCCGTTGTGTGGAGAGCGAGAGTAGGTGGACCATCACCACATCCGCTTCCCTCGATGGTCCCCGTCTCAGTTATGCCTTGTTCCCACTACTAACATTCCTACGATGGTAAATCTCAACCAGCGTAATGCTAGCAATGGGAACGCACGTAAAAGCAGACCATGGTTGGAAATCTAACCATGATTGATCTACGCACGTAGCTCGCCAACCAAGGTTACTTTTTCGTAATGGGAACGCATGTAAGGTTGAATCCTAGTCAGAGGGAATTATGGGAAAACATGTGAATCGCGAAATGCGGCGGTATAAATGGCCAAATATGCCCCCCACAGTGCCAGTATGATTGCCATATTATTTGGACGCATCCTGCAAATCTTAACTGAAAATTAATAGAAATTACGCACGCCTTAAAAAAAAACTCAAGTCTGACAGTGCGCCAATAGTTATCGTACGTCAGTTATCTTCTGTTCTGGAATGCAAGGAATGCTAGTAACTATTACACTGGGTGAGCGATGCCAATTGGAACGCATGTTGGTCACAAGAGCGAATCCTACCATGGTTGGAAGATAGTAGTGGGAGCAAGGCATCAATGAATCTTACGATTCGACGAGAAGACTCTCGACCCCTGATTCTTTTGACGGCCCCTGCACGTCCAGGAGAGGAGAAGGACTCGATCAGCGAGGTTGTCGTCGCTGAAGAGATGGAGGGCGGGAATCCGCACCGCCGCGCCGTCTGCCGAACGGATTGGTCTCCTCACGCTCTCCACAGCCGTCCGACCGCTCGAGGCGAGGGCCGGGGGCGTCGTCTTCAGACCGCCTGCCGGAAGTCGCCGGTCACTTGCACCGAGGACAAAACGCTTATCTCACCCCCCACCCCCTCCACCCCACCCCCCCTGTCTCCTGCCCACGCCGGGTGCCGCTCTCTTCGCGCAATGGAAATGAGGGGAGGACAAACAGACATTTCATAACAGTCCAGCTCCACAAGGTAATTCACCCAAGTCCTCGTGGGAGTACCGTCTGATTAATTAGTTAAGCCATAGAGTAAGTATATATGGAGTGGCAAAGCAATGCTAAAAACAGGGCATACATTTTTGAGAGCATCAACATACAGAGGCGGATTTACCATGGTGTACTTTTGTTCATGGTGTACATGGTGCTGTTGTGTACTTTTAATCGAATATCAATTGTCTTGTCGTTGCTATGATACATCGATAAACAGTTGACTCCGTGTTTGGTAATCGCGTGTCTTATCATATTGACGTGAATTCGATTCATTACAGACGATGCTCATTGAAGGCACATTAAAATACACGTTAAATTTGGTCTCGATGACTCAATAACTTCTGTTTCCGTTTCTATGGCTTGGCACGGAAATCATCATAAGAACGTCAAGTGAGTTATGCGACACTAAATGAAGTGACCGTGTGCCAAAGCTCATGTATTATGGCTTGTCGTGCAACTTCGAAACACTTGTTCCATCTATCGACCAAAGTATTATTTATGTTACCACCGTGTATGTAACAGATGTTAAAATGCTGGAGGAGAGTGATGAATTGTTGTGATGATTCTTCCTGGTGACTTTGGATTCGGTGTGTTTCTGAGTTGGATGTTGCTTCCGAAGAGTCTTGGGCACTGGATGTTTCTGCTGACTGTGATGTACTAAAATATATTCCAATTCAAATTCAAAAATGCTTATTTCCGAAACACAAAATACAGAAAGAAGTAAAGCAATAACAAGAAAGATGTAACAACTTGTGCTCGGTCCCCGTTATCGGCTTCTGCCTCTTCAGGGTATTTTGATAGTCTTTGGCCTCGTATTGGAGGTGTGTGTGGGAGATGTCGTCCCGGCATTTGCCCTAGGGCGACGGGAAACCCACTAAAACCGTCCCCAGGCCCAAAGCAGATTAATAAACACATAATAAAATAAATTTGAAAATTAAGAAATAAATAACTATATGTATATATTTCTTGTATGTAAATAGTCTATAGTTCTTTAGAATTTATTGGCCTTATAGCCTGAACTGAACTATGGGGAATCACTGGGGTGTACCCTGGGTGCACTGGATAACTTAATCTTCACGGTGATAGGCATACTCGAACCTACAGTCCAGACTGGTGGGGGGGGGTAATCACTGGGGGTTGTTTACCACAACCACTTTGGATAAATAAATATCACAATCACTGGAGTGGTATACTGGATGGGTCTGAAATATTTTCGGACCCCTATGCTTTATATACGTCCCTCTTTCGCCCATTATATACCGGCCGGCTCCCTCCCTCCCGCCACTTCGCGCTGCCGTCCGCTGCGACCGCCGCCACTCCATACCCGACTCGGGCGCGGGCACTCACGGGAGATTAGCCGATCCCACGACGGCTGAGCGCCTTGGGGGTTTCTCTTCTCCTTCGCAGGGGAAGGAAGAACTCTGGCCCATCTCGGCTTCTCTCCTTAGAAATGAGTATAATGGCACGGAGTGACGGGAGCATCGTCATCCATCGCCTTATCGAATGACACGTTCCCATGCTTTTACCTTCCCTTGCGAGAGAGGGAAAAGAGTGGGGGAGGGGTGGGAGATTAATGGAGCCTCGGGGGAATTTGATGGAGGGGTGATTGGGTGGAATGCTGATAGCAAAATGCCACTCTCTCCCGCGGTGACGCCGCCTCTGGGCTAATTCCGAAATGGATGTGAGGTCTCTATAAGGCTGCCGCGAGCAAATCAGCGAAAAAGGCGTTCGTCGAGGCTGAACGATGAGGAGCAGCCGTGAAAGCTGAGGGGAAAATTGGGCTCGAGAAAGCCGCTGCGAACTGAAGGCACTTCCATAATGGACCTTAGCCTCTTCCTCATTGCTTGCACAAAAGCTGGGCTACTAGTGGTGTAGCAGCTTGAAGGTACTCAATGACCCCATGGCAAATTTATTGTAGTGGTGTGCACCAGGAGTCGCGATTTTTTTATTTTCTCCGTTGTTCTTAAGTTCGAATAAAAATACTTCTCAGGCTGATTCATATACGTTCAGCCATTAAAAACATAAGTCATGATAAATGTGTTCAAATGTTTATTTTAATCTTCATTTACTCTTTATCTTCTAATTTCCAGGGGAGACCGTTTTATTTTATTCACTGATTCTACTGTATTATTTTAGGCTAATTTCATTGCTCGCGTCATTCCTTGTTTACAAATCATCGCGAACCTTAAAAATGTTAACAACTCCTCGAACATTACCTGTAACTGCAAGCAGTTTTCATCACTATTGTTGATAACATAGGATTCTGGCAATAAATTTATGGGCCAGTGAGTCTGACTCGTACCTTGCATAACCCTGTTTTCGGTAGTCTGAGGCGGGTGAGTGAGCTGACCATTCGAAGACATGTTCGGCGAAACAAAAATGACGTTTCTCGTCGACGGTCATTGCTATACACTGATATAAATTAGAAGCAGCTGGAAGAGTGGCAGTTTAATGAATGATGATGCGAGGCTTTGGCTTCCTTTTATGCGGAAAGGTAAGGAAAACCTCCTCAACTCGGGTTTAGCTACAAATCTAGGAATGCAGCTGTGGATACTACCATGGAGTAAAAATATATATATATATATATATATATATATATATATATATATATATATATATATATATATATATATATATATATATATATATATATATATATATATATATCTATATATATTTATATATATATATATATATATATATATATATATATAGTGTGGTAAATCAATGCTAAAAACTGGAAATTAAATTTTGAGAGCTTTGGGAAGAATTTCTCAGGTGCCACCACCTTAGGGGAGGAAGAATTTTGGTTTACGGAGAAAGCCACTCGGAGGCGCTAGTGGTACTCGGTGATTTGGCATCAACATACAGAAGAGTGGAGTTGCCATGGTTGTTGTGTGCTTTTAATCAAGTGTCAATTGTTTTGTCATTCCTATGATACGTAGGTAAACAGTGGACTCCGTGTTTGGTAATCGCGTGTCTTATCATATTGACGTGAATTCGATTCATTATAGACGATGCTCATTGAAGGCACATTAAAATACATATTTTATTTGGTCTCGACGACTCAATAATATTTGTTTTCGTTGCTATGGGTCGATTAGTAAATATCCAGGCACCGAAATCATCATAAGAACATCATGTGAGTTATTCGACACTAAATGAAGTGGCCGTGTGCCAAAGCTCATTTGTAATGGCTTGTCGTGCAACTTCGATACACCTGTTCCATCTGTCGGCCAAAGTATTATATAAAAACTCATATCCGAGTCTCCCTATCTCTTTGCCACTCTATATGTACTTACTCTATGATACTACGTTCAGTGAACGCGAGCCATCCCGTTCTTGCACCAAGCCACTCTCGTCAGTCGCGTGCCTCACGCCATTAGGCTGACGTCGCCATGTCTCTCCTCCACTCCTTTCCCTCCCTCCCCTGCCCCTCCCCCCGTCCTCATCAGCCTCCTTCCAATGGCCCACCACCACCGACACATCTCCCTCTCGGATTACACCTGTCAGCCCCCACACGTTTGGGCCCCCTAGCCGGTCTATCACGAATAAAATAAAACCCTTTTGGTCTCGCTTAAATGGCCCTTCGCGCGTCAGCGAAGGAGAGAGGAGGCCTGTCCGCGTCAGTGGACGGCAGTGACGCCAGTCGGATAAGGGGGGAAGTGGAAGGGGGAGGGACACGGAACGAAATTGTCATGTAACAGCTACTTAGCCCGCGCGCGCCAAGCGGCTTTTCAATTCCGCAGAATGCAGCTTATTAAGGGGACGAGGAGGAGGAAGTGGGATTTTCGCTCTCTGCTCCACCCCCGTATATTACCTCCTCCTCGGCCAGTTCGCGAGAGGGTTGTTCCCGCCACCCACTCTCCACCCCGCGGTCGTCTTCCCACAATAATTCGCCCGCGCTCACACCCACTGCCACTCACTCTTCTGAACATGGTATGTACTTCCACTTAGTACTCGCCGGGGCTACACCTCCCCCTCCACCCTCTTTCCCCTGCGCCTCGTTCCGTCGCACTTGAATGGGCAGCCCGCCCAGCTAGCTGTGTGCCCATTCGTGTTTTTAATACCGAGGGCTGTGTTCTGGTGAAGCGAGGAATCGGTTCTGAACGCTGGCACGCAAATGAGTACCTCCTAACTTTTGGTCGAGGGGTATGCAACTCTGAGAAATGGTGTACGCTTGTTGAGAAATGGTCGCGAAATTGACAGAAATGAATAGAAATGGACAGAAATGCATATAAATGGACATAAATGGACAGAAATGGATAGAAATAGATATAAATGGCTGGAAATAGAAATGGATGGAAATGGCTGGAATGGAAATGCGGTGTACATTTCTTTTTGAAGTTGCGTACCCCTCGCTTCAAATTATATTACGTTCAAGCTGTTTACCCAAATAGGAGATTCGAGAAAATTACAACAGTTTTACGATTCAAAACTCAGTCATGCACTTGCAGCAAACATACTTATACCTTGCGGCATTATCACATAATTCGTTATACAGCAAGTCAAAACAAGAGCACGCCGCAGGTGGAGCTGGGTCATCATCTATTTCTGTGTAACTGTTAGCAATGGAGGTGATGAATACATACGCAGTAATCTACATACTACGTTGCCAGCCGCCGCATGAGTGTACAGGCAGAGGGCGATTGGACACCAGACGTCTAAAGGAGAAGGTTATAGGATGGTGAAGTGTATTTTGGGAGTCTCAAAATGAAAGTGGTAAATTATGCCGGACAGGCGAATTATTGTGAATATTTCCTTCAAAGACTAGGCTTACGTTAGTGGAAATATATCATAGAAAAAGAATACACTGAAATCTGTGAGAAGGAAGACTATGTTTTGACGATTAGTTTGATGAAAAGGAATGTTTTGGTCATGAATATACAAATGGATTGTTGACTCGTCGCCAAAAACTGTTGCCTAGAATTCCGTAAACAAACAACTCTGTCGATTGTGGCGCCGTCTAGTGATTAAATATGGCAGTTCAAATGAAAATACAGTCTACAGATCGTAAATAATCACGTCTTATCGGTTTTACTTACAATTAATCATAAGGGAGTGGATAACAAATGTAGTACTACACGTGGGACGTAATTACACACTTTTTTAATATTGTCTGGTCTACAGATATATTTAATTTCTCTCAACATTGAACTACAAAAATGCACAATTAACTTCTAAGCACATCTTGAATATCGACTACGGTAAATTTACCAATAATACGGGGCGAAAAAGTGGAATGAATTAGAAGACTGATACAAGTACTATAAGGATTTTAAAACCAAGATCCGACAACATCATCTATGGATAATAAATTGCTCCAATAGGTAAGTGTTATTTTAGCCGTTGTTGTAGCTCACTTCCTACTCATAAGAGTGGAAGAATCAAAAGGCAATAGCTAATAAAGGAGAGGTAGTTGGACGTACTCCGAGGCCACACACGAGTATTAGGTTACGCATAAACATCCACATCAATCTATCTAGATCATACCTTCTGATTCCTAACGCTCTCAACAGGTAATAAACCAAAAAAAGTAATTGTAAACTAACAGTAAAAGATCCACACAGAAGAGAAAAGAATCACGATAGCAAAGGATACACGTAGCCTAGGCAACGATTCCAAACATTTGATTTTGGTCATCACAGCTCAACACTCGTAGCTAATGGTAACGGAAGTATTTATCGGTTATTTTAACAGTTAATCGCCATAATTTGTAAAGTTTTATAATGTAACCTGAGAAAATATACGAATCAGGTAAATTCAATTTTTACGTCGTAGACTTCATTAAGAATACAAAACTGAACAAAATCGGTAAAATGCCGTAATGCAATACGGAAAGAAGTTTTCCAATTTTCCAGCGTTTCTTATGAAGGACTAGCGTCTGTTCGTGTCACGTTTTCCTTGTTTACTTTAAATTAGTTCTCGGTTGGCAGCGACTGGAAGTTGATTATTTGCCGAAAGTCTTATAAACATCTTACTTCGAATGCTTATTAAATCTTTTGATTGACCAGAAACTCAACATTAATTACGAATGCGTTCTCATTATTGATTTTCTAAACTCTTAATGAAAATGTCCATTTCAAAGTTTAATTTCAAAACCGTGTCGGAATGAAGTCAAAAACGTAAATAAAGCAGATCTCCAATTATCCTCTCGCCTATCCTAGCAGCCTCTCTCTCTTTCTCTCTCCCTCTCTTCAGAGCACTCGTTAAGAACGCCTCGACCCCTGCCACACCCAAAAAAAAAACTCTTCGTTTGAATTTCCGCATTGCCAAAGAGTCGAGCGGCGACGGTTGAAGGCTACATGTCCACCATGAATATATATTATGGATTTATATCTTTGGAATTGTTGCCTGGGTTACGTGTTGCCTAAATTTCCACTTTTAGTTCACCCAATCCTTGGCACCACTTCGATTAGTCTTTTCAGTTGTTATTGTAAATAGACGTAGTTAATTGTTGCTAACGTGAGACTGGTGAATATTCAATAAAGATCGAGGAGATATGAATTACTAGATGCTTTGAATGATATCTTGCTTTTTTGTGATCTAAAAGTTATTCGTAAATGCTAGAGAGGAAATATCTATTACAGAAAATGTGTATGAGGCTTATGATACGTCCGTCGTGTGCCGACGACGATTTTTGCCAGACTGTGATTCTAATTTGAATGCATTAAGCCCTTTCGGCTTAAATAAAGAATTTAGAATGCCTTGTTAAAACAGAACTTGCTTCGTACCAGGCTGCAAAACAGGGTATGCGTTTAAAAATAAGTATTTGTTCAAGGCGGCGGTAAGTGCATTTCTTTTTACCAACACTGCAATGATGTCCATTGGAAATACTCATGAAGTCACCTCGCATTATCATTAAATTTCTCTATAGCGATATTTACGAAGTGCTAAGAAGTTAATTTTGTATATGTGTAATTAAATTTGGAGAGGAATTAAATATATCTGTAGACCGGACGATATTAAAAAAGTATATAATTACGTCCCACGTGTAGTACTTCATTTTTCCACTGCATTATGATTAATTGTAAGTAAAACCCATGTATATTCATGGTAAAACCAGTACGATGAGTTTATTTACAAACTATCGACTGTATTTACATTTGAACTTCCGTCTTTCATCATTAGGCGGCACCACTTTCCAAAAAGTTGTTTTATTTACGGAATTCTAGACAATAATTTTTGACGACGAGATAACAATCCATAATATATATTCATGATTTCCACCCTCAAAATAACCAACCCTCATTTCACTCTCCACTTTATCTCGTTCAGTTTCCGCATTACCAAACCGTTAGCTGCTAACTATGAGTCTCTTTCAATATTCTTCTGTTGCAATAGGCCTGCACGGTTCGTCAGAATTTAAAATTTGGTGAATATAAAGATCTACCTACTACAGTAATTCCCTTGCTGAATTGCTATGCCAGCTGTCACCCATTCCGTTACATCCTCAAGAACCTCCTCGGTAAGGTCTAAAATAATTGAAGACATAAGTAGCAAATATTCATGCATAATACGATTTATTTGCTCTTGTACATGGATAGTTTGCTTGAATCTTGCCTTTCTGATTTGTTGGCGTTTGGCTAGAACTCTTCGTAGTGCCAGCGGAGGACCCATTTCAAGCTCTCAAGTACAATCATTTACTAAAATTTCGTAATTTTTCCCTGAGATACATTCATTTGTTAGTTTTCTAATAAAGTTAAAGCGTATTCTATTTTTCCATCTTGTCTCTCAGCAAAATGGTAATAAGGACAAGTTATGTTTTCATTTAGTTTCAAGTACATACGAAGCTTGTGTGGGGCTACGCCTTCCGCTCCGTCACCGTCCATTCTCTTCGCCTTCCACCATTTTTCTCTCGTGACTTCTTTTGTGTTCGCCTCCTCTCCATCGTTTTCCATTCCTCTCCACTTCTCTCTCACTTTCATTCCACCTCCATCTCCAGTTTTGAACGAGGCGTCGAGGGCCGGGACAACAGCGGCCCACGCGGAGGATAAGGGAACCAGTGTATGCGTGCGCGTTCTTTCGCGTGTCGAGGTGAGCGAGTCGTTTGTGCGACTAATTAGCCGGCAACTCTCGGCTTTTTTTTGTATTTTGCCGGCGTCAGATTTCGCGGGGCCACTGCGGGGCCATTCAGGCGAGGGCAAAGGCGCGGTCCTTCATTGGACCCCCCTCGAATGAATCTCTCATCTCCTTTGGGCGAATCAGTGCCACGTTATCCTCATTAATTAATCTCGCACCCTCAGAGAAATGTTTGCTGTTTTATTTTTGTCCTCCCACTTGTCCGCTTTCTGTCCTTTCAAAGACGAGAGGCGATGAAAGAGAGAGATGGAGGGAGAGAGAGAGAGAGATATTTGATATTTTCTTTATTTATTCTGGGTTGAATGAGGCTCAAACAACCCCCTCTTTCCTCAACCCAGAGCTCTCTGGGGTTACATACATCGATATATAGAGATTTTTTTAATTTAAAAAGTTCTTTGAATCAAGAGAAGCATTGATATCATGTTTTAAAATATTTTTTTTCGCATCAAATCCAGCCAATTATTTCCTTTGTTGCACTTCATCTCTGGCATTTTTAGTACAAAGGTCCGTTTTTCTTTGATTTCTAAACATAGTCACACTTATGCACTTAGCACACGTATCTGAAAGAGTGAATACTTTTACAAATTCTTAAGGGTTGTCCAATTAGTTTCCTTTCGTATTTGGGGAATACTTCATTTATTGTGATCCTTTTGGCTCACAGTTAGTATTGACTACTTGCATTAGATGTTCAAATATGAAAGTCGATTTGCAAAAATAGTAGAACAATAGTGAATAGATTTACAATTTTTAAAGGTTTTTCCAATTTGGTTCCTTTCATATTTGGGGAATAATTCCTTTATTGGGAACATATTGGTTTACAGTCAGTATAGGCTACTTGCCTTAGATTCAAATAGCAAAGTCAGATAGAGAGAGAAATAGAGGGGTGTGGGTGGCCCACTTGACGGCCTGCGAGGCGGCGGGGCGTGGGACCGGATTGTTTCTCCCCTTCCGCGAAGGAATTCGTTTGTAAAATCTCTTTTAGCGGATTTTTTACGATTTTGTCATTTCTGTGAGAATAGCCAGCCAGCAATGAAATTTTCATACCATCTGTATGGTCTTATCGTATATTTGAATGAAAATAAATGTTAATAAATTAAAGGTTATGAGGATCGGGAAGGTAAAAGGCGATGTCAACATCATAGTGAAAGGTCAGAGACTAGAACAAGTAGAATCTTTCAGATTCCCTCGTAGCCTGATAAATAGAGATGAGAACTCTACTCAGGAAATAAAGAGTATCATATCCGTGAGAAAGAAAGCATTCGAAAAAGTAAAAGCTCTATTAACTGCCAATAAAATACCTATTACCCTTAGGAAGATATTTGCTAAACGCTTTGTACGGAGCGTGGTTCTCTATGGATCAGAAACTTGGACTATAGGAAAAAGGAAGTGAAGTATCTTGAAAGATTTGAAATGTGGTTATGGAGGAAGATGATGAGAGTGAGGTGGACGGACAAGGTGAGGAATGACCAAGTTTTGGAAAGGATTGACGAGAAAAGATCAATCATGATTGCAATAAGAAGAAGGAAGGCAAACTGGTTGGGGCATATCATGAGGCATGACTGCCTCCTGAGTAAGATAATGGAAGGAAAAGTGAAAGGCAAATGCAAGAAAGGAAGAAGAAAATTTGATATGTTGACGGATTTGAGGGAGAGCAGGAGTTACCGAGAGGTGAAAATGTGGGCGCAAAATAGAGAAGGTTGGAGGAGTTCAGCTGGAACCTGTCTTAGGACAGATCTACGTTGATGATGATGATGATGATCGTATTTTCACTGTTGTCATAATATGTATTTTTGTTACTTCTTTGAACATCGTTTCCGTTCGGGAGCATCAGTGTCGTAAAGCTACTGCCGCATAAAAAGTTTACTGAACTAGTAGTTGAAGCATTGTAAAATTTGCTGTGGTTTTTTTACATACCGAAACTAGGAGAAGTATCGTATTCCCTTTTTTCTTTTTCGCTGCTTATTCATTGCATTCATACTAAACTTAATTTCATCAGGATTTTTGTGTTAGGCATGGGTTGTGAAAACTTTATTTGTGAATAATGGATGCGGGAATAGCAGAATGTCGTTAAAGCTAAACGTCTCACACGGCTATTTATTTTGTTTTTGATTTCAGACCGTGCGCCCAGGCTCTCCTATCCATCCATTCAATAGCCGGAACATCGCTTTCATTTCAGTGTTCAACTTTTCACAAACTTTTGCACTCGTGGTTAACCCGCCTTCGTAAAATATAACGTGTATCAAAAAAATATTCGACTCTCTTTCAGATGACTTCTGAAAACGGACTTCGTACCGTTCAAAGTATTCTTAGACATGTGTTTCAGCGCTTGAAGTGTCATAAGCCGTGTCCCAATTCGTTAGGCATTAGGGAGGATGCGGTTAGCTACCTAAATATTTAGAAGCCTTTCGCTAAGGGAGCTTGATTTGGGACATCCTTCGCTAGTGTTGCCGTCTACCGAGCTGGAAAGGAATGAAAAACATGTGAGTAATTAATAAAGGACTGAATGAAACAAATGAAACCTGAAATTAAGACATTTTTGGCGCCTGTTGCTACCTTCGTATGCGTTGTGAGATTCGGAAAGTGAAATAACATTTTTTCATCCATTTCGTTGTTTGGAGATTCGTTAGTTTTTAGTTTTCGGGGTATTTAAGTTTGTGTCGGTGTTCTGGGATTTAAATTCGTTTTTTTACGTGTACTAAGTAGAATTTTTCTTTTGTAGTCGGGTGTTGGGTTGCGAAATATTAGAGAATTCTTTCAATTACAGACAAAATACTTGCCGGCCATGTTTGCCACTTTTCAACTACTTCCTTGTGTACGAGTTTCCTCGTAAGACGCATGCTTCGCTTTGCATGATGGGAAATTCAATATGCAGGCGGATTTAGGATAAACTCCATCTACCCTAAATTTCACCCCCGAGAAAGGCACCTAAATCCGCTCCCCCATGATGCCTAAAGAATTGGGACACACTTCAAGATGGCGTCCTCCCTAAATCTGCCGCTTTAGCTGCCTAAATGGCGAATTGGGACACAGCTTTAATTTAGTCACATCGTGACATTAGGTTGGCTCAAACACCGTTGAGTTAACTCTCCAGAGTGTCCAGCAGATGGGCATTTGAAAATCCCCTGAGATTTCCAGGTTTTCCAGACATATTTGTTTTTTTCCAGAGGAAATATTGATTTTGTCTCGTTAATTATAAGAGAGTGTTTGGTTTTTTTTTGGATGACTAAATGTAAGGATTATTTTTGAACTTGCATATTTGGAGGAAAATAAACACAAAACTTAAAAATAGTTTTAGAGAAAATCACATCACCACCCTTTCTTAGATTTGAACATTGTCATGCTGGCGCTCAGGAACAAGGTTATATTACAACCAGACTTTTCTACAAATGACATTGATATAAAATGATCAACAACTTAAAAAACTGAAGAAATTGACTGTTTTCCTTATTTTGCTAAATGCGACAACGCAATATGACTTAGCAACTTGCCGAAAAAGGCACATTGCTTCCGTTGCTGTTCTATTTTCTGACACCTCAGAAAATTCCAGAGTCAATTCGATATTTCCCTGAGATTTCCCTGAGATTTCCAGTGATAATAAATTTCCCTGAGATTTCCCGGTCTTTCTGTTTTTCCAGAGTGCTGGACACTCCGCAGCCTCCTTACACCTTCGTGCGTCATCTCGACCGCATTAATGGCTGGAGTCGGGTTCATCTGAGATTTTTTTCCTAGCTCTCTGGGTCGTTTGTCGTCGTGTTTCCAGTGTATGGATGGGGAATCGAGCGGGTGTCGTGTGTGCCGTTGCTATGACCCGCGCTGCGCAGGTCACCATTCCTAGGAGCAAGTACGCTACCCTCCGTCCTCGCCCCTCTCGTATCCACATCCCCCGTTCGCATTCCGTTTGCCCCCCTCCCCCTCCCCCCCGTTCGCTACCTCCCCGCTGCCGCCTCCGCCACCCTCGGCGCGCCCCAAACCGCCAATCTACCCCCATCCGGCTCCATCCCACACCCCCTCCCCCCTCGTGAAACCATCCTAATATCGCCCTCCCCATTGTCTCCCTCTTCCCCCGTCACCGCTCCCCCCGCCACGTAATAAATACCGTTAATGGCCGAATGGTATTTCATAAAGGACGGACGGGAGGGGGGCTGGCAGTGGTGGGTGTTTCGAGGGGGGGGGAAGGGGGGAATGAGAGAAGGGGAGCAAAGGGGGAGAGTGGGACGATGTGGATTTGGGGGACTCTGGAAAACCCATCCCAACCCCTCCCTTCGCCCAGTCAACAGATAAAATGGAGTTTATGCCGGCGGGGGGTCCTTTTCCGAGGATGGAATGCCGGAATTAAGGTGGTGAGCTATTTAGGGCATTTAAGGCACTCCTGATTGCATGTAACTGGTCCTCGAGCCCTTAAAATGAAGATCCCTTCCTCATACACTCCTCCTTTCTCCGCTTCACACGTATTGCTGAAACCTATCTAACGTTTTGTTATTTATCTAATCTTCTTCTCAATCGATAGTTTCTTTGCTTAGTGATTTGATCAGGTATCTACATCTACATCTACGTCATACCCTGCAAGCCACGAAAGGGTGTGTGGCAGGGGGTGCTTCCACACCAGGCATGCATGAATTATACGGCAGAACACCGAAATTACATTGAAACCAGCCGGTATTCGCCAATCAAATTACTTTTTAACGCGTATAGGAGTATATGGAAGGAATTTTCATCCGAGGGCTGCTTTCTCTCAATTTCCCTATTCCCGTAGTCTTACTCTTTCAGTCCTTCTTTATCAACCGCTCCTTCCAAACTCGCGAGTCCGGTTCTCTTTCTTTTGCTCGCCCCGCCGAAGCTGGAGTACGCCTGGGCACCATATTGAGTCCTCTGTTTCTTCATTCTTTGCGTCAACGCCACACCTAACACACGAATACACGTTTACACGGACGACACAGCCTCCTCTGCCTCGCCTACCGCTTATAGACGCCAATGTCAGCGAACCAAACACACGCCAACATGCAAACATGAAAATGAACGCAGACGAGAATAGACGCAATTACTTCGCGTGATGACGCAAATGCAAACGAGAGCCACTAATCCGCATGTTTTCAACGGACGTCTTAATATTCCTGAAGTCTCCGTCCGCCGATTCCTCGGCGTTCCACGTGACTTGAGCCAAACCTTTTGGTGACCACTCAGACGAGTGGTCGGCACGAGGTTGTCTTGTGAGAGAGCGAGGAACGACGTTGGAATAGGTGGGAGATTGTCACTCGGGCAAAGCGCGTGTTCAGCTGTACTCCTCCATCGGCAGGCCAATTATGCTTTAAGGTAGTCCAAGCGAGATAGTTCTCAAGTCATAATAGAGACCGTATTCGAATTATAAGTTTTAATTTCACCAGCTGTAGGACACATCAATTAAATATTGCAATATTGATGGTGCAGTAATATAGTTTTATTTGACAGAAATTGTTAGTAATTTAATAAAAATATCTAAATAAGTCTTTAACTTGACTCATTTTTTTCGCGCGGTGCGTTTGAAACTCCTTCAAAACGGAGGGTTTTTTGTGATACCCAAGAACCTATTGCGGTGACAATATGATTAATTTTCAAATATAGTTGAGAAAGCATACAAACTACACACTGCTAGTTTATTTACGACATGTGAGTATTATAAATACATCATTGTGTACATAATGTCTCTCTGGAGTGCATGCACATACCGTTTCCCATATAAAAGGGCTGGTATATTTTGGCAAATATCTCCGAAAGTAATATGGAAGGGGTAGAAATTTTTGTGTCATTGTATAGGTGAGATATTTTTCTTTAACATGAGACCAAATTTATTTCTTTCCACTTAAAATGATATTTCGCTCGGACTATCCTAAGCCAGCGAAGTCTTCGCCTCCCGCAGACTGATCACCTTTCAAAATAAGTCACTTGACATGCTGCTGAACATCAGCACACTTGTCAAACTGTACGAGGTTCGGTCTCAACATCAGCTCACAAACGTCAAAAACTAAATCCGATCCCTTGTAAGAAAGTTCCACTCCTGATCGCTGGCAACTCAAAACGCTCCTCACTGGCATCTGGAATTCCCCCATTTCCTCAGCCTCACATCAACTGCCTCAGCGTATTGCTCTTCTATAATTCTTTTCTACCTCTTTCGATCATGTTAGTCCTAGTCTTAGTTTCTTTGGCCTAATTTATATTTTAGCGAGATCTTTTATCCCTTTTCATAAACAAGGTGCCGCTCAAATAGGCTTGTACTTTTGAGAACATCAAGATAGAGGTAGAGAACACTCCAATTCTGGTGCAATATATCATGTAATCCGTGACTATTGGACATTTTTTCACTCACAAATCTCATTCACTCATCTCACGCTCATAAACGTTTTCAAACATGGTCATCCACTGCTTCTGCGCTCCCGAACTGTGGCCAAAACCAAGCAACATTGCTGTGGTTGCCGATTTTTCAATAACTTCTTCCCAGTTACATATTTCGATAGTCTAAGCTCATTTAAAATTTTTGAATGATTTCTAATCATTTCAGTTTTGAAATGATTGATTTTCGTGTACCTATTCGGTGTCACCAATTGTTAATATCGCACAGCGCCCTTTGCGCGCTATTTCTTCGCGAGGGTGATGAAAATTCTTGTTCTCTTGAACTCGTGAAAGCTAAAGTTAATCATGAGAGATATGATGTGATTCGTCCTCAAATTTATTAACGCTCGGAAGTAGACTTCTCGCGGGTATTTCCTTTCTTTTCTCTTTTCGCTTATTCCCACTTCTTTTCTTCTCCTCGCCCCGAGGGTGGATGGTGGAGGGGCCTTAAGGTCTCAATTTCGCCCGGGTCAGGGAAGCCCTTTGTTTTTCATCCTCCTCCTCCTCCCTTCAATTTCCTTCCATCTTTCCCCGCATTTCCCCCTCTCCGCCCGCCCCACCCACTCACCCTCCGCATTCTCCTCGGCTCCGGCAGCCTCTCCGCATGGCGCGCAGTTTCGTCCCGACCATCTCCCCCTCCCTACTACCCCTTCCCCCTTCCCGCTCTCTCACCACACCCGTCTCGTGGGTCCCCCCGTATCTCCCTAAGGACCCTTTTCCACTGCCTTCCAAAACCCCTCTTGCCCCTCAGCCACACCACCCCCTAATTCACGCGTTTTCGGAATCCCAAACCCCCGTTCCATCCCTCGCCTCCCTACCGCCCCCCGCCCCCCCCCCAATCCTCATTCCTCCCCCAATCGCCATTGCTACCTCGCCTCTTTCAAACTTTGGAATTCATTGCCTCCTCCTCGCCAACTCTCCTCCTCATTGCCCTCATTAGCATTCTTCCATTTTCATTGGGCTCTTCGAGTTTCGAGGAAGAAATAAAACTCCCGTCTTCGAAACCCGAAACCTCTCTGTTCCTTTGAAAAGTAGTTCTTCTTTTTCTCCAAACCCTCTTTCATTCAGTTTACGTATCGAGATCTACACTTATCGAGTGATAAGACTGAGAACAATCCGAAAGAAACGCTAGCTACTGGGGCAATAAAGACATTCTTAGAGAACATTTCCAATTTCCTTGACACCGGAAACAATTATCCAACGTTCGCTTTGCTTATTTTGCTGCCTTTGGTTTTCTGGTAAAGCAAAATCAGTTAAGTATCCACACTGGCAGTTATCATGAGCACACTGTCTCCTTCCGTGAATATTTTCTTTATTTAATTCCTCCAAAGTTTCTTCAATACCCATGTTCCGTTCAATCATATAAGATTTTTCTGTACGAAAAAGGACGTGGTCGTAAAATGAGCTCTTACTTTGAAGCTCGAGTTTAGGGTAGTTTGAGCAAAATATCATTTTACCTCAGAATCTATGAATTTGGTCCCATTTTAAAGAAAAATATCTCACCCTTCTGTTGACACCAAAAATTCAACCCATTACCACATTAATTTCGGAGATATTTACCAAATAATGCCAGCCCTTTCATATGGGAAACGGTACGTGTGTGCACTCCAGAGAGACATTATTTACAAAATGAGGCATTTCTAACACTTAGATGTCGTAAATAAACTAACAGCGTGTAATTGGCATGTTTTCTCAACTATGTTTGAAAATTAAACATATTGTCACCGCAGTAGGTTCTTGGGTATCACAAAAAAACTTTCCGTTTTGAAGGAGTTTCAAACGCACGGCGCGAAAAAAATGAGTCAAGTTAAAGACTTATCTAGATATTTTCATTAAATTACTAACAATTTCTGTCAAATAAAACTATATTACTGCACCATCAATATTGCAATATTTAATTGATGTGTCCTACAGCTGGTGAAATTAAAACTTATAATTCGAATACGGTCTCTATTATGAATAGGGAACTATCTCTCCCGGACTACCTTAAATGAGTCCATTGATTGGTAAATATTCTTGGGCCGAAATTAAAATTGCGTTGTATTTGGTTTATTCTTATGAACCTATATTATTAAATCACCTTTCCATGCCTTTTTGCAGCTGCATCCAATTCCTTCATAATGTACATGGCCGTGACGGATTTAATTCTATATGTTTCAGATAGTTTCTATATGTTTCATTTCCAAACTTCTCTCACAATACCCAAGTCACCCATCCCAATACCTAAGTATCCAATTTCAATAAAATCGTTCTCTCTTAACCCGTCTCCAATACACATGCTTGATATGCATTCGATGGACATGAAATCCACTCGCTATTTGGATCCACTAATGGCTATTTGCCAATCTCCTGCTTAAATCTTGCACGTCGCCTTATTTTCCTCCTCTTATCTTGGTATACTTCGATTTAAAATTATTTCCCGACCCACTATATTTTTTCTCTCGAATCAATTCATCGCCATTCCTCGTACTTTATGCTAAGCTAATGAAGCCATGTTCTTTCGAATAAAGTCTAGCAGTTAAAAAAAAGTAAATCCATATTATAAACATGCAGGAACCATAAATGGCTTCTATTGTAAAAGATAAAGATTCGACGCCCACAATTAAACGCACATCGGTCCTGGAGAAATCAATCGATGTAACCATCGATTGAAGGAGTGATAGAGAAGAAAAAAAATTGTCACAAGTTACAATTGATGAAGCAGAGAAAATATGCCCTTCAAAGGAAGGGACATCTTTATTCAAAAAGTGAAAGGGATTCTTCCTTGTGACCCCCGGTGAGGATCGTTTAGCAATAAAACTGTTAATACTATCGTAAAAATTTTTACGCCTGAATCGTGCCCTAATAAATCTTGAATATTACCTTTACTTATGATGATCCGTGAAAGGCTTGGAAAGGATTGTATCTCTACCCTTTAGCTTACAAAGCAGTCCTTAGTGCTAAGGTGTCCAAATATCCTCAATGAGAGCACACCAATTTTCCATTCCACGTTCACAACTTCATACCAATCCAGGGAACGTGCCATTTGGTTCATTGCAAACACTTTTTCTTATCTGTCGCTTTCTCTGAGACCACTGGGTGAAATTTCACTGAAGCAGCCGGACATAGGTACACCCTGTGGCTATAATTCATGGAAAGGGGTGAAATCGGTGCTTGACTAGTTCTCTCTCTCTCTCTCTCGCTTGATTTCTGGTCCATTTCCTTCTCTTCAGAGTAGTAGTATGCAGTCACTCCTTTCGTTCCCCGTTCCCTCGTCCTTCATTCAAACTCCCGTCGGGGTCTGCGCGACATTCGCCCCCTCCCCCCTTCCCGCCCCTTTTACACAACCCCCCCCCCACTCCTCTCTCTCCCTCCCCCTCCACCCCCCTTCACCCCCTTCTCGCTCATCATCTTCGTCCTCTCGGGGGCGGTCGAGAAGTTTCGCCGGGGACAAGGGAGGCGCTGCCACAGCGGCAGTCCGGCTGATTAGTTCCGAACCAGGGAGAGATGAGAAAATGGCCAATATTGCCATTAGAGACCTCCTCGTCCCTCCTCACCCCCTCGCGACGCCCTCCACCCGAACTAATGTCCCCCCCCCCCCGCCTCCCCCTACCTCCCTCTCCCTCCCTCATGCTCACACACCCACTCGTCAAAGAGCCTCCCTTTCACACCCGTCTTCTCCATCTCCCTCCGTTCACTGTTTCTCCTTTTCACTCCTCTCCCAATCCTCGTATGCTCTCTCTATTATACTAGATCCCTAGCATTATAAGAAACTTGGTTGGCTGAATACCAGATCCCGTCGCAAATACCTGCTTGGAACATTTATTTTTTTTATCTTTGCCAGTAACGAACCGTCCTACCTAATTGATATGTTTTCTTAAAGAATTACCAATCATACAATGGTTACTAGAACTGAACCGGCAGAATTTCTGGCAGTAACAGTTACAAGGTTGTGAATGAGTGTCAGCGGGACTATATGCTGGCAGTTCGTCTCCCCTTCTTTGGACCTAGACTGCTCGGGTTGAGCCGTTTCCGAAGAAATTTCAGTCAGATGCTCCATTAACGGCTTTCCTTTATACTCCCCTCTAATCTCTATTAAGAAATTTGATGAGTATATTTGTGGATGTGTGGAGTATAAAGTAATGAAGTGTAAGACCATATTCCAGACATATCTGAGCATCGATATTTATCTACTGCTACCTCAGAAAGTTCACTTTGATCATAGAAAGAAGATAGTTCTGCGCCAATGTGAGGCATTGGAGAAGGATATCATAGAATTCTGGAATAAATACAATCATTTACGGAGAGTGTGTTGGCAAAAATTCTAGATAAATCGCCCCTGGCCTATACCTTCGGGTACGATATTACATGTTTGCACCCGGAAGTGGCCACTGAGACTAACGTTGACGTGAGATGTTTTGGCTCTGTATTGATTCGTCCCACTGAATTGAACTACATGGCAGCCATTAGACTGGTGCCATTGATAAAGAAAGCAAGAATCTTTTGGAGGTTAATTGCTAGGTCAGTGAAGTCCACGATCGTACAATATGATGAAGATCGTGACCATCTATTCCGGTTTATGATGAGTATCATTTGAAACAAAATTGATGCGAATATTGGAAGTGATTTATCAGTTCATGCGTATTCTTTCCTGTAGTTACGCCAGCCTTGTAAACAAGGTATGGAAAGGTATATTTAACTTATAGAAAAACTAATAGTTCAAAATGAATATTGTCACAGAGTTTAGGGTTCAGCTGCCAACCGTAAAAATGATTGCACTCTTTTTTCGTCTTTCATCTTAAATAACAACAACGTATAGGTAATTAACATTTTCATACATATACAAGAAACTAATAATTCATTTATCCAATGAAATAGACCACTAAATTATTACACTAGTTTTGAACTCAGAATTGTTTGATGATAATATCTGTTTTGTACCAATATGTCAACGATAACAGATTTTCTAATCTTTAATATCATAGGAGATATTCTGATGGTCTTTCCATTTCCTCAAGTAGTGGTAGAACTGTGGTTTAGCGTGTTGCTACGGCCGAAGGAATTTCTTCTTAAATGTGTGTAATTTGCGGACAGGGGGGCAACACTGCTCGAACGATTAGAGGGATCACTTCTCCAAATGTGAGCCGTTCCAAAGGGTGCTTCGCTTCGGTGAATGATTTGCGTGCAGTACAGATTTCCTTTGTTCTGGGACGTTTCCCTCCCTCCCATCATTCATTGTACTGAACCCAATTTCCTTATTCCACAGAGTACCAAAATCTACCCACTGATCCAGCTGAAAAAATGAAATTATGATTAACAAGTCAAGGTCTCAGCAAAAATATCCTCTGAGGAAGTAATATTTTATACGTTAAATATATATATATATATATATAGATGAAATAATATCAAATTGTCACTACTCAAGTAATAATATCTCCTCATTCATTTCCTTTAAATTCAAGATTCGATGTCATGCATATCAAATGTACGCCAACCATCTCCAAATGTCTCAGAGATTTCAACTTCCCGTTTTCACGCAAACCCATTACTAGATGGCCAATTCAGATGGCCAATAGGGAAAATTTCATTTTACAAAAAAGAATAACAGTCAATAGTATTGATTCTCTTAGTAGGGCATTCCTATTTATTCGCTCATGATTACTTTCGTAAGCAAGCGAAGGAGGATGCGTTTTAAGTAATTAATGCTAAAACTCCATGACATTTGAGTTTATTGACAACGAAACAGTCGAGAGCGTTCTATCGAAATGCCGCAATGTTAAAGGAAGTGCGAGGATGCAAATCGCTTCAAAGTGCCATTATTTAACCACCTCACTCCTGTGGTTTCCTCGATTATTAATACTCGGCTAAAGTGCAATTCTCCCTCATTGGCCGAATGAAGGGAGCAGCGGGGCGCGGTAAATGACTCCGCGTCTAAATTGCTCCGCGCCAAAGCGCCGCGCTTTCCGCTACGCATTCGCCATTGCCTCCCGCCGAACAAGGAGCAACGTGGATTTCCGGGGGCGAGGTGGTTGAGTATGGGAGGAGAAAACCATTCGGTGATGCCAGGAGTGGTAAGTTGGCACATCTCTGGTGTATTCAATCGCTCTCCCGCGGGACGACAACGCCGGGGGGAGCGGCGGGAGCGGGGAGCGGCGAGAGCGGTGACGGGCGCGGCGGAGGCACTCGGGACTTAAATATCTGGGATCGTCGAAATGAAAAAAATAAAGAATTTGTGACCTCGGCTCCTCCGCTCTCGCTCCCTTCTCCTTCCTCATTCCCCACCCGCGTCCTCCCCCTACGGTGACTACGTCAAAATGATGATTCCTTTGACTGCGTACATCAGTCGAAAGAAATCAGAGTAACAAAAGTGTAGCTGAAACATTGGGGTAAGTAGGATTGAAGAGGCTCACAACGCGAATGAATTTAGCAAGATTAAAACCTCAATAATAATAAAGTAATAATAATTTTATTGCCCCTTTAAACATGATTCAAGATTACATAATCACTTAGCAAAAATATTTGACAGGAGCTTTAGGTGACCCGTAAGGCATTGCCTTTTGTCGGGAGAACCTTCAGGACAGATGCAATACATATAGCACAATGATCACTACAAAAGTGACAGTACAAAATTAATACATAAAAAAATCTCAACAATCAGAGTTTGACCAGTTTAAGAAAAGATTTAATATGATTGGTCTATTTAATTTGTAGTGCCAAGAAATGAATACAAAATAGAGATATAGCAAATTGAAATTATTACAAGAGTTTTATTTATAAACACAGGGATTCCCAAGGAAGAAGGAAGGTTTTCTCAAGGAAAGTATATACATAGGAATCGTGGCTTATTCCGCCAATGGCAACAGAAAAAAAGTCTACCTAATAATATTAGTTGATTCCACCACTTTCCTCTAATGGGAGAATCAGATATTTTTTACTGATAATTTTCAAGACTCTCCCTCTCCTTCACACAGCATGACGACCAGAAAAATGCAAATAAATACCTATTGAATAAAAGTAAATTTGAATGGAACCCTTAATTTTTATTCACGTAAAGAAGAACTAAGGAACTACCTAGATATAACATCCCCGCCTCATGCCCTCGTGCCGGCTCGCGTACAGCGAGAACATGTTAAAAGGTATTCAACAGATTATAAGGGGTTTCGATGGCTGTAGGTCTCTTCATAGAATTTTTATTGGTGAAAATGTCTCATTTGTTTACCGATGACTCTTCCTATTTCCATCGCCAAATCCATCTTGAACTCTCGCACCAATATTTTGGTGCACGAGACTATGTGAGCATGAGAAAAAGTCGTTTATCACGTGGTAAACCGTAAATAACCACTGCTCACGCCGGTAAGATGCCACTTAAAAAAGGCATGGCGTAGGGCTGGCGGTTGAAAGTGTCATTTAGTTGAAAGTTGTCCCTTTAAAGCCTTCCAAATTTTGCTTTTAGTGTCAACTTTCTCATTTCACCATCGCTTTGTTTTACTCTCCTTCCAATTCCAAACTAAATATACTTCAAATATCTGAATTAGGCAATCAAAAAATAGTCTCGCAAGCGTAATAGATGTCAATTATTTCACGCTGTCGTAAAAATAATTCATTTCCAAGCCTTCTTGTCGATGCACCAAATATATCATGTTTCGCATGAGCCGTAACGATATCACTTTTTAAAATTGAATTTCAAGCGTTTATGAGTATCCAGGTATTTAATAGATGGAGTTAGTAAAATTATGGCTCCTTTTCACTTTTGTTCGCATAGAGTGATTTGACGCTCGCCCCAAAAAATCCCACGTTCGCTGCAACGAGTGCGTTTTTTATCGATCATTCTCTTCTCTCTCTCTCTTTCTCTCTCTCTCTCTTCCTCTCTCCCTCTCTCTTGTCTAAGTATTAAAATGAAGGGCACGTTGAGAATATCCCTGGTGCACAAGTTAAAAAAAAAGAAATCTTTATCTTATGGGAAGAATGACAGTTTGGGTGTGAGTGGTGGAATGGGGGAGGAGGGGTGAGTTGGAGAGAATGGCGGGGCGGGAGGGGTCGAGGAGTCCCTCTGAGAGAGAAGACTCTCGAGTCTTACCCTTTCTTTCTTTGGAGACGGCCCTGTTCGTCTTGTGTTCCCATGACAGCCATTCGCTCCTCGGCTCCAGCCCTCCAAGGGATTCCTAAGCAGATAAATGGACCCTACTTTTCAGTGCAGAGGCGGGAGGATGGGAGATGGGGGTCAGGAGAGGGACGTGTTTCCTCTGGAGATGGGATTCACAATTTTTTTAATCACCGGAGTCAATTTCGCTAATACCGAGTGCGAAGATAAAATATTGTTTTGGCCCTGTCCAACGTTAAAGGCTAACTCTTGTGGTAGTTGGATTTTTTGCTTTAGTTTGTTGGATACAGTCACGAGCGGTTGTCTTCCTTCACCACCATTTGTCTAATACCTTCTCTGATGGATAAGACACTGGAATTTTGAGGGTGGTAACTTATTGCACAGCTAATGGTATTCATCTGATTTTTATCTGAAATTGTAATTGTTCTTCAATGACAATACTTTGCTACTCCTAATAAAATCGATATCACGACTAAAGTAATTGCGAAAAGTGATATTTATCGATAATTTGGTTTGTGTAAATCTCCTTCGGTTCGAAGGAACTACGTTTAGCTCGTCATTACGTTAATATTCCTTGTAATTGTGTGGTTTCAAATTGAGAGAAGTTATTTAGAGCAAAAGAAATACAAGGTAATTTATGTGTATTTTCATGTAAATTGTCGTCTTCAATTAATCTGATGCAGAAATCCATGCACTTTCAAAAGCCTACAGACAAGTTCAATTCGGTATTCATCGTACGAATAATTATTTAAACTCGTTTGTTAATCATAGTTTATCCATTTGTTTGAGTTGAAAGATAAAATGAAAACTGAATAATTTTTTAAACAGTCAAACTACGTTCATTACCTCAGAACAGATCTCATTGAGATTTTCGCTTGCTTAATTGTCGGTTAAAATTTGAGGAAGACGGGTACCTAACGTGGATAACGTCATTAAGAGCTATGATCGAAGGTCTTAACGACTCAAATGATTACTGCGCCTCGCAACACTCGGTATAGCTCACTTCTCAATTTTTGACTGTTCACGTCGCCTTTCGCATCCGATCTCAAACCACACACTCAATTCCCTTCGCGTGGAATATTCCCCCAACTCCTTAAGAGGGGAGAATTTAGCAATTTGTGCATTAACACCATTAAAAGCCGTGGATCCATGCGCATAATGGGCTCTCGCTCTCGTATCGAGGTTAAAAGCGCTCCTTCGGAGTCTCGACTCCGTTTCTCCACTTCCGTTTCATCTCCACCCTTTTATTCTAACGCGCCTTGATTTTTTTCCCATCCGCGACCATTATTCCCCGAAGCCTCGGAAAGCTTTTTACTTTAAGGGCTAAGAAGCGACGGGAGAGGGGATGCCAGGGTAAGGTATGACAGGGATACCAAGGGGTTTAGGGAGGGGTAATTTACACCGAGGGAAAGAGGAGGGCAGGGGGGGGGGTGGAGGCTCCAATACTGGCCCCTTCCCTCCGCCGCGGAACCCTGGAAAAAATCCCTGTTCTGCTCCCATTTTCCACTTCTTGCGATCAAATCTCTACCATCCTCTTGGCCCGCAGTCCCGCGATTTGACGTCCAACCCCATTCCGATCCCTGCACTGCATTCACTCTCTCACCACTGGGTGCGGCACTCAATCCTATTGTGCTCAACCGCCTCCGCTCCGACCGCCAGCACTTGCTCTTCGAGATTACCTCATCTGTCCTTAAAAATCGTCTTCTCCTTAACGTGTCTCAATCGAGAAGGGCTTTGGTATAAAGGTGGCTCTTTGTCTTCCGTCGATGAAATTCCTTTCTCCCTTAATAATTAATCACTAGAAATTATGTAGCGATGATTTCCTTTATAATTTGAAGCAAACACGTCGAACGGAAGCGGGAACTTTGCACCCGGCCATGATCGGTACTGGCGTTCGGGAATCTCATCCCATCGAAGTTAGGCGAGGCCTTTAAGAGACGCTGATCGTTGCGAGTAGTGGTCATTAATAACCACCCAATGTTTAACCTCATTCATACGTAAGCTCTGCGCTATATAGCTATCTAAAATGGGTTAACATATATGTAAACAACTCCTCTCGTGATACGCTATGTGGCGTATTTTCGGCTTGATACTTACGAGCGATATCTGCTGCTAATCTTTTACCGTTGGATACCCATCCATTATATGGGTGGTTTAATACTGCTAGATCCCATAGCCATTTTTTCTCTTTCAGAAAATGATCACACCAGGAAACCCATTGAATAAAGCGTTTAAATTTTCCGTCACGATTACTTGCACTTCTTCGACTTATACTTACTAGAAGTAACTTACTCTTTTATTTGCTTTTGAGAAGGACTTTTCTTCCTATGAAATGAATGTAACCACCATGAACCTGATGCTAGGTGTGGAAATGGCGAAAGCGGGGAATGATGCGATATAATCAATTGGCGTTAATCACCAGTGAAGGTTGCAAAATATAAAACTCACGTGGTCACTCTTCCCTGCTTACATTTTTGTTGACCGTGGATTTATGACGGAATGCCTCGACCAGTGGATCAACTTATAACAATGGCACCGGTGTATATGCACCCGTGCGAGTGACTTCGTATCACATCATTTGTTACATGCAATTTTTGGAAATTATAACAATGGGTTCATGACTTTCGATTATATTTTTATATATTCTTATGACATCGGAAAATTTGCGACGGACTATATCAAGTACTTTCACGAAGTTTAACCTGTATTTATCAAATTCTATGAGATGTATTGCTATCAATATTTCTGAGAGCAGACCAAATCTAGCATCATTTCTACGAGCAGGAAAGAGATTTGGTCCATACTCTTGCCTCTCTCTCTCCATCCATCTTCACCATCGTGAGGAACCCCGTCATCTCCCGAATTGCCTCCTCTAGCCCGTCCCTCCTTCGCCTTCAACTCTTCAGTTCCCACACGCGCGCTCGACGCCCCCCTCTTCCCTCCCCCAAGCCTTCCCCTTCGGCCTCCCACCGAAACTGCAACCAGACGCCAAGGACCTCCTCCCTCCTCCCCCCCTCCCCCTGTGACACTTCCTCCCAGCGGGTTGGCGGACTCGCTCGGGAAGGAGGCGGCCGAGACGCCATGGCCCTGGGAGGAGGAGGAGGATTGTGAAGTGGGGGGGAATGGTGGGGGCGAGGTTTCGAGAATGGATGGGAGGGGGTCGGCTGAACAGCGCCTTGAGGGAAAGGAGCGGAAATTGCTCGCGATATTATAAGGATTAGGGAAAGTAGCTCGCTCGGAGCAGTCTTAAAGCTCCATTAACCTCCCTAATTGCGCTCCCGTGGTGTAAAAAAGCGTTCCCCCCATTTGAGCGCTAAAACTGCGAGTAATGACCGCGAAATATGTGACATTCATCTCCGTTGATAAGTTAGCGGTGCAGGAAAATATTTTAGCCCTTGGAATGTGTTTCAACGATGAGTTTTGCGATCTTATTTCACTGTCTTTTCTCTTTTTCTTCTACTTCATTCTTTTGTCTCCGTATATGGTATACATGGTGAGAAAATTCTTATGCTAATAACTGAATCTTATGATGAGATAATAAGAAAGGGAAATTACTGATGCAGTTCAGATCACCATGATGGAAATTTTGCCGGAACTTAACACTAAAGTACTTAGGCTGCACAGAACTGTGCGTATATTTAGAGTTACTTTGAAAGCTTTGAATTTTTAAAAATGTTTCTTTCTTTGAAAATGCCGACATCTACCAGCTCTTAAAATTCTGGGCGTTAGTTGGAAATGGAAACGCATCGGAAGGAAGAACTCTAGGAGTTTCTGATGGAAGGCAAATTTTAGTGCACATTGAATTTGTGTCTGATTTTAAGAATCGTTTTTATCTGAGAGTACACCTGGTATAGATCTGCGTCCTGTTGAGGAGACAATCATAAATGACTTATCCAACGGGAGAAGTTGTTTTATACAAACGCTTCAACTTGAAACCCATCGATTAAAACTTATGCACGCGATCAACCATTAGGCCACGACCTTGACGAATCAGGTGAAGAGGGAAAAGGCTTTAACGGCGAGGGAACCCCTTGAGTGCAAAGTGGCTGAGTCTCAAATTCATCAAAATGCATTCCGTACGTTCCTACGGAACTATTTCTTAAGTACCTATTTTCTCGGGTAAGTGGAAGAGAGCGGCCTTAAGTAATTCAAAGTATCGAAGATTGGTAAATCTCTAAGTTTTCCCATGTTTCCTCATCAAAACTTACTCAAACCGAGCCAATACATTGCCAGTATGTATTTTTATGATGCCTGACTATGGACATATATATTAATTATGCTCAACATTTGCTACATTTGTACCAATACCCCATCGCACGCAGCTCATTAAGTCTTTATAATAATATTAATCTGCCCGACACTGCAGACGTTTGCAGAAGAGAATCAGTCTACGCCAGTGTCACTGCTTTGCACTTCCAAAGGCGTTAAAACTAGGAGAGATCCATGAGTGCAGAGCCTGAGGCAAGTATTTTCATAACAAAAATTGCTGACAGATTGTTTTTTTGAAACTGCCCATCTACTCTTAACCTCACCCTTGAATACGATTTATCAATTTAAAAAATGCATTTCGGCAAATGCATCTTGCTGCGTCTAAAATATATTGTATTTAAATTAAAAATCGCGATAATTTCAGCATATGCATTTTAATATGCTGAACGTTGGCAGCTCTAACCGATGTTATGCTTCTTTTTACGTAAGCTTCTTTTTTATATAAGCATTGCTATTTTACGTCACCCGCGAGAGGTATGAATTGAGAGGGACTACTAATAATAGACGAGCAAGCTTTGGCCCATTCATTCAGGCCATCGCAAGCGAGGGACGGAGAGGATCGTTTTATGGAGATGGGGTGAAAATAAGAAAGGGGGCGACGTAGGAAGATGTGCTGCAGCCGAGCAATAGGTGTGTGTACGGTGAAGCGGGAGGAGAGACAATGGCAATTTGGCGAAGGGGGAAGCAGGATTCGAGCATTTTCGGGAGCTGAGTCGCGGGAATGGGGTGTGGAGGGGGGTGTCCCTCGTGGGGGGTGGTGTGGTGTCTGGCGAAGGGAGTAGCGGGTGGGATGTGGGATTTACGCTGGAGTGGAATAAGTTAGTGCTCGAGAAGATTTGAGTGGCATGGCGACGAGCGATGTTTTTTTTCTCTCTCTCCCGTTATAGTGGGAGCATTATGGACCCGGCCCCCGACACGCCCACAAACTAGTCGAGACCGTTATTTGTGGCAACTCAACCTAAATGCTCCTGATTGAGCTTTCGAGGCGACAGGACTCCATTTCGCTCTCGGTCCGTCTTAAATAAGCCTCGGAACTCGCGCAGACGACGCGTGATGGAGTCAATAAGCCCTGAGTGGAGGGACACTCATTGCGGTTCACATGACTCTTCTGGTCGCTCGCTTCTTGAATTTCGCCCTTGCTGTCACAGTGCACACTACAGAATTGATTCTCTCAATAGGCAACGTGCTGCAGGATCCAATGCTCCAGAGTGAAGTGCGTTTTTCTGCCTCCAGGCGTCCTTTAGCCACGATGCAACCATTTTGAGAAACTCATTATCTCTTGAAATTTCACCGCAAGTTGTTTTTTTGGCTATCATTGCTTGGCTGCAATCTCCATTAGCCTACGGCTAGGAAAAGAGTAATGTGTGAAATTTGATTGTATCGTTGGCGCGGTATGCCTTTCGAGGCAATGACATTCTAATTTTAGTAAAGAGATACAATCAAAAATCAATTATGATAGTACATGCAGAATAGAGCTGACTTTTTTTGCAGAACTGTTTTAAAAAGAGTAGAAAAACTGAGGTGTAATCAAAAGACATCTTTGCATGCCTGCCCGGACTGAAAGCCTGAAATCACCCCTGCTTCAGTCTCATTGTTATTTCTGCTACCATTTGAACAAATATCAATCTGCATATGAAGCGCTTCATCATTTGCAGTTGTTTCTTAAGGCAAATTATGATGAGTTTAAACGCAGACATCTGAATATGAAAGCGCTCCGAGTCCTTTTTATGAGTTTTGGTAGCCCATCAGAGTATTCCACCACATGGCAATGCCATATTTATGTCAATAGCAGTCTTATTTTCCTCCATGAATAGACTCAATGTTGCATCGTGTAACAGTGAGGCCTTGGGAGACAAAGAGCAAAAGGTCAGGGAGGTCGAGAGGTGGGGCAGACCGGAGACGACTAGGGCTGAGTCGCAACGCAAGTCGGAGTGGCGCATTGTGATACTCGTGAGGCGCACCCGTAGGGAATCGGGGACGGTGCAAAAGAAAAGCGGGCCGCGCATCTTTCATTGTCTCCTCAGGGGGGGCACGCGAAGCGTCCACCGCCCCTTGTCCCTGAGGGCGACCGCTCGCTCTCCCGGCACCCCGACTAGCCAGCCAGCCGCGGGCCGCGCTGTCATTGTCCCGTCTCGGCCCCCGCGCCCGGCTGGCCGTGGTTTTCGTGGGGCGCGAGCCAAGCCGTGGGAGGAATTAACCCCCCATTCACTCGTCACCCGGACGACAATGGACTCCGCTGTCCCTCGACTGGGAGGATGCCACGCCGAGGTGGTGCTCTCTCATCAAGGATATTACTTCGGAATGTGCAGCCAGTCACTGGTGTGTAGTTGGGACGCCGTTACGAACGCGCCCACCGTCTCCATTTGTCTCCTTACACCTGCATTTTTATTAATGCCTACTTCGAGTCTTTCCTCGCGTCTGTTTGGGGGAATTACAAAGAAAATGACGACTCGATGTCACTTGGATGCACCCGCTTCCACTCCTTCCACGGCTTCCTCGACCCTCCCCCGCTCACCTTCATCTACCGTGAAGTGTTGGGGCCATCTAGACCGCGGAGGGCGCGTTTACAGCGAAGGAATTAACATTTTAAAGCGATGCCGCGTTACTTCCCTCCGATCATCTCTCCTTTTGTTTTCCTCCAATTCCTATTTCGCCGATTCTTCAATGCCAGTTTCACTCATGGTTCTTCTTAATATCCCCGTTTGATTCGCTCATTTCAATCTTGAAGATACCGTTCATTTTACTAAGGATGTACTTTATCTAAAAACAGACGGTAAGGCATATAATTTTGAGTATATTAACATTAATTTGATATAGTTTAATCTTGTTGACATGACGAATCTAATTGAACCGAGTGAAAATACTCATGGGCAAGTCAGCTTTGTGCGCTCGGAATTAAAGAGCGTGGGTTCTTGCTTCATATCCCGTGCCTACTCCTCTACATAACGCAAACAAACACTATCTGTCGTTTAAATCCATTAGAAAGCTATGTAACAAGGCTTTTTACGGAAATTACTATTGCTTTTATATATGTTTAAGTTGTACGACTTATGGTTTTCATCTTTTTTAACCCTTTTTTTCTTGGACGAAAAAGTCTCATAGTCACGGCATGTATGTCAGGTACTGTGTAAATATCTTCTTCAAGGTTTCTATTTCAAAGCATTTGGCATCAATTTTCAAAGAATGGACTACCAAATCCTGCCGTAAACAATGGTTATTAATGACAAATAGAAATACCACTCTCACTACCAAGGAGGTACTTGTTTTCCATTGCATCCACGCGTACTAATGAAATTCGAGTACATTAATTCCCTTTACTCCGTCGTTTGTAGTGAACCCTAGTGTTTGTTTGACCGTCACAAAACGCTCTTAATAATGAGATGCAACGGGTCGGTCTGACTACTATGATGTTTAAATCGCATGATTTAAAAATATTTGGTGGCTTATTCAGACCAATGTCATCACCATGACTGGGAAAATTACCCTTGCGGACATCTATTCCCATGATCACTTTTTCATCATAACTATATTAGGTATTAATTTTCATCTGCTATTTCAGTGTGATGACTCCGTCCTCCTGTCACCTCTTAACAAGTGTCCTCCAGGCGATTTAAAATATTCTGCATCTTCTCACCTTGGAGGGCGCATTTTGCGCCGAATTAGTAGTTTAATTTCAAGCATATTTTCGCTCCTCGGTGGCGCCAGTCGGCCATTTGTTTCTGTCTGCTGATGTTGGAAGCTCATCGGGAACATCTCCTCACGCATTTTCACTCCCGTGGTTTCGGCCTCGAACGCCATCAATCTGTCGCTATGAGAAAGTCTGCAGGTCTCCTGGGAGGAGGGCGCGCAGTTAGCTGTCCCTTGTTCTCCTCCACCTCCCGCCGATCGATTCGCTACTCTCATGAAATTCTCTCTATCTCACACACCGCCGATGAATTACGGTCATTATCTTCTTCTTTAACTGATAGCACTACATTTCAGGGATCTTCCCTTCAGCCAATGCCCTGGACATACAATCCTCCAGCAGTTTCCTCCAGGTACTTGTATTATTGAGCATTGAGATCGAACCTTTACGTAGGCCATCATACTTTCATTAACAGGCCTTTTCCTGTTCTGGCTCTTATTGTATTCAGAAGTCGTTAGGGGCCGAAGCCGAATTGGCTGAAGAACAAATCTGGAGTTAAAATTTTCACTCGGTTGCAATATTCAGCAACAGAAGCCTGAAGTCAGTAATGGGTAAGTAATTAAAAACCATTGGAGATTTAAAAATACAGGACAACTAAATTAGCATTTTTGATTGCACAAGCAACAAAAATGCCAAATTCGATAAAAAAGCAACGGTTGTGGGATTGTTTCAATTAATATGACGACAATCGGTCGACTCGACGAGATTTTCATTATATAATTTATTTTTCCAAGTTCACTACTCGTACAGGTGCCAAACATGCTTTTATTTAAGCTGGTGACGGGAAGTTTAAAGTGTTAGAACTAATAGCAAAAATAAAATCAGAAAGAAGGGGTTCATTTTAGGCGATAAACCACAATAAATGGCATTTCCGTCCAGCGTTTTAACTCTCACGTCTTTAGAGAAGCCATCAGAGCACGCTCGTTTCAGCCGCGTATTATCATAATTTTCTCAAACTGTTCACGAAAAGGAGAATGGAACTCGTTTCTGCTCTTGAGCTAATGTGCTCGTTACGTGCAATTACAAAGGCCTCGTCGTCTTTATGAGCCCATGAGGAATGTATCTCGGTTATTGCTTGCCTACAACTCTTTTTCTTTCCTCCATCCCCCCCCCTCCATCCTCTTGCTGCTTAACTTTGCTCCCTTCAGCTGACTTCCACCGGCGCAAACTCGAATAAAACCAGTGGGAAGCAGGATCGCTGTCTTTCTCTCCAACTCCAACCCACTCTTCACTCCCTTTCTCCAGCCCCGGCATCTCGGCTTAGCCTCTACACTCATTAACCCCCGGAGACTGAATGCGCTCTGCCAGGCAAGTGGGGTACGTGAAGGAGGGAAGGCGAGGCGAGTGGTTGGGGAGATGCTGATGGGGATAAGGAGCTGTTTTTCTGCTTCAGATCCCGGGGCAAAGGGGGCGCTGGGTGGGAGGCGGAGGGGGGAAAGGCACGGCCTTCGCAGAAGATCTCGGCGAGACGCGACGTGAAAAACGGATCTCAGGCAGTGCCAGGAGCCACGCGTGGTCACACACGCCTCGCGAGGCAGTTCGTAAAGCCAACACCCCGTTCATGCTGCTCCCCCTCTCATTAACCCCGCGGCTTTCTTTTCCTTAACCTCCCGTCGTCATGACAACCGAGAGAGAGAGAGAGAGGGGGGGGAGGGAGGGAGGTAGGGGTCGGCTCCTCATCCGCTCTCGCCGCTCGGATCCAGGCTCCCTCTCGACTTTCAACCACGAGCACCACCGAGGACTCCCTGAACCCTTTCCTGCGTGTTTGACCCCCCACCTCACCTCCCTCCCCTCATTCGCCAGCCACTCATCCAGGGCCCCACCCCATCGCCTGAAGGCTGCTCCTCGCCCTCTCCTTCCCTAACACCCGAGACTCTTCTCCCCGCTCCAAAGCAAGATAATCTGCCTGTTAGGGAAAAGACGTGCTGCTCGGCCCTCGCACATTCTCTCAGTCAGCTGTCGTCGACCCCCTCCTCTGAGATGTGTTGGAAGTGCCTTGTTTTCACCCCTTTAAGTTTCTCAAATAAGTTTAATATGCACTCGAGAAAATCCGTTTGTCGATGATTTTGCTAACGGCATCTTGAGCTCTCGATGCTAAAACTTTGTGATCTCAACACGTTACTTTGGTCTATACGAGAACGGAGACCTTATTCAAACAGTTCCTTCAAATCTCTTCTGTGTGTTATAGTCCCGCCGGTTGATCGAGTTGGTTCTATGTAAACCACCAACACAAGTTTACAAAGAGATCACTGGATGAGTGTTTTGATTTGTTTGTATATTCAGGCAATAGTTTGCTCATGTCTTGTTATTCAATGGTAGTCTTCTCGATTACTGTACTACCTGATGCTACGGAGATGGAAAAATAAACACATACTATGATGAATGTGTTCTTATATGCCCCATCAACAATAAACTTAATTGAATTATTTCGAATCCACTCGAGTTTTAGATAAACAATAACATACCTATGTCAGTTTTGTAGACTGCCACCTTTTTAGAAAGAATAGTTATAACAAACTGCTTACATTGATTTTTTTTACTAGTTTCTTCAACAAATATTGGTAAAGATAAGACTTTAGTTGGAGCTTTAACTGAATTAGTGAAGACTAAACGGCAAATGGAATTCGTAACACATTTCATCAATCGCCGAATATTATTCGATGATCTCAACAGTTTGCCAGTGACATCTGAAGCATCAAAGTTAGCGCAGTTTGGCTTCTACATTGGGATGTAAGATAAATTTTTACATTCGCATTTTAACCACGATAACTCCAGCCAGTTTACGAGTCCTCCGCTCGAACCATCCGATTTGTCAAATAAGTCTTCAGGCTGTTTGCTATGTGAGGTGCGAAACTTTTATTGTGCTACTTAGAACCTGGATATTGCATGGCTTCGCCTCACCACGGAGCTTTCCTAGATGCGGCACAGCATTAAAGAAACTGGGTTTTTATAAGCAGATAATAGTAAGGTCCGCGGATGATCCGCGGCTGAAAAAGTAAAAGAGAGATGCTACTTCGCTCTGGTTAGGCCACACCTCGAATACGCCGCGTGTATTTGGTACCCTGGTCAAATAGATTAAACCAAAAATTAATAAAATACAAAGGAAAGCAGCGTGCTTCGTTAACAACTGCTACGAGCGTAAATATAGTGTGTCACAAATTTTTGAGGAATTAAGGTGGGAGCCCCTAGATACTCGAAGGCTACATTCTAGGCTTAGGTTGCTTGATAAATTCAGAACTGATATTTTTCAGAGCGATATAGAGAATATTATCACGACTCCTCACTGCATCTCTAGGTCTGACAGAAGCAATAAAATAAGAGAGATACTCTGCCGAACAGATAGGTACAAAAACTCGTTATTTCCGCGCACAATAAGCGACCACAATAAAAACTGAGCTCCTCCAAATACACTCTCATAGGAAATGTCACCATTTCACCTCCAAAACTTTTACATCTTTCACGGCTGGTAACCTACCACCCCGTTCCACACGCTTATGCGGCGGCTCGCGGGGTAGTATGTAGATGTAGATGATCAGGCGGTGTGAGATCTCTCACCCAATTTTCATTAAATCTGTGCCAACCGAGTGCTCTCCGATTCGATTAACAGTAGAGTCGAGTGACTCCCTCACAGCAGATGGCGCAAAAGCGCGCCGAGGACGCGTGGGAAAGCAGTCAGAGAGGAGCAGAGATGAGCAGAGATGAAGAGAGGGCCCTTGGGAGTGCTCGCGGGTGCCTTATCCCTGGAGCCTCTCCCAAGGGAGGGGGGGGGGGGCTGAGGGGAAATGGGAGACCGAAAGGCGACGCGAGAGCGGGCGCAGCAGACACTTGTTCGATTAATGCGATTAAAGTCGTTCAATCGCCCGATACGCCATCGGCACCCACTTTTCCTCCCTCGCCGTTTATTTCCTCCCTGCGTCGCCCTGCGTCCCGGCGGGACGGCGGGGGACAATGCACCGTCCCAATCGCCCCCGCTCTCGCCCCCCCCTCGCTCCCTTTCGCCCACCCCCCCCCACCCATAACGGGCCCTTAAACCATTCCCCCACCCACCCTCCTCGTGCTCCTGCACTAAATCATCCCAACTCCCCCAGTACTTGCGTTAACCCACTCAAAAGGGAAATTAATTTGGTGACCGCTCGCCCCTTGCACAAGAGGGACGGACACCCTTCCACTATTACCGGCCCCTGCCTATTCCCCTTCATCCCTCCATCGCCCTCCCGTTTTGCTACCACCAACAACCCGGCCCTGCGACCGGAAAACATCCCCCAAAAACGCCCCCCACCTCCGACCAGACAGACGTCCGCCACCGCGTACACATCCCTTTCCTCCCTTCCATCCTCCCCCCACACCAGGTCCCGCTCCCTCGTCGAATCGCCCATTTCATCACTCCTCCTCCTCCGCTCGCTTCCAAACACGCATTCGCACTCTCCTCCGTGGCAGCCCCCTCCCTAATTCCGCCCCCCCACCCCAATGGCACCTTCGTCCCTCGGTCACTCTCGGCCATCTCCTCTCCCATCCCTTCAAACCTGGGAGAGATAAAATACCGTCATTAGCACGCATGAGACTATTTATTTTAATGTAGTTTGAGCGAAATACCATTTTACCTAGAAATCGATGAATTTGGTCTCATTTTAAAGAAAAATATCTCACCCTTCAATTGAAACCAAAAATTCTACCCCTTACCACATTACTTTTCGAGATATTTGCCAGAAAATACCAGCCTTTAAAATGGAAAATAGTACGTGTATGCACTCCAGAGAGACATTATTTACAAAATGAGGAATTTCTAACACTTAAATGTCGTAAAAAAACTAACAGCGTGTAGTTTTTATATTTTCTCAACTATATTTTAAAATTAATCATATTGTCACCGCAGTAGGTTCTTGGGTATCACAAAAAACCTTCCGTTTTGAAGGAGTTTCAAACGCACTGCGCGAAAAAAATGAGTCAAGTTAAAGAGTTATTTAGATATTTTCATTTATTCACTTACAATTTCTGTCATATTAAACTACATTATTGTACCGTCAATAATGCAATATTTAATTCGTGTGTCCTACAGCTGGTGAAATTAAAACTTATAATTCGAATATGGTCTCTATTACGGCTAGGGAACTATCTCGCTCGGACTACCTTAAGTTTTCTATATTTTGGTTCCCAGCCAAATGAACCCAAATGTCACTGCTCTGTTTACTTTCGTGTTTTCATGATGCGGCGGGGATAGCTTCGGGGTGGGAGGGGGGCCAAAGGGACGCCGTTTTCCCCCCTTCCCCCACCACCTTCTAGAGCCCCCCCCCCTTCCCCCAGACCCTCGCACTCACAACCATTGTGTTCCACCCTTGTTCCCGAGACCCCATCCTCGTACCCTCGCCACGGCTTGCAACAATCCCTGAAGGGTTCGCTACATCCATCCATCAACCACAGGGTCGGTAATGGCGAAGCACGCTCCACTCCCCCGCTGCCTTCCCTCCGTCACGCCCGCTTACCCTCTCCCGGCACCACATTAAACAATGAATACGGAAGAGGTGCCGATGTTTGGGTGCTAATCGTGTGTTGGAGGAAGTGGATGTTGTATCCGAGGCTTACAGGGTCGATCATAGTGATGCCCACGAAGCCAAGGGGTCGTGAGAGTGAGGGATGGACGTAAACCGTGTAAGCAACCGGTCTACGATGACCACGAGGGCGGAGCGTGGGACTTATCTCTGGCGAGTGCAGCTTTCTCGGGTGCAGAGCGATATCGGAGCAGTCATCTACGAGATAAATCACTGTAAGTGATGAAAAATACCGATGAAGAGAAAATGATCCCTTGGCAGGAAATCAGTTTCTCACAAAGAAAATTGTGCAACGACCAGTATTTAATTCGAAGCACAGAACTTAACGTCCGAGTACAATATTCTCCTAATTTCTTAAGAAACATTATTATTGCGCAATATTCTTTCATGTATGCCCATTTCATTTGACGTGTAGTTAGGGATATATACACAATGTTATTATTTGGGCATGTTACACGGTAGATCTTTCAACCTCGTTGCAACAAATTACATTTAGATTTAGTATTTACTGCATCTATAGCCATTAAAAACATCAACTACTTAAGTACTTACTTTAAGCCATTTGTGACAACAAAAAAATTCCCATCAAGTTTATTTACGGAATTGTGTTCTTTGGCTTTATTCACCTCGGATACTTGTTGTATGAGGCTTGTCATTCTACGATTACCTGATTGACAATCATTCATCTGAGGCGATGTTTAAGCAATTTAATTGGATATCGCGGGATAAAGGACAGTCGTGATATGTAGTAACCATTGTGTACGGAAACCCGAGTGAACTTTGAGACGCTCAAACGCCGGGAAAGCACCAGACCCCACTGCATTATGTAAGTTTACCAGTGAGGAATCAATTTTATTGAACTTAGGTGAAACTCTAGGGAAAACTCAAATGAATTGTTTCAGAAGCATCCGGTACCGTCTTTGAACTATCACCTCCTTGGGGATTGTGCGTCGTGTAAATTCGCCGTTCCGCTGAATGGAAACATTTCTTGGGGTGAGACAGAAAGCGTGGGGATTGGTTGGGGAATGGCTGATGAGGGGAGGGAGGGGATTGTAGGGAGGAGTTTGAAGGCTAGAACTAGTTTGGGGGAGACGTAGGGCGGAGGGTGCCGACCCTTCGGCCACCAATTTGCTACGGAGAACAACTCTCCTTAGGGATTAGGGATTTACTACCAGCAGGGCTATGATCACCCGAAATGAAACCGGTCGGCTTTCGTCGATTGCATTACACCAAGTCCCCTTTCTCGCACCCCTTACACTTCTTCCCCTGCACCACCGCGTGTCAACGGACGGGAAAGGTCAGCGCTTGACCTCGCGTATCTCAAAAAACTTAAACCTCTGTTTGTCGTTGTTCTTTATCCTTAGTTCCAATACCTTGACTGCGATGTGCCCTTTTACGTTTCTCATTCCATAATTCCTCTTATTTCATTTAATTAAAATCAATGTTTAATATCATATGTTCAAAACCTCCTAACTTCCGAACTTTCGGTGTACTTAACATGTAGTTTCAACATCGTCTGCAGAAATATTCTCCTTTGAATTTGGTCAAAACCTCGGGACATCAAGGTTATAATTCATCCAGGTGATTTTACGCCATTGTTTGTCGATTTTAATGTAGTCTTATTCCAACAATTAAACTTTTTGATATTTTCTTCACCTAATTTACCAACTGAAGAATATATTAAACTCTTTGTCAATCATACAGAGTATATTATGGTGTGTCAGGAATGCTTTATGAAGGAGGCCTTCAGCGTTTACCTTGTTTGCTGACTAAAATCGTCACAGTGGTTTAAATTAATATTCGAAACACATTTTCTGATTTACAATCTGGCTATATTCCGCATTCATGAATCAACCAGCGGAAGTCAGTCTTGAAACAATATTTACTAAGATCAAAATTTTTGTCATAATTGGTCATGGGTCTTGTTTCCCGTTTCTTGAAATTCTACTGGCGTGATTATAGGTGTGAGAGAAGGAAATTAAAATTCTACATAAAGGTCAAATTTGTCAACTCGAGAGGGCAAATCCTCTTTGTAACATGAAAATATATGGTTAATGGTAATCAAAACCGGTAATTGATATTTATGATAGCAAGTTCTACAAGGTTATATCTGAAACAACCGATCTATCTCAGTCTAAGCTTAATTTTCTGAGAAAATGTTCTTGGATGGATGCGCGCAAGGGACCCAGCAATTAACCAAAGACTTCGCCAATGTATACTGGGCTCCTTCCCTTGTAACATTTGCTTCAAGGTAAAATTAAAACTATTCAACAGATGTTCTCCTCTCGAATTCCCTTCAGTATGGAATTATGGAACATAAGGGGGGACGCAAAAATAGAAAGAATGCTCTGAAGTCACTACCACGAGCACCCCATGGGATTGCGCACGAGAAAGAAGGAACCGCGGCATGCTTTGTTACGAAGACCTTCCGAATTCGTCTGGCGTACTTTCCAAATTAGCCGCAGGTGTTCGAATGAATATTTGAAATAAATTTTATGATTCACGATTAAGTCGTATTGATTGGAGACCCGCAATCCTTCGCCTGGCAGACTTTGGCTTCATGGAATGATCGAAACTATTCGACCGATGCGTGTTCCTCCGTCGCGAGATGGAGAAGAGGGGATGATGCCAAAAAAGAGGGAATGCTTTGCTGCCACACGCGAACGACGATCTTGCTGTCATCACCTGTAATTACGGAAGACCAAGATGGGAGACGCGGCTCCCGATATGGCGGGACCGAATGATTCCGCTCTGCGGACGGAGCGATGGACAAGACCAAGAACACTGCATAAGGACGGAAAACTCCCATCTCGACTCTGTTGCCAATGGAAGCGAAAGAATTGAAGTTCCACTTTTGGCCACAGGCTGCGCTGTTTAAGTTAACAAGCCTTATAGCACACATCTCTGGGCTAACTATATGTGTTTTTACGTCTCCTTTTTCTCCGCCAGTACGATGATTTATACTGCAAGTGATACTTTAAGGCATTAGATAGTAGATTTATGTTTCTAACGTACCGAGCCATCGACGAGAAAACTCTCCAGAACATCGCGAAATAAATAAATAACACCGAAGGCGTCCAGCATTAGGTGATGTGATCGGTGGATTTGGATACCGAATTCCACCCTAAAATTTCTAATTTATGATGTAAGATAAGGAAACAGAGTGCATTGAAATAATAATTAATGCAATTAATTCGAAAGATAGATCAATTGCGGATATTCGATGCCAATTTACGTATTTCGAATACTCTGCTAGCGAAAGCACCTGATGATGGAGAAATCAGCTGATGTGATTGGTCAAACTTGCAAAGATTCTCTTTGTTTGTGCTTCCGGCGGGATAGATGTATTAAAAGAAGGTTATTGTGCCCTATCTCGTCATGGATGCCATTACCTAAATTGACGAATCCAACTAATCATCGTGAAACATTTAACCAAATTCTCTTAGTTTTTCCGCACTTATACACTACGGATTCCCTTCACTACAATGCACTACTCGTTATAAATAAGGGTTCATCTCATAACATTGTCACATATCGGCAAGTTTCGGAACGTTATTAACCTGCGACAGTAATTTTAACAAAAGATGGTGGAAAGCGCATCAAGAGTCGCGTCCTTATGCAGTGCTCTTGAACAAGACGCTCCTCGCCATCGGGGTCCTTTTTCAATGGGATGGGATCTGGGCGCCATCTGGCGAGAGAGACACTCATTCGTGTGCCTAAGTTGTGTTGGGCGAGGGTCGTTCTCTGGGTGTGGTGCGTAGATTGGGATGCATGCGAGAGCGGACTCTCTGGAAACCCGACGTGCGAGGGAAAGGCACTGCCCGCCCGCTCCACAGGGCTCTCGCGTGGCCAAACACGCTTCTCAGCGGAGCGAATTAGGGACTCTGGGATGAGGAGATTTGGAAGTGATGGCCCTGGGGAATCCCCACTCCCTCCTCTTTGGATACAGCGCACTCCCGCTCCGTCGCGAAAGAAGGGTGGTCCCCCTTCCAATTGCGTCATCCTCGCCCGTGTGGAAGATTGAGAGTGTTCGGGTCTGCAGGGCTGGAGGGGAGTTTAATATCACCCACTCAGTGTTGCGATCGGTCGGCAACTGTCTCCGGCCTTGCTGGCGTGGTGCACTCTGGGAGTTTACATCGTCGTTAGAGCGTTGATCCTTGCCCAACACGGGTGAGGTTATCTTCGGGTTAGGCCAACGAACGGGCGTCCCAAATCGAAAAAAGCCGACCAATAGTAATTTTTTTTCAACTTTCCACCGACTAATTTGGTAAGATGTATTCGTATTCAAAAGAACGTGGCCCACAATCATGAGATACAATATAAATAAAAGCGTATCAGGCTCAAATTTATGGAAGCAATAGATATTGATATCCACTTCAAAATGAAAGATAATGGTAACTTTCCACACAGAATTTTTTAAATTATGATTACCGACCATGGTTTCAGCAACTAGTGCCATGGAACTAAGTGCTGAAACCATGGTCGGTAGTCATGAAAAAAATTCTGTGTGGAAAGTTACCATTGTCTTTCATTTTGAAATGGATATCAATGAGATACAACGACAGTCATAAGCAGTGCGCTTATAGTAATCTGTGGCAACCGTCATACATGGGTATTTCGGGGTGAATGCGCCTGTCAGAAAGCTCTTACACCGCATCTACATCTACGAAATACCGTGTGAAGGGTGTGTGGCACAGGGTGATTCCACACCAGGCATACTACACTCATACCAGCTGAAATCAGAGCCGCGCACGCTCGCCTGGATGCCAGGCACAGGCCAAAAGCAATCAGGATGACAACACGACGTCAGATCAAAAATTTGGATAGTTCTACGTGAACGAACATGCTACCGTGCAAAAACTATTTACTACTACTGGT
The DNA here is from genome assembly GCA_963169105.1 of Ceriagrion tenellum. NCBI lineage: Eukaryota > Metazoa > Arthropoda > Insecta > Odonata > Coenagrionidae > Ceriagrion > Ceriagrion tenellum. The sequence goes on from OY720633.1 coordinate 12,391,962, forward strand.
TAGATACAATTAATGGTTAGTATTATCTTTTCGACTGATAAATAGTGATACAAGGTACTAAATCATGCGGAAGCTATATCTTGCCGGATATTTCATGTGGGATTAGTAACTAATAATGATATTCTGATACTTAGCACAAGTGAAAAAACTACTTTACCCAGCGAGGGTCAAAGTTTCCCAGAACTGATCTATCGCATCTGTTATGGTACCTTATTGTACGTGGAAATGATGACATTTAAAATCTGTTCATTCCAGTCATTTCCTAGGTTTTACGCCTACGGTCATTTCTGCCATTGACGTTTGTGTGTATTTACTTCAAAAAATTGGCATCTTTGAGTATCATAACCCAATTATTTTGTTTTCCTATTTCCGATTTTGAGTTTTTGACCTTCATAAAAGTATTGAAACCTTTGCTTGTATTTTGAAATATGAAAATCTATGTCTTTCTCAGCGCCGCATCTTTCCCCGGCTACTTTGATATTGCCTTAAATAATAAACTATACAGAATATACAGTAAAAGGTAAAACTTGCTTTTTTTCCATATTTGACCTCAAGATCGTTTTAAGTGGAGCGGTTTAGTACGCCGGCGCGTGATTATCCCGTGAAGCGATATCGGCAAGGCGGTCGCCGTTCTCTGAATGCTTCTTGTTTGTCGGAATGTCCGTGGCCACACTTCGATGCATCGGCATGCAAGGAATGCAATGCCGATGTGGTTCCCGTTCGAGCAGCGATTGGACTAGGTTCGAACATAAATGGGTGATCGTTCGATTCGTCGCGAGTGCATCAGCCCTTCCTGTTTTCACTCGGTGAGCAGTCGGAGCGATGTGACGCAAGCGAGTGAATCACATTATCGCATTCAATCACGAGCACAATGAAGTCAACCCACACAGCTCAACTGAAGTATGTATTGCTGGAGAAATTATTTCATTATAAAATGCAGACTATGTTTTACTAGAAAGGGGCAATGAGGACATGGCGAGTATTATCCTGCTTTTTTATGATTTCGATTTCAGAAATTAGTCCAAATTTCATCCTTGTTTGCGGTATCACTCTGTCATTCTTACATTCGTATATTTCATGCGAATTTAACTACACCCCTTCGCTTTCATTCAGTTACGTTTATTCACTTGGCGTACTTTAATTTACACGCTTTTCTTCCGTGAAGTTATCGAATTGTTCGACGGGAACGCTCGCCACGTGGCGACTCTTGTGGTTCCAGAAACTGGAGAGCATGGCATAGGCGGGTAAAACCTTAAAATATCCCATTACCACTTATTGCTAGTTGGATATATGGGGCAGCATTGACGAACGGAGGATTAAAAATTATAAAATTTTTATCCTCCATTAGCACGAAATAATTTGAAATTCTCTACGAGTAAGAAACTAGATCGACTGCTGAAAATAGTAAGACAGAGGAAGGACGAAAAGTTGTACATAACTTACATAGTTATGTTTCTGTTCGCCCAAACTACATGTCGAGAAAGTAGAACATGCAGTATCTTCCTTAAACTTTTTTTGTGACGGTAGCAATAGTTGATAATAGACCATATTTTTTTAAAGGTCACGAGTTAGAGTTAGTTTTGTCATTTTAGTATGTCCCGTTCATAACGTTCAGGATTCAAGCGTTAACTAGCCGATAGTTAGCTTTCGGAATACCGATATGATATACTCGTATTTGATGAAAATGACTAGATTTAATTTCCAAATGTCATCCTTTCATCCAACTAAAACGGAATTCCAAATCACATTTAAGTCAACAACTAACGGTATCACACGGATCGGATGCCACTAATTCCAATCTATATAATTATTTCGACTCCGATCGTTCAGTGATGCTGAAATTCTCCGCCGATTCCAAGTGGAAAAAATATTCGACTGCAACGTGCATCGAACCACGGACCTTTGGATTTCGCGTCCAAATTCTCAGACCACCAAGCTACCTAGTCTACTAAGAAACCACTGGAATCGGCGGGGGGTTTATATGAACAAACAACATAAAACACACACACACATATATATATATATATATATATATATATATATATGTTCATATATTTCCATTTCATGACTCCCCCCACCTTCCGCCTTCTCCTAACCCTTCCTCTTTCTGCGTGGAATCACTCTTACCCTGCGAGGATCCCTGGTTCTACGTGGAATTGGTAGGTGGCAGCAGCAGTTAGGTTGGAGCGGGATGGAATGGGGAGGCTGCAGTTCAGGAAGTGGAATGAAGGAGTGAGTTGTGTAAGGATGAGGGGAATAGAGCCTTGGAGTGGGGGATGCCGTGGGATCCGGGGGGGAGGGGCGGGGAGCGTAGGAAGAGGAGGAAGAATTTGAAAGAGCAGGAGGGGGAGTGAATGCGTTCGTAGCCGAGCTAAGAGTGGAGGGGGTGGTGCGTGACGAATGGGGGGGCTGCTGTCAAGAAGGGGGTGGGGGGGGTCGGGATGGTCGTGGCTCGCATGGAGGGAAAGACCACGCGCGAGCAGCCGAGAGTCGTTTTCCCATCGCGACCGTGAGTGGCTCACGAGTAACGTCGTGTCTCTTATCGCAGCCTCCCTCTTCCTTCACACCGCAGTCTTCTCTCTCTCTGCCGACGCGATCGCTTCCTCATTTTCCTTCTTCCATGCGTTCTCGTCTCTTGCGATGGCAGAGGTCCCTTGCGGTGCAATGACCTGGAAAACGTCTTCCCTGGTTGCCGTGGCCACGTCACACTCCCAGATAGCACCATGTGTATGCGTAATCGTTCCGGGCGGCCGTGCCGTGCATCCATAGTTCTCATATGAGTGACTCGCGAGCGCGGTCGCCTTCTTTCTCGGGCGGCTCTGGTGCGCGAGGGGCGCGGGTTCGAAAAGACCAGCGAAGCGAAATCCCTTTGGCCTGGAAATTCTGCGTGAGTGAGTGTATTGAGGGAAGTGCCCGACGCTCGGAAGGCGAGGGCACCGTGAAGGGAAGTCTTTCATCCTAATAAACGCATATCGGCGTGAGGCAGAGTGATGATGGTTCATGTCATTGAAAGCCTCGTCTCCAATTCTGAGGGAAACCAAATGCCTCTCTCAGAATGATGATCGTGCATTCAGAGCAGAAATGAAGGCGGTAATTAATTAACCTGAATAATATTTATAATCATTACGGCATGCCATTTAGTATGTAAACCTTTGAAGGCACATTTTTTGTGCAAAAGCTCATTCTTTTTTACTAAGTCGTAAGTTTTTTTTCACTATCATATACTTAGATAGCTTACACCTAGCTGGCACATGTATGGCTCACAGAATTGTGATAAAAGATTGACTTTATTTTGTAGCATTTCTTAATAGTTTGCTGTGGCTCTCACCACCGCTATTTTATGGCATTTTAGGTGCGTCGAGTCGTGAGTCGAATTCCGCCTTTTAAAGTCTTGCTTCATCCTTGTTCAGAATTATGTCCAATCTTCCCTTCAAGTCAAGAATGAATTTGAAGCCGCTCCATAGAAGATCAAATATAGATTTACAGAACCCCGGAATGTTGCAGTTCCTCTCCATGCCTTCTTGATGTATGGAATGAGTATAGGCTCCTTGAGAACTAATATTTTTTCCGTAGATAAACAAATTGTTTTCATCATCATGTCAATTTTCGATACCCTTATCTCAGTGAATTTTGGACACTGTTTTGAGACACATTCCCTAGTCTCGATCGTGATATACTATGCTTGAATATTGATCATTCATTCATTGGTTGTTCAATACTAAGATGGATTTACAGCAACCCTCCGCCCTTCACTATCTAATGCTAGTTCACTTATCTCCTGGTATCTCTTCCTGTGTACTTTCGTATTTGTTTAGTCCATTAACTTATTCTTGGGTCTTCCTCTGGGTACTTTTCCCTCTCTTTGCCTTTAATTATGTTGTTCACAAACCCATTGTGTCTCAGGGTGTGTCCAATCCATATAATTCTACTTTTCTCTATGGTATTCCACATGGTCCTTTTCTCTTATACTCTTCTGTACACTTCGTAGTTTCTTATTATATCCGTCCATTTTATCTTCAGCATCCTCCTTCAGCTCCTCCTCCTTCGGTTTCGAAGGCTTCTGTTCTTTTCAGGTCAGATTTTCAGCCATACTTCCGATCCGTAGAGTTCTACGCTCCACACGAATGTTTTCACGAACTATTTCCTGGTTTGTAGCTCTATCTTCTTTGAGTGCAGCAACTGTGTTTTTCCAATGGACGCCTTCTTAGCTTGGTCTATTCTCTGCTTGATGTCCGTTGTACTTCTTCCGTCCCACGAGATGGTATTTTCGAGATAGATGAAGGAATCCACTTGTTCTAAGTTCTCTCCTCTCAGGGTGACTTCTACGTTCAGTTTCTCCCTTCCACATATCTACTAGGATTTTAGTCTTCGTCTTACTAATTTCCGTGTTGTCAATAATGATACTAGATTAAAATTCATTGAGCTATAGGCTTTTCGGTTTTCCCCAAGTGCCAAAAACAAGTCGGTGAAGATGGTCATCAGCTTTATTTGCATATAATGAGTGCATTATTTTGAATCTCAAGACGTTAACCGTTGCATTTCGGAAATCAGCTCCAGCACGAAACAAGCCAAATGATGAAGTCTTTTCTTAGAAACCATCGCAATCATGAATGACTCGTGAGGAAACATGTGAACATATTTCGTTTGTCCCCTTTGAGAGTTGGAAATACGGCAAGGTCATTGCCTAGTCATTTCAATGCTAGAATTTTCAAAGGTTGAATGTGTTGATGATATGATCGTCGCTAACCAGCATTTATTACAATGGCTCGAGATTACTTCCCGAATGCCGCTGGGTATTAAACTACTTGTCATCCAAAATGCCGGAATGAATCCTACAAACTTCTTGCGTGTCCTCCTTTCGACGCTCGCTGCTGCTCCCGAAGAGGCCGTCGGAGAAGCAAGCCTCGTCCGAGACCACAGCTGTCTTGTGAGGAGGCGGGGGGGGGGGGGGTTGAGAGAGCGTATACTTCGCCGCGGGAAGGCAAAACCTCCTTCAAATTCAAATCAAACCACGCCGCTTCACTTGGATGTTTGTTCTGGAGGCGAGGGTGCGGCGCCCCCCTCCACCTAACCCCTCCCCCTCTGGGAGTCAGACAGGGAGGGGTTGGGGGTGTGAAAGTGCGCACCCTCCCGATCCGCCATTCCAATTCCTCCCCCCCCCGACTCCCCACACCCGTTGCACTTTAATTAGATCGGCAAACCGCGCATTGTCACACACGGACGAAGTCATTACCCAAGGCAACGCTCTCCTCCCCACCCACCCCCTCCTCCCCATCCCCCGCCCACCCCCACCGCCCCCCACTTCATCCCCCACGGCCCAACACCACCCTCGTAAACTTCTCTCTCCTTATACACCTCGGCAAATCCCAAAACGGAGCTTCCTTGTTTGCCGCGGCACTCAACATTTGCGAGGGAGTCCCGCGCCGAGAGGGTGTAGGTACGAGTTCCGAGGGAAGGGCTTTCTGGGAATTGAGGCGTGGGAGAGAGGGTAGGGGAGGTGGAGAGAGGGGTAGCTGGCAGAGGGGTAGCTGGCAGAGGTTTGCGTGGGGGTGCGTGGGAGGAGCGGGACGAGAATGGAATTGAATTCATTAGCGCCCGAGAGGGGCCGTGCGTGGGACATATCGAGCATTTGTTCGTTATGTTTCCAGCCATTTGGGATGGCGCCGTTAGATCTACATCTACGTCATACCCTGCAAGCCATCAAAGGGTGTGTTGCAGGGGGTGCTTCCACACCAAGCATGCATGAATTGGAGGTAGATTTCTCGGGTTTCCATCAGGGTCAAAGGAGTTATCTCAGACATGTTTCGGCAGCTTACTCCTTTACTGTCTTCAGGGATAAGGTCCCTGAAGACGGTAGCAGAGTAAGCTGCGGAAACATGTAGAAGATAACTCCTTTGACCCTGATGGAAACCCGAGAAATCTTCCTCCATAGCATTCACCGGGAAAGCCTGAAATCATTCATCATGCATGAATTATATGGCAGAACTCCGAAACTACATTGAAACCAGCGTACCACACATGCAACGCGCCAATTAAAAATCTAATAACCAAGAAACATTCTATCGTCAATTGCTCCAACGTGCTAGGGATACAAAGACTACTACTACAGATTCAAAATATCATGCAAAAATAAGAACATCAATATTTACATCACGCATAAATAAGAACACAGAGAATATAAATAAAAAGATCTACAGTCTAACTAATGTCACTATTCCCACTATTCATGACGACGATCACAACTGTTATGGTCCCGAATGGTACGCGGAAAAAATGACATTTTATACATATCGGTTCTACAATCTATCTTTCTAATTTTATTGGCACGATCCAATCTGCCGTAGTACGAGGGGGTATGTGCGTCAATTTCTCTGCATTCGTTTCCCTAACCTGGAGTGAAGACGAATGCAGTGGAATATCACTTCTTCCTTCACCCTCCGACGATTTCCCTCCATTCAACCCCCAGACACCTTTCTCATAGTTGCTTTCTACCCCGTGAAATACTCGCACCAGCTTAATATAATCATAATAGACTCAGTAAATGAAGGCCAAATCTATCGACGTCGTAAACGATGTCCTATTCACTGCGCTCTCTGTTGAGTGTAAACATAGAGTAAGTGCATATAGAGTGGCAAAGAGATAGGGAGATTCGGATATGAGTTTTTAAATAATACTTTGGCCGATAGATGGAACAGGTGTATCCAAGTTGCACGACAAGCCATAACAAATGAGCTTTGGCACACGGCCACTTCACTTAGTGTCGCATAACGCACATGATGTTCTTATGATGATTTCGGTGCCTGGATGTTTACTAATCGACCCATAGCTACGGAAACAAATCTTATTGATTCGTCGAGACCAGATTATACATGTATTTTAATGTGCCTTCAACAAGCACCGTCTAAAATGAATCGAATTCACGTCAATATGATAAGACATGCGATTACCAAACACGGAGTCAACTGTTTACCTATGTATCATAGGAACGACAAAACAAGTGATACTTGATTAAAAGCACACTACAGCCATGGTAAATCCACTCTTCTGTATGTTAATGCAAAAATCACCGAGTACCACTAGCGCCTCCAAGTGGCCTTCTCCGTAAGCCAAAGTTCTTCCTCCCCTAAGGTGGTGCCACCTGAGAAATTCTTCCCAAAGCTCTCAAAAACAGTTTTTAGCAATGCTTTGCCACTCTTTATATACTTACTCTCTGGTGTAAATGAACCCACGCACCCAATTACTCACGCCACGCCTAATTTTTTTCAAGGATCCCCTATATTCTTGTCAGCACCAGGTGGAATCTGTTGTAAAATAGTCGACTTATTTTATGCTTACATATGAAATTTTATTGGACATTAAAATAGTGTCGCCTCAAGTGAGGCGTGGAGGGAGGGAAGGGATGGGGTGGAGACTTGGGGGGGAGGGGTAGCTGGCAGAGGTTTGCGTGGGAGTTTGTGACAGGAGTGGGACGTACTTTTTCTCGTCAGTTTTTATTAATTTATAGAGCAGATAACGACTATAATTTGAGATTTTACTTTAATTTTGTCATCGTAAGAGCTACTTCTGGTTAAGAACTCGTAAGAATTCGTTTTTCATCTTTAATATTGGTTGTGACGTTAAATCTACCTAATAAAAATAAAAATACATTGAGAAATTTAATTTCGACACCTAAATTATCTCAAAGCTCGCCGTATATCAGGAAACAGCGTATGCAAGAACCTTCACGAGTTCTGAAATCACCAAGGGCATCAGGCTCTTCCTCCCTTACCTATTCTATGTGGCGCAAATGGCCTTAGCTGTCGGTTGCCTCCCCGAATATCCAATCTTCCTCGGGTTCACTCACCAGAGGCCTCACGTTCAGCTTCCCGGCCGACGGCGCGGCGAGTGCGGACGGTACAGCATGCTCCACGTCCCGCTACCCGCGCCGCACTCAAATCAGTGTGGTGTAACCGGGTGCCAACGAGTGACAACATGGCACCACCGAGGAAAGTCCTCCGGCTGGGAAATGTCCGTGCGCCGCGGGGTGATGGCACTCCTCTCAAGCCTTCTTCTTCCTTCTAATTTCTCCCCTCCCTCCAAATACTCCTCCCCCCCACACCCCCCGAGAGGAGACACCCCCGGGCGCCGGACCCCCGGAACGAGAGAGAAGTAGGGAGAAGGAAAAAATAATCGCTTTAAGTAATTTGTGGAAGGGCTCTTCTTCCCCCTCTCCCCCATCCCACGCCTCTCCAACCCCTCTCCTCTTTAAAAAGTAGTCTCTCTCTCTCTCTGACTGCGTTTGCGTCGGAAAGGACGAGACGAAGGCAAACGACACGCGGCGATGGCAGGGAAAGAAGGGGTAGTAAGGGGGAGGGACAAATGTTGGTTTGTGTTTGTTTTAGCTCACCCCCTCCTCCTTCCACGTCCAAGACTTTATTATGTTGCAGACGGCGCTGCCGCGATGCGATTGGCCCTCCCTCGCGCTCCTTCCTCACCTCTCCGACTCCCTCGTCTTCGCGCGGACCCAAACTCACTCGAGAGACGAGGTGTGTGGTGTGGTGGTGAGGGGCTTCCTTGTGAGCGAGAGAATGGTTTCCCTGGGGGCGGCTGGCACCGCTCCACGGGATTGGTCCTCGCCTTCTCCTTTTAGCAACTTAAAAAAAGAAGAACGCTCGCTGGGGCCCGTGGTTGTGACCACCAAAATGGCCTCCGCACGACTCTCCGTCCAATAGGGATCACTTGCCTTCGATGCCCACCGTCTACTCGGGGCAAGTTGCGGGGCCGCCTTCGAGATACCCCACCCCCCCTCCCGAGTACTATATCTCATCCTTCGATACGGTTGGGACCGATGCCCTATGTTTTCCTTCCGAGCACAGAGTGGGAAAATTCCATATGCGTTGCCTAATCAAATCGTGTTTTTATTTCATTTCATTCTGACAATCATGAAATGTAGTAGTTTTGATGTTGCAGGGTGCGCCGACGGCTAGGTCATTTTGCACCGTTTTGCTACATAGTCCGTTGATATAAATAACAACATTCACAATAGTGTACACGTCAAATGCATAGATTTAAATAAAGAATAAAACAGGCGGATACGGTCAAATTTTATTAAAAAGTCCAATCTCTTTAAGTAATAAAATTATACGGTTTAAAATAATAGGGTCGTCTCCTAGAATGGATTCTAGGTCTCCCCTATATTGAACCGTCTTGGCGCGTCACGATACTTATCACACTCCGTCAGGATGTGCCGAATACTAAGAGGGTACCTGTACTCATCACATTGAGGAGGTTGTTTCTCTTCCATAAAGAGAAAGGCGTGAGTCAAAGGGCAGTGCCCTATCCTCAAACATCTTATCACGACTTCCTCTCTTCGGCTGCTCCACAATCATGAAATTAAGATAATGCAAGACACTCTGACGGGTAATCCATTCAAGCTGTATTCATTAGTTCAAATTAAGGTGGATTCGGAGATGTTTTATTCCAAAATATATTTAATATTCTTTTCGGAATCGGTTGAGTGATAGAAGTTTATTTTTCGTTGATTAATAATCTTCTTCCGACCTGTTGACAACTAGTTAATTCCTGGAGGAGTGAAGTAACAATCACCGGGTGACCTTTTTTATGTAGTGGTCGTCTTGAACCTTTTAGAAATGCTGGAAACATCTTTCATAGGAATAAACTTTTTATGTCAAAATTTAACCTTTTGGTGAAATCTTCTGCGTATTTGAATAGAAGAAATAAATTTACGGTTACACAGCATAAGATTTCCACCACCACGTGATTTATTTACATAATTTCAATGATCGTGTAGTGCTGAATACTTTTGAATTAGTTCCTACCTACCTTATTGGGCAGATTATCCAATAGGATCCCTCGAAATTAACTCAAAACCGCGTGAATTCTATTCTCAAGAAGGACTGGTGGGAATAGATGCTCCCTAATCAAGGGATGTGTTTCAGTAGATAAATTGAACTTACATCGTTTTATATCAAATGCTTTAAAAGCACAGCAAACTTATAAAATATATTTTCATGGCTATATTGTTAAAGCAAGAGCTGAGGAAGAGGCTGGAGTATTTTCAAAATAATACAGGTATTTATGCAGAGAGATGTAAAACATTTTCTGCAGACTGAACCTAATTTTTTGTTGAAGTAATTGTTAATTATCTAATTTTCATACATATATTTTGAGCTTTCAGGTGATATTTTATGTAGATACACAGAACATTAACCCGTAGCCGGCCATAGACCAGCGACTATGAAAATTACTTAGATGCAATATTGCTACATTACATAATGATAAAATATTCCGATATGCATTCACAAGGCAGAACCCTCACATTGTTTACACATAGCTGGCCAATTGAATGTTGAAGTTGGGTACCGATATATAATCGGTATTTTTTATTTATAGCTAATCGCTGAGCCCACCGCCAATGCAGACATAGTGAGCGGACACATCGGGGACACTCAGTTTTAAGGATGAGTCTTAAGGTAGAAAAAATTTCAGGATATAGCCACCTTTTTTAAACACGCTACATAAAATGGAATGCCGCCGATACTCGATGGAAAGATGCATACCACGTAATGACTTTATTTGCGTGTAGAAAACAAAGTTGATCTTTTGACATCTTAAAAAACCTGGGAAAATATCCAAAATATTATAATCCCATAGATCTGATATACCTCTTTGAAAAGAGCGAAACACTATTGCTATTAGTTCATTTATGAATTTTATCCTTCTGAGGCCTACCAGCTCCACGGTTCGAACCTTGGAGAGGGAAGACTGTGACATAGCAATTGACCAGAGCTGTCACGCGCTCTTCTTTCACTATTTCTTTATCAGATTCATATGCATGATAACTTTTTATATGAGAACTAGAGGTATGACTTATCTCAGTCACTGCAGCTGTTATACCAAGGTGCCATTAAGGGGAATCCCTTAAGGTGCCCTTAAGTACATCATTTGACGAGCTATATTTACGCCAGGATGAATTATCCTATTTGAGTGTACTTTTTCAGATCTGATATTCTATTTTGGTTGATTTCATTCGAATCTGACGCCACTCCTCCACACTTACAGTGAATTATTGCCAAAAAGAAAACTCTTTGAGCAGAGTATTATCAAATCTGAACAAAACCAACTTCTTCGCTGTAGCAAAGCAATTGAAAGGCTGAAATGATAAAGTAGTTTATAGTTTGGAAGATTGATACATAATTTCTTCTAGTGGCTTGGATATTTCCAAATTAGGAAGGATATTTCAAACCTATCTACGTACAAAATCAATGCACAGTCCATCACTAGCTAAGTCAGACAGACTATAAGAAAATATGCTTTCCAACTATCAGGGCTTAGGTTGAAGTTTTTGATACTGTTGAATTTTGTTTACCAGGCATTTCGTGCCAAGTTTCCAATTTTCAAAGGCACGAAAACTTTGTACTCTTTCAATGCCAAATCGCGGCGGAGTAACTCTGAAAATGCGAATGCATGCACATATTTGGAGGTTTTACAAGTTGTTCGTAAAAAGGATTACAAATGGAATCGAAGTCAAAAGCTTCACTGTCTGCATTTTATATATTTTCCTCGTTTTCCTCTTTGACGTTCACTTGTAGTGGATGTGGATCCCGAGGGCTACGCCAAATTCCAAATTTCCCCATCTTCCTCGAACTGGAATGATAAATAGGAAAAACGTACTCGTTCTATGAAAAACATTCCCTCTCGGACAATCTTGGAAAGGTTTTTAAGGGTTATTTCGAATTACTATTAACTATTCGGGAAGAATAAATATTTATTCACTCTGGGACAGGCGGGCTCCGTCTCCATAGAAACCATCTCGCAGAGCACTATTCGGAAACAAAATGACAGCGAGAGTGAGAGAGAGAGAGAAGTGGTGCATTCATGGGTCGCAAATCGAGTTATCGAAATCGATTTCCCTCGACACTTGACGAGCAAGTTTTTTTTTCCATTTGCCTGCACATGTCGCTCGAGTCTCCCTCTCATATCAGAAGGGGCGGGGGAACGGATCGTCGCCGCGAGCTTCCCCTTTCCGCCGCACAACTTGCTCCTCTCATTAGCGGATGGATTTGCCCCGACTCGGACCTCGAGTGGCCCCGACACCCAATCGGCCGAAACGCTGCCAAAAGAAAGAACGCGCAGCCTCTCACACCTCATCACGCAAGACGGCACTTAACGGCACGACCCACGCGCCGGCCGTCGTCCAACCCAAAGCGAGAACACCATTGGGAAAAATGAGGGCCGTCGCCAAAGAGATCTTTCACTTGCATCCTCCATTCCACGGGGGAGAACGTTAGACGCGGCGTGGGTGGTACGGGTGGCGAAGCTGGGCGGAAATTGACGAACTACATTGGCCCGCTCGCTTTGCGGAGTGCGTCCAAGAAGAGATAGTGCCTTTGACAGATACAAATGCAGCCAATTGGTAATGCGTAAGCCAATACATCATATGCCGCTTGGGGAAGGGAATGACGTGACATAAGAATCCATCTACATCTACGTCATATCCTGCAAGCCACCCAAAGGGTGTGTGGCAGGGGGCGCTTCCACACCAGGCATGAATGAATTATACAGCAGAACACCGAAACTACATTGAAACCAGCGTACCACACACGCAACGCGCCCATTTAAATGTACAAACCTAGAAACATTCTATCGTCGATCGTTCCAAAATGCCAGGGGTACAAGGACTACTACTATAGGCTCAAAATATTGTGCATAAATAAGAACATCAATATTTATATCATGCATAAATAAGAACATAGAGAATATAAATAAAAAGTTCTACAGTCTAACTAACGTCACTATCCCCACTATACATGACGACGATCACAGCTGTTATGGTCCCGAATGGTACGCGGAAAAAATGACATTTTATACCTATCGGTTCTACAATCTATCTCTCTAATTTTATAGGCTCGATCTAATCTGCCGTAGTACGAGGGGGTTAATAGTATGTTTTTTACGTCATCAGAGAAATGTTTTTCCTGAAATTTAGCTAAGAGGTTAAGCCTATAATTTAATCTACGCTGTGATACCAATTCCCATCCAAGTTCTTCTAACAATCCAGACACACTAGTAAACTTATCATAGCATCGTTTTACAAACCTAACTCCACTTTGCTGCAAGCGATCTGATTCCAATATTATGCTGGAATACATGATGGAAATCCATGATGGAAACTGTATGATGTTGAAAAAATTATTTACAATGAAATCCTTTCTGAGTCAAATCAGTACATATATTTCAACTGCGCTCCTATCTTTGACCGACGATTGTTCCCTTATTACTTATAGGTGACTGGAGCGACTTTGTTTATGCACAAATGTGCTCGAAAATACGCATGCATGTGCTCATTAGTGAAACAATTAGATAAAGTATAAATAATTGCATAAAACTGATTTTGTTTGCAGGATATTCAGTTGTATTTCAACCCGTAGGCTTATGACACAAGCACCGAAACGCGAAATGATATACTTCTCTTTACTATAATTGCTGCTGACAAATATCCAGGTGCGTTGCCGAGTTCATCTTTCGAAATCAACTCAATTGTAATTCAAAAGTTCAAACACCACACCTAATATTCTAGATATAAACACTGAATTAAAGTACTTTAATTTATCAAAATATTTCAAATATAGTTCTTCTGTCGTTTATATTCGTGCCTATGCCCACTATAACAGCTCAAATTAATGATATCAAACAAATTGGAGGGCCACGGATCAAGTTTAGGCCGGAATCCGATAATGGAGGTTCTAACTTTTACCGCTTTCATTACATTTGAGGTTTCGTGTCGTTTACCTGAACCACAACCCTCGTAATTGACAATTGACGCTCTCTCCATTCATTAAATCTAGCATTCCGAATGGTGCAATGGTAAACATGAGATGCAGTTCAATTGCATTGCGGCATTTGAATATTACGTAAACGTTCAAATCATAACCAAGAGGAAAAAGTGAGCCGTAACGATTTCCAGCGTCTTTTGCCCATCCCTCCCAGAAACAGTAATACACTAATGTGGGGTTGTCTCCCATTTGGAGACTTAATTGTAAAAAGGCCGCCAATGAAATATGAATCGTTAGCGTTCTCGTGACCTTGATTGTTAAATAAAGTTATACAGCTTATCGCTCCCCATCTGTTGTAGGTATTCAGAATTGTGAATATTGCCCTGCTGCAGGAGGTAACCCTTAATTGTTGCGTACCAGGTAACTTTCAACTTCTTCAGTTAGTGCCAACTCAGCTTTGGTGGTGGTCATGCGCCCCTCACCACACCAACATAAATATCAGCATACCCTGAAACTCATTGAGTCCATGAACATGAAACTCACTGTGTCCCATTGGCTACAATACCGATGACGAGATGCCCATTTTATCGCTTTATTCTCTAATTTCTGGTCGTTTTCACATTCATCCGCCTCGTTAATTCATAGTTTTACTAGGTTTACACATTTTTGTCTCTTGATGATCTGCAAAGTAGAGTCACTTACTTTATTTTCTCGATTTTATACCTAGTTTTCATTTATATTATAAGCCTAATAATTCTGTTCAACAATGTTGCCCATATTAAATTTACCGTGGATAACGGGTCCACTTCAAGACTGACTGCTAGGAGTTAATGAATGTGAGTGATGGTTTGGCAGTATGTTTGCTTCTGTCGTGGTTATATTTTGAATATGTTTGAGTAATCACGTCCTGCAGATGGAAATATTAGGAAAGAGGAGGTAGGTATGTGAAAGCAGCTTTTGCAGAAATACGACCATATTTTATGAAAATATTGTTAAATAAAGTTGGATGGAAAATTTGAAATAATAAAGAAAAATCATTACATGGCCAAAGGTTTTCAAACTAGTTTAAAATGTTTTAGGAGCCAGCGAATGCGAATATATCAGGTTCCTCGAACATAGATGTATGAAAGAGTGAAGCCTGAAACTGTAGAGTGTATATAAAAGAGAGTATCATACGTTACATGGTAGAAATTACCTATGTGAACCAAAATAAGATTCATTGACATAGTAATGTATAAATAACTAGATTATTCGGTAGTTATACTATTAACTAACAATGAGCTAGAAAATATTTAATGAGTGTATTTTGTTGACTAAGGATGGATCAGTTATAATGGGTTTATTTTCGTTTTCAAATCTAAAAGGCGCTTCGAATTCATTGTTTTATTTCCTCAAATACTTCACCAAAGCGCTAATTTTTAGAGTGCAGTGAGTGTGCGTCAGTGTTTGAAATCTCTTAAGTGTGACAAACTGTCAGGCGGTGCTCTGCCGTCACGGACCATTTAGCGTGCCAATTTTGCATATTGGTATAACTCGAAATCACTCTATGAATCCCATTTGAATTGATATTCTTGGCTAAGTATGTGGAATGAAAAAATTACAACTGTTGTATAAGAAAAATGCTTAGAAGGGTGTAAAAAAATTATTATGATATTTGATATAAAGATGTTTATTCATTGCACTTTCCTTGTTATAAAATCAACACCAATTATTAAGGCCATTTAAATTAATTTCTTTTGGCGAGAATTACTCTCATTCAATTTGTCATAAATCACAGTTTTTTTGTCCACTTAAATGGTGTATATGTTTTATAAGTAAATGCTTACTCAAATACTACGTAATTATGCATTAAAAATTAAGTTTTGTGCTTTGGTCTTCAATTTAACTTTAATGCAAAGGTTTTCTCAACTAAAAAAATCTATTCGAATATAATCTGTACTCACCTGGCCAGTGTGATTTCGACAAGCACTCAATGTTGTTTTTTAATTGAAATTAATTACTTGTCGAATCACGGCATCATTTCATTTTAACTGCAACCCTATTCCCTGACCCATTGCGGTTTGTGTGGCTGAGTCGAAGGATGCTTCTGATTTTAGATGGACTGACTGCTGCCTTGTACTCAAGTTGCCGCTCTTTCCCTCCGACAGGGCTCGGCCACCTCGACGGCGGCAAGGACTTCGCGCCCGACGGCCTCGGCGGTTTCAACAAGAAGAAAAAGAAGAAGAGGAGGCACAGGTGAGCAACATACCTCCCCGCACCAATCACCCGTTCCCACTCCTCCTCTGCATGTTTCGCCCCAGAATGAACGCAACTAAGACACCACTCGACGTCGTCGTCTCTGCGGCGACGCTCACCGCCGCCAAACCACTCAAGTTTTGCTCGATAAATTCAAAGTTTAACCGAGTTTGCATGATAGACTCAGATTCTTCATCTATATCTACATAAAACTCCGCGAGCCGCCGCTTGGGCGTGAGGCACGGAGTGTTAGGTCACCAGCCGTATAAAGGTGTACGTTTATTGGAGATGAAATGGTGACATGTATTATAGGAGTTTATTTAGTGGAGCTTAATTTTTATTGTGGTCGCTTATTGATCGCGGAAAGAACGAGTTTTTGTACCTATCTCTTCGGCAGAGTATCTTATTATTTTATCGCATCTGTCAGACCTAGAAATAAAGTGAGGAGTCATGATAATATTATCTATGTCGCTCTGAAAAATATCAGTTCCGAATATATACAAGCTAAGCCTAGCGTGTAGCCTCCGAATCTCTAGGGGCTCCCACGTTAGTCCCTCTAACAGTTGAGTAACACTATATGTTCGTTCGTAGCAGTTTTTAACGAAGCGCGCTGCTTTCTTTTGTCTTTTATTAATTTTTTTGTTAAATGTGTTTGACCAGGGTCCCAAATGCTCGCGGCGTGTTCAAGGTGTGGCCTAACCAGATAGAAGTAGCATCTCTCTTTGACTTTTTCATCCGAGGACCTTCCTATTATACGTTTAACAAAACCTAGTTTCTTTAATGCTGCGCTACATATGTTCTGTATGTGTAATCCCCACGATTTATCAGATGTTAAGGTAATTCCAAGATATGTTACTCTTTATTTAAGATTCTTGAGGAATAGTGTCTCAGCGTTGTCCCGGATCTTATTTTGATGCACGGATTACTTGCTGTGACTCCGGGGAAAAGCTGGAAATGTCTATAAATATTCTTAAGTTCAGTGTATTGATGGTGTCCCTTGCGTGCGTATTTAGTGAAAAAGGGCGATATTTAGCACAAAAAGCACTGTAAAATGTATTTTGATAACTGCACCTGTTAATAAATTAGTTACTATATTCGGTTTGGTCAAAATGTATAAGAATGTGACAAGACAATGCTTAGGAGATATAATACTTTCGGTGAGTAAGTGCCCATAATTTCATGTGCCTACACATAATGGAGGTTTCTTCTCCATTGACATATGAGATTGGTTTAAAAAAGATTTGAGTATTATTGTGAGAGTTTGTAAATTGCTGATTCTTTAATTTTCCTTAGCCAAGTAAATACAAGACAAGATGTTAATTAAAAATGAATGCAGGTGCCAATCGCGATGCATTAAAATATGATTGAAAATATCTGCACAGCATTACTCGTGGAATATATTCTAAAACAAAACTTTAAGAGCTAATAAATGGCAGTTTTTGGAAGTTATGGGATTTTGCCTCTCTGGGAGGAAAACAATTTTGCCAAACAATTTAATTCCAATTCCTAAAGTGCATAAAAGTGACAGATAATACTAAAGCGCAACATATTTTACATCGTTTGAATTTCTTATGTGTTGTTTAATTATCATAGACGTAGTGTTTAGAATGCACAGAGCGGTAATAATGAAAGAGGCAGTCGAAGGCTCTCTGATAGATTAAAATGTTAAATTGAAGATTACAAAATCATTAAAGACTTAACATCGCTAATCCTTGCATAACTAAACTCGCTGGTGCAAGTAGAGAAGCAAATGTACACTCATTCTTCGATCCCGAAGCGTGTCAAATCCATAAAATACGCAAAGCCACACTTATTTCCCATGCCTGGAGTGATCTTTCTCACTTTCTACGTTGAGACGACGCATGAAATGGAATCCACTCCACAGCCAGCTGGTGAAAAAGTCCCACCGCGACTTCATTTCCGGCCACATGCTCTTAGATGCCCGCGTGTCGTGCGAGCGAGCGTTTCTCTCGGCCGCGCCGGCGGCGGCGTCCGCCGTTGCCGCCGAGGGCGGATCCCTTCCGTCCGTGCACCGGGAGGCGCTGGATGGCGCAATCCGCGACGACCATGGCGGGAGGCACCATTGCGTCCTCATCGAAACCGCCAAATCTAGATACCGCATAACTTACGACTTTAGACGCGGCAAACGGACTGGCGAAGGGTTTTCATGGTCGAGGTCGATCCTCGGTGCATGCAGAATGCCATATCACCAGTCACTCACAAATGTTGACTGAAAAATCTAGGCTAATCTTTGATTTTCATCTACATCTACGTCATACCCGGCAAGCCACCCAAAGGGTGAGTGGCAGGGGGTGCTTCCACTGCAGGCATGAATGAATTATACGGCAGAACACCGAAATTACATTGAAACCATCGTACCACACATGCAACGCGACAATTAAAAATCTACTGACCAAGAAACATTCTATTGTCAATCGTTCCAGCATGCAAGGGATACTAAGACTACTACTATAGGTTCAAAATATCATGCATAAATAAGAACATCAATTTTTACATGCATAAATAAGAACATCAATTTTTACATGCATAAATAAGAACGTAGAGAATATAAAGGGAAAGATCTACAGTCTAGCTAATCTCAAAATTCATGACGACGAGCACAGCTGTTATGGTCCCGAATGGTACGCGGAAAAATTACATTTTATACCTATCGGTTCTACAATCTATCTCTCTAATTTTTTTGGCTCGATCTAATCTGCCGTAGTACAAGGGGGTTAATAGTATGTTTTTCACGTCGTCAGATAAATGTTTTTCCTGAAATTTAGCTAAGAGGTTAGGCCTATGATTTAATCTACCATGTGATAGCGATTCCCATCCCAATTCTTCTAAGAATCCAGACACGCTAGCAAACTTATCGTATCATCGTTTTACAAACCTAGCTCCTCTTCGCTGCACGCGATCTAATTCCGATATCAACTCCGCTTCATATGGATCCCATACACTGGCAGCATATTGCAGATGAGGCCTAACGATTGAAAAATAACAACGTTCTTTCACTTTCTCATCACATTTTCCGAGTATTCTCTTGATAAAGCCTAGTCTCCTGTATGCTTGACCGCATATTTCCCGAATATGTTTTCCCCATAATTTTAAGCGCACTCCGGTTCAAAATTAGTGTGGTGTTTGTTCTCTCTTTCAAACTTTTGTTTTGATAGCTCTGTATTGAAAATAATATTGTGAATTATATAGCTACGAATATATTCTCTATATGTGAATTATAGAGCTTCGTAAACAGAAAATTATACCTCAAACCATAATTTTCATTATGGGCAAGTGGGGTAAATTGAGGACCTTAAGGAAATATCCTTATTTCTTTGAGCTTAATTTGTAAAATGAAAAATTCTTGAGTTCTACAAGACTCTTGGAGTATCTTGGTTCCGATGAAAAAGTAGATTTTGTATAACTCTTTCAATAAGACGACAAAAGAAGATTTTCAATACCATTTGTGGAAAATGAGGACCGTTTTGCATTCGTATAGACTGATGAAAAGGATTCTGTCGACCAGGAGAGGGAATATTTGTAATTGAGGTTACTTGCACTTTAAATAGTTTGAAATGTGGGATTAAAACGATAACTCTTTCTAAATGAAACTTTATTTGGAATGATTGTCTAAATCACAATTATTAGGCCTAGTAAAATCCGTATTAATTTAAATTAGAAACAAACTGAATAGAGCCTTTATATTTTCCCCTGAGAAATGATTTGGTTGAAGGCAATGGGTAAATGGAATCCTTTCGTGGAATGAAAGCATTTTCAATTGTCCCAACAAACCTCTCGCTCGACATTGGTTTGAAAACATTTGACACTCTACCCTGATTCAGTAGCAGCACAATGCATAAAATGGTATGTCAAAACAAATAAACATTTTATACGGTAATTTAAGTGTTCATTTGTTTTGATCTACCATTTTTTTAAATTTTATATATTGAGTTGTGCTAAAGTGTGTTGGAATTGACATTTAGTTTACATATATTTATAGCGCTGAAGATGGAATAATTAAAATTCCGAAACTTTGGTGAAGATATGCTGTTTTTATCACATTTACGACCTTGCCTCTAGAGAACCATCCTATATCATCATGAAGATTTGCTGTTTTTATCACATTTACAACCTTACCTCTAGAGAACCATCCTATGTCATCATTTTATCCCAGACGCCATTCTTGCTCAAACAGATTGTATCATATTTATGAAGATTCCAATTCCTTAGGAATTCGGACCAAAAGAAAACACAACCGTATCCAAACGTGCTTCGTGCATTTTTATGGACAAAAAATTGTTCATAGCTGACTTTTACACGTCACTTCAAAACCACCGAAACAAAATGAGATTAATGTACGAAACTGTCAACGATTTCTGTTGCACGCAGACATTACAGAATCAAGTCATTCCTTCTGACACATGATAGTGATCACCGCTGCTAGTAGCTCATGGGATTTCCGCTTTATTGTGAATAATTCACCCGTTTTAAATAGAATCACCCTGTTGTATCGTGTATGACTATTATTATTTCTATATCTATATACTACCCCGCGAGCCACCGCTTGGGCGTGTGGCAGGAGGTGGTAGGTCACCAGCCGTGTAAAGATGTAAAAGTTTTGGAGGTGAAATGGTGACACGTCCTCCAAATACACTGAGAGTGTATTTAGTGGAGCTCAGTTTTTATTGTGGTCACTTATTGTGCGCGAAAAGAACGAGTTTTAGTACCTATCTGTTCGGCAGAGTATCTCTCTTATTTTATCGCACCTGTCAGACCTAGAGATGTAGTGAGGAATCATGATAATATTATCTATGTCGCTCTGAAAAATATCAGTTCTGGATTTATCAAACAGCCTAAGCCTAGCGTGCAGCCTTCGAGTCTCTAGGGACTCCCATCTTAGTCCCTCTAACAGTTGAGTAACACTATATGTTCGTTTGTAGCAGTTTTTAACGAAGCGAGCTGCTTTCTTTTGTCTTTTATTAATTTTTTTGGTTAAATCTTTATGTCCAGGGTCCCAAATACTCGCGGCGTATTCGAGGTGTGGTCTAACCAGAGCGAAGTAGCATCTCTCTTTGACTTTTTCATCCGAGGACCTTCCTATTATACGTATAACAAAACCTAGTTTCTTTGATGCTGCGCTACATATGTTCTGTATGTGTAATCCCCACGTTATATCTGTAGTTTAGGTATTTAAAGTTAGCTTCGTTTGGTATCTCCTGGGAAGCATTATTAAGTAAATTGATAGGTTTATATGAGTTATTTTAAACGACTTGGCAAAATTTACGCTTTTTTCAAAGGAAATTATCGTTTCAATTACGAATTGCTTCAGAGAAATAATATTCTATATTTTATACTGTAGGTGTACAATTACGTCGCGCCAATTTATCGTTAAGTTAGGATCTTGAAGTTTTCACAATTTTTCATATGAATTGGCACCCCACCTAGAGAAGACATAGGATATAATTTTTATTCATTAGGGGAATGCAATTAACCTCTTCGAAATCGTCGAAAATAATCAATAACCGAAAAATAGTCGAAAGCCATCGAAAATATTTGACGGATATTCGGAGGATATACTAAATCGATATGGACATTATCAAAGCATGGGTCGCTCAACCCATATATCGTGAGGATTACACATACAGGACATATGTGGCGCAGCATTAAAGAAACTAAGTTTTGATAAACGTATAATAGGAAGGTCCTCGGATGAAAGAGTCAAAGAGAGATGCTACTTCGCTCTGGTTAGACCACACCTCGAATACGCCGCGAGTATTTGGGACCCTGGACATAAAGATTTAACCAAAAATTAATAAAATATAAAGGAAATCAGCGCGCTTCGTTATCAACTGCTACGAGCGTACATATAGTGTGTCACAAATTTTAGAGGAATTAAGGTGGGAGCCCCTAGAGACTCGGAGACTGCACGCTAGGCTTAGCTTGCTTGATAAATTCAGAACTGATATTTTTCAATGCGATATAGAGAATATTACCATGACTCCTCACTACATTTCTAGGTCTGATAGATGCGATAAAATAAGAGAGATACTCTGCCAAACAGTTAAGTACAAAAACTCGTTGTTTCCGCGCACAATAAGCGACCACATTAAAAATTGCGCTCCTCCAAATACACTCTCATAGTTCATTTCACTATTTCATCTCCAAAAAACGTACACCTTTACACGGCTGGTGACCTAACACCTCCTGCCACACGCCCATGCGGTGGCTCGCAGGGTATTATGTAGATGTAGATGCTGACTTCGTTATCGATCATTCTTTCTCGCATATACTCCACCGTAGAGAAGGGTTTAAGGAACTGTACTATATAACATGGAAGGAAATATTATGAACAGATGATATTACGAATGTCGTCTTGAACGTGAGGTTAGCGGTTGTGTGAAACAACAAAGCTAGTCGTTGAAAAATTTGGATGTTCTGAAAGCGCATGGAGAGAATAATGACAATTTCTTAAAAATAATAGCGACATATTTGTGTTACATAGAGGAAAAATTTATTAGTCCTGTAAAACTACTATCTGGATTCCATTTATTCATTTCTTTGTTTTCTACAAATTTGCATTTGTTTCTTGCTATTTATCTAATGTCTGTCCTACTCTTTGTCTCTATTGTTTTTCTTAATTTTTTTATCGGCATCTTAGGGCTTATGTGCCTCATGTGATATTACAGGGTACATATAGGTTATATAAAGGTTACATACTACATACGAAGAATCATTTAATAGTATGTGTATGTTAACTTAAACACTTACTTCATAACTAAATTCTTGGGTGAAAAATATATTTGGCAGATGAAAAAATCCAATTCTTCTGCAGTTATTTTGTTTATCGCTCAAATGCTGATTATGAAATGACGGTTCGAGTTGTGGCTTCTGCTGTTGAAGTCCTTGTGCATGAGAAAGTGGTAGGTACGGTTATTGTGCGCTTGTTGACCTATTAAGTTGAGCATACACTTATGAGAAACTCATTTATGTAGACATTTTACTAATTAATCCGGTAATGAAGGCCTATTTACTAATCAATTGTAATCAGTAAATAACGGAAAGAAACCGCAATGCCTACTTGAGGCTAAATGTTTTTACAAATGATTTGCTATTTCTGCGTGAGGACTCGTCCTTTTACAGTGGGAGTGACCCTATCGCTCTTTCATTAGATCAAGGATTGCCGTCAATATTCCCTAATATATCGCGAAAAGTTATTAAAATTCAAAATGAAATAACACTCATTGGGAGTTAGTTAAACAAACCTTATACTTTGAAATATTTTGAAAGGGGGTTGAAATTTCGCTTTGCCTGGAAGGTACATCGCATCAAGTCACACTGAAGCGGCAAACATCACTTTAAAAAAACAATCAGTTTCCCTGATTTTTTTTAGAGAAATCCTCCGTGATTCCAGATTCCCATTCTGCTTCACGTCTCTCCTTCTTTCTTCTCTACACACACATTTCCCCTTCCTCCTCCTCCTCCTCTCCCCAATCTCCCCTCGTCTCGCGGCTCACTTGATTTTTTTCTATCACTCCCGTTTTTTTCGGGGCCCGATCAAAAATAACACGGAGCGGCGGAGGATGCAAACCATTCGTGCGAACCGAGTCGATGCCCACACGCGCACGCTTACGGAGACAGGGTTGGGGGTGGTAAATGTGAGCTGGGGGGGAGGGGGGTTTTGTTTGAACCACTCCAGATAATCTCGAACACGTTACTAAGGAGTCACGTGGTAAAACAAAGAAGTGTTCGAGATTTGGTGCATTTGGATTATTTGTGAAAATCACACACAGCCTTCTAAAGGGAGTTTTTCTCGCAGTGAAATTGTAAGTGGATTTTATATCCCCAGCAGAGACATAATAACCCACGCATTAGACCCTTAATGTAGTCCGAGCAAGATAGCTCCCTAGTCATAATAGAGACCATATTCGAATTATACGTTTTAATTTCGCCAGCTGTATGACACATCAATAAAATATCACATTACTAATGGTGCAATAACATAGTTTTATATGACAGAAATTGTAAGTAATTAAATGAAAATATTTAAATAAGTCTTTAACTTCACTCATTTTTTTCGCGCGGTGCGTTTGAAACTCCTTCAAAACGGAAGGTTTTTTGTGATACCCAAGAACCTAATGCGGTGACAATATGATTAATTTTCAAAAATAGTTGAGAAAACATACAAACTACACACTGTTAGTTTTTTTTACGACATCTAAGTGTTAGAAATACCTCATTTTGTAAATAATGTCTCTCTGGAGTGCATACACGTACCGTTTCCCATGTAAAAGGGCCGGTATTTTCTGGCAAATATCTTGGAAAGTAATGTGGTAAGGGGGTAGAATTTTTGGTGTCATTGGATAGGTGAGATATATTTCTTGAAAATTAGACCATATTCATTGATTACTAGTTAAAATGATTTTTCGCTCAAAATACCCTAATATATTCATTTGAATGTGTGAAACTGACCAAAATCTCGAACGGTTCGTTGTTATACCACGTGACTCCTTAGTTACGTGATCGAGATTATCTCGAGCTGTTCAAACACAACCCCTCAGGTGGCGGGAGGAGGAGGCTGGGGGGGGTGGCTTATGTTCTCGATCTCACGCCGCCCCCAGCAGAAGCGGGGGAGGTGAGAGAGTGGTGGAAAAGGCTGCTGGAGAGAGAGAGACGGGAGATTTCCGAGAGGAAGGATGACGTTTGTTTCGGCGTAGGGGGATCGTTAGTGGTTTGGGGGTGGGGGAGGAGGGAGGTAAGGAGGGAGGGAGGGAAGGAAGGGGTTGGGAGGGGACGAACTCTTCCCCCTTCCGCCGCAGACGGCATCCTCTCAGGTGTGATGAAAAAAGCGCGAGAACGAGATGGAAGAGATCCGATCCACGGCCATTGTTTCCCCGCTTTCTATATGTATATATATATTTAAAACCACCCCCTCCGTCCTTCCTTCCTTTCCATACCTCCGAGACGCGTCGACTTTCTTCTCCGGGGGAATTTTCCGTAATTTCCCCCGCCCCTTCCTCCCCCACCCCCGTCTTGCACCGGCGGCGGAGGTGGCGGAGACGAAGAGGTGCGACGAGGGCCCCCGGGTCGGCTCGAGGGAGGAGGAGTTGGGGGCGGAGGGAGGAGGAAGGAGGAGGTGTCGGAGGCCAATTAAGAGAGGCAGGGGGCTGCTTCGAGGAGCGCTCCTTCCCTTCGGTCGATTGTCCCGATGCCCTTCTCATATTTGGGAGACCCTCTTGGATCGTGCACCCCCATTGTCTTCTTCCCTTCGTTGTCGCTGCGACCCTTCGTTCCGATGATCGAAAACCCTGTGCGGTGCGGGGCCCTAATTTCCCTTCTCTCCCTTGACTTCACGGTGGGCGTGGGTGCGCAGAGAACTTTGAAGTGAATTTTTGGACCTCGAAGTGTTAATTGAAGACGCTCTCTCATACGGAAAGACGATGGAAGGAGCCAGTCATTCGTCGCATGGCATGATTCGGAAATGCGTGCGAAGAAATATCTCCACGCCTGGCTATCTTCTTTTCCGCACTATACTCTTAGTGGTCAGTGACTCGGCACTAATGAGAATGAATCGGGAGTCCTGCGCACGTCATGAGTGAATAGATGCCGACTCGAGTTCAGCCATTGCCATACACCACTACAATATTAAAATAAAAAAACACGTTAATTTCATTTCATCTAAAGCTAACCTAGTGATAATTCTAACGGCGTAAGGTGAACACCTCTCGGTTGCTATGATATTCCTGAAAATACTGGTATGGCAAGAACATCAGGCAGTTTACGCTTTGGTATGCGTGTCCGATTTTATTTCTCCAACACGATGGTGACTCCCAAACTTTTCCTGTAATGGAGCACTTTGCAAATCCCGGCATATTTATGTAACTCCTTGTTTACATTCAAATGAAAACTATTCTGTTTAAGTTGCAGCATATGGAACCTATCCAGATTTTCGCGAAACAGCTCTACAATCCGTGGAACTCCAGTATTCCACGGGACATATTTCGAGAAACCGTGCTCTAGAAAATGAATCACCCAGAAATTCCTCCATCACTGGAGTTTCCGTTTCTGTTCAGTAGTCTTCCACTCTTACTCGTGACTGATGGCGCTTTAAGTTCATAGCCATAGCATGGAAGCTCGGTTGGCGGTCATGTCACTGGCCTTTCTAAAAGTAGTGATGGAATATAATAATAATGTAATGGAATAGAGAATAATAATTATAATGAGATGGAATATAAACAATAGCAAGATGTGCATGAATAATAACGCTCAGTGAAAATATTTGGGATTTCTCAATTGTTAGTCACAGCACTCACTCGACGTGATGTTGAATGACTGTGCCAATATAAATATGTTCGTACATAACTAATCATTATAAGTTGTCTACTTTTGCAGGTCCTTGGTGCCTCCATCTCTCTCTCTCTGTCCTCTGCTCTCCTCTTCAGTTCTCTGTAACTCCCTCCATCCTTCAGGTTATCAATCATCTTTCTTTTCTTTCCTCCTCTTCTGCTGTTTCCATCCACCATTCCTTTCAGCACATCTCGTGACAAACATTTCCTTCTTAGTACATGTCCCATCCAGCTCTTCTTCCCATCTTCAATGGTCTTTAAGAGCTTTCTTTCTTCTTTTATTCTCTCCAACACCTCTTCATTCTTAACCTTATCAGACCACTTTATGTTGAGCACTTTCCTCCAAATCCACATCTCTAAACTCTCTATCCTTTTCTGTCATCGTCCATAACTACACCTACATGATGATATTTGTGAACAATCGCAGATAATTTTGCCGGAATTCCATGGAGGGAATTGACAAAAAAGACTCAACTGATAATCATGCAGATGCTTATCTATTTTTATCGGAGGCGAATTGGCGCGGGCCTCCCGAAGACGCTGAGGGACGACCACCGCAAGACGGCTGGCGAACCACAACGGGGCAGCTCGCATTTAATTCACAACTTCCGGGCATTTCAGCCTTTTCTCATTTCCTCATCTAGGAAATGCTTCGGCAATGAATGGGATTGGTGGCGAAATAATGGCTGTCCGGCCATTTGGGATGAATGGGGTCCTGCTCCCTCCGGTTCTGTCGTGCCGGAAGAGGTGCCCGTGGGGAGGGGTGAGGTCGGGGTGGGGTGGGGGAGAACATGGCAAAGCAAAGGCGATCGCAAAAGTGGAGAGGGCAAGAGGCGAGGGGCCGGGAGTGAATGTATAGGGAGAGTGGGGGGGAGGAAGGACGGACGCTCCGACGGAAGGAGACGAGACGGAGGTTGACGGAGGAATGGCCGGTTGGAGTGTTGGTGACTCCTATATTTTTTTGAGGGCTCTCCCTCTCCACTTCCATATCCCCCTTCGATAGATCGAAGCGTGCGATTGTGGTGGCTGGGTGGTCATTTCGCTGATCTCAGCCATTCAACACTGGTCTCCCAGAAACCAGAACTTCCCTCTTCCAGAGGAAAGACGCACATGGATGTGGACTGAGAGCCCCACCAAGAAGGGTCTTTGCCTCTCGACGGAATTTGTTTGGAGCTGGGCCCTTGCATGGACTCGTCGAGTTATTTCCTTTCCCTCCACCCTCGAAAATTTCGGTCATGGTCTCGGTTAACTTTGTCATCCTCCGTCCACTGAGGTGTAATATCAAGTAGATGCTCCCTCTTCAGTCTTTGAGTATACATGACTGCATTGAGTTCCCTCCTGAATCAGGATAAGAACTAATTAAGTTGGAACGGGACAGGACGCATTTGCTCACACCATGCTTTAATCAGCCCGGGTCGTCGTCACTTTTTAGTTAAAAAATTACGTGCAATATTTGCCATTTTCCTTTTAATACAAATTAAGTTGTAGGTAGTCCTTATACTTTTTCTTCGTCAAATAATTAGTTCTGCCGAATTATCTATTAGCTTTAAGTGTAAATAATCTGTTAGATGTATTTCCAGTGTGCAAACGCATAGCTTACTCTACTTGGAGGGAAGAAATAAAACTAAAAAATTTTACCCTAGAGCTGATCGCATTTCGTTAGCAGGATGATACTTTAGGTATTTGACAAAAAATATTGTGCAACGGTAAGAGTTTTCAAATTCTATTCGAAATGAAATAATCATTTCTCTATTGATGCATATTTTTGTGGCAACAAAGCTTTTTCTTCTATCTCTACTCCTAAAAAGTGAGTCCATATGTGCAGAGTTTTCGCTTGAGAGAAGAGGGGGTACACATACAGCTGAGAAACGTGGACTTTAAGAAAAGTAGAAAGAAGTGGGTTGGAGGCTTTTGAAACGTTGTGGTGGAGAAGAATGCTGAAGGTTCCATAGACAGAGAGAGAGAGAGAGACAGAGAGCTTCGAACCTCTGGAGCAAGTTGAGGAAGGGCGAACATTATAGGTTCAATCTCTCAAGGAGGAAAGGCGGATGGATTCGACATCAGTTGCGGTTCTCTAACTGGATGACTGCCTTGATGGAAGGAATGGTGGAGGGATGAGCGATAAGAGGAAGACCTGGGAAGGAATTCCTGAATTGGGATTGGAGGAGGGAGTAGCTGCTCAGAAATATAGAGACTTGATCTGGAGAGAGGATTTGATTGCCCTCAAAACTTGGTCGTGATGAGTAGAGAATGCGATGAATGAGCGGTTCATACCTCGTGTTAAATTAGTCTTCGCATATTCCGATTTTCTCTGTGTCAATAGACTTCGAAAGAGTTTAAAGGATCGACGTAACTCAGTCTCAGAGCGGAAAAGTAAGGAAATGGAGTGGAGTCATAATATGGCTAACGCATTGATGCAATGCTCCTCTCACTTTCGGCCTCAGAAGAAATTGCAAAAAGATGAATGTCAAGGCTCTTAACGAGTGTGGACGAAGACTAGAGTTGTGAGGACTCCTGAGAAAGGCGCACCAAATATTTCTGGCGACCGATAGGTATCAAAAATCGCTCGAGGAGCTAGCAGCCCCAGTAATGAGCATTCGTAAACTGCATTCACGGGAAAAATCCAGCTGTAGGACACATCAATTAAACATTGCATTATTAATGGTGCAATTATATAGTTTACATGACAATTGTAAGTAATTAAATGAAAATATCTAATTAAGTCTTTAACTTGACTCATTTTTTTCGCGCGGTAGGTTTAAAACTCCTTCAAAAAGGAAGGTTATTCGTGATACCCAAGAACCTACTGCGGTGAAAATATGATATTTTTTTCAAATATAGTTGAGAAAACACACAAGCTACATACTGTTAGTTTTTTACTACAACTAAGTGTTAGAAATTCCTCATTTTGTAAATAATGTCTCTCTGGAGTGCATGCACGTACCGTTTCCCATGTGAAAGGGCTGGTATATTTTGGCAAATATCTCCAAAAGTAATGTAGTAAGAGGTAGAATTTTTGAAGTCATTAGAATGGTGAAATATTTTTCTTTAAAATGAGATCAAATTCATTGATTTATAAGTAAAATGATACTTCGCTCGAACTACCTTAAGGATTCGAACTGCGTTAGGATGTGGCGGACGGGGGAGGGAATGGGGCGCTTGACACCGCCCTTCGCAGTCGAAGTCAGCGCCATCCAATCTCCACCCCTCCCTACTCCCTCAGTTCCCGCTCTCCTCTTCTCCCATAAACGACTTCATCACAAAGATATCCCATCACACACGGCGCGGGTTGGGTAGGGAAAGGCCTCATCCATTCCCCCAATGAATTCCGAATTTTCAACTACTGCCACCCGAGCGTTAAAAATTTCATGCGGCCGGGTAGTGCCTACTTCCCCATCCCACCCCTCTTTCTGCCTCCCTCCCGCATTATTCCTCCTCGCTCCCCCTCCTCAACACCCCAATTCCACTCCCGCATCCCCCCCCCACAGCCCAATGGCAGGGAGACACCCTCACCCACCCTCCCAGTGGTACGCGGATCCAAAGAACACACACATCAGCCCTCCCACTCCTTGCTTCGCGGAACAGACGAGTTCCCTCTCTTCTCCCGTCTTCTACTTCATTCCCCCACCCCCTTCTCCCTCCCTCCTCATTCCTCGCCTCCTCCTCCTCCTCCTCCTCCCATCACCTCTCCCTCTCGATCCCTAGCCATCCAAAATTAAAAAAAAGGAACTCACTCCCCGAATGCCTACCTCTTCCGTCCCTGTTTCAATGAGAACAAATGTTTACAGGGTAAACAATATGCCATTGTCAAAATGTTGGCGCTTGTTTTGCTTTTATTTGCGGAATAAATCCGTTTAAATGTATCGCAGATAATTTCCATCTCGGTAAATGAAAATGATCAAGCACAAACACAACATCCGTCATGTCTCAGGTCGCTGTCTTCGACAGGCACTGGCTCGTAACATTGCTCGTAAGAAGAATGAAAGGTAAATCGTAAGAAGATCCAGGAAAAAAGAACAAAAAATGTACTCGGCTGTATATATATATATATATATGAACAGTTTGCCAGAGAGAGGCAGACGCCAAACACAGAAAAACAGAAAAAAATGACTGACAGTCTTCTTCGCTCTTGTGAACAAGGTGCTAGTGGCAACGAGATATTAAGAAACTCAGTAAGTGTGTTCATTTTTTTCTGTTTTTCTGTGTTTAGCGTCTGCCTCTCTCTGGCAAACTGTTCATATATTCGTCACATATATATCGACTAGCCCAGCCTAAATGTGGAGTCTTCAATAAAAGCCTTATGCGATAGTGCTTCCCCCTAATACCAACATATCGTATATCTTTTTAACTCTTCATCACTGAACTTTAACTTAGTATGCGTTCTTAACGATATTTCTTAGAGTTCTTTATAGGATGTTGATTTTAATATGCCGAGGAAAATGGCCCAAGATGAGAAGAAGAAGAGAATAAAAGAAGGAAGAAAGCTCTTAAATACCATTGAAGATAGGAAGAAGAGCTGGATAGGACATATACTGAGAAGGACATGTTTGTCACCAGATGTACTGGAAGGAATGGTGGATGGAAACCGCAAAAGAGGAAGAAAGAAAAGAAAGATGATTGATGACCTGAAGGATGGAAGGAGTTACAGAGAGTTGAAGAGGAGAATAGAGGACAGAGAGAGATGGAGGCACCAAGGACCTGCGAAAGCAGACAACTGATGATGATGAGAAGTGAAGACACCCTCACCCGGGTGATTTTCTCCGGGACAAAACCACAAAATATGGTAATTTGGTATTCTAAGAACATAACTCAGTCTGACGCTGGATCAAATGTGGGCGAAGGCTGATTCTTTTAGCGACTCCTAGTTGGTTTAGTAAATGTTTTTTTGTATTCCACATGTGGCCCTAGCTCCTCCAAACATCGCAATGCCCCGCTTCCTCCCCGGAGGTTTAAGATGAGTCGATCAATCCGTCCATCTGGGGCAACCTTCCCCCACTTGGGCCACCTTCCCTACCACATCATCCCCATTGTGGCCCTCAACCACGACCACACACGAGAAAGTCCGCACACTCACGCGCGTCGAGCAACTCTCTCACGCTTCGCCTTCCCGGCATTCCCCCGTAACACACCTTCCCTCCCTCCCATCCTCTTCTTTACCTCCCTCCGCCATTCTAAACACACTCACTTCTACCCCCACCGACCCTCCTCCCCTCGTGTCGTATACCTCAACTCCTCCCCCTCCTCCTCCTCCCCAAAGAGCACTCCACCCTCCAAGCAACCAGGATGGAAAACCTCGCCCCCCCCCCCCCCCGCGTCTCTTCGAGAGTCCCTTTTCGGCCGCGACGCGAGAACACGGAACGACGAATGTGCGTTCGTGTGCACCTCTCTCCTGCTTTTCTGCTCTCTTGTCGGAATCGACGACTTCAGAGCCCTCCGGCGTCAAGCGAAGAAAGCATGTCCATCCGATGCCATGGCTCTCGATCGCTCGTCCTCCTCTCCTGTCCCCACCCTCTCTCTCTCTCTCTCAATAATATATACATATAAGTTGACGAAGGATCACTTGAGTGACGACGTATGAGTATATAAATGCCGTAAGGGGGCAGACAAAGAACATAGAGACACGAAAGAAAAAATACTCACACAAAAGCTCCTGATATTTCGACGATGAAGCCCTACTCATTTTCAGAGTAGTTTATATATATCTTATATTCTATTCTATTTCTGATTACATTATACTTATATAATATAGAGAGAGAGAGAGAGAGAGAGATCTCTCCCTCTCTTTCCGACTTCTAGTCCGCTCGCACTTGGGTGCACTGCCGCCTTCATTGATTCATTGGATCCCCTCTCGGCCCCTGCTGCCGCATTAACTTGCCTTCCGTGACTTTTCACCAATAAAAGAGTACTCCATCTCCATCCATCCATCCATAGTGACTCCATCCATCTAGAATCACTATTCCTCGAGATAATGTCAAAATCTCTGCGGTTATCACTAAACTCTGTCGTTAACAGAACGATGATTTTTTTCAGGGGGCAACTATAATTTTTTCTCTGATCTCTTTGCCCTCAACTCCAACCCCTATAATTAACGACTTTCACTGTTAGTGATTCCCTTCCTCAACTCATCACTCAAGGGTAGATGATGGTGATGTTTTAGAATAATGCTCACTAAAATATTAGCCTCCACTTAGTTGAACAATTGCATGATTTACATTTTTTTTAAATTTCTTATTTCTTCCGAAATATTTGTTGGTAATTTGTTTAATTCAACAATTTAAACTTTTTCGGTATATTGTGATTGTTGAGAGCATTTTCATACCCTTTTTTTTAGCCTCTGCATAAATTGGTCCTGCATTTTAACGTGTCCATGTCCCATACAAATTATGTTTTTTGAATGCTATAAAAATTATCGCTTTTGGTGTAATATTGACATCTCGCAGTGGGAAACTGAAACTGTTGTTGCAATCGTTAATACGACTCTCTTTACTATAATTTTGACTAAGGTGATAATGTAAGAAAAATGAACTATTTTGGGATATCAGGAAGCTTTTCCCAACGGTTTCCTGTATCTTTTGAGCAAGTTCTCTTCATTCTAATTCGTGAGTAAACACTAGGACTCTATCCTATCACTGTCGTTTACTAGGCGCGCTAAAGCAGCCATTAAAATATCTTAAAGGTGGCATTTCCTTGCAGTTATTAATGATTTTTTGCTTAAGTTGCATGACACCAGTTTTAATATTTATTTTTATCCCGTATTCTAAGTGTATTTTCAGTTTTGTTTCTTAGGGGCGTAGCACCATTTCACGTCCAATCAAATAACACACCTTATTCTTCCACACGAGTCTAACATCTTTATTCTGTTGCCTCCCTACGAAGGAAGGAATATGCTCCGCCTTTCTCGCCCAATGCTAAATTCCCCGCGGCTATAATGAGGCCGCGGTGGGAGGCGGACAAACCCTTCTCCCGCCGAGTATTAACTGATGCCTCTCTTCATTTGTTCTTAGTGCTCTTCGGCTTGTGGGGGCAGGGCTGGGTTCACCCTTTCAACTCCCCCCCCCCCCTCCCGCGGGTGGATTGGAAGGGGGAGGGGGTGTGGAAGACGATGAGGGTGAACGTTGAAGGCGAGTTCGGAAGAAATGCCGATATTGAGCGTCTTAGGCGACGGAGCGAGCGAGATGGATGATCGGTGGCGAGAGGGGGAGGAAGGTCGGTCGGTCACAATCTCGTGTGCCCGTGGGGAACCTTCCGTTGGCCCTTCCGAGGAAATCGCTCTGCGTCTCAATACTCTGGTGGCCAGTTTCGATGAAAATTCCACATGTTCTCATTGTGCGCTCGACGACCCGGGCCTCTATATTTAGCAACCACGCGTGTCGAGCCCTACTCACGGCCCTGCCTCTTCATTGATATCCTCTGAAATCCTTATCCGAGGACCTTAACGTCCATAGCGTCGACGAACTCGGTGTGTGAAATCTTCAATCACTCTGATTTCCTCCAACCAGGCGTGGCGTGAGCTGTCATCTCGTTCCATCTTTCACTTAGGGAAAAATCACGGGAAGTTCTGTCTCGGAAGTTAAGGGGCTAGTCAAAGTAAATTCAAGATTGGGAGCTCGTGTCGTTAATGATACTGTGCTCGTTCCCTGATACCTAATCCAAAGCATTGTTATGAAAGTATCTGGGTTGCTGCATAACTCTTTCTCCTGCAGTCTACGCGTAGGTTCCAAGTGAGCTTTCTTTCGATGCTCTGTTTCTCGAACCATCGGACGACCTGCTTATTCTTCTATGAAAATCGCCTTTAAATTCACCGACACCTTTAGTCTATCCGTTTCCTCCATGGACCTTGCCATTGACTCAACCATTCAATATTTGCACAATCCATTCATTGCTCCCATTCATGTGATGCTCAATGTGTCTTTCCTCTCCGTCATAAGGTATTTACCGGCTCGTGGATGTACAATTATTTCTCTTTTAACTCGAATTAAACATGAGTTTCATCTTCGTATTTCACTATAAAGGTTTTAAAAAATACTCTCAAAAATCATTCCCAAAATTGTGAAAAACCTATAATCTCAGAAAAATCTCTAAGAAAAATCTCCTAAGAAATTTGGATGTTTTCACTGTTAAAACTTAGTTCTCTGATTGAAGGAGATTCAAAAACCAGAATTTAAAAAAATGAAAATGAGCTTGATGGAATTGTGTACATGTGAGCCATTAAGCAGGACAGCATTTGGAGTAACATGTTGCTCGTCTTGGGCCATTGTGGACGCTATGATAGAAATAAACATGGTTTTTTAATTCTAGAATTCAAAGATGGGGTGACATGTTTTGCGGAATTAGGTGGAATAAAATGACCTCTACACCCTTTAAGGTAGTCGTAATATCATGTTCATGGATTCACATAAGCCCATTACTCCTAAAAAGTTGTTCATTTTATTATCACCGCTCAGAAATAGTGCCGCAGCCGTTCCACTTTCAGTCGCTGCACATCCATTGTAAAGATGCCCATCGTGGGGCGGAGGAGCATCGTCGCCGGTCCCATGGGCCCCTTTGGTACATGACACCCTCCCCTCACACTCTGAGAGAGACCCAATCTCGTGGCAAATGATAGACGGGGCCTCGCAGCCAATGGAGCCGACGCTCACCCAATCGGAAGCCCGGATTGATTGGGTGATTGGCTTCTCCTCTCTGGAAGCCAAACAAGCCCGGCCGACTGAGTGCACACACATCCAAGTGAGGATCCGAGCCCGGGAGTTGATCTCCTGCCTGCACTGCCGCGAGCCACCTCCGCTCTCGCCTCCCCCCCTCCCCCGACACCCTGGCGCCCGCCCCCCTATGTCCCGCTTAGCGCCCCCCCCCCCTCAACCCCTCAGGGGCACCCCTTGACACCACCCTCCCCCCCCCTGATCAATGCCTCACCACCCATTCATCCGCGAAGGGATATGCCAGGGTAATGAGCGCCCGGGCCCTCGCTCCTTCGATGACGGGAAAGGATTATGTAAATGCCAATACAGAGTCAAAAGGGATGATAGCGTCGCTTCCACCCGCTCGCCCGTCCCACGCCCCGAGGGGACTGCATCTCGCGACTCCTCCTAATTTCCTCTCCCCTCACTCCCGTTATCCGCAACATCTTCCCTCCAACAGAAGGGATTTCTCATATCGGAGACTGAGGAGGACCCGGCGGGGAGAATATCCGAACCAAAGATCTCGCACCAAAATAAATTCCCCGACTCTTATTTTCTGTCTTTTCTTTCGGAGCGAGTCCTAGAAAATATGCTGCGGGGAATGGAACCAGTGTAAATGTGGCACAGTCCCTTCGTGCTCAACTTGAAATACTCCTATTAACGTGGCATTTTGGGGACTCCAATACCAATTGCTTTCATTGGCCTTTTCTCTTTGGAGACATAATTTGATAGAGTGAGTGCAACTTTGGCCCATTTAAGTTTAGACTTTAGGTAAAGAACGTTTTTTAGTCAATATGCTTATAGACCTAGATCTGTCATGAAGTTACCGAACGTCGAGTAAAAAATATAGACGAATCCTTTTTGTGCTCGAGAAATAAAATGAGACGTATAATCAATTGCATTGTTTCGTGTATTTGGAGGAAAATGTTTTAACGAGACTCTAAAACAGAGACAAATTATGTGCTACAGTTCATTATTCGTGGGCGACATTTTTCTTTGAATGATAATCATTTCTTTCGCTCAAAAACGCTTGCAGTGGGGTTATGCTGAACTAAGCAAAGAAGTGGAGAGTAGTGCTTATGTGTAAAAATAAGAGATGTCCGAATGTACCGTCCAACCGTAGATATGTACAAAATAGAAGCCGACGGTGAACATTCAAAGGATAAGATCCACTGCTACGCCATTACTCTTCTCCGTCTCCGACAAAAGCGATGGGCTTTACAAATATGCATGGCTTTACATCAGATAAAATGTCTCGTCCATGTCACTAGCCCAAGCGTCAATGATGAAAAATTAAATATATCAGTGAATAATTTCGCTTCGCGTGTCCTGACAGAGAAATAAAAGGTTTATCCGTCCCCGCGTCTTAAATGAGTATCTCTTGCGCGCAACAAAGGGTTATTTGGTCTCTCCCCGTCGGATCAATTTTTCCTCGCACATTTCCGCTGGTGACTAGATTTTTAACGAAGC
Source organism: Ceriagrion tenellum (assembly GCA_963169105.1). Taxonomy (NCBI): domain Eukaryota; kingdom Metazoa; phylum Arthropoda; class Insecta; order Odonata; family Coenagrionidae; genus Ceriagrion; species Ceriagrion tenellum. The sequence goes on from OY720633.1 coordinate 12,428,463, forward strand.
GACATTTCAGCCAGCAGGAAAACTTTTCAACAAGGCTCATCAGAAGAAAGAGGCCTCAGGAGCCATTAACTTGGAGGGAGGAGCGACTGACAAAATGCCATTTTTTAATTGCGGTTGTAATGGCCCAGTCAGTATCTGCAGAGAAAGGGAAGGAGGAGAGGAGTGCCCCAAGGCCTAATGGAATGAGCCGAAGCTTTTCCCTAGAATCCTTTCACGAAAATGCGACGGCGTGCGCATGCGCAATGATCCGATAATCAATATTAAAGACGAGAGATGTAGAAGCCCATTTGTGGATCTCATTCCCAAAGACTAATGAGCCGTGGATAGAGAGTGAGTGCATTCGGTTAATGGTGGGCCACCAACGGTCAATATCAATTCCTTTGCCTCGGAGAGCCGACTGTTCTCCAGCAAATTGCGAATATTCAATGAAAGTGTCCGAATATGAGGAACTATCGACTCGAAATGCAGTTCTCCAACGTACTCTCATGCATTTCCAATGATTGTATACCATTGATAGTGACGATTTTGTGCCGAAGAACACTCTGAAACTTAAATGATTGGCGTAAATCAGTGATTTGTATCATTATTACACAATTTGCAAATGATCCGTCGTTTCCTTCTAAGGATGGAGCTGGTAGTTTGTTACATAGATCTAGCTTCTGTTAATTTATGTTTTATTATTCAGCCCGATGAACTTTTAGACAATAGATTTATAATTATTACATTAAACGTGCATTTGAATTTTATCTCTCATACACCATTAATCCGTTGGACCCAAGAGTCCACCATTCTGCTCCTCTGATGCCTCTATCACTCATCATCTTACTTCCTTTTTTATTTTCAGTCACTGGAGTCAAATAATCATCGGCAAGCATTAAATTTTCAGCATCATTAGCTTCACTCTCCTTCATCCTGCTCGCACAAATGGTGTGTCATTCACCTGCTATTTAAGCGTAACAGACCACTCATCAGTTTTCCCGAAGAAACTTACATGAGGCCGCTTAAAAAAAAATAATGTGAAACATTGAAGCAATAGTTTTCAGCATATTTCTGCGAAAGTGCTCCTCCCTCCCAACCACTAAGGAGATTCATTTGACGCATCCAGCAATTGATAGCAGCGTTGAAAAGCACTCGCAAGGGCATGGAAGGAGAGGGCAAGGTTTACATTGTATGAAATGGTAACCGAAGCCACAAAACCAAAAATCACTAGTGTAATTTCTACATCTACATACTACTCTGCGAGCCGCCGCATGTGCTGGTGGCAGGGGATGGTAGGACATCAGCCGTGTTAAAGTGTAAAGGATAAGGTTTTGCGAGGTTTAATGGTGAAGTGGAACATGATGTCACCCTAGTTTTCGCTTGAAATTATTTCAGTACTTCCGGTCACAACGGAAAAGCGTATATTTCTCGCAATTGATATGGTGCATTAATGAATAGCTCCAAATATCCTAGCTTCAAATCACAATTTAACCAGTATTCCATTCATCTTATAAATTTAAGTTGCTTTAAAGTGACACGTTATTGATTGCATGGCAAATTCACCGAGAATTAACAGACTTTCTCATTGAGCTATTTATTTATTTTATAGTTTGCCCAACATCATAATTAAAGGGAAAACTTAATACGTACATACAAAATATATTAATATACACATGGATATACACAGCCCCAGTCATTATAATGTATTAATGTAATGTATACTGTACTACAGTATTTATTATATTTCTCACACATTCTATTTAATGGTGAATTTTTGGCGTAATCGTGTTTTACATTGTTTAAACAAAACAATTCTATTCACTGCAGTGTGTGTATTACTCATAGTTTCCAACATAATTTGGCATTTTGAGCTACTTTATTGATAATGATCATCAACTGCCTTCTGAATAGAGATTCGAATGATTTCTAATTATGATGGTTACTCACACGACTTGTCAGTGCCTCAAAGGGTCTCAAACAGGCCTCGATTTGTTTACATCTGTTCTAAAAAACCCCTACCCCGCCCATCTCCCCCAAAATAGCCATTACGGCCCCACTCTTGTGACCTTGCACGCTTCTTTCTGATCTTTTTTCGCCTCTTTGCACCCGCGGCAGGACCATCTTCACGAGCTACCAGCTGGAGGAACTAGAGAAGGCCTTCAAGGAAGCGCACTATCCGGACGTCTACGCTCGCGAAATGCTCTCCCTCAAGACGGACCTCCCCGAGGACCGGATACAGGTGAGTGCGATCAATCCCTCCCCTCTCTCCTTCCTTCCTTTCCCCCTACCACAGCCCCTACAAAGCGTGGGTTCTAGATTGGGGAAAGTGTGGAAAACGCAACCCAAACAAAAATATGTGGGCAAGAGGGTGAGAAAATATGTTTCAACGAGATCAGGACGGTGATGTCACTCTCTCGTGATTGTAGTGAAGTGAGATCGATTCATGTGATGGAATCACAGGTGACGTCTTATCTTTATATACATATAATTCTTCTGTAAGTGTGTATGTCACTGAACCCCTCCTAAACGGCTGGACCGATTTTGATGAAATTTTTTGTGTGTGTTTGAGTGGGTCCCTGGAGAGTTTAGATTTACAATTGGACCCGGTAGGTGGCGCTGGGATCGGGTTCTAGAAATTTTTTAAAAGACATTTTTTTTATATTTTAAAAAAGATTTTTCGCATGAGAACATATAACCCCAAAATTTTACCCTCCCACAACCCCCCGATATCTTTTTTTAATGAAAAAAAATCGTCAGTTCATGAATAATTGACCGTTATAACCTTCTGAGAAGTTGATGACTAATTGACAATCTAGGAATAATTTATAGTTATGCTTGTGTGCCATAGGTAACGCTGATGTCGAATTCTGTGGTATTTGACGTACGCATCAATACATGCGCAAGTCGCCGCACTTGTGTCGTAGCTTGGCGTTGTTTTGACATTTCAATTTATTTTCGCTGTATTTCGATATGCCATGTATCGCAATTGCGTGCATATCGAGTGTATTATTCATCGACAAAACGTATTGAAATAACGTTTTAAAATTATAAATGAAGCGTTCTTAAACGCATACATTGTGCAAATGGACTCAATGTAAAATGTCACTTAGTATATAGTTTATCGAAAATTCGAATATCGAAACGAGAATACAAAAAGTTTGCTGAACCCACTAATAGCATGCCAGCCAACGTTTGGGCAGGACAACGTCTGTGGGGTCCGCTAGTATAGCACTGAAATGCTTCAATTTAACCTCTCGTATATTAAAACACAAATATAAACCTCAGCCTTTTGCAAAAAAAGGACAAAATAGGTAGGGAGGTAAAATCTTGTTATCCAAGTGTCTTGTTGGAACGGGCGACCTCCAAAATAAACGACTTAACTTGGATTTCAAGGGATTAAGTCAAGGAACCACCATATTGTAGGTCACTTACGCGGGTGCTTACTTGTTTACTATCAGGATACTCGTCCATGTGGACGTATTCAGACGCCTGTATAGCCATTAGTTTTCGTTCTATTGCGAATATGTATCACTTGTAGACTATCTTCGACTTCTCCATCGGTAACACTGGGATAGTAACGTCAGTCCCATAACACTTCGTTCGCCATTTCCCCCCGCGCGCAATTTTACATCCCCAACTACGATTAAAGAGATCGGCATTAGTTGTACCGTCGCACAGTGGTCTAGAAAGCCCGATTTTCCGGACAAAAGTCGATTTCCGAACTTGTTCAAATGACTCCAAAATCATGTCCAATTGAAAGATAAAAGATCATTTCACAACGTACGACACTTTTTTCTCCTATGACGCAGTTATTTTCCGATATGTAGAGCTGAATTATGCCCTATTCATTCAAAATATCTTTTGTATGGCGCTGTTTTAATTACCTAATCATAGTAAGCCATACTGTGCGTTACCCTTCTTCTTATGGCGAGGTACTGATTTTTATTCATTTTTGCTTCAATTATTAAGCTAATGGCCTCGTCTGCAGTATATGGGAGCAAAGAATTCTTGTCTGATTTGTGAATATTCCATGCCCTATTAATATTTATTGGCTCTGCCATGGCTTCCGTGAATGACTTTTTCTACCAATTGGTTGTATGGCGTTCTGGAGGCCCCAGCGAAGTAACACAAATCGGCGAGGTATTAGGAAAAAGGCAGTTAAAGGCAAAAGATTTTTACACAATAACAAAATACAGATATTTTTCTTTCTACTATGCCATTGCCAAACAGGGTGGTAGTGGATGTTTTTTTTGTTCTGCTAACTTTGAACACACGAACAGAATTTACGTCTGAGACTAATTTAAGCTCTGTCATAAGGGACTTTAAGATTTTTATTACAAAATGAACGATATAAACTCATCAAACAAAAAGCAAAGATGCCATTTAAGCTCAGTTTACACTTTTAATAAAGCGCAGACTCATTCTGTGGATGGAACAAAAAAACATTTGAAATGTCATAAATTGAATTACGATGATTTTCCCTGAAATTCAGCTCTGTATATCGGATAATAACTAAGTCATAGGAGCTAAAAGGGTCGTACGTTGTGAAATGATTTTTTATCAATCCATTAGACATGATTTTGGAGTCATTTGAACAAGTTCGGAAAATCGACTTTTGTCCGGAAAATCGGGCTTTCTAGACCACTGTGCGTCACAGCAAGCGTGATTTTCGGGTCAAATCAAAATTATCTGATGGACAGGGTGTCCAGCACTCTGGAAAAACGGAAAGACCGAGAAATCTCAGGGAATTTTATTTTCACTGGAAATATCAGGGAAATCTCAGGGAAATATCGAATTGACTCTGGAATTTTCTGTGGTGTCAATACACAAAACAGCAACGGAAGCAATGTACCTTTTCCCAGCAAGTTGCCTAGTAAATTTCCCTTGCGTTGTCGCATCTTGCATTCCTGTAATCACATTGTTTTCTATGTAAGTTCATTGTATTCTTATTGGTCATAGTCTTGAAATCAGTGGCGTGAAGAACGTGCCTTTATCGGCAAGTTGCGAAGTCAAATTTCCCTTGCGTTGTCGCATTTAGGAAAAATGTCAATTCCTTCAGTTTTTTAACTTGTGAATTTTATATCAATACTATACATGGCAAAGTCTGGCAGCAATATAAACTTGTTCCTTGAGCACCAGCATGACAATGTTGAAATCTCAGAAAGGGTGGTGATGTGATTTCCTCTAAAACTATTTTTAAATTCTGTGTTTATTTTCCTCCAAATATGCAAGTTTAAAAATAATCCTTACGTTTAATCACTCAAAAAACATACCGAACATTCTCTTATGATTAACGAGAAAAATCATCATTTCCTGTGGAAAAATATAAATTGTCTGGAAAACCTGGAAATCTCAGGGAATTTTCAAATGCCCAGCTGCTGGACACCCTGGATGGAGGTGATCGGGACTAATGTCTTCCCGAATCGCCTCAGCTGTTGGCATTGGTCGGGGACACGTGGTTCGTAGTTTTCCAATCCATAGCTTTACCATGGGTGACGCCGTCCGCTCGCTCGCTCTCTTGTGGTGCGGGAGACGGATGGCGACCCACGGCCGCGTGGTGCGTCCTCGTGGTGCGCCGAGCGAGGTGAGAGTCGATGCGGTAGGGCGCTGGACCCCACGCGTCACCGCACCCGTTGGGACCACCTCTATTCGAGCGACGATTATCCTCGAGCGCATCCAATTGAGCGAAAATTACTCGGCGGTCCCCGCTGGCCCGAGCGCCCGCGTGTTTCACGGCGCGTCGTGCGATGAGAAAATTGATCTCGTCCGCATCAACCCGGCGCGTGATGGGCGCGCACGGTGATGCGCCGAAGTACCCTCGAGCACTTGAGAGAAAAACAGGGTGTTGATCCCTGCTAAAAAAATTCCTTAGGAGCTGTTCTGTAGAATGTAAGGAATTCTACAGAAATTTACTCTTTTTCTTCGGAAGTAGTTCCTTTTCTAAGTATCTGTACGGAACATGAGAGTCTGACACTGACATATGTTCTGTAGAGTTATTTTCTGCAGAGCAAAATAACTACTTATAAGCTGTTATGTACAACTTCTGCAACTCTACGAAAATACGTAAACTCTGCAGAACGTCCTAAGGAATTCTGCAGAACGTCGTAGAGAATTCCGTAAAATGGCGTTGCAATACTTTAAGGAATATCTATAGAACTTTTTAAGATATTCTGTAGAAGTATTTATATGGAAACTATAAGAATTTTTTACCTGGTATATTATTGATAAAGTTGCATTGGCAAAACCGTGGATGAATATCTGAGTCTTATCCATCGAAATTAATTTCGTTGGCAATACGAGCGTTCAACTTTAGTGCATATAAATAAACTAAGACCAATTTTTCAACTGCCTACAGCTAAGTTGCGCAATACTTCGTGTTCTATGCAACGAAAATGAAATTTATTTATAAGTATACTTCGCGGTATATGCATCATAAGAGACGTTGATAAAACTTTTTGTCTCTCTGACTTCAGAATGCCCGGATTCACGGGAAAACGACGCATGTGTCTTAACTGATAGCAATTGGCTCTCTCCTCATTTCACTCTTAATTAAAACACAGTTTAAGGAAGTTCATTTTAAACCAAGAATAAACAGAAACTTTTGAAAATCGTCCGTTTGGGAGTATTCGACATGAAATCTATGCAATATCGCCTGTATCATTATCGAACTATACAGCAATGAATGAGAGCATAATTTACACCCTAAAGTTATTCAGTAAGAGGAAAGAGAGAGATGGAATCAAAGGTTGGCTCTCAAAGTCAGACATTCGCCTTGCAATTGGCCAGGATAGAGGGGTCACAATCGTATTTCGGGGAACTCGAGAGACGGGCTTGTTCTTGCTTCGCTTCTAGGGAAGGCTGCGATCTTCAGAAGGATGATGGCTCAATCGGGGGGTGGATTCCTAAAGCCCCCCACCCCACCTCCTTCTCCCGCTCAGTCTCATCCAAATCCACCCACCCCTCAGCTCGAACCCTTCGACGAACGTACTCCTCCTCCTTCCACTTCCCATCCACACCAACCACCCTCGAACGCCTCCCGTTTCTCCTTTTTTTTATTTCTTCCCACTCCCATTTTCCCTCAGCCTCTCATCGCCTTACACAGATAAACGCGTCTGCACTCTGGAGTCTCCTAATTCACGTCGAGGACGACACAATTGGAGGTATTAAAAGCGGGATTCCTGCAGTGTTCTCTCCGCGTGGGGAGAGTGGAGCCATTCTCCGAGAGAGTCCTCGTCCGTCCCCGCCGTGTGCTGCGGTGACAGAGGGGGGAAGGGGGCTCCCCGAAATACGTTCGAAAGGAGATGGGACGTAATGTGCATAATATTCGCTTTTGCGGGGAGTGTGAGTGAGAGAGGGGTGGGGTGGGGTGGTCACAGGGGAGCTCGGTTCGACGACGCTGAAGGGGGAGGAGGAGGAGAAGAAGTTGAAGTGGGGTGGGGTGGGCGTAGGAGCGGGAGGGAGAGAATCCCTCCCCCGGTGGTGTCGCCGCGGGGGCGCAGGTGTGTGGCGAGGGCGGGTGGGGTGGTTGCTAGGCGACGATGGGTCCATTGCGTCATCGGAGGGGGTGAGAGACGGCCGCGAGAACGGACGAAGGCCCCCGGGTGCCCCACCCACCACTCCCGCGACCCCCACCACCGCCGGCCGTCTCCTCGGCCCCTCCCCCTCCGTCCCACCATATCCTTCACCCCAACCCCTTCGGCAGACACCTACTAGTAGGCACCCTTCTCTCTCCTTCACAACACCCTCGCCCTACGGAAGTGACACTCTTTGACGCGTCTTCCGTCTCCTGTGACCGGATCCTCGAGAACGACAAGCGTGAGTCTTTGAACACATTCGCGCATTAATGATGCAATTATCCATATGATTAGGAATCACTTGTGACAAATTGACCATGTGATCTGGTAGTAATATGCATGTATACATAAGAAGGTGGTGCGATGAGACATCTCCATGATAAAAATAGGCAAAGATATTTCAGCAAACAGTTAACTCCCCTTTGAGTCTCATCTGGCTTAAGCACTTGACATGATTCGGGAGTGCAGGGAAGACAATTCACTCCCAGACCTCCCCTTCACATCCCTCTCTGATCAAAAAGGAGAAGCTCCCGCGGATAGTTCTCTGTTTTGGAGGCTCAATTTTGTATGCATGGTCCTTAGTGGAAAAGATGCCTCAATTTATGCCTCAGATGTCCGCCTAGGCAATTTCTCCTCGTACGCTTTAAACACATTCTGTATCCCATTGATAGAGTCCCGTCTTAATTTTAACTGCAAATCTCCTTCAAAACCATCTAAATCTTTGTTCCACTCGAGTAACTCTTCTCGTAATGATAGAGGGGTATAATTACACTTTTTCTCCACATCCTAGACAATATTTTTCAATTTATATAACCCTGTGAAGGTGGTAACTACCTACAGCCTCTTTAGGTATTCGAGGCAAAAATTATTATAAACTGAGATAAGAATAATCTTAGTAAAATCTTCGAATTATTCAAATATTCGACATGTTTCAAAGGGAAAATTGAAAATGGAGAAAAAAGGGAAAATTGAAAGGAAAGCTCAAATTTTGAGCTCGAAAAGTTTCTTTTTCAATGATTACCTCTTTGCTGATATTAACTGTTAATTATGGAGATAAAGAACGCCTTCCTGTGGTAGCTTAGATGTCGCTAAAATCTAGTGCTTCACTTTTGAGTTTTTAACTACGAAGCAATTCCTTCATCCTGCGAGATATCAAGTCGTTCGTGAATGAGCGGAAGCATCAAGGAGATTTTTACTTTGGGCTAGTGGTACGACTGAGGTCATTTTTTCCATCCGTGTTAGGAATTACTTAATAGTGGTAGTAAGTGAAAGACATTACATTTTAATCGACACTCTTTGGCTTATTCATTTCAGTTGTTGATTGAACTCCTGACTTATCGATGTCAGTTAGAGCGCAATCTTATGAAACGTACATAACATTGTTTCCTTTGGGGTTTGTTTATGACTTTCCCCTCGATTTTTCCGGTCTTCAGAGCGCGTATGGCTCCTGAGATGGAAAGAGTTTTGCTGGTTGAAACGAATTTAAAACTGCTAATGACAAGCCAACTAACAAGCGCGGTGAACCAACGGTCAATCGAGAGAGAAATTTTCTATAGGACATTTATTTTCTTCTCGAAAATAAATCACTAGACTTTTTCTTTAGGAGTGGTATTGCTTTACCGAAGTTTAGATGAATTTTACTGTTACTTATGGCATTAACATGTTCGGCATATGGGATGCAAAAGTGCAGTGTTCCTGCTACAAGATGATTTGCGTTCAAAATTAGGTAAGGTGATAGGGAAAAAAATAAAATAGTTCAACAGAGAGGAGCAATCTCATTTAATTTAATGATTTGTATACTTGGAGATGAAACTATTAATCGTTTAAGCACTCTATAACCGCTGTTGAAAAATGTATCCCTATTCTTTGGCAATCAGTTTGCTTGCGCGATCACCGGCAAACTGCAAAATGTTTCATTTCCGTTTCAAACCTCTTGTTCTGCTTGACACATAATTAGGCCACGCTGGCCAGCGTCGGCGTGTTAAATAAATTATCGTCGGCTTTCACTCCTTGTCTCGTCCTTCCATTTCCGCCGGCGTACGGGACGTTTTGATGCGTGACTCGCACGTCGTCATCAGGGTTACTGATGCCGTTTGTTACCAGTTGAAAGTGTAATTTGTGGGTCAAGCGTCGAAAGAGCGTCGGCAGATATGTATGCGCTGGCCCTGAATGGAACCCGAGAGGAATTTGCCTTCCAGATTCACCGCGGAAGCACGAGATTTCACCTTGTGATAGTCACTCCTTTTTCTCCTCCTCTGGCTTGGAGATTGTTATTTTAGCCGCTCCCTTCCGCCTCTAGCTTCTTGAAAAAAGTATCGCGGTCAATAAAATGTGGAAACCAAACTTGTCTCTCCCGAACTCCGTAATATGTTCTGCGTGACTGATTACCAGTGGAAATTTCATCTGAGCTACGAGCGAAATGAGAGCACACCGCAATCAACGAAATAAAGTCCATTAAATGCGATTTCTCAATATAGGAACTCCATCCACATCTGCTGTGTTACCAAATGTACTACGGGACAACATGAATTTGTTTTTCATCTTAAGGCACATATTACTCACTATACCATCTACCTTTTCTAAGAAGAAACGAAATGTGAAAAGATTCATTATCCCAGGATAAGTAGATAGCAAGAACCCTGTGAAAATATAGCTCGTTATTCCATTATATTTTTAGTTGAAGTTGCACTTCTAATTCATTTAGAATTACTTAGGCTAAGGGATTTTTACGCAATATTCTACCGCTAACCTGCTAAATACGTCGCTTATCGCTAAGCGACAGCTCGAAGCGACGCATTCCCTTCTCTTCGGGGTCCGCTGCGAAAGGCCGTTAGGCGTCCACTCGTGGGAGAATTGCCCGGCGAGTGACCGCTCGATCGCGGCGCGGCGTGTCCCTCGGTTAGCCCGGGTGCTCTCGCGTCCACTCCGTCCGTCCGAGCTCCTTCGCCCCCAGGGGTGGGCAGCATCTCGTCCAGACCCTCTAAGGACGTCGCCCTATCCCCGGGCGACGTCCTTAGAGAGTCGACGGGTTAGATAAATACAATTTGCCCTGGGGATCATGCGACGAATTGCTTGATCTGAATTGTGTCTCTTAAAAACCATTTGTAAATTATTTGAACCACAGCACTGAAGGACAATTTTTCTATAAATATTTTGTTACATTTCCTTCCATATATATAATTGTTTAAATGTGGCATTTCTACAGCGTCTAACCTTCAGTGATTGAAGACGTTTTCAAGCCCCTGTTTTTATATCGGTACCCAAAATCCTCTAAGTAAATCGAGAACCAAATCGAAGATAAATGTTTGAACTTTAACCTAATTCAGTGAGACGGCTGGCATTTATTATTTAATCTTGCTATATCAGAGAGCGTATTCGCTCAAAATTTGTGAATGGATTTTGAATAGCCTATTTGCACTATCAATCAAGCTGATATCGAGAATTAAATTCTTGATTGATTTCCCCGATTTACACTCACACTATAATTTAAGCTTTAAACTCATCAAATCCCTGCATATCTTTTGCAAATAATTTGATGGTTATTTCTAGACTGACAGGCCACTAATCTGAGCTCAAACAATTTGAAAACAAGGAGTTTTAAATAATAATTTACTAACCGTTATTTCGTTGATAAACGTACAACATAGCAAGAGTTTCCATATCATAAAAGAAACAATGGTGCATATTCCGCACTTTCATTTTCGTCGCCGACCATGACTTCAGCACATTATGCCATCATCAGGGTGCATTGCTCCGAATGCCTCATCCTTTTGTACATTTTACAAAGTGGTCTCGATATCAGGTGAGGACAAGAGAAAGGGGGTGGGAGCGAGGATAGCAAGTGATGATTGCAACAGATAGGTTTGGGGGGAAGAAAGGAAGACGAAGGGAGGATATGGGAAAGGTTGAGGGAGGGGTGTGGCACCAGGAGAGTGTTTGGCATTGGGTGAGGGGCACAGTCCGTATGTCACAGGCTGGGAAGTTTGAGAGGTGAATGAGCATCAACAATATCATTACATGATTGAGATTCGCTGTTACATAATTCTAACTGTTCGGAAAAGTCTAATTTGTAACCTTTGGAGATACAATGTAGGACTTCAATGTCAAAAATCACTAAAATGGCTAAAATTACACAAATTCTTGGAAAAACATGATGTATCCTTATTATTTATGTAATAAAGTCAATGCTCTTTCCCCCTCCTGTGGGTGAAAGGGCATCGACTTTGTTACCCCCTGTTATCTATTACTGATCCCCATTCACCTCTCCTAAACCTCAAACTTCCCAGCCTGTGACATACAGACTGTGCCCCTCACCCAATGCCAAACACTCTCCTGGTGCCACACCCGTCCCTCAACCTTTCCCATATCCTCCCTTCGTCTTCCTTTCTTCCCCCCCAACATATCTGTTCCAATCATCACTTGCTATCCTCGCTCCCACCCCCTTTCCCTTCTCCTCACCACCCCCTTTTGTAAAATGTACAAAAGGATGAGGCATTCGGAGCAATGCACCCTGATGATGGCATAATGTGCTGAAGTCATGGTCGGCGACGAAAATGAAAGTGCGGAATATGCACCATTGTTTCTTTTATGATATGGAAACTCTTGCTATGTTGTACGTTTATCAACGAAATAACGGTTAGTAAATCATTATTTAAAACTCCTTGTTTTCAAATTTTTTGAGCTCAGATTAGTGGCCTGTCAGTCTAGAAATAACCATCGTATTATTTGCTAATGGTATACAGGGATTTGATGAGTTTAAAGCTGAAATTCTAGTGAGAGTATAAATAGGGGAAATCAATCAAGAATTTAATACTCGATATCAGCTTCATTAATTGTGTAAAAAGGCTATTCAAAATCATTATCACTTCTAGCTCTAGACCTCTAGGAGTAAGTTATGGCCTCTACGAATGACTTGCCATAAAAAATCTTATAAATGGATCGGAACATCAGTGATTGTCTTGATATTGGAAGTTATAGGAGAAAGCAACGCTTGAAAGCAAATATCTACCTTATCAATGGCAGTTCAGTGACGAGGCAATTCCCCAATAAGAGCTTACTGATTTCAAGACAAAGAGTCACGAGTGGATATGTACCTTTGATAGAGTTCATTTTTTTTACCTCAAATTAGATGAAATGCTGCTACTCAATAACAGAGGCGTCTTCACTTCGGCTCCAAAACGTTTGTAATTTCTATGCTGGTATTCTGTCTTTCAATAATCGCGAAAAACCAAAAAAAGTACGTAATATTTTAATGAATAAGTTTCTCGTGTTGCGGAATAAACTGGTCCTCATTTAAATGTGGTAAAGATATACTGTAGGAAATATTCTTGGCTGGAAATGTCATGAGAGACAATCATATTATATTTTGTCTTTCCGCAGAATTTGAGTTTGTTTTCCATACATTTGCCGTTGTTCTGCAACAATTGGCCGTTAACTATAGCTATCGCTATTTATCAATCATCCGGTGCGGGAAAGTTTTTTTGTAACGCTTATGTAGTTTTCTGACTTCTTGTAAATTCATACTGGCAATGCGTGGCGTTTGCTTTTTCAGTAATTTTCTTTAACTTAAAAACTGCACCATCAATCCTTCTACCCTAAGTGTGGCTCCTATCTCAGGTTTCAGGCGTCTCGCTTAAAATAATTGCACTAATTAATAATATTTCCACGCACTGGCCCATCCGTTCAGATCGAATGAGCAGATCAATGCAGTACATCATCTCACTATCCCAATCTATTCTTACCTTGTTTTTTTTTGAGTAAGCGGGCCTTGAATATTCCAGAAATTTGAATCATGGCCATGCACCATTTCGATTGGTGCTCTCTTTCTCTCTCTTTCATCCTTCTCATGGTGCCTTCTCGATTCCATGCACCAACTGCGTACTCCTAGTGGTCTCCCCCACCGCTCCTCGTCTCTCGATTGTTTTCAGAGACAACATTCGAGAGTACTTGTACTCCTCCGCCCGCCCTCCCTCCAATCCACTGGGCCCTTCACCCATATCGCTGAAACCTCCATCAATCAAGAGAAAGTGAGTCCATTGCACTTTCAAAAGCTGTGTTCTTTCTGTTATCTCTTGCCTACGGTGTATTTATAAATTCTTACTAGAGAAATCCCTTGGCAGCGACTGTGGGAGCTAATTATATGAGATATGATGATATGATCACGCCCTCTTGCACAGATTACATGCGTTAGCAATTGAAAACCACAATTGAAACCAAAATATTCGATCATTTCGCGAATATATTTTGAACTAGCACAATATATTAGCGACCCAAGATTTAATTATTTGGGATTATCTCATTTTGACTTCATTTAACTCACCTGTTCGCTAATAACTCCAAAATGAAGGAGGTAAGAAAAATATTTCTTTCTTTTTTTCAGTCCATCTCCTTGAAGTTTGTACTCCTTATTCACGGTTTTATGTAAACATGGCATTTATAATCGGTTGAGGAATATCATTTTTCCTCGTGTTACCCCATTCGTGCGTTTATCACCAAGTAATTTCAATTTTCGGAAAAATAGATGGAATGGTAGAACTTTGGGTAATGGTAGGGTATTATCATTTCGCCAGTTTTTGTCCGATGGTCTCCAAATTTAGGATTTTTCACTTATTTCACATTCTAAATAATACTAGATATGAACGAGAGCGCTGAGACAACAATTAAAATATGATAAATACGGTACTTATCTTGATTAGGGATGGAAACCTCGTTCGCTATGGCAGCCATAACAGACGACAATAGACGATCGAATGAACTAGCGGCTAGGCGACATAAATAAGTTAGTTGCACTACTAACTATAAACAAGTGGTAAGTTTAATTTTGAGTTAGAAAACAAATTAATTATGAATGTTTGTTGTTCACAAATGATGCTAATTTCAATCTTTGAATTTCTTTTCCTTTCAACAGTATTAAATATGCAAAGTTTTTCCCTCCTAAATGAAACAAAATAATTTAAAACAAAAGGGGGAATATTTATAGATCGATCGTCTATTGTCGCCTGCTATGGCTGCCGTAGCGAATGAAGTACCCATCCCTAATCAAGATAAGTACCGTATTTATCATATTTTAATTGTTGTTGCAGCCCTCCCATCCATATCTAGTATTGTTTAGAATGTGAAATAAGAGATAAATCCTAAATTTGGTGATCATCGGACAAAAACTGGCGAAATGATAATACCCTACTATAACCGAACTTCGTATCTCATATTAGGTCGAGGACCCGTTTTCACGTGGGCATTTTGCAGATAAATGAAATGACAATTATGTCATTTTTACGGTGTAGCCACACTCAAGCAGGAGCTGGATTATCTCGCCCTATTCTGTGAAAAGAGGAAGGAAAATCGCCGGAAGATGAGTTTGATGGGAGGCCGCTGTCAGAACGGCTCCTTTGTTGTTGGCGTGAGGCGGGCCTTTGAGACGATAGGAGGCTGTCGTGCGGTGGCGGAGGAGGACAAGGGGACGGGGGAGCGGGGGGGGGGGCGAAGGAAGGAGCGGGCCTGGCGTGCGGCGGCGGCAGACGAAGCGCCGTACATGGTCTCTCTGGTGGCATCCGCGTCGGCAGTTGAAAGCGCCCGAGGTGGGGGTCGGTCGGGTGGGACGAGAGCCGAGAGAGTCGCCCGGAAAAATGGCCTCCGCATTATTAACCGCGGCCGTAATTACTGTGGGCTCCACAAAACTAATGAATCTGAAATCTCGAGAAGGTTATTGAGCCCACGCCTCGAAAGGAAGAGATACGTTTCGCAATTTCCAGTGGAAAAGCTGGATGAAGACTGATTCCCCAGCTCCCTCAGGCCTCGAGTTCACCCCCAAAGGTGAAGTTAATTCATCAAATTGGGGGAAGAAATTTTTTTTAATGCAATAGGTAAATTAGGCATTTTTCAGATCACATTGGAACATAATAAGCCGTGAAGAAGATCCTTAATGAGGCTAAGAGAGCGCCTAAATCATTACGATTTAAATATCGTTTAGTGGGCTTAGCTAATGTGTTTTGGAAATGCCTAAGAAAAGACGTACTTAAACACCTCGATTAAAAATTTCGAGCTATAAAATAGGATCTTTTCTCTCAAAATGAGACGCAAAAATTTCATAGAACGCGCAGAATTAACGCTTTTGTTTTTTTTCAGAAAACTATTTTTTTAAGCAACAGGCGTTTTCGTAGCTAATGCAATATTTGGTTAGTATCCAAATATAACAGTGGAGATGTTTCAAAACTCCATAATTATTTCCATCATTTGAGCTCTTTGAAATTGCTTTTGCCATACATTACGTCCACCACTCATTCATTTGCAATTCAATTGGGAAGCAAAAGAAGAGGCAATTTAAGAGCTTCTTTCGAGGAAGTCCAAGGATGAAATGAATAATTACTTCATGAAATTTTCTCTATGATTTTTATTGGAAAGACTTTTGAAACTTTGTCGTCGTTACAATAGAACTGAAGGTGATATACAGTGTCGAAACCTGGAACGTTTATCTAATGGTTAATAACTGGAATTCAGAATGCAGAAATTGGGATATGCCGATCAGCGCATCATTGAAGAATGTCGGCCTGGTAGTATTTTTGGTAACTTTTGAGTCATTGAGTAAATAATAGCGTCAATAGTAATTTATTTAACTTCTTGGATAGTAATATTGCCCTGGATTTCCTGAGTTGCAAAAGATTTCACGCAACGCCATCATATAATAGGTTCATGTGCAGGTTTTTATCTATCGTCATTGTTTAAAGAGCTCTTTTGACAAAAAAATGAATCGATTGAAACTTGCCAAGTTTGAATACAAATCAGAGCGCTCGTTAATTAACACGAACGAAAAAATATTTAGTATACAAATGCAAAAGTGCCATATGTGAAAGAAATTGGCAGAATTTTAGCGGAGACAATTAAATGACGAATTATACGGGCAGTGGAGGGGCAATAAGCAATAATTTATCATGTGAGAAAGAAGGGACATAGAGTTAACGAGGCTGAGGCCATTGGGAAATGGAGTATATCGACCATACGGTTTTTATGCCCTTTTTTCCAGTCATGGATCAGAGAGAAAATTGCATTGAAAACAGACAATTTATATTTACATCCGAATCCGTGGACATTCCATTGTCGCTGGATAGCTAGATATGTAGCTAAGAGTATGATGAATTCCTAATTTATAAATTATTATGATTAATGGAATTTTTTAAAGACGGTTATCAATGCCACTATGAGCGTTCGATGATCTCTCGAGATCGTCCCCTCTCTTCCGAAGTGACTAGCGTGGGTTTCATGCGCTCCACCCGCTGAGTTTGATCTTTAAAAGGCAGAGGTCGAGGCGATTTGGGATCCGAGTCGAACCCGGCACGATAGAAGAAGAAGAAGCGCCTACTCGCATTAGGGATACCCGGGGAGGTGGTTCCTAGTAAATCAATTCAACCCGCTTATCCCACCGGGGAGGAAGGTAAAGGAAGAGGAGGGTGGTAAACCGCCGGCACCCGACTGCAAAAAAAAGCAGCCGGGCACGCCTGCAAAACTTGGGATTTGATTGCTCAAGAAGCGATCAGCCAAACATACAAATTGAGTGACTCTTTACGCCCCTTTGAGCCAGAAGCAAGAGTCCCGTTAGTCACGGGAAAAGCGGCACCCCGATTCAGGCGCGTTCCCTCGGGAACGCGACAAAATACCGGCAGTCTCCTCCGGAATCAAGAGATTGCGCCACGTCAAGGAGGGGTTGGCGGATGAGACGCGCTTACGAAATCAGGCTCCAACCGTACATACAGCAGCAATCTTTCCCGAAGACGCAGTGGACGTCTCTTTGCAATGTACCCGGCACGATAGTGGGGCTTGCTGTCGGCCTTACCACCGCCATCACGCGCGCTCAACCCTCTCCCGGGAGATACTCGAAAAAAAAAATCAGGCGCCGATCTGATGCTCAACTGTTAGGCGCTCTGCATACGGGAAGACTTAAACTCAACTAGAGTTGAGCAGGTTTGTGATACGATTATAGTTGCAGTTGCGTTGCTAATATCCGCACACGTGCGCGACTTGAGTTGAGTTGAGACAGAGACAGACTAAAGCTTTTTTGTTCATGAAATGTTGTGTATTGTGCATAAAATAATGATAAACAATGGATAGCAGTGGTAAAAAAGAAGTCCTTGTGGCTTATAGGAGATTAAGAAAGCGGAGAGGGCGTAAGGTGTATTGGTACATCCTTATATAGAAACTAATATTCAGCGTAGGCTGCGTGTGCTAATATGTTAAATTGCGTGTGATAACATGTTCAAAATTATGTAACTTTTCAATTACCTCTCATGTTTACCTTGTTCGCCACCTCGTTCCATGCCTTTTCCGTCCCATCCCGTCTTGAATATCCAGGTAAAGTGTGATTATACAACACTGGATGTTTTTCCGCTTCTTGTACAAACTCTATATTTGCCAACTGATAACCCATTTTCAATAAAATACCATGAACAGCTACAGACAACAGTCTACAAGTTGATCAAATAGGCAACTGAAGTCGAGACGCGACCGGCATGCAACTGGGACGCGACTGGTTGTCGACGCGTCGAGTCGGAGTTGCGCCGTGCGCAGTGACAACATTGGTCGAGTCAACAGACGACTCGGTTGCTCAACTCGTTTACAACCACAGTCGGGTTTCAGTCTTTCCGTGTGCGCCTTATGCGAAGAATCGCTCGGGGCGAGAACGCGGGTGGCCGGCGCGCGGTCCGAGCCTCCGCCCTCCCACGTTGCCTCGGCCGCCGCTGCGGCAGTGGTGCTCGCCTCACCATTATGTGGGGAGGAGGAGGAGAAGGAGTCGCATTAGGAGTGGGGGGCATGCGATGAAGAGATGAAGTGGGAAAAGAGAGCGACTAAGAGGAGATTTATGGGAGGAGCAAAATGACTGAACCAGTAAGTGGCCGCTCTTGACGTCCCCGCCCCGGAGGTTGGGAGGGGGGGAGGGGGAAAAGGGGGAAATAACCACTACTACACACCGTGCCCACACCTCTCCTCACCGCTGCCCTCCTCCCGACCCTTCCTTACCCCCCCGCCCCTCTGTGGCCACTCCTCGATCGAGAGAGACAAAAACAACCCTGAAACCCCCCCTTCCTATCACTGCGAACACCACCGCAGTGGCGCTGGGCAGAAATGATTCGCCTAAAGTTCTGTATTAGGAGAGTATGGTCAACATCGTCGTCTGCTAGCGCGTCCGCCATTTTCGGCTACCGGGGCCGGGAGATTTTTATGCATATACAATGACGGAAAATAGATATTTTCGTCCATGAGGATGAATGCTACTTTTTAGGAATATGATAATGCGTTGTGAGAAGATGGTCGGCAATGATTATTTCAATAAATAATTGACTAGCGGTATATCAACGGCATATAAGCGGTTTCAAACGAGCTACAGAATTAGCATTCCAGAGATTTCTGCTAGACGCCCGTATGTTCCAGCATGAAGGACGTTAAGTTTGATAGTTTTAATAATATTTTATATTTTTAGGGTAGACAAATAGCAGTTGTATGGTAATTATTTAGCTCTAACTTACACACTGTTATTGACTCGAAGCTCTTCACTCTCACGTAAATTCAGTGTTCTCGCTTATGATTGCAAAGGCCGCTTTACATGGTACATTTTATTTTACAAACGAATTTATGAGCTCTTGCATGAGGAAAATTGTAGGTACCGTGTAAAGCGGCAAATTGTATGGTTGTCTGAATGACTTGGTATGAATGAATGGTAATACAGAACTTAAGGTTCGTCTCCCTTTCGGCAACGGGGATTGGCCGATGGGGAACCTTGTTCCGGATTCCGACTCTCCTTCCCCGCGGGCAAGAACTTAATGATACGGTTAATCCTTTGTGGCACCCGCTGCCTCCTCGGGCTTAGAGCTAAGACTTTCTCGTCGAAGGAACTAGTTTTAAAGGAAGAGATGAGTGTTAGTTGAGGGCTAGAGGGGAAAATCGAGGAGAGGGATTGTATCTGGGGAATTGGATCGGCACAGATTTGGCTGTGCCACATTTTGGCGTAGAATTTTTGTGTTTCGCTCTGACTTGCGTCTTTGGTCATCACAACGAACACAACAAACGTCTTCAGAGTGAATCGTTTATCTCATTCCATCCACCCTGTTGCAGAATCATTGAGGCACATCCGTTACGACCAATGATCCAGGCCGCTGGCTAACCCAAACACTACATTTTCATTTTTGTCGACAGGAAAACAGGGAATTCTTTGCTATACTCTCTTTCTCGATAAGTTTCGATAAACATCTATCAAATTTAAATCTCCTTTAACGATTATTTCACTGAAATTACCCGACTTCAAAAGAATATTTCAATCACAAGAGTATCTCCGGCAAAAAGAAGACCATTTTCACGATTTTAAATTTGGTGATTTAAAGGTGATAAAGGTGATTTTAAAATTGAATCGCACCTGGTGTTTGCAAGAACTGTAATAGGTAAAATATCTAGACAAAAGGAGAAAGGCAAATTATAGATTAATGCCTCACCGAAAGAGTTCGATGTAGAACGAAAGTAGAACATCGAATATTTCTATGTTCTACTTTCGATGATGGTGAAAATATTTTGAAAGACAAAGTCAAAGCATTCGTTACATCGGAACTGTCATGGGTAAATATTCTAAGGCCCAGTTTTGCTATTTCCTTGTAAATTTTAACAGCAAGATGAATGAGCGTTTTCGTAAAACTTTTGTTAACTGAGAGTTTTTGGTTTTGCGTATTGCTTTTGATTGTCAGTTGGCTTATGTGAGCGTCATCGTTGGGTAAAAAAATATTTTCTAAATTTCAGTCTTATTTGTGGCGTTTATTTATCTTACTACCTATTCGCTGAATTTTCATTAGTAGAGATGGTCATTTTTAGCCATAGTTTTTTAGCCATATTTTTAGCCATATTTTTATCGTGAAATAAATGTGACTGTATTAGTCGACTTCCTCCTATTGAGGATTCTAACAACTTGAACTTATATTTGGTTCATCGTAGCTGGATTATGTTGCCACTTTATTCCATTACATACCTCATTGGCTTTACCGACTGGATTGTTTATTATGGACGATGTACCCTATATCAAACGTCAGCCCTACTCTTTAATCCAATAAGTTAATAAACTACTCTGTTTATTCTGAAGGACGATGGAAGAAACGTCAAACACCGTTTGAATTCAAGGAAGTTTATCCTGGACGTCAATTGAAAGCAATCAATAAGATACTGATTGATGCGACCTTGTCAGGGTTTAAGGAGTGGTTTTTTTTATCTTCAATGGTTACCTGAGCATTGAAATCACTCACGTCCAGGTTGTCACGAAGAGTGTTGATTTGTCCCCTTTACAACATGTGCAGCACTGACAAACGCGACCCATTAAGAAGCTGCATCGTCGAGAAGAGACGCATAAGAATACCAATTGCCATTCATGACTTCACCACACAAAGAGCTGAACACTAATCCACGTAAGCTCATCAATTTTTAGCTCCTATCTGCTGCACATTCTTTTATTTCCCAGGTCCCTGCCTTTTACTTTTCAATGGCACGGGTCCCGACTTCCCTTCCTAGTACCTCCATGTGTCAGTGAGCGTGACGCGACCAGATTGAGAAAACCGCCGGAATACCCAGAACTTCCAGAAATCTTCGCGAAGAAACGCGCAGGTAGAAGAGGCTGGGGAGGCGGGTGAGGCGAGCGAAAGCGGTGGCGGTGGTGGGGGAGCGGAGGGGGAGTGAGAGGGGGAGTGGGGTCTATGGAGGAGATCACGGCATCTCAGCGGGGCGTGCATGAATCACGAGTGCTACTTGTTTTCCCTCGTTCCGAAGGGCGAAGAGCTAATGTTCGCAGTGTTCTTAGCAAGATCGCGAGTGGTGTCTAGAAGTAAAAACTTAACAGGCCGTCACTGGAGACCGTGACATTTTTTCTCGGTTTCACACCAGATTGGCTTCTCTCTGCTGATTCGAAAAAGTAAGTGCAAAAAAATGCAAGGGGCCGTGAGTTGGCTGAGTGGCGTAGCAATCTTCTTCTTCTCAAAGCCCCTTGCTTCGTCACTCCACCGCAATGCCTCCCTACACCGCAACTCATCAGCCTTCGAAAGCTCTCTCTTTAGTTTCTGAGACCATCTTTGACACTGGAATAGCTCTCATCCCTGGCTATCGATGTCTATATGTACTTTAGGCTTGTTTTTGTTCAATTTATGCATGAGTTCAAGTGTAATCAATCATCTTCAATGGTTTTCCTCGTATGGCCTAATATCCAAAACGCTCTTGCTATAAAAAGATTTTACGTATAAAATTGAACCATTCTTGTGATAAATGCTGAACAGAAAATGGTCGATGTTTTCATTCTTTTTCTTCTGAGGATCTGAATATAGAGGAAATTTTCTACATCTTTAGTAATCATTTTTTCGGAAATAAAAAATGCTCTTGATATTGTATAAAATCAGTTTCAAGTATAAAATTTTCTTACCTACTACCAGCGAGAATTCGGCTTTTGCAAGAGGCTATTAACCAAATCTAGGAATTTTTTTACTTTAAAACAGAAAAAATGTTACCCCGAAAGCGTGTACATGTTTATGGTGTAGTATATGAGAAACATCCCTCAAGGTTTGAATTTAATATCCAAGAAAAAGTGATCAGTGTAATTTACTAGATACGCTCAGTGACATCTGCATGTCCTCCCTCTTTAGGAGACGGAATCAGCTGGGACCATTGACCATTGCCTTCACTCCAAATAATTTCGCGTTCCTCTCTCCTCTTCGCCGCTGATCGGCTGATGACTCTTGACCTGGACCAGTGCTGTTATCGGTCGAGTAGATGGTTGGCTCCGAGGAATCAGTTGCTCAGATGGGAAGAGCGCCCTTGTAACCAAGAAACTCATCTCCTCTTCCTGACATTCCAATGGTCGTGACTGCGAAGTACCCCAGCCCCAATCCGCTTGCGAACAGAAGAAGATCGATATCTGACGGGGAAACACGGCTCAAGCCATTGCTCTCCCATACCTATCAAATATTCCATGCGACATGCACAAGTGATTTGCTATAACATTACAGTGCCCTTTAACAGTATTATAAATTACTTAGGCAATCATTATTTTGTTTCACTTACGGCTCCGGTTTCTTCCTAGTTTTCACGGAAGAGAAATTAAGGAACATAATATTTTTGCCTAATACTGATTTTTGATCCGCCACTAGCGTTAAGTTACCCTGGCCCTTTCATTTCGTCGAGCTCCCCCGTCACTATGTCTCCAGGAATTCACTACTGCGTGACTCTAAAAAATTGATGGTAGTGGCTCTTCTATAAAAGGGTATTTTGTTCTTTAGTCCAGCGTCTAAAAAAACTTAAGAGGAAACGTAAGAGGAAAGGAGGTATTGCAAGTTTTCCTTTGTCTCACGATTTTCTTTCGTGTGAACGCATCTTCATGGAATCACGTCTTTTGTATTTTTTCTTTTTTTCCTTGAGAGTGTCATGCATTTTCCACCGCATGATTATTCCTATAAACCTTATTCTTACCTATCTTATCTGGTAAATATATTTCCAATGCGTTTCTTTCATCCTCCCTTTAGTGTTATTCTAAAAAGAGCTTCCCAGCTATTAGCTACTCGAATAATCCTTGAATGATGGCTGTTCCGGGAATATGGCAATTTCGATAAGTGTACCTAATCTGTGACATCAGCTCTTAAAACACATGCAGGCAATTGTGAGGTGTTCTTGGGATTCACTCCGAGTTAGGGAATTATCATTCGCCGGGAAAGCAACGAATATTTTATGCAGACAGAGGTTCAAAACCACAAAATTGAGCTATAAGCATGTTAAATTGTGATGACGAAAGGGAATTATATCCTGCCAATTGCATATTTTTTTCTGTAAAATATTATTCTTCGACAGCTGACTTATTAAAATATACAACAAAGACAATGCCTCGTCTTAAGCATACTTGTCTGCTGAAGTCATTATACGAAGAAGATTCTATGAACGCCTTCATAATTACGGTAAACGTAATAAGAAGTTGGTCATAAATAACATGTAAAATGTTAATTTATAATATATAGGATTTATTTGTGTTATTTCAAAGTAATTTTTCCGTTTAAAGGTGTACTTAATTAAAATGTCATACAATTACATACATAGTTCATATTCTTAATTCACTCCGGATGTGATTAGAATGTCCCACGACTACCTCCTCCGTTTTCGCCGCTACTCTTCGCTCTATAAATATCCGATAAAAATAAGCCATTTTGAACGAGATCAGCTCCAGCAGAGAGCTTGCTTTCGCCATTTATTTTATTTTTTTTTATTTTTCATCATTTTTCCGCGGGAGGCAACCGAAGCTCTCCCAAGCTCTCCGGCTCCGCTCTTCAAAGAGAAAAACAAGAAATAATTTTCTTGAGTAGCTGGAAAATTCTCTCCAAACAAATGCTCACGTCGAGGCTTTAGCGAGAGGATGGTGCTGGGTCGGGTGCCTCTCAGTGGCGGGCAAGGCAATCAGGGGAATTAGGAGGCGAGAGTGGTGTGCGGTAACAAGGGCAACGCGCGAGCTTTTCCGCCGGGAGGGGTCGGGGGGGGGGCGGAATGCCACCGCCCTTTCTCTCCCTCCTCCCCTTTTGCCTCCCGCACCCCCCCTGCTCCTCTCGCGATGTGTGCGTGTCTAAGGGAGGGCACGAGGAGATGGATGTGGGGGAGCGGGTGAGGGGGGTAGGGAAGGGGGCGAAGGAAGGGGAAGAGCAAAACGTACGGCTCCTCGTTCGCAGCGACGGATGTGAAGTGAGCGAGCCGAAGAGGAGAACAGTTGGAGGAGCAGTGGAATGAAGGGAGTTCGTCCGTCGAGAACTTTCCGCGGCACAACTTTCCCTCCGTCCGTTCCATCGAGTAACGCCACGCGAGCTGGGGATGGAAATTTTAGCGCATCAAAATGTGTGGAAAACTTTTATTCCGGCCGGGTCTCTTTACAAACAATCACTAATATTGGTTTAAAAAATCAGCTGTATCTCGCATGTATTTTCACGCAAAGTTTGGCATTTGATCCTTAAATACTTCTACCACCATTTTGGGGTAATTATTTTGTCCAAAGTATACCCACTTATCCTTCAGAGCGATTCAGAGGATAAGAACTTCAATAATCTCTTGATTGTCACATCAGCTACTAATATAAATGCAATAGCCACAAATTGTTTAGCAATGTACGTTTTTAGTGATCTAACACGAAGCTTTCCATTAACGATAATTTGATGATGACACTGAGGTTGTTCCCTAAGAGTATGGTTATTCAATAATGCCTTGTGTGAATGGCAGGAATAATTTTTTTCATATGGTTCGAAGGCAGCTCGTTGTTAACCTTTGAGCTCGTGGAATTCCCCGAATAGCAAGGCGCAGCTACGGGTCCTTTGCAGCGGAGGCGGCGGGCGGCATCGTCTTGGGGACTGCGGTTTTTCCGGAGGGGTGACTTTCCGCACTAGCGGAGTGAAGAAGCCAACTCACGGGTCCCGGGATGGCGTGGTGAGATTTGGTGGAGTCTGAAGCGATTAAATAAGCTCCCGCATTACGCGCTTTTTGTACTTTTGAGACCGTTGCACGCGATTCCGCGGTGCCCCTGCGGTGAATAAGGCGAGCGGGAATATAAATGAGTTAACGTATGAAATATGAACCTGCCGTGAGAGAAACGAATGGAGATCTTGCCAATAATCCCCACTCATGCCCCGGGCAAGTGAAATGAAAATGATTCTTCGAAAGGCTGGAATTCTGATAAATGAACCATTTCACCAAAAGTACGAAATGTCCTCTCGCGCTTTCCTGCTGCTTGGATTTCCAACTCCACGCAACCCTTAAATTTAGAGTCATTCCAGCCCTCAAAATTCGATATCAATCGACTTGGATGGGTGACGATCGTGAACGTTTGGAATTCAATGTGCAATTAAAGGTATTAATTCGGTGACAAACGATTAAATACGCGAAAGGCAAAAGCATATTACGCGTGATTATCTTAAGTAAAGGAACTTTCTGTTTATTGAACAAATATTTCTTCATAAGTATCTGTCGAGTGCTAAGTGTGGCCAAGAAAGTTTCAAAATTAAATGCGCCGTCAAATGTG
Organism: Ceriagrion tenellum; assembly: GCA_963169105.1. NCBI lineage: Eukaryota > Metazoa > Arthropoda > Insecta > Odonata > Coenagrionidae > Ceriagrion > Ceriagrion tenellum. The sequence goes on from OY720633.1 coordinate 12,454,062, forward strand.
TAGAAAAGTGTGTGATACAGCAAAAAACTCTGTAATTTTCAAATGCAGTGGAGATTGATCGATTCAATAAAATGTCATATTACCCAATTAAGGAGATTTCGATTGCTTAGTTGCATTATTCTTTGACCCTTTATTACTTTAATATTTATTAGTATATCAATAGTATTAAATACATTTTTCTTGCCAATACTGTCACGCTAGTCAGTGAATTAATTAAGGAAGCCATAATAGGCTATGAGTAAAATTTGTTTATCATAGACAGTGAACAACATCGTGGAAGTTAGGAGCAGTATATTTCGTGGTCTTATTCCTTTATTATCATTCGTTAAATATTGAGACACAGCGCTCAAAATTTCTATGAGCAATCATCCTCTTGAAGCCTTTTGTTTTTTGATTAAGTTGTTGTTTTAACGGCATTGATTTCACTGAACAATGTAAACTAGACGTAATACACATGTTTCCAGCTAAAAATTCTGCCATTATCTCAAGTAATTACTGGGGAGACCAATGCATTAAGCGAGGCAAATATGCTAACGTTTCCCTCAAGCGTAAATATTGAGTGGGTTGAGACCACTTTAGTGAGTCGTTACATATGCTGAAGCTCATTAAATGAGTCATTCGATACCTGTTTGGAGACTCATTACGCGTCGGCTCAGTTTCCCGGAAGTATTAGAAATGTAAAATTTGCTCGTCGTCTCTTACTTACGGCGGTCAATCGAAGAGTTTTGTGAGTAAACATTTCAATTCGGTTATAATTAATTAGATACTCAGGGTTGATGCACTATTCATCGCAATTTAAAGTACCAGTAATGAATTTCTTGCAAATAGTTTCTTTAAATTGTAAAAGGTTATCTGTTGCTTTGTCAATATTGTTCCGTTCCTGGTTATAATGCATCTCGAAGTACGAGAACCTTTTATTTTAGCTCAAAACGTTATGCCATGTCGTAAAATATCTAAGACATTATCTTTTTAAGAAATTGCATTGTATCTATGTCCATTGTTCCGTATGCTGAGTGATCCTAGTAGTACCGCATGACTGGTGCGACTGAATGCTATTTACATCTAAAATCTCTTAGCTTCAGAAGAGCCATCCGCCTTAAGCGCGGTATTTTAAAGCGCTCAAAATGCAACCAGAGAATTTCATTTAGACCGCTAACGACGACGTATTCGTAGGATTTCGATTGATTTCCAAAGCGTTCGGCATTTTCTGGTGATGATAAATCCGCTTAGAGGAGCAAAACGAATCGAGTTTGATTTCTAATGCGGGAATGTGATAGCCACGGATACAGTGCATCCCACCGTCAAAGCTCAGTGCATGAAGCATCGTCGACAATTTCATGCGTCATCTTACCCTACGTCCACTTCTCTAATGGACCTCTCGGCGTACGTCTCTGTAGAGTTTTCAAACGGTTAACCAGTATTTTAACTCCATTTAAATCCACTTAATTTTTTAATCTAATGTTGGTGAAATTAGTAGTGTTATTTACATTTCCGATTTAATAAGTGTTTAAGTTATTGAATTAAGCGTTACAAAGTTCGACCAACATCAAGCTACTTTGGGTAATGAACGGTCAGAGAACTCTTTTAAACCATCACTTCCACAGCCACTCATCGCCCCCCACGGTCCAATAACACGTCATTTTGCTGGCGTAGGTGTCGGCCAAAGAGAAAAAAATGCGAAAAAAGCGCGCGCGGATTGAGTCATAGCCAACGAACGAAGTCGGCCCCAATATGGCTCTCGCGCGCATATAATGGCCTCTCACTCCCGCGGTGGGTACTCGCGAAGTGATCGCGGCCATGCGTGGAATCTAGAGTGTGTGCGTGGGGTGGGGTGAGGGTTTGTGCGAGTTCGGGGGTGGGCAAGGGTTAGAGGGCAAAAGAGAAGGCGGTGAGAACGTATGAAAAGGCTCCAAGGGCGAAGGACCCCACCGGAAGACGCGAGCCTCAATGCAAGCAGACGCACTGAGGCGTCAACAGTTTGCTTCGCGCATGCGCGGTCGCGTTGTGCCCATTCGTATGAGCTCCCGAGTAGTAATTAGAATCTTTTCATTAATTGGAAGGATCGGCCTCGTCAATAGAGGGACATGGAGAGTCTCATCGAAGAAAAATTCTCCCCCGATTCCTCACACCACTCATATTCCCTACTTCCTACTAGACCCTATTTTCCTCTACGGAACCGAAGTCATCCGCGGAATCCCGCCTCAAATGTATGACGCGGATTGACGCCGGGCAAGAAATTTTTGTCGATTCGTCGGAGTGAATTGGTATCTTATTAAGAAAATGGTGAAATAAGCTATGCTTTTAAATCAACATAATTCACCTTCGTCCTGAATTTTCCAAGGTTTCCCGTAGTGTTGGAAAGTGCGGGGATTTGGCTAGACCTCACGTGCAAAATTGGCAACGAATCTAGGGGGCGAAATGAAATGTTTATGTCAAAATTATGAATCCATACTACCGTAGAGTGTTGATTTGAATTTGGCGTAATTGGTCATTTCATCCATTTCTCAATTTTTTTGGCGTGAGAAATTTAGGGGCTGAAAAATGTCGAGCTTCCGGGATCACTATGGAGCTTATTAGCGTAGATTACCTCCGTCGTGCTATCCCAATCTCGGTCGGGGTCGCCCCTCGCCGAGATTGCATATGCACCGTTTGCGAGGGGTCGCGACGGCTGCTATAATTAGCATCTCCTCTCTAAATTCACCATTCTTCTCTCTCTCTCGTGAAAACACTCCATCGCACGCACCCCCGCTCCGTGTCCCGTGGACCACTCTCGTCCCATTACGAGCGAGTCAATCCTCAAAATGGCTGCTGCTGCTTATTACAAAATAGAATGGAGACTCTCGCGCGTCGTAAAATTTTTTTCGTTCCGCTCGGCCTCTTCACGCCAGCGGTTCTCATCTCCTCTCGGCCGGCTGGAGGCACCACTTTCTCACTCTCACAATTGAGAGAGTATGTGTGGACTCATCGGCTGGCGAGCGTCGACACTTGGGCGTCCTCGCGAGCCGAGATTTCCCGTTTGCCCCCCGCAAAGCCTTTTTCACGAGCGCTTGGCGGCGACATGCTCCCCGCGAGGGAGACGCAAACTCCGTCGACGGCGTGATTCACGCCCGCCGCTCAGAGTGTGTAAGCGTCGATGCGTGATCCCTCCGCGGGATGATTCCCGAATGGAATTGGGGGAATGAAGGGGGCATTGTGGAGGTGCATCACGGGAAGGGAGGATGCTTGGACTGGCGGAGGTGGGTCGGGTTATTGAAGATACCCGCACGGTTGGCTTAATCGCTCCAAGGGTGTTGGCCTATCAATGGGGAAGGAATAGCATATTATTTTTTTTAGTTTTTACATTAGCCTTTAACATGATGGCACTTTTTAAGCTCACAAGTCACCTCTTACGGAGTATACTTCGACTTATGACATACATTGGATTGGATATTTGGGGAGGCGACCGACAGCTAAGGTCATTTGAGCCATAGGGGACAGGTATGGGAGGAAGGGGGGATAGAAATCCGGCGTCGGCATTAGCCTGCTCTTAACGAAAGGCGCCAAGGGGACCACGGCTTAACGTCTCACCAGACAGACAGAGTACTGTACTTGAAGTGTCCTCCACAAGACACTTAAGTTGGGATCGGGTTTCCGCTAAAAAACATCGTCCTCTGCAGGGATTTGAACCCTGGGCGTCCGTGTGGTTAGCCACTACTCTTGCCACCACACCACCCGATCCCTCTTATGAAATACATTCTTTCAATGCTTAGATAATTTTCGAATGCGTTGATGGAATTTTATAGATCAACTATCAGAACATCAAATAATTAAAGTATGTAATCAAAGAGAGCAGGTGCTACTTAATGGAAATTCGGTATAAAATGAAAGAAAACACTTTTTCTTGTCTTGTTGAAAGTGTTATCTTCAATCTGATGAGTATTCGTTGGAACCCGGGTCGACCTTGTAAATTATATGGAATTACAAAGCATTTCATTGAATATTTTATATTTCGAATCGTAGAAAGATTACTAATAAATGGCACCGTACGTAAACGACTAAAACATGACATTTGAAATTTTCTGATGAGCTGCATCAAAGCTGGGAAAGAAATCTATTTTCAACCTCCAACCGTCGAAATTTCAACAATCATCCTCGGAAAAGGACGAAACAATTAAGTCCCCAGAATTTCCAAGTGCTCCTGGAAGATTAATTTTGGGGACGATATGCGAGACAGAACAGTTGGCCCGAGAAATTTTCGCCATTTCCTTCGGAAGCGATGCCTACAATGCCTGCACATGGCCGAAGTGAAGGAGAAGCTTTGAGAACCTCGCGCGTTTACAGGAAATAGCCATCCGACAAAATATAATGCTCTGCTTAAACGCGCTTGTGCTCACCTCGACCTCCCGTCTCTTGCCGCACGCGAGAGCGGTCGTTCCCATCGGAGGTAGCTTCCTGTGCGAATGAGGGTTTGGGGGGGGGAAGGAAGGAAAGAAGGGGTGGGAATGGAGACGGGGGGGGGCGGGAATGGAAAGGAGGTTGCTGAGAGACGAATGTTGGCCCACCGGATTCGCCCTGACAATGCAATGCTCACCACCTCCCGTGTCCCCCCCCCCTCTCTTCCATATGTCTCACCCTTTTCCCCTCGGCCTCCTCGCAAACGCTTCCTCTTTGGCGACATTTGGACTCGACGAGACGAAGAATTCTCTCTCGCCTCTCTCAGCCCGCTCTTCAACGAATACTACTTTCCCTTTCTTTCACTATGTGTTGTGTATGTATTGTCGATTACCTCTTAGTCTTACTAGAATAGTCCTCAGAAAAAAGACTCGATTGAATTGAAACAATTGTTATGCCTGCAAAAATGCATTATGACTTAAGACAATCACCTGTAAGTGTAAAATTAACCAGTATTTAGACATTCCTCCCCTAAAAAAATGAGCTAGAAGAATGGGGTCATTCAGACTTCCAGTTATTAGGTTATTAATGCAAACGCAAGTGTCAGGTAAAATCTGTATTTACTTTAAATCGATTGGAAGTGCTTTTAGGAGGAGGTTTGTATAATTTTCACCTTATTCGATTAAAAATATCCCGTTTTTGGGGAATAATTATTAGATTTTCAATATCTAATATATAATTATATATGAGGAACAATGCGTTTTTAGAACAGCTATTTTTAGCTTGATAATAGCGCATGATCAGCGATCGTTATTATTATGGGTTTTGGCTCAAACCATTTATGCATTGATATCATTGTAATGTCAAGTTAGTGAATCATAAAGGATTACATCGATATCGCCCGGGGCTTAAACGTGCACACGCAATAAAGTTTGTAAAATTATGTAATCAAGTCATGGTATTAAAACAATTAAATTATTATTTTCCAGTTATATGCTCTTCAAGGTTGCCTCCGGATGACTACTTCTTTCAGGAGAAATGTTAACCGTCTCAGTATGGAAAAGGAGAAAAAATGTAAATAGTTAAGGTAGTTTGAGCGAAAATGCATTTTACTTAGAAATCAATGAATTTTATCTCATTTTAAAGAAAAATATCTCACCTATACAATGACATCAAAAATTCTACCCCTTACTACACTGTTTTTGGAGATATTTGCCAAAATATACCAGCCCTTTTACAAGGGAAATGGTACGTGTATGCACTCCAGAGAGACATTATTTACAAAATGCAATCTTTCTAACATTTAGATGTTGTAAAACAACTAACAGTATGTAGCTTGTGTGTTTTCTCAACTATATTTGAAAATAAATCATATTGTCACTGCAGTTGGTTTTTGGGTATCACAAAAAACCTTCCGTTTTGAAGGAGTTTCAAACGCACCGCGCGAAAAAAATGAGTGAAGTTAAAGACTTATTTAGATATTTTCTCTTAATTACTTACAATTTCTGTCATATAAAACTATATTACTGCACCATTAATAATGCAATATTTAGTTGATGAGTCCTACAGCTGGTGAAAGTAAAACGAATAATTCGAATATGGTCTCTTTTATGACTAGGGAACTATCTTGCTCGGACTACCTTAAATGTCTCTGATGGTGCCAATAGGTTTCCCAGAGCTCACAAGAAACGCATAATGCTGGTGAATATGCCGTTTTTCTCGCACCTCAATTTTGTCATCCAAGCGGCGAGTCCTCGAAGTAGACTCAAGAGAAGCATTTCAATTCCTTTCGCACCGCTCCCTTTCGTTTTACTCGACGCCACGAAACATTTCGCTCGAAACCCGCCACAATTAGTCTTAAGTGGCTTTTTCTTCTTCCCCATCCTTCCTTCCTTCGCGAAATCCAAATGCATAATATCGCAAGAGATCTTTCCATCGCCAAGTTTTCTTTCCCTCTCCTCTCTGAAACCTTCTTCCGTTCCCGTCTCTCCTCCCCCATTCGCCCTCCCTCCAAACCCTTCCGCCCTCCATACCTCCCGCGTCCTTCCTCTCGCAAATCAAGAACAAAAACGAAGCGAAGGGCGAAGAGGGAAAGAAGGATGCTTTCACGGGAAGGACAAAGGGGATGGAAGTGTGGGGAAGTCATCCGTTGGAGGCGCTGGTGACCTCTCGTCCTCCCTCTCCACACTCACACACACACACACACATACAACACGTGTACACATGAAAACACACATACACACAACCACCACCTCCTCTTGCATTCCCATCTCCCTTCACTGCCTTACTCTTCTTTCCACGTCGCCCACACCTCCCTCACATCCACTGCCACACGCCAATGGCAGTAGTGAATATGCACGCGGGGGCGTGCTAATTTCGAATACTGCGAGGTACACGCTGGAGAGAGAGAGAGAGAGAGAATTATGGGAAAAAATGCTAAAGGAAATCTTGCTTCGTTAAACCTTTTGTGCTCGTAAGCACGGAAAGATAGGATTAATGTCCGACGCCGTTGTCATCGCGAACAAAAGATTGCACTCTCGGATATATATTTTTTTTTCGCGCGACGGGGACCAATGGGACTCATCCCTTAAAAACTTCAGGGGGAGAATGGGAATACGGGAGACAATGGTGGAGATCCGGGGATTAGATTTTTCAATTTGGTTCCGCGGTGCTAATTTCACAATAAATGTGAGTGCCTACTTAGCGATATTTTTGCGCTTGCAGGTCGCGTTTCCTTACAAGCGGTTTAAGTCCACGCTCCGGCGCGGGGAAAACCCGTTTCCATCGAGCGAATTTGCGGAACGAAATTTCTCGCCGGAACTAGAGTAATTACTCGAATACGCGCCAAAGCAATATTAGCAGATTCTATAATTTCCGGAGCATTATTTCCATTGTCTCCGGCAACCTCGGGGATGAGAGCCGTTTCCAAGGTGGGAGCGAACTGAAGAACGGACTAGATGGCATTGGAGGATGGATATGCATCTACTTCTCACCTCTCCGAAGCTATCCAACTGAGAAGTGAAGCTGAAGTGAAGCCAGCCACCCATTCCAACGCTTCCAGCCGTGCCTTCCTTCTGCTCTAGTCCCTATTGCTCTTCGCTCTCGAAATAATTTCACCGTAAGAACTCCCAAAGTGGGTGAATGCTCTGTCTCACTCGCTTTCTTTCCCCTCTCTCACTCACATTTACTGATTCTTGAGGAAATGGAACAATGCGCTTTCGGAGCGCATTGAAATTATATAGATAGATTTCCGTAGGAGCATTGTGATGAACCTTTTTTCACGTCCCATTGAATTTAATGCCTCCTTCAGACATCTCACTTCCCCGTGCGACTCTTCCCCCTCAGGTGGAAATGCTCGCATAAATCATTCGCGGCTGCCCGGATGCCGTGGAGGGAGAGAGAATGCTCCAGCAGGAAATGTCAGCGGTGGGAGAGGTGGACTTCCGTCTCAGTTTGAGGTGTGCAAGGGAGTGTGGGAGGTGTGCGGGATGTTGATGACTGACGGCTATGCCTTCCTCGGATGGGAAGGGAGGGAAAGTTGAGTCAATGGAGGACGGGAGACTGTCGAGAAGGCTCCGCCGCTTCACAGTATTTTAAGGGTTGGTGCCTCTGGTCAAACGATTCTCGATTCGTTCGTTATCTAATTAGCGGGCGGGAGACTTCGGCCCTTCCAACATTGGCGAAGTTTTATGAACTCAAGTTTTTGTACCTACACACTGGTGCCTATAGTGCTTTTGGTTTACTTGGTGCCACCTTGAATAATGCTTCGCGCCTTTGGGAGTACTTACTCTCGGTCCCACGCACGTCTTCAATTTGGGATAGGGGCCGTTTTTCTTTGGGCCGAATGATCAGTTTTCACGACCCAGGACTCATATTCGGAGCCGCGGATCCAAGCCCTCGTGTGAGGCGTCCAGTGTTAAGTGTTCCCGTGTGACGCTAAGAAAGTCGTCGCCGGAGTCCAGAACGCTTTGTCGCGAGTGAGAGATGAGGAAGCCGTCTGGAACTGAAGGATTCCAACCTCGTCTTCGGATCGTCGTCTCCGCGAGGAGCAGAAATTACCCAGCATCCCCTGCGCGGCGGCGTCATCTTCGACCTTTGACGAATTCCGGCGAGAGAACAAGAGGGCCAGCCCTCCGAACACTCCGGTCCAACCCCCACTACCCCCCCTCCCCCACTCCCCCCGTCTCTCCCTCTTCGACTCTTTCTGCTGATTGGCCGGTGATCCGTAGATGACGACGTCCTCTCATGCTCTCCACGGGGAGGCCGAGCAATGAAATGAGGGGGAGGAGGGCGGAAAGAAGGGGGGGACGCAAGAAATGAAAGGAGCAGAGTTCACGGTCGGGTTGGCGGAGAGGGGGAAGAAGATAGGAGGCGGGGAGGGGGGGGGTCTAGGGGGGATATGGCTGGGGGTGAGAGGCAATTATTAAAAGGGAGCAACAACGTAGGAAATGCGAAGGAAGAGGAAGGGAACAAGCTAATGGCTTATTCTTATCCTTCGCGAAAAAAAAACAATCAATCGAAAGTAATTACGCATAACTTACTGCGCTGAATTTGATTACTTACCTTTTAAAATTATACAAATATATGCGCATGCGAGCATGTTTGTTTTCCGGGCAAAGTGGTCGCGCAGTGAGGGAAGCATTCGTTTGCCGATCGATTGGCGGTGGGGATTTAGATGAGGAATATGCCTCATTGGACTCGCCCAGAAGAGCGCAAAATGTGTGATCTATGTGGTTAACATCAGTTGTTTTTGGGAAGCCCGAGATTGGACAGAGAAAGGAAGTGATTCAGTTGATGTGTAAGTTGGGATAAACACGACATTAAATACTGATTAATTATTATATAGCTTTGGGAAATTTGGGAGTATGTTGAATTGAAGATGCCATAAAAAGATTAAACGCGCTTATTTTTACGACAATCTTCAAGCTTGGTACCCCGATTGTTTCAGAACTTGCATGGTGTGCAGCGTCTTGGTGCTCAGCGCTGTAATTATCGTAACTCCGACCACTGACCTAATGCCCTTACATTTTTCGAGAGGCAGAGACTGACGCAGGAATCGAACCTTTTAAAGGTTGCTATAAAATTGAACGACTAGCGTACATTTTATCTGCAAAGAATTAAGGTGAAACTTGCAACCGACCTCTAGAGGATTTTGACAAAAAAGAGCCGTAAGAGTGAGACAGCGATACTAAAAAGTCTCGCGTTCTTCAAGTAACTTGCTCCAATTATGCTCGCATTCTTTAAGCCTGCATTCAGCTCTCATCCATTATCACGCCAAATCTCTATAGTCGATTATGGAAATATTGCTGTCATGATGCTGCACATAATCTTCCCCCTTTGCTTTTTAATTTATTTTATCTTCAAAGTTTTTTACTAAGCTTTTCCATCTTCGGTTCATCTGATTTATTTTTTCCGCCGAAAATGGTCGTATTTTTCGTCTCCGTGAGCAAGGACGTGTGAAAATTGGGTTAATACTTTTTTTTCGCCCCATACAGCGAGACATCTCCGATATCGCTTAGAAATAATATGCAGAGTAAGCACCTGGTGATCACTCCTTGCATATATCTCCCGCTCCCGCGACCTGTCTCCGCGACGTAAGGTTTTGTGCTGTGATAGATATCATCAATTTTTTTGTAATAACTATTTCGCCTGTAAACTGTATTCACTATAATTCTTTGTTCTTACAGATTCTTTCCTGGACAATAAATGGTTTTCTTTCTTTCTTCTTTCTTTCAATTCAAAGAGCGCAGGACACTTATGTCCATAATTGAGGCGTTTGTAAGAAAAGTGACGGACCATATTACAGATGTTGAGTTATTAATGTTGGATTTTATAATTTTATATAAATCGAGGTAGGAGACGAGTCCTAAACAGCACAGCAATTGGACTCAGAGTTTCCTGGACAGAACCTTTTCTTTCTTTCTTAGATAAAATTCATAGCGCTGGTGGTGAACATGGACTGGTATAGCGTTCGTGCATTAAAAAAAGAAACTTTGGAAAATAATTGGCAAAAAAACCTAGTTTGAGGTGATATTATTTTATTTTCTCAGCTTTACATAAACGTATTTCCTTATGCTATCTTTCCATTTCCGTATTTATGAAACATTTTGCCTTTGTTAAAAAGGTAGAGAAATATTAAACCTCAGGAAAGACAGGGTGTCGGAATTATTTCCTGAAATGAAGTGTGTGAAACATTTGCCTTGTAAACAGTGGCCGCAATTCTTTTATACCATCAACAATTTTTGACGGAAAAACCATTTAATCAACTTCAGTTGTTTTTCGATTTTTTTGGCGTCTTCTACTGATGAGGGATAATACTGAAGGCTACTGCAATAGTCATATTGTGCTTTTTGAGTGGGGTACGACAAACAAACAAATCCACCGAATTCCCGCTCTCCGTAAGAAATCTACCAATAGCAATTTTTGATTAGTTTGAATATTATTATGAGATTTTAGCTTTTTTCATTTTTGAATTGAGTGCTACATTTTTGTTCGGGAAAAATCAAACAAAATATTGACTTAACCAGGTGAAATTTTCAAAATCTTCAAAAAAAAAACCACCTCCCTTGCCTCAATTAATTTTAATGTTCCTTTGTTTACAAAAATCGGTTGGAAGGCTCGTTTCATTCTTCAATTACGATATAGTTTCTCCGATTCTTCCATAAATAATCCATTAATCAACATGTCAATTCGCCTTACCTGTAAAACGTATTCCTTTTAAGCATGTGGCCAATGATATGTAATTTATTTTTATAATGAATGGTAGTTTTCAAGAAAATCTGAATAAATATTTGTTGGCAAACAAAAAATGGAATACTTAACTGAATAATCTAACGCTCCAGTGATTTCAGATATGCTTAATGCAACAACACACGTCATAGAATAGTAAGAGATACGTTAAAGGAGAGAAATACGTGTAACTTCCATTGGTCGAAATTTATAAAAATATTTTATTAATTAAATACAATATGTTAAGTAACTTAATCAGAGCCAGTTTTGGTCATTTGTATATATGTAACATTCATTCAACTTTCTGAAATTTATCGTTGAGTACCTCGAAAGAAAATTGTAACCGTTCGCATTGGCCTTTGTGAGTACAGCTGACGGATATTATGATGTACATTATCCGTTTGAGTGCCGCATGACGTGATATCACGTCGTGGTTGTTTTTACGCTGGTACTGATGACGGGATATCACGTCAAGGGCACCGTGAGTGTTTAGCTTACACAAGGAATCTTTCACCCGGCCCCCTTAGGAAAGCTGAAACATTCACGGTACCCATGACTTGATATAACGTCATTAGCTCCAGCGTAAAGACAACCATGACGTGATATCACGTCATGGCGAAAGGGTTAAGGGTTTATTTTATACCTCTACAACACCCACCCAATATTAATTGTTCCCGTAACAGAGTCTCAATATAGTGGGTAGTCATCGCGATGGGTGGGCCCCAATGGAGGTCTGTCAAAAATGGAAAACATCGTTATATCTGCAAAGAAGCTACCATTCTCTCTCTCTCTCTCTCCGCGAGGAATACTTATCCTCCTCCTTCCATTCTTCTCGGCTCCTTGCGCGCGGCGGCAAGGGACGAGCGGTGCAGGGGGAGGTTTGGCCCCGGAGGCCCGAGAGAGAGATGCCGCGGGGAAATTACATCGCGAGGGGGAGGAGCGGATGAGGCGGAAGGCGACGCTGCGAGGGGCGTGCGTCGTGGTGGTGGGGGAGGGCTAGGGTTGCTCTGGATTTCCCTCGGGGTCAAAGGGAATTGTGCGATTCGGGTCACATGGCACTATCCCACCTCCCCCTTTCCCTCGTCCCCCCCTTCCCACCGCCTTTTCCTCCCTCCTTTCTCTCCCTCCCTCCATCCCCCGAGGGGGCGCCTCCCTCCCCCACCCTCTATCTTTCTCGCCAACGTCCTAAGCGCCTTTCCGTCCATCTTTTGTTTGCTCTGCTTCTTTTGCGTTTTTTTTTCGAATCCCACGCATACTTACTATTGCGTGATGAGACGTTCACATACATATGACATGCGCACAGCACTCCTAATCATTTATTATCGGATCATAGAAAAATTACAAATAAATTTAAAAGTTTCTCCTTGGCTTTGATTTTTTAGATTATGTGCAAATTGTGGGACTAGATAATGTTTAAACATTTTCGTTCATTATTAACAAAATAATATTAAAATAAAAATTTGCGCTTGCCATTTTGAGAACTTTTATTAATTCTCGCAACTTTTCGTGGAAAGTGAATGCTTTAGATCCCGTAGTTTTCCCTAGGCAGAGTTACGAAGTTCATAAAGTTGACAAAACTGCTAAATTTAGGGAGCGCGTTGTCGTTTATTGCATAAATGTGTCTCCATTTTTGGTTTTATCATATAATAAAAATTACTGCTGAAATTGTAATAAAATTATCTTTAAATTGGTGTATAAAGTATTGCACTAGCGTTTACATGGACCAAGATATTTAATATCAAAGTACAGCGGCATATCATTTTGACGCCGACAGTATGTGAGTGAGCACTTGAGGAGGGAGCCCCTAGAGACTCGGAGGCTGCACGCTAGGCTTATGCTGCTTGAGATATTCAGAACTGGTGTGTTTCAGAGCGACACAGAGAATATTATCATGACTCCTCACTACATTTCTAGGTCTGACAGATGCGATAAAATAAGAGAGATACTCTGCCGAACAGATAGGTACAAAAACTCGTTCTTTCCACGCACAATAAGCGACCGCAATAGAAACTGAGCTCCTCCAAATACACTCCCATAGGATATGTCACCATTTCACCTTCAAAAAATCTTTACACGGCTGGTGACCTACCACACGCCCATGCGGCGGCTCGCGGGGTAGTATGTAGATGTCGAAGGCTTTTTGACCGAGCAGCAGCGTGGCGTGCAGTCGGATGGAACTCGTGGAAGAAAGAACACATGGACTCGGGGATTGGCTGGCTATTTCTCCGCTTTCCCTCTCCCCCTGCTGGTCCCGGAGAGAGAGAAAGAGAGGAGCCCAGAAAAATTGTCGAAGCGAGAGATATAGCGGTTAGAGGGAGTGGTGGAGTGGCGGACGGAAGTTCCCTGGACCGCATCATTCCTATACCCCTTCAACCCTTCCTCCCACCCTCTCCTCTCGCGCCTCCCATCCCTTAATTTTTAATGTTTTTTTCCGTCCCCCTGAAAAAAACCTCCATCTCCGTCGTCCTCCGTGGTTACCATAAGAAAGGAGCTCTTTTGAGTAAAAGGGGAGAACTCTCTTATTTTTACTTGAAAGGGAAGTGGGGAGGGGGTTTTTAAAAGGGAGGGTTAAGATATATATATTGAATGGTTTTATGCGAGCTTAATCTATTCATTAATTACGAAAGCTGTTGAAAAAAAGTCGTTTTCAAGCTTCGTGACTGTCTGTTATCCTTTTCTTTAGTTTCCCTTTCAAAATTTCGTAAGCTTTGGTTGAGTTTGAAATATTCCTGCACTCAAGCCGTGAGGGTGAGCAAGTTAGTTCCGATTGAGTTGACATAAAATTCAAGCAAGAAAAAAATCTTATGTCTTATAATGAGAGTCGCTGGGGAAAGGCCTCGCTACATATAATGTGTAAGCAATATTATTTGTAATATATTAAATAAATATAGTTAGATTACCTTCTATAGCATACTATGGCAAAATTTAACCGTAAATTTATTCATCTACTTTTTTCAGGCGTTTTGAGACATTCACAAATTAAATATAATGCTTAATAATTAATACTTCGGCTTGTATTTTTTCTTCAAACTCGACTTGTTAGCATCGCATTTCGTTTATATAATCATGCAGCTCAGGAGTCGAAATGCACTCCTGAAGATGCGCACCTGCAATTTCATCAAATTTATTGCTCCCGCCACGCCTTCAAACCGCTTTTTTTTAAGGATTTGAATCAACGCAAACCCGCCTCGGTTCGTCAGTTAACGAAAACTACTCTGGTGGTACCGGCACAAACCTTATTATGCGATTCTCTTATTTTACCCCCTTTTCATACCCTGCCGCAAGAGATTCGGTTTCCAATTACGGCTATTTTCCGGAACTCTTTTGTGTCCCTCCGGTACTCCGGGAGATAAAAAGAGAGAGAGAGAGGGAGTGATGTTCTTAAAAGAGGGGGTTGGGGGAGATGGTAGGGGCGGGGGGGGAAAGGGATGTGGGGAAGGGATGTAAAAAAAATAAGGGGAAAATACGGGATTGGAATGAGGGCGGAGGGAGGGAGAGGGAGAGAGGAGGGGGCGAAAGGGAGGGCGTATCTTTTCATCCCCTCCTCCCCCCACTCCCCAGTCTCTCCCTCCCCTCCGCTGCGGGGCCAATGAAAGCCACCTCCCGGCGGCGCATCCCCGGCGCCCGCCTCGCCACCGCCCCCGCCCGCCCCTCCCCTTCAACGGCCCCCCCACGAGAGAGTCAAACATCTCCCCCTTCGCCTCCGAGCGGCCACCGACCGCTGCCACCCCCTAACCCTCATCCCTCGCCCCTCACCGACCACCCCCGACCACCCGCTGCAATCGATCTCATTCCTCAATTCAGCGCCTCCTCGGGTCCGAATCACCTCACACCCACCCCCGGCGTCCTCTCTCCACCCCATCCCTCTCTCTCCTCTCTCCCTCCCTCGCTCACCTAGGGGCTCCCTCCCTCACCTCACCCTCAGGTGGGAGCCCCTAGAGACTCGGAGGCTATACGCTAGGCTTGATAAATTCAGAACTGATAGCATTTGGGACCCTGGCCATAAAGACTTAACCAAAAAAAGTAATAAAATACAAAGGAAAGCAGCGCGCTTCGTTCAAAACTGCTACGAGTGTACATATAGTGTCTCACAACTTTTAGAGAGATTAAGGTGGGAGCCCCTAGAGACTCGAAGGCTACACGCTAGGCTGAGCTTGCTTGAAAAATTCAGAACTGTTATTTTTCAGAGCGATATAGAGAATATTATGACGACTCCTCACTACATCTCTAGGTCTGACAGATGCGATAAAATAAGAGAGATATACTGCCGAACAGATAGGAACAAGAACTCGTTCTTTCCGCGCACAATAAGCGACCACAACGAAAACTAAGCTCCACTAAATACACTCCTATAATTCCTGTCACCATTCTATCTCCAAAAAGCTTACATCTTCACGCGCCTGGTGATGACCTAACACCCCCGCCACACACCCATGCGGCGGCTCGCGGGGTATTATGTAGATGTAGACCCCTTACTCCCCCTCCCTCCTTCCCTCTCCTCCGCCTCTCTCTCTCTCCCTCCACAATTCAGACACACTCCTTATCCCTCCCTCTCCTTTCGCCACAAAATTAGTGGATACTCTCGTTATGTAACTCTAAATCGCACTCTAACCTGGCCAGAGCACACTAAATGCATTCCCAATAAAGTACATAAAATATTATACTCGAAAAAGCTCGAATACCAGGGATCAAATTCCAACTTCTCTGAGAATAAATTTGGTTAAAACCCTCATAAATCCTCATATTGACTACTGTTCTCTCGTCTTTTCCGATATAACTAGTGAACTAAATCAAAAACTACAAAGGTTAAAAAACTGTGGAATAAGGTTCATATTTAATATTCCTGTTGAATAACACATCACGCCGTACTATGACACACTCAGGTGGTTGAAGGTAGATAAGCGACGGAAATATCAAATAAATTAATTTATGTACAAGCTAATCAACACGAAGCGTCCCAGATACGCAGAAAAGATTAACGAGAAACAGAGAACTATTGTTAATCCCAAATTTCAGTACTACTGTGCACGGTAGATCTTTTTATGAAACTTCTTGTAGACTATGGATTGCTTTACCGAAATAATAAAGGGATCAACTAGTATGAATTTGTTCAAGAAACGACTGAACTCACAAATAATAAAATAAACCACCATGCAAATTAATGAAATATAAAATATATTGTATTTATGATTTAACGCAGATGAGTGAATCAGTTACTTTTTAAAATATATGTTACTCATATGTATTCAATATTTGTTTATCATAAGGTCTCATTTTTTTTGTTCATTTTTTGTCTTTTTGTAATTACTAAAATGTGTTCAACTGTTAACAGCTGGTGCTTATGTTCACTACTAATGTTAAAACAATGTCTCGGCAAATCCTCTGCTGTTAAATTATCAATACAAACGAGACTGTTGATTATTGTTTGATTTATGCTCTGTAAATGTTCCAGGGGACAGAATGTCCCAAAAATTAAATAAATATATGTATATATGTATGTTTTCTCACGCTAAGATGGTCGATTAACAAGCATTTGAAGTTCATGGGCTTATAAATCAAATCAATTTTATCAACAAGCACATTTCACCACTTTTACTTATTTATTTCTTAACATATTTTTCGGCCAATTGTTATCGATTTTCCCGTTCCTTAATGATGTTTTTATGGAAGAGAAAGATATTGCTTGAAGAAGAAGGTATTATCAGCTGGTAAATCAATTAACACACAAAATATATATTTGTTGTCAGCGATAGAAACTTCAAATTCATTGTACGTCGACTTAAAGACTGCTTCTGAGTGGTAAACTCCCTCGTCGCTATAGAATTGAATTTTTAAAATCAGAGGATGCAGAACTTATCCATTAGACGTGCATTTGTCATCTTGTATTACCTAGAAACACGTGATCGCATATTTTGAAAAAAAAGAGGATGGCTAAAATACAAAATAGGTGCTTACTAAATTAATATATCTTCTCATAAAAGTAATTATCGTCCGAACTTGAATGAATCATGAATCCACACCGTAATGTACCATAAAGTGATTGAACGAACGAACGTCCAACATGCCGCATGCAAGAACTACATATACCACACTATCGTTTATCTAGGTCACTTCATTCCATTACTCGTAGAGCACTGAACCACTCTTGTCTTTGATATTGAATTTCCACAGGGGAGGCAGACAAATTAATATAGTAGAACGAAAAAGAAAAACACTTACAAGGAAGCTTCTCAGTATTTCGGCGCGGCGATCGCCTTGTTCGCGGAGACGTAAAAGAATAAGAAGGAAGGGAGGAGTGAGGCGGATGGTAGGGAAGGAGTGAAGGGACAGAGGGAAAGGGGAAGAGGGGGAGAGAGGAAGGTAGGGGGCAGGGAGGCGGAAAAAAAAGAAAATTTATAAGGATAATGTTGGTCTGAGTGGAAGTGATGGAGGAGGTTAGTGAGATTTATTGAGTCCAGGTGGAGCGAAAGCATGGATAAAGTAAATACAGGAGAACTCAAGATCTTAAAGTGGGAGGGGGGAGAAGGAAAGGGGCGGCGAGAATACCAACGATAAAAATATCATTGAAAGTAGAGTTGTGGGAAGAAACGTGGGTGGAAAAAAATGTATATATATATTATTTTTTACTGTCGATTTAGCTTTTTCTAATATGTTAGAGATGAATATAAGTTGAGTTATCGAGGCGTATACAGGTGAGATGTATATATGAGAGCTCTAATTGAGCCTTAGGTATTAAACAAAAGTTCAAATTATTAAAAAATTGTTTGACCAGTATGTTCATATGCGTTAATGACGAAACGTGCCTTAAAAAACCTACTGGCACTCATCTATCCTTAAAAATGTCGTCGTCTATCGGCATATTCTGTTTACTTTATGCTTAACTATTACATATAATGTGATTCAATAAGTATGTATACTTATATTTAGCATGTAATTCACGAAATTCGCGTATTACATTACTAAGTCTAAATCCTCTAAAACTCATTACTAAAATGTTAGGTCATTAATTTATTTAATTTATTTTATCTTTACTGCCCCGAATACAGCACAATGGGCCATTTTACGTCGGGTGAATAACAGTAACAACGTACGAGACACAAACACCCATGTCCTGGGCAGAAAATATTTTACCCAGCCGGGACTCGAACCCGCGACCCTCGGGTTGGCAGGCGAGGACTTTACCCCGCCGCCACCGGGGCCGATTATTTTATAGTTGTAGTTACCAGCTTCGTATATACTATGTAAAATAGCCCTTTTAAGGTAGTCCGAGCGAAATATCATTTTACTTTTAAATCAATGAATTTGGTCTCATTTTAAAGAAAAATATCTCACCTATACAATGACATCAAAAATTTTACCCCTTACCACATTGCTTTTGGAGATATTTGCCAAAATATACCAGCCCTTTTACAAGGGAACGGTGTGTGTATGCACTCCAGAGAGACATTCTTTACAAAATGAGGCATTTCTAACACTTAGCTGTCGTAAAAAAATTGAAATTGTGTAGTTCGTATGATTTCTCAGCTATTTTTGAAAAATAATCATATTTTCACCGCAGTAGGTTCTTGGGTATCACAAGAAAACCTTCCGTTTTAAAGTAGTTTCAAACGCACCGCGCGAAAAAAAATTATTCAAGTTAAAGACTTATTTAGATATTTTCATTTAATTACTTACAATTTCTGTCACATAAAACTACATTATTTCACCATTAATAATGCAATATTTAATTGATATGTCATACAGCTGGTGAAATCAAAACGTATAGTTCGAATATGGTTTCTATTAGGACTAGGGAATTATCTCGCTCGGACTACCTTAAGAAGGTTTTATTTGATTACTTACAATTTATGTAATATAAAACTATATTATTGCACCATTAATAATGCAATATTTAATTGATGCGTCCTATAGCTGGTGAAATTAAAACGTATAATTCGAATATGGTCTCTATTAGGACTTGGGAACTATCTCGCTCGGACTACCTCAAGTGTATGATACATATGCTCCACTCTTGTTCCTAGGCATATATACCGACGTCTGAATGTTAATTAGAAGAGTCCAGCTTAAAAGAGGCCCCGCCGTCGTCCAAATGGCCCTTCGGAAGTGGTCATCTGCCGCTTGCGGATTAAATGGATAAATTTGCGGCGAGTGCCAATAATAAAAAGGGCGCGCGCGTGTCGTGTTGTGTGGGACGATACCGCGTTGTGGTCGGGAAGGATGGGGGAGCGGAGTTGAATTGAAAGCTGCGGCGCGTGGGCGAAGCGTTTCTCGGAGGGCGTCCGGCCATTACGCGAGCGCGCCCCCGCGTCTGTGGTCCCCGCCCTTTAAACGAGCGGGATGCGGTGAAAAGAAACGAACGGTTCGGGCGCAGAGGCGACTTGCAAAAAAAGAGGTGCGGGGCGAGTGCTCAAGTGAGCGGATTGCGACGACGGAGGCGTTGATGAGTGCAGGAAGATTGACAAAATGCGGGCACCACCAAAGAGAGGAAAAATGAACATTCGTACATACTTGCCTTGAATAGATGGTTAGGGCTAAACTGAAATACATCTCACGCGTTCTGATTAGACTAAATATTGAAAGCAGCTCACTGAAATAAAGATAAGTACCTCTGTCAATAACAAATCCTCTAGCATTACACATCTATCATCAACTATCCATATCTTTACTTTCCATATTACTATCCATATTACCACAACCATATTACTATTCATATGGTTTACGCCCTCGTCTAAAATGCCGTTTTTGTCTAAATTTGTGTGATGCGACTTTCAACCATTCTTCACAATCGAGACCGCATTTTTATCTTTAACAAATATTTGCATAGCCCTGGGATCGTTGCAATATCATAATATTATTCTTGCGGATCATACTTAGAATCAGCTGGTTTTATTACGCCAGTGAACAGAATTTTTCGGCACATATTAGATCTGTTTAAGTTTTCTGAAACACGAAAGTTGCCCTTTTTATTAGGATCATTGTGCCAATTTTCCTTCTTCTGCCAGGTAAATGGAATGCTGTCATTCTCTCTTGAGTTTATAACGATGTAGTGAATGCACCACCCTAGAAGTAAAAGTAAGACGTTAACGGCATTGAGGAAGTTATGCGTTGAAATTGAATCTCAACCCTGTCAAGGAACATCACGGAAAGAGGAAGGTTCAATCACTTCCAAATTTCCTTTTTGGTTTATGTCGGAAATGTTATCGATGTGCAGGTACCCTTTCATTCCACTGCATCACGATTGCGTTACGATAACATCAGGATAATTATAGGATATAGATCTAACGTTGTGGATTCTTTCCATAGTCAAAAGACGAGCACAAATTTGTTTCCTACAGATTTATTACACTCGAAGCGACCGGATTTGGCTGCTATGCTATCAACAGGTACAATGCTTACAATTTTACCTGACGGGTATTATACAGTGGACCTGATGCTGGCGGAACAGTCTAATCCATTCGCTTCGAGTGTAATAAATCTGTGGGAAACACAAACTTATATTCCTATCTGAAACATGGATAAAAATCGCCTTTCGATTAAAAAAGGAAAAATGTACATCTCACACCCTTCTCTATCTTATGCCGATTCCGATGGAGGGAAACTGAAACAAGAAGTGAGTATCTAATATCTTTACAGATTATATGCAATCATCATCCTCAAGTCAATACTATAAGCTCGAGGCTTACTTTCCACCGTATCCCAAGGTTGGATACCTATCCACGTTTCCATGTCCATCTCTTTAGATTCACCCCGAAGATACTATAGATAATCCTCACCGCTAGTTTCTACGATTGACAAGGGATGGATGGTTTTGAGTGAGGAAAATGGACATCTTCAAACGTTTTCATCTAGTGATACGTCACCTATATGAGTTATTTGGGCTGTACATCACTAAATAATTCTTTTACAATGCACAATTCTTGGACTTTCTCTATTACCGGATCAGATGGAAGGAGAAGGGGCATGATGAAATTATAGAGACAAACAGAATAAGTGTTTTGTTCTCCCTGCATGTTTCCCGGACACGTCCCTTTCTGATCGAAACAGTTATAGTAATCCAAAATTATCCAACCTCTCCATTCTTTATCCTTACCGATTCCTTTACGCTTTCATGTATAATCAGTGGTTCCTGAAGTATTTCGATTTGCAAACTCAAATGGTAGTTCATTTCCCAAAATCATACGTCTAATATTGGAAATACGTCGATTACATATATTTTTACTGCTGCTACAACCTTACGTACCGCAAAACATTTTCTCGGATTCCAAAACTGCCAAAGTAGGTATCCTTATCTTCCGGTCAGAGAATAAAGAAAATTCGGGTACCCAAGCTGCAATGCATCGCAGATCGCTTATGTAACATTGTTTCTAATTACGAAACATACAAAAATGATGAAGAAATTCTTGATTATGTCTAGTTTCTCAGTGTAAAATGGGGAAAGAGGAAGAATTTTTGCAGTGTATTGTGAAGATAAAGTTATGGCATTATGAAAGATGATGAAGTTGAGGGCAAGATTGATCGACGGATGGGAATTCCCGCTGAAGTCGCGAGAACAGTGGTTTGCGGAGCACTCTTGGCTCGTGGCTCTGGCTCAGGCACTTCTCGTCCTCGCCAACTCCGATTTTCCACTCCCCTCCTCCTGGGAGGCGCAGGCGGGTGCAGCGATGCGGTGTATGAGAGGGTTACAATGGGCGACAGACGTCCAGCGTGCGATGGACTTGTCGCCCGGGAGTCGCGAGCCGTGAAGGGTGGTTGCAGTTGGTGACGGGGGATGAGCGAAAATCCTGGAGATTGCATACGCCGTGAGGGTGTTTGGACGCCGCTATACTCATCGAAGCTCAGCTCTAAAAAAATAAAACTATACGTGAAATAGAAATGAAAATACACGAGTAAGGTCTGGGGTACGTATAGGAAAAATTTCACAGACACATAAACAGATTAAACGAGAACATAATACAGAGGCGTAGTCTTATCGGAGTGGAGTAAACTCAGGCAGTGGATAAATGAATATGATAAAAGAAGGCGCAGGAGACCTCAGACAATTAGCCCTGACTATGAACTACAGGGGAGAAAATCAAAAACACCATCTAAAAACACTCATTGGAAAACACGAAAGAGGAAAGAACAGGATTTTAGGGAATAAATGAGCTTAAAATCGATACTGTGAACATATGGAGAAAATTTGGAAAGGAAAAAAGAACACAAAGGATCATCATGGAGGAATTAAAAGTCGAACGTTCTTTTTAATGGCGAATGATTGTAAATAATAATACTAACGGAGGGCACAAAGGAAACGTATTGGTTAGCGTCCTAACCTACCCTTAGTGTACCTATTGTCTATGGAGGAGCCTACAGTCGCAGCCTCCATGGAATCTAGAATTCCACTAAAACTTACACGTTTGGTTGGGCAGCCACCTTTTCTAACGCTATCTCCTTTCATCAACATGTTATTTTTCTGAAATATAGTCATAGGATAAGAATCCATGTAAAAATCAGCCTTTGCAGTGAGAATTATCGTTCTTATATCAATATGCCTTATTGAAGAAAGATATTCATAAAAGTATTGATAATAAATAATATAAATACGTATGTGGCCTTTGCAGTAAGGTTTACTATGAGAATCATGACGGCAGGATGTTCATACTTAGGAGTGACGGCCAATTTAATGAGTTTATATTTGAAGGGGTAGAGGGCGACTGCGAGCTCCGCATTTGGTGTTGCGTCTCTAAAGTGCCGCAACTGATATTGAGCTTCACGGGGATGGAATCTGGGTGGTTGGGAGGAGGGAAAAGCAGGAATTGGGGGACGCGAGGGAATGGAGGGTGGGGAGGGTGCAATTCGGGCGGCCGCTGCGTGCGGACCGCGTGGGCTAACTTGTGCGGAGGGATCGCTGAAATTCCTAGGGTGAGGGATGATGGGCAAGTTGGTTACAGTAGAGTTTTATCGAATCGCCAGATTTTGTCGGATGATCACCAAATTTATGATTTATCACGTATTTCAAATTTTAAACAATACTAGATATGGACGAAAGCGCTGCGACAACAATTTGATAAATACGGTACTTATCTTGATTAGTGATGGATAACTGCTTCGGCAGCCATAACAGACGACAATAGACGATCGAATCAACAAGCGGCTAAGCGACAAGAATTCCCCTTTCCATTTTAAATTATTTTGTTTCATTTAGATGGGAAAAACGTCCCGCTTGTTTATAGTTAGTAATGCAACTGACTGATAGATGTCGCCTAGTCGCTTGTTGATTCGATTGTTTTTTGTCGTCTGTTATGGCTGCCGAAGCAAACGAGATACCCATCCCTATCCAAGATAAGTAAGTACCGTACTTATCCTATTTTAATTACTGTCGCAGCGCTCTCGTCCATATTTAGCATTATTTAGAATGTGAAATAAGTGATAAATCCTAAATTAGGTGACCATCCGACAAACTCTGGCGATTCGATAAAACCCTACTATCACCGGCAAGTTCTCTGCTCGTGTGCTTCCCTCGGGGCTTCTCATCACAAACTCTCAATGCGGTCACGAGAGACACCGCTGCGCTCCCGGATTCACGTCTACCGCTAAGTCGATCCTAATCGAGTGACACATCATTCGAGTTGGAATTTCTGTCGATATCCATCGAATAAATGTTGGCATCAAGAATCGTTCCACTTTACTTGACCCCAGCTCTTTCACTTTGTTGCGGAGAAATGTGTTCAGTGAAATCGTTGTATCTGCACCGTCAAGGAAAAACAATTTAGAATTTCACTTATTTTCATAGTTTTTTTTAATAGCGTAAGGGGAGTTATATTCAATACTGGACGCATCAGAGGGGGGACGGAGTCATATCTCCACCTTTAATTATTCGAAAATTCTATTGTGAAAGATGAGACTTTTTGAAAAGTGCCATTTCCCAATATTATTATGCTAAAAATATTTGTCCTCCACATATTTTGTCGTGGCTCACGAAAATGTGACATTTTCTTCACACTGTTCTTACATGATTAACTTTTCGACCGAAGATAAGTTTCAGCAAACAAAATGTATAGCTAAGAGAGCATTGACGTATTCTGCTGCAGTTAAACAGATTTTCATGATCTTGCCATGATGTTTAGCTGTCCATAGGACTTATCAATGTGTTGTAAGCATGACTTGGATAATATAT
This sequence comes from Ceriagrion tenellum, assembly GCA_963169105.1. NCBI lineage: Eukaryota > Metazoa > Arthropoda > Insecta > Odonata > Coenagrionidae > Ceriagrion > Ceriagrion tenellum. The sequence goes on from OY720633.1 coordinate 12,478,318, forward strand.
GCATTGCATTACACGTACTATGACCGTGTTCCAATCCGCTATTATGCGCAAACTGAACCCTAATCTGCTATTTTCGATTGCCATTTTTCCGGACGTGACGTCATGTAGGGCGGTTCCATTCCGTAGGTGGTACGTTGAGAAGGGCGTAGGGCAGGAAAGAGTTCCACAACGCACCCTTATGCACCCTAAACCACTGAGCTACCGTGGATTGCAGATTGTAAATCTGGAGGTTTTCTAACTTTAATCGCAGAATGGAAGCAGAGTAGGAATTTATTTAATTTGCTAGATTGATTGACGTATCATTTTATGAATATTTTTCCATTCTTATTTTTCTAAGAAATAAAATGTGAACCATAAAACACGTCAATAGAGCTTTGCTTCCAATGTAGCATGAAAGTAAACATGTTAGTATATCTTGAGTGGTTGCGATGTGGTGTAGGAGAATAAAACGGGTTTTATCATTGCACATTATTGTCATTAGTGAGGTGAGGCAAAGACTAGTTCAATAATCAGTGCATTTTTGTGATTAAAGAAGTGTATCCTCGGTGCTTCCCTCGTGTTATTGAGTCTGCGTCAATTTGGGGCGTTAATGTAGCCATCACATAGGTTTTACATTTTCCCTGGGATGATAATATGTGGTTTAACGATTAAAATATAAAGACTATATCAGTCTTACTACAGGCTTTAACCTGTGTTTGGTTAACTGGGAATTGGTTGAGTTTTCATTAAAACGCAATTTTTACGTGCATAGAAGAAACGCCGTGAGGGTGGATGAATAGAACATCGTGGAAATAGATTTGATGAGCGACATTTCATTATCAGGAGATGAGTCAATCTCACCGTACAATAATGGAAATATGGATTTATGTTGAATATTTCTTGGTAATTTATTATGCTCAAATGGTTTTTTCATTGAAATTTATTCAATAGGTTTCACCGAATCTTAATGTACTATCAAGCTCTGCGTAAGCCTTTTTTTGCCCGGCCGGAAAAAATTACCAGTCTTCTTACAGTAGGTACGGCACTTATTCTGTTGGTTTCAACGAAATATCATTTCTTCCATGAGTTATCTTGTGTCTCATTACTGCGATTAAATGCTGAGAAAGGGCAGTTAACCCCTTTTTTTATATATCTGACGGACGTATCGCCTACTATGTTTCTTTAAGAACACTTTTATAAGTATTCTTCAAAGACATGGTTTGTTCAATGTATTTATCGTACGACCACGGAATGTCAGCGTCAACTGTTTATCTTTGCCATCACTGATATTGGAAGACACATGCGCCACCCTCGGAAAAGTACAGAGAAGAGCGTAGGGCACATAAAATCACAAGGGCGTAGAGCATAGGGTACTGCGCCCTATTGGGATTGGAACACGGCCTTTGTCACAGCATGAACTGCTTTTGGCGACATTACAATGCCCAGTTTTGAGCCAGCCGTTGAATATCGGGCAGATTATGCTTTTTTGTGCTTATATCAATAGTGTCCTGAATGTGAAGCTTATGGATGCCCGGTAAATAATAATTATTATCACAAATTTATACTCTTATGAATGAAATTTACGAATCTGGTAGATTTGCGTGTACGAGTGCATCTTCAGACAATGGAAAATAAATAATAAAATTCGGAAGCTCTGCACACACTTCAAACTTTGACAGGCATTTATAAGTTTCCATACATTCCAATTGAATCACCGCTTTTTTTGGTCTCCAACGAAAGAAAAAATAAATTAAAGCCTCAGACGTTGTAAAATTCAAACAGCAAACACACACACACACATGCACACAAACTTTGGCGTCGGAGTGGCAGTTTGATTTGCGAAAATGAAAATAAAAGAGAAGAGAGGCCCGCCCAACAGCAGCACGGCTCTTGAAAATGTCCCCGTGGATTGGATTCTATATAAATAAACCCGAAGGGGATTTGTGAAACAGAATGTGCTCTCTCGTCGCGAGGGAGGGGGAACCGCAAGAGGGGGTGGGTCGGCTGCTGCGGCCATTGGGAAGGGGGGATGGATGGGATAGGGGTGTGACGGTGGGGGTGGGGGGGAAGGAAACAATTGCAGGGCGAGCAGCGCTCTCCTCGCTTCGGCGCCTCGTCACCTTTGTGTCGCTCGTCCGCGGCGCATTGAGTCGTGGTTGGCTGGATGGTTGCCCGAGTCTCCATCCTTCTCCTCTGCTTCACCGCTCCTTGTTTTGCGGAACGAGAGGAGCTGTTCCTCGGGAGGCGAAGGGGGTCGCGGGCGCGCGGAGGGAAGTGGCGCGGAGAGGAATCGGGAACAGGAGGTTGCTTTGGGAGGAGGAGCAAATAGTCCCGATTTTCGTCGCGGATTTTGCGTGAATGCCGTGGGATGAGGGCACTGATAAGCATTGTGGGGGAAGGGGTGGGAGCGGAGGATGGGAGAGCCCTCCTCAGCGAGGAGTGGAGTGAGTGGAGGAGGGAAGGCGATAGACGTCTCGCCTCTTCTTCCTCGCAGACTCCGCGAGCCATTCTCTACTCCCGGCCACCTTCCCCCCCTCTTCCTACCTACCCCTCCCCTCTTATTTTCCCTCCCTTCCCTCGAAACTGTCCGATCGCGCATGCGCGAAGCGCCGCCTCCCCCCTCCCTCATACCAGTACGTACGCCCTCCTCCCTCTCCAAAATCCACCCTCTCCCGGCTCCCCTCCCAGCGGTCCCCCTCCCCCGTTCGGTTCCCCTCCGAAGCCTCCCTCCTGCCGGAGCAGCCTCATAGAGAGAGAAACAAAACCTTCCCTCCATCCCCGCACCGACCATTCTTTCAAAGAAGGGCATCCCTCTCGCTCCCCACCCACTCACCCCCTCATATCGGATTGGTTGAGCGACACACCGAGAAAGGAGCAATGAGATATATAATACATATGTATATATAATTGAGTGTGTATGTGAGATATATATATATATATATATATATATATATATATATATATATATATATATATATATATATATATATATATATATATATCTCACATACACACACACATATCTTTCTTTTTATTCTCGTCTTTTTACCCGCCTGTAAGTTCTCTTTATTATTGTGTGTGTGCATATATATGTATACTTACTAATATCCTGACGAAGGCGGTTCTGTCCGCCGAAATATATTCTAACAAATCTGTAAGTTTTTCTTTTTTATGTTTTTTGTGTGTCTGCCAGTCACGCCTTGACATATGTTTATATTTTATATATATATATATATATATATATATATATATATATATATATATATATATATATATATATATATATATAAAAGGCGTGACTGGCAGACAAAAAACACAAAAAAGAAAAACTTACAGATTTGTTAAAATATAATTCATCTTTCAGATGATTTAGAATATTTCAGAATATATTTCGGCGGACAGAACCGCCTTCGTCAGGATATTAGTAAGTTGTCCTACTTTAGTACTACTTTAGTACCTACTCTAGTTTGACTACCTACTAATATTCTGACGAAGGCGGTTGTGGCCGCCGAAATATATTATAACAAATCTGTGAGTCATTCTTTTTTATGTTTTCTGTGTGTCTGCCAGTCACGCCTGTGACATATGTCTATATTATTGTGCACTGCACGTCTGTTTTACACAGTACCACAGGAAGGCAGACGATAAACAAAAAATATTAAAAAAATGAAAAAACTTACGGAAAGTTCCTTAATATTTCTGCGCCTAGCGCCTTGGTCGCAAGGATGTAGATGACTCAGAAGAGAGGGAGGACTGAGGTGGAAGGAAGGGAGGGAGGGAGAGACAGAGGGGAAGGGGAGGAGGGGGGAGAGAGATAAAGGGTTAGGGCGGAAAGCGGGAAGTACAGGAAATTAAAAAGGAAGAGATAGTCTGAGCAGAGGTGATTGAAGAAGTTAGTGGGATTTATTGAGTCCTGGCGGAGTGAAAGCTTGGAAAAATTAAATACAAGAGGACTCACGACCTTTGAATTGGAGAGGGGAGGAGGAAGGGGGAAGGGAGGCGAGATTACCAACCTTAAAAATATTATTTAAAGTAGAGTTGTGGGAAGAAACGTGGGTGGCGACAGGGAGGGAAACGGAAGGTGGATCATTGAAACTAGAGCCGTGTCTATTCATGTGGATTTTAAGCGGAGTCGTATTCAAACCAATGTAAAAGCTAAGGCATAAATATATATATGTATATATATATATATATATATATATATATATATATATATATATATATATATATATATATATATATATATATATATATATATATATATATATATATATAACTACAATCCCAAATAAAAGTTTAAAAATATCACTTTTCCGGTAGGTAGGAAAGAATCAATTGCAAGAAAAGATTCTTCAAACATTCAACCTCATATTTGTGAAAGAATCAGTCTTGTAGCTCAATTATTTCATATTTTAATGAGCGAAAGAAAAAAAGGTCTACACTAAAGTTTTTCATTTTTTCCACATAATCCCATGTTAAGCTTTCGATTGCAATAAATCAAAGCCTAATCGACCTTTTTAACTTTTTCGATTTTTTCCCAACTCGATACATGATTCTAACTCTATCCTGAACATTTCACCCACCTAGCTCGTTTAGAAATTCCCTAGGAGTTTTGATGAGTCAGTCAGTCAGCCAGTCAGTCAGTTTTGTAGCTTTATATACATAAATATATATAAATAAATAATCGTTCGTTCATTCACTCAGACCGCTCAGTGGCTAATACACACATAAAAATGTTTATACAGAAATGTAGAAAGAAAGTGGATAGGAACACATAAAATCAACAAACACAATACTGGCGTGAAGATGGAAAGATGGCCGATTCCAAGCAGAAAAAATTCGACTGGACCGGGAATCGAACCACGGACCTTTGGAAAAATGTTCATACCGAAAGGTGGAGAGAAAGTGGATAGGAACACAAAGTTTACGGACACAATGGTGGTGTGAAGGTGTAAAGATGGTCGATCCCAAGTGGAAAATATTAGACTGGGCCGGGAATCGAACCACGGACCTTTGGATTTCGCGTCCAATTCACACTCTCCAAGCATCCTTTCTTTACGCTCTCACTCGCATCCCACAGCATCCTGCACTGTCTCCCTCGCCATTTCACCCGCTTGCCACACCCTTCACATCTTTGTCTATTTATCCTTCCCGCCACCCCACCTTCACCCTATCTCGCCATCGGAGGAAATTCTCAGCGCTCACTCCCTCAAACCTCGTCTCTATTATTCAGCGCCAAACGCTACCCCTTCCACCTCTTTCTCCCTCCCCTCCCCAGAGGTTTGTTCTTTCTCTTCATCCTCGAACCCCCCTCCACACGCTCACCTACTACACCATATCTCCCGAAACCTCCGGCCAAAAAACTCACTTCTCCTCTCTTCCCCCGCGATCTCTGTAAACCTACCCGTGTCGACATCGGATGAGAGAGCGCTTTTTTCCCCACGCTCATCATCCCCATCTGCCGGTGTACATGTGAAATTACCGCGTCGATACGTGTTCGTATGTGTGTGGGTTAGAGAGGAGTGAGACAGAGAGGACGGAGAGGGAGCGGAGAGAAAAGAGAGAGATAAATAAATGATGAATTATCCACCGCTAGCTACCCTTTCTCCCTTCACTCCCTCCCTTCGTCTCCAATCCCTCCCCACACCCTTCCCTCTCCCTCCTCTCCCCTCACCCACCCTCTCCCTCCCCTCCCCTCACCCACCCTCTCCACTTCGCCCCACGACCGCAACTTTGACTAATAAAGCTTTAAAGCACTCCTCTCTCATTCCCTGACTCGCTCGAGTGAATCTGTCCCCCATTCCACCATCCTCACCCCTCCCGCTCTGCCACGCGCGATACCCTTCACGTGTCCCCACCACTCCCTCAAATTTAACGCCAACAAATTCTCTCACTCGCTATACATACATACGTACATATGAATGAATACATATATGTAATTAGATGATTTTTAATGCTCACAAAAATATTTTTTTTAACTCGTTACACATGTTACATATATATTAAGGCGTTGGATTAATGGCTGACCGAGTTGTGCCTCGTCAAGCTTAACAGACTTGCAGAGAGGGCGACTTCTTTATATATAATATATATGTGTATATATTTATTTATTTATATATGATTTTCTCTCTCATAATTTCAATGTGCGCTCATCTGATTCTTCTTCCTCGCCACGTGTCACGCTGTGTCGATGGACGTTAAGTGGACTCGAGATGTGCGTATAGCGTTCAGAGAGCGTATCCTCAGTCCCTCGTCATAGTTTTCCTCTTTTTAATAAATGACGGGAGCACTTGACTAATTCCAAGCAGTTTTCCTGTTTTAAACTCACTTCAATCGAATGTTTATTTTGTTCTCATCACGCGACAATTTTTTCTTTCTCTGTGTTTTCCTTTTCTTCCGTTTTAATTTCATACTAATGACGAAAGAAGCTTTCCTTCTCATTCCAACATGTTATTCTTACAATTATTTTTTAGCTTAGAAATTGAGACAATCACCGAAGGAAACCGTCGCTTTCAATTTGATTGCTCATCATGCGCATACAGGATGCCAGGAGCACAACCAGAAAAATTTCCGCTATATTCATGATTATTATATCTACGTGCAAAGTTATTTTGGATGTCATAATACCAAATTGAATGAACGTCATTATTTTGTTAAATTATACAATGGTAACATAAGCTCATAATGAGCGTTAATATATGTTTGCTTTAAAAGTGGGCATTAACGTGTCTTTCTCGTTAGGTTTAAGATTTCAACTGCTTTTATCTCCCATTCTATATTTTTACTCACTCATAAAACATTTCTGAAAGACGTGACATTTTAGGCATAGAAGCAAAAATCACGTATACTTCAATCATGATCTATGGTTTATCAAAAATACTTTAGTCTACCAGATTACCAAAAACACTCTGTTATATATTATGTATCATACTGGTAAACGAACTGTTATCATTTCTCAGCATCAGCAACCCAATCTATAAACGAAATATATTTGGCTCTAGAAATTATTCGGTCATTGACTTTGAATAAAACGTAATATTATTTGGGGGAGTCAATGGAGCGCCAATTTCGCCGACGGGGATTGCATATCATATGTAACGCAAATATTTTCAGATTACTTAGTGCATAAAAATTCCAGCGGACCTCCATTGCGTTCACATTGAAGTCTAAAAGTTATCAACCCCCTAGGACTAAATCAGAATACGATGTTCCCTGTTTGATTCATTGGTCGTTCAATCCTAGAATTGGTTGACTGCAGCCCTCCACCCTTCCCAATTTAATGCTAGTTCCTATACCTTCTGATATCTCTTCCTATGTACTTTTCTCTTTATTTGGTCCATGAACTTATTCCTTGGTCTTCCTCTGGGGGCTTTTCCCTCTATTTTCCCTTCAATTATTTTCCTCACGAATCCACTGTCTCAGAGTGTGTCCAAACAATCTTGTTCTTCTTTTCTGTATGGTGTTCCATATGGTCATTTCCTCTTTTACTCCTCTGTCCCCTTCATCATTTCTTATTTTGTCCGTCCATTTTATCTTCAGCATCCTCCTCCAGCTTCTCCTCTTTCAGTTTCGAAGGGTTGTGTTCTTTTCAAGTCAGCTTTCCCAATAGTCCATGCTTTCCATCCATAGAATGCTACGCTCCACACAAATGTTTTCACATACTTTTTCCTGGCTTGTAGTCCTATCTTCTTGAAGCACAGCAGTTGTCTTTTTCCCATGGACACCTTCTTAGCTTAGACTTTTCTCCGCTTGCTGCCCGTTGTGCTTCTTCCGTCCCACGTGATGGTAATTTCGAGATGGGTGAAGGAATCCACTTCTTCTAATTTCCCTCTTCTCAGGGTGACTTCTACGTTCAGTTTCTCCCTTCTGCATACTAGGATTTTGGAATGCGTCTTACTTATTTTCGTGTTGTACTCCTGAAGAACTTGGTCCATTACGTTTAGTGACCTTTGAAGATCATCACGATTTCCAGCTATGACTGTGATATCATGACTGAGAAGCGAAGCATATTTATTTCTTCACCGTTTATCCTAACTCCTCTCAGTCCAATGTCTTGTTCTTCTCGTGTGGCCTCCTCTAAGTACATGTTGAACAGTGTAGGTGAGAGGTTGCATCCTTGTCTTACTCCTTTGTTAATTTAGCTCCTATCTGACTTCTGTCTCTCATTCGCATTGTGACGACTTGCTTCCTTTATAGTTGGTAGATAATTCTTCTGTCGTCGTAACCCATTCCGAGTTTTTCGAGCAGACTGAACATCTTGTTCCACTCAGCGTTGTCGAAGGATTTCTCCAGGTCCACGAATGCGATGTACAATGCTTGTTCACATGTATTGTTTTCTCCACGATTACTCTGAGGCAGAGTATGGCCTCCCTAGTACCCCTGTTCTTCCTAAATCCAAACTGGTTTTCTGAGAGGTTGTCTTCAATCTTCCTTTCCATTCTTCGGCTTATTATTCGTGTAGGTATTTTTGATGCCTGTGACACTAGACTCAAGGTTCGGTGCTCCTCACATCTCTCTGTCCTTGCCTTCTCACAAACATTACGCTCCTTTTTCGACGTTCCCTGTACTGCTCTGCAAAAATCAAAAGCTGCAAAAACTGCAAAAAGGAGATAAATTTTTATGCACCATTATTTTGACTCTAAATTTTTTTTAAAATGTTATTGTCATATATCCACTTTGGATAAATCGCTATGTCCAAAAGGTAAACTAATTGATACACTAATGTATTAGCTTTAGCATTATTCAGCTTCTGTAGAGGACGGAAAAATTATTTTTCTAAAGTCTTACTGACTTTATGCTGACTAGGTTGAAGAAGTTGGCAAATAAAATTTACCGTTGCAATATTTTTGTTACACTTTGTAATGCATCCTTACGCTCAAGAATGGTCGCGTATTTTGAGGCATGCTTCCCATGTTCACTTTCACTATTCACTTCCCATGTTCAATAATGATTGCAACATTGAGTAAACAGTAATGCATTTTTTATCATGCATAAAGTCCGTTAATGATTGTAATATCAAAATAGTGAATGAAAAAGTTCGAAAACACAGCAAATTTCCTGAAAGTAATGCGGAAAAAGGTTCCGTGTTGGTTTGATATGAACACCAAAAATTTGTTTTCTACTCGTAATTTAGTTGGATAACTGAAAGGAAACCTTAGCTAGCATCTGACAAGAGGAATTCGCACATTAGAGTATCGTTCAGTAAGTAGCTCAGTTCAGTCAACTTCTGGATAGTTCAGTAGCCTCGAAATATCTCTGCCGCAATGCAGCCGGGTTTAAAAGTTATTACCCACATCCCCACTCTTCATTAACTAATAACATTTCCTCAAATTTCACCAAGATGAAAATTTCGTCTTTGTATTGAATATTAGAAAACAGAATAAATGGGATGTACTGAGCATTTTCAGCGCTTAAACAACCAATTGAAAGATTTAAATGTTTGTCGACAGAATACCTTAAAGCACAAACAGGAGTAGGCACAAATGTGTTCTCTTGACAACAGCTAAAATTTCCATTTGATTGATAATACTTGGTTAATATCCACACCTTATTTAAAAAACTGCGACCGATTCCACCTTGATCAGGCATCTTCTGACAAATTTGGAAGCCTCAACCGTTCCATTCGAGCTTTGGTGAACGTGTGGGAGTTAGTTTGAGAAGGGAGAGGAGTAGGGGGGATGGAGATCCGCATGAGGAGGGACAGAGGAAGATAACCAAGGTGGAGAAAACATTTTTTAAAAGTATTTTGAAGGTTGTTTAACACCTAACAAGTTACAACTGCCTAGATATGTTACTTACAGAAAAAAGATATAAATGTCAAACAAAGTTGCATTTACCAGCCAATCTAATGGCAGGTGATATAGTTATGCATTAGCTTTTCTAATTTTATAAACGTTAATAAAAATGTAATGCGTCACAATTAGGAAGCAGTTGGTCGGCCGATGTGAATGGAATTATCGTGCAAAGGGTAAAAATCAAAAATGAATTATCATTTAATTTCTCCGAGTGTATTATTTGTATTTGAGCTGCACTTTTTTGCAATTTGATTTCAATTTTTGTGATTTCACGGCTCAACCTGGGTGCATTTCACACCGAGGCTCCAGAATGCGTGTTATTGCGCGCGCTCTTCGGAAAGACTCCGTAATCGATGTATATTTTAGCCATTATTGATTCAAGTTACTTTAACAATTAAAAATTTTGGAAGCACTTTTTTGTTAATTTTTTAACGAAATTTTGACAATAATGAACATGAAGATCGTATTTCTGTCAGTAGTTGATTGTTTTCCATTAATTTAGGAGAGCATAGTATGTCTAGTAGAGTAATGAGAAATGTTAATGAATACATAGCTGGTGTTCAATTAAAGTTGCACTAGCTGAAATGGTGGGGAATTTGCCTGTAATAATTACTCTAAGTTTGTCATTCTTTAAAATTAATTTTTAAACACTACTCTGTAATATGCATCAATAGTACTGATAAATAAATCATCGTCCACTCATACTAAAAACCAATATTTTCACAACTGCCATATCTAATATAAATTCACCTCTAATGATCATATAAATATCGAAATTTGGTATTTCAAGAGTCCAAATTAGGAAAAAGATACTTTTTAATATGCACCAAATCATCGAAATACAAATTTTATTATATTAAATGTATTTAATAGGGACATTTCCCGTAATGAAGCGTGGGAAGGAGTTATTAAAATAGTTTTCTAATTATTCCTTTAAAAATATTAGTGGGTGCTTAATAGCACTTTATATTTACCCCCGAAATCTAACAACCCTTATATTTGGAAAGCGTGTTTATGGACTCTTTTCTATTTACCTCAATAAGTTATAAATACTTACATTATGAAAGTAGAAAGAACCCTTCGACCATGCAGTTATCATATATTATTTCAGTTCACCATTTCTTAAATCGGACAGTTTGTCTAATGTTTTTACGATCTTGGAGAGAGATTGTGTTTCCTTTCGCTCCACCTAATCCAAAACGCAGACCACTCTAGGAGGGAAGTGTTCACAATCACTCTCTCGAAAAGAAAACTCTTCATTAATTGAAACAAGTGACTTAAATCTCTGGAAAAGGTTGAAAAATTACGCTGAGACAGTATTGAGTGTTTTTGCATATCAAAATTATCATCATTATTCGAATTTTCTGGCTGTCTAGATTGCTTAAAGGCTTCAATTATTTAATAATAAGTACGTTCTTCTTCGTGCTTCGTCACTAAGGAAGGGCATCGACGTTCGAAGTACAGAATAAGTACAGAAAGTAAAGCGTTTATTATAGTGAGTATAGAGTAAATTATTCTCCTTTTCCAGATCATTACTAACCATTTTAAAATGGAAGAGATCTAGCTGTTGATTTTCAATTAGCCTTCAGAAATGCTAAATAATATCCGAAACATAAATTCGCGATATTAGACCTCATATGTCCCCCATGGTCACCTGAAAGCCTCTTCGCGTCAGTTCAGTTTGGTTAAGGGTTCGAGTAAAATTTCCTGGCTTTCGAGTCTTTTACTGGGTTGTCCAAATTCTTCACATTACTTACTCGTGAAACCCCCGTCATTTGTGACGGATCCTTATTAAAATTGAACTCTATCTCGATAATAATGGAGTGTATTTTTTTAATTCAACTTTATTTTTATAATAATTCTAAACATTAGTTTTTCAACATATTATTGTTATATTATAACCAGACGAGAACTTAGGTATAATTATCTAGTTATCCTGGTTATCAATTAGACAGAAATAAAATGAAAACATTTCTAGTGCCGAAGAGCGGAACAAAGGTTACTTGTCTTGACACTTAACTGCAAATTGTTTTAAAAAGCGGAAATTCAAAGTCTGTATGCTTTAAATGGCTAGCCAAATTTTGGCATTCGGCAGAGGGGGTTGGAATCGACTGTTATTCACGTATGGGATCATGAGTTAAATTGAATTTGAATATGTTATAGTTAAATTAATCTACTGGTTATGGGAGGATTTTAATTAAACACTCTGGAAATCCTCCTGATTTTTACGCGTTGAGAGCCTTGTCTCCCAGAATCATTTTTTTTTCACATCTGCGTACATACCATCCGTGGAACTCATTTTCTTCCTTCCCCTTCCCCGCTCACCCAACATCCTTCTCTCGATCACAGTCTTGAGAGAGCCATTGCCCCTCATGATAACCCTCCTATCCACCTAACCTGCCTATCCCAGATGTCATTCAGAGACTTCCTCTCCTCGCACACCGTAACAACACCATTTCCTCGCTCGTCTTCATTTCCGTCAACAGCACCTTCTCCATATCCGTCTTCTCCACAACCACGTACCCAGGCCCACTCACCCAAGACGGAACTTTTAAGGGAAAATTCATATGACTTGAAAGCTCAAATAAATTCAAAATTACACATATTTAAAAATTCCAAATTGTCTTAAATCAAACATTGGACACTGTGGAGTGAAATGACACCAATGCCCAATTGCCTGTACGATTGCCATTCATTCAGCCCCACTTCATGCCTATGCCTTTTCTAGAAGCATCCTAAATCAATTTTTCATCGCTCACACGCTCTTTTTATGGCAAATGCTTCTCTTCATTCCTAGTTTATCCGTTATGGGCCTTCATTTTCCCAATATGTTACAATAGGGCACTTTCGATTTAAGCATGGCATTGGTCGACGAGAGCCGACTATCGAACGCAGCAGCCGGCGCCGCGGCGGTCGCCAGGTTGAGAAATGACATGAAGCGCAGCCAGAAGCAGATTTCGCATGAACGTTGGCAGGAAACAAACGTAGCTACGAGAACAACGAAGACGAGCGTCAATTAAATATCAGTGCAGCCTGATATTACGCCATTTTTACGTCATCACAGGTATTTTTCTTGATATTAGCACCACTAAAATTGTTTTCATTTTCTCATGTCGTCGTCAACTCAAGCCCTATACTATATTGCTCTTCATTTGTTCGGCTCACCTAGAAGGGGACAGCCACCAACAGCCGGCTGTTTCACCAAACCGAGATCACCACGGCGCGGTGATCGCTTAAAATCGAATGCACCCGAATGAGTCCCTGTTTCGACATTACTGTCTGTCACTCGTTAAGTGGACGAATTACAAACAAAGTGTAATTTAGGGAAATTGCACGAATCATTTTGTCAAAATGTCACGAATTAGAAAGGAAAACAAAATTTATGAAATAATAACAATCTTTATCGCAATATGTTTTATTTGGCGATACCCTCGACGTTTTGCGATGAGTTTTTCTAATTTTATTTCGGAAAATAATGAAATAAAATTCTCTCAATGCGTATTTTTCCTTATGGGAAGGGAATTTACGGACAGACAGACGGAGAAACTTCAATTAATACACTAATAACTTTAATCACATGAGTAAACATAATTTTCCTTTATGCGCTCCGTACTTTTGTGAATATGAAGTCGCGTCTCGAATAGCGTGGTAAAACAAAAGTGTTAATTTCAGCATTTAGGGTTCCATGATTTTTTTTCTTATTTTCTTGCCTCAACACAACTAAACGTTGCTCATTTACACAGTTGCCTAGCGTGGTGTAGCTTAGAGGGATAGAATTGTTGCCAAAATAAATCCATACATTTTGTGAGAAAAAATTTCCTCTGGTACTAAAAATCCACCTAAATAGATGAAATGCAAGGTACGTTACAGAATATTATGTCCCGGAAAGGATTCAAAATTAAATGAGGCCAGTATTTTTCCTCACCATTATGGTCCATAGATACTTTGATTCCGAGCTCTGAGGCTCATATGCGCACCAGAATGATCTCCGAGCAGCCATTTTACCACCGCAAAAAAATTATAATGCTCTGTGCACTTAAATACTTGAAGCCTTTCATTTAAGTAATGCAAACATGTGAGAATCAGATTTTTCGGCTGAATGTTTAAAAGTAATTTTAATGGTATTCTCTTTTTATTGATAACGTAAGTGAAGGAAAGCTAAATATTTGTGATTGATATAGTCTGCATTGCCCTCAGCACCACAGGTGACGCTAGTTTGTAATGAAACCCAAATTTAACTATTTTCAAGCATTGGGCCGCACACCTACTATTTCCTTTGCGATAGACAAAAAAATATGTATCCAACAATATTACACCACCTTAGTCTAAACACACCGTTTCAGATTCTGCACGTTCGGAACTGTACCATATTCCTATTATTGTTGTACTGAATTAATCTAGTTGGATCTCGCTAATTCGAAACACAGGGTTCAGAACCGTCAAAATAACCCGTTTGTTTCGGATAATCCTTTCTACATCTACATAATACCCCGCGAGCCGCCACGTGGGTGTGTGGCAGGGAGTGTTAGGTCACCAGCCGTGTAAAGGAGTACGTATTTTATAGATGAAATAGTGACATGAATTGAAGGAGTGTATTTAGTGGGGATCAATTTTTACTGTGGTCGCTTATTGTTCGCAAAAAGAATGAGTTCTTGTACCTTCATCTGTTCGGCAGTACATCTCTCTTATTTTATCGCATCTGTCAGACCTAGAGATGTAGTGAGAAGTCATGATAATATTCTCTATGTCGCTCTGAAAAATATCAGTTCTGAATTTATCAAGCAGCCTATGCCTAGCGTGTAGCCTCCGAGTCTCTAGGGGCTCCCAACTTAATTCCTCTAAAAGTTGTGAGACACTCTATGTACGCTCGTTGCATTTTTTAATGAACCGCGATGCTTTCTTTGTATTTTATGAATGTTTTTGGTTAAATCTATTTGACCAGGGTCCCAAATGCTCGCGGCGTATTCAAGGAGTGGCCTAACCAGAGAGAAGTAGAATCTCTCTTTGACTTTTTCCTCCGAGGACCTTCCTATTATACGTTTAACAAAACCTAATTTCTTTAATACTGCACCACATATGTTTTGTATGTGTAATCCCCACGATATATCAGATGTTAAGGTAATTCTAAGATAAAATCCATTGTTGATAGTCGAAGTTTAATTTGGTGAAAATACTTTAAACTGAGATTTTTGTCATTAATAACTTCGTCCAAATCAACAAATTCACATCATAAATGATTTTCTTCTTAAAATAATTGAAAATCATCTTTCGCACTCTATTTTTCACGACGGTTGCGGGGAGGCTTATCACTCCATCTCTCGATCAAAGGGCGCTTTATCATTTTATTGCTGATCAAATCGGAGAGCAATTTGAAGGAAAACCTCAATCACAGTTCGCTTGCCAAATGCAGCCCTTTATAATTTTCTGCATGGCGCTGTCTTGCTCTCTAATTCGCTCTCAATCGTTAGTTGATCGTTCAGATTACCCGGGACCGGGTTTAATGGAAGCACGTTCCATTAAACGGGTTTCTTCCGTACATTTATTGTTTCTCAAAGCTGGCCCGGTCCTTTCTAGCCGAAATAGAAGCACTTTTTTTCTGACTCCGCCAGTACTTGCAGCCAAGTAGGTACTGCCGAAAACGGGCGGTCATTTTTTTTATGGTAGCCCGAGCGAGTTAGTTCCCCAGTCATAATAGAAACCATATTCGAATTATACGTTATAATTTCACCATCTGTAGGACACATCAATAAATATTGAACCATTAATGGTGCAATTACATAGTTTTATATGACAGAAATTGTAAGTAATTAAATAAATATATCTAAATAAGTCTTTAACTTGACCCATTTTTTTCGAGCGGTGCGTTTGAAACTACTTCGAAACAGAAGGTTTTTTGTGATACCCAAGAATCTATTTCGGTGACAATATGATTCATTTTCAAATATAGTTGAGAAAAAATACAAACTGCACACTGTTACGACATCTAAGTGTTAGAAATACTTCATTTTGTAAATAATGTGTCTCAGGAGCGCATATACGTACCATTTCCCATGTATAAGGGCTGTTGTATTTTCTGGAAAATATCTGTGAAAGTAATGCGGTAAGGGGTAGAATTTTTGGTGTCATTGGATAGGTGAAATATTTTTCTTTCAAATGAGACCAAATTCATTGATTTCTGAGTAAAATGATTTTTCGCTCGGACTACCTTAATGATTCTTCACCAAACGTCGCTTCCTGGCCATTCCTGCTCCTCATCTCGGCGCCCGAATGTCGCTCAGTGGCGGCGGCGGCGGGGGTCGCTTAGGCGCGCGCTCGGAGGGGCTGGGGGGGAAGGCCTGGGCGTCGCGACGGCGCGGGTGGGCGCCCGTGGCCGGGAAGGAACCCGTCGCCCGGGTGCGAGTCCCTTCCTCCCGGGGAGAACCCTTTCCGGAAGCGTCGGTTTCCTTTCGCCCGGAAACTTCCGTCCCCACACTACTGCATAACACTCCTCACATATCCAGTTTTTTTCTTTACTCTTTCTGAATCCTAACTGGTTTTCTCCCATATTTTCATCAATTTTCCTTTGTATTCTTCGAAATAATTGTCCTGTCATAGCCTTGGTAAAATGACAAATAAAACTAATTGTCCTATAATATTTACATTCTTTTACATTGCCCTTCTTTGGTCTTGCTTAAATGTGTATTTTAAAAAATGATTGCTTATTGTTCAACATGTACTTCGTAATTAAGAGTGTGTATATATTTTTACTAATCGTTGAAACAAGAGTAATTGTTTAAGGGGGGTGTTAGTTTACTTAAAATATTTAATAAAAATTGATATAAACATGTGAGTTTGTTTTATGTGAGTTTATTTTTTTATCATAGCAACGTTTATATATATGGTTACTATGTTACTGTTACAATATGTGTCAAGTTGTGTACAAGTCACATTCAATGTATTATTTTCTGCAGTTGCATAAAAGATATACTGTTGTTCAAATATTGCACTGTGCTTCCTCTTCTGAAGTGTAAAACTAACCTACAACTTAATAGCCATGCATAGGGTCATTGAAGAGCTCAATCGAGAAAGGACTGAAAAGCACAGGGTGAAATTCTCTCCAAGCTTCGACACTAGTTGTTAGGAGTGGCCCCCGTTAACTCGCCAGACAATTGTTGTGATGTCTGAGAAAATTCCCCTTTATCCTATCTTGACGAACTTTCAGCATGGCAGGAAGTACCTCCAGACAGTCCAGAAGGACGATTTACTCGCACGATTAATGTCGGGACTAGCTATATGATTACGATACGCTCATCATGGGTGAGGTAACCGATCACTCTTACGAATGATCAACTCTTACGGCGTTTAGACGAATTAGGGTAAATCTCTGCTCACATTAATCCATGTGGTTTTTAGTTTTTTATGAGGGTCGAGTGTTCGAGACCAAATGACGGGAGAAAATTTCCTGGCAGTGGAAATCCTCTTTTACATGTCACCCAAACTCAATGTCATTGTCAATGTCATTGAAAGTCGTTGATGACGCAAAGCAAGAAGATCGGACCGGTATCAACAGACACAGCTTTTGGCGAGTGTGAACTTCACCGAATCAGCCGATGCCATAGATTCGCGATTCCATTTACCTGTCAGCATTAGGCGCTTCAAATTGAGTTGTAGACTCAGTGATGGGAAACGTTGGAAATGATTGGGCGAGGCAGAAAACTTGTGTGTAGCAAATCATCATTCATGGATAGACATTGAACAAGATAGATAACCCGCGACATCAGTAATATTTTGCAGAGTAATTTTACGCATTTCCAGTTGATTTAGGTTGGGAGTTTCCACCGTTTTGATAGTGTAAGTAATTAACTTAGCCCCGAAGAAATACATATCTAAGTGTTCCCTCCTTAGTCATACAAATAACCTCTCGGTAAGACTGAAAAGATTCCGAAATGGAAGGCAATTAATAAACTCATAACATTAGACCGACGGCCGTGCTCAGGTGATGAGCCCCAGTTTGTAATGTCGAAGAATGCATTGTGCGTTTTATTTTAACAAATTGTCGACGATCCGTTGATGCATATTTAATTTCAGGCGGAGAGCGCTGCTGAGCCGGAGCCCGCGCTACGTGAGGGCGTAAGGGAATATAGCTCAGTTTTTATTCCGCAAAGGTCGTTAAAGCTATTCAATACTTCATGCCTGAATTCCATATATTTGAGCTCTCTGGGGTAAGTCAATTTCGCGTTTTCTCAGCAGTAATTCGCTAAAGGCTGATTTTATTTTCAATTTCAACGTCGCCATGCTTACAAGTGCCAACCGAATAGGAATGGGAGTAACCAAAGGAGGACTCTGAGAATAAATTGGTAAATAAAATACATCCATTGAGATATTCCTGGATAAAGTTTTCTTTATAATAGCCGATAGTTCCAACTTTGTTTCGCGTTAATTCGGGTAATAAGCGCAATTCACACCACGTGCTCTACAAGAATATGATCGTAACACAATTCACCCTTGATTAAGCTATGATTTCCTCATTTTTATTGTGTTTTTGGGAAAATATCTCAATTTTCGTTTTTCTCTAAAGAGTCAACATATTAGTACTGATAACGTTGTAGTTTAATAATTTCGCTTAACTTGTTTGTTTCTTTTAGCATTCCAAGTTATCCCGAGCAGTTTTCCCAGTTCTCCATTTCATTTTAGAGAATTGGAAAAATATTGTTAACGTTAACACAAAAAAAGAGATACTTTCTAAATTTCCACTGAAGATTTATTAGACCAACCTAGAAATCGGTAACTTTCGTCACTTTCAAGGATAAGACGTTGATTGTGACGAAAGTTTCCGAAACCGTGGTTGTTGTAATGCACTGTGTGTGGGAATTCACTTAGTATTCTTCTTTTCTGTGATCGTGTTATCGATTGTTCATTTCCAAAAGTTGCCACAAGAAACTTCATGAAAGGACATATGCTGCTAAAGAACAGACGTGCGATGCAAAAAAGAAAACCTACAATCCCAGTAAAAAATCGAACTTGTTTTTAATGTGGATTGAGTCAGGGAATTATTGGTACAAATCTTGCAAGTGTTAATTTTTAGGGAAATCGATTGCAGCAGACAAGAATACTTTTTTATACGTCCTTGGGCCCACTTATCTGATGCTTCCGCAAAACTTCCATTGCTATGAATATAAACGTAATCCAAGAGGATAATGATTATTCACAATTAATTTTATACTAACATATTTCGCCATACATTTATTGGGTGGAGGAAGTGTGCAAAAAATTTATAGCCGTAAGTATACAAAAACGTTAATAGCCACATATATGAGTTGAAGTGTCCTCGGAAAACAGCTATACTGTTGAGAAGTAGGAACATTTTTGTATTAAGTAAAACAGAAACCTAATTGCACTACGCTTTTTATTTTTTAAGTGTATTTTTTATACTTTCTAAGGAGTCCACAATTGTTTTCTTGACTAGAGTAAGGGAATGCTACACCTGGATACAAATTTTACTTATCACACTCAACTTGGTTCAACAATATACCGTCAATAATCAAAAAATGGTTTTTGATTCATTTTATTACCGTAATTTTTTAGACATGGATATTTTAAAAGCATCATTTTCAACTGAAATTAAAGTATTTTTGTATATCCCTCTCACTGGTCGTTCAATCCTAAGATTGGTAGACTGCTGCCCTCCACCCATCCCTATATAGTGATAGTTCCCTAACCTCCTGGTATCTCTTCCTGTGTACTTCCCTCTTTATTTGGTCCATGAACTTATTCCTGTGTCTTCCACTGGGTATTTCTCCATCCATTTTGCCTTCAGTTATTTTCCTCACAAACCCATTGTGTCTCAGGGTGTGTCCAATCCATCTAGTTCTACTTTTCTTTAAAGTGTTCCATATTGTACTTTCTTCTTCTACTCTTCTGTACACTTCATCATTTCTTATTCTATCCGTCCATTTTCTCTTCAGCATCCTCCTCCAGCACCAGATTTCGAAGGCTTCTAAGCTTTTCTGGTCAGCTTTTCCAATGGGCCATGCTTCCGATCCATAGAGTACTACGCTCCACATGAAGGTTTTCACATTCTGTTTCCTTGTTCTGTAATCCTATCTCCATTGATCACAGCAGTTTTTCCCCTGAACGCCTTATATTGGGCTATTCTCCGCTTGATGTCCGTTGTACTTCTCCCGTCCCACGTTATGGTGCTTCCGAGGAAGGCGAAGGAAGATATTTGTAGTATATCGTTGTATTCATTATTTTACGTCACCATCAACCGGATATATAAACTTTAGAGGGTATATTTCGCAGCATTCGTCAAAATTGCACTGGAGGCTTTTCTCTAGCAAAGGGTTCATACTTTCACACAGCGAAAAAATATTGTTAATTTCACTCTATCCGAATATCCATTTGAGAAGGAAAAGTGAATTGAAGAGTAGTTGCGCGATTAATTTCGTGATTCGGTGGTTTTCTTAAAAGACCTAACTTGCATGAAAGTTTCAAGCCACTTTTGTTTATGTGGTCCATCAAATAATAGAGATATAATTTCAGAAAAAAATTGGACAGTTTTTCATTGCATGAAAGATTAAATACACCATTTTACACCTCTTTCATATCCTTTTCCGCTCGTGTAATTTCGTCTGCTGTTAATCATACGAAATGAAAAATTGGCAATTTTCATCTCCCTGTCCCTGCAAAGTCACTGAAAGCGATTGGTTTGCTAAAACTTCCGTAAGTGTGCAAAAAGAGTTACGATCATTCATGGGTGTCAAAATATCCTCGGAAAATAGCAAGAGGCAACCACGCGTGCTCCTTATATGTTAGAATTAGAAATAACATCACACGAGGGTTGTCCAAAAATTAATGCTCCACATCCTTTTTTAAACCGACGAAATGAGTGCGTTTGAAACGGTCACTGAGAGACTCATCTCCACTGGCCTCAGTGCCTTCTCACGACGCTACCGTATCTTACATCTACATGCTCTGACCACTCTTGTAGACTCTACAGAAGACAGGCTGCAAAATTAGGCTCGCAAATACCAGTCTGGCACTGACTAAAAACAGGAAAGAATATTAATTGCTCCGTAATTTCCCTACTTTTCTAGTCCATTTTGAATAATGGCACTAGGTAAGTTCTTTTCCTTACCACTATTTCGGATGACGAAGAGGTGATGATCGAAGTGAACGTGGCTCCAAAACCAGAGAGAGGATTGGTACTGACAGGACATACGCACGACCTCGCAAATCGGAGAAAGAAGGCAATAGAACTCGAAGGAGATTATGCAGAAAAATTTAGTGAGTGGTTAAAACATTAATTCATTCTTTCATATGTGTAAATTTCTGTTTTTTAGACTAAAAAGTTAGTGAGAAAAAGTCATGGGGTCTTAACTATTTCAGAGACCCTCCCTCGACTGTATTGTCAACGTTTTTCGTACTCATTTCACCCTCTCAGCTCCTATTAGAATATTCTTCACTTTTCTCTTTTCAATTCGGTCCCAACGCTCTCCGTTCACCATTTCCCCGCGCATGCAACACCGCAAGGCAGGCGTCTTCAGCGGCCGAGCGCCACAAATGCGCAGAGAGAGCAGGAAATCTGAAGAGTAAGACCAACCCCCCCTCTGAGATAACTCATCTCGAGACGACTAATCTGGACCCCCGCTCTGGCGAAGCAGCTCTCTTCCCCGCTAACCGCCTCCGTCCATTGGCGAGCGACCCCACACGAGAGGGACCCCGAAATTAAAAAAAAAAAAAAACCCTCGCTCGCTGCGCCGCTCGAACCGCCGCTCCCGGCCGCTTCGCCTGCGGATCGAATCTCGACGAATGCGGGGGAGGGGAACGAGGGGGGGGGGGGAAAGGAAGGAAGGGGGAAAGGAGGCTGTTAGACGTGTAGGCAGTATATATATTAGCCCCTGCGTGTTGGTATCGCGGTTCGGCCAATGAGAGGAGGCCACTAATTGCATTGCCTCGCTCTCCAATCCGAGCCAAGGGGAGTCGCGCGGACTTCCCTCCCCCCCCTCCTCCTCCTCCTACTCCTCTCCCCCGATCACACGAAACCTCTTCCTCCCTCCCCTCCCCCACCCTGCTATTTCTTTCCATTCCCACCCCCGCCTCCCTCCCTCCCCGCCTATTCCCCCCACTCCGACGTCGGGACAAGACCGCGTCCTTCCTCCTCCCTCTTGCTCGCCTCTGGCCAGGGTCATTCCCTCTCACGGACTTCCTTCCGTTACCCTAGGAGGCATTGTCTTCGCTCAGGGATTCTTGGAGACGCATTTAAGGTAGTCGGAGCGAAATATCATTTTACTTAGAAATCAATGAATTTGGTCTCATTTTTAAGAAAAACATCTCACCTATCCAATGACAACAAATATTTTACCCCTTACCACATTACTTTCGGAGATATTTGCCAGAAAATACCAGTCCTTTTACATGGGAAATGATACGTGTATGCACTCCAGAGAGACATTATTTATAAAATGAGGTATTATGTCGTAAAAAAAACTAAAAGTGTGTAGTTTGTACGTTTTATCAACTATTTTTGAAACTTAATCATACTGTCACCACATTAGGTTCTTGGGTGTCACAAAAAACCTTCCGTTTTGAATGAGTTTCAAACGAACCGCGCGAAAAAAATGAGTGAAGTTAAAGACTTATTTAGATATTTTCATTTAATTACTTACAATTTCTGTCATATAAAATTATATTATTGCACCATTAATAATCCAATATTTAATTGATGTGTCCTACAGCTGGTGAAATTAAAACGTATATTTGGAATATGGTCTCTATTGTGACTAGGGAACTATCTCGTTCGGACTACCTTAAAAGTCTTTCCGATATTTTCGTTCTGTTTAACATTTAAAAAGATGAAAAATCACACTCTCATGCCTATTTCTATTCACACACCGGCAGCGGACGACTTGGAAATTTTTCTCTGTGATGAGACGTACGAATTTCCATTTTTTTTTGAGTTCCTGAGTCATGTCTGACGAATGATGTTGACAAAATCGCATTTTTATACCTGAACATCATGTATATTTACGAGTGAGTATCGTTATTTTTCTCTCTTATCTGTGCTAAACAATTATTAGGGACCCTGAAAAGTTTTTTTCGCGCGAGTGTTAAAATATTGACTTGCCTTCATTACACACTGGTCTCTCGTTTAAGAATTACAAGAAAAATGCAATAAAATTTTAAAAATTATGTTGAAATTATTTAATACTATTGGACTTCCTCTTTGAGTAATTGAGGACATAATTTGGAGATACACTTCCTCATTTTACGTGGATAGCGAGAAAATATTGTGCCTGACTGTATTCCTAATTCTTTTTTTCTATTATTACAAATTATGATTTTTCTCTGACTGAGACCTCTGATTTTACTAAACCTCGAGGTTTTCGTGAAGATCAGCTCCCCTTCGCTTTTTCAAGGAAATGGGCTGATAAAAGTGAAATGGACTTTAGGCATGTGATGTGACTCTGTCAAATTAATCGTATCGGAACTTCGTGCCTTTGATGTACCCTATTGCACATCTAAATGGTCTTATTTGTTTATTTTAATCGGTTATTTGATAGTATTCTTGAATTTCACCGAATGGAACATTATCTACAACAAAGTCTACCCGTTAAGGTCTGGAAATACAAGTGAAAAACTGAAATCAGTTTGTATACCGTTCAAACTCACTGCCATCAGTGGAATTAAAAAAATTATCATCCAAACAGGTTTTAAATACTCCCCCTTCTTAAAGAGACTGGTGAAATATGATCTTCTAAGTGAAATAAACTAAATTTAATACTTGATGCACGTGTTGACTTTAAGATATATTCGTTTTTTGGCCCATTCTTTCCTCCAGAGTTAAGAAAATAAAAACACCTGCCGTCTACTTAAAATAATATCAAAGAGTCGATTGTTTTGAAAATCATGGCATAATTTTTGTAAATTTTAATTCTGCCGCTCATTTCATTTCTCGAGTAGTATTCAGAACTATTTAAAATTAATGAAAATGACGATAAATTGATTGCTTTCAGCAAAGCTCATCATTTCTCAGAATGAAACTCCGGTTCACGGCGCGCTCATAATGACTTTCCTAATTGCAAATCGTAGTGGCTCACTCGGTCTGGCTCTCCAGCCGTTTTCATGACAAGGAAACCTCTGCTAACTGTGTTGCAGAAGTTCATTTCGAAAAATTACCAGCGATTGATTACCACAAGCTTTCATATTATACGTCAACAATAATTTTACTTGAGTTTTTGTGTTTGTTGGGATGAGTAGGTACTAGTTCGTCATATTTTACGCCACGCATGGGAAGTGTCTTCTAATCATCCTCTATCAGGATATTTTTTATCTTGTGATGCTAAGAACTCTTATGGGAATACATGTTTTAATGAGATTTTAATAATTATATAAAAATAAATTATTTAAAAAATTAATAAATTGTAAATAAATTATTTATATAATTATGATAAAGGTTTCAGTACAATATCGGAAAAAAATTTTTAAAAGCATGCTTTTTTCTTAGTTGTTCTCTTTTCATGTTTTAATATCCATCAGAGAAGTTACGTAAAAAAGTTGTTATACACTTAAATATTTTCCTTACGATTTTTCATGGAATAAGTCTGAAATGAAAATGAGCGACATACTCCGCGCGAAAAATAATGAATCGACTCATTAAGCGTGATTCGATCGCGAGTTGACTTTTTTGTGGAAGTTTACGGCATTTATTTAATCTAAGGAACCATTTAATCCACTGGATGCATTTAATTTGTCGAGCGAAAGAGAGAGCAGAAGAGGGGAAGGGGAAACAATGTATGCGACGGACGACTCGAAGCAGCTCGAAGGATTCGCCGCATCGCGGCAGCGGGGGAGCCACCAGTCGCCCTCCGAAAGGAACACTGCCCCCACGACATGTCCCTCCCCCGGATCTCTGCTCGCATCCCCCAGTCCAATCCGCCCCCGCTGCGACTCGCGCGTCCGCCCCCCCCCCCCCCAACCACCGTGTGCCAGAGTGAACTAACAATACAGTGCAAACCTTTCTCATCATCGCCCCCACTCGGAAGACGGCCATTGGCTGTGGTCACGGATCGAGTGACGGGGAGTTGGTTCAGCGGAGAGGCGCCAATACTCCCGCGAGTCGTATCCCACACCCCCAACCCCCGCTCCTCCGTCTCCCCCTCCTCATATTCTCCCCCGCAGTGCACTGTTTTCTCCACTGCCAAAAATCACGGCGGCCCCTCCCACAAGGCACCCCCGCAGCTGCGTGCTTTTAAAAACCCGCTCTCAGATCCCTACTATGGCCCGTCCCACGTCGGCGGAAACCCAAGTGGGGCCATCGTGCCGCGCGCAAACCCCGCGAATAAACACTCAAACCGTGTGTATACGCACAAATACACTAAAATCAAAGCCCCCTTCCACCTTCCTCCCTCCCCCCCCCCTTCTCCGCAAACACTCCAACGCCGTTCACACACTCACCACACACCACGCCTTACCCCATTCCGACCCCCAACGCCCATTCAAAAGGGAACCAAAAATTAAAGATGGCCACGAAGGGGTTTTGTGTCCTTATTTTTAAAAAAAAGAGGGAAAAAGTAGGCGTGATTAATATTTCTCTTTTTAAAGACGCCAATCCCTGGCGGTCCTCATTGTGCGATGCCTCCCGCGCAGCAGTGTTGGGCACCGCCCAGAATTGCTGAACGGCCGCCGAGGCGACGCGCCTTTTTTTTCACAGCGTTTCAGCTCGCGATTGGAACATGGCGAGAGCAATGTGCTGAGCGGCCGACCGCCTCGAGTGTGTGCCTGATGTGTGGCATCCGCGGAGTGGCTTTTCACTCACTTCAACCACCACAGTCGCCATTAGCGTCTCAACGCCGAGCTCTTTCGAGACCGAAGTTTCGCTTTCAATTCGCGAATTTCATTCAATTTGGGTTGAGTCCCGAAAATGCTTCACTTTTCCTTTCCCCGAATGGTGGGTTAGTTCACTCTTGTATTTGGCCATTTTTTCCCCACCTCCTCCGGCTCCTCCGGCAAGACTTGGCAACGCGACTCGTCATTCACTCTCGCGACGCGATGGCGTTGGTGTCATCAGCGGGCAGTAATAGTCCTCTCGTGTGAAGTCGCAATTAAGACGCGTAATGCGCATAACGACGGAGTTAATGCATTGGACCACTACTCCATCCTTCTTACCACCTAAAGAAAAAAAATGTGTGCAATATCTCAGATGAACAGAAGTTCCGGGTACTTGAAATGACTCATTTCTTCATTCATTTCGATCTTTCGGAGTAACTTTCAAATATTATTCATTTAATAGGCATCCAATTTAAAACAAAATTAAAGAACGCTGTGATTCACAGTAAAGAATTATTTATTTGCCGACGTCATTCGTCTAAATGGACCCATTCTATAAGGGGCTAAGGTACCACGAAACATGGCGACCTCATATGCAATTGCTCGGCGGAAATGGTTCTCAGTTCTTGATTTTATTCTCAAGTTCCTCATTGAATTTTAAGTAACCAGTCTGCATCATCCCTCAGAGCATTGATTTGCCGTACAAGTTTTATCCGTTTTGGAGGACCTCTTGCATAAATTTTACTTCAAATATTGATGTGTATTGATATTCGAAGTGAAAGTTCATTCCTTGATGACTTCAGTTGCTGTTTTTTTTTCTTTTCAATGTTATCTCTTGGCTAATCTAACCATTTCAAGTTAAGACAAAGCCTCAGATGTCGAAAAGCACGTCGTTCTTCATTAATGCATGTCTGCCCTCAAGGAATGAGCGTTATTTGCACGTCGCTCCCATATGGAGATCGTCTGACTTTGAAGTAGGCGAAGATTTCAGTCGCAGCCGACGCAGACGCTGGAGGGAAGGAAGCAGGTCCCTCTGTTGCCGTCTTCGCTATCAGCCCGCTGGCGATAACTGCCTCACCGATCCATCAATCTTCTCCCTCTTGCACTCCGTCTCCTTTCATTCGTTCTGAGGATCGCGTCCCTTCCGGCGTGCTGCGAACGACCGCGTGGGAATGATTAGCGACGCCGTGGGCTGTGACGAAGGCGTTTCCCCCGGGCCGCTGTGGATTGGGACCCACTCACTCATCGGTGTTCTATTCCGACCATCTTCCTCCTCCCCCGCCTGTCGTCTCTCCGCCTCCCGCACCTCTTACTAAGCCTCCTCCTCAACCGACGACATCCCTTGCCCTTGGCGGCGAGTATTTCCCATTCTTTACCCAGCGTCAAGAAGAAAATATTTAACCATTGTTTTGAAACGAAGAGGTGGAATTATAACCACATTAAAGTTTTACAATTTCACATTTTATTTATGCTTACACAAACGTTTACATTACATTTCATTTTACAGTTCGTAAAAGTCATTTCATTATGTTTCTGAGTCGTACTGAGGAGCAATTTGGTCATCAGGAAGTGCTCATTTCGTACGCTCGATTCTTCAGTAAGTATTTACAATTAATCGAATCTATTCTTTGCGACTCCTGTTATTAATGATTTTATTAATGATATAATTGATTTCTTAATGATATCATGGATAATTTCAACATCTTTAACGGGTTAATTGCTTTAATAGATGCTTTTCTTTTTTTCTACTAATTTTTTTACTTATTTTTATAGTTACATTAACTCATTTTATGCTTGTGTTACCGTCTTTGTTATTTTTAATGAGTTTCTCATTTCAGTAATGAGTTACTTATGTTTGTTTCCGCCACTATTTTATTTCTCGCCAGCTGTTCGTCATATATCCTTCAAATGTATAAGTTTGCATGATAATTTATTTGTGTAGAACTTTTCAAGCATAAACTATACTTCTCTAATGGGGTGAGCGTGACTACAATCACAGAGTAAAGTATATATAGAGTGGCAGAGCAATGCTAAAAACTGGACATAAGTTTTTGAGAGCTTTGGGAAGAATTTCTCAGGTGCCACCACCTTAGGGGAGGAAGAATTTCGGCTTACGGAGAACGCCACTTTGAGGCATTAGTGGTACTCGGTGATTTTGCATCAACATACAGAAGAGTGGATTTAACATGGCTGTTGTGTGCTTTTGATCGAGTATCAATTGTTTTGTCGTTCCTATGATACATCGGTAAACAGCTGACTCCGTGTTTGGTAATCGCGTGTCTTATCATATTGACGTGAATTCGATTCATTATAGACGATGCTCATTAATGCACCCAATTATAATACATATTTAATTTGGTCTCGACGACTTAATAAGATTTGTTTCCGTAGCTATGGGTCGATTAGTAAACATCCATGCACCGAAACCATCATAAGAACATCATGTGAGTTATGCGACACTAAATGAAGTGGCCGTGTGCCAAAGCTCATTTGTAATGGCTTGTCGTGCACTTCGATACACCTGTTCCATCTATCGGCCAAAGTATAATTGAAAAACTCATTTTCGAATCTCCCTATCTCTTTGCCACTCTATGTATACTTACCCTATGCTACAATAAACATTAATAAGTTATCCCACCCCTTTCCTCCCTCCATACCCACCCCTCCCGCCAACCCCTCTTTCCCCTCCCCTCGATTCTGTTATTCCCATCTCGAAGTGTCTCCGATCTCATCGCATCCGATTTCCAACCAAAACGCGACCGACTTCCTTCAATCCACCTGGACTTTCTTTCCTAGCCGAGATACTGAAGGATATTCTTCTCCATCTTACAGTCATCCTATGCCTTATGCATCCCTGTGGTGCGGAGAAGAGGACTTAAAAACCTCTCCCGTCCCACGCCTTGCACACGTCAATGACTACTTTTCCAAGAAGGTTTGAAGAAATGGCGAGAGCTACATCGTTGGTGTGAGCGCTGTTGCTTCAAGAGCAAATACGTTTATTCTTTCTAATAAAATAACCTAAAATGAAAGCTGCATACATACATTATTATTGAAGCTTTTTTTATTCTATATTTCTGAAGAATTATTTTGTGCCTAAAAATAATGATATCGGGACATTCGTGTGATTATGATTTATTGAAGTTTTGCTGCCTTTGTGCAATGCTGCAATGTCTGGCTGCACTTTATCCCTGGACGATATCGCATTTATGCCGATTCAAATTGGACCAATTGTTAATATAAAATGATTTTCCTGGAGATTGTAGGTCATATTTTTTTAACACCATCTTTCATAAGATATTGACAATCTTTATATTGTAATTATCCCTGGTTCACACAGATGTCGAAAAGTTCAAAAAACTCTTATTTGTTTAGAAATGTGCATTTACTTAATTTTTCCCAATTGTCTGAAACAAAATTGTTTATTAAATCAAGGGGGATATTCGTAAAAAGTGATTTTACGTCCAGTTAGCAAAGCTTATAATCTAATGGAATAATTTTTTTATTAATTTTTTCAAAAAATTGAAAAGAGTGATTTATGTTGTATCGGTCAGACGATAAATGAGTAAGTATGTTGAAGATGAATTTAGTGCATTCGTAAGTTGGGTTGTTCTCAAAACCGACTACTGGTCTAAATGTAGGTCTATGACCTACAATCTCCAGGAAAATAACTTTATATAAAAAAGAGGTCACGAAGAAGAATTATCTAGATATTTAAACTTGGAGAAAAAAATTGCCAAGGCATTGCGAAGAACGCCCGTCTGTCGGATGGTTGACGCCAAAGTTTGCGCTATGAGAACCTATTCCAACTAGGCTCAAAACTCCAAAAATTGCTGAATTAAATCTTAAATATCACATATTCCGTTTAGCAGTCACACCAAAGGTAGATGTCCAGTTACTTTCTGGAGGGCGGGGAAGGAATCAATTTCATTTATTGCTGCTCAAGTATTTGGGACACGAGTATTTTCGCCTAAGAATAATACCATCGGTCTTCCAATCATATCTCAGACGCCTCACATTCATCAAAGTCAGTCCCTTCACTCGCTAGTGCATGAAAATACCCATTTCTTCCACTTCGTAAGGACAAACCGAAATATTCGAAATATTTGCTCCAAGTAATCCATTGCCTCGAATCGGTAAACCGTTTGTGAAACGGAGCAATATCTAGTGGCATTAATATGCTGGCAGTTTCGTCCCCTCTCATGGGAAAAGGAAAATATTTTCCTTCTTAATTTTTCCTCGCAATCATTTTCAATCTGCTGCCGATGTGATGGCTATTAGATATTTATCCGAGAAGAGTCCTTCTCCTCGAAGAACATCGGTAAGTGCGTTCAGCGGCTCTCGTAATACGGAGATGGAATAATTCTTCGGTACGTGGCGTGGAATCTCGCTCACTTGCTCGCCTCTGCACATCTCAGTTGTTGTTGGTCCTTTTCGTGTTTCTTCCACTTCTCCATCCTCAGCTCAAACTCCCCCTTCCACTAGACCACTGAGAGGATTAGGCCATAACTCCAACTGCGCTTTATTCATGCGTACATCCAAAATGGTAGATTATATCCATTGAGGTAGATAAAGAAGACATGTAAGCACCATCCGATATAATTGTAATCCCCTTTCCGTTTAAATTCATATTCTGGTGGGTATAGATGTGCTGCGTTCATATCTGTTCGCGGCCTCCTTTGTGGGAAGACGGTGTTGTATTTGTGTCATCCTACATTAAAACAAAGGTAAATTATTGCGGCTTCTTGTTTGAAATCTCATAACTGGTTATTTTGAGCTAAAAAGAGTTTCTTGATATTTAAAATTATTAAGCAGGAGTAATTAATTAACAGCTGGTTGTTTTTTCTCTAATTGTGGTAGGAATTACAAGCGCAGAATAACAAACCACCGATATTCGAGGAAAAATACTTCTGCTTTACGGGTCTTCGTATTCATATCTCAGTGATATCATCCTCCACATACGCCACCGCCGATTGCTGACTCACCGCACCGTGAGAAGTCCTTTGTTAACCTTCCCTTCCCGACTGAATTATCCATAAGGGATAGGGGAGGAAGTGGTAGTGCTCAAATGATAATTTACGCTGGAAAATAATAAGTAAACAGCCCCCTGAGAGCAGCCATATTGTCTCGATTTCTGGTCCCATTGTGGTGGGAAAATAATCCCCTGAGCTGACGCCAGAGTGGGATATGGCAGAGAGGTGAGTGATGTGTGCTCATGTAGGTTGTTGTCGGAGGGGGCGGGAGTGGTACATGCGTACGCGGCGGAAAGTGATAGTGCAAGTGGCACCAAATGTGGTGCTTCTTCCCCCGGACGGCGGCCAGCCCTCTTGCTTTGCTGGAAGAGCACCTCTCAACTCCACGCCCATCTCTCCTCCTCGTATTATCCTCTTTCACTCCTCGCAAAAAATAAACCCTCATCCCCATCTGTTTCCCCTAAGTGTGTCTCCCCGAAAATCCTTGCTCCCTCTCCTGCCACTCTGGCCGGTCCTCCCCGCTCTCCTCCCCAACAACTCCCCTCCTCTGCACAATACGTGCTTTTCTACCTACTTGAAGATTACGCTCTCCCGAAATATGGACGTCCCTTTGCCAAAAAAATATGAGTTTGCATTCGTTCCTTCTCTATAGCTATTAAACAGCATCCTGTGGGACCGACAAATATCGAAAGCAAATAAAACAATAATATACAATGCCATTTTCAAAACTATAGCAACGTATGGATGTGAAGTCTTTCCTATAAAGGAACGTACTAAACAAATATTAAAAGCTAAAGAAATTGATTTTTGGAGACGGGCTGCAGGGCGATCAAGGATAGAAAGAGTTACAAATGACAGAATACGACAGATGATGAAAGTCGAGCGCTAAAATAACGGAGGACATCATGACCAAGCAGCTAATCTGGTACGGGCATATAAAGAGAATGAACGAGGATAGACTACCAAGAAATATCTTGGAGCTAACAATCCAAGGGAAAAGAGGAAGATATAGGAAGAGCTGGAAAGAGGGAGTGGACAAGGATTTTAGAGCAAGAGGATTGGAAGAAGATTTATGGAAGGACAAAGAGACTTGGAGGCTCTTTTTGACTGCTGCACCTCCAAGCTTCAAACGTGACTTCGGTTTAGACCATTAATTTTGCAGAAGGCTTTGCAAAACGGCACATATCATACTTTTCTGTTAATTTTTTTGTAGTTGCTTTCCATTTCGTGTTCAATTTTTTATACTTATAGTATATTTGCGTTTAAACTAGGACTCCGAGCATTTGACCTTTCGTATTGGTTGACTGCGGTCCTCCATTCTTCCCAATCTGATGATGGTTCTCTTACTCGCTGGAGTTCTTCAGCTGTACTCTCCTGTTCATTTGGTCAGCATATTTATCCTTGGCCTTCATCTCAAACTTTTTCTACTGTGATTATAATTATTTTACGGGTTAATTAATAATAATAATATAAATAATATTTTATCTTTATATTTATGAATAATATTCTATTCATATGTATGTACATTTGGTTATTCATACAAAGTGTAGGAACATAAGTGCCCCAGAGGAACTACCTGATTTGGGGTTACCATCATCTGAATGTTATTATGGCAGAGCTGGTGTTGATAAGTTATCAAATGTATTATCTGAAGATTATCTGGTGCTTCTATATCTTTTTGTGCATTCATATCATAAAAAAGAAAAACTCAAGTTATTACACGTTCACAATAACTTGAATTTTTACAATAACTTAAGCAATGACAATCAATTAGACAATTCAACAAAAACTCTTATATTTAGGAAACAAAAAATATATACACCACATATAATAGATGAATTAACTTGACAATAAACAATCTCAAATCAAACACAACCCCATTTTAGTTATTAGCATTCTTAGTACATTTCTATACAATCTTTTGAAACAAAAAATCAACTTCCTCGTGACACATTAGCCATTTTTTAACAGCTGAAGCGAATCCCGATTCTGCGTCTTTCTTTGCCACATCCTTTGGCAAAGTACGAAATAGTTTTGGTCCCAGGTATATATACGAATGACGAAAACTTTCGTTCTTTGGCCTAGTAATTTTAAAGCCTGCCTCAATTCTAATGGATTCCACCATCTTTATCCCTCTCGGCACGTCCATTTTCCTTCGCGTCCCGCACAGCACCGCACCCGCCATTATAGCAAGAAGCGCTTCGCCCGCAGCTCTGCCCTCTTGACCGAGCAGCTCGTGCACGTGACTCCTTGGCGGAAGACGATATTCCCCCAATAGAGAGATATTCCCCTCCCCCCAGCCGCTATCTCCCCCCCCGCTCCCTGACGGGGGTTACTCGCAACGGAAGAAATCCTTCGTCCACCCACTGAGCTAGCAGGGGAGGGCGCCATTGCCCCGAGCGGAATTGAACCCGCTGCACGTATCCTTCCTCTCGACTTTGACTCTTCGTGCGCTCCTTTGACTGTGCAACGATAAGGCCAGATATTTATAAATACTCTCGCGGGGATCAAAACAATGGCTTTCGAGGGATTCACAATTAATTTTCTTCATATTTTGCGCTCTAGAGGAGACATTTATTACCTAGACTTATTTCTTTTCTTTAATGCAAAATTATAGAACAACGAAATTTTAATACAAATATCACCCCTAGGAGGTAAAAAAAATATTACAATACTTTCAAATACATTCCCGCATCAGACTCAAGCTCGCCATTTTATCCACCCCTACTCCCCCCCCCCCAAGGTTTGAATGAGAAGTGAAATTTTTCTATCGTAGAAGCATCTGAGCAAAGTATTATACCCGTACTTCAAGGGATTATTTGTTTCTTTCGTGTATCCAATCAATGCGTACGTCTTCAAAGTCAATTCCAAACAGTTAATTTCCAGCTCAAATTCATGATTTTGGTGAATGTCTGACCTCGTATTCACTGGTAATCACATCCCACGTGACCAGGCCATGCTCAATGCAAAAAGATTAGCTTCGAGTAATATACGAGCCCGGAAAGTAGTCTTTTCTCTCTCCTCCGTTATTTTTATAGGTACTCACTATTTTGACATCGCTGAGACGGTAATATTTGCACTAGCTTTTTGCCAGGCACTCCATCGTCTGATATTCGGCCATTCGATCTCAACAGAGGGCAAGTTTATTCCGCAGCACAAGAGGAGTCGCGTCCACTCCCAAAGTCTTTTTTATTCGCCTCATTAAGGCCAGACGAGGGAGGGGTTGTTGGTATTCATAGGAACCGGATGATAAGACTCGCCGGCCCTTCTCGATGCCTCGATGTCTATGCGGACGGTGATTATCTCAGCATCCAGCTAAGCATGATGCACTCGTCACCGGAAAAAACAATCAAAGCTGGGAGTCAATGGCGGCCGGTTTAGGGGCGGGGGAAGAGTGGACGTCTACTGAGCCCCCTCCCTGCCCACCTACAGCCCCCACGGCATCATCTTTCCTCCCAACCCCCCTCCCTCCCTTTGTGTGCGGGGAAACGCCATCCGGGCACGCACCACCAATCCTCCTCCCCCATACTCCCCATTCCACCTCTCGGCAAGCGTGCCAGCCCATCAGCCATCCAGGACTTCGTGCTCGACGGCAATTCATCCCGGAGCCACTAATAAGAGAGAGGCCCACTCCCTCCCTGCACCAACCTTCCCCCCTTCCCCTTGCCGCACACGGCGCCTCTCCAAGCCCACGTAATCGCGTCTCTTCATTTTCTGCCACGGCGGCGCCATTATCGACTCGACAACGCCCCGAGGGCTCTGTCGCCACCGCGGAACAACAGAGCCATCCCGCGGACCTCACTCACAACCGCGCTCCCCTCCTCTCTCTCGAAACACCATTAGCATTTTGAAATCTCCACTTCCCTCCCTCCCTCCCACTCATGCCTGCCTCTCTAATGGCCACCCAGTCCACCGCCCGCCCGCCCGCCCGCCCGCCTCCCCCTCACTCCCGCCCTCAACACTCCATTTTCCACTTTCCCGCTTCGAGATTAACCGTGCTCGCAGATTTCCTTCCTTCTCTGCCCGACGCCACCACTCTCCCCGGAGCACACGAGGAGGCGAAGCCACGCAACTTCCGCGTGGAAACGACGACGGGAAATATCAAACAAATGACGGGGACAATTAACGGATGGGACAATTATGGGGACGAGTTCGGAGCCTAATGGTCGACGCCTCCGTCGAATGCCATGCTGCATGGAGAGAGAGAGAGAGAGGGAGATATGTACATATAAATTGGTCTAGGGAGGAGCGCTTCAAACGACCCAAATGAGTCAACATTGCGTGGTGTTGGTGGTGATTGGTTAATTTCGGGGATTAATTTGCGCAGTTAATTGGCAGGATGACGAGTAAAGTTGGAAAGGAAAGGCTGAGAGTATTTGTTGAGGCGAATTTGTCATTAATACGTGACATTCAAATAGGGGGTGGGTAGATTTGGATTGACAAAATAGTTAATTTCCCGCTTTGAAGATCCCCTTGAGTAGGTACATAGTGGAGCATGATATGCGCGAGTTTATGCTCTCCACCAAAACTACTTTTTCAGTGCTTTAATTTGTATAATATATTTAAAGATTCTGGTGATGTCATATGTCATTAATCGGAATTTCTTACTGCTAAACAATTTTTCGAAACATCTCTTCCGCTCTATACGAAACTTTACCCTTTTTTCCCTTTTTTTATTTAAATTGATAAAATAGGGTGAGAATATTTCTCCAATGGCCGTAACTATTGGCACCACTTGTCAAAAGATAGAACAGAAAATATTTACTGTGTTGGTTTGACAGTAGCATCAGTGACCAACCACAGCCTCTCAACCAGAATACCCTTGTGAAGGTTTACTGGAACGTTAATTCCTCGCCAGTGACCATTCACAGGCACACACACTCAACACAATTGGGATCCTTCAGAGGGCTTTAGAGACTCCGTTAAGGAAGCCTGAGTTATGATCACAAGCACACAGAGCAATCACTCTCACAAGCACTCACCAAATCTCTCACTCAAACATTCAACAGGGCCCAACTTCTGGGAGAATCAGGTTCGAGATGAGCTTGGTCAAAGGAACGAAACAAGAAAAGACGAGGGTGTGCGTCGTATACGCGTATACACGAGTGGTGAAAATAGTTGCGGCCATTAGAGGAATATTCTCACCCCATTTTGTCACTTCTCCGATGCCGGAGACCTCAATTTTCACTTGAATTTAAATTGGTGTTTATTATATAATAATAATTCGTTGTGTAATTCGTTTCGTCTCCACCAATGTACAGAATTCATGTGGTATACAGAAACAATGAGGAGAATTCCGCTAGTAAAATAAATATTAAATAATTTTCGTTCCTTCTGTGGTGAAAAAAAGACCCGGCATCGCTCACCCGAGCAAACCACACAAATGAACCCCCAAAACGAAATCAGCGTCGTATAAAATAAACCGCACAGATCCAGGCGAGCAACTGAGGCAAGCGACGCAAAATGGATCCTTTTTCAAATTCGCTGGAGATTCTTCAGAAAATGACGAACATTATGCGATGCAAATTGGATCGCAATTTACGCCGACGGCACTCACACACACACATACAAGGAGGAGGATTCCTCCCCATCCGAGTGCGCCCTCTTCCCACCCCCGCCCCCATTAAATCTCTCTCGCGAGATGTAATTGTCGGCATCCATTTGTCATTTGCGCAGAAAAAAAATAGCGTGGAATCCCTCTTTCTCCGCTGCGCCTTGCCTTTAATCAACTAAATCTCTCCCTTTTTTTTAAACCATCTCCTCCTCCTCTTCATTCCTGCTCTTCATTCTCTTCTCTGCTACCTCTCTCTCTCTCTCTCTCCCTCTCACTGTATTTCCCCGTCCCTCCAAAATCCCCCTCTCGCCCAGAGATGAGATTTTTGACATAAAAAATATATTAATAATACACAAATGTTCTCTTCCGTCCCTTTTCTCCTCCCCCTAGGGACCATCTTCTCGGAACTCCCTTAAAATTTCCTAGGGATCATACCCTGATACCCTGGCGAGTTCCCCTTTTTCGTTCCCCATCCATACCCCTCCTCCACATCTCTATCCAATTACGTCATTAGTTCATTGCGTGATTTTCACAATTTCTCCAGTTACATCATTAGCATCGCGTACACGGAATGGCGAAAAAAATCCAAGAAATATAAACGGGAAGGAAGAAGAAAGTTGCTCCCCGTGCTGTGAAAAGGGTTCCGGGAAGTCGTAATTGCGGGCGCGCAAGAGGCTTCGGGAGGCAGGGATAGGGGTGGGGGTGGAAGAAGGGGGAGGAGGGGAGGAGAGAGGGGTGGGTAGTGTGGGGTGGGCGCCGAGGTGGTGTTTGAAGCTGGGGGGAAGGGGGGGTTGAGAATGTCTTTAATGGAGCGGAGCAAGGATGTGGACACCCGTGACTCTTTACGTGTGCATATAGAATAGAATAGGTTTAATTTTGCTCTGGGTTTCCCCATGAGAGAAAAAAATAGAAAATACATAAAATTCTGCTTTGAGCAAAAAATAACACAAAAATATATACACCTGGCCAATATCTCAAAGTGATGAAAAACAAAAAATTCACAGTTACAGATAATTAACACTAAAAACAATGGAAAATATAATATATAACAAAGGAAAATATAATATCAATCACAAAGAGATAACATAAAACAATAATTTCTCCGATCACTTTGGAAATATATAAATCCATAACAGGTTACACATTTATATTACTGGCATATATGCTGCTTATGGTAATAATTAAAAAGTTTTTCCTTAAAAACAGACAGCGAGGAAGAATTTTTTATGGATAATGGCAAGGTATTCCAGAGATATATCCCCGAAGAAGGGGAAGGGAGGAGACATGAGATAGATGGAGGAGGGGAGGGGAGGGGAGCAGAAGCAGGGGGAGCTTGTGATCTGATATCGCGTGCATATCACTCATCCATACTTTTCCTTGCATTCTCCCTAAAGCGAGCTCGTTGTCCCAACTCCAGTTGGTCGCCGGGACTCCTCGCGTCACGGCGCCGTGCCAATTACAACGCAGACGGGACAAGGCGTAAAATGGACGACTCTGTGGAGTGCTTATTACTGGATTGCTGTCGTTACCATGCAACGAAGGCTGAAGGCAGTCTTATACCTCGGATTCTCTACGAAATAACTGACAACATCAAATCTGCATCGAGCATTTCCTCTTCGAAGAGTTAAAACTTAGATGGTAATTAACCTTTGTTACTAAGTGCGCGAAGTTTTATTTCTGCCACATCCACCAGCATCTACCTTATTCAGCAAGATTTTGAATTACCATCGCAACGCTTGCGGTTTTGCTGATCGATGATAGTCATTTCTTGCTCTAAAAGACGTTAAAGTCATCTTATTTGAAAAGCATATCTCGTTGCCACAAGTTGCAGGCAATATCATTTTCTAATCCGCACGTATAAATCAAATGCCAATAATATATTGAGCCAACAGTATTAGAAGCGGGAATGATTGCAGCTCAAAAATATTTGGTACTTAATTCTGTAGAGGATTGTTATATTCCCATATTTAATTGATCTTTAAAATTGTTGGAATACGTTAAATAGTAAATCGAGTGGTAACTAACATCTCATTTTAAATTAAAATAACAGGTAAGATAAATTAAACATCTATCATTCGTTCGTTCCTTTGCCAAAGTCTGTTTTACAAAAAAGGGATTCCTAATTTAAGTGTATTGAGTTAAATTTTTCGGCGAAATTCCTCTAGTCGTAAAACATAATTAAATTCTAACAATTTTTGTAATTTTGTAAATCAATCCATGCGGCTATTGTATTTCCCTATTGTGTGATCCTTAAGGTAGTCCGAGCGAGATAGTTCCCTAGTCACAACTGAGACCATATTCGAATAATACATTTTAATTTCACCAGCTGTAGGACACATCAATTACATATTACACTATTAATGGTGCGATAATATAGTTTTATATGACAAAAAATGTAAGTAATTAAATGAAAATATCTAAATAAGTCTCTTACCCGAATCATTGTTTTCGCGCGGTGCATTTGAAACTCCTTTAAAACGGAAGGTTTTTTGGGATACCCAAGAACTGACTGCGGTGACAAAATGATTAATTTTCAAAAATAGTTGAGAGAGCATACAAACTACACACAGTTTGTTTTTTTTTACGACATCAAAGTGTTATAAATACCTCATTTTGAAAATAATGTCTCTCTGGAGTGCACACACGTACCATTTCCTATGTAAAAGGACTGGTATTTTCTGGAAAATATCTCCGAAAACAATTCGGTAAGGGGTAGAATTTTTGGTGTCATTGGATAGGTGAGACATTTCTTTTTAAAATGAGACCAAAATCATTGATGTCTAAGTGAAATGATTTTTCGCTCAAACTACCTCAAGATATTCAACTAGTTGTAGCATCGCTTGTTTTTTCCGTGCTCTCTTGCTGGAGTATGTGCGATATTTTGTGATAGCCGAGAGGAAAGCGAACGCAGAACCACCTCGAGCCCAGCAATGTGCAAAAAGCTGGGAGTGCCTCAGCCTCACCGACACCCGTCCATACTGATGCACTTCCTCTCACGAGCGCCACGTCATCGCTAGGATTGGGTTCCGTCATTAAAGAGAACGCGGCCCATCTCGGGAAATATCCTAGGGGTAATCGGGGCCGTGAAATCCTCTCCCTCCTCCGCGACCCTCGTCTAAAGCCGGGTGCGGGTGGATCCCTCTAACACACTGCCAAAGGTATTCCGAGCCCCACTCGCTCCCCAGCACCCGGGAGATCCAGGGAAGGCCACACCGTGCCGCCTGCTTAACAATCCTCTTGCCTATTAACGCCAACGGGTGGCTTGCGTTACACTATCGTGTATAACTCGAGAAGGAGTCAATATTCTCTGCGTCAACGTCTGGTACGCTATCCAAAGCATTCTCTCTTTCCGATGTTTTATTCTTCCGAAATTCTCCCGGTTCAATCATATTCAGAAAGGTATTGAACGACCGTCTCATTAGCCACGGTTTTATTGAATAATGCTGGTTATCTATCTCTCTAAATAACGATTTTTCCACGTCATCGTAATCACCATTGCTGTTAACTGTATTTAGTGTCTGTTTTTGTCATTAAACTTTTAGAACTTATAAGATATCCAGCTATTATTTAGTATTAATCGTCACTAAACGCTATAATCATATTGAAATAACTGCGAACTGCATTGAAGCATTCGCTTTTGTGTTTCTATCGCGTCGCTTGTTTCACCGTTGTAATTCAGACAGTTGACACGTATCTATTGACCCCATTATCTAAGCTAGTAAAAGATACAATGTTTTAATCATAGCTTGGGATGATGATAGTTGATAGACATGCACTAAATGTAATCGTCAGTAGTGGATAATGCTTCTTCGTTTGGTAATCCTCAACTAGGGATTTGGTTTTCTATGCCCAAGTAAAGCCACTAAATCACATGATGCCATATTTAGATTCGTATCTTACATGTACACAAGTGAATAAAATATAGTGATTTTATTGGATACAACTGGATTGAAAATGCCATGCAATATGAATTTCAACGTAGTTGATGGGGATACCATGAAAAAATTCATCTCCTTGCCTCGCGCCCAAGAATACTACTTCTCCAATGGATTTAACTGGAACAAAGGCATGATTATACATACGATCTACGCAGGATTTTCAAAATCCCTCTCCTCTTTGCCGAACGCTGATCGAGCGCCGGGTGGATCTGGTTGGTGTGGTGGCTAGAGTACTGGCTATCCACACGGGCGGCCAGGGTTCAAATCCCTGCAGAGGAGGATGTTTTTCAGCGGAAACCCGATCCCTACTTGAATGTCTTGTGGAGGGCACTTAAAGTGCATTCGGATCTGTCGGATGAAACGTTAAACCGTGGACCCCTTGGGGCCTTTCATTAAGAGCAGAATAATGTCGACGCCGGGTTTCTATCCACCCTTCCTCCCTTACCTATCCCCTATGGCGCAAATGACCTTAGCCGTCGGTCGCCTCCCCAAATATACAATCCAATCCAACGAGCACCGGTCGAGATGTGCCGTGTACGTCGAGCGTCGTCTGGGCTATTTGACGGACGGCCGCGGGGAGTCATTAAAAGAAATATATTTTCAAAATCTAGCGAGCGACGGGAGGAGAGGGTGCGGGTGGAGAGTGGAAGTGGGGCGTGGAAGGGCCTGTTCTCGGACAAGGGACGTGGGAAGGAAGAAGGGTCCGTCAGGGACACACGAACTATTCACACGCACACAAAGCTCAGAGCCCCTTGGCAGAGGCACTCGATTCTCCTCCGGCCAACCCCTTTTCCATCCGCCCCTACCCTCCTGACAAAACACACACCGTCAAATCAATTTGCAAATCCATCCAAAGGGTGGCTCTCACAGCGGGGTGTCTCCCTGCGGCGGCGTGATGCCTCCGTGTCTGGGGCGACTCCCCCGTCCCGGCGGGCACCCACTGCCATCCGCCCCTTGCGTGCATATACGTGGGGGAGGAAGGACGATGTGATGAGGGCGCGTGGCGATCCAAGTTCCTAGTTCGGGATTGGATTGGATATTTGGGGAGGCGACCGACACCTAAGGTCATTCGCGCCATAGGGGACAGGTAAGGGAGGAAGGGTGGATGGAAACCCGGCGTCGGCATTAGCCTGCTCTTAATGAAAGGCGCCAAGGGGACCATGGTTTAACGTCTCATCCGACAGACGGAGTAATGCACTTGAAGTGCCCTCCACAAGACATTCAAGTAGGGATCGGGTTTCCGCTGAAAAACATCCTCCTCTGCAGGGATTTGAACCCTGGCCGCCCGTGTGGATAGCCAGTACTCTAGCCACCACACCAACCCAATCCCCGATCCACGGTCCTTCACGGAAATACATTCTTACGAGGAAACTAAAAGATCGACGCATTGCGTACATTAATGTCAGTCAAAATTTCGACGAGGAAGTATTGGAGAGTAATGCCATCTTCTCGTCTTAAAAATAGTGAATATTTTTTTTCTGTGGATACTCTATATTTCAAGCAAGAACTATGGGCCTTATATCCCCACTGCTGTAACTATAGAATATACCCTAGAAAAATGTTCCACTTTTACGAACGAGTCGATAGACTTTGAGGGGATATTTAGTGAGATCGATGTAGATAGATAGGCTGAGAACGTAACATCTCCATTAAGGTAGTCCGAGCGAGA
Source organism: Ceriagrion tenellum (assembly GCA_963169105.1). Taxonomy (NCBI): domain Eukaryota; kingdom Metazoa; phylum Arthropoda; class Insecta; order Odonata; family Coenagrionidae; genus Ceriagrion; species Ceriagrion tenellum. Next base: position 12,520,029 of record OY720633.1, read on the forward strand.
TAGTTTCCCAGTCATAATAGAGACCATATTCGAATTATACATTTAATTTCACCAGCTGTAGTACACATAAATTAAATATTGCATTATTAATGTTTCAATAATATAGTTTTATAAGACAGATATTGTCAGTAATTAAATGAAAGTATCTAAATAACTCGTTAACTTGACTCATTTTTTTCGCGCGGTGCGTTTGAAACTCCTTCAAAACGGAAGGTTTATTGTGATACCCAAGAACCTACTGTGGTGACAATATGATTAATTTTCAAATATAGTTGAGAAAACATACAAACTACAAACTTGAAAAATCAGTTTTCTCCTGTAATGAGAGTACTTTGCCGAGGCAAATAAATTTCCGTAATTAGTATGGTAGGCCTATTTGATAGTTTCCCAGTGATTTCTGTAGTTAAATCTGTCTTCCTTTATCGTCCCTGTGCATCCGTAGGAATACATGAAAGACCTAAAAGGTCCGAGGGAGCCTACTGCCACTTCCACTGTTGCCACTTGTGGGTTGCGGTCCGAACCCTTTAATCATACGCTCCTTTTGTGCATTGCCTTGAAGTGCGAAATCAATCGTTGCACACGCTCTTTTCATGAATTTAATTTTAGGTAGCAATTGTACTCTTTTTAGTACCTAACCATTTTCCATCACCTTTTACTCATAAGGGCCTTTTCTGGTGCACCAAATTTCTTCAGTGTGCCCAAAGACATTCCAAGACACGGACGACCCGCAACCTGCTAGTGGCAACAGCGCTCAAACTCCCCCCCCCCCCCTCCCCACCCACGCGAAGACGACCGCCTTACTGCTGGCTTGAGCCCGCTACAATACTCATTTATTAACTCGTTAAAAATCGATATCACAATGTAAGTTTTCGATGGTATTGTTATTAAATACTGCTGTAAAGAGATTCGAAACAAGACCAAGATCTTGCGTCCACTACTTTTCATAACCATGAAAAAGTTGTTTCATAAACTTGTAAATAACTTTTTATGGCACATTAGAAAGAATTGACCGTTTAAAAGTATATTTCAATATGTTTTTCCTTCGCAGTACTACAGGTTCATTACGATTAAACTTCAAGTTTCTTCACTATTAAATGTCAAAGAGAGCGCTCCGTTCGGAAACGGCAAAAAACCGGCACTTTTTTTGTTCTCGCCGGAATAAAAAATCGAAAGTGTATTGTAAAAATAATTGGCAACCACTGTTTAACGCAAAATAAAGCAAGCAAAAATTTGATGTGACTCGTATATATATAGGTATCACGGTTCATTTTTAATCAGTATCCAAAATCGAGTCTGCATAATTTTTGCACCGACATTAGGGTAGAGGTCGACGGAGGGAGAGAAAGGGATGTGGGTTTTTGGGGGATTTAGAGTGAACGGTTCGTGAGGGCTCTCTTCCGCCTTCTTCCTCTTCTTCGGTGGAGCCTCTGCGGCCGTTATACCTGCCCGTGAGAGAGGCAGGAGACGGAAGTGAACTTAAAAAAAGAGCGGTGGTTGTGTGGGGTGGTGGGAGGAGGAGTCGAGGGAGACGCCCTCCTCCCTCTCCGTGTGGGCTGTGAGACGACTTGGAGTGACACTTGCGGCGGAAACTTTTCCCCGAGTGGCTCTTCTCACGACCACTCGAGAGGAGACGGGCGATGTTTCTCCTTCGAATATTTCTTCTCCGTGCCAATCTCTCGCTTAGAAGATGAACTCCGGAATGCGCTTCGCATCCTCGTACTCGAGGCAAAAAAGGCCGTGAAGAAACCCTCTTCGGGAGAGGAGCTAATGGATGACAAAGCAAACCATTGCGACTCGTGTTGCGCATCTCGTGTGTCGCGTAACGTTAGAAGGGCTTGGGAGACTTCTAGACATTCTTGGCGTCAGAATCTTTATTTGTTCCCGACTGCAGAAGTACTGGAGCAAATTTCACTTTCTCATATCGCCATTTGCCACGTATTACAGTTGATGCTAAAACACTAAACCTTAAATTAGTCTTTAAATACGGCAATCGTCTTCATTAATGCTTTAAGTGGTATTAAAACCACTGGTAGAAAATATCTTATGGTTAATGGAAAACTTACAGAACCGTGGAAATATACGAGTTTGAGAGAGCTAATCAGTATCCATACTGCACTTATTTGGTCCTAATTACCACTTCCTCGCGGTCATTACTCTTTCCCTCGCCTCTGCCATTATTGGATTGTCATTTCTTTACGTAGTGTTTTTCTCCGGTCTTGAAAGGAATCTTATTGAACTTGTTTTGCTTTCTTGCTAATTGCTCAAACTTTTGAAGAGCTTGCCAACGGCCCCACTTGAACCTGAACTCTTGTCTTCAATAGGAATAACGTTGACGCTGTTAAGTCACCTCTGGCGCCAAACGCGGCAGAAATATCCCTCTGAACGCAGGGAGTGAGTTAAAAGGAGTCCTGGAAATTATAATTTCGGCAAAGGTATTGTTATGGACCCTATCAGCTCAATTCTCAATCTGAACAAGCTGAGGAAATAATTAAAAGCACTTTTCCATGAATAAAAGTGCCCAATGAGTAGTCAAACCATTTCATAGCATTTTCATCATATTTTATTTTCCATGGAACCGACTCGAGTTAGTTCCCGCAAACGTTATTTAAGGAAAGCTGTGAACACAAAGGACAATGGCGCCCACCCCCGACCTGTCCCTCCCTCTGCTTCCATGTCATTTTTAGAACGATACTTTGGAAATCCTTGATCACGCATAATGATGATAAAACTTTAAAAAATCATAAAACACCGTCACTGAGATGCACAAACGAGGTTTCGCAAGAAAAATGAGAATTCTTCTGCCTCCTGACCATTGATCGATACCATCCGATCATCATTCCGTTGGTTCTTGAGCCCAAGACCGAGGCCAAGTTGTTTTACGGATCAACGCAAGGAAAAAGATCAGAGATGAGGGTGCAGGGCCGGGTGCTGGGTGAAGGGGGGCGGCGGTGGAATCGGGGCGGGGTACCTAACTCCAGCGGCGGAGCGGTTCTGCCCCCCGAGTATAGTTCAAGTCGCGGGTTTAATTGATGCCCGTTCGCCCGCATTCATGGTGCACGGCCACCGCGGCGAACAGGTGACATGGCTTCGCTTCAATGGAATTCGCATTAGTCGGCGTTTCGAGAATTAGAGGCGCTTTGTGGCCGGGGGAGGCGTATGGGAGCGTGGGGGTGGAGGTGCACGAGGGGAATGCGGGGGCGGTAGAGGGCTGGTAAGGAGGTCGGTGTGTGCTGGAGGGCAGAGGGGTTGGGTTAAACGGGGGAAGGGGGCGGTGCTGGGAGGGAGATATACACAAATCCGCGGCCGGCGAAAGAGGAGGAGAGGGAGAGGACATGTTTTTGCAACATTCGGAGAAACGCGAGCGACTGGCGGCTACGCTCGGCCGGAGCTCATTTGTTTATTTCGTTTTTATTTTTTAATTGCGGTGCAAAGGCGTATCGTTAGTCACGGCTTGTCTACCATTATGCTTCTTTCATTTCCTAACTCGTGTTTTCGATGTACGAAAGTTTATAATGACTCCCGCCGTTATTACCCAAAATTGAGTCCTGAATTTTCATCTTTTATGTCAAAACTTCGCTTTGAGGTCGAATTTCAATTAGAAAACTAGTTATTTTTACATTCATGGATTCCGATAATTGGGAAAACTGTCGTTGCGATGGATATTTTTACTGACTCTATATGTTGTAATACGAGTAAATGAATACATTAGTTAACACATACGAAGACTACTCTTTTTCTTAGGAATGCGTACCAAATTTAAGAGTTAGATACAAAAAATTATAATTTTTTGCTTAGTTGCGCGGGCATTTATTAACAATTGGTGACATTAATATACTCAGGAAAGGCATTCAATGACTATTCAAAATGTCAGCAAAACACTTCCTTCAGATGCTGCGATTATCGTTAATAAGCAATGTTAAGCTTTGAATAAGATGGAAGGGTTAGGAAAAATTAAGTGCATAAAAATGAATGATAATTGAAGTAAATATAAGTACTTTTAGTGAAATGAATATGTCGAAGAGAATCGCCTTTGCCTCTGAAATGAGTGAGGATGTTTACGCTGCTAAGTGCGGCCCTTAGAAGAGGGTGCCTCATAAATGTACACTTCTCCTTTCACGTGGGAAAACTGCTCAAAGAGGATCCTCTCTGATGATAAAAACCTCTTCTCCTCGAAAGAGACCCGATCCAGGCATTTATATTTCCACTATGCCATCTTAATTTTTAAAGCCTCCTCTCAGTCCCGTGCTTGAGGACTTCGCGACGCGACGCAGTGTCGCGAGTCTTGCACCTGATATGAGTCATTTGAATGACAAACACCTTCTTCGGAACGGCGACGGTGTTGTTGAAATCTCGTTTGATGCACTAAACCATGTCCCGACTGGCAGCCCTCGTGTGCAATTATCGAGGCCGGACTGCGAGCAAACACTCGGGCGCCGAAGATGCAACGGTTTCCATCCGGCCGTCATTTTCGAGAGGGCGTTGAAGGAACACGGAAAATGACTGAGAGATTTGTGAGGCAACAAGGAGATGTGGGGACAATGTCCCATTTTGAGAGTCAAGGTCCATCCGACGAAACTGCTTCCATGACCCCGACATCTCCCATTCTCTCCCCCTCCCACCCTTGCCTCTCCCCAGCGAAGAACAACCGATTTCAGTCATCCTTCGACACACTCTCATCTTAATGTAATGTAAATAAATGTTCGCTGATTGGAGCTCATGTCTAAGTCAGCTGCAAACTATTTACACCGAGACAATTGATACAGAGATTGAAAAATTGCGACGAAAAGCGGATTATTTCATCCCTGGTACATTACACAGTATTGAAGCATATACCCATGTATTCTTTTTCTTGGTATTGTTAGAATTCTTGTTACAAATGGACAATCAACGCTTAACGCTACCGTTTAAACTCAATGGTAAGCACAACAAACAGAAAGGTGACAGCGCCATTGCGGATAATAAGCGGATCGATTGATTGACGGAATAGCGGATCAGTGAATGACGAATTCTACCCGAAGTATGACTGAGATTACGGAAACTGGAGACTGTCTGCATTGGAATGCAATCGAGTGAAAATAGACGTGGATTGAAATCGATAGATGTGAGAACAAAGTCATACGCCAGAGAATTTCCGTTTGGTCAGGAAGGAATTAAAACTACTTGCCTTGATGTAAACGACCCTCAGAAGCGATGAAGAATATATTTCAGTTTATGTAAGGGAGTATAAATCCTAAACAAAGACCAATTCCAGGCTCCATATTTGTTGCCGAAATGATCACACGAGCATCCAATGAGACACTCCCCTCCATCGGAGTCCGAACGGAGCAGTAATGGCTTCCACTTCCCGCTTAACGCCCACTTCCCGACCGACTCGCAGTATTCGGAATGTTTCTTTGCCATCATCTATTATCGAGCGACCGCTCCGCATCCGCCTTTGCCTCGCCTACGCACCTCTCCTCCCAACCCACTCCCCCCCAGGGTCCTCTCCCTGCACTCGACACCGAAGGCGTCCTTCAGCCAGCTGAGTAGTTGTAGGTATATTGTTCCGTGAGTTCCGAAAGGAAGATCTGTTCTCTGGGATTTAGAACTGCCATCTCCCATCTTTGCAATATTAACGAATAACAATGGACGACACGTGACATAGGTAAGAATATCGCTGTAACCAACTTTGTCATTTGTCATAGCATCGGAAACACAATTTCACGCTCGGAAAAATATTTCTCCGACATTGTTTCCCTCTTTCTCACGTCAATCTTTCCTGAAATAAAAAACGATTAAACAAACACTGGAAATGAAATGTTGTCTGAAAACGATGTAGGAGGTATGTATATATTTTATTTCTGAAATTTTTATATAAATTTCTTTGTACTGCATAGTTAAACTAAGGTAAATCAAGGTTTATAAACAGTACCTATACTTTTGATGGTGGTGATTATCTGACAACTTCAATGTTCCAGAAAGGTCGGATCTGCTTCGGATGATTTACTTCCTGTCTGTAGATCTTTTTAAAGATTAAACAACTGCTTTCGTATGTATTGAGCATCCATGTAGATTAAATTGGAACGCTCCTTCCGGAAATCATTTTTGGTATCTTGTGGTCTCTCTATCTATCTCTGGGAGAGACTCTCTTTCAAAGCATCTCACTTTCATCGTCTCCCTTTTGCTCCATTACATCCAGTCTCATCTCTAAAATAAGTTTGTTTATTCCACGAGAGTTGATTACATTGCCTTCCATTTTCTCATCCCCACCGCTCCCCGACTCTTGCGTTTCTTCGATACCCAACGACCCACATAAAGGATCTCTTCCTCCAATTGAGACGTAAAGAGCGTCGTCCGACCCCACACCCCCTCACCCCCCCCCCCCCCACACCACCCGCCGGTGCTGCCCCCCTTTCCTTTCTGCGGAAGCTCGCCTCCGCCCCGCCCCCTTTTCCCGATCGGCGAGCCACTCTAATCTCCTCTGCTTCCCCCCCCCAATCTCGCCCCTAGCCCCTCTCCCCCCTCTTGCCCCACCCCGCCCCCTTTCCCATCGGGGGCGGTGGAGAACTCGGCTCCCTCTGGACCAGGGCGTGTGGAGAGGAGGAGGAGAAAGAGGACGGGGGCGGGGGCGAAGAGCGGAGCTGCAGATTGGGCCGTAATTACGGTTTGCTGACGTGTCGACCCTTGGGATCCCGTATTAATCATTCGTAAGCGGGAATGGGAGGGGGAGAGGGGAGGTGGAGGGGAGGGGAAGGGAGAGGGGGGGTGTGAGTAGGATTGGATATTGGCGGAGGAGGAGGAGGAAGGGTGGAGCGACGTGCATCCAGCTAGATCCGCTCACTCCCGTGGTTTCCATTCGGTGTCATTCCACCGTTGGTGGAATCTCTCCTCCCCTTCCCTCCTCTCCTCCATCATATTCCTGGAGAATCGAGCGTGAATAATCTTTTTCGAGTCTATTTGTCATGCCTATGGCATACCAATACTGTGGGTGGAGTAAACATAAAATCTTCTGAGACAGTAAAACATCTTGGAATTACCTTAATTTCAGACATATCGTGAGGATTACACATACAAAACATATATGGCGCAGCATTAAAGAAATTAGGTTTTGTTAAGCGTATAATAGGAAGGTTCTCGGATGAAAAAGTCAACGAGAGATGCTACTTCGCTCAGGTTAGGCCACACCTCGAATACGCCGCGAGCATTTGGGACCCTGGTCATAAATATTTGACCAAAAAAATTAATAAAATATAAAGGAAAGCAGCGCGTTTCGTTAAAAACTGCTACGAGCGTACATATAGTGTCTCACAACTTTTAGAGGGACTAAAGTGGGAGCCCCTAGAGACTCAGAGGCTACACGCTAGGCTTGGTTTGCTTGATAAATTCAGAACAGATATTTTTCAGAGCGACATAGAGAATATTATCATGACTCCTCACTACATCTCTAGGTCTAACAGATGCGATAAATAAGAGAGATACTCTGTCGAACAGATATGTACAAGAACTCGTTCTTTCCGCGAACAATGAGCGGCCACAATGAAAATTGAGCTCCACAAAATACACTCCTATAATTCATGTCACCATTTCATCTCCAAAAAACGTACACCTCTACACGGCTGGTGACCTAGCACCCACTGCCACAAGCCCAAGCGGCAGCTCGCAGGGTATTATATAGATGTAGATGTATATTTGTCAAGTTTCTTCCTGTTTACCAAAGTTGAGGAATATCACATCTTCGGACGCCCATCTCGGTATTTCTGAATCGCAGATAATATCATTCGCTCGACACTCAAGAAAGGTAATGAGTCGAGAGTTTTATATGCAGCCTCACATGAGTTTTAAAAAACACCCATCCATGTGTTTTTTACTATACCTAATTGGTATCTTTTTGTAACATGCATGAATTTTCAAAATGGTTTTCCCGCTTTTCTTTACAGAGAGCCTGATTGCATGGGCGATGCTCCGATCAGAGATGAGCGAAACGTTTTTCATACGTCTCACGATGTCAACGCTCCGTCATATATATTAACATTCAAATACCCTGGAAGATGAAAGTCTTCAAATATTTATGCGATCGATTCGGCTTTCTAGAATCGGTCAAGCAATATGTTTGCTAGCCACTACCTGAACCTGGTTGGAGTCACTCCTAGGCAAATAGATAGGTTGTTCCATGATTAACTTAACTGATTTTATGTCATTTAATGCGCAATGAGCGCGTATTGATGGGATATTAATAAAAGTCAAGTACCTATGGCGTATTCACTGAATAATTTAGTCATAGGATAGAGAATATCATAATTTGCTGGGCGCCTGTTTCTTACCACACTAATTTATTTATTTTCTTCACGAAAGGCATGGGATATTTGTTCACTCCCTTCAAGTCACCTGATCTCCATCAGTTTACATTGAATTGCCTATAAAAATCACTCATTATGCTTAACGGTCAACATTTCGATCTTTTCGATTCTCCCTCTCAACTGTTCCTATGAATTATTTGCCTTTCTTCCAAGTCTAAAATTCTAATTCTGCGAGGCTCCAACATTCGACATCTGACGACTGCCAAAATGAAATTTGTTCATGCATCGGAATTGTCGTATGGATACTTAAATGCTGGCAGTAAAAATTGATATTTTACCGGTAAAACCTTGTGATTTTACAATAAAGAAATCACTTGGAATTGTTTACTAAATCACTCTATGATCCGCACTCTTCTGACGCCACCTCGCAAGCCTCCAGCCGGGAATCCTCCTTTTTTTATACCCTACATCAGGCATACATTTCATATGGCAAACATTAATTTTGCGAAACCCGAGTTTCATATATTTTTTGGAAAGCTGTTATGTCGTCTCATTGTTTGAGTGAATTAAAACCTCGCTCCTGTCTCCAGGATAATGTTGCCGAAGTTCGTATCACACGCATGCTGCTTACAGATTACTCATCGTACATCAAGCGTGTTCGATGAAAATGTATCGTTTCAAGAAGTGCCGAATGTTCAAGCTCGTGGGAAACGCCTGTTGTGGGCTGATGCGATGTTCGAATTTTGTGGGCCCGTCCGTTGGGCTCTCCAATGGATGACTTTCATTTCTTTCATTGGCCCATCCCATCCCTCCCAACCGTCCTCTCCCAACACAACGGCCTCCGTTAGTAACGTGCGTCCAAAACGTCCACTTTGCTAATCATAAGGTGCGAAACTCGACTCAATGAGCGAGGTTCCTCATCGCAGAGAGCGCGTCAGTTTGTAGCAAGGAAACTCCCTTCCGAAGGCCACAAACAAAACCACAAAACTCGCTGCTAACATTAAATCTTCACCCAACCGTTGAGTTCTATTCATGATTCTCTTGGAGCACAAGAATTTTTTAAGTTGCATTGTATCATCATCGGTCCTCATACTATCTGTTGAATTCAAATTCCAACTGAATGCGTGCTTGTATTTTGTTACTGATTATGCCATTTGCTGGCGCCTTTCCACTCAACTGTGGAACATATTAATAGTTTTCGTTTTGATCATCGGTAAATCAGAATGCTGAACAGAGACCGGCCAACAAATTAAACGGGTTCAACAACTATAAATGGACCCTATTTGGGAGCCTTTAATGATTTCCATCTTACCTTCTTAGGCAAGAATCTCTGATCGAACAATAATTCCAATATACTTTATGCTAGGCTTGTGCGATGAGTCGATTCATCGAATTCATCGACGATGATTTTAGTCATCGCGATGCGATGAACCGCGTGGATGACAATGAATGTCATCGATCATCGACGTCGGTGAATTCATCGACTCCGACGAATGATGATCGGTGAATTCATCGACGTCTATGAATTCATCATCGTCGATGAGTCGATGAATTCACCGATGTCGATGAGTCGATGAATTAACTGACGCAGATAAGTTTATAAATTCATGGCCGTCAATGAGTCGATGAATTCACCGATGTAGATGAGTCAATGAATCCATCGCAATAGATGATATTAAGTTGTGTTGAGTCGCCCGCCCGTGCCTATCCCTGCCGTGCCGTCCGCGATGAATTCATCGGCTTATCGAGGTCGGTGAATCCATCGACTCATCGACGGCGATGAATTCTTTGACTCATCGTCGTCGATGGCAATCATCGAAACCGAATCATCTCAATGATTTTTTTTTCATCGATCCTCGATGGGCAAATTCCTCCATCGCACAAGCCTACCTTATGTCATTTACAAATGGACGCATAGTGTTTCCATTGCATTCATGCTCTCAAAGAGTGAATGATAGGGCTTCAATTGATTGGATCTGGACCAATCAATTAAAATTCAAACGCACTCCCTCTCTCATTTTGATTTTTCCTTCTGAATACATTTTTTTCTCTCGATGAATTATTTTCAGAGCTAATGGGGGGAGAGTGTTTATCAATTTGATATTTAACGATGCTTAATGTTGCAGCGAAGGAAAAGCACGTCCATATACAAAGACAAATTATTAACTATCGTTATTAAATTTATTATAATCGTCCAATTTTTCAGTTATTGTCATGTAACTTAAGTGTTAATAAGGCTTTAAAATTCCATATAAAAGGCCATTGGAAATTTTTACATCTCAAGTGCGTACTCCGACATATGTAGTTACAGAAATGAGAATTTTTTTAGCCTAATATTCAATTTGATCTTATAATCAGCCTACTTTTAATGCAGAAGAGGGAAATAAGAGGGCTTCCGCTGTGGCCTATGGATGGAGTTTCTCATAATAGATACCGATGGTCAACTGCTTGGACAAATACGATGCGATGAGGGGCGTATTCTGTTAGTTTTAGACCTTTAGGGTTCTCCGCCGAGTCCCAATGAAGCTGTAAGACTTGTAATGCCCCGTTTACATTAATAGGGTTAGAATGTTAGTTAATATGGCGGTTTAACTAACTTGCACTTACACGGCATTATTTAACCCTTGTTAACATGCTGGTGGCCTCTAGTGGATAGTCAGGAAGGTGATGTAGCCCATATCGAGCATAACGCACAACAAACATCGCAAGTCGCGTTTCATTTGTTTCCTGGGCTATGCTCAGCTTTATTCACGGAACTTGTATGGGTGAGAAAGAGGATTGAATATGCAAAATGTTTCGCATGGTTAGACTTCTCATTCATTAATATTTAACTGTACACTTATCATTTCATGTCTAAACATCACTTTATGCATCGAAAGTTGAAAATCGAAGGAGTAAATTTCCTTAATGGAACGACGTCTCACTATGCTATACTTTACCACGTGAAGATACCCCGAGAATATTACTTTATCATGTCGTTTGCACTCTATTATGATAGATAAAAACAATTCAAGGTGTTATCTTAACATTCAATATTTGTAAATAACTTCCATTTCGAGTTCTTGTCTCAATATATGCAGCGGAATTAACGACTTTTTCTGACAAGTTCTGCCCATGACCCGACCTCGATTGCGCTTTTAAGGTAAATTTTGAACTTAATATATGGTTCATCATTCACTAATGCATTAAAATACATCAAGCAACGTGGCACGGATGCAAGGGTACGGTATTTGACAATATAAACTCGCTAAATACATTGTACTCTTCAGGTAAAGAAGGTGCAAGTGGACTGGATCAATTAACTACTATTCCAACTAACCTGCGTTTACACGAGTTAAAAATGATGGTAACCAGCGCCAACCCTAGTAACTCCAGCGTGGTTAAAAAGTTAACTAGGATCAGCGCCAACCTGCGTTCACACGGCGAACATTTACTGGGTTACGAGTTAACCTGGTTAAAAGCTAGTAATGTAAACAGGGCAAAAACAGGGAAAGGTCGTCAAATGAAGAGTTAGACACGGCGGAGAACCGGAACAGTCTTCACCGGCTAGTACCAAGTTGCTCTTGGTGAATTTATGGTGATATTCAGAGTAGGATCGTTTGACACCGCACTAATCCCCGAGAGCTTCGTGGGCCGGAGAGAGCTTCCCTACGTCGTTCCAATGGTCCTCCCTCACGCTTTCCAGACCTCCCGACGGACGGTCCCACGAGTGAGGGGGCGTCAAGAGGGCCAGCGCCCGCTGGCCTTCCCTCTCATTACCTCCACTCACCCTTCATCCCAGCCCCCACCCCCGATACTCCCCCTCATTATCCACTCGCGCCGCCCGTTAGAAGAGGGAATGGAGCGAGGCGAAGCACCACCACGTCCCCATTCACGTAAACACTCGACGTCGTCCTCCTCCTCCTCCTCCTCTGGATGGAGGAAGGGAAGGAGAGGTGCGAAGAGGCAGCCCTCCTCTTTCGCTCCCTCCCACCACCTCTCCTCTCCTCCTCTCGAGGGAGGCGTGTGAGAGAGTAGTACACGTGAGTGAGTGCCTTTCCCTTTGCAGCCTTTCTGAGAAGAGGACCACGTGGGAGAAGGCAGAAGCCCCGAGTCACGCTCCACGCCGGAGCTCCTTGAATGGGACGATTTTCGAGGAGGAGGGGGCATCCCGTCCATTGTTGGGCCTCTCGCGGGGGCGTCATTCTGAGAGGGGCCCCTTCGCTCCTGAATGAGGAAGAAAAGGGGCTTCATTTTTTTTATTATTATTATTTATTTAATTCAAAAGAATGGGAAGAGCAAGTCACGTCGGCTCACCTGCCCTGCCCTGTAATAAGCGGGCGTAGAGGACGAGCGGTTTTTATTCAGTGGATGGGGTGCGTTCCCGACTGCCGGCCCTGCCCCGAAAAAGGGACCAGATGGATGTGGGTCTTGCCATGCAAAGGGTGCGAGGATGGGGCGGTCGGCACTGAGGCTCGGCTCGTCGCAATTGGCCGGCATTAGCGCCGCTCAACCGCCCGCGCGGCGAAGCAGAGGCCTTCGCTTCCTTCATCCGCATCTCCTCCTTCCTTCCCATCAGTTACTCCCCCCCCCCCCCCCCACCGATAGTCCCGTCCATCCCCCAACCCCCTATTGCTGCCTGGGCTCCATCTGCGGCGTCATTTTGTTTCCATCGCTGATGCTCGCTCCGAGTGAATGCGGTCGTCGCTGCGTAGAGAGGCGGTTTCCCGAGATGGCCTTAATGAGGACCGCGCTTAAGGGAAGTTCCCGCCGCTACCTCTCCTTCCGCCGCACCCCAGCCGAAGGGAGTCGCGCGCAATCCACCTGTCCCCGCTCCGCCGTGTGCGCCGAATTCGCATTCCTGCACCGCGTTCCGCCGCCTCTTTTCACATTTTCGGGTCACTCTTCCGTGTCTTTCTGACTCAAGGCTTCGAAAACGAATGGCAGATTTCCACTGCTGGGGGGGAAAGACATAACCTTTGAACGATTACTACTCGTTCCCAAGTCGCCAGTGTATTATTTGTTGGAATACTTTTATGTTTACACTCTCATATTCCATTTAGTGATAAATAATTCAAAATGCTTTCAATTATTGCTTAGTTTGCCTTATTTGCTTTCTGTTGTATTTTGTATTGAATTTGTAAAGCCTTTATCTGCAGTCGACAAGTTATGCGCAGTTAGCGAGTCTTCTGTTTGTTGGAACGCTTTTGTTCGTTTGTAGTGTAAAATTCAGTTGGTGAATAAAGACCAAAGAAAAAAGACGAAGTATTAATCCATTAAAATCCTTGGAAAGAGTAGAAAATTATGATATATTACGTCATTACCATTATCACTTCTCTGGTACGCTAATCATGTGCATTTATTTCACATTATGCAGCATTGTTATTGAATGTTTAACCACTTTCTATGCGACTTGTTTTGGCAATGTGTTCAAGTAAAGCGTTGTAAAGTCGAGCGCTATTCATCAAATGATACCGAATGGCGTTAGATCGCCGTCAAGAAAGTACAATCCCTTGTTTGAACGAATCTGTGTGTAGCTCTCCGCCTCAAAATTCAGATCGTTGCAAGTGATGGTCGACCCTTTTCCCCGAAAGGCATATTATGGCACAGTTCTATTCGAGACTCTGGAAAACCATTCATTTGAATACTCATCATCGCGTCGCCAAACGATACCATAGAGTAAGTATACATATAGTGGCAAAGCAATGCTAAAAACTGGACATACATTTTTGAGAGCTTTGGGAAGAATTCCTCAGGTGCCACCACCTTATGGGAGGAAGGATTTTGGCTTATGGAGAAGGCCACTTGGAGGCGATAGTGGTAGTTGGTGATTTTGCATCAACATACAGAAGAGTGGATTTACCATGGCTGTTATGTGCTTTCATCGAGTCGAGTATCAATTGTTTTGTCGTACCTATGATACATCGGTAAACAGTTGACCGTGTTTGGTAATCGCGTGTCTTATCATATTGACGTGGATTCGATTCATTATAGACGATACCCATTGAAGGCACATTAAAATAAATGTTTAATTTGGTCTCGACGACTCAATAAGATTTGTTACCGTTGCTATGAGTCAATTTATAAACATCCAGTCACCGAAATCATCATAATAACATCATGTGAGTTATGCGACACTAAATAAAGTGGTGTGTGCTCATTAGCTATGGCTTGTCTTGTAACTTCGAGACACCTGTTCCATCTATCGGCCAAAGTACTATTTAAAAATCTCTCAAGATCCATATGTACTTACTCTATGACGATACACATATGAAAGAAGCAAATTTTTTCCGCCGTTCTTCGCCTTGTTTGCGCTCGGCAATGGCGTCGTGGGAAGAGTTTGAGGGTTTGTAACCCACACGACGCCTTGGTGCTCCGCGAGACGTGTCGTGTTCCCCTCACGCCGCAACGTTACTTATTGACGAGACGGACACGGAGTGTTGGCATGCGGTGGAAAGAGGAATACCTGCGGGGATGGAAAGAGAGAGAGAGAGAGAGAGGGGAAGCAACGGAGAGGGAGTCGACTCTGCTCGTATCGCACGCAGTTGTAAAACGCGCGCGGCTTTGCGACAGCTCCCGTTTTGAAAGTCAGATGAAAACGCCGGCGACCCGCCACGCCCCCCTCCACCACTCCACCTCCATCTCCCTCCCCTCCCCTTATAGTCCAATGTCTTGCGATTGTCGTCATCCAGCGAAGTCTACAGGAGGCATTTCTTCATCGAGTTTACATAATGCGTCAAGTACTTTGAATTGAAATTCATAATAAACACTTTTTATTTGGGTACCTCCGCCAGAAACATTGAATGAAAGCAGGTTTTTTTTCATCTTCTCTTCTTCTCTGGTTACAATCCTAGGATTGGTCTGCAACAGTCTTCCACTTTATCCGATCTTGGGCCAATCTTTTCACTTCCCTGTGCGATTTGTAACCTAGTTCCTTCATCAACTGTCCCATTATAGTCCAGTCTGGGTCTGCCCCTCTGGTTTTTTTCCCTCTACTGTACCTTCTAGTATGGTCTTAGCCAAGCTTCCGTGTCGGAGAATATGGCCAATCCATGTTTTTCTACTCTTATTTAGCATTTTGAGTACACACCGTCTTTCCCCTAACCTCTTAAACACCTCGTTCGTGACTCTTGCCACCCAGATATCATTTTTTCATCTACATAGCATATTTCGTCGAGTAATTTGAATTAAAAACATACTAAGGTCTTTTATTTGGGTAACTTAACCATAAAAGCATTAAGTTAAAGCAGGTTACTTAATCGAGTGAACCAAAAACGTCGAGTAATTTGACTTTAAGTACATGCTAAATTATTTTTCTTTTAACAGATGCCTTCAGGTAACTTCACCCAAAAAAACATTAGAGGAGAGCCGGTTGCCAAAAATGTTCACATTACATTCGCACATGTCAAATTACAAAAGAAGAAATTATTTAATTTATTATTTTAACTTATGAAAGTTATTGTATACTATTTGTGTGCCACTCCAAGCAATTTTATTTGCTCTGGAATCCACTGTTTATCGTCATGCAATAAACCTGCATCATAGGATTTTCACGCAAGTTATCCTTACCACGGAACGCGTTGTGTAATAGATTCCCTCATTTCTACCACTTTATGTGCGCAGAGTCTGGAGTGTTGAGTGATGCAATGGTGTGCTTGATGATCCGATCCCCCGTTCTGACATTCTCATCGGAAAGAAACACTCACGAGGACGAAATTAACTCCGTGAACAGAATCCCGTTATCCATTTATTTCCGATTCGCTTTTCTTGGAGATGTGTTTCTTTCGGAACCGGTGTAAGTTTGTTCAGCGCGACTATTTATTCTATTTTCTTTGTAATTCTTTGACATCCCAACTCTCTTGTCGCCATTTTTCCTCTTTTGCTTCTCGATCACTTAATCTTTCCTTTCATCGCTCGCATTCTTTCGGGCATTCTTCTCTCACCGCCATGCGATATTTTGTGTCCCTCCCTTCTCATCTGCATGGATGCTGCTAGTCGCTTCCTGTGGACACTCATCACTCCTCTGATTTGGTTTCGTGCGCGAAAGGCAAACAGATCCCCCGAGTGGTCGTCATGACTACGGCGTTGACATCAGAGAGCGATGAAATAAAAAAAGGCCATCAATTTTCCGTCATCCCTTGCTTGCCCTACTTCTGTCTCCTCCTCCTCTTTCCCCGCCCTTCCATTTCCACCCGTTCTCCTTCGTCTTTCTTCCCCTTTCCTCTCTCATTCCTCAAAGCCATTTGCCCTCTCCGTGCAAGGAGGATGCAATGAAGCAGTTAAAAAAAAATAAAAACATTGCAATCCGAATGGGGAGGGGGGAGGGAAATTTCCCGCTCGGTCGCAAGTTGTATAAACTCGGCTCTTTCCAAACGGAGCGTCCCCTTTTATGACAGCCGACGCGGTAATACGCAATTTTCTTGTTTTTCAACTCGTAATTCGAATTGCTTTCACAAAATTTATTCCGAATATAACTCCGCAGGGATAAAGGAATGGGGAGAGGTTTTTTTAAAATGGGAAAACGACGACAACCCTCCCTCTCTTTCCTCCCCCTTTCCTCCCTACCCACACTCCACCACTCTGTTCCTCCCCCTCTACCCCCTCCTCGTCTCCCGGGCGAGTTGGTTTTTACGACTCTCTGCCTCCGTTGTTTTTTTATTTAAAGCGAGAAGCGCGGGGATGAATTTTCCATCAAAGGCCTCTCTTCCCACTCCCTCCCTTCCCCCTCCCCTCCCCCAATTCTCTCCTGCCGTCTCGGGCCCACGTGACACAACCCACCCCACCCGCCCCTCCTACTCCTCCGCCGTCGACGACGCTGAAGCGCCTTCCTTTTGACTCGGTATCGCCGAACTCACGGCCGGTGGCAGCGAAGTTTTGGAGGCAACGCGAAAGGCTAACCGCGGGTTGCCCTTTTTCAAAATTTCCTAAATTTGTTGTCAGGGTTTGCCTTTTCCTTTATCGCTAAGGATTGATGATTTAAATTTTGCTTTTCTTTAACCCGACTAGCATTATACGTATTTTTTGTATATTATATTATACTGAAGGAAAGAATGGAGGCATTTGATGGGTGGTGCTAAAGAAAAATGCTGAAAATACCCTGGGTGGCAAGTGTCACGATCGAGGAGGAGGTGTTTAAGAGGATAGGGGAAAGACGGTGTCTACTTAGAATGCTAAATAAGAGAAGGAACACCTGGATTGGCCATATTCTCCGACTCGAAAGCTTGGTTAAGACCATACTAGAAGGTACAGTAGAGGGAAAAAACCATAGGAGCAGACCTAGACTGGACTATAATGGGACAGTTGATGAAGGAACTAGGTTGCCAATCGTTCAGTGAAGTGAAAAGATCGGATAAAGTGGAAGACTGTTTCAGACCAATCCTAGGATTGTAACCAGAGAAGAAGAAGTATTACACGTCAATGAAATAAGAAGGAGAGCCAAAGCAGTAAATTTTTAAGCCAGTGAGTGAAATTCAACCCCGCGAGTGACTCCCTGAGATTACTTCTCCTCAGAAAACTTGTCTGAATAAATTGTAACACTATTCTCAACCAAAAAGTAATTTCACGGTCTAAGTAAATTGGCCAGAAGTCTCAAACAGATAAGTCAAGCACCGCAATAGTAAGCTTAGTCTTGGCAATCGTGAACTCTGCCAATCAGTGTTACCATACCATGCTATCAGTGTTCTCCTGCATTGCATTCGCTATTCAGCCGCTAATGACAACTCAAGTGCGTTTCGCCATCTCTTGGCTGATTTAAGGGGATTTCGTTTTTTTATAATTAAAACAGACTTTCATTAAACTACATTAATCTATTTTTCTGAAGCTCCATATGTCTGTAGTCACTCAAATATAAGACTGGATGATCTTAGTTTGTGTGAAGATAGTTTAAACATTTACTATTTTTACTCACTTCACTGCGACATCATCGAGACTCAACCAATCGCATGACAGAGGAGCTTGCGTGCTTGTCTTCTTAAGGTAGTCCGAGCGAAATATCATTTTACTTAGAAATCAATGAATTTGGTCTCATTTTAAAGAAAAATATATCACCCTTCCATTAACATAAAAAAATTTACCCCCTACTACATTACTTACCGAGATATTTTCCAAAAAATACCAGCCCTTTAACATGGGAAATGGCACGTGCATGCACTCCAGAGAGACCTTATGTTAAAAATGAGGCATTCCTTACCCTTAGATCTCGTGAAAAAATCAAAAGTATGTAGTTTGTGTGTTTTCTCATCTATTTTTGAATTATTCATAGTCACCGAAGTAAATTCTTCGGGATCACAATAATCCTTCCGTTTTGATGGAGTTTCAAACGCACCACGTGAAAGAAATGAGTAAAGTTAAAGATTTATTTACATATTGTCACTTAATTACTTACAATTTCTGTCATTTAAGACTATTTTATTGCACCATTAATAATTCAATATTTAATTAGTGTGTCTCACAGCAGGTGGAATTAAAACGTATAACTCCAATACGGTATCTATTATGACTAAGGAACTATTTCGCTCGCACTACGTTAATTGTGAGTTTTGTGGAAATTCGCGTCAGCCGGAATTACACTCCTGTCGAAAATTCGCAAGGTGAACCGATGAGCGCGTTCTTAGCCGGGCAATTGGTCACTCATTGCATGAGCATGGGTTTGCGCAGAATCTTCGCCCACCCATGTCGTGGGTCCACATTCCCTTCCTCTTCTCCATCGCTGCTCATCAGCTCCTCGGCATCCGGGAATTGCCCTGCGTCGGAATATTCTTCGCGGCAGTCGTTAGGGATGCGGTGGGGGGAGGGGGGAGGCATGGGAGGGGCCGTAAAGGGGGTGTCTACCCCCCCCCCCCCCCACCGCCCCCCCGTTTGGTGCGATGCCGCGCGTCGGATGGCGCCGTAAAGTGCGCGTCGGCAGCGAGGGCGCGTAAAAGACGCCGATGGGAGTCTGCGTTGGTGGAAGGGGAGGAGAGGAGGGGAATGGACGGGGTCGCGGAAGTGAGATAGAGAGAGAGAGGGGAAGTGAGATTGGCGCAGCGAAGTGCGATTGTAAAGATGAAATACCTGAGAATCTGTCGGGACGACAGAAATGCAGCAAGCGAAGGAACTGGAAATAAACGAAATCACATTTGGGATGGACGAATTTTTTATTAAGTTTTATTTATTTTATCTTCACTATCCCGAATGCAGCACAATGGGCCAATTTACATCTACATCTACATAATACCCCACGAGCCGCCGCATGGGCGCGTGGCAGGGGGTGGTAGGTCACCAGCCGTGTAAAGATGTAAAAGTTTTGGAGGTGAAATGGTGACCAGTCCTATGGGAGTGTATTTGGAGGAGCTCAGTTTCTATTGTGGTCGCTTATTGTGCGCGGAAAGAACGAGTTTTTGTACCTATCTGTTTGGCAGAGTACCTCTCTTATTTTATCGCATCTGTCAGACCTAGAAATGTAGTGATGCGTCATGATAATATTCTCTGTGTCACTCTGAAACACACCAGTTCTGAATATCTCCAGCAGCCTTAGTCTATCGAGCAGCCTCCTAGTCTCTAGGAGTGAATAATAGTAACAATGGACGAGACACAAATACCCATGTCCTGGGCAGTCAATGTTCTACCCAGGCGGGACTCGAACCCGCGACTCACAGGTTAGCAGGCGATAGGGTGACCAACTATTTTTGAAGAAAATAAGGGAGATTTCTATTTTCTTGACTAAAAATAAGGGAGATTTAGAACACGGCAAAACTTCACAAAAAAAGAAAAAAGCGATGCAGTGTTTGTCAAAAACATTTAAAAAGAACACTATTTTATGCGTTAAGAAGACCGAAATATATTTTCCAACATATTTAGCTTCAGACAATAGTTTGCCATCACTTTTTGCAAATTCTAAACATTCACTACAAGAATATGTGAAGTTCATGGCAACTTGCACCTCTGATTTAATCAGCTACGTACTGCTCCTATTCCTTACATGTCTACTTGTTATTCATAAGAGAAAATACTCTCTCTGTGTGAACATTACTACCTGGTATGCTCGTAACATAGCCTAATAACTTTTCCAAGTTTTCAGAAGTTATATTGCTCACTTTTAAGCTGCTGAAAATTGCCACCCATTTCTGGCTAGCATTACCCTCTAAAGACACAGCACATGTTATTGCACCCTTACAACTTCAAAATTCCTCATACAATTCATCTTCATTCACACAATCCAGTTGGATACACTCCACAACGTCATGCACGTCATTGAATGTTAATTCCCTTTTAAGACATAGTGGTATTAAACACTTTAAACTATCATCAAATTTGTTAAGCATGTAAGAATACAAAGAATCATAAAATTCAAGGAATTTGCTTTCACATGTAGATTTTTAATTTGAACTGAGAACAGTAGCTAACATTTTGTGAGTATCACTACCGAGGTATCTATCGTCAATTCTCTGTCCAACTTTACTAATAAGTAACTGTACTGCTTCATGGGACTCCATAATACTAAGATTAGAATTCTCCAAATATTTTGCTGTTTGAATAAAAACGTTTCCAATATTCACAAAGAAACTAATATGAGCCTCAACAATTGTTTCTACTTCTGGATTTTCATTGTGAAATACCGTTTTAAAACTTTTAGACAGTCTGAATCATCTATGCTTTTACAATAGCTATTTAAAGGCTCCCAATTTTTTTAAAGCCTTTTTACGGCAGGTGTAAGAGATAACCATCTAGTACTTACATGACGAAGGATTTCAGTCCATTCAACATCAACAAATTCAAAAAATGAGCTAAATGATCCCATTCGTTTAGCAGAACAGGAAAAATGACTACAAATATTTAACACTAACACTTCCATATCTACAAAATCTAAACAATTACACGCACGTTTCATATCATTATGAACACGGCACGTTCAAACGAATTTTGATCGTGTGCACAAAGTTTGGATGGTTAAAACTGAATGATTTTACTTGACGAAAAAATACGGGAGAAATTCACCCAAAGAGAAAGAAAATACGGGAGCCGGGAGATCGTGAAAAAATAGGGTCATATACGGGAAATCCCGGGAAATACGGGAGAGTTGGTCACCCTGCCAGGCGAGGACTTTACCCCGCCGTCACCGGGGCCGACAAACAAGATGATGACGTTTAGGATTTTAAATCTTACAAAATATGATGGGTACGAGGTGAGGTAGCACTTCCGGGCTTTCCTTTGCGTCGAATCCAATTTGCTGGAACTACTGTTTTACTGCGCGTTGCTGTCGGCTTCTTCAGGTCAGTGAAGTCCTGAACTGGCCGCAAAGGAACGCAAAGGAAATCCCGGGAAACCTGCACCTTCGCATTCATCATGCTTCGCAGGCCTACGCACGAAAAGATGGTTGCATTCGTATCCACCAATGGGACAATAATTGGCCATTAGACATTAGAGTCATGTCATTGAAATGTGATTTGACAGTGATGAAAAAAATGTAGAAATGGTAGAGGAAAACAGTCAGTCAAAATAGCGAACAAATTCGGGCCGAGATCTATAAATTCAGCCACAACTCAAGCGCGATAACTCTTGGTTGAAGTGCTTTATATTGGATGGTTTCAAATACATTAGATTGCGTATGCACCTTGAGGAAATATTCAGACATACTTTCAGCTTCCACGATGCCTGTGTTATCGTATGCAGTATTTTTTCCTTTCAAGAATGAAAAAGTAAAACAAGAGTAAAAAGATGATGCAATTAATATTGAGGATTTTTGACAGCATATCAGATCACAAGTCAGCCTCATCGTCCTTGCTTAGTTTGTCTTCAGAAAAATATGAATGGTGATAAAATATACTTTTGTATAATGATTTCGGATGCTTACAATATAAATCTGTTGCCATAATCTCAAACGAATAGTCAATTAATAGAAAAATCTGGGAGCTCTAAGTTTCAGTAGATTTCTGACGCTATCACCTCTCTGCCTCATTCCATTCCTTTAATTTTTCGGATACCATATTTCATTCGGGCTCATGGTCGTATTGAATTGTTTGTCTTTAAAATTTATGATTCAAATATCTCACCAAATGGCAAACCCCGAACTGTATAACCTCATTATTGACTCTACCAGAGTGTTATGACATAATTTTCCGTACATTGAGTGAATAAAGTAAAATTCCCCCGGGGCGCCTGGCTTTCACGGGTGCGAAGGGAAGAGCCAACGTGCAAGGGTTCTGCCAACAGACAGCTAAAAGATGGAAGAGAAGCGAAAGGTGTGACAAGAGTGAGAATAGTGATGGGATCATCCACGCAGGGAGCGGAGACCTCGCCGAGGTCGAAAGAAAAGGACGAGGAAAGGGGTCGGATAGAGAGGCGGGTCCCATTCGCATAGGGAGGGAGGTGGCGCGAGGGGCGTGGTGCTTGCGTGGGGATGCCTCTCTTTTGTCGTCCACGAGAAACTACGAAATGGTCGGGACACACCACCTCCTATGCCGCCGCAGCCCATACTTTTCCTTTTGCACGCTCGGTTTTCTGTTATTATTTATTTAGCCCGTATTTCGGTCCTCGTCCCACGGAGTCCCAACGGATGAGAACGACAACAAACCGCCCTCTCCAGTCAAAAAAAAAGGGTTTTCTCTTCTTTCCCTCCTCCTTCCCGTCCCTCGCGGCGTCGTGTTTGTGTGTGCACGTTGCCCCTGAGGGTGCCCATCTCTCGGCCCACCCTTCCATCTCTGAAAGGGGTGCGACACATTCGGAATAGGAAGGGTTAGATAGGAGAGGAAGGGGGGGTCGCTGTCCCTCCCCCCGCCTCCCACCCGTTGTCAGAGCGACGCAGCTGCCATCATCGATGAACCTCGACTCCCTTCCCCCTTCCACGGGGCCCATCCCCGCCCACTCGCCGTCCCAAGTGCGGCGTCACAGCGCTCCTCCTGGTGGGCCCTCCGTGCTCGCCGAGTTGCATCCGTGCGCCAAAATGGCGGACGGATGAACGGACGTTGCCACAACTAACCTCTCTTGCGTGATCCCTCGGGGATCTGCGTGTGAAGAGTTCGAAATTAATCCGATCACGAAAAACCAAGAGGTCGACGCATGGTGCACACGCGAAGGGTTCGAGATTTTCACGTCATCTAACCACGCGTACAAATCTCACGTCACGCCCTTCCCGGTCGAGTTTTCCTCGTCATATCGTTGATGGAGTTGAATATCGCGATTAAAGACGCAATGAATGTCATATCAGACAATCCCGCGTAATCCATCCGCTTGCGCGAAAGACACACGGAAGTCTCGAACCGTTCGTTGCTGTACCAAGTGACTCGTTGGTCACATGATCGAGGTTATCTCGACGGGTTCAGACACGACTCCCTTTTCGAGTTTTTCGATCGCTGCTCAACGATCGCGATACTTCTTCAAGAGAATATCACTCGTTTCATTGGATTGGATATTTGGGGAGGCGACCGACGGCTAAGGTCATTTGCACCATAGGGGATAGGTACGAGAGGAAGGGTGGATAGAAACCCGGCGTCGGAATTAGCCTACTCTTAACGAAAGGCGACAAGGGGTCCACGGTTTAACGTCTCATCCGACAGACGGAGTACTGTACTTGAAGTGCCCTCCACAAGACAATCAAGTAGGATCGGGTTTCCTTTGAAAAACATCCGCCTCTGCAGGGATTTGAACCCTGGCCGCCCGAGTGGTAGGCGAGTACTCTAGCCACCACACCAACCCGATCCCCACTTGTTTCATCCTGAAGGCGATGGCAGACTACGCCATCGAAACGTCAGTGGAATTCTACGCTATCACTCGGCTTGAACTCTTCGTACTAAGAATTTGCCGGAAAAGACTGTTACCGCTCGTTTTTAATCACCGCGAATCAACTAGCAGAAATTAATCTTTAGTTTGGTGTTTTGCAAATCTCATATGCATTCTATTATATCCCACTGTTTATTACTAAATTACTAAATCATCATCAGCGGTCACCAGTTCGAACATCAGTCCGCCGCATCTCAAACCACTATTGACTGAATCGGTACATTCCAGCAAACATTATGTTATCGTCCCAACTCTTATACATTAATTGATGCATTTCACCCTTGGTCTTGGTCCTAGGTATTTCTCTACATTCATAATCGTTTCATCAGCTGTTGTTTCAAGTGCTTGTGACGTTTTGAAATGGCTTCACCAAGTCTTTCTCCTACCTCGTTGAGTTATCATTCGTCAGTCCAGTCATTTATATGGTTGAGTGAGCGTCTCATTCACCGACATCTAAATAGAAATTCCATGTTGACGAATACACCGTCCTCATGCACTGTTCTACTTTAAACTCTGCGGCGTGAAAAAAATTGTTTCCCCCCAACGAAGCATGCAGTCTATTAATAGCGTCAAGTGGCAGGTGAATATTTAAATTGCAGATTTGCGCATAATTTGAATACGTAATTTTTATGACCGCTGCAATAATTGAAAGTTCTTGTATAATCATCTTGAGCGTTTATATCATATGCTTGTATATGCCATAAATTTCTACGGGAAGGGTCCTGAATTTGATAAACTTAAGAAGATGATTGTATTGTACCAACTTCATTAAGTTCTCGGAAGAAAATGAAATACACCTGTGGTTTTTAATTAATGTTAAACGTGTTTGAACTCGGTCCATTGTCCAGAATCAGATTTGCACGCTTCGCATTTCAGATATTCTTCCTCATAATTATCCTTTTATTCTGTCTGATTCATTACTGCTCCTCTAAATTTTTCGTATGGATTCAACTTTAACGTAATGTCCGCGAGTTTTATGTTTACAATACTTTTGGCTCTGAGGAAATTGCACTTCGAGCTTTGAGCGTCGAAAAATGACCTTAAAACGTTTTCTACGATCAACTCCACTACCTAAGGGCACGGCTTTAAGCGTTTGAATATCATTTCTCACTCTGATTTGCAGTGATTTCCTTTTTCACATTTGGCTGCCATCGCGTAAATGTATATACACACAACAAAATAACAAAGCCTGGAGCACAGAAGAAAAGTGTTGCGCAGAGAGCCACGAAACATGATAACGTCGCATTTTACGGGCAAATAAATATTTCTCACTCGTGTTATTTCACTTAATTTCGAGAGTAATTTGTCTCTGACACAAATGTGATTTCATTAAAAACAAGTCGCGATCATCCGGTTGAAATTCACGCGTCGGATATTCGGAACTGATGAGAGAGAGAGGGTGTGTTAGAGAATGTCGCTTTGTGGGGGGGGGGGGCGTCACCAGTCGCGGGGGCGCCGGGGGTCACGACGTCGTCCTCCCTCCCGGCGAAGGGCGATTCGCTCCGCAAATTCCCCCGAGTAGAGGAGAGCGAGACTTCAAAAAAAAAAAAAAAACCTCGAGAGCTCTCTCTCGCCATCCGCCGACCGGCAACGTCGACTCACGCCCTCACACCTTTTCCCGGAACCCTCCTCGGCAACACTTCCTCTTGCCACACGACACGACGCCCGAGCGATGAAAACCGGATCTACTCCGTGAATTCTTCTCTTCTTAAAATTCGCACGGAGGCTTCCGCGGTGATTTATAGAGGTCAGTTTATTCGGATTATTTCCGCGTTGATTCATGTTAACGGACAACAGTTTCGCTAACTTTACAGCTACCTCCTTTATCTACTTTCGCTAACTTTACAGCAACCTACCTACCAGCTACCTTTACAGCTACAGGTCCTGAACCTCACGACCTAACCTGATCTGACGAGGTTCAGGACCTGACGACGCTAGCTGTAAAGTTAGCGAAACTGTTGTCCGTTAACATGAATCAACGCGGGAAAAACCCGAATAAACTGACCTCCTCTCTTCTTATTTCGCAATCATGCGCACCTGGTTTCATTCGCTTGCCCATCATCAGGTACATACATTCTGCCACAAGATCAGGTGCACTTTGCCGTTTGCTACCCTCTAACACGATGACAGAGGGGTTTGCGAACGTTAGGCAAAACGCTTCCATCGGCTACTAGAAGCAAAACTGTACCCCCAAGATCCAAGATAATATAGCGAAGTTGAAGGAATTTCAGCCAATCAGTAAACGCATGCAATTCCGTTTAGGGACGTGAATCGTGTGACCTAAGAGTCCATGTTAGTGGGCTTTGATCGAATCATACGATCGTGAATAAAATTTTTCACTTTTTATTTATTTCTAAGCCAAATTCGTATATAACCAATTCAATATTAACTTGGACGGAATTAGCATTTTGCTTTGTTTTCTATCACAGAAAGATCATGCTAAACTGTGACGTACTTTCTAGTTGATGCTGTGATATCGGGTTGAGAAGTGTGTTCCGATTTCTTGGATAGCCAACTGCACTTTACTAGTTGCAAATTATTCCAACTGTCCAATTCCCGGGTTCAAATGCCGTCCACATCATCAGAGTTTGTGATTTTTACAGACTAGTTTATTTGCCTAAATGTAAAAGGTTTGAGCACATAAAGACTGGAATTTACCTCAACTCGGTAGAACTGCTTCGTTTGAACGTTCTTAGTTGGCCTTTTAGTCTGTAACTTGCTGACCACAGTAACAATAATAAGATGCTGATAATAAACTGATCAATGATTCTGATTAGAGTGGCGCCCTAGTTCATTGATGGAGCGGGAACGAGTTTTATCCGTTCGGTTGGTCATTGCCCCGTTCATATTTCATCATAACAGAGGATTCTCGTGAAATTGATTTTATGCGCTTTAGTCAGAATTCGCGTCGCCTACCTAAGCACCATATGTTCCGGGCATGACAATCCGCAACTATTGGGTATTCCAAACAAAGCAGTAAATTAAGATTATTTGCAGACGATACAGTTATCTACCGTGAAATGAGCGAAGACGTGGACTTTGAAGCTCTGTCATCGGACCTTAACAACGTTCATTCGTGGTGCCAGGAGTGGGGGTTAGAATTAAATATCAGCAAATGCACCACAGTTCACTTCCTGCGAAAGTCGTCACACAAATGGCATACCTATACTCAGGGTGGAGTAAACATAAAATCTTCAGATACAGTAAAATATCTTGGAATTACCTTAACTTCTGATGTATCGTGGGGACTACACATACAAAACATATGTGGCGCAGCCTTAATGAAACTAGGTTTTGTTAAACGTATGATAGGAAGGTCCTCGGATGAAAAAGTCAAAGAGAGATGCTACTTCGCTCTGCTTAGGTCACACCTTGAATACGCCGCGAGCATTTGGGACCCTGGTGAAATAGATTTCGCCAAAAAATTAATAAAATACAAAGGAAAGCAGCGCGTTTCGTTAAAAACTGCTGCAAGCGTACATATAGTGTCTCACAATTTTTAGAGGGATTAAGGTGGGAGCCCCTTGAGACTCGGAGGCTACACGCTAGGCTTAGCTTGCTTGAGAAATTCAGAAGTGATACTTTTCAGAGCGACATAGAGAATATTATCATGACTCCTCACTACATCTCTAGGTCCGAAAGATTCGATAAAATAAGAGATATACACTGCCGAACAGATAGGTACAAGAACTCGCTCTTTCCGCGAACAATGTGCGGCCACAATAAAAATTAAGCTCCACTAAATACACTCCTATAATTCATGTCAACATTTCATCTCCAAAAAACTTACACCTTTACACGGCTGGTGACCTAAAACCCCCTGCCACACTCCCATGCTGCGGCTCGCGGGGTATTATGTAGAAGTAGATGTTATGTGGTTATTGTTTAATAATAGTTATTTTTTCTCTTATGATTGCATCGCATCATCTGAACGCGGTTAAGACAAAAGCAAAACGGCTTGCGTTAGCTTTTCCTCTCTCCCCCCTTCACTGGCGATGCGTATTTGAGTTTGAAAACACCTTTTCCAGAGGCGTGTAGGACATTTGAAGCATTTCCATCGGGCGCGCAAATGATTTCGGGGAATTATCTTCCATCGTGCTCGATCCCGCCCTCGAGATGCCCGCGAATGCCCGCTCAACGCCGCTCTCAACGGCCAGAGTGATGCATATCACTCACAGTTTGGGGCGACAGATGCCTAGCAAGAATAATCTCTATCACCGAAATATTTGGTTTCATGGTGGATGCGGTACTAGTTTGCTATTAGCTCCCAGTAGACCACGAC
Organism: Ceriagrion tenellum; assembly: GCA_963169105.1. Lineage (NCBI taxonomy): Eukaryota > Metazoa > Arthropoda > Insecta > Odonata > Coenagrionidae > Ceriagrion > Ceriagrion tenellum. The sequence goes on from OY720633.1 coordinate 12,548,322, forward strand.
CAATCACAAAAGATTTTATCGTCGTTATGCGAACATTTCTTTCTACTATCAACGCCATCCATACCTCCCTTTGGCTCTCAGTAACTATCAAACTATGACATGAACAGCAAGTATAAATGTTCCAGCTGCTGTTATGGTCGCCTGCTGTCATTGATTGTTTAATTGATTATTTTAGCTTAGATGCGGCAAGATAAGAATGAAAATACCGCTTCTCCGCCTCAGTACATGTCGATTGATCTTGTGAAACCCTCTGCGGTGGCAGTGAGATCGTACTGGATTCCATCATCAATATCTCGTTCCGTCTAATACACATGTTATTGTGCTGGATCATGGATCGTGTGAAATGGACATTACTCGCAAATAGGATGAGACTGGGTATCCTGGGTGTATTGCCACCCTAAGCAGGGCGTGCTCTTTACGTGAGCTGCAAGGTTAGCAAGTCTGGTGGGCGCTAAAGAGTGCAGTTCAAAGGCTTGCATTTGAGACGAGGAGGAAATGGCCGTCAGCCGCATCCGGCGGCTCCTTGTCGAACCCTCCGTGTCCTCTGCCCCCCCCCCCTCCCTGTTGCCCCCTCTTCCTCAAAATCTTCCGTTCGCCGACACTTTCCGCCGCTTCCCGCCCGGGGCGGCGGAGCCAGCTCACCGACCGCGGTCCGCCGGCGCGTCGAACCTTCCGGCGACGCCGGCCGCGCCGAGCGACGCTACCCGGCCGCTGGGGCTGGCGGACGCTGAGGACGCCGACGCGCCGACGCCGGGAGGCGCAGTCAACTGTCCGCCCGGAAGGCCTAGGGCTCCTTCCCCCACCCCTTCCTACCACCACCTAAGTCGGTGAGAAATTTTGAGAAACAGTGTTCTTCAATCCAATCCCCATCACCCCAGTAGAGTATGCTGAAACATCTCAGAGCCAAAATGCAGAGAGTTGACGGATCAGATATTGCAATGACGCTTGTGCGTGCGAAATCAAGCTGATAACCACCATGCTCCCTACGAAGGCGTCAAACGAATGAGAGACGGTGACTAGCATCATTGGTCGATCAATCCTGAGATTGGTTGACTGTAGCCCTCCATACTTCTCTGTCCTCTTCCCTGACTTAAGCGGAGTTAATAGGCCATCTTGGAATCGTAAAGTTAGTCCACAGGCTGACGTGATATGACGGCTCTCTGAAATTGAGCCACATCTCTGACCTCGTGCTATAGATAACTTTATTGTGGCTTTAAAAACTCCTTCCATTCTGTCACCATGGACTAACGCTTTGAAAAGCATTTTTAGCTGCCCAGTAAGAAAAGTATTATTCTATGAAGAGGAGCATTGTCGACTGTTCATTATAAAATTTCCATTCGAGAGTAGCCACATTCTTTTGAGTTATAACAGTCCAAATGATTATTTCATTCATATCATTAAATATTAGGGGGCGGATCCATGCACTGAATAATTTTAGGCTGAGCTTAATTGACAGTGCTCAAGAGTTAATGCCTAGTAAAGAAGCGAGAGAATAAATGCCATTCCTATCTAACCCAAAGTATGCAATCGTTGTTCACCGTTGTTTTAATCCACAACTCATGTCAGATGAGTGTATTTTGTATCCATCTCAAGATACAGCTCATTGTATCTATCTCAAGATACAGATGAACTATTGATTAAGCTTCTCACTGATAATGGTTAACACTGCATGATGAAGGAGGTGTATTTACCTAAGCCCTCTTTAGAGGCCCTGTATATTGGCGTTTTAAGTGTTCCTTTCCCAACATACGTAAAACTAAAAACAAATCAAATTCTAATTGAATTCAGAGATTGGAATGGGGTTAAAGTAATTTTTATTTGAAAATTGCACAAATTATAAGTGAATACTATTACAATATTAATAAATTGTTATTAGATATTACGATGATGCTTATTCTCTTCGTAAGAAATTAAATGGGTAGCATTAACGACCACCATGAGTGTGTTTTAGTTTTCAAAAGACAGCAAGTCTTCCTTTGCAATTTTGAGTCCGTGGAATGCACAGCTTTCCATCAACTTACAATTAGTCATGACATTTTAGGCAAACGATTACCATTAGCTGCAACTGTGGTTTTACAATTCTTTTTTACTATAATTTACATTATGTTACTTGTTTTACATAATGTCTCGCTTTCTCGTCTTAGATATTTTGAAATTCGAGAAAATACTTATACTATATATGTTTAAGATACTCTGGGAGTTGTTGGATTAGTTTTGTAAAGGAATGATAAAGTATGTGCTTTTGGAATCACATCAATGTTTTCAAAATATGCTTACTGACATTCTCCTTTTAGCGAGACTTTGAACGCTCTGCTCTCTAAGTCCATCATTACTTTCTGTCTCCTCGAAATGAGTTTTAGAATGCTTACATTTGGATGAAATATACGATCCTGCTGTAAATGTTGTATTTTTCAAGGCAATTGATTAATTGGAATCAAACGATATTTTCACAATGGGGATTTAACTTATACGCAATTCTGGCGTACCATACCACTTGCGGCTCATGGTGTCATGCTTTACTTAAAAAACTGTCCAGAAATAAGTGTATTCTCCGATTTCTAAGGCATTCTGGAGCGCAAAACTTCATTTGTCTGCAAATAGAATGAGGCGGAGCAAGAAATCCAGCAATAACTACCGCCGCTTGCAGCCGCTCGAGGCCGATTAAACTTGTTCAGTGGTTTCCGTTTTTGCCGCGGGGGGCGCCATTTGGGCGCTCTAAACGCACCGACTGAAATCGGATTTTCCATCCCGGCATCAATCACGGGTCGCACGAAACCTCCCACCGGAAACGTGTAATGGGCAATTTCCGAACCGAAATGTGGTGGCGAAACGGATGCGAAAGGGAGGTTAAGGTTCTAAATAGTGCCATAGAGTAAGTACATATAGAGTGGCAAAGAGATAGGGAGATGCGGATATGAGTTTTTTAATAATATTTTGGCCGATAGATGGAACAGGTATATCGATGTTGCACGACAAGCCATAACAAACAACCCTTGGCACACGGCCACTTCATTTACTAGTAGTGTCGCATAACTCACATAATGTTCTTATGATGATTTCGGTGCCTGGATGTTTACTAATCGACCCAAAGCAACGGAAACGCATCTTATTGACTCATCGAGACCAAATTAAATATGCATTATAATTGGGTGCATTAATGAGCATCGTCTATAATGAATCGAATTCACGTCAATATGATAAGACACGCGATTACCAAACACGGAGTAAACTGTTTACCGATGTATCATAGGAACTACAAAACAATTGATACTCGATTAAAAGCACAACAGCCATGGTAAATCCACTCTTCAGTATGTTGATGCAAAATTACCGAGTACCACTAGCGCCTCCAAGTGGCCTTCTCCATAAGCCCAAATTCTTCCTCCCCTAAAGTAGTGGCCCTGAGAAATTCTTCCCAAAGCTCTCAAAAAATTATTTCCAGATTTTAGCATTGCTTTGCCACTCTATATATACTTACTCTATGATAGTGGCATTAGAAAAACGTGCTTTTTATGAATGACTTTAATGTGACTCACATTATTAATTCCACCATTTTCTGCAGCGATGGCTGGCGGAAATATTTTAGTTTTGGCAAATTGCGGTTCTTAACGGTCATCGTATCCATCAGTGCTCGCTATGTATATATTGATTTTGATTGTTGAGGTTCGATATTATTTTCGTAGCTAAGAAATCAGTTGAATTTTATTAATTTGAAAACTTTTTAGAAAAAGTGCAATTTTCAGCTGTTGGAGGATATTAAAAATGAATAAAACTCCTATCTCTGAAACTTAGCATTTCCCATCGCATAAATTATTAATTTAAAGAAAATATTTGACTAACGTCATAATAATTATAAAGCAAAATTCACGTTCGACCTTGATTTTAAAGTTAACAATGAAGACTCGTAAACCAGATGATTTGGTAAACATATCATTTTCTCGGGGAGTTAGAGCAATATTTATGAACCTTTGTTATCATTAGAACAAAATTACTCATATGAATCGCAAAAAAACACCGGTATTATTTCGGGGCTCTCGACATAGTGAGTGGGACGGAGGAGGAACGATTAATTCTAGATGATATTTTGCCACAATCATTGAGGGGGCAGTAGACTGGCTTATGAAGACATGAAAGACTTCTCAAATCCCGACCCTTGACACGGTTCATGAATTATTTAGCGCGATGACTTCATTAGCTCGAGCAAACACGTTTTACACCTTTAAGGTGAGGCCTTGGGTAAAAGCACCGATACATGTGCATTACTTAATATTCTGCGCCTCACGTCAGGGCCAGTCGCCGCCTCCTCCCCCCCCCCCCAACCCTGGTCTCACAACCCGCGTTGTCACGCCATGTTATTCCCCCCTCAATCCTCCTCCTGCCCCTCCCCCCTACACCCTTCAGCAGCTGAATCCCCCCCATCCCTCCGCAAAAACCTCCCATCATTTGCCTCCCTGCCCTTCGTCGACAGCTTTGTTTTCGTAGGGCGAGAGTGTGTGCGAGCAAGCTCGGCGGCGCCTCCGTGGAACGGCTCGGGGACGAGAGGGAGGGAGGGAGGGGAGGCTTAAAGGCTGATTTGCAATTCAAACAAGTTTCGTTTTCGCTTATTTTTATTTCGCTCGGCATTGCCGAAGGATGGCAGTTTGGGGGGGGGGGAGTTGGAGGGTGGTGGAGGAGGAGAGGGAAGAATTCGAGGGGGTGGGGGGAGGAGGGGCGGGCTGACGAGGGAGTGGATGGGGGGGGGGAAGCGGGAAGGGGAGATTACATGGCGAAGCATTGGCGATCGAGCGAGCGGACCGAATCTGACGGAATGAGCGTCGAACGTACGTCGACAGATTAAGGACCAATCGCACGGATCGGTGAAGATTTCAAGACTTTAGTAAGTTTAACGTAGTCTGAGCGAGATAGTTCCCTAGTCATAATAGATACCATACTCGAATTATACATTTTAATTTCTCCAGATGTAGGACACATAAAGTAATTGCATTATATAATATTATATATTATATGATATATATATGTATATATATATGCATATAAAATATTGCATTATTAATTATGCAATAATACAGTTTTACATGACTGAAGTTGTTAGTAATTAAATGAAAATATCTAAATAATTCTTTAACTTGACTCATTTTTTTCGTGCGGTACGTTTGAAACTTTATTGAAAGGTTTATTGTGATCCCGAAGAATTTACTGCAGTGACAATTTGATTAATTTACAATAATTGTCGAGGAAACACAAACTACATACTGTTGATTTTTTGACGAGATCTAAGTGTAGGAAATGCCTCATTTTGTAAATAATGTCTCTCTGGAGTGCATACACGTGCCATTTCCCATGTAAAAGGGTTGGTATTTTTTGGCAAATATCTCCGAAAGTAATGTAGCAAGGGGCTGAATTTTTGGTGACAGAAGGGTAAGATATTTTCCTTTAAAATGTGACCAAATTCGTTGATTTCAAGGTAAAATGATATTTCGCTCAAACTACCTTAAGAGAGATATTTTACACTTAAAATTTCAATGATGTTTGCCCGACTATAGATTAAGAGATCTCATATTTCCAAAGATATATATAATATATAATATTATATAATCGTGATAATATTAATCGTATTAATATAATAAATGTGATCATTACTAGATTCCTCTTAATCTGTACAGGAGTTCTAAGGGTAAAGAGGGGGTAAGTTGAAGCTGGATCCTTGTTCGATAGGCAGAAAAGGAATCGGGGGTTAGAGATGCCACAAAAAGCGAAAGGAGATGCGCAGGGATTTTTCTGTTGACAAAGTGAATTATATGAAGGAGAACGTTCGGAGATTCGGCGCACGTGGGAGAATGTGCCGGCAAAGGGTGTGGAAGCAAGAATATGGAAGAGGAGAGAACGAGAACGACGTCCCTTCCTCTCACTGCCACGGTTTTGGTAAGGGGAATGGGCGGCGAGCGGAAGAAGCAATGACGCTCGGATAGGCAGAGAATAGAGTCCACTGGTGCGCCAGGAGGAAAAGAAAGTAAGGCCGACACCGTCGGTTTCCTCCATTTCACTGCCTTTTACTCTTTATTGTCGTTTATTCGACTTCAGATACTTACTCGGGGAACATGTTCCTCCAGTAATCTAATTTATCTCCTCATCTGTCAACACTGCCAGGCCTTCTACGTTGGCCTCACAAGCACGCCTCTCAACATACGAATCAATAACTACAAGAGCAGCGTTACACAACGATTGAAGCTGCCCGTAGCGGAGCACGCTAATTTTCATAACCTTACCTTCAACGACTGTTTCCACGTGAAAATCATTCGTGCCCCCCCACCTGACACGTATCATGGTGCTCCGCCATTGGGAGCAATCATATATTTTAATTCTGAAATTTATTTGCAATCCCGGGCTTAACCTCCGATAGCTTTCTCTCTTTCCCCTTCCATCCCACTCCTCTCTCCCTCACTTCCTTCCAACCAATCCCTTCCCTCAAAACAAAACGCCACACCTAGTCAGACCCTCAACTCCAGTGTGACACTCTTCAGTTGTGATTCTCTCCCGCTTAAGAAGGATTCTCACCCGAAAGCATCCGAAGCAGAGGACACCGGTGTCACCATGAATCGCCTATTTGTGAGTGTCCACTGATATGCCTATCTATCCTTCCCCAACTTCAACGCCTTGTTGCTAGGAAGTACATATTTCTCAATATTTATATTTCCTTTTCTTTATTATATATGTATATAGCATGTCTTAAACACGAAAATCTTAAGACCTTCTCGAGTGAGCTTATTTTTTAATAGTTTCTATTCTTCCCTGCCACACCTCGTGGATTTGCAGCCGCCGCCAACGTTCGTCAGGCGGTATATATATATATATTTTTTTTTTCCGTCGGTTAATGTCCCAGTCACTCGTCAATGGTCTTTATCAAGAAAGCACGAGAGGAGAAGGAAGAAGTAAAAGAGGGGAGGAAGGCGGAGGCAAGTAGGGATCGGTAGATTGTGAGGGTTTCAGCGGGAGAAGCTGGTTTGGTGGGGGGGGAGGGGTGGGATGGAGAGAATAGGTGGCGGGCGGAGGAGGAAGGGCGGAGGGGGAAGTGAGCCAAAGAGAAAAGTTCCCTTTTCCTCTATATATACCCAACTCCCTTTCTCTCTCTCCCGTCTACCTCCTCCCTTTACCTTTTGTGCCGCTTTAAAAAAGGTACTTTTGCCGTTTCGCTCCATTAAATCCCCCGCAATCAGAAACACGCCACGGGAGAGAGCAACTGACTGAAAAGCATCGCTGAAAAACAAACAGTACAGCAGCCGTGCTATTGGAACCGCACATTGACGCGCTTTCGTAATCTTGCCAATATCGCTCGATGAGAGGGAGACTCGGCTCTCTTTGCCATCTCTCGCTCCCCCCGTCTCCCGACCACCCCTTCCTCCCGCCTTTGTACCGCGGTTTTTATTACTTCTTGGAATGCGAGTGGCCGGATAAATAGATGAGCCGAGGCATTTTTTATTCCACCGAAGGGAAACTGAGATAGTTGAGGGAATTGGAGTATTTCTGAGGAGTGGATTGTTGCGGCCGAGAACTTTCTTTCCATCTCGGAAGGATCGGGTTTGAAACCCTCCAGTGTTCGAAGGGTTTGCGGAGGAAAAGCGATCCCTGCTAGGGTGCTATGCAGATAGCGCTACGAGGGTATTGCTCAGCCATGGAGAGTGGACTGTGAATCCCTTTGGCATCATTCGTCGAAAGGACGCGTGCGCAGGCGACGGTTTGTCTCCACACTTCCTCAATTGCCCTTCCCTCACGCAACTTCCCTTTGATAGCGTGAGTGACCCGCCAGTTGTCATTCGACTACCCAATGACCAACCGATGCGAGCGAGCCGTGACACGAGGTTAAAGAGCGAAGACGGTTCGAGCCCGGTCAAACTCTCTAATATGTACAGTGGCGGAAGAAATTAACGCAAAATTTTTCGCGCGCCAGAATGCGGCATTTTTGGGAACTTCTAGGAGCAGTACACACTCGAAAGACTGGCAACACTGAGGAAAACATCGCCTACCGCAAATATTTGAAATCCGCAATGGAACTCACATTTGCTGGAGCGTGAAACTTAGTCATCAATCGCCTCATTTTCGAACTTTCTTCTCATTTTATTCGCACATTCAGTCGCGGTGTATCGCTGTGTTTATTTCAGCATAGTTCTTACGTCGAATGATATCATTTATAGAGAAAGACTGATCATAAAAAATATTCACTATCCCACCCAATTCGGTATATATGCTGAAATCTTCATCTTCTACCTCCAAGGGATATTTATTGTGGTCGACTTTCCGAGGATCTTTTTGAATGACGTGTACTGTGTCTTTTTCACCGAAATGATATAAATCGAGATTTATCCGCACCAAATGTCGATACAAAAAAGATTTAATTAAAATAAGTATAGTCTACGAGATGAAATTTTTCACGATTTTCCATTTGTAGATTGACGAAGTTCCTTAGACGGATATTTATTAAATTCAAAACGGATATTAATAATGAATCGTTCTTGACCCAATATAAATCCGTTTTTAGTTCGTCAGAATGGGATTAAACTATGAAAACACACGTAAATATATATAACCCAAAAAATAAAAATAAATGTGCTCGCATCGATACCGAATAATCTAGGCATATTTTCCCGATATTTCTTTCATTTTATCACAGGACGAGCTGTCCTCTGTTAAGCTTTATCTAGTAACTGCAGGATATACGAATAAACATTCCGAAAAGTTTACCGAAGTTAGGTGCAGTTATGGATAAACAACTCTATTACGTCTGACTGCATAATATCTTACACGCTTAGCTATAAATTCGCCGCACATTTAAAATTAACAGAAAAGCCTTTTAAAAGACTTCAGTTTGAAGTAAAATGTCATTAATGAAATAAATTAATAGGTAACGGTTAATGTTGTAGCTGTAAGATGTATTTGGCTAACTAAAGAGTGGTCCGTGTTCGATTTTTAATGAACACAAATGAGTTTTTATATACATTTTCTCATATTGGCGATATGACTGAATGTAATGTGTAGCTGCAATGACTGGCAGATAATATGATTTTTTTTAAATACAAAAGAGATAAAATTTGCCTAATAAAAATCAATTTACTTGACCAGAAATTGAATGAAAAACTCAACAATGTCTCGATCAGGGGTGGGGTCACGGTTCTTTTCTTTTTATGGTCGTTATCGTCATCCAAAAGGCAAGCCGCATTGGTAGGGCAATGCTCAACGTCCTTGGAGCGCACTCCACTGCTATGTAGCACCCGATCTTTCTTGATGACGATCACGTTTTCGAAATCATGAGCGTACTCGAACAATATTATCATGAAGAACCATGATAGTGATTCAGGTTTGCAACCCAGTAATAACTACTGAACTTTCTTATGTCAAGGTGAATTTAAGATGTTATTCCGTATCCTTGCGATGAATTTATTTGCATCCGTATGCGTATACTGTGAACTAAGTTACTTTTGAAATGAGTGGTGGTATTGTAAACGAACGTTTAAAATAACTACAAGGATAGGAAAAAGCATACTAATCTCCCGGGAATACAAACAGAAAGAAGTAGTTCTCGGATTACACCTCATCAGCCCAGACCATTCCAATCAAACGCCATTAGTTCCCCTCATGCATTGGTTTGGAGGCCAACTACCATAAGTCTGAGTTAAAGCAAAGAGCAATCTTGGAGGACTTTTGAGGATCCCTAGAGGTTCCCCTGCGTCGATACAAAGCGCCACCAATACTAATGCATTCAAAATTGGAATGTATGAAGGCCGTATTATATTGATTTGGGAAATAGTATGCCTTTAATAAGAGTTTACTTTCCCCTTGTGTTGCGGGCGATACCTTTTCTGCCATAGATAATGTTTCGGACGCCAGTCGTTTAACTCACAGGAAAGAAGTGGTATTTGACTTCTCTTACGCCCTTCACAATATTTGACGAGTGCTTCCGATGTTTTCGAAGCGCGACGAGCCTTTTCTTTCAGGTGCAGCGAGAAGTTGAAACCTGTGCTTTATTCACAACAACAAACCACCCCGACCATCACCACCCGGAACTTGGCTAAGGTTTACTGATGACTGCTTCACGGAGACAAGCGTCGATAGACAAACAAGCAGAGCGGACAGCGCAAGCAGAGATATTGTTCAAAGTTTTAGCGGCCTCTCCCTGAATTCTTGGGGGAAAAAGATCTTATTAGCCTTTAAGTATGCCTCATTTTTCTCCCAGGTGGAGGAATCGGATAGTAGGTTTGTAAAAGGCAAAAACATCCGTCGAAAAATTACCCGAAGAGGTGTTGCGCCTTCGACTTTCACCTACTTAACTTTTATTTGGTGTTTAAAAGAAAAAAAACCTATTTCTCACTACTATCAAACGAAAATCATTAAATTTATGTCCGCTATAATAATAACTATGTTTATTCAAATGTTTATCAATATTCATTTTTCGTCCGCAACTAGGAATACTTGCGAGTTCACAAATGTCAAAATTTTAGGAGATGGTTCAAAACAAATCATGTAACATAGATGGAGCGGGCTGCATGGAGCGCAGCGTTTATTATGAGGATAACGCGAGAAACAAACGTTTTTCGACCCCCTCAAACGAAACAACCCACAATTAAGATGCAATGAGAAAAATCGTGGAGGAAGAATGGGAAATGAAGCCAGTAAGAGGATACCAAAATGTGGACAACTCCATGTCACAAAGACTTGGTCAGGAAATCGAGAATGGAGGGGGATGGATTGATTATAAGGCTAATAAACATCCACATTCTTTATGTAAATACCAGCATATTTCTTGATGATCAATTGCTGTGATCATGTGCACACATAACTCAAATTTAGAGAATTACACATACATTTTACCCTTTTCCACTCGTTGCATTATAGTGTCCCTTTTCAACATCCGTTAAAATACATTACTACTAAGAGATGAAATTTATGACCCTGTAAAAAGTCTTTTAATATCTTCATGTGGCGGTACTCACAACTTTAACTTCCATTGAAGCAGTAATATTACGACACATTTGAAGAGAAATAGATTCTTTAGGGACGTAGCAATCGTATAATCTTTGATGGTGCACATTCCTAATTTGTACTCCAGTGACTACTCTGCGGATTTATGAGGAGTATACAAATTACCATAGGAAAAATATGTAATTACTGCTTAGTCGCTACATGGAAAAAGATTATTTTTAGTATTTTATCACTTTCATACGCGATGCATTTTTGTCAGAGTATTACTTACGCGTGGGTATAAAAATGCTCCTCATAAAATTTAACTGCGTAATTTTAGCCAAACATTTTTCACTGCAAATATGTCAAAAGGTATATAAGTGATTCATTAATTTAACTTATCCTCTAAGTATTATCCTCCATCCTATAAGTTGAACTGTTGAACTACACGGCTAATATATTGTTCATAGCAAACCTAGAAAACAATGCTGGGAAAGCTTCAAAAACCGTTTTAAAGATATTCTGAAGAGAATTCCACACTTGTTTGGTCTCTCACTCAAATAAGTAATCGGTATTTACAAGTTCGGCAGTTAGAAACAAACTCTAATTCCTAATAAAAATAATTGCCCTCTTTACTCATTCATTTCAAATTAATTTAAAGATGAATGTAGCATCAGGTAAGATCACTAAATCGAGTAACTGACACAATCAGAGATCCGGTCTGTTCCCCCCTTCATGAATAGCTTTTCATTGAGTGGTAAATTGGGAAATGAGTGGATATGAGCACCATACGACAGGCAGGACGTAGAAATCAAGTGGGGTCGAGTACCCGAGAATGGGAAGTAAACTTCTCATTCGACGCCCAAGGAGACCGCTCTGATTCTTTTACAAAGCCCGAATATGCGTAAAATCACACACTCATGGTTGAGGTCAATATCCATTCCCTGGGCCTTCCGCAGATTCCTGCGAAGTTTCGGCTGCAATAAAGCCACATCACGTAGATTAATTATAAAGGCACTAAAAGAGGCCACGCCAGGATTTGAACCCCAGGCATTCTTAACCGCAGACGAACGCTCTCCCTCTAGGCTACTTCATCGATCAAGAGAAAACAGCGGCCAGTGGTTCTTACTATACAACGTAAAATGGGAACTCTAATGTTTCCTTAAAAACTGGGCCAAATAAAATGCTCTGGAGTTTTCAAAGTAGTTTTCAGAAAGTAAATACTATTACGTTTGGAGGAATTAAGAAATTTAGGTGTTTGGGATGACCTGAATGCACAAGGGCGGAAACTTACGTAGGGTTTTAAGGTATTGGAAATGCTTGTAAAGAAAAATTTTCTCCTCATGGAAACCATTCTATTCTACCAGATTTCCCATACTTTAACTTGAAATTCACAGGATATTACGCCAAAATGTTAATTGTAATGCATCATATTTCTCGGAAGTAGTTTGAGGCCTATTAAAACGGTGTTCATCCACAGCTATTCCCTGCACGCGGAAATACATTTTATTGTTAGAGAATTTGATCTCGAGGAAAAAAAATTTTTGTCCCAACAAATTATGCTTTCATTGTATTGTTTCTTAAGTTTCAACCAAGAAATTTGTTTAAACGGTAAAAATATGGTAAGTAACTCTATATAATCAACTACGAATTCGGAACCTCGACTGGGTGCGGGTCGAAGCAAGCTCATCACGTTTATAACTCCCAGACGATCTCGCGAAGGTAAATATTATTAGTATGACTATTTACATGACGGGTAAAATCGATATCAATTCATAGAGAGTTTGAATATTCCCGGTTTTCATATGCTGTCTCAATGTTGTCAAGTTGTCGAAGGAAAAGCGATTTCAATTAGTTCCCGTGTACGCCGCATTCAGACGCCAATGAGTTTTGCGTTAATTTTTTCCGCCACTGTACTATACCGACTTTTCCATGTACGAGTCGTCCATCGACTAACGTCATCGTTGGACGACTCGTGACGGTCGGCAGATATGGAGAGTTTGTGCGGAAGGAGAGCCCGAGTTTGTCCATCACAGGCATCGTGCGCCGTGGAAGCAAGAGATCTTTCTTCACTGCCGCGTGAGTTCGCTCTGTGAGCGGCGAAAAAGTGTATCGTGTAGGATTGGGAGGGGAGAGGAATGCAAGGGGAGGAGGGAGTGTACTGATGAGACAATGGAGGGGGTGGTGGAGCAGCGTGGATGCGTTGCCGTGGTGACGGTTGTTGGCTGCGGCGGCGCGTTGGAATGGGGGAGCAGGGGGCGGAAGAGGAGGAGGGAGGGAGTGGGGGGGGGCGTTGGAACGGGCACCAAAACGAGGAGCAGAAGTGTGAGAGCGTGAGAGAGAGAGAGAGAGGTCCTTGAGAAATTCGTGCCCGTCTTTTTGTGCCTCCTCAAAGGGAACAGCTAGGGATTCGGGGAAACAACCGCAAGCAAGGGGAAGGAATAGGTTTTGCCTCGTTAATACTACCAGCGCTTTATGATAGTAACTCGAATGCTAGAAAGAATTATGCCTTGCGAAAGCGATGATCCAAGTAAACTTTTATGCGACACCAGAGTTACTTGGGTTGGTCCTGGTTACTGGTATATAGGAAATGCATGTACGGAATCGTGTTTGAAATACGGGTAGAGGAAACGGAGGATCGAGCAGAAAGACGGCAACACAAATGTTAAGGAAAATTGAGGTTCACCTGGACTAGTGTATCCAATTAGTCCAGTCAATGAAGGATGCAATAATTTATTCTTCACATCATACAGATATGAATCGTGAATACTTCTCAGCTCTGTTGCTTCTTTTTTTATTGGGTCATTACTCCTGACGAGAAGTCACCAACATTTCTACTTCGGTAAACGGGAAATTGTGATAACGCAAATAAGGAAGAGCAGCCATATTAACCATCATTCAACCCTAGTGATGTGAACGGGAGACTTGGCGGAGACGCCGCGGACAGATGCCCGGACGAAGCGAGGCTAAAGCGGGAATTTCTTATAAATCCAAATGCGAAGGAAGTGACGCACGCGTCGTTTGATGAGGGGCGAAGGAAGCGCGAGATGAAACGGGAAATGTCGCCACTGAACGGACGATCCCTCTCACGTGGTGTCTTTTGGACCCCGAAAGGGAGGAAGCGGAGGCAGGTGGACGTCACGCACGACAACCGTCAAGAGAGTTTCCGCGGATCTGGGGATTCCTCGACATATCTTCTGGCGCGGCCGAATGCGTGAAGGAGGTGCTCAGTGGCGACCGGGAGGAAGACAAAACAATCGGACGGACGTAAGGATGGAGGGCTTGCGTGGGAAACAAAAGGAATTTCGGGGTCTCTGATGAAAAGACGAGCGGGATGGTGAGAGGAAGAACTTTCTTTCGTTTTCCCTTCCCAAACCGCTTTCTCACGACGCACCCGTCGTCGTCGTCCCATCTTCCTCTGTGTGTCGTGTGACTGCGTCGGCCCTCGCATTCGCCGGAAGAACCCCTTCCCAGTTGAGACGAAGAGGGAGGAGGGTGGTTAATTCAGGGTGACGGAAGTGCGGGAGGGTGTCCGTTTGAGTTCCCGGCAAGGGGAAGGAAGCTGCGCCGGCGACACACGCGGGCCATTGACCGCGATTCGCGACCTCCCATTCCGCGGAAGCGAAGCGGGAAGTGGGATACCACTAATTACCCGCGATCGCCTCGTCTCCTCACCGTCAACGTCTTTTTCATTCCTCGGCAACTGAACGCTCGCTTCCTTCCGCCCGACGACGACGACATTCAGTCAAGCTTTGCTTTTGTTCAGACGCGTCTTTATTCTCTCACCGTGACATCCGTTGGTCGCCAAATTCATTCGCTCGCACCGTCCTTGCGTCATTTGTTTTTTCTCGCCTCATGCATACCATTGATCTATTTTACCTCAATGATTCCCCACTAGACTAACCACACATTGCCATCACTGTAGCGAATACTTGTTTTGTTACTTACGAGCTCAATACGCCCCTAGTGGTCTGTGAACTTGGTGTCCGATGAGCCACTTTCGGTTTGAGTCAAATTCACCTTTTGTTAGACCACCATTAATTTAATTTCTAACTTATTGCTCTAATTCTGAAGCGAATAGTGTTTTCCTCGTAGAAGAAAAAAGTAACATTGGTATCCAGGTTAATGACTCCTGTTTACTGGTATTCACTGAGTCTGCAGATTAATTAAGCATCCTCGGCCCTCATAAATATTTCCACTAACTTTCTGGTTTTTAGGAAGCCTTCATCGAAAAGGTTTTGGGCTAAGATTAAGGAACAGCTAGTCAATCAAGACGGCTTTTTCTGGAGCCGAAATAAACACTCGTATTTCTGAATGTCCAGTATAAATCTAGGTGACGTGATATCGTTTCCGCTTCCGCCCTATTTTTCCACCCTCCTCATTTGTCGTCCTTATTTCCCACCCCGTGAATTCCCCCCCCCTCTCCCCCGCACCTGTACGTCGATTTACCGTTGGACAATACGTCCGCGGACTTTCCCACGCCCAACTCCGCCATCCATGCACCGTTCCACTGCCATACACCTTCTGAACGGAAGATGACCTCCGTGCGGCCACCTTCCGTTCCCACGTCTTCCAGGTAACAAATGAAAATACAAGAGCGCTCTCCCTCCTCAGCGAGCACCGCGGGAGGCCATACTCCAATCTCATCGCTAGATGTGCACCTCTGTTTAGGAAACTTCTTGCGCTTCAGTGCTATCTTCTTTATTCATGCGAGTTCACAAGTCTTAAGCGTTTAGCATCTAGCATCTGCATCGGAGGAAATTTACTCTTTTGGCGAGTTAAAATGACAATGGAAAAATTGTATCGCATTTCATGTCGATGAAAATCACATCACATTTAAAGTTGCCCCCAACATGCAATTTGCTTCTCTAAATCATCTCTATAATGCAAGGTCCGTGCTTCTCGTGGATTCAAAATTCTCACTGGGAATGGGTGACGTTGACTGAACCTATTGGAAATGAAAGGTTCACGCACATTTGTGCCTGAGAATGTTGTCTCATACAAGACAATTAGATTCTCATGTACCTATATCTTCATGAAATTTCAAGCCTCAATGAATATTATCACTTTTTATTGGTTTTATTGAGTGTGTTTTGTCTTGTCAGTTGTAAGATCATTTTGGAATGCAGCTGAGTAGTCATCAATTTGAGAATGAGATTTGTGCAAAATTGTCGGTATAGCGGTCATGGCGAAACCTTACTACGTTTCTTTCAAAGACACGTACTCAGAAAAATAGAATTTTTTGCTATTCGACATTCCTAACATTATGTACTTAATTGATAAATTCAATACTATGCCATTTGAAGTTTTTCTTCAGTGTTTTTGTCGATATTGAAAACTCGTTATCAAGCAAATAAACCGAGTCTCATTGATATCTGATGCATATCAATGGGAAATTGATAACAGCATCCGTTCAAATATCCGAGATAGATTGATTGATTCCGATTCCGCTGTTGGAATCCTTTGACAAATTCCATTGTTGAACACGCTTACCGTGGCGAAGAATGGCTGCGCATATTTTTTTATCGAATATCAGCTTCGAATTACGACCGATGAAGTCGCCACTCAGCGCTGCTCTCGTACAATACATGCGCCGGCGAATCGGAAGAAAAAAATAACTAATCTTTTTATGTCTCGCTCTCTCTCTCTCCCTCTCTCCCCTCCTCTCTCACTCTCCACCAAGATGGCCAGGAGTGGGAGGTGGGGGAGGAATAGGAGAGGAGAATGAAGAGCATCCGAAATAAGTGTGCTACACGACGATATTTAATTCATTCATTTTCTGAAAAATCGTCGAGATCTAAGTTCAAAAAGATTTCTTGGGCCCTCATTCTAGGAATCCCTGCTACCATATACATATACATAGGAAACCATGAGTAGGTGAAGAGGATTAAGTTATGGCGATCTTTGCATAGGTTTTATGAAGATGAAATGATGATGTGTATTTTGAGAGTGTTTTCAGTGGAGTTCATCTGTTATTATACTCACTTATTGTGCGAGGAAAGAACGAATTTTGTACCCTTGAGCTCGGTAAAGTACCTCTTATTTTATCACTTCTTTCGAAACTGGAGAACCAAAGCGGCGTAAAAATCGGAATTTTGAATAGCAGAATATTGATCCAAATTCAAAGATGTGAATAGTCTTGTGTTAAATTCACGTCAGAGGTTTAACGGTGAATGTAAAAAACACAGCGTAAAATGTTTTCTATTGCTAGTTAAGGTGACTCTTATGTCACCAATCATGAGATTTTTGGTCATTATTGTAGGTAAGTTTTGCACTTCAGGAAAGGAAGCACAGCGCCATATTTGAACAGCAGTATATTTTTATGCAACTGCAGAAAATAATGCATTGAATATGTCAAGTTGTGTACAAGTCACATTCAATGAATTATTTTCTGCAGTTGCATTAAAATATACTGATGTTCAAATATTAGGCTGTTCTTCCTTTTCTGAAGTGTAAAACTAACCTACAATTATATCTTCTAGTAGGAAGCGTATGGTCGTGATAAATTATTCGAAAACAACTCTTTCCTCTCGGAAAATTCGCCGCTGATCAGCGAGCCATCCAATCGATCAATTTGCTTTATATCACACCTCTCTCTTTCCACCCTCTCCTCTTCTCCCTCCCTTCTTCCTTTACTTCCCCCGTGAATGCATTGGACATGAAAATACGAGCGCATACAAGTATCGATGGGTATCCGTTTGCTTTTGAATGCGAGAAGCGGCCTAAGTCGTGCGTCTGAATCGTTAGATAATATCCGCCCAGAGCGATGTAGTGGGGAAGGAGGGGAGAGATCATCGAGTGTTTTGAGTGAATTGGGTGTGAGGAGGAGGAGGCGGAGAGGGAGAGAAGCGTGGGGGGGGGGGCGGGCATAATGGAAATAGGCCGTTGGGGAGTGAGTGAGCGAGAGACCATTAATGCGTCCATAATGCGAGGACGGGCGTCCGAACACAAGCGAACACGCGGCGCAGGGTGTAGGAGTTGACTCGGAGGAGGGGAGCAGGAGGAGAGGGGGGGGGAACCGTAGCGACCGACTCGATCGATGTCACCCTCCGCCGATCGCCCCGCACCCAAACGACCGCTTTTACCCACTTGAACCCACTTAGTGCGTTTGCAAGATTACCCGTCATGCAACACGGAGTCCATCCGGCCCGCCGCCTGACCACGAGCACGCTCCCTCAACACCACCAACACAATTCCCTTCTTCCCATCCTCCGATGGCCTCTTCTTTCTCTCGTTGGGGGGGGGGGGGGAGTCGCGGGCGAATCTGGTGCGAAGCGCAGTGCGCCAACACTCCTTGTACACCATACTCACCTTTCCTCTTCCTCCTTCGGCGAGCACCACTGGGGTATGAATTTTTAATGGGCTATCGGAAAAGGGAACTGCGGGAGGGGGGGGGGGGTCGGGTTTTTTTGAGATGGAGGACTCGAGTGGATGGAGGACTAGAGGAGGAGAGGAAAAAGCAATCGGTGCGCGCAGAGGGGGTTGGGTGGGGGGGAGAGGGCGAGGCCGGGGGGAGGGAAGGGATGGTGACGAGGGTGGTGGGTCGGTGAAACGGTACGTAAATAATAGAAGTGGCGCCATTAGGGGGGCCGGGCGCCACCTCCCGGGGGCAGGGCAGGGCTTTTGCCGGCTCCCTCGCTCTGTTGCCCCTTGAAGAAAGGAACGAGAGCGAGACCTCTGTGTGAGTGACAGAGAGAATTCTGATCACGGCAAGGGGCGCATTTCTTACTATCGCATCGTATGACGCTGCTCGGCTATCTTTTTACGCCGGTCAGATATTATTCTTCAATAGCTTATGAACAAACCATTGAGTGTTTCCAGGATTCTAAGGGTATCACTGAGGACAGAAGTTTTTTTTACATGTTTGTGACAAAGGTATAAAATTGGACTTCCTTGAACAGTTTGAGATTGTGAATACCCCAGAAAATATGCCCTTATGTAATGACATTGTGTTTCCCACCCATTCTCCTCTCCTCAATATTCGCCTTCCTAAGTGACTCATACCCTTTTCATTGTCCCTTTCCAAACCCCCACCCCACTCTGGCTTCTCCCACCCTTCCACCCCTCCCCTCCCACCGCTTCGGAGTCACGGAGCCACCGCTATGTAAACGTCTACTTTTTAAGGCTCTCCAACAATGCTTCCAACTACCTTGATAATGACACATGGTGTGTCGAAACCTGGGTCGGTTTAAATTTTAAATTAAATTTTGTGTGGAAGTTACAATTGGTTTATTCTTTAACGTGAATATTCTATGGGTCTTTTCTATTTTTATTATTCTTTCTCTGTTATCCCTTGAGGTTGCACTGTGGCATCAATAACGCATAGTTTTCAGTCAAAAGACGTAATTTATCTCATGCATTCGATTCTGGTGCTCTATAAACATGCCTTTATTGTGCGTAATAGTTACCCTTAATAGCACAAAAAATGAATGGAATATCAATGCATCTCCCGAGTATTTTGTTCATCAGAAACGGGTTACTTGATTTCCAGTCTTCAATTCGTGAAAATAAAACGCTTCTCAATTTCTAATTTGGTCTTTAAAAATTAAGTTACTCACCAAATATCCATGTCTCTAATATTCTGAAGGCTGTACTGTTTACTGTTTTTGGTTTTATTTCCCTCCTATGGTATCGGATAAATACAAATGCAACCACGACCGTAAGAGCATATTTTTCATTCGGGGAAATGTCTTCTTTGGACCGCTGACTCATATTTCAAAAGAACCTACAACCAATTGGAGTAATTAGAAATGATCTTCCCTTCGACGATGATCGAATGAATCTTTTATTACTCTTCTCAAGGTCCACTCTCTTTGGCGAATGGAATCGGGTCGAATATTTACAGGGACTAAGTGCACGTGCCCCGAAAGCGGCGATGATTTTCCTTGATCCCCTCCGACCGCACCAAGGGCGGAAAAACGTAATTTAATTTTGCCGGAAAGGGACTAAAGTCGGAATCACTGCCGAGCGGCTGAGTGTGGTGTTCTAAGTACGAGATGCAAGAGAGAGAGGCGGACGGGAAGAAGAAGGAGGGAGCAGCATGGATCCATTCCAAATATCGACTCTTCGGTTATTGATAATGCGGAGGATCCATGCCCGCAAAAGCAGTGGGCATGGATCATCGGGGTCCGCTTAATCCTTGACGGAAATTAAGTTCCGAATCGGCTTTTCCCGGGGAAGCCAACCTCGGCGGCGTAATGCGATTAAGGGCCTCCAGGAAACAGTTGAAAAAGGGGAAGCGTTGCGGAGGGAGCGGATGCCGCACCCACCCTCGACTGCCGAAGTGACGACTCAGGGGCGTGTGATTGATTGTCCCGTCGACAGCCCGCCCACTCCCCCACCCCCACCACTCCACCTACTGCACCCTCTCCCTGCGCGTCACAATGCGTCGCATTTATCATGGATTGGGGTGGGAGG
This sequence comes from Ceriagrion tenellum, assembly GCA_963169105.1. NCBI lineage: Eukaryota > Metazoa > Arthropoda > Insecta > Odonata > Coenagrionidae > Ceriagrion > Ceriagrion tenellum. The sequence continues at coordinate 12,568,689 of OY720633.1, forward strand.
GAGGCGATATTGGTGACGTCGATGAGGACAAATGACCGCGCTTCGTAGCCCCTGGGTCACTGATTCAATCAGCTAGGGCCGCGCCGCGCGGCCTACGATCCCACTCCACTGCACCCATCCACCAAAGTTGCTGGCACCCTTCTTAAGTAATCCCTATTCCCGAAAGGAAACAGCGAAGTGATACGTGGCTGCGAGGCTAATCACGATTTGGAATCAGTCAACGATAATGGTGCGGCTGAAATATACTGATTTGGCATTGGAAGAAATGGGATCGTGAAATTATGTTCGTCGTGAGTGCCTGGGATTTAAATACTTACGGCCTCATATTATTCTTTGCTACTTCACTATGGAAGTTCAGAGTAATCTAGAACCTAGCCCAAATTATGCTCATTGTTGATCAGGCAATAAATGTCTAAGTCCACACTCTGTGATTGACATGAGAATGAATTGAATTCTGAATTTAGTCTCGAAATATAATCGATGGCATTCTCAACTGAAATGGATAATGTCAGTCCTAAATTTTTCCCTTTTATGCATCTTAATGTTGCACTAAATAAATCATAGATCACTAAACATGCATTTGATTTGAATTGTGGACAAAAGTTTGATCTTCATTTGTCTATGAAGGCACGCAACTGGTTTCAGATGCAAATCTGTTATTCAGATTTCGGTATTCGGTATATATTCGGTATATATATATTATTCGGTATATATATATATAGATATATTCGGTAATAATTTCTGCGATTCATGTTTGATGAAAACCGTAAATATATCCGCAGTTTTCATAATTTCCGATAGATAATCTGATTTTGGTCATATATGTTAGTGAAACTATGACAAAAGATAAGAAGACTTTCCGAGCTCGATACTTAAATGTGGAAAACAAATTGGAAATGTGAATTTCAAGTGATTTTTTTGTGATGGCCGTGGTAAACTCTAAAACTGCAACAAATTCTACTTGAAGTCCACTTACGGAGGAGGATTCTCGCTGCTTGTTCTTCTTCAATTCATTTCTTGTCTATTCAGAAAGAGAGAGTCGTTTAGAATCGTCGATCGTAAAGTGCAGTAAACATAAAATCTTCAGATTCAGTAAAATATCTTGGGATTGCCTCAACATCGGATATATCGTGGGAATTACACATACAAAACATATGTGGCAGCAGCATTAAGAAACTAGGTTTTGTTAAACGTATAATAGGAAGGTCCTCGGATGAAAGAGTCAAAGAGAGATACTACTTAGCTTTGGTTAGGCCACACCTCGAATAAGCCGCGTGCATTTGGGACCCTGGTCAAATAGATTAAACCAAAAAAACTAATGAAATACAAAGGAAAGCAGCGCGCTACGTCAAAAACTGCTACGAGCGTACATATACTGTCTCATAACTATTAGAGGGATTAAGGTGGGAGCCCCTAGAGACTCGGAGGCTACACGTTAGGCTAAGTTTGCTTGATAAATTTGCAGAACTGACATTTTTTAGAACGACATAGAGAATATTATCATGACTCCTCGCTACATCTCTAGGCCTGACAGATGCGATCAAAGAAGAGGGATACACTGCCGGACAGATAGGTACAAAAACTAGTTATTTCCGCGAACAATAAGCGATCACGATAAAAATTAATCTCACTAAATACACTCCTATAATATATGTCACCATTTCATCTCCAAAAAACTTACACCTTTACACGGCTGGTGACCTAACACCCCTTGCCACACGCCCAAGCGGCGGCTCGCGGGGTATTATGTAGATGTAGATGTAGATGTAGATTAATGGATGCCCACTGGTGTAATTGCATACATTATTTTTTCACTCCTCTTCCTCTACGGGAGCATTTTCACGGACAGTCGGTGCTCTCCATTGGGAGACCAGGGAGGGAGAATCTTTTGAAAACGGCCCTTTGCAGTTCGTTGGACGCGCGGGATTTTTTTTCGTGGGCGTCCGCCGAGGACGGAGGGCAAAGCAAAAAGGAAACCTTCTGTGAATGGGGGCGGTTGGGGGAAGGAAAAAAACACACAAATCCGCCCTCCGCGTAGGAGTGTGAGTGTGTGGATTGAAGAAGTAGGAGAAGAGAGGCAGAAGTAGGAGGAGAGAGGTAGGAGAGAAAATGGTGTGGACAGCGGTCGGCCACTCTTGGGAGTTATTGGGACGTGAAACTCAATGGATTCGGGCCAGAGGTGGTCCATGTCCAGTGTTCCACCCTGTGATCCCCTTGCCACACCCTGCCTCTCCTGCTTTTTTTACCCTGATTGAGTTCTCCTCTCTCTCTCTCTCTTACTCTCTCTCTAAAAAAAAACCTCCCCTCCCGTCAACCCCGCCGCCCTCTTTCCCCCCTCTCTCAAAATGTGATCCGAACGAATCATGGAAGTTTAATGAACCGTTAGCTAACATTGGACTTGGAGTACGCGGTCAAAGAGAGGGACCCTCTGCGATTGGGGTGCGATTTTTAGAGTGAAAAAATAATGAACGGGAGAAGAGGCATCGATGTCATGCTGCCGTGGAGCGTGAAATTATATATATTTCGGGAAAAATAAAAGAGGACGGTGCATAAATGGCTTATTTGTGCAAATTCCGCGCACTTATTCGGACGTAAAGGGAAGTGAATAATCGTGAATTGAGATGTTGACACGGGGGAGTTGTTCTCCGGAAAAAAAAACTATTCATTGAAAGATGAGTCGTGACAAATATTTTAGCTGAACGGGGAAAACCAGGAAATTGTTTGATATTTAAAAATTAATCTCTATCTTCCAGTTTATTCATCCTCACTCTGATCATTAATAGCTGATCATGTTAATTGCTAAAGAAGCCGGCCAGATTTGAGCTATTCAACTTTTAACGGCCGACTTCCTGGTATCATTATAGAAGTACAGCCTATCTTACATAGAATACACTGAAACCATTCAATTTTGTCATTTCTTTTCGTAGATAGCATCTTAAACTAGTGTAAACTTGCTGCTAAACTACTTTTGAATGGATATATATATTACTCCCAATAATCAAAGGCTGTGTCTTACTTAAAAATTTGATACCGTGAAGTACATTTGTGAAAATCAAAAAAGCACGAATGTCTTGAGAAAGATTGTGTTTACAACATTCATAAGGCGAGAAACCTTAGAAAAGCTGAATGAGCGTAGTCCGTTGTTAAGCACTCTTAAAATTCACTTGGGTCTTTATAGAGCATATGACATTTGTCCATGTCCGTGTCTTTATAAACCATTCGGAAGAATATTTTCCTCACGGGGGAAATGAAGTTGATTTTCAGGACTGCACAGCCACTCTAAGTTACTTTGTGTTAACTAATCCATTTAGCTTGTGTATTTTCGCTCTAGCTGTTTCCAGTGAAAACCAATACAAACATCAAAGCACACTCCCTCTCTTCCGCTAGTCGATGAAATGCGGCCAAACTACCCTCTCCCCTCTCCGGAATGAATCCTTGACGCCGAGCCAAATTCATTGATTTCTCTGTAATTGCGCGCATTTTTTCGCCCAACTGCACCCTAGACTTCACTTTATGGAGAGTACAGACGGACAGACGCAGGCACTCGTACAAGCGAGTCCTCTTTCCGCTCCATTTGCGTCGCCCACAATGCATCGCTGGGCAGAGCGCGCACCGGCCGTCATACCCGGCGGCGCGGCGGTCGCATACGTCTTCATTACTTATCGCATTAGGGGGACAGTTTGGAGAGACCCGGGTGGGGTCGGGAGACACTGCACGAGGGTGGGACGAAATAGAGTGCGGGAAGCGGTGGAGTCACTTCCCGCCAGGGGGAGCCCGACTGATCTCCAGCCATCGCCCGCCCAGTCCTTTTCGCTCCGGATGAGTCCATCGTCCCGGCATTCAATGCTCACTCGAGTGGGGATTTGCACCCTCTCCCCTCCACTCTCCCTGATCCCTCCCCCGCTCAGCCTATCAGGTTGGTATATATACTGGTCACCTTTTCCCACCAATCGAGCATTAACCCCAACCCGTCGTCTTAATCTGCGAATCACAGAGCGATGCTGCGGAACGAAGGGATGTGGAAATACTCGGACGATTGTCAGAAACGGCATATGTGGCCATGAAATAAGTAATGAGCGAGGGGGGATCGTACGAAAATGATGCATTAGTTTTAATTAAATAGAGATATTTATTATATAAAATACATCAAATGAATCGGATGAAGCTGCTAATCGTACAGTGTGAAATATTTCTCTTATTATTTACATGCATTGTGCGATCATTCGGTAAATGGTTGTTTGAAAGGTTAATTTTCTAGGTTGCATACAGCTATCTGGATCAAACTATGTTAATTCATGTTACACGATATCCGCGTTGATGCAATTTTTGTAGCTAACAGATAACATTATCCGCTAGACACGTTACATTGAATTCGGTAAGAGGTCTGTTGAAATGAAAATTCAATGGAGAATGAATTCAATGAATATTCTACAACTTCATTGTTTACATGAGTATATATGTATTTTTTGTTGCCTTCTGTACATTTTCAGCAAAGAATAATGTTCAGCAGAGAATTGTAGTGTAATTGTTCGCGAATTGCCATTTAATACGGTGTAGATAAGGGCAAACCGATAAAATGTGTCAGCTGCATTACCCGTGGATTGATTGTGGAGGATTCAATTCATAGGACCCAACACCATGACATGTTAAAAGTCAGTCATGAATTGTAATTTGAATGAATACAAAAATGTTTCATTTGATCAAGAGTTATTGGGTGGATAGCAGCTCGGGGTTGACTACGCGGAGAGAGATGAAGGTGCGCAGTGGCTCTGACAACAAGGGAAGCACCTTCGGACGTATTGTGTGAGCGACGGCAAAATTCACTTTTTTCTCTCGCCGAAGTAGTCTCCCGGCATTCATTACGTACAGACTTATCCCGGAGCATTAATAAAAGCCCTTCTTTTCCTCTCTGGCGTGCGCGCACTTTCCTTCGCCACTCATCACTTCTATTCCGGGAGCGAAGAGCGCATCGGGTGGAATACGGGAGGTGTGACCGGGTAGGGGGAGCCGTCGTAGCGGGGCAGGGCGGTAACGCTGCGCATGTCGTATCGGGTAGGGTGGATGTGTGATGCGGACGGTGTGCAGGGGTGGGGGGGGAGCGGCGCCGGATGTGGTGGTGGGGGGTCGAATGGAGGGTGGCTGTGAAACTGATCCAAATTTGATTTCGCCCAATTTCGCCCGGGTTTATGCCTGTGCATGGAATGTGCCTGTGCTTTGCATGATCGAGGGACTGAGTTGTGGTTCCTTAAGGTGTTCTTCTGTGCGTACGTATGTCATGTGCCCTGGGTCCGAATGCTGGCGCTATCTTTTAACGCCGGTGCACGCGTTCCCGCAACTAAATCATCTCACGTTTAAGTGTGTTTCATGCGTAGTTCTTATTTCGTCATATTAACCAATAATTTTAACATAGGTTTTTTACGGGAAAGTAGTATGAGGTAAAAACTGAATGGGAAGGCACCACCTATTATAATTTCCGTCGATCTTATCTTTATAAATCTGCTCATTTCCACTTCGGATTATGCTAGGCAATAAATCATTTCGGTGGGAAAGGACTCGGGTAAATATTCTTGTGCCTATTCGTCCATGATACCAAATTATTTTTCCTCTGAGGTGATTTGCATTTATGTGCACTTAAATTAAATTTAATACCGTTGCTTCTACAGGATTCATTAATTTTAGAAAATATACCAGTTTAATTACTACATAAGGTTACCAAATAGTGGATATATATCACCCCTAATTTTTTTAGGTGAGGGAGGGAAAAACCTTTTGGCGTACCCAGATGATGGGGACGGAACTTCGGAGCGTACAGTAACATAATCTCTTGTGACGGCTTGCAGAGTGTGCAATTGGACGAAGGCATCGGGAGAGTTGTGATTTTTGAAGTGAGTTCGCCAGGGGCTTCCACCGTCGTCGTGGTGACAGCAGGATGGGACTTTTAGTTATGCGTGAGGGCATAGAGTAAGTACATATAGAGTGGCAAAGAGATAGGGAGATTCGGATATGAGTTTTTAAATAATGCTTAGGCCGATAGATGGAACTGGTGTATCAAAGTAGCACGACAAGCCATAACAAATGAGCTTTGGCGCACGGCCACTTCATTTAGGGTCGCATAACTCACACGATGTCGTTATGATGATTTCGGTGCCTGGATGTTTACTAATCGACCCATAGCTACGGAAACAAATCTTATTGAGTCATCGAGACCAAATTAAACATGTATTTTAATGTGCCTTCAATGAGCAACGTCTATAATGAATCGAATTCACGTCAATATGATAAGACTCGCCATTACCAAACACTGTTTGCCGATGTATCATTGGTACGACAAAACAATTGATACTCGATTAAAAGCACACAACAGCCATGGTAAATCCACTCTTCTGTATGATGATGAAAAATCACCGAGTACCACTAGCGTCTCTTAGTGGTCTTCTCCGTAAACCAAAATTCTTCCTCCCCTAAGGTGGTGCCATCTGAGAAATTCTTCCCAAAGCTCTCAAAAATTTATGTCCAGTTTTTAGCATTGCTTTACCGCTCTATAAATCCTTACTCTATGGTGGGGGCCCTCTGGGGGGTGGGAAGAGGGCAAAGACTGAATGGAGTGAATGGGAGACATTCTATTTCCTCTTTCCCCACGCGGGGGGCGCTGCAGTGAGCGGGGCGACGACACGATTCTCCCGGATTAAAACTGGGGCGGGGGTCGGGACGGAGGAGGACAAGTTCATTCAGCTCAGGGACATAAAATCCCGCTGGATCATTCGGCGGACGAGACATTGAACGTCTCACTGGCAAAATTTCAGTTTTAAATTTTATGCCGAATAGAGTCGTTTGTTTTCCGTAGCTAAGGAAGTAAATAAATGGATCTAATATTGAAATAGAAAATTGATTTTTACATGAAATACTTACCAACGCGTATGGATTACAGTTTATGGCGCTTTCAACGTAGACTTCATTAATGAAATGAGTGAAAAGGATTAATCATACCGCAATAGCTGTTTAATTGATCGATAATGGTCTCAAACTGTATAACCGATCTGTTCAAATATTTTGACTAAACAATAAACTTCATTTTAATGACAATATAAAAGAAATAAATTCCTATATCTATTGCTCTTTGGGTGTTTATGAATTAAAAATCCTCTGAATGGTAGTATTCTTTTTCATACGTTAAATAGCGGGTGCAGAATGTATACATGTCTCCTATAAGTCAATAATTAGATAATTCGAGGTATCTAATCTCCTCTCTTTGTTCAAATCACTCTTATTTTATTTGAGGAAAAACACCGAAAAGAAAGGAGTGCCAATGGGAGGTTGGTGGCGAGTGGATGGAGGAGGAGGTCATCGGAATGAGGGAGGGTGGGATGTCATGTTTGCCATAGTTCGTTGGGGACGGGGGTGGGTGCGAGGTGAAGGGGTGGCAGCAAGCACCCTTTTTGTGCGGCGATGGGCGGTGGGTGCGGGCGGAGGCCGGCGGTACGATGGGGTGGACTCGGGTCCTCCCGCGGCGCCGCCCCACGGACCAGATTCAATTAGCAAAAGTGACCGAGGTTTCCGGGCCTTTCCCTCCGCCTCCCACACGCTCTCGCCACCCTCCTTCGCCCACCTTTCCCTCCCCCTCACCCTCCTCACCCACACGCTGTCCCTCCTCAACTTTCCCCCCCCCCCATCGCCCAACACTCCCCGTAGTCGTGACGGGGGAAAATCGACACGAGCGATATCCGATTGCCCGCCGGGCCGCCGGCTCCTCACGTCCCAATGGACCGACCCCCGAGAGAGGAAAGAGAGTTGAGGAAATAAAAAAATGGTGGTTTTGGAAAAAATAACACCTCGGTGCAAAAATCCTCCCTCCTCCAATCCCTTTCTCTCCTACCATTTTTTTTCTCTCTCATCTTCCGTGAGGAAATCCCCGAGGATACTTCTGTAAACATGGAGAAGAGCCGAGGAAAAACTAATTCTTTACGTTCCTATCCCCTGCACCCCCGCTACCTGCTAAACAATATTCTGTTGACTAGAAGGTTTAATCTTCAAAATGCTCGAATTCTGATTCTGGGAATAAAATTACATTTCATTTGTTGTTTTAGTAGGTTTTTTTTTAAAATTAAGTATGTCTTTAAACATATTAAACTACATGGAGAGTTATATGCTTTAACTGAACACTGGAAAAGTTCGATCACATTCAATTTACTGCCCTTATCCGCGAATGGTTTTCTCAGAATTTGGTGGATAATTTCTTGGTGACGTTTTTGAGAATTTGGATGGCTTTTGAATATAATTTTTTGTGTGATAACGATGTAGATAAAAGAGTTGACGGAGATTACTGGTGCACTCTATGACTGCGCTAAAAATAAAATCGGATATGTTGTGTGTTGTTGGAATCGTTCATTTCGCCCGCTGTTTCTCTAGCGATGGATCCGCATGCTATGCACACGCATAGCATTGATTCTATCACTGAAAATCACTTCCCGCTGCTAATCGCTCTGAGAATTTCCCGAGGCTATTCTTTGTCAATCTCTCCGTTCCTTTGTGCCGTTGTCCTTTGATGTCTCCCGTGACTTTTTTGCACTTGTTGATGCATTATCACACAGTATAATTCTCTTAGTGTACATTACATTGCAAGCTTTCCAGTTCCTCGTTTCTCTTCCATTTTCCCTCTCATCGTGGAACCCTTTTGTAAGCCTGTCCAAAATTTATTTCAATATCACTTGACTCATTCCAGCTCCATGACTAATATATATTAATATTGCTTGCGGCAGTTTTGGCTTTGCCGGATATCGCGGACAATAGAGTATCTCACATTGTGCGAGGATGAAAGACTTTTGTGACCCCTCGACCATTTTGAATCATTCTTGGTTTTTTCGATCCAGCCCCCTTTCCCTCCAATCCGTTTTACTTCTCCCCACCCCGCCCTCTTTTTCCCCTCACCTTCTCCCTTTCGCTCACCGTTCTTCATTCCATTTCCTCTTTCTCCCTTCCCGTGTATACACTGGGCCTCTCTCGAACTCGGCGACCCTCTCCAGCTCGCACCTCAAACTCCCCCTCCCCCCCTGCCTCTTTTAGCAACCCTTGCCACACACACCTCGCCTCGCTCTCCCCTCTGCGCCCGGCCATCGCCGCGCCACCTCCCGCCAACGCGGCCGCCGCCGTCCTCGTCAAATCAATACGAGACCGCCTGCGATTTCCCCGACAAGCACTCCAATTACTGTCAAAGCCACAAACACTGCGTGCGACCCAATCCAGCCCGAACCCCCCTTCCTCCAACCCCTCTCTCCTTCCCTTCCCCCTCCCCCTTCATCCCTCCACTCCACCTATCTTCACCCCTCATTCTCCCTACAGTACAACCTTTCTCTCTTCACTCCACGTTTACCATTCCCTCCTCCACCACGCATAATTACTAGATATTTTTGATCTTCAAATCCGTAAAAAAACATTCTGTTTTAGCCCTATTACTCGCAAAAGAATTCTCTTAATCTTTTTTTTGGGTTCCAGTTTTTTTTCTGGGACCAAAAAATGGACAGAGCCTAAAATGGTGACGATAAATATATCTCTGTTAGAGGATCTCCTTTGTCTCCACCAAGGACCAATAGTGAAGGTGCCTCATGGTCTAATTAAAGTAATTTATCCTCATTCCTACAAAGAACTGTAAACCTCCGGGCATCATTTTGGATATGCATAATACCTTATTGTGCATCAATAATTTTTTCATCTACCTCTCTCTTAATATGTCTTCCAGCTCTGCATTGATCTTTCTCTCCCTTTATCATAGATATGTAAGCCAGTAAATCATCTTCTCTTCTGGTTAATATATCTTGTCCTCCATCCAAATTCTGTTTTTTTTGGGAGTTCCGTGGCATTGAGAAGCAGGAGTTACAAAGACACAATAAGTGTTACATTTATTCCTTTTAGATGTCTCTTTTTCTTTCATTCATCATTTAACTCGTGGTCTTGGATTCTTTTTGGTCTTCTCTCGTCCACTTTGCGTCATGCATTATACATCAAACAACATTATGGTATCGTTTAATTTTTCAGACATCTCATTGCCTTAGCCTTGAATGCATATTAAGGTACCTCATAATTCTGATTAATATTACTTATACCATGGAATAACGCACCTATTTTATTTCGAGTAAAATTCATTTGAATTAATCCCTCTTGAAAGACATGAGGGATAAAATTACCAGTGTATTTAAGCTACCATCTTAAATTCCTTTTACTTATATTAAGACATTTGTTTATTATTGAACATAAAATTTTAGAAATGAGGAGTTTTATAACTATTAGTAAGGAAACTGCCGTCTGCATTCCATTAGCGAGCTTACTAATAATGCTTTTTCGTCTATCGGCACTCCCACTTCATTGAAGTCAAATTTTAACCCTGCAATGGCAAATTTCCCCACGCAGAAATACAGGGCAGGCACGTTTTGTTTATTTACGGCCAATTTCTCCGATCGAAAACACCCTGCAACAATAAGTCATCGATTTATCTCTACCATCGGGCTATTCCTCTTTGTCGGAGGCGCTCGAGGTGGGCCAAGGGGAGAATGAATCGGAAGGGACGCTCCTAGGCATTCACTTTTCCTCGTCTCCCTCCCTTCCCCTGGTCTCCCACCAGCTACCATCTCTCCAGATACCCTCTGCCTCACTCGCCACCGCAACTGCCCCATCGCGGCCGGACCCTCGGCTCCTTTCCTCGCCCCACCCTCGTTGTTTCCGGCTCTCCCTCGCTTCCCGTTAATTTCGCTCGATCGACGGAATCTCAGCCACTCACGCAGAAATCACTCTCCGTCCCACTCCCCCAACACCCATCCATCCAACGGAGATAATTCGGCAAAACTACCGCGAGGCAAAGGAATCCAACCGTTGTCATAGCTACGGCACGCGTTTCTCGAGACGAATCCCTCGCACGGGGTCCGGATATCGCTCGGGAATGACACGGAGAGCAAGACCATTTTGTTGAGTTTGGAGGCGCCGCGATGCAACGGCTCTCCCTCGCTTATCGCCTCCTACCCATTTCCATCAACGAACGTGAGCGCTCCTTTCCTCGCTTCTTTCTTCTTCTTCATCTTCACCTCTGTCTTCGGCGCCGGCGCTGGCCTCCCGACCCTTCCTTCCTTGCCTCCCTCTCTCCATCTTTCCTCTCTCTCCCCCCCCCCCAACACACTTATAAATACCCCTCGTGTGAGGTATTCCGCCTGGGCGCGTTGAAGTTAAAGCGGGAGAAGAGCGTCGGTAGCTCCTAGGCGCGTGTTGGGGGGAAACAGCTCTCTCTCTCGTCCATGGTTTCGAAACGATCCAAATGTACATACATTGAGAGGTCGGGAGTGGAGTTGGACGGCTCGCGGAGGAGGAGGAAATGGCTTCGCTAATGAGGGAAGTAAAATTAATTTCGGGAACAGTGTCGGAGCATCAACGTCACTCGCCGAGTTGTGTGAGTGTGTGTTTTGCCGCCGCTGCACTTTGCTCGCCTCAAAGCTCTTCCACACAGTCGCACTCCCCTCCGTTCCTCCACCCACCCTCTTCCGCTCTCCTTCACAGCCCCTCCGATGGCGGCGGACTCTCCCTCCTGGCCTCCCTACCCCCCCTCCTCCGGCCATCCCCCTTCCCCTCCCCTCGACCTCCCCATGGAGCTCCCGATAGAGCCACAGAGTAAGTGCATATAGAGTGGCAAAGAGATAGGGAGATTCGGATATGAGTTTCTAAATAATACTTTGGCCTATAGATGGAACAAGTGTCTCGAAGTTGCACGACAAGCCGTAACAAATGAGCTTTGGCGCACGGCCACTTCCTTTAGTGTCGCATAACATACATGATATTCTTTTGATGATTTCGGTGTCTGGATGTTTACTAATCGACCCATAGCTACGGAAACAAATCTTATTGAGTCGTCGAGACCAAATTAAACATGTATTTTAATGTGCCTTCAATGAGCATCGTCTATAATGAATCGAATTCACGTCAATATGATAAGATACGCGATTACCAAACACGGAGTAAACTGTTTACCGATGTATCATAGGAACGACAAAACAATTGACACTCGATTAAAAGCACACAACAGCCATGGTAAATCCACTCTTCTGTATGATGATGCAAAATCACCGAGTACCACTAGCGCCTCCAAGTGGCCTTCTCCGGAAGCCAAAATTCTTCCTCCCCTAAGGTGGTGCCACCTGAGAAATTTTCCTCATAGCTCTCAAAAATGTATGTCCAGTTTTTAGCATTGATTTGCCACTCTATATATACTTACTCTATGATATAACTCTCCCTTTTCAGTATTCCTTATTAGTATCTGCTCATTAATGGTCTCGTTTAAAGTCGTCATGAGGGAACTCATACAACTTACCAAATGTTTTTCACAAGCAGTCGTCCCCACTAATTTTATATTGACCTACTGCCTTGAAAATTTATTTACTCAACAGTGTATTTACACAAAATTCTGTTGAAAATATTTTCTATATAGTTTTCTTAATTCAGTTTTACTAAATCATAATAAGCAGCAAACGCTTGATTTTTGCGGTCAAATGCGAGTAAATTCATACTGATACATTCTAGTTTGAAGAGAAAGTATTTTTTCAAATGATAGCGTAGAATTAACGTCTTTTTATCTCAAGGGTATTACTGACATAATAACTTCCTTGTTTGACAAATAAATAGAACTTCTATCATCATACGCGTTCGCTTTATCCTAAGGACTCATTATTTTACTAAATTAATCAACCAACGTCCTAAACTGAGTTGGCAATCAGTTTAATACATCATAAGGCACTTCGAAAAAATACTCAAAATATGTTATACGCCTAGAGATATACATTTATTTATTCGCTGTCAATTATTCTGAACAAATATACTTTTCCTCTGATTTGGATGTACATACATTAAGTCTGGAATAATTTGCTGCGCTCGCTCATAAAGTCCGCCCCTGTCACCCAAATCTTCTTCTCTCCACCCGCATACCACCACCCCCCCCCTGCACTTTTGCTCCCCATTCATCGCTAAGCATTCCTCTGAACTCCCTGAAATGTCACCACTAGACTCTCGTCACCCTTAGATGCCACAGCAGAAGCATTAAAAAGAACTTATGCATGATCTTTGCTCCAGGTTCGTAGCCAGCTTCGTAACTTCGAAAGGAATAATTTGCCTGACAATAAGTTGACCGATTCGTAATAATACACCAAAGCATATCAATGAGATAATTAAGGTCAATATGCACTATAAAATTATCAATTTAATTATGAAACAAATTAAACCTCAACGCTTCTTGATACACTTGGTAAATTAAGGCTTCTTGATTCTATTGAGGCTCAAATATTACAAAATCACTGTAAAGACACGTCAATTTTCCAGATGACCATTAAACTTATAACACTATTTAATTATGGCTTACCCATTCCATTAATACGTACTTATCATATAATTTATACGGTATTAATATAAATTTCGTTTTCCTTTCCCTATTTTTCAAAAGTTTAGTGTTTCAAGTGAAAACTTTTCAGAGACATATTCTTTAGCATTTACTGAAAATTTAATATCAATTATTATTTTTGTTAGTCACATACCGATTACATGATGTTAAAAAAATTTTCTTTTAGATTTTTAATTAAGATATAATCATTATATAAAGAACTGTGAAAGGTGAAATATTCACTCCAGAACATTGCGCTGCCACCTAGTGGATGTATAGGAAATATGATAAATAAATCCGTAGAGTCAACGAGCAGATTGAATTTTATTAATTAAATGAATTCATTGATGTTGAACCACGTAATTTGAGAAAGTTCTGTGCATGAGAAATCAAAATTCTCTTGATCGATGAACAGTAATACGGTGCACCGCAGTATTTCAGGCGCCGACATGCTGATGCTTCAGAGTTATACTTCTGGGCGCTTAAGTTCCTCTCCGACAACACCGCAACCTTAATTTGGCTACGCCTCCCAAACTCCCGAGTCTTCTTTGAAAAAAAAACCTCCCTCGCTACTCCGCGCCATTTCATTCATTCAAGTGGATAACTCCTCCGCGTGCGTGCCAGTCTCACGTCTTGACTTCACTTAATGCGTCTCACCGCAGGCCTCTTTGGAGACTGAGCGGCGTCAGGATTCTAACACGACTGACGGAAAAGCCGTCGGCAGATGGGAAGAGGAGGTGCTTGAAGTTTCAGGCGTAGTCTCATCAAAAAGGGGGTTACACCTCCAAAATAATAGGAAGGTCCTCGGATGAAAAAGTCAAAGAGAGATGCTACTTCGCTCTGGTTAGGTCACACCTCGAATACGCCGCGAGCATTTGGTACCCTGGTCATAAAGATTTAACCAAAAACTATTAAAATGCAAAAGAAAGCAGCGCGTTTCGATAAAATCTGCTACGAGCGTACATAGAGTGTCTCACACCTTTTAGAGGAATTAATGTGGGAGCCACTAGAGACTCGGAGCCTACACGCTAATCTTAGGTTGCTTGATAAATTCAGAACTGATATTTTTCAGAGCGATATAGAGAATATTATCATGACTCCTCACTACATCTCTAGGTCTGACAGACACGTAAAAATAAGAGAGATACTCTGCCGAACAGATAGGTACAAGAACTCATTCTTTCCGCGAACAATAAGCGATCACAATCAAAATTAAGCTCATTTAATACACTCCTACAATTCATGTCACCATTTCATCTCCATAAAGTGTACACCTTTTCACGGCTGGTGACCTAACACCCCCTGCCACATGCCCATGCGGCGGCTCGCGGGGTATAATGTAGATGTAGATGTAAATATTCTCCCTCACATCCTCTCTCTTCCTCTCTCCCTCCCATATCATCCGTGAAAACGTTTTAATGCACTGCTGCATTGATTTGTCGGCCCCGGTGGCGATGGAGTAATACGTCCTAGCCTGCCAATCCGAGGGTCGCTGGTTCGAGTCCCACCTTGGTGGAATATTTCACCACACAGGACACGGGTGTCTGTGTGCGACTCTTGGTGATGTTAGCAGTATTCGATGTAAAAGACCTACCTTCTTATTTCAGGTTGGGATATATAGTGCAATTTCCTTAAATGATGCAGAGAATGTTTCCAGAAATGCCTCACGCATTGCAAAGAAGTCTTGCAACAGTCTTGAGTTTTAGAGTACTCAATTTGAGTAAGTCAGGAATCTGAAATTCGGTGTCTGACTAGAATAATCTGAGCACATTACATACGTTATAGACTAACCAGATGTGTTTGAAACAGATGCCTAGAAAAATTGTATCGAGAAGTTTTTTTCATCGTTCATGGAGCATTTAGGCTGAGAGGTGTATGTGACGAGATGTGCGTGAATCCCCCCGCTTGCGTGTTCTCGACAGTTGACCTATCTTCACCCTCCAAATCGTCTTTCGTCGTCACGTAAAGACGCTCGCCCGTCGCAGCGAAAACGAATCGAGAGAGCGTCCCAGGCAATTGAATTAAGTGGCGTCCTCTCGCATTAGCGGCGCGAGAGCTGCTCGCGACTCCTTGTTGTTCCCTCCCGCCCCGCCAGGTGGAGGGGGTCGCGACGTTGACGGAGGCGAGGCAGGAGGAGGTGGTGTAGCGAGGCTCATCGGCCCGATTGGCGGCGGTCCCCGCCTCCCCCAGCCCCGGCCGAAGATGTGGCCCGCGTCGACCTCCCTCCGCCCCGCCCCGCCCCCCCACTCCCTCTAGAATGGTGTCGTCCACTCGTGGAATATTAACCTTCCACTCCCGAAGACTCTCCTATTCAATCCGCCCTCGAACGAAATGAGAGTGGACATTCCTTTTCCCGACGCTCCTTCTCTGCCACCAAGTCACTTTAGTCCGAGTGACGCGCGCTCTGATTTCCTTGTGAGAATGTTGGAATATCCGCCCTCGCCTTGATTGTGACGCCTGCCGGGTGTTGTTTTTTTTCTTCTTCTTTCTACTCTTCGTGGAAGGATTTCTTCATTTGCGGAATTGGAAGGGAAACAAGCCCTGCCACTCACGCGCACCTCTCCACGGTAGGGTATTATCGCGATAAATTATCCATGGCTCTTTTTTTTAATGTGATACAATCAGGGTTACTCAGCTATTTTACCAAATAAAACCTATAATATTGTGCATGACAATGTGAAAATGTGCGGAGTTTGGAATGCGTCCTCTTCAAACATAAGAAAGTGAATTACACGATTTAAGATTTCCAAGAGCTTCCAGTTAGTTAGATTTTCATTCCCAGGACATGCTTTTAGTATGCATTCTCATTCCACATTATGCTGCTCTTTCATTATTACACCATCTGCATGTTATAATAAGATATTTAAGTTTTCGCCCCTCTAGATAAAAAGTGTACTTATACACAAATGTATCATCTTTTTAAGAGAGACCCCGATGAGCATTAACGTTGTATGCATTTCGTACAAGTCCGGAATGCTTGGATTCATTATCTAGTTGAATTCTTCGTACTTATCGACAGTTGTTTCACCGATTAACTGAGACGCGTTTTATAGATTTTCGGAGTCGATCAGTACAGAATGTCATATAATGGTGCTCACTTATAAAAATCAAAAGGTATATTTTACTTTTTACCATCTTTTCCTAAAGCAGAGTACGTTATCTTAATACGCCAGTTATCATATGTAACAAGTTTTCATCATAAGCGTCAGAATATTCTTAAGTGTTAGGCAGCCTATCTATTTCACCAACCCAATCGGCCAGCCTTTTTTATTGGGTACAAATTTAGGATGTAATCAGGGCTACGATTTCATGGCAGCTTGATCAGTTCTGCTTATGACGGTGATACTTAAGGTGTTTTATAATATAACTGTATCTCCAAATACTGCTATAATTGTACTGACGAAAATCATAAAGGCATATACAAGTGATGTAAAAAGTGTATCTCTGCGAGCGCTCTAAATTCTTGCGCCTGACATCTAGGCCGCCAACAATGATGTGTGTACTGCGGGAAACGGATCTGGAGGCGCGAGGAATATAAATGTTGTGTAGATTTCTGTTTTTACCATTGAGATGCAGGGAAAAACCTAGCTCGTGCCTAATTAGGATTTAATTAGTAATGAATCAACGTCAAAATCCTCTGGCGCAGAACCTTTTCATTAAGTATTAATTAGCGAGAGTCTTGACTCGGCGTAAAAAATGTGCTTTTGCGCGAGTTGGGAAAAGCACTCGTGCCAGCTCCTTGAGACGCTCGGCTCCCGAGAAACTCACCCTCCCCCTCCCTCCCTCCCTCCCTCCCACGCCTCGCCTCCACACCCAAGCTCCAAAAACGCTTCCCTTCCTGCTCCCCCATTGGCTAATGCCTATCCCCTCCCACGCCCTTCCCCCCTCACTCCCCCTCCCCCGCACTCTTCAGTCAAACGAAATGCGGATTCTCCGGTTGCCACGGCGACCTCCTCTTCCCAATTCACCTCCACCATCTAATTATTTCTTCCATCTCCGGCAGTTTGCCTCTTTATTTATGCTTTCAACATCTTAAAGGCCTGTTGTTAATCCGCTTTCTCCATTTGAGAGCTCGCCCTCTCTACCACTGTGCGATGGAGACTCATTGCCACGGTTCATTTCTTTCTGACGTCCGACTATTGCCATTCGAAATTGTCTCCCAAGGAGAGTGATGAATGGTCGTCTTAAATACATATGGGTTTAAACAAATGATTTAATGCATTGGTATTTGCATTTCTTGATTCGATAGTCACGAAACGTTGTCATTGTCGTGAAAAGTTAAGAATATCAACAGATCACGCGAATTTTTCCGCGACTCTTGACAATGTACTTCCGCGAGACTAAAAAGGAAAACATAAAATTTACATAGAAAAACAGCACGTTTCCGACCTTGTAATGCCTAAACACTGGTATAAATATGGGAAATTTCTTCATAGACAACTTCATACGAGGCGAAATACATCCATAAAAATAAATATATGTGTTGGTACTAAAATAGGTTCTCAGAACATTATGGGCACTGCATATCTATTCAGTCTCTACTAGATGCTACACGGTTTCAACATATACTTGTTTATTTTGTCCAAAATAAAATAAGTCACTTATTGACCAATGGCGCGATAAATTGATACACTGCTTTATGGTCACTGTGCCTCGCGCCTACTTCTCACTTCACTCCGCTTCAATCTCTCCTTCGTCTATTTCGTTCCCGTCTCTCTCTTTCATTTCCCTTCCTTTGGTTTCCATAACACCGCCGCTCTTCCAGTCACTTCCTGCCTCCTCCTCTTCCACCACCTCCCTTCCCTCTTAACCTCCTCTTAGCAACGCCCTGCGCTTCCTCCCGTCGATTTCCTGCCCGACCAGGAAATCGCTCCAATTTGCTGATTCCACTTCCGTAATGAACGAGCGAGGGGAGGAGGAGAGGTAGGGAGAGGCAGATCTGAGGAAAGAGCCGGAGGATTGGGAAGGAAGAGGAGAGAAGTAGATCTCGGGCCCAAGAGGGAACGAGGAAAGGGATTCGGCCCGTGGAGTAACAAATGGAATTAGCGGATCAAGGGAAATTCGTGAAAGAGAAATTGCCAATTACCGCAAGATGTTTGGTGGACAAAGTTTTCTTCTCCTCTTTTTAGAAAATTTGTGAAAGTAAGTGAATCTTTCTTAAACTGACTGATAAACTAAAAAGAAAAAAAATCCATGCCATGCGCGCAATGTGCCAAATCTACAGTACGATCTGAAAACCGGTGTAAAATGTTTGAGTGAAGGTGTGCTTTTATTAGAGGGTGCATATTGTAAATTATTTACTTTGAACGAAAATGAGAGACGAGAAAGCAATACTTTCTTGATGATAGAAATCATTTACTTGGATTGATTCAGATCTTGTATCAAATGGTGAGAAGGAAGCGGAGCGATATAAATATTGTAAATCATTTTTAGTTAGCATTTTTGTCATATATCGTAATCAAGATCTTCGTTACATTTATATACATCTTGTTTTATGCCTGTTATCAAATCCATGCATTCATTTTCCACTCTTTACTCGCGTCGGCACAAGTGCACAGTCATGTACTTTTTGCTGGTACGCTTAACTGCATCGTTGTTCACATCCAAATTTATTCATTCTTCAGCAGATAATATCCGTCATTTTTATGTTCAAATGGCTCTAAAAAATAAGTCACTCATTTAAATGTAAACAGTTAATTTACTATGTTTGAACTGGAAAATTTACCTAACAAAATGAACACTAGTGTTGATATATAATTATGAATTAAAAGTATTATACTAATTTTCTTATAGCTATTTATGTTCTTTTAAGAAATACATTAGAACGTGTCATGTTAGAAACACCTTTAAGTGCCTAATTTAATGGATCTTCTCACTTCTCACTTTTTATTTTATATCTAGAGACTCTTCTGTAATTCTGTCTCTAAAAGTAACAGAAGTTTGCTAAGTATTTTCATTTTCCGATCTTAACTAGAAGCGTGTGGTAAGTTGACTGCAGACTTGGGTGGCTCAAGAACAAAGGAAACGCAAAGATAACTGAGGCAAGTAAACAGCTCATTATGGCCAAGACTAAAATACAGAGGCTTCTAACAAATCAAACATTTAAAAAAGGGGAAGGAAGAAATATTAGGAAGGGGGAGGGGTAAGAATTTGCTGGTTGCTGTCGTTCTGAGGGAAGGAGTGGCGTCGGATCGCTGCTCTTCGAGTCTCCCGCCAGAGAACGCGCAACAGAGAGACTGCCCTCGCCCGGCTAACAAGCCTCCTTAAATACTCAGGTGGCATTTGTCTCCCAAGTCCCTGGTTCTCTTTGATCACCGTACTTGATGACAACACGTGTGTCATGCCCGCGAGGGAGATTTCACAAATCGCGATTGTAGTTTCGGGACCTTGTTCGTGTCACCTCGCAAGGTTAAAAGCCTGCCCCTCGGTCTAGAAGCTTCTCGATTATCGCCTGGGAAGAGGTAGGCAGTGGATAAAAGGTAACGGGAGTGGGAAGGGTTAGCGAAAACGCAGCCACTAGGAGGAGGGTGTCAAAAGGTCGACAACAGGCCCCCGTCTCCCCCTAGTGGAATCGGACCATAATTCGTCCGATTTGACCATCCATTGGTCCGGAGGGTCCCCAATTCGATGACGTACTCTGACAGACCACACGACGTCCATCCGTAAAGGGAGCCGGCGGACACCCTATATCATGAATTTGGTCAATGGGCATCGCCGGTTCTCAACAAATGTGTGGGAAGTTTTCGCGCAATTGAGACTGGCGGGGACTCGTCTAACGTTGTTGGGGGAACCCAACAGCAACGAGGACTAGGGGGAGGCGGGGGCCCGTTGTCATCCTTTTGACGGCAATCCGCCTCATGGTGTCGGCCTCCTAGTGGCTGCGTTTTTGCTAACCCTTCCAACTCCCGTTACCCTTTTTCCAGTGCCTACCTATTTCCAGACGATAAGCGAGAAGCTTCTCAACCGGGGGGTAGGCTGTTAACCCTAGCGAGGTGACTCGAACAAGGTGTTGTTTCGGAACCGACGATCCCGAAGAGAGGTCCATCGATGAATGTACGGCTCAAACTGCTAGTATATACTTGGAGATAAAGTTATTCCTACATATTCCTGCATATTCATTCAGTAGTTTAAATTTTCAGGATTAACTCACCTCTCTCACCAGTTTCATTTTTATTCTTTCAATACAGCAGAGTGCAGATGCCGTCTGTCTCACCGCGGTCGACGCCGATTGATCGAGGCTGCGGCACTCCCACATTTGCCACGAGTGTGTGCGATTCTAGAGGCTCGAGTAGCCATCGCCTCGATCCAAGCATCGTCGGTCACCAAAAAGAGCCTCTGGTGCTCTAGGAAGCAGACTCATTTGTAACGCATTCCGAACCGCCCACCCTTGATCGCACCCGGAATTATTACCGGCGACACGTTTGCTGCCTACATTGCCGGGCGCCCCCCTTGCCCCATCCCCCTACCATCCCCTCTTTCCCATCCCTCCCTGACTCCGTGGGGTGCAGTGCCAAGTAAATGTAAACCGAAATTCCGTGCTTCAATTCAATGTTAACTTGTATATCGTCTCATTGGTCAATAATCAAAGTTTACGGTTATTCATCGGTTATTCTTGCAAAAAAGGAACGCATAAACATGCAATTTTCTCAAAATATATTTCCATATAATTAGATGATCTCCTCACCTCGATGTATCAGTACATAAGGAATATTTTTACGTACGTCACTGTTTTTCATAATCCTTTGACGTATTTTTTTCCATGTACCAAATTAGAAAATGGTCATGTTAGCAATACATTTAAGTGCCCAATTTTATGGAGCTTTTTACTTCAAATTTTTTGTTATATCTTGAAACTCTTCCGTAATTCTCTCTCTGAAATTAATGGCATTTTGCTCAGTATTTTCATTTTTTAACGCTTGAAAATTTTTTGATTTAATATTTTTGAGTAATGCTCTTTAAATATTTAATGGCTAAAAATCAAACATTTATCATAGAAACACCGTTTCAAAAGATAAAATTATTAGTTTTACTATAATAAAAACATGACCATGAAGTATGATTTGGTTTTTTCCCGGCGTATCATACTAATGAAGTCTTCTTGGGTTTTCCACCAGGTCAGGTAATTGTTGGCCGACGTTTCGATGGCTACCTCCACCATTGTACCCAGGGCATGAGACGATGCCCTGCCCTGCCTCATGCCCTGAGGACGATGGCAGAGGTAGCCATCGAAACGTCGGCCAACACTTACCTAACCTGGTGGAAATCCCGAGAAGACTTAATTAATGACCATGAAGATTATTGCTCAGAATCCCTCCTACCTTGACCCGACCGACACTCTGAAGCCTAGAAAGCGAAAAAGAGGTCATAGGATAAGTCTGAGAACTTAGTTATAAATTGCATTGTATATACCTCATCTGGTTCCTGGTTCCAAGAATCGATAGTATTGTAATATTCATTGGTCGTATAATCGTAAGATTGGTTTTCTGTAGCCCTCCATCCTCCCCTTTCTAATACTAGGTGCTTCACTTCCTGGTAGTTTCTCCTATGGACTCTCTTCTTTATATGGTCCATAAACTTATTCCTGTGTCTTATTCCTCTGGGGGCTTTTCCCTCTATGTTTCCTTCAATTACGTTCTTCGCAAACCCATTGTGTTTGTGGTGGTAATGTTGTATTGGCGGTATATTTTAATATGAAGTGTGCCGAATCACTAATCGATATCTTCACCATTCATTCGATGTATGATGCCATTCTTTTGCTGCTGAGAAATGCCTGAATTTTGTTCTTCATCTCTCTGCTCTTCGAAGGTGCTAATGGAATGAGATGAAGCACCCACGTGAGTATTTCACTCTCAGTCGCGACTTCTTTTGTCCATCGCGTGCCTCGCCGCAATACCTCTCTTCGGTGCTGCGCATGAATTCGCTTCTCGCCTCCCTCCCATAAGCAACACATAACGACCTTCCATC
This sequence comes from Ceriagrion tenellum, assembly GCA_963169105.1. NCBI lineage: Eukaryota > Metazoa > Arthropoda > Insecta > Odonata > Coenagrionidae > Ceriagrion > Ceriagrion tenellum. Next base: position 12,591,055 of record OY720633.1, read on the forward strand.
ACTAGCCTGCCCTCCCTACTCTTGCCCTCCTGCCCCATCGAATTTCACTCCTATCTCATCCCCCCGCCGCCAATGAAAATACGGACGGAATGTAGCCTGCAACTGCCGTTATTGTTTCTATTGCCCGTGGATCCGTCGCTATTTCAATTTTCTCGCCTTGTTCATCGCAGTTTCAATTCCATAGGCATTCCATTCGCACGGAAATCACAGGGAGGTGGAAACGAGAGCACTAGGACTACGAGAGAGGAGATGATTTTTATTCAGACGGGAATTGAACGTACCCAAAATAAAAGGAAAAACGGGAGCGATCCATTTTGTCCCGTCCAGGTATTTAATTAAAGTGTGTCCGTGTGAGTTTTAGAGTTTTTTTAAACCCTTTTTTAATTTTCATTTGAACGAAATTTGTTCCGTATCACGCCAGAGAGAGAATGATTATTTTTCGAAATTAAAATAAATATAATAAAATGGTAGCAAACGTCGGTAAAAATTAAAGATAAATCTCGAGATTAATTAATAATGCATTCGTCTGCTCAAGGTGAACCCATCCACCCTCCCCCCCGCCGACCCCACATCCCTCCCTTTCAACCCCTCCAAGCCCCCCTCCCAAATCCCAACCCCCATCGCCGAGGTGGGTCAGACACCGGATACCGCCACCGATCCCCTGGTTCCTGTCCGAGGATCTCGGGGAAAAAGTGAGCCGACGCTTCCGTGTCGCGGTGGCATTGAACTCGACCACCTATGCCCGGCATTTTGCCTCCACGACTGCCCTCCGCCGATTTGTCGCTTCCTCTGTGGTGGCAGGGTGACGTCCTTGCCTACTGACCCGAAGGTTGCGGGTTCGCGTCTCACCCGGATATGTTTTTCTCCGCTGTTCGCTCCGGTGAGCTTTTCACTTTGCAACACTGAACTTTTTTGCGCTCCTGTGCGTTCCATTCATCACATGGACAGACTTGTGACTACGCCATCCCGTGCCCAACTTCAATCTTGATCGGGTGCTAAGTTGATGTGCGCTAAACAACAATAGAGCGTCGATAATAGCGGCCGTTACTGTTTGTCATTTTTTTTAGATTTTCTGTAAATGCGTCAAGCATGGATTGTTAAGTTTTTAATTACTCTGTGTTAAAAAGCTCACGTTTTTAACCATTTTTTTTAACAAACCAGACAGCTTTACACAAAACATTCGTCTGTTACCGTTGTTCACCAACAATAATGCAACAAACCTGCAGCTTGTAAAACATTTCGCAAGCGTGCATCGTGCCATTCAACGTCGTTTGCGCGTTCCGATGATTTATTCCAACATGCGCTAACTTCAAAGATTTGAATGAAAAATCTAACCAAAGTCATCTTTGTTATTATTAATGTTACATATGGCACACCCTTGGTTTGCGGGAGACCAAGCAAATTGTGAGGGGTGTGCCCGCTTCTCTGTGATGCGCTCGGTGCACAGTGCTGTATGCCAGCGAGCACGGAGGCGACGTCTTGTGCGCACTGTAGGGATTTGGATGGACCGGAGTGAAGGCAATCGAGCGGTAATGGGAGAGAGAAACAGAGAGAGTCTCGTTTTTGGTGCTTCGGTGCGAGGTGGGGCGTTTGACTCGCGCGTCATTCTTCCGGGTGCGAGGAGCGAAGAGTGGCGAAGATGTGGGGTTTCCTAAAGACTCCCCACCCGAATCACGCTAGTGATCCCTGAAGAGGAAGACTTCCGGCACTTTTGTCTCTTGGTCTCCCAATCACCCACGCGCACGATGTATTCAATGACAGAAGTATTAATAAAACGTTCGTGCATTCATAAAAGTGCACATTCTCCACGCATGCATGGATGAGTGACTCACTATGGCTATCTTCCATTCGTAATGTTCATTTACATTGCGTATGCACGTGAGAAAATATGCAGGTGTACGTGACAACGTATTCAGGCATGTGAACGATCAGAGTCGATGCGACACCCATTTATAACTTAAAGCGAATGAAAACAGTTCAAATGAAATTACACAGCGGTGGTGTCAATGGTGAAATATTGCCGATTAAAAACGGAATAAATGTATAAGGATCATTGCATACAAAACCAATTGTAAGAAGAAAGTTTTTCACATCATGATTGATATGCATGTCTATTAAATTTCAATATGAATATGAAATCTTCTACATTATCTACTTAAGCTGAGCTTGATCGTCAATTTGCTTAAAATGTTTCCCATTCCTTACCGCTTATATCTGTATATTAATTATAAGCACTCACAAATAGCCCCTCTTACTCATACGCAGACACAAGTAATATATGCATATAAATGTTTTTGCATTTACTTAGGGTATCCACACATACACAGGAATGCACATTTCTGTAATTGCGTAAATGTACACATGCAAACAATCAGTCTGTCCGCCTCGTCTCTCTCTCTCTCTCTCTCGCCTTTTTTTTGCGCTCCCGGCTTCCCCTTCGCCACTGTCCTCTTTTCCCGTCATCAACCCTCCCCCTTCCACTCACCCCTCCCCCTCTCACTCCACGTCCCAGACGACCTCCGCGGGTTCTGAATGCATTTTCCAGCTTAATTATAAATTTAATTTCCAGTTAGTTTACGCTCGTCTTTGTTCCTCAAGGATCGTTACGTTTAATTAATGTTCCCTTCTTCTTCTTTCGCGGGGGTTTTCAATGCAAATGAGGCGAAAATTGGTGAACTTATGAGACTCGAGTTTCTCTGTGGACGTCGTATTCGCGCGCGCGCATACATATATATGTATAAAAGTATACACATATATATTTGTGTGCAGAGATATTTTTTTACGTACCCCTCTCTCTCTCCTTTCCTCTCTTGGCATTCTTTGGGGTCTCCGCTCGAAAAACATTTTGGGCTACATCCGCCCTTTCATATCCTCCTCTCCTAGCGCACTCTCTTTCCCCGCCATCTTTCTTTCTCTCCGCCCCACCCCTCCCTCTGCCCTATTCCCCCCCTCCTCTCCCGCCCCACCCCCATTCCCACCTCACCCACCGACCACCGGTTAATGAGGGGCCCTTCAATACGGCCCTCTTCCTCCATCCGTGCTCACCCGCTCGCCAACAATCCAAGCGAAACAATGGAACCAACTCCTAACACACAATGCTTTAAGGGTCCCTTCCCAGGCCCTCGCCCTTCCACCCCCCCCAAGCACCTCACCTTCCTTCGCTTGAACCCTTCCCCCTCCACTCCTCCTCCATCCCCATTCACTACTCCTCCCTCCACCCCCTCCTCCACCTCTTTCCAACGGTCTCAGCCAGCTCCGTGAAAGAGATTCCGGTTGTTTCATCATTTTTTTATAATTGGTAATTTCTAAGTTGGCCTCAAAAAGTTTCCTCAGTGAATTTTCTGCTCTCCTCTCCTTACATTTTTTTTAAACCCATGAGATAATATTTTTACGTCATTACCTCATTGAATTACCGGGAGCTTGAAGCGACTTAGTAAATTTCAACTCTAATTTTCTCTCTCTCTCTCGTCGCTATAACTAACTCGCCGCCTCGCTCCAAAACAGCGGATTTCGGAGCAACATTTCCGATCTCTCGCCGCTCGGTTAGTTCGGCTCTCTCCCGCCCTATCACGCTGGCTTCGCCCGCATAAAAGGCAAGCTTAAATTGGGAAAGGAAAATGTATCCGGGAGCTTGGCGAGTATGTTATTAATCTATTAGGAGTTTTAAGTTTAACTTGTAAGACCAAAGTATAATATTTGAATCTACGGTCGCATATTTTCATTTCTACAATAGCAGAAAAATGTTCTTTTGTCTTTCAATATTTCTATTTTAATTCTAAAATATCACCAATGAGTTCATTTTTGCACTTAACTCAACAACCGAGGTCATATTTACTTGTTAATTATGTATGTGTTCCTATGTATGTTATTTACGTGATAGCAGTCTTCCTTATTCTTTTTGGTATTCATTCATTTAAGCGCTTCTTAGAAAAAAAATTTATTCGCAATGGATGCTTTGCCCCAAACTTTTCCATATTGTTTCCAGTCAAATAAAAATTGCTAATATTTGATTTATTCGGCTAAAGCCGAGTAAAAGCTCATGCATTGAGAATTGATTTTATGCTTGTTATAATATTCTGCTAACATTAAAATTTTCAAAACTTATTCGAGCGACTTTTAGATTACATAATTCCTTCCTCAGTTTTAAAAATAGGAAATATAACAATTTATGGTGGTCGAATCAATATTGAAAACAATTCTTATTCTTTTCCACAATTATTAATTAATGCAAATTGAATCAAATCCATACTGAAAACACTTCTTGTACTTTTCCACAATTATTTATTAATAATTGTAGAAAAGTACTAGAATTATTTTCAGTATGGATTTGAATAAAAAATACTTTCACGAAGTGAAACCTGAAGGTGTAAAGCTTAATAATGGTGGTCAAAGAAACTGTTTTGATGGCATTATTTTCTGGCAATTCATAAGTCCAATTGAATCCAAATGGCAAAGAGTTCACAGAAGTGAAAACAGAGGATAGGTGTATTGCCACTTATATTGTACAACTAGTTTCTACCCTTCGGTTATACCATCGTACAACTGGCTGCACAGAAACTAGTTGTACGAAAATAAATATTAATTGAAATATTCCCTTTGTTTTTTTCATTCGTAATATATCCACATGATTTAGCCTAAGAGGATCGAATATTGGCCAAGATTTGTTCCAAATTATGGTAATAAAACTCCACTTTATTGAACCACAGAATAACAAAGGCATTTGGCGTGCCATATCTATTGTGTGAGCGTACGTATATTCGAATTAGATATTGAAGTAAATACTAATTCATTGTTGCAATAATGGATACTTGAAAATAAGCAATAAAAAGAATTAAAATATTTTAACTAGCTTCCGTAAAGGCCCTTTAAAAAATTACAAATTTTAAACCTCATTATCCTTGCAAATGAACCGTTGACGCAGTATGTTAGCCATTACCGCAATTATTGTGTATAATTAACCACTCCTTCGACCATATCGATTGTTTCATTTGAAAGCTTACACCAATACCCGTTTACACTACGATATATGTGAGCTCCCACTTCACATTGCAAAACATGAGATTTTACTCAGTGCGAATTTTTCAATGTATCTAAGTTTCTTTTTATTTTTGCCTCATATATACAAATCGAACTCTTTCCTTCCGATAATTGTTCCATTTTTTAGCGTTTTAAAGTGTGCTGTCTCCTTTTTGACTCTGAATTTAAAAGCTTCTTTCACACCGTGAGAGGTGGCGATCCCTTAAAGTGCGGAACTATTATTCATGCTCCTCGGGACTCCGCTTTCCTGCGAGGCATTAACGCGTCGGTAAAAGCTTGCACTCAAGGAGAAATAAAATAACAAGGGGCCGAGAGAGGTTTCCGACATTTTGATGCGAGAATTAGGGAGGGAAACTGCTTCAAGGGGTGATTTCGCAGCAGCCGGGTCTCTTTCTCCCTCATGCTGCCATGACACCCTCTTTCTTCCCCGACCTCTACATCTCCTCCTTCCCATCTCCTACTGCCTCTTTCAAGCAGGCCCGCCTTCAAGCAGCAGCGAGGGGTCTCTCCTCTCGTGAGGCCCCTCACACTCCGCAGCGACACGCAAGCCCCGACAATATTCTCTCCTGCTGCGAGTGGCTGGCACCCATTCGCAAATGGCGTATTCCAAAGCGGGATATGCACGCGAAGAGGCCCGTAGTCGACTTGATCACTTCCGAGTGCCCGCCTTCGCCGAATCCATTTGTGCACGTTCTCGACTGTGTGAGACACCGATGGGCGCCTCTCGTGGGAAGGCGTGTGAATGGAGGCGTAGTTTTTTTTGGTAGCACGAGCGAGATAGTTTCCTAATCATAATAGAGGCCATATTCGATTTATACGTTTAAATTTCACCAGCTCTGAGACATGAATTAAGCATTGCACTGTTAATGGTGACATAAAATAGTTTTACATGACTGAAATTGTAAGTAATTAAATGAAAATATCTAAATAAGTCTTCAAATTAACTCGTTTTCTTCAAGCGGTACGTTTAAAACTCCATGAAAACGGAAGGTTTATTGTGATCCCGAAGAATTTACTGCGGTGACAAAATGGTTAATTTTCAAATGTAGTTGAGAAAACACACAAACTACACACTGTTGATTTTTTTTACGAGATCTAACATAAGTGTAGGAAATGCCTCATTTTTAATATAAGGTCTCTCTGGAGTGCATACACGTACCATTTCCCACGTAAAAGAGCTGGTATATTTTTGGCAAATGTCTCGGAAATTAACGAGGTAAGGGGTTGAATTTTTTTGTATCAATAGAAGGGTGAGATATTTTTCTTTAAAATGAGACCAAATTCATTGATTTCTAGGTAAAATGATATTTCGCTCAAACTACCTTAAGATGGAAACCGTGGTGGAGACCGAGGAAACAGTCCAGCGGATGCAGAGCCGCGTGCAAACTATAGGAAATGAGGTTTTTAGAGAGAGTTCTTCTCTCTTTTCTTAATAGAGACCATATTTGAATTTTAGTTTTGAATTACAGCAGCTGTAAGAAGTCTAAAGGAAATATTGGAATATTAATTTGCCAGCTATATACTTTGCTTTAATTATCAGCCTCTAAGGAATCACCTTCCTTCAACCTGTCACCGCTCCGACTCTATGGCATCTTTGAAAAGCTTGCCTCCGCATATATCTCCGCGCAATCGAGTGAACCGTCACAGAGAATGCTTTTCTTTTGTTTTTGGATGAGTGCTCGCAATAGGAGGCACGGAGTTCGAACCATAAGTTGTTCATTGGAGCCTCGGCATTTGAACGCATCACGCGGAAGTAAACCTTAGCCTCTCGAACACCACTTCACCAGAGCCGAAAGACTTGCGAGTGCCGAAACATTCCATTTTGTTTTATTCGTTGATTATTTAAGCTGAGAAGCTATATCAGCTTTTTTCCATATTGTATTCATCATTATCTGGAATTTAATAATTGGATCTTTATCTTACAAAAGATGTACCCCAGACGGCCGTAGTGGATTATTTTTTTACGCAGACAAGAGAGATGCGTTGCACTATCTATCACGAGATTTCATTTCACATTTTTATTAGAGTGGAACTGATATATGGTGTCAGGAGGAAATTCAGGGAATGCATGCGTTAACGGAAAAATAAAACTCGGTAGACATACTTTATCAAAATACAAATATTTCCTCGTATTAATATCACATTTGCAAACTGTAGTAATTTAATTGCAAGTAAATGGCTCGAAAAAAATTAGGAAGAGATAAAATGAGGCACAGTAGTGTTTTCATGAATCCTATAAGCACTTCACCTGTAAGTTCTCGCTCAATTTTCTACGCGTACACTTCAGTGTATGCCCAGAGGAGAACAGTGGCGCACAAATTAAATGAAGCTATTTCAAGAAAATTCACTGTCGGTGAAAATATTGCATCCCGGGCATTTTGAGTTTTATTCCGCGAAATAATGGTTCACTTTGAAAACTATGCATTGGTGCACACACTTGGTGGCATGAAGATCCGAAGGTGACTCTTATTTTCTGCTCCCTCGTCTCGCCAACGCTGCGCATTTGCTTGGCACTCCGAATCGCGTACGCTTCTCAGTCGAAGGCGTGTTAGCCCACCCCTCACGCCCAGGCGGCGCCATCGTCCGCCCCTCCTCTGCCGATCGCAGCGCCAGCAACCATTCATTCGACTACTTACATTGTTTTCCTCCCGAACGGAGACGGCCTTTAGAGGAAATGCCTTCCATTAGCGTAAGTTTAGGGAAAGGTTTCCTGCTTGAGAAATCCGATTCCTCGTCTCTCGACTGGGGAAAGAAGCCCGTCGCTTTGGCGTTCCCTTACCTCATCCCTAGTGTAGATCTCGCCCCTCTACTCCCTCTACGCCCCTCTCTGCCTCAAACCAGCCACAAACCACCGCCGCCCCCCCTTTCCCTCACCCCCCCCCACTCCCACCTCTCGGGGCAATAACGGGGCGAAGGGCTGAAATAAAAGGCTGCGAATCGAAGAAGCAGAGTTGGGAAACAATGACGAATCGAGAGCGCGTCCTCTTTTATTTTTCCTCTATCCTTCTCTCTCTCTCCAGCCATCCAGCTCACAACGCATCGGAGGTCGGGCGCCCAAGTGGCAAGGGCCCCGGCCCGCCCCCCCTCCCCCCACTTGCCACACCTCCGCCCCGCCTCTCACTCCCACTGCGCGCCTACCCTCTCGAACCCTTTTGTGCTTCTCGCTCCCCGACGCCTCTCACAACCCCCCTCTCCCGCCCACCTTCATTCCTTTCTTTTTTTCTCTCCTCTCTCTCACCCCATTCCGACCCCATGTGAAAGACAACATCCATCCACCACAATCGCCAATTCAGCAATCCGCCACTCTCCTTCGTCGCTGTGATACATGCGCCCTGGGTGAATACGGAGGTCGTGAGTAAATATTTGTAAAGTGTTCGCGTTTCTTAACTCTATGCGCTCTCTATCCTCCCTCTCTCTCTCTCTCTCTCTCATCCGTTTTTGTTCGTAAATAATTTCTACATTTTATATATCATCTTGTATCATTTACGTGTATGAATGTGTGTCGGTCTAAAATTCAGAATGTGTTTATTCGGATGAAAATGTAAAAGAGAGATGCTACTTCGCTCTGGTTAGGCCACACCTCGAATACGCCGCGAGGATTTGGGACCCTGGTCATAAAGGTTTAACCAAAAAAATTAACAAAATACAAAGAAAAGCAGCACGCTTCGTTAAAAACTGCAACAAACGAACATATAGTGTTACACAACTGTTAGAGGGATTAAGGTGGGAGCCCCTAGAGACTCGGAGGCTGCACCCTAGGCTTATGCTGCTTGAGATATTCAGAACTGGTGTGTTTCAGAGTGACAGAGAATATTATCATGTCGCCTCACTACATCTCTAGGTCTGACAGATGCGATAAAATAAGAGAGATACACTGCCGAACATATAGGTCCAAGAACTCGTTCTTTCCACGCACAATTAGCGACCACAATAGAAACTGAGCTCCTCCAAATACACTCTTAAAGGACATGTCACCATTTCACCTCTAAAACTTTTACATCATTACACGTCTGGTAACCTACCACCCCGTGCCACACGCCCAAGCGGCTGCTCATGGGGTAGTATGTAGATGTAGATTCGCAGCAGTTCAAAAAGGGTGAAATAAATCAGTAGACAGTATGGAATAATTGTAAACACAATGGCGCTGATGTAATCAACAATACACTGGGAAAATCAGCCCACATGGTTTGCGTTTGTATTCCTGCGTTTATGAATTCTCGTGTACACTAATATGAAAAGGCTCTCAGCGGCCGATGTACATTAAAGCTTCGCACTCATTGCCTAATCTGAAAACAATGAAAGTAAAATACGCAAAAATAACGAGGACGTTTTGGCGATTCAGTCACTTTTGTGGAGTACGATTGCGTATTTAAATGGAAAGAGGGAGACAGAGATGCTCGCCTCACGCCACATGGAATGGTTGTTAAGTAACCAATAAACAATCTCTCCTCTCCATCCGTCTCCGTCGCCCGTGACTGTTTTCCGTCTCCACGGATGGATCATTTGGAGCGCCTAACTTCAGTTAAGTGGGGGGGAATTATCGCGGTGCGGAGGCGCGGGAGAATGGGGGGAGCGGGAAGCAAGCAGGGCTTTGCGGGGAAGGGAGGATTATTGATGGATGTGGGAGAGAGAGAGGTGGCGAATCCAAGACACGGAGCTGTTACACAACGTGGCCTTTTGTCTCATTCAAGCCGGGATTCACTTCGCTGGGCACGTCTTAAGTGAACCACGTCTTCGCCACTCGTGTATCGGTTATTTGTCTGAGGCAGCCTCTTCTTTTATTCTTTTTTAGCCATTATATTCCTCTCTCTTCTCCAATCTTTTGTTGTTCCACTCACGCCTCCAATATTTCCACGACCCCAGAGCGTGCCCCACGCCATGAGCCCCCTTCATGAACGTCCTTCTTTTCTTTTCCGCAAATATTTAACGCGAAAAAATCCACATGAAAGTACCTTCCCTCCCTCGCCACATCGCGTTCATCCTTCTGGTAATACTTCGCCCTTTCCCCGATAACGTTTCTTCTCCGATCCTTGTCTCTCAGTGTTCTTCACATTGGCTGAATCTATCGATTCCTTTCCTTCGCTTTACTTCGTCCGTTTGCTTATAAGGGATTTAATGTGTCGATAATCATTTATCGGTTTTCCCTTGACACAAACAAACCCTTCTCCTTCCCACTTCCCTCTCCACTGATTTCAGTTTATTTTTTTCTCAAATCACGAGACTATTTCCCGATTTTTCCAAACACGCCAACTCATTCGTGTCCGTTGGCAGACATCCTGAACATCTTGATCGATATTATTCATGCCACTCAGAGAATAAATGAGAAATGGCGATCGTTCTTTGGGAATGTATGCGAATTAGCTCTTAGAAAAATTGCTCGCTCGCAAAATTAAACAGAAAAATATGTCGCACACCGAAAATTAATTTTTTTTAGAATTTCTTCGGCTAAAATCATTTAAGTGATAATTATTCATCATCAATAATTTACAACTTTCAATTTTCTAAATACATTCCCCATTCATTTTATGATTTTCGTATTAATGAGATAAATTTATTTCACTGTAATGTAATACACAAAAGTCAAATCATTGTTGATGTGCAATCATTTTTCAAAATCTACCTATTCTGGGCCACCTATGCTGCAAAGTATTTGTGGCATTCAAAATATGTATTTATTAAATATTTTGTGCCAAAAAGGGCCGCGATACTAAATTATTTTGATATTGATGTTGTATCTTACATTAAAAACGAACGTTATGGTGATGACCTCCTGTATTGGTGTATTTGTAGAACGTAATATAACCTTATCATGCATATTATTAGGTAGATCTTTACTAATGATCTAGTGATTCTCGGGTGATTTCTGTCCGTTGTAGACAAGAATATCTGCATGGAGCGTATTACTTCATGGTTTTAACGGCTGATTAATTGTATTTTGGACGGCCGATGAAAAGATTTAGGATTTATAATAATAATAAAAATAATAATAATGCATATAACGTGTACCGCCGAATGATATTCAAGGCGGAGGTGGCGGACACGAGATGCAGAGCGTGCCGAGCCAAGCCGGAGACTTTGAGTCATCCTTCTCTCCGGCTGCAGTTATTACGCGCAGTCAGCGTATTTAGCTCGGCGCAACGCAGCTTTGCGGGAGTTGTATTTCCACCTCCGACATTATTACGGCATCGACGAAGTACATGTGCTGCCCTATGCCCCTGGAGATATTGAGTCCGTCGTGGAGAGCGACAAAATAAAAATCTGGTGGAATTACTCATTCCCCACCACCAGGCAGTTGGAGGCGAACAAGCCTGGCATCGTTCTCCTCGACCGTCTATCGCGTTCCATGTTCGTAATTGAGTTTTCGGCTCCGGCCGATACGAACTTGGACTCGAAAGAGGCGGAAAAACGGACGAAATATCAAGACCTGCTGTTCGAACTTCGGCAGATGTACCCGGGACACTCTGTAAAACTAGTAGTCCTAGTCATAGGTGTGCTCGGTGGAATCAAGGGCTGGCTGATACAGAGCATCAAGTGTATTCCTGCTTGCGTGGCACAGGCGGAATCACTTGCAGCCCGTATGCAGAAGGCCGTCCTCTTGGGGTCGCTCCGTCTGCTTCGTGCGCACGACCCGAACGCAACGTAGCCACTGATCCGATGGGTTAATCGGAAGCGGCTACGATCTCTGCACCGCCCCTCTCGAGTTCTCTACCATTATGGCGGCAACGAAACCCGATGTTAGCCGGGGACTCGGAGGGGAAAGTTACAGAAGTAACAAGAAATGCATATGAATGGTTTCAGTATTTGGGAAATGGCACTTAACCAAACGTCCTGGAGAAGATTCAAATCTGCTGTAATTATAAACCGAAGATAAGAATTAAAAAGTCTCTGAAAAATAATTAAAGCATTCACGGCGAATTCCTTCAGTGAAGATTTCTTGGGTTTCACACCGGGTAGTACTGTTGAACTCTAATGAAACCTTTTCGTTGATATTCCGCAAGTGACTCAAGGACTCACTCGTCATTAGTCGGCTCGCATGTTTTTTTTTTAAGTTGTAGATCATCCACAGACAAAAAAGTTATTCAACGTCATCTAATACACGGCATTGATCTTAATTACGTAACACCTCATTCAAGGGTGATTTACGGGATTTGAAGCATTCAGCCTACGCCGGGCCGGAAGTTTTACTTGCCTCGGTATGTATCGCACTGCCCTCGCTCTGAAGCAATAAAAAATTACACTGGAGTCGATCCGGCGCAACCGCGCCAACAGATTACTCGGTCGTCTTACACATCACCTCAGCCCGCTAAATCCCCTCCTAATCCTCCATGAGGAACAATTCATTTGCGGACAGCGCCCCGCTGATGGCTTATACCCCCTCTCAAGTTTTCACCCTCGCGCCCTCGCGCGGGTGGGGGGTTGAAACATCCCCCGCCTTCGACACCGCGCCGGCGGCGGTGACACAAAGGCTCGGCAGGAGGCGACGGACGGTCGCTCCGGCGGCGCGTGTTCCTCCCTCGCCGGCCGGGTCCTCCGACCATGGGTGGTGGCCTGGCGGGCGGCCGCTGCTCGCCTCCGCGACCCCCTATGGGGCGGACGGCGGCCGAGAAGGCTTCGCGATGGACCCTGGAAGGGATCGGCACGAGGTGCGTGCTCGGTGGGGGGTCGAAAAAACAGTATCAAGTTCCCAGGCGGAATATGCGATGAGGAATGGAGCGGCCAACAGCGGGTCGCTGGCCAGAGCGAGCGGTTTTCTCGTTCGAAAAAAAAGGGAAACAGTCGCACGGCAACCGGCGTGGCTATAGTAGGCTTAGCGGGGGGTCGGCGATTCCTCTCTTCATTCAGTCAATTGTGGGATGAAAGCGCGGTACGTAGGAAATGATCGCGGAGTATCTCCAAAACAGCCACATCACCTAGTTACTATTCTGACCAGCCCGTCCAAACGCAGGAAGGCGCAAGTCCTCTTTGCGAATAGTTATGAGAGAATTGAAGGAGGCACCTGTCATCGCGGTGGAGAATGGTAGGAAACTGTTTCAAATATCTGTTCAATGAATAATAAAAGAAATTTTGTACTGTTCACTTAGTTTTCTATTATTGGTACTACGCATTTCAACGATTACATCGTCATCATCAGGTACATCAGGTGTGTATCTGATGATGACGATGTAATCGTTGAAACGCGTAGTACCAAATAATAAAAAACTAAGGGGACAATACAAAATTTCTTTCATTATTCAGAAATTATGTTTCACAATATGAAAAAGAAATTTGGTTTATTTGTATCAAATGGCGAGAGCATGTCCCAAGGTTCATTTCAGGCCTCATGTTGTTTTGGTCCGTGAGATTGACCCGAGGGAGAACGAATCCTCCTTTCTCACGTAAATAGGAATAATCAAATGTAATTATGGAGTCAAATTACCTGGCGAAGGATCTCCCCGAAATTGGGTGCCAGGGAAGTGGACCCCAAATGATGAGTAGGCTGGAAGTTTGTTAAAATATTTAACGACAATTATGCATTTCCAAGCAATGAATGAAGAGTGCAACAAATATTTCTCCCGATTCGCTTAATATTGACAGAGTAAAATTCCCTACAATACAGGACATGAATATAGCAGGCAAACCTCTCTGTACAATATTGAATTAATTCAGAAATTTATATTGGATTAAATTGTATTGAATATTTGGAGAGGCGATCGACGGCTAAGGTCATTTGTGCCATAGGGGAAAGGTAAGGGAGGAGGGGTGGATAGAAACCCGGCGTCTGCATAAGCCTGCTCTAAACGAAAGGCAACAAAGGGGACCACGATTTAACGTCTCATCCGACAGACGGAGTACTGTACCTGAAGCGCCCTCCACACTTAAGTAGGGATCGGTTTCCCTCTGAAAAACATCCGCCTCCGTAGGGATATGAGCCCTGGCCGTCCGCGTGGTTAGTCAGTACTCTAGCCACCACACCAACCCGATCCCACAGAAATTTAGAGTGTCTGAATTTCTCCTCTGAGAACTCACAGTTTTTTCTATTCATGGAACACGAGGAAATAAATGTATTTCATAGTTTTCCATTATTCCCTTTAAGACAAAATCTTCGTAACATTATTAATTAGTAAAATACCATGGCGATTCAAATTTTATTTCACTCTGTATTTAGCAATCGTCACATAAATTGCCGATGAGCGGAAATAAATAGTCGGTGAGTCATTTACAGAGGGGCAACCCTCCCGCTCTCGGCTAGGCGTGCCGTGGCGTAAAAAAAACAGCTTAAAATTCAATTCTGGGCATCCTCTCTCTCTCCCTCTCTGAGCGAGTAATGAAAACAAATGGAGGAGTTGCCGCGACACGCTCCCGTGAGCAGACGTTATTCTTTCACCACTGCTCCACGGGGGCGACGGGGCAAGGCTCTGGGAAATTCGGTCATTATGGCTTCGAATCGCCCCGGCGGGAGGGCCGCCTTTAACGAGGAAACGTTGGAAGATACGCGTGTCCAGGAAGGGCGAGTCCAAGCCGTGTGTGAAGGAAGTGCGGCCGATTCTGATGCTGCGGGGAGGACGAAGGAGATGAAAAGGTGCGGAGGAGGAGAAGAGGATGGGACGAGAAGGAGGGACACCGCAAAGCCGGCCCTGGAAATGCCTGTGCCACCCGCCGCCTACGCCTAAAACACCCCTCTAGCTGACTACGCCCCTGTGGGCCACTCGAGCGCGTAAATTTGACGGGGGAGGATGCGTGATATAAAAAAAAATTCCACTCCCTTTTACTTGAGAGAGGAGTGGTGGATCCCCCAGGGGTATTATGCTGTTAAACTAATCGCCTTTCTGGCCGCGGCGTCTCGTCCCAAAGGGGGTGAAAGTTGGGTGCGAAGGGGATGGCTATGTGCGGAGCTTCCACCCCCTTCCGACACCCTCGTTCGATGGCCGACCCTGTCGTTATGGGGGCTTCGATTGGCACGCGTCGTATTCGACGGCACGCTCTCCCTGGCCATCCCCTCTCGCAAAGGGCCGAACTGAGCGTCGGTGGACCCTCGCAGTGTGCCTTCAACACGCGCGCACCACCCTTCTTCACTCCATTCCACCCCCTGCATTATGAAATCAATAGCACATCAAACTCGCCCCGCTCCGTGAATCACTCGACTCGACCACGTGTGTCGCGATCATGTATTCATCTGTATTTTAGTTACAAAATGACTAGATCAGTGCGCATAGGGGAAGGGGGATTTACCACCCTCTTATCCAAAAGGGGTTCGAACACCCTCCAAGTCGATCGTTCTTATCGAATTATGGGAGCCTGGGAGCGGTGTCACTCACAGTTTTATGGTCGTCGTGGAGATTCGCCTCATATCACACTCCGTGTTTCACTTGAGAAAATTCCTTGCAAAATGTCACCATTAATATGACATTAATTTGTATTACTCCACCTTTTAAATGCAAAAATCCGCCTACCATGGTTTTTCTATTTAGATAAACATGAAGTAAAATGCTTATTATTGGGTTGCGTCATCGTATTTTAGTTACACCCATCTAGTGCTAGACGTAAATACTGAATACGTTGGTTGTCTAATATCAATCCATTTGATTTGAGCATTTACGGATAGTAAGAGCATAAGCATCAATATCTAAGACTAAAAATTAATCATATTGTCACCATAGTAGGTTCTCGGGCATCACAAAAAACCTTCTGTTTTGAAGGAGTTTAACGCACCGCGCGAAAAATATGAGTCAAATTAAAAACTTATTTAGATATTTTCATTTCATTACTATCCATTTCTGTCATATAAAACTATATTATTGCACCATAAATAATGCAATATTTAAGTGATATGTCCTACAGCTGGAGAAATTAAAATATATAATTCAAATATGGTCTCTATTATGACTAGGGAACTATCTCACTCGGACTACCATGAATGGGATGAACGAGATCATCTTACGTACTGAATTCAATTCGCGTGTCTCTTTACCACTTGCCCTCGTCTTTCTCATAGGAATGCTCTCGTGGGTATCGCAATTGGCAATCGCGTGGGCGAGAGAGAGAGTTTCGATCGAGAAGACAGACGATGAGGGGACGTTCACTCCAAGTCGCCGGAATCCACGTCCCCCCTCTCCTCTCCCTCTTTCCTCACTTATTGGACAGCGGGGTGATTCCCCATTGCCCAATCCTCAACCCCGCCCCCCCTTCCCACGCCCTGCAAATATATGCGTATACATGCGCGGTCACGTTCTCTGACCCCTTTGGCATTCCTCCTCATCCTCCAAAGGCGATCCCCGAGCACCTGTCCTCCCTCCCCATCACCAGTCCTCCCATTAAGAAGCTCATTTTTACCATTACAGAATAAGACCATGCTCTTAGCTGTTACCAATCTCACGGCGATCCAATCTCACAGAATTCAACCTTCATCTACATCTACATAATACCCCGCGAGCCGCCGCATTGTCGTGTGGCAGGGGGTGGTAGGTCCCCAGCCGTGTGAAGATGTAAAATATTTGGAGGTGAAATGGTGACATGTCCTATGGGAGTGTATTTGGAGTAGCTCAGTTTTTATTTCGGTCGCTTATTGTGCGCGGAAAGAACGAGTTTTAGTATCTATCTATTTGGCAGAGTATCTCTCTTATTTTAACGCAACTGTCAGGCCTAGAGATGTAGTGAGGCGTCATGATAATATTCTCTGTGTCGCTCCGTAACACACCAGTTCTGAATTTATCAAGCAGTCTAAGCCTAGCGTGCAGCCTCCGAGTCTCTAGGGGCTCCGACCTTAATCCCTCTAACAGATGTGTAACACTATATGTTCGTTCGTAGCAGTTTTTAACGAAGCGTGCTGCTCTTCTTTGTATTTTGTTTATTTTTTGGGATAAATCTATTTGACCAGGGTCCCAAATGCTCGCGGCGTATACGAGGTATGGCCTAACCAGAGCGAAGTAGCATCTCTCTTTTACTCTATCATCCGAGGAACTTCCTATTATACGCTTCACAGAACCTAGTTTCTTTAATATTGTGCCACATATGTTTTTTATATGTCGATACGATATGTCTGAAGTTAAGATAATTCCAAGATATTTTACTATACATGAATATTTTATGTTTGCTCCACCCACAATATAGGTATGGCATTTTTGTGATGAATATCGCAGGTTGTGAACTGTGGTGCATTTACGAATATTTAGTTCTAAACCCCACTCCTTTGAGAGAGGTGAATAAAAAGTCTTGAAGAGGTACCGGCTTAGTTCCTTCCGAGTGTTGTCAGAGTGTCTGTTAACAAGAGTTGAGTGCATGCAATTCTCAAAACATGCTTCAATGGAGTGACCTTTTAGCTGGATTTTCTTTTTTAACGTCATCCGGTGATCTTTTGGCTGTTTATTATTTTATTTGTTGTGCATTTTGTGAACGCATTTCATTAAATTAAGTTTATTTCTTCAAGTAATTATCTTAAAACTTTCTAATGTTTACCTTCCGCTGATTAGTATTTGAGGTGGGCACCAAAATTCACCATCAGGGTGGACGAATGGCAAAATGGGCGCCAATGGATGGGGACGATTTGTTTTCACTCCTCTCTAGATTCCAAAAATCCTTCCGCCGAGGCATCCTTTAATTTATACATACATATATTCATTTCTTCAAGCTTATCATGTACGAGTACATTAATTAATTAATGTACGAGTATAAAACTGAAGAGTAATTACTTGATTGTCATGGAGTATGAATCATAATCGCAGGCTTTTTTTGCATTGTTAATGCAGTGCCTAAATTGTAGATATTACATTGATTCAAGTTATAACAATTGAATATAGATATGAAATAATCGGTGAAAAGAACTTCGGAAAGATCATGTCATTACTAATAGAGAGTGAATGATTACAGCAAAAGGCTCAATTTAACGGTGGTTTTATGAAGTGGACATGAGGTATATTCTACAGTTACAGACATGAGGTATAGTCTATATTCCTCTCGGACTTTTTGAAAAACATTAAGCTTAATTCTTGGGCATTCACTCACGTACGATTTCATGGAATGCTATTGATGTGGTGGAATACCCTTTTTGCGCCCTCATTTCCAGATATGCTCTCATCCCGGAGTGTATCTCAACGACCTGAACGCCGTATCCTCGTGTTTCGAACGCGTGCATTGACTATTGCAAACAAAAGTTTCGCCTGCGTTTCTCCTGACATCTTCAGGTTCTACGCTTCGGTTACTGCATCATATTTGATAATGAATCATCGGTTGATTAGACCTTCTTCCATGGAAATCATATCTCCTCCTTCGTTTGCTTTGCAGGTCTGGTTCCAGAACAGACGGGCCAAGTGGCGGAAGACGGAGAAGTGCTGGGGTCGGAGCACCATCATGGCCGAGTACGGACTATATGGCGCCATGGTGCGCCACTCCCTGCCGCTGCCCGAGACCATCTTGAAGAGCGCCAAGGACAACGAGTGTGTCGCCCCCTGGCTGCTAGGTAGGAAAACACTCTGAGAAAACAACAAGAACATCCGACGCAGGTTGGCGCGCTATACGTGAGTATAGCCACGGGCGCTCTCGGTTCAGGAAAAACACGTTCTGGGGGTTTGTGTCGAGGAGGCGAGATACAGAGGGAGGGAAAGGAGGGGTCGGTCACGTGCGCGAGGGAGAGATAGAGGCGGCGTGGAAAGTGAGACGGCGGAAATTAAGAATGAAGAGAGGGTTCTTTGAGGAGTGTGTGGGCGGGGTGGTGGGGGCTGGGGGGGGGGGTCGTTCCAAGACAAGACAAGAGAGGAGGTGTGTGCACAGTGTCGGGGGGTGTAGCCGGAGCGAGGGAGACGACGAGGATGAGTTGGCAGGACTGAATTTAATCTGGGGGGGTGGGGAGGGCGGAGTGATGGGGGGATGGAGAGAGGGAGAGGGGGGAAAGGAGGGAGGGATACAGACGAGCGACATGCGAATGGAAACGTGTGGGTCGTAGTGGGGCTTTTTGGGGGTGGGGGAGGAGGTAGGACTTTGCCGCAGAGAGAGAGAGGGGAGGGGAATGATGTAAAGGGAGAGAGAAGGAGGTGTATCACGGTTTGGCTTCTGGGAATGCGGAGCTATGAGACTGGGTATCCGAAATGTGTTCGAGGTGAGAAATGGAACAGTAGTAAGCGTGCGACTGATATCAAACGTTTGAGCGAGACACTCATTGCGGTTCATGTGTGGTGCTCGAGAGAGAGAGAGAGAGGTTCGAAGGGATTTTTGGCAATCGAATGTTGAAGGTATTTCTAAGCGTCACATTCACCCTACCAACTTTTGGCAACGAAACACATCTCGTTTATTTTACAATGACAATTGTGCTGCAGCAAATGTAAAGGAAAATGTACAGAGTACACCGAATTAGGACGTTGTCAACTAATCCATATCCCGGCGAGCCGTGCTTCATTCACCACGCACACCGAAGGGATGTAAATGAAAACAGTTTAGGGCGAAGGACATTTAGAATAATTCGATAAATTCGCATCTGATTGAGGCTATCCGAAAAATTTTCGATCGGATACTTTCCTATATATTAGAACAGGGCTAGAGTATACATATCACTACGCAAATTTCTTTCTGGTAAATATTTTTTAAAGACTTTTGCACACTTTTGATACATTTTTTCAACAAGACGCAGTGTAATGTAAATTATATGCAAGAGGTATGACTTGTAATAGATTTATTTTGTTGAGACTATAATTAAACTTGGCGTCAGCTTTATGTCCCTATTAAATTTATTTTAAATTCAAATAATGAATTACATCACATGCCAGTGAAATACTCAGCATAATGCATTGCTAAGTGAATCCTTTGTTCACACCTTGCTGCATGATAGATAACCTATAACTTTTCTATAGCGTTATAAGGAAATGTGTTGCAAATTTCAAGCGAGGGTAATTCAAAACCGGGCTCGGGAAGAATGTTTCTACCTTGATTTCACTGGTTTCATGTGATGGCGCGAATATTTATAGGCAGCTGACAGGTAACTGATGGCGACTTGTCACTGACCTTTCTTTATTCTTGGAACGCCAATGCTTTGCCAATGCCAATCCAGCCTAAAGTCCGCGGGTTGGATTAACTAGGGTTAGTTAACTGAAAAAAAATTCGCAAGGAATTTAATTTCAGCTCGACCTTTTCAATTGTATATCCCTTAGGCATGCACCGGAAGTCCTTGGAGGCGGCGCAACAGCTGAAGGAGACGGAAGAGAGCGACAAGGAGTCTACCTGTTCGCCCGAGAGCCACTGCAGCAACGGCGGGGAGTGCGGTAGTGGAGGAGGGGGCGGAGGAGGCGGCGAGGGCGGTGGAGGCAGCGGTGGGGGCGGTGGGGGCGGCGTAGGGACGGATTCGAGGCAGGGAGGCGGAGGCAGGAGCGGAGGAGGGCCGGAGCCCGGCGAGAGGACCTCGCGGCCCGAGAAGGGCCCCTCGCCCGGCGCCTCCGATGGCGTGCACTCGTCGCCGCCGCCTCCTAGGCCCCCGCTCTCCCACCCACACATGGCACACCTGCAGCCGCACCTCGTGGGGCACCGCCCGCAGCACCACCACAGCCCTCACCCGCACCCCAGCCATTCGCCCGCCTCCCTCTCCGCCGCCTCCGCCGCTCTCAAGCAGCACCAAGACCTCCTGCTGCACCAGCACCACCACAACCCCTTCCAGCAGGCGCACCACCACCACCACCACCCGCAGTTCCCCGGCATGGCGTACCACCCGGCGGGTGCGGGTGGTCCCGCCATGCGGACGACGCCGGCCGCTTCTTCCCCGTCCCCCTCGCCTTCCTCCTCCTCCTCCTCCTCGTCGTCCTCCTCGCTCAAGGACCTCGGGGCCCTCTCCGCCCCCTCGTCCGCCATCCCACCCCCGCTCTCCCTCGTCCCGCCCCCCAGGCAACAGCAGCAGCCCCAACCCCCGAGCCCCACCGCCGACCCCGAGGAGTTCCGGAACAACAGCATCGCGTGCCTCCGGGCGAAGGCGCAGGAGCACCAGGCCAAGCTGTTGAGCGACGCGGTCCGTCGAGGTGCGGTGGCCGCCGCGGCCGCTGCCGCGCTCCTCAACGGGGGCGGGGGAGGCCTGGCCCCTCCCGCTCCCACGTCCGCCTCGCCCCCGCCGCCCCACGACGCGGCGGGGCCCGGGGGCGAGGGCGGCGGACGGGAGACACTGCCCTCCGGGGGCAATTCGCCCCCCGTCATGTTCTGACGCCGAAGCGGCGGCGGCGAAGGAGCGGACGGAATCGGTCAGCCCGTCGATGGACACTAAGACGACGGAGATTGTGCGCCGATGGAGAGAGCTTTTGGTTCGCGCGGGGGACAGATCACGCGATGTCGGTGTCCGATCCCATGGAATCGGAAGCGGAAAGCGTGTTCACCGATCTCACAAGCCTTTTGGAATCGTTTGCATCATCGCAAGACTTCCCAACAATCTTCCCCATGGGACGCATAAGATGAATTCATTGTTTTGCTCAGGAGAAACGGGGTGGGTGGTTGGCGAGTCCCTATAAACTGAGTCAATCCCCCTGTTTCGCAATTTGTTTCCCACCTGATTCACTCGTTCCTTGATGCGCTGGCGTGTGACGTATCTTTCACCCGTTGGAATGACGAGGACTGTTTATAGTATTCATCGCCTCTGCGGGTTGACGTTTGAGTGTGCATACTTGTGTGTGTGTGAGTGTGAGTGAGTGTGCTTAAGTGTGGTTTTAAGCGGTCTCTTCGTCGTGAGCTCGCGGACAAAGACGCGACGCCGACGAGAGGCGGGCTAGACTGGAGCTTTCATTTCGCTCCCGCGCCAAAGATGAGAAGATCGGTGATCCTGTGGCCGCTCTTTGAGAAATCGACTAGGCGCCTAACTGAATTGAGACCGATTGTTCTCGGGTGGTGCAATGCCTTTGGCTGCTTCTTGTCTCCCCCCCACCCCTCTTCCCCCCCACATCGAAAAATATATGGGTTTCGTTCGGACATTCTGGATGGTGAACGAAAAATAGATGCTTATAAATAAATATATATATATATATGAAATATATATAAAATTTAAAATTATATCGTATTGCTTATTACGTTTTCTTAAAAAAATTAAATTGAAATGACGATAAGACATGGTTAAATCGTTCCACGTTGCTTCTAGTTTTTTGAAGTGCCGGCAAAGCCAATATACTTGTGAAATATGCGAATTATTGTGTACATGTAAATTATGATTGGAAAATAGGAATAGTCTTAATTTAAGTGCAATAGTTTCCAGCAGATATGAAAGTGAACATAAGTGAAAGAGTACCGCGATATGTTTTTTTGAAAGCTTTCTGATTTTGGTCTCATGACTAGTTGGTTGATGGCAAAGGGCAAAGGAAACAGAGACCTCTTCTATTTTTCACCCTCCAATTGTTGATATACAGGACTGATACGAAGAGCTCAAGTGCTAAACTCGACACGGGACTACATCTGATGTCATAAACTTTCTTGTATCGATTTCCTGCGGAATTATTTTCTTCGCGGGTAGGAAGTTAAATTACTGCGCAGAAATCACACTTCAGCAGTAGTTTAAACCTAAGAAATATTATCATGATTTATAAGGGGTCCCGAAAGGGTTTGCAATGGGGCTAAAGTTCATTCTGATAAAGATGCCCCTCCAAGAGCGTAAAATTGTATATAAATCAAATGGGAATGTCGCTCTTTGACATCGTTTTCCTAAAGCAACATCTATTTCTACAATTGAGCGTTATACCAGTGCATCACATCTGCTGAAAAACTCCCATTTCAATGAGTTTTTGTCGGTCTTTCCAGCTTCAGCATTCTTTTTTTTTAGATTAGGTCGCCGACCTTGCGGCGCGCTATCAAGACCTCTGAATGAAAATTAATAAACTGCCTCGAGGGCGTATTCTGGGCGCTTCTGGGATGAAGATACACGTCCACGTTTGGTTACAAAAATCTTTGCAGTCTCACCCTACTCAGAAATAATTCAGAAAGTGAAATAGTTTGGATGGTAGTATATAAACTACGATGTATATATAAATAAGACTTTAAACAGGAAATTTTAACGGAGTAACTCTTTTAAGTGGACAAATAATAATACGAGTGAGAGATTTATAAATAATATATTTGATGAATCCTTCATACTTAAAGAGTGTTGTGAATCAATGGACTGCTATTCGTTTCGAAACCCTGATTTTCAAATCCTCGAGAATCCTTTTTCTCTCTAGTTATGATTTTCATTGCTGTCGCGCGCAGTGCCAATTTTCGCCCTTTTCGCCTTTTCAATTGTCAACTCTGCCCATCGCATTCCCTGCCCATCAACTCTTCTGCTCTCCGTTGAAATCCTTTACAAGTGCTCCATTAACGTAATTCTTTCATCTTATCTCAGGAGGAAAGATGCTGTATTACAAAATGCCATAATTTATCTGTGCAACATGAATAATAACAATAATAACTATGTATTCATACACATAAATGTACTTCTTGTGAAGTTTTAATAAATAGATTTGTGGCTGGGAAAACTATTTTCGCTTTTCATGGTTTTATTTATAATTCACAATATGTTCCCTAAACTAGAGAACTTTCTAAGTACCACCTGTACATTTAGTCATTAGTTTAAGTAGCTGGAAATAACTTCTAAATCATCCACTTTTACTTAAAAATTTTCTCTCTTGAAATTATCTCGGCAAGTCATCATTATTTTTAATCCTCAGTCAACAGATTGACTTGTGTTCCATCTAGCCGGGAATATGCCATAATCAGATTTAGACACCATGCTGGTACTGGCCCGTGGATTCCTCAAGAATCTATTAAGTGCCTTTAAAGGTGCTAACGCTAAAACATTGATCTTGATAAGTGCATTAAAATAGGTTGATCAATTAAAAATCAAAATACAGATCATAGGTTGACAATAATTTACTTCAAGATCTTAGTGTAATTTCCCGTATTCAAGCAAGCTCATCATTGGCCATTGGTCTTTTATTTTCATTTTTCATTTTTATACATTCAAATCAGCACTAAAGCTAAACTTTTTCAAAGTTGGCAACACATATATTTCTGTAACCCTTATGCGATCAATGCTAATTCTTCAGCAAACGGAATAAATTAAGGATATACGTGTTATAAATGTGCGTCTGATGAGAGCTGATTTTACTTTAAACTCAGAATACTTTGCCTAAGTTGATGCGATTATTATTTGAGTCGCCATCATCAAATTCTTGTGAATAAGTTTCGAGGTGCACTGAGTGTAAAGAGAACCACAATCAATGGGCCAGCACTCAAGCGGTGGCATTCGTCGTGACGCGTTGGTATCTAATTCCACGTACCGTAAGAAACTGCAGTACTGATGAAGTCTTCTCGGGTTTTCCACCGGGTCAGGTCGTTATGGGTCGACGTTTCGATGGCTACCACCGCCATCGTCCTCAGGGCGTGTCAGTGTCGAAAATGGAGCCTCCTTATATTCCTGGCGGTTTTCGCGCCAAAATGGTCAGGTTGGCTCTCATTTTGCCGTGAAAACCGTCAGGCATATAAGGAGGCTCCATTTTCGACACTGACACGCCCTGAGGACGATGGCGGTGGTAGCCATCGAAACGTCGACCCATAACGACCTGACCCGGTGAAAAACCCGAGAAGACACATCAGCATGATACGCCGAGAAAGAACTAAATCAACAAAAGTACTAATATTGAATGACAATCACCAAACAAAACTAGTCTTGCTCGCAAATAAGCAGTATTCTCTTCCATTTTTTTTTTGTTTTAACAACTTGACGGTTTTTTGAATAAATTGCCATGAGAAAATTTCGGCCTGGGAATCGAACCACGGACCTTTGGTTTGCCGGACCAATGCGCAGACCACTACGCTATCCAGACTTCCTAATTCCCATGGCAATTTTGGTGGAGACAAGGCAACTAGATCTTAGGCCTAGTTAGATCTAGTTGCCTTATATCCACCAAAACTGCCATGGGAATTAGGAAGCCTGAATAGCGTAGTGTTCTGCGCATTGGTCCGGCAAACCAAAGGTCCGTGGTTCGATTCCCAGGCCGAATTTTTCTCATGGCAATTTCTTCAAAAAATTCACCCGCTATGTTTGAATTTCAACTTGCCGGTGTTTGCGAAGTCATTCATCGTCAGAGGCATAAATCTACAACTGCATACAGGTGCCCTACGTGCCACCGCATTGGTGTGTGACAACGGGTGTCTGGACACCAGTCGTGGAAAGGAGAAGGTTGTAGAGAGGTGAAAAGGTAAAGTGTACAATGGATGTGTTTTGATTGAAGCTCCGTTTTAATTTAGGTCACCTTTTACAAATATTGACCTGACTGTGCGTGGAAAGAACGAATTTTTTCACCTATCTGTTCGGAAATGTAACTCTTTCATTTTATTGCTTCTGTCAGACCTAGATATGTAGTGAGACGTCAAAATAATATTCTTTGTGTCTCTCTAAAACACGCCTGTTCTAAATTTCTCAAGCAAACTAAGCCTGGCCTGTTGCCTCTGAGTCTCAAGCGGCTCCCAACCTAAATCCTCTTAAGGTAGTCCGAGCGAAATATCATTTTACCTAGATATCAATGAATTTGGTCTCATTTCAAAGAAAGATTTCTCACTTATCCAATGACATCAAAAACTTAACCCCTTACCATATTACTTTCGGAGATATTTGCCAAAAAATACCATCCCCTTTACATGGGAAATGGTACGTGTATGCTCTCCAGAGAGACATTATTTACAAAATGAGGCATTTCCTCCACTTAGATGTCGTAAAGATACTAACAGAGTGTATGTGTATGCTTTTTTAACTATTGTTGAAAATTAATCATATTGCCACCGCAATAAGTTCTTGGGTATTACAAAAAACCTTCCGTCTGGAAGGAGTTTCAAACGCAACGCGCGAAAAACATGAATCAAGTTAAAGACTTATGCTGATATTTTTGTTTAATTACGTAGAATTTCATTAATAAAAAAGTATTTAATTGTGCCATTAGTAATGCAATATTTGATTCATGTATTCTACAGCTGGTGAAATTAAAACGAATAATTCGAATATGGACTCTATTATGACTAGGGAACTATCTCGCTCGGACTACCTTAAATCTGTGAGACGCACTTTTTTCACTCGAAGTAGATTTCAACGAAGCGCTCAGCTTTATCGTGTATTTGATTTATTTTCCGGATAACAGCTACCTTACCTAAGACTCAGCACGGCCTTATGCGTGTTGCTCAGAACCAAAGGTTCTTTGCGGACTCAAAACTTCCATAGAAGCCATTTAGTAAATTTTTGGGTTCACTTTACCTTTGGCGACATTGAAACTCAAGGAATTCCTGTTCTGTTTTCCCTATTGGATTATTAACAGTAGCCATAAAACCCCAAAGCAACCTCTGCATTTCAGTCCCTTTAGGCAATCGCTACTAAGCTTTGAAAGAGCCAATGCAATTCCGTATGATGAACTTCAAAACTAGTGAATATTTTCGTGATTATTAGCGGTTTATTAAATCCTCCGTCATCAGTCAGTAAAATTCAAGGATTGTATATTTCACTGCAGACTGGAGGACCCTTGGATCAATTCCAAGTTTTTGTACACACACCTCAAGGAAAACCTTTTATTTACTGGATAACATACATCAACCAATGAAAGCCCAACTTCGCACAAAAGTGTAAATTGCTTAAACACATACGGCCGTATTCATAGATTTCCGCTAAAAGGCGCTAGTAGGCGACTAACATAGCCAGCTAATAAGATCACTTTGTCGCATACTAAAAAATGGTATTCTTAGACCCTTTCCAGTGGGCTACTAGGAGCTACTAACCTAGTATGCTACTATCGCCACTATCGTAGCGGAGTACATAATTGTAGGTAGCGACTGCCCTAGAAACAATGAAGCAACGTTTGGCAACACTGCCACTGGCTTCATTGTACGAGAATTTGTATGTCATGCATCAATATTGCTACGATGTCGCTATCGTTAAATACTCTAATTCCCCATATTATAGAATTACCATCATAATTCCGACAAATCTTATACAAACATTGATTGCTATTGTACAGATAAATCGGGAATACATGCTTGTCATTAACTTTATTTTTTTCCACACGAAGTAATACACCGCAAACTTGCAGAGATCCCTCATAAAATCATTTTGACACACTAAAGCTTCACCACATCAAAGTTGAACTTACTCCATCCAATCGTACCAAATTAGGGCATCAGTTATATTCAAACAAACACAGGGCTTTCTTGAGGTATCCACCGTTTGGTCAACATAAAAACACTCAAAATGGGAAATGTTTGCCTTTCGTTAATGAATAATAACTGGTATTTACATATAAAATTAATCAGTACTTACATTCACACACTAACATCATTTTGTGAATAAAAACGAACATACACACGGTACAGCGGACGTTGTCACTATTTATTCTGAATACCTATTTGTCCCTTCACGAATCCTTTCTGAGAATTAAATAAAACGAAACTGATTTCACTTATCCACTTAGAAGATAAAACATAAAATATGATGCGATAAACTGCTGAAGCACTGGAAGTTTCTTTCACTGCGTGAACCATAAAAACGAAACGAAATAGAAATATACAGCAGAGTGTAAACAGACCAGCGCCATGATATAAACCGGATCACAATTACTATCATTACTTGTGCGAAATCATTACGATTCATTAAGATAACAATTGCACGTCTTTATATCAATGTAAGACATATTTCTACGACAACACAACCGTAACATACTCGAGTTAATTACTCTGAAGCACCTCACTTGATGAATTTGTCACGAAAATTAATATGCACTTGTAAATTGTTGACGAGGCTTCCTCCTGGACACATTCTTTAAAATGGGCTGTATTCTCGTAGAGTAGTCATCTAAAACGACAAATGAACGGTACTGAGGCCCGAAGAATTTAAAAATTCAATTGTTACCCTAAAAAACAATCAATACACTCATAATGATTTATGCTATTTATAAAGCCGTGAGGCGTAGCACTGATGAAATGAGATGAAGAAGAGATGACAACCACCTTACGACGCTAGAAACCACAGTAATCATCTCCCCAACTCTTCCTTTCTCGCTGAGTAAAACACTCACGAAGCACTACGGAGTACCACTACACGGTGTCGTAGACTGAGAGCAAATAATAAAAATGCTCCGTTTGATCCAGGAACAGTACTACACGTCGCACCCGCCAGATTTGAGAAAAGCAATTCCACCAGTATCTTTGGTATTTTTGCCTCAAATCTCCGTTATTGCTTCAGGTTATCACCCGAGGTGAACCACTTGTGACAGACCGCCATATTTAGTAGCGCCTCTAAACAAGGCGAGAGAGTGTTTACGAATCAGCTACTAAAGTAGTGGCTCACTTGGCGCTGTAAAGCTCAGTAGCTGTCTATGAATAAGATTTTGTTAGTTGGCGACTAGTTAGTGCGCTACTAAGCCGATAGAAGCTCACTAAGGAATCTATGAATACGGCCGATATTACCTTGAGTTTTTGTGAATTGCTTCCTCCGTGAAGTTTCGTGAAAAAGTGATTTCTGATTCTCTTCGCAGTATTTATCATCAAGTCTGACTTAGGAGACAACAAATCGAAAAATTGCGTTCATCAATGATATTTAAAACAGATTTTTTTTCTTTTAAATAAAGTGAAACTTGGCTCTCTAAGTATTAAATTCTGTAATTTCTAATGGAACTTGTATTATAAAATATTTTGGTGACTACCAAGACATGAATTAGATAGAGTGGGAAGTACTCTAGGCTTACTTAGTAATACCTCTCTTAACTTTACTCACTGCTTTTGAATTAATTGATATTTTGATTAAATTAAGCTCGTTTATCCTGGATATTGACTCTTTTAATTTTGCTACAAATATCTATCAGTCAATTTCAAGTGGCATTAATATTTGAGGTAAAATCATACATACAAACATGCACACCAATCACGCCGTTCCCTTCCGGGGTAGGCTGAGTCATCAAGTTTCACTATTAAATATATATTTGTACACCTAACTCTGCTTCAATAATTTCCTCCATACTGACCTATCCTTGCAAACCTCTTTTGCTTCATCTACCCCCATACACGCCCTCTATGATGGCGATGAATGATAATAGTAAGGCAAGCGTGACAGTTCACGGGGTTCTGAGTGAATGGTTCGCAATAAAATGGCGTAAATCAAAGATGCGTAATGTCACCATGGCTGTTTAATGTACTTATTGATAAACGTGTTAGAGATGCATGAAGTGAAAACGACGGTGTTTTGATTGGAAATGTAAACGTGCGCGTTCTACTATATGCCGATGATGCCGTTTTGATCTCAAAGAGCCAACAAGGGTTGCAGAAGCTCCTAGATAGTTTTGTTGAGAGAATGAGATAGAAAGAGAGAATGAAATTGAGGGTAAAAGCGTGTAAGACTAAAGTAAGTAGTAGTTTTTGATGAGGAGAATGGGGAGAATAACTGTGTGCTGAGGTGAAATCATGCGGTAAAATATGATTAATATAAAATCAGGACAGGCTCACCACATTTGTTCATAATTCTAGTTTCTTAAAGCCGGTAAAATTAATTTTACGCAACTTTAATGACCTTCTTTATAATGAATTCCATCCGATATATCCAAAATTGCATTTGATAGCTAATACCGTAATTTAATTTCATTCATTTTTTTCCACGAAGTAATTAACTCTTGGAAATAATATATATTACTTGTGAGTTTTGGTGACTCTTGCTACCAGATATTAAAAACCACCGATTTGTCATCGAAGCAAAAATGCCTCTTTCGCTGAGCATAATACCCATGGGCGTGAGTAATTAGTCATAATTAGCGTTTTAAAATGTGTTATTTCCTAATCTTCGCTCTTAAGGTAGTCCGAGCGAGATAGTTCCCTAGTCATAATAGAGACCATATTCGAATTATACGTTTTAATTACACCATCACATCAATTAAATATTGCACTGTTGATGGTGCAATAATATAGTTTTATATGACAGATATTGTTAATAATTAAATGAAAATATCCGAATAAGTCTTTAACTTGACTCATTATTTTCGCGCGGTGTGTTTGAAACTCCATCAAAGCGGAAGGTTTTTTTGTGATGCCCAAGAACCTACTGCGGTGACAATATGATTAAATTGCAAATATAATTGAGAAAGCATACAAACTACACACAGTAAGTTTTTTACGGCATCTAAGTGTTATAAATACGTAATTTTGTAAATAATGTCTCTCTGGAGTGCATACACGTACCATTTTCCATGTAAAAGGGCTGGTATTTTTTTGTCAAATATCTCGGAAAGTAATGCGGTAAGGGGTAGAATTTTGGGAGTCGTGGGATAGGTGAGATGTTTTTCTTTAAAACGAGATCAAATTCATTGATTTCTAAGTAAAATGATATTTCGCTCGGACTACCTTAAATCTACCTCAAAGATTTCTATTGAAAGTGACTTCTTCAGATTAGCTCGTGTCTCATTATAAAAGATGGTCGTGCAGTAAAAAATATTTTTTGTTGGCTTTCATCTTTAGTCAGCATCCTAGTTTGCACGTTTGCTATACTTGATGGGATAATTCTACCATGACCGGAGTGTATTGTAAAATCAAGCGCGTAAGTTGAATTAACGGGTTATACAGAGCTCAGCGAATTCTATCGAAGGGCAGCTCCGGATACATATTCGACGGGCGGCTGGCTCATCACACGCCTGCATGCGAATGTGAGCGGAGGGAGCAGAACCGATGATACAGGCAGTCCACTTGCAGCACCACGAGAAGGAAAACGCGAGCTCTGATTAGAAAAGTAAGTCTCATTTGCTTCAACTGGTAGCTGAGAGTTGTTCCGTGCTTTAAATGGCCGTGGCTCTCCCCCAAGAGGCATTGTGGCGTATCTACGATTTCAAGAAAGAAGATCTGGTGGCTGCGTTGAAAAAAGACACGATGAATGAGGAGGAGGGACAGAGGGCTCTTCGGATTAGATGAGAGCAGAATTCAGGGTGTTCCTGAAGGCGACGTCGGCAGAGCCACAGGCCGGGGAATCCATTCCGAGAAGCGGGCACAGGGGCGAGAGGCATTTAAAGCGAGTTCTCCCATCGAGCATGATACTCTATGGTGAATCGTATACGCGCTTGTGGTGATACTGACCCCAAATCAATCCTCGACTTCTATAGAGCAGTACTCAGTCTGGTAGATGTAAATATGCTTTCCTTAGGACGTAATCAATAAAACATTGCAACATTTATATAATCTGTATCCCGAGATAAGTAATGCTATTGTTTTCCAAAGCTAATGAAATTCTTCCGCAGAATTTTACTAATCTAACTGCTGATATGGCTGATTCTCCGGTCGCGTTTCGTCAAAGAGAAGTAATACCTACTCCATCGGGGCAAACTCGGGTGTAAAATTATTCGGGAATACGAGAAACCCGAACAACCGACCTTTTGAACCCAGAGTTGTTGACCGAAAGCAGGGACAGGATATTAGAAAGTGATGGAAATGTCTAGATGATCGTCACTTCGCCACGGGGAAGGTCGAGCGAGCACTCAGGAAATGAGCCCGTGCATGGGATAGCAGCAGGCACTTTTCGACGGAAATAAAAGAGGATCGAGAGCTTTCCAACTAAGGAAAACGGTTAAAACCAATAAGGCAGTTAAACCTGGAGTAATCCGTGCGTGGGAAAAAATACAAGGCGAAAGCTTCGGGGCGTTATTTGGTCGCGCGATCATTTATAAGATTGTCCGTGATCGAGAAAATGAGAAGTCGGGAGTTGGACGAATACGCTGCAAACGAGACATCTGGTGTGCCACGGTGGTAGGTGAGTTATGTTAGCCACCTTTATGCGTGGTATGCCAAGTTAAATTAAAATAAAAAATTAATAGCTTTTTGATTATGTATAGTTTTTTTAGCAACACCAATTATTTCCTTTCCCTTAATACTAGGAACCGATTTAATTGAATGTACTGGAGTGGTGTTGATGTTAATGAATAATGAGTACACCTTTAAAGTCACCTCTTAGAGTTTCTGTCTTCGCAAAGGTGTTAAAGTGAGTGATGTACAAAAGAAGAGTTTTCAAGGTCTAAAGGATGCATTGGTTCATCATAATTGGTCCTTCAAACCAGGGATGTTAAACAAAACTAAAGTCATGGTTCCGGAACGGTTCAGAATGGGTTCAGATAAAGTTTTGGTTCACGGAACCGAGCCGAAAGTAGGAACGAAAATCTCGGAACGAAAGTGGTTCCATCACGAAAGTGGAACGAAAATGTATTGAACGAAAACCCATCGGAACGAAAGAGGAGCCGTTCCGATTTCGGTTCGGACTAGGAAAAGTTTCGTTCCCACCTTCCCTCCTATGCTTCCGACTTTCATTCCGAGGAATTTTAAAAGCGTGCCTTGATTTTTCAAAATGACCCGCCGTCACGTATACCACTTTGGGAATAGTTTGGGATGCTAGTCAAGGCATGTAATCATGTTTGGTAAAAATGGAATACAACGGAAAGAAACCAGTATTTTTAATGAACTTTATGACGAAAATGTTTAGCCTATGGAGAAATTGAAGGTTATATTGCTTTCTGTTCAGGACAATTCAATCTCTCAACCGGTATGAAGGGGATGTGCAACTATGGGGGGGGGGGTTCGGGAATGATCTCAAGGTACCGTTGATGAATATCCCTTCACGTACTCGCACAGCAACAGCGTAAACAATGGGAATCCTTACGGTATGCCAGCAGAAAAAATGAAACTCTCGGATATCTGAACAGCTAACATGCTATGAGTCTCAGCATGTGTCCGGTGGGAATGCGGCGCCTACCATAAGCCAATGCTTCTTCTTCCCCCTCACCTCCCAGTCCCCCACTATTAAGATCGCATCCAAAGAATCAGGAGGGGAATTACAGAGGTTATCGTCCTCAAGTACATCCATACGGAATAATTGTACAAGATTTCGAGCAAAGCAAAAGACAAAGAGAGAACTAGAGTGGATAGGAATCCTAGTTTTCCCATTACTGTTTAAGAGCCCGGTCTGGAATGTATTGGGCACCCTTGTCCTCCTCCTTGGCTGTTGCCCTTCTTTGGAAAAGACCTCCATCCCTCTACACCAGGGGGCACCATTGTGTCCTCAAACCCTTTGTATCCGCGCCGTGACCACTTTTCTCCCGTTTTATAACCCTTCCGCTATACACCCTTCTTACCCTTTTCGATAAGGTCTGTGACCTGTACCTTAGCACTCGGCTCATCCGCCCGGGAAAATCCCTCGCTCTGTCGGTTTGCAACCGATCAAGACTGACCGCCATACCCCTGACACGGAATCCCAGCCGGTGGGGGCGGGGGTGAGAAGGGAATCCCTCTTTTCCTCCCCCCACTTACCGGGAGTAGGAGAGAAGGTGGAGAGGGTTAGGGGATGGGAAGAGTTGACACTCCTAAGTCAACAAACTTGAGACGATACGTTAAAACACTATCGGGGTTTAATCTCTTTTCACACATGATAAGTAGGAGTTTCTTAGCAAAGTAATTTTCAAACTATTCATATGCATAAGGGAGACTAATCCTAAAATTTTCCAAGTCTGCCTTACACAAGTAGGCGAAGAGCGCACGTTTACACATTTGAATTAGGTGATAAACAAATTACGAACCATGCTAGATATGTGATTGATGGATATCATGAAATCGTGATATTATTAAAGGAATTAATAATTTTCAGTTAAAAGAAATTATTTTCAAATATTCCATATTTCTCCGGTTACGGAGATTCCAAAAAGTTTCCATTTCAAATATTACACTAGTTACCATCTCTAAAATTATTATATTTTACATTGCTACTAGTTGTTACATGTTTCTGATGCTGAGGTTAGTAAGTAATCTGTTGCTGAGACGCGTAAGATGTTCGCTGTTATGACACTCCGATAGTGCTATTGTTGCGCTGTTTCCAAGCCTACTTTGTAGGTATACCATAAGGATTTCCATTGTTTACGCTGTTACTGTGCGAGTAATGACGATTCCCTGAGGTAAGTCCCGATTGGACCAGGAACCATGTATGCGAACCTAAAGTCAATCCACCACTTCACTTGAACTGAAACTATTAAAAAAAAGGAACGGTTCCGGAACGTTATATTTCGTTCAAAATTCTACTTTCGTTTCGTTAACGAAACTTAAGTCAAGCCATACATAAATTTTCATTCCGAACCGAAACTATAGCCAAAAAGAGAGCCTATAGTTTCGTTCCGGAACGATACTATAAGCTTGGCTCCGGTTTCGTTTAACATCCCTGGTTCAAACTTAAGACTGGTTGACTACGGCCCTCCACCCTCCCCTATCTAATGGTAGTTCCCTTATCTCCTGGTAGCTCTTCCCATGCATAATGTCCTCTTTATTTGGTCCATGAACTTATTTCTGGGTCTTCCTCTGGTGACTTTTCCCTCTATTTTTCCTTCAATTATGTTCCTCACAA
Source organism: Ceriagrion tenellum (assembly GCA_963169105.1). Taxonomy (NCBI): domain Eukaryota; kingdom Metazoa; phylum Arthropoda; class Insecta; order Odonata; family Coenagrionidae; genus Ceriagrion; species Ceriagrion tenellum. The sequence continues at coordinate 12,625,433 of OY720633.1, forward strand.
ATCCAATGTGCCTCAGAGTGTGTCCAATCCATCTGGATCTTCTTTTCTGTATATTTTTCCATATGGTCCTTTCCTCTTCCACTTTATACACTTCATTATTTCATATTTTTCCCGTCCATTTTATCTCCAGCGTCCTACTCCAGCACCAGGTTTCGAAAGCTTCTAGTCTTTTCTGGTCAGCTTTTCCAGTGGTCCTTGCTTCCGATCTAGTGATCGAGTGCCTCGCTCCACACGAATGTTATTCAGGAAACAATATTCATATACATATATGAATATTGTTTCCTGGTTTGCAGTCCGATCTCCTTTGAGCTCAGAAGTTGTCTTTTTCCCATGGATGCCTTCTTAGCTTGGACTATTCTCCGCTTACTGTCCGTTGTATGTACATACTTCTCCCGTCTCACGTGATGGTACTTCTGGGATAGGTGAAGGTATCCACTTGCTCTAATTCCTCTCCTCTCAGGGGGACTTCTACATTCAGCTTCTCTCTTCTGCATACTAGGATTTTGGTCTTCATCTTACTTATTGTTATGCTGTATTCTTGGAAAACTTTGTTCATTTTAGTGACCCTTAAAGATCATTGCGATTCCCAGCTATGACTGCGATATCATCTGCGAAGCGGAGCATGTTTATTTCTTCTCCGTTTATCTTTATTCCGCTCAGTCTTATTTTTCTCATGGTCTCCTCCAAGTACATGTTGAACTGTGCTAGTAAGGGGTTAAATCCTTTTCTTACTCCTTCGTCAATTTTTGCTTCTATTTGTCTTCCGCCTCTCATTTTCAATGTGACAACTTGCTTACTATTGTATCCTTGGCAGATAATTCTTCTGCTATTGTAATCCATTCCAAGTTTTGCCAGCAGCCCGAACATCTTGTTCAATGTAACATTGTCGAAGGGTTTCTCCAGGTCTGCAAATGGGACATAAAATGGTATGTTCAAACGTATTGTATTCTCTATCACTACTCTCAGGCAGTGTGACTTCCCTGGTTCCTTTGTTCTTCCTAAGTCCAAATTGGTTTTCCGAGAGATTATCTTCAATTTCCCTCTCCATCCTTCGGCTTATCATTCGTGTAATTTTTATGCATGTGACTATACTCAAGGTCAGGAGCTCCTCACATCTCTCAGTCCTTGTCTTCTTTGGTATCGCAATCATCACACTCCTTTGAATGTCCTGTGGACGTATTCTGCTTTGGTAGTTATTTCTGATTATCTCGTACAGGTTAACCATGGCTTTACTACCGAGCGCTTTGATGATTTTTCTGTTGATGTAGTCTGCTATATGTGCTTTTTTTCTTGAGTTCTGCTACTGCTCTTTCGAATTCACTCCTCAGTATGAGTGGGCCCCGATCGTCCTCATCAACCTCGCATTCGTTATTTTTTAGGTTTTCTTCCGGCGGCGTAGTACGTTGGTAGAGTTCTTCCATGTCTTGCTTCCGTCTGTTCCCTATTTCTTCATCCTCTATCAGCATATTCCCGTTCGCATCCTTGATGTTGTTGTTTCTCGTCTTCCTCTATCCGAAGTATTTCTTCACTAGCTCGTACGCCACTTCGATGTTTCCCTTCTTCATGTTTTCGTTGACTTCTTTCCAGCAGCTTTGGATCCATTTCACCCTATCCTTCTTGCATCCTCGATTCAATTAGCGCCTAAGCTCCTTATAGAGGGTTGCCTCCACTTCGTTTCTACAATTATTGCATTTTCTTCTTTCTCCTATTAGTTACCGTCGTTGCACATGGCTTCTCCTTGTCGGCCCCCTCTCCCTTTCTCACGTTTTGCTCATTACTGCTACTTCCACGTTTGTCCTCTTCGGAGCATCCCATTTTTTCCTCGGCGCCCATTTCTCCTTCATTTTCCAGTTTCTTGATCACAGCTTCGGCGAATCTTTCTTTGTTCCACTTTTTTGCCCAAATGTTTGGATTCCAACAAGGCTCGCGTTTGATATAACAGTAATTAATTCTCTTTTTTCTTGTAGCTTATTAATTCTTCTTAATCTTCTTGTATCGAAGGATGCTCTCCATAAATCCAAGGTTGCGATAACTATTTATACCAGCACTGGCATATTTCTTGCATTGATGAATTTGGTTCTCACTCTGACTAACACGAAGTCTATTTGGTGCCTGGCAATACGCCCTGGCATTTCCCAAGTGTATCTTCTTCCCCAATGCTTCTCAAAGTGAGTATTTAACGCTTTGGCTACACCTTCGAAATTACTCATTCCGGAGTGCAACAAAGCATTCACATCACTGACGAACGCCTCGAACGCAGCGATAGCACCAGAATTGACCCAAAGGATTTACGGTAGGTCAGCTCCCATTGTGTACGGGCCACGAACTCTGTCATGAGCAGAGAGGAAATACGCGACGTGCGAAAATGAACATCTCGCCTTTTTTTTGGGGGAAAGAAAATTTTCGAGAATACTTGGATGAACAAGAATTTGAACTACATATGTATAGCCAAGCCCTTTTTCGGATGAAATCCTACCCTAAATAATTGAGGAGAGAAGAATAGACACTGCACCTCGCGCCATTCATATATCTACATCTACATCTACAAAATGCCCCGCGAGCCGCCGCATATGCGTGTGGCAGGGGGTGTTAGGTCACCAGCCGTGTAAAGATGTAAGTTTTTGGAGATGAAATGGTGACATGTATTATAGGAGTGTATTTAGGGGAGCACAATTTTTATTGTGGTCGCTTATTGTTCGCGGAAAGAACGAGTTCTTGTACCCATCTGTACGGCAGTGTATCTCTCTTATTTTATCGCATCTGTCAGACCTAGAGATGTAGTGAGGCGTCATGATAATATTCTCTATGTCGCTCTGAAAAATATCAGTTCTGAATTTATCAAGCAAGCTAAGCCTAGCGTGTAGCCTCTGAGTATCTAGGGGCTCCCACCTTTTATAAAGTTACCGATGTAAAAAGAACGGAAAATGTGTCAGTGGCAGGCGACTGCTTCCCTAGTGTGTTCGAGGACATACAGTATGAAGTTGAGGAGGTAGTTAACCAACTCTATCAGATTTCAGAATCCGTGATTTTCAGTCTTTGCAAATTCCACGTTGTTTCTCTATAATTTTTGCCATTCAAACATTGTCAAAATTTATTGCGTTGAGCTTTCTTTATTCATGTTTTAAAGTCCTGAATTTACCAGTTTAACTCTATAAAACGAATTATACCACCACACCATCTACTTATTCACGTCAAGTATGAAGTTTTCACATGACGCGTTCGTATTCGAGAAATAATTGGTTCAAGGTATTTCACGTGAAAGTAATTATCCAAATATTCATTTCTGTTTCAATGAGCGATTTGAATTTGCTGCTTGAATAAAAATACAGCTAAAAATAGACAATGTCTCTTTTACTTATGAAGACCTTATGGGAGTGTTGACAGTGATTTCTGGGTCTTCGTCTTTCGGAAACACTAAAAATACTCCAGAGAATTTACAGCACTGTGAAAGCAGAAACTTCACAGCATACTTAACCCAATGGTTTCTTATTTGACTTAATTATTTTTTTACTTAAAAAATGCCATGTGGTGATCGCATGCTCAAATTGAAGCAACGCAAGAACACATTTAATCTTAATGCTCATGGCAAAGTATTCATGTATTTATCTGGAATGATCCAGATTCCAATTAGGGTTGGCCATATGAATATGATTTGTCAATCGTAACCCATGCCTACATACCATTCCTGGTATGGGTAGTTAAGCGGAGTACTCGGAATTAACTAAGGCTCAGAACCTAAATTGCTCAAGATTGTCTCGAAAGCCGATGGCCATTTCATAACACTGTGGTAGAAGATATGACTAATGCTTAGGCTCAAATACGAGGGTTGTTTTTTAAGTAAGTGCCGTTTTGAAATTCGGCCACTGCAGTGCTGCGGTCGGAATTGGTTGCATACGCGCTGAGTATCTACATCTGTCAGGAAGCCACAGACGCCATTACAGAAACATTCGACCGTGTTTACGTTTGTTTGTGAGCATTTAAAATACCTCCGCCGATTGAGAATCCCGCCGACTGTGAAATACGCGCTGTGATTCGTTTTCTTGGTGCTTAAGGCCTAAAAGCGGCTGAAATTCGTAAAAAAATTACGAGCAATGGAAATGTACGGAAATGGGTTGGAGCTTTTAGATAATCCAAAAGAAAAAGCGTGGCATGCTGAGTAAGAGAAGTATTTTGCTCCAAGACTACGCTCACCCACACACGGCTAATCAAATGTAAGATCTCATCGGATCATTTGGATTGGAGCAACTCGATCACCCGCCGTACAGTCCCGTAGAGTCTATTGCCCAAAGACTACCACCTGTGTTTGCATTTGAAGATGCAACTGGGTGGTCAGCGCCACGACGACGATGATGAGTTCAAAACGACCATGTTGCAGTGATTGTAAAATCAGGCGGAAAACTTCTATTAGTATGGGATTCAAAAGCCGGTACTACGATGCGATAAGTGCCTTAATATTAGTGTAAATTATGTAGAAAAGTAGATTAATGTACAGGTTTTCATGTACAAATAAAATTGTTAAGAAAAGTATACTTGTTTCATTATAATTTCAAAACGGTACTTACTTAAAAAACACGCCTCGAATGTTATCCGACCGGAAAAACTTGGCCCAAGAGTCGAACATCAAAACTCAGTACGGTGCGGAAGACGGAGAAGAAGAAATCGGGGGTGAGGAGTAGATGGAAGTGGAAGGGGGGAGTGTGGGAGGATGGGGGAGTGTGGGAGGATGGGGGAGGGGGAAGGAGCGGGGAGGCGGTGGGGGAGAGGGAGGAATCGAGCGGAGGATTGCAAAAGGCTCCGAGAACAGAAAGTCAGGAGATTATTCCCTATACGGCGCCGGCGGCACGGGCTATAACTCCTCTCGTCAAGTTAACACAGGAGCATAAATCAGCGGGACGTAAGATGGCCGAGAGGCGGTGTTCATTCGAGGAGGAGTGAGGGTCGACGAAGATGGGGACCGGGGCCCGGGGGGGCATCAGTGGAGACCCCGATGGTGAAGGAGTAGCGGGGTGGGAGAAGGAGAGGAATCGCTGCGGGGGACGAACTCGGGCGACGAGCGCTATATTCTCGAGTATTCTCTGATTTAAGCACTCCTTCCTGCGCCTCCGCTGAAGCCCCCAAAACTCACTCCTTGCTCGCAACCTTCCATCCTCCTCTTCCTTCCGAAGGTTTGTCCCCCCTCCCCCACCCAACCTCCCCTCCATATACTCCCCCCAAACCCCCCACCCCCTTCCCCTCTCCCAGGCCCGCCATCGCCTTAGAGACGACATATCTCGGAAGCAGAACCGCCCCCATCCACCTCCTCTCTCGCACACCAGTCGACGCAGCCCCACCCCCTTCTCCCTCCCTCCCTCTCCTTCCCCCCGTCCACTCTTAACAATCACACCCCCCCCCTCCCCACAACCTCCTCGGTTACCCTTAGCAACACACGCTTTCCCACACGCACGGGGTCCCATTTTTATGAAATTTCGAGCGGCGGTTAGCGCAGCTGGGCAACCGACGCACCACGCCAAAAGAAAAATCCCCTGTTTGCGGCCTCCATCGAAAGATGAAAGCGAGTTGAAATGAATTTGTCAGAGGAAATCTTTGAGCCAATATGAGTTCGGTATGAAACAGCTTGATTTGGAATTTTACCCCATTCCACTCTCTCAATAATCCTCTTTATAAGCCCGATAATTCGTTAAATGAGGCTCAAATATGATCTCCTATTGAACAGGAAAAACTAGCGCCTCTTCGGCAGATACAAGTTAGTAATGACCTCAGCTGGCCGGTACTTTTAGGCTCCGTTTTAATCTCTTTAAATTGTATAATAGTAGCAACAGTCGCACCTACAGATTTCAATTATAATTACGACGCGTTTGATTCACAAGATGAGAGTGTCAAGCACCTGATTATGTCGATGAGTTGAATCGCGTTGTAATTGTTGATATAAAAAAGCTGTGTAAAGGTGGGATTGTTGTTCTCACAATGAGGAGCTTTCACCACATGACTCCTGAATCTGTTGATCTTTGAATCACATTTATAATGTTCATAAATGATGAACGGATACGCACCAATTGCCGTATGCGAATAGTTGCGATTATTCTACTTCCATTTTTCAACAAAATTTTCATTTAACCTGCAATGTATCCACTCTTTTGTCGTATAATATTCTGTATATTCGTTCGAAAAGCGTTAGCAATTGGTATCCAGCCGTAGAGTCTGGGCTGTTTGCTGCAGATTTTCACGAGTTCAAATATTTCCATACATTTTTCACACACTGATAGGATTAGCAATTTTTTTCTCATAATAGCTATAGCTTGAATTTCCGATTGTGATTAAGCAACCTCCTCTTTTCCTCTTCAACTTCTCAATCGCTCTAAAACGGGCTCTGGAGGATACCCAAATAAGAAACATTTAGCCTCTCGTTGAAGGTCTGCGCCGTCATAAATTTTAGGCAGAATCATAAATTAATATTTTTAGAAAAACTATTTACTCCACCAGATTTTTTTACAAGTTAACAATCTTAAGTTTTTCGGTGATTGAATATGGCATACTTGTTAACAAAAACCAACGAATAGACAATTATTCTAAGGATATAATTCGCACTCTCAGTGCATAAAATATAAAAAAGTTATATTAAACAATCCTCTAACGACATCTGCTCACAGTTTCTTACAAACCCAAACTAAAGACGTGAATGTCGAAACCGGTCGTTATTACTAAAAAAGCATTGGAAAGAGCAATGTGTTTTTTCATCAACAGCCACAAAGTGAACTCACCAACGGTCAACTTCGATAGGAGCGAATTCCGTCTGTAAGATTTCCCTGCGCTCGCTAAGCCATTCATGGAGAATCTAAGTCGAATAATCCGCTGAAGGCCTTCATTAAGCCAGCATAACAATGTTTATAAAAATTAATCGTTTACGTTGAGGTTTCCGAGTAACAAGTTGGGAATTCGCATCAAATCTAGAGTGATAACGTTTGGCAATATGTTTCGTGGAAAAACCTCATGTTCCGAGGTGCCTTCTGAAAGAGGATCAACATCCCACCTTTTTCAACGTATACATTCTACATCTACATATACATATACATCTACATACTACCCCGCAAGCCGCCGCATGGGTGTGTGGCTGGGGGTGGTAGGTCACCAGCCGTGTAAAGATGTAAAAGCTTTGGAGGTAAAATGGTGACATGTCCAATGGAATGAATGTATTTGGAGGAGCTCTGTTTTTATTGTGGTCGCTTATTGTTCGCGGAAAGAACGAGTTCTTGTACCTATCTGTTCAACAGAGTATCTCTCGTATTTTATTCCATCTGTCAGACCTAGAGATGTAGTGAGGAGTCATGATAATATTCTCTATATCGCTCTGAAAAATATCAGTTCTGAATTTATCAAGCCAGCTAAGCCTAGCGTGCAGTCTCCGAGTCTCTAGGGTCTCCCACCTCAATCCCTCTAAAATTTGTGATACACTATATGTTCGCTCGTAGCAGTTGATAACAAAGCGCGCTGATTTCCTTTGTATTTTATTAATTTTTGGTTAAATCTTTATGACCAGGGTACCAAATACACGCGGCGGCGTATTCGAGGTGTGGCCTAACCAGAGCGAAGTAGCATCTCTCTTTGACTTTTTTATCCGAATAAAATTACCATATGTTTTCCAACGAGAAATAAACCCAAGGAAGCATAAGTATTCATAGCGAGTACTGATGAAATATGTCTTTGCACTGAACAAGGCCTCACAGATTACGAGCGCCTCGTGGTCGTCGTCCATGCAGAATATTTGTTCAATGGAGACCAAAAAGCCCTAAAACTTAATCTCTAATCCGTTGTGTATTTCGCGTGTTCAGGTGCTTAAAATATTTGCCAATCACAAACATGACGCATCAATTACCTGAAACTCTAACACGAGTTTAGTTTGGTAAAATTTTGTTTTGGTAAATAAAGCTAAAATAAGCTAAAATAATTAAATACAGAATTCTAAATTTCCGCGATGCATCTACGAACGAGATACCATCCTTCCTTTCGATTTGTAATCTCTCCCATCAAAGACTCAGATCAGATTTAAAATTAATGTACACTGTATTTAAAGTTAATGTTCTATAATGTAAAAGTACTGTAATGTACAAAAACTTACTTCTTCCTTTGACAGTCCCGAACTTACCTCATTCATCAACATCAGAGTATCGTCGCGCCCTACAAGAACCAACTCACTACTACATAGTCTTGTGTCTCACAACTCCAAAATTATCATCGATTAAACGCTCGTATTTATTTTTTTAAATCACTGCTCCGTTGTTTATAACAATTAATAAATAAATCCGACGGCATTTGGACCTCAAAGACTTATATTTTGAATATCTATTGTTAGATTTACAAAATATTTACATGTAAGTGTTAAAAAACATGAATGAAGTATAGCGAAAAAAAACAAGGCCGGCTGGCCTAAATATTGTTGTTTTTTTCAGTTGTTTATAACAACGCCGATAAACAACAGAGCAGTGCTTTTAAAAAAATTCTTATCTCGGTTGCCATTAGTCGAAAAACAACTTTTTTTTTAAATTCTTCGTTTTGACCTCAGCTACTCAAATTTTGAAGAAAAAAATATCTACAGTTTATGGGGGTGGCCCCAGCTTCATTTATTTATTTAAAAAACCGCCCTTTTTGGTAAGCGTTATTTGAGGGGTTGAAAATAATTTTTTTTCAATTTTTCTTTAATATTATTAAATTTTGGACCTTTACGAAGAGAATGAGCTTTTATGCGACCCTGTATGTTGGTCCAATAAAAAGTTACAGCACTGAACATTAGACATGTTTTTAATAAACAAATGGAATAACTCAGCAATAAATTAACCAAATTGGCTTTATAAATCCTATTTTTTTGTCATAATGGGGGCCTCAATCACAAAGCTAAAAAGTATTAAAAAAGTCATTTTTGCAATAAATAATTGATATGCAAAAAAACGCCATTTTGGGGGGTTTTTTCAAAGTTTTTGCAACAAATAATTATCAAAAATAAACTTACCATAGCTCAAATTATGCGTTTTTTAATTGTCTACAAAATAAATTTGAAACAATTTTTCCTAAAGTGAATACCTTGGCTTGTAGAATTAAAAAACCGTTTTTAGCCAACTTTGAACCCCTGTAATTTGTTTATAACGTCTAGTTCGAAGTTTAAAAATATATAGGTATATATAACTCTCCCTTTCCTACAACTTTTGACTATTCTTAACCTGTATCAAGACAACGTCATAAATGACCCTTTTTTCTCTCCACTGACTGGACTAATAAGCCCTCCATAAGCGTCTATTCCGTGGCAGTACCTTGGTCTCGTCGTACTTTCTTCCAACCTTAACTACGTCCAGCATCGCATTCCTCATTTTTCTTACTTTCATTCCCTCTGACACACGCTCTTCAGCAAGCATTCATTCTTCATAATCAACTCTCACGTCCTAACCAATACGATTCTCTTTTCGTCAATTTCTCAACCAATTGTCTCTCTCTTCTCCAATTCTACGCAACACCTTCACTTCTTCACCCTATCCTCCAGTCTAATGAGACGTTCCTCCCGGGAGGGCTCAAGACGTGATCGTCGATATTATGGGCGCCAGCCAGATCTGTTTGCCATATTTCATAGTAAGTAGTTGTGGAATTCTTTTATAATTGGAAATATTGTTTATCAGGTGATATGGGATTTGGATTCCGCCCGCACTCGGAAGGGGGAAAGGTTGAAGGATAGAGTAAGTTAAACGAAAGTTTAGGAATTCTCTCAGTGTTTGTAGTGTCGGTCAACCACTCGTTGACTGGAACACCTGTTCATCATCGAGAATGGGGTCGAGTAGGAAAAAGTACAGGGTGAAGGAAAAAGGAAATGGAACAACTTCCACAACACGGAAAATACAAGCCTATACTGACGTGTCTAAACCTAACGAAACACAAAAGACGAGACTTTTTAGCGTAACATCTCCCAACGGAGCTAACGGACGAACTGAACTCTCTACCCCTTAGCCCGAGCCGTCTGCGCATACCTCCCCTCTCCACCAACAGCGGTCTCCGCGGCTGTTTAGGTAAACGCGAAAAAAAGAAAATCATTTGGCGCACTTGATCGCCAGCATTTTAACGTTACATTACCCCCCTCCCCAAAACAAATGTGCCTTGCTTTAAACAAAAGAAGTTTCTTTTCTCCGCCACATACACTTTTCAAACGCCTCTATTTGTTTTAAATTCATCTATCTTGCTAGGTCCATGTCTCTGCTCTGTTAAACATCGCAGCCCAGAGGGAAAATTTTTCCAAACTCTTTCTCAGTTCCTTTTTCAAATAGCTGCACGGAAATATCTTCTTCTAATTGAATCCCACTTTTTCCATTGTTATCTTCTATTTGATTCACTTGAAACAAGACCCGCCCGCAGTGATATGATGCTTATCGCATACCTAAAGCTCACTGCTTCTTCAATCGCTTCACCTTCCTATGTTATCTGCTGATCCTTGCACCTCTACCTTCTATTGACATACACTTAGTCTTTGAATTGCTTATTAAAATTCAATATGCCTTTCATTTAACGCTAAGGCCTGCTAACATCTCTGTGATTTTCTTTCAATACTTAAGTCTCTGCGTCCATATCACCAGCAAATATGATATATTCAAATCCTTTACCTCCGATTGTAAGCAAATCGATTATATCGTCATCATCAGGTACAGGTCTGTACCTGATGATGACGATAGAAACGCGCTGTATGAATAAAAACCATGTGGACATTACTATAACTCCTTTAATTTACTGAAATCGTGTTCCAAAACATCTCGCCAGATACCGTTGAGTACGTTTACCGCCGATGTTCACTCGTCTGCTTCCACCAATGCATTTTGTAATTTTTTTCTTCCAAATAAAAGTAAAATAGTGGCGTGATGATGAACAAAATATCACATCGAAATCAAATGAAATCCAATCCAATGAAATCCTAATAAAACCAATCCAATGAAATTCTAATAAAATTGGTGATGTGGTTTCCGAGGTAAGCTGCGGATGGAGCACTTTAACACTAGAACCGCGGACGGGACATTATTGTCCCATTACAAATTTTGATGAGCTGTATCTCTCTTAATATTTTTCGTAAAAATTTCTGAGTGGAAATAAAATTCATTCTTCGCCTCGTAGATTCCGAGAAAAAACTAGGATTACATAAAACCGTGAATGAGACATTTTTTCCCCGCAAAGGAATACAGATGTTTGCCATATTACATAGTTAGTAGTTGTGGAATTCTTTTATAATTGGAAATATTGGTTATCAGGTTACAGATAAAATCAATAAAAAGTTGGCCTACATTTTTTAGATTGTTACGATCATTTTCCGAGTTACACTGTTACAAAAAGTCATTAATTCCATTAAGTTATTTCGAGGTTCTAAAGTTTCATGAGTGTCCTCCACTCTTTCTTCTTTCGATGAAAACGCTTTAGGCAACCTTAAAAACTTATCTGTAACAATATGCTGGTCAGGCGGCTGATAGTTTCACCTTTTCAGTGAGTCAAAATACAAATCGCGATATGATCTACACCGTCTCAGGGGGTTGGCAAAACCCAGCGGATCTAGTGTTAAGCCGGACGTTTCACGCGCGTCGCACCTTCTTCACCCTCTTCACCGCGCCTTCAGGAGCGAAGCGATTGTCGCTCTGAATTCGCCATCTTGCACATCAGATTTCTACAAGGTTGGATCATCTTTTGTCGTCTTTTGAATCGAATGGTCACAGATTGGCGACGGCGGAGTTCGCATAGTCTCATTGTCTGTCCAGGAGGAGGAGAGCTGGTAGCCATCGTTGCGATTAAAAATCTTGGTCCTTTTTGCGATCTATGTCGACTCGCGAATCAAGCGGATGCAGTTAAAATTCTAAAAGAAAACGCTGCAGTAAAAAACTACAATGGCAAAAATCAGCCATTGCCAAGCACTTTATGTCAGAATTCGGTCACCCAACTGAATACGCAAAGACAAAGTTCTTAGCCAAAGAAGAATTTTTTGGCGGGAGAAAAAGGGTGAAACGTTGGATTCTAAATACTCCACCCGTAGCAAAATTTGCAAATTAAACCACCATCAACCAACAGCTGCGAATGTCTGCTCTAGTATTGTTATACATCTACATTCGACCCGGCGAGCCTTCGCATGGGCATGTGGCAAAGGGTGTTAGGACACCAGCCGTGTAAAAATGTAAGGTTTTGGAATGTGGAATGGTGACGTGTATTATGGGAGTGCATTTAATGGAGCTCACTTTTTATAGTGGTCGCTTATTGTGGGCGGAAAGGTTTTTGCACATACCTATCCATTCGGCAATGTGTCTCTCTTATTTTATCCAGCTTAATTATTTACTCCTTTATTTTTCTGCCAGACCTAGAGATATAGAGTGACATCCAAATGATATTCCGTGTCGCTCTGAAACACACCAGTTCTGAAAATCTCAAGCAATCTAAGCCTAGCGTGTAGCCTCCGAGTCCTTAGGGCTCCCACCTTAATCCCTCTTAAATATTTTGAGTCACCATAAGTTTGCTCGTAGCAGCTTTTAACGAAATGTGCTGATTTTATTTGTATTTAAATGATTTTTTTGATAAATCTTTATGACCAGGGTCCCAAATGCTCGCGGCGTATTCAAGGTGTGGCATAACCAGAGCGAAGTAGCATCTCTCCTTTATTATTTCATCCGAGGATCTTCCTATAATAAATCATAAAATAGTTATACAATAGTAAAAAAAATCCTAAAGATTTATCAAACGAGATTTTCATCAAACAAGGCACTCAAGAAAGAGAGGGAGAAGGAAAAAATGGAGCACTGAAGGGTGGTGCTATAGGAAAATGCTGAAAATACCCTGGGTGGAAAGAGTCACAAACGAGGAGGTATTTAAGAGGATAGGGGAAAGACGGTGTGTACTCAAAATGCTAAATAAGAGAAGGAACACCTGGCTTGGCCATATTCTCCGACACGAAAGCTTGGTTAAGACTATACTAGAAGGTACAATAGAGGGAAAAAACCACAGGGGCAGACCTAGACTGGACTATATGGGACAGTTGATGAAGGAGCTAGGTTGCAAATCGATCAGTGAAGTGATAAGATTGGCCCAATATCGGATAAAGAGGAAGACTGTTGCAGACGAATCCTAGGATTGTAACCAGAGAAGAAGAAGGCACTCAATCCTATATAAATTACCTCCAAAGGTATCCGGAGATGTAATTTTCTTTATAAACGTTGTTAACCTGACTACTTTGCATCAAACTAGCGAGATATCCTGATTTGATCACTTCTACGAATCCATCCGCTACCCATGTTCTTAAGTTCCCGTAATAACCTTTTTCCACATTTTTTTACTCTTTTTCACATTTCTGTCAGAGCAATAAGATCTTAAGTGACTTTTAACTCTTGTCCCTAATCGTGGTTAAGAGCCGCGACGTCTCAACAGCCTCTCTACTTGTCGATCCCTGCCCCCCTCCCCCTCCTCCTCCGCCTAATCCCTAACTCATACCCTGGGATCGAGATCCAGCCGTTATCCCAACACGACCCCAGTGGCGATGTAGATGTCTTAAACTCGATCCGCGGGTCAAACGCTGCCCTCTGCCCATTTTTCCCGTCGTCAGGTTCCTTATTGGTGGCCACCTTGAAACGACTGATCAACACAAATATTTATTCCCAGACTCTCGGGGTGTGATGGATTTGGAAAAACATTATTGCCTGAATTGTATAAATCCCCACTTCCCCGTTAAAAAGCAAACAGGTGGACCACGACCCGGTGGGCCTCTCCCTTTCACTGTCGTCAATTTCGGAGGTCTATAGAATCTCCTCCGTTTCAATCCTTTCAAATCAGTAAAATATCTTGGAATTACTTTAACTTCAGATATATCGTGGGGAACACGCATACAAAATATATGCGGCACAGCATTAAAGAAACTGAGTTTGGTTAAGCATATAATAGGAAGGTCCTCGGATGAAAAAGTCAAAGAGAGATGCTACTTCGTTCTGGTTAGGCCACACCTCGAAGACGCCACGAGCATTTGGGACCCTGGTCATAAACATTTAACCGAAAAATATAAAAATACAAAGAAAAGCAGCACGCTTCGTTAAAAACTGCTACAAACGAACATATAGTGTTACGCAACTGTTTGAAAGATTAAGGTGGGAGCCCTTAGAGACTCGGAGGCTGCACGCTAGGCTTAGGTTGCTTGAGATATTCCAAACTGATATTTTTCAGAGCAACACAGAGAATATTATCATGACTCCTAACTACATTTCTAGGTCTGACAGATGCGATAAAATAAGAGAGATAAACTGCAGAACAGTTAGGTACAATACTCGTTCTTTCCGCGCACAATAAGCGACCACCATAAAAACTGAGCTCCTCCAAATACACTCTCATTGGACATGTCACCATTTCACCTCCAAAACTTTTACATCTTTACACGGCTGGTGACCTACCACCCCCTGCCACACGCCCATGCGGCGGCTTGCGAGGTAGTACGAAGATGTAGATGAATTGTCGATAAAATGTCGAGGACATTCCGTCCTCAGGGGAATTTGGAAGTTTCTCTTCGCACTGTGAATGGTACTCTCTTTTCAGTTAGTGACAAGGCGTCGGAGTACTTTGAAGCAGGCTACACGACTGCCCAAGTTGAGCTAGACACTCCCGACCCCATCCTGGAGGAAGTTCTACACAAGCGGCCTCACCACGAGATTCCAGAGCAAGAGGAAGCATGAACCCTAACGCCAATGGATCTGGAAAGAGCCGTCCAGACGCTGAAGCTATAGAAGCATTCTGGACTTCTTGGGAACGTCAACGAGGCGCTGCAGCATATGCCAGTGTTGCTGGCGCAAGTTTTTTGGCGATCTTTAACGCCTCTCTATTGCTTGAACACTTCCCCGAGGCATAGATTCGAGCCAAGGTTATCTGCATGCCAAAACCGGGACAGTGCCCCTCAGCACCAGAGAACTTCCGACTCATCTCCTTGCTGAACATCATGGAGAAGCTGCTGGAGAATCTAATACTGATACATCTAAAGAAACTGACCAAGGTGTTCCATATCCTCTCAAAACATCAATTTAGGTTTCGATAGGAGCACTCTGAGATCTACCAGCTTGCTCGGGTGCTGAACTTCATTGTAGACGTCAGAAACTGGAAACTTACCACGGTTAGCGCCTTCTTCGATACTTCGAAGGCGTTCGACCGGGTATGGCACGATGGCCCGCTCCATAAGCTGCATTGCTTCGGTTACCCGGCATGGTTGGTGACGTTGCTTCGGACTTCGCTGCAGTGTCGGAGCTTCAGTGTGGTGTGGAGGACTGAGGTTCTTGCAGACACCACTTCACAGCATCACAGCAGGAGTGCCGCAGGGAAGCGTTTTATTTACATTACTCTTCAGCATCTTAACGGCCGGCAAGCTCCTGCGACTTCGTCCCGAAGAACTTTAGCAGCGCTCTACGCGGATAATGCGGCTGTCCTTGCGCGGTCTGTCCACCCACAGTACGCCTCAGGCTATCTTCCGCGAGTGGTCGATGATCTAATCTCCTGGTATTCAGCGTGGCGATTTGTGCTCGACACGAAGAAGATGCAGGCGATATATTTCACCACCAAGCCAAAAATCCCAGGATAAATCCTCGTTGACAACGAGGTAATGCAATGGGACCAACGGTCAATTACTTCCGTGTCACAATTAACCTCCTCCTCAACATGCACAACATGCCGAGAGAGTCGCCCCCCAACATTGCCCCTCAGGAGCTGCATCAGACGCCGAGACCTTAGAGCCATCCTTGGACGTCCTAACCTCCCGCTCCGAACTCGCCTACTACTATGGAGATCGACACTCAGACCAATGATTTCCTACGCTGCACCCGCCTGCAGTGGACTTCTCCAGAAACACATATTCCACATATTCAAATCGCTCATGCCTTCTGAGTGCAGTGCGCCTTGGACAGACACCACATAATGACGGTCGACATGAGATCGCCAACGCAGAACCACTCCTGAATTTCATGCAACGGCTGACGACCTTGTTCCTGACGAAGACCTTATCCTCCAGCTTTGAAGAGCTCAAGTGAATTGCGGTACAAAAGTCTCAGAATGTCATCAACCACGACCCAGAGTCGACACGGGAGACCCCGTGGACCACCCGCCATCAAGATGTCCCAGTCTCCGGTAATCCGGAGAAAACCCCTTCGAACAAAAGGCCTCCTTAGGCCTTTATACTTTTCCCGAGCCATGCCTACAAACGATTCAATGGGCGTGAAGACTCCGGAAGAGATTTACACCGCATGAAGCACACATCCTAGAAGTCATCAAGAGCTTGTAACGCAATAAACCCACACCTTATTGAGTTGGAATGCCGGACAGTTGTTGGGGGTCAGCAATAATAGGCGACTCGGGCCGTAGCCAAATCAAAGTGAGTTAGGGACATAAGCAATTTAAAACCGAGGGAAGGTATTGTTAAAAGGAGAGAGAAGACAAACACACACTCTCTCTCTCTCCCTCTCTCTCGTGGGGATAAATTCCCACATTCTATCCAGTTGGACACAAGCGGGAAAGAGTGTGGGACAAATAGTCCGGTAAAATTAGTTGAATTTGACCGCAAACCTGGACAAAAATAATTGCCGAGTGGGACCTTTTCCAATGTCATCGGGGACTTTCCCGGATGACTCCCAAAAAAGTCACACGAGCTCCTGACTGGGATAGCGAAGTTATCCAGGAAAACCTTAAAAAACCTGGAGATTTCCAGGAAAAATCCTAAAATAGTTAAAAATCAAGTTAAAGCGATGATTTTATACCATTTTGTCAGATAGTGAATTACAAAGGCAACCAAAGTCTTAAATCTCACTCTTGACCCACTGGAAAATATATAATCCAGAAAAACTTGGAATTTCCTTGAAATGAATTCATTATGCTAATTGCGTCGCCCCGAATTTCACTGTACTCAGTGATTTCATTATTAATGGAATAGCGAATGAAGCTAGGCACATTGAAGTCGTCACTCAACCGTGTCCAGATTACAGACTGCCTGGAATTCCCCTGGAATACACCAGGAATTTTATTGTCTTATCCAGTGTTTTTCTAAGAGGAAAGATTCGCTGTTATAAGTGTTAAGTGGAAAGGATGAACACAGACTAGAATTTGTGTCAGAAACTGCATTTACTTCTGGTGGTCATTGACGTACAAAAACATATAAATTATGTTGGGATATCGCAAAGTATTTCAACAACAAAAACCCAACAACAGGAATTGGTTACTACACCAACTTGCGTCGCCTCGCCACTGGCTCGTCGACATCAACAATGTTTTATGAAACCATGACAACAATTATCAGATAGTCTTTCCCTATTTGTAAAGAAGGTAAGTGTATGTGACAGTAAAACTTGCCAGTTTGGTGATCAACAGAGCCGAAAAACAAAGAAAGAAAAGGGAGCAAAGAGAGGTGATATTTAAGTTGGAAGATAAATATTAGCACGAACCTCGCCCCGTTGTCGCATAAGCAAAAGAAGGTTTACCACGGATTCTTGCCACTCAATGAAGGTCCATATGTGATCCGAAAATTCAAGGGAGCGGCGACGTACGTATTGGAATATCCACAAACGGAAGAACGAAGGGGAACATTTCACTTATCCAACATTAAACACAACTAGCAAGGAAACTCCACTGATAATATATAAATCGCGAAACATGCAACCAGCTCCGTCCCCAGGCGAGGAACACGTGTCACACAACACGAGGGTAGTCGTCAACTGACATTTACGAGCGAGGAATCGAGGGGTAGTGTAGGAGAAGAATGTTTCAAAGGAGGGCGCTGGGCAGACAGCTGCATGCATGATACGTATGGGAGGGTATATGAACATGCATGGTTATAGATGTAAGAGATTGTGTATTGTGTATATAATCTTTGTTGTGTATAGAACATTACTGTTGATTCAGTGTTGTTTATTTTGATTTGTAATTGTATGGCGGCAAGAAACGGAACATTCGGGCGGTGAACAGATGGAGTGAGTATCAAATTATGTTAGTGTCGAGAGGAGAAAGTGGTCGGAGGCAGTGTCGGGGGGAGTGAATGAGACGAGAGAATTTCAGCAAACAATAAGTGAGCGAAGTGATGTGTGTGACTACCTCGGAAGAAAGAAGAAAAAATTATCTATGTAAATAATGAATTGAATGTAGTATTCTCATGTTAGCATGTAGAAGGGTTAAATGCAAGATAATATTGCAAGTAGGTAACCATGAAATGATTTGTAACTTTAGGAGACGACAAAATTCAGTCCGAATGCGTTGGGACCACACAGTAGTACCCTTTGAAGACTTCGAAAGAAATATCTCATTGCATTGCAATATGCATGAATATATATTATGGATTGGGATATTTGGAATTGTTGCCTAGGCTACGTGTTGCCTTAATTTCCACCTCTAGTTCACCCAGTCCTTGGCGCCACTTCGATTTGTCGTTTCAGTTGTTATTGTAAATAGACGTAGTTAATTGTTACTAACGTGAGATTGTAGTAAATATTCAATAAAGATCGAGGAGATATGAATTACTTGATGCTTTGAATAATATCTTGCTACTTTTTGTGATCTAAAAGTTACATTGTAAATGCTAGGGAGGAAATATCTATTACAGAAAATGTGTAAGAGGTTTATGAATCGTCCATCGTGTGCCGACGACGATGCTTGCCAGACTCTGAGTCTAATTTGAATGCATTTAGCCCGTTCGGCTTAAATAACGAATTTAGAATGCCTTGGTTAAACAGAACTTGCTTCGTACCAGGCTGCAAAACAGGGTATGCGTCTACGAGGTCCCAAAACAGGATACTTGGTTTGAAAAATAAGAATCTGTTCAAGGCGGCGGTAAGTGTATTCCTTCTTACCTACACTGCAATGATGGCCATTGGGAATACTCATGAAGTCACCTCGCATTATTATTAAATTTCTCTATAGCGATATTTACGAAGTGCTAAGAAGTTAATTGTGTATATGTGTAATTAAATTTGGGGAGGAATTAAATATATCTGTAGACCGGACGATATTAAAAAAGTATATAATTACGTCCCAAGTGTAGTACTTCATTTTTCCACTGCATTATGATTAATTGTAAGTAAAACCCATGTATATTCATGGTAGGGTAAAACCAGTACGACGTGTATATTTACAAACTATCGATTGTATTTACATTTGAACTTCCATCTTTCATCACTAGGCAGCACCACTTTCCAAAAACTTGTTTCTTTACGGAATTCTAGACAACAGTTTTTGGCGACGAGATCGCAATGCATAACATATATTCATGGCAATATGCTTTCCGATTGGGCTAATGTAACGTAACAAACCCACGCCATATTGAGTTGGAATGCCGGACAGTTACAGTGGGTCAGCAATAATAGGCGACTGAGGCCGCAGCCGGCGATGTCAACTCGAGCTCAGAGCATAAACAATTAGAAGCCGATGGGAGGTATTGTTGGAAAGGAGATGGAAGAGACACACTCTATCATGCAGATGAAGTAAACGGACTTGTAAAATTCTCTCTCTCATATGCGTTAGAAGGAACCAGGCTAAAAAAGAGGCTCTCTCCCTCCCTGACAGCCAAAGGGGGTAGATATTAGATAGATATTTATTTAATCAATGTACAAAAGGACTCTCAGTCCTACGAGAGTACAATACAAACATTGAAATATGTAAAAAGTAAAGTAAGTTCAGTTCCACTCGCATATAAGAAAAATTAGTCAAAAATTAGAAAATTAATTAATTGCACCATAAATGAAAACAGAAAAAAAATAGGGGTAGAGAGAGGATAAGTTATTGAAATGGTGCACTTGGTTTGTTCGGTGACCAGTGAGAAGAATAGTGTCCAGGGTGTCGGTGTTCACCTCGAGCCAGAGACACGATGACCCCGCGAATATCTTAAAAAGACAGCCCGACCACTTTCTAATGTGGCACCAAATCCAGGTCCACGTATCGTATCGCCCAAAAATGGATACTTGCAACTAATTTTAAGGACCTTATATGATCACGCAAGGGTGATCTTCATAATTTATTACTTGCAATACAGGCACGGTCAAATATACTCAATTCGTGCACAAGAGGATTCAAAGTAAATTCATTGATAGATTGAAAGATGTCTGCTATCCTATTTTGTTAATTTTCAAAGAACCAAGGAACTAGCCGCACAGTCACCCGCTAGTGATCACACAATTGCATGAGATTCAGAGAGGAAAAATCAATCGCCTGGACTGGGAATCGAACCCTGGGCACCTCCGACATTGCATGCACGGTACGTGTGAGGACAACTCGCTCCTTAAAGCCCCTAAATGAGATTCGCAGCGGAAGAGGCGACGCCTGGGTAGCTTAACTGGTTAGAGCACTCGGCGCGAAATCGAGGCATCTGGGTTCCAGTCCTGGCGAATAATTTTTCCACTCTAAATTTCACATTATTCTGTTTTGTCAACTTGTTTTACTAAGATCGATGCATTGGATGAGAATTCTCAATAAGAAATAAAAAGAGTAACTCATTGAAGTGTTTAAATTGTAACCGTTGAAATTCTGTGCCAGGGTACTATCTAATATGACATAAAAATGTGGTGCAAGGAAGCTTATATGTTGACCTCATGGTTATTCACCGACTAGCCAGAGAAAAAAGAGAGGTAAGGTAAGGAAAGTGATACCAGCGAGACGAGTGCGTGGAAGGGAAGAACTCGCGTCAAAGAATAGAATGAGGTTTCAGTAAATGCATAATACTTCATTCTCACCTTAAACGCAAAAACATAAATCTCTGATTCGCAATGTTATATCTAGAATACCATCCGAATCTGACTATTTTGTTGTTCAATCTTCTTTAAAATGCCTTTATTGTTGTTTTTTTATTATTTGGAGACATGAATATGTATAATACTCTATGTATCTCTCTTTGTATTGCTATGTATCAAACATATTTAAACTCATTGTTCATGTTTAATACTATGCTGGTCTTTTAAGCTCACCACAAATGTATTTGTAATATTGGTGCTCCTAGGGATGTTGTACCTGGTACCTAGCTAATAAATATTTATTTTTATTATTATTATTATCAAACCGTGAATTTAAATGATATAAAATTGGAAAAGATATTTTGTTACATTTTGGAGACAAACCATAAACGTTATATTTCGGCGATAACGTGAAGATCACGTTATTAAATGTTATATTAAAAAAAAAAACATTTTTTTAGTCACAAGCTGGAAGGATGAATATTGCTATCGTTAACGGCAACAGTCGCCAACACGAAAGAGAGTTGACTCCTGCACTCTGGCGTAATCGGTGGAAGCAAGAATGCCACTCCAACTGCGATCCTCTTGCTCAGTCGGCCCGGGGCGTGACCCCTGTCCCGTACCCAGGATTAGTCGACGAAGTCAAAGACTCCCGCTCCCAAGGAAGTGCGCCCATCGCGTTACCCTCGCAACAGGCGGCGCACAGTGGGCGGAAATCGAAAAAAACTTGTCAAAACTAATATCTCCGTTATTATTTAACGTAGATCCACGATTTTTTCCATGTTTGGTGATTTTTACCTCCTAAATCCGAATCTAATTTTTTTTTGCTGTAAACCAAACAGGGGCCTCTCTGAAACAATATGGCGGAAACAGTAAAATGCCCTTCTTTAAATATTAAAAGCGCTGCATGTAAGATACTTATTATATTCCAACAAGTACTATCAATAAGTTAGCAACATCAATACATAACTCTGAACAACTTTTCCGTTGTGATGTATCGATACCGCGTATCGATACATCACATGTATCGATACCGCGTATCGATACAATATCCCATATAGTAAATATAGGAATTTTATGAATGTATTCCACGGAAATTAATGTAAGTAATTTTTTATTATTATCATTAGGAATTAAAACATTTCTGTATCTGAAATTTATAAGGAGAATACCCGGAGCTTCCATCGAAACCCCATTTGCATATAAGAATAAGATGAAGGTTGTGACGGTCTTCTCGAATAATTCCAATAGAAGAAATCAGGCGAGAGGCAGTATGATTAAGAAGCGCTTGAAGGCTCACTTCGCATTTTGTTTCCGAAAATGTCATCTCTTCTGGATACGCAGCTTCCTTCTCAGATCTAACCTTGTCATAGCTGGGGTACAATCTATGCCCACATTTATTGGCTGTATCTCGCAATGTTCTATAATGCGCCTTAGAAATATGGCAATTCACAATCAAGGAAAGAGCTTCCATAGGTGTCAACTCCCTTTGGCAGGTGGTCTCCGACCTCCACTTAGAGAGTATTCGTTTTCCTCTACTGGGTGTTGTTGTCGTCATTTCCTTAACAACCTTTGCTGCTGCATCATCTCCTTCTGCTCTAAGCTTTATCGACGTAGCAAATGATAGCTCCGCAGTCGATCTCTCTCGTAAGTCCGTAATTTTTCTACGTTTGGTTCTTTCGCTGGAAGCCTCAAAATTTTTCTAGGCCTCCCCCCACTAGAATATTCAGAGCATCCTGAAACTGAATAGCAACAATTCCGTTATGCGCAAAATTCACATAATGAGGACCTAAACTTTAGACCACAGCAAAGGAACTAACCTGAGCTTGAAGACCCAGGAAAATGTTTGTAAACAATAGCTGGAAATACAATTTCCGTCTTCATCCAATCTTTACATTTCTTTTCGAACCTTTCATTAATTCTTTGACATGATTTCCATTTACGGAAATACGAGTTTAAAAAATTGTCCCTCATGAACTTTACCAAAAAATCCTTTATCTCTGTATCTCCTTCAAGGCTAAATTTTTTATGCAGAAATTTGAATGCCGATTGTTTTTTTGACTCGATCGTCTGCCCCATTCCTTGACAAATAGCATCGTGCAGTTCTTTTCGGGTCACTTCCCTCCTCTTCATTTTCCCCACTGTCGGAGGTAAAAACTTCTAAATCACAAAACCACCAACAAAAAAAAAGCTACACGTTCTAACGTTGCGTTATCGGTATTAACTCTTTCTACAACTAGTGGTGTTAATCATACCTGTATCCGATGTTAACGTATTCTCTCCATCGTGTACGACCTCTCTGTAGTAGAGTAACTTCGACAACCGGCAGCCAAACTATGGGTGCACCGAGGGGAACTCCTCTCTCAGTAGTCAATGTGACTAAAAGACGTCGATGTTTCTACACTCACCAGCTAAGTTAGTCTAGTTAGTCTAAGTTAGTCTAGTTAGACCCTATGAGTAAAACTGAGGAGGCAAGAAATTTTCTAAGCCAATAGGACGTGCGTATTTTTGGGAAAACCGCCTTGTAAATTGCTGGCTAACTCGTTCACTAGCGTGTTCCAGAGAAGCGATCTTTTGGAGGGCATTAACCGATGCACATACGCTATGGTCGTAAAACAATTAGCGGCGACTTTTCAAAGAAACCACCAAGTCCCAAACACCATATTCACGAGCCCCACATTTTCAAGGAACAAAGTATTGGAGAGCACAAAAGGTGTTACTTAGTAAACAACTAGTAGTGGAAGCGGATTACGGCCCCAAGGGATAATTGCGGTGTGTCGGTCGTGTGCAATGACCGCGCCTCCTTCGATTCTTTTCCCTCTTCTCAAGGTCGGAGGGACTTCTGGTTTGAAAGGAGCCTAAGTGCGGGAAATCCCCTGTATCCATGTGAGAATGAGTAGGAATAAGGAAAAAATATCCACTCTGCAGACATATGGTCACATGCCCTCATCCTCATGCCTCATGGGTGACCGGCGGCCGCGGCGAATTTTCCACTTTCAATATGCCACAAAGAGAGTGTGAATGTACTTGTGGACAAATATTTGCATTTATTTTTAAATTTGGCATCTTTCCTAACAATTGGAGTAAAAATCAAAGTGGTGGAAACTTTATTTGCTTTAAATTGGAGCAACAACAAAATCAGGAAAATCCGCGGCTTATTATCGGGCCGGGCGGCTGCCTTGTCTTCTTATACATATCCCATCCTTAAAGGAAAAGGTGCAAGTTGGAGCAAGATTTTTCTTTTGAAACATATAGTACAGATTCAGGTCCTTCTTGCCATATATATTTTGCGGTCGAGTCTCGTCGCCCTTATAAAGATTTTTTTCACTTTATGAAAAAAATAGTCCAAAAATAGTGAACTTTTGAATGTTTAATTATTATATTAAAAATTAATAAAAACAAATAAATTTTTCCGTATAATTCTTAGGAAACGTTTATCCTTTCAGAAAATATGCTTTAAAGTTTTTGGAAAACCAGCTTAACGACTCACGAGCGAAAGTAAAAACTTGATTTTTGCGGAAATTCCGATTTTAAATTTTTTATTATTTTTTCTCATTTTTAACGGCTTAAGATGGTTTTATGGATGAACCAAATATTTAAATAGCCATAGTTCCTTAATCCTTGGACATTCTTTTATCAGATTGTACCATTTTTGCTTTCCAAAAAAAATAGTAAAAATTCAGGGTTTTGGCAAGCTTTTTTGTATTTCCGCCCGCTGTGCGGCGCATCGAGGAAGTTTTGTCGCACGTGATTCCCAATCGAGTGAAATCTCGTACCGGCACCCCGTCGATCATTTATACTTTGTGATTTATCATCATCATTTATGTCACGGCGACAGTGCGTAAATGTAACGACCCTGCGAAACACAGTTTCCGCTCTTCCTCCACAATATCCTGAAATCTACATCTCCATAATACCCAGCGAGCCGCCGCATGGGCGTGTGGAAGAGAGTGATAGGTCACCAGCCGTGTAAAGGTGTAAGTTTTTGGAGATGAAATTGTGACATGTATTATAGGAGTGTATTTAGTGGAGCACAAGTTTTATTGTGGTCGCTTATTGCTTGCGGAAAAAACGAGTTCTTGTACCTATCTGTTCGACAGAGTATCTCTCTTATTTTATTCCATCTGTCAGACCTAGAGATGTAGTGAGGAGTCATGATAAAATTCTCTATGTTGCTCTGAAAAATAACAGTTCTGAATTTATCAAGCAACCTAAGCCTAGCATATAGCCTCCGAGTCTCTAAGGGCTCCCACATTAATCCCTCTTGAAGTTGTGAGACACTATATGTACGCTCGTAGCAGTTTTTAATGAAGCGCGCTGCTTTCCTTTGTATATTATTAATTTTGTTGGTTAAACTATTTGACCAGGGTCCTAAATGCTCGCGGCGTATTCGAGGTGTGGCCTAACCAGAGCGAAGTAGCATCTCTCTCTTTGACTTTTTCATCCGATCAATGGATCAAGTGAATCGAAAAAGCAGGCTGAGCAATATTCCTTGATTTCAAGAAAGCATTCGAGAAGGCTGCTCACGAAAAACTTGTATAAAAATTGCAAAGGGGATATTGCTATTAGAAACAACGTGACCGGAACTTGAGTGGTCGCCGGATATCCATTGCTCTTAGAGGGATGGGGGAAGCAGCATTTTTTTTTCTTTAATTGGGAATGTCTTATTCTTGCTTATCAATGGTATTAATTCGTTGGTACAGTGAAGTTTACGGCCAAATCCTGTCCTTTTCTGTTCAACTGATCTCTCGGAGGGAAACTTCCCCTCCCCCCAGTGCATCCGGCCCCGCCTCCAACCGACACACACTAACCTGACCTTCTGATTTCCACGAGTCACTCATATTGAAACCATTCGAATTAATGGCGACCAAATACGTCCAATACGATAGCGCAGTTGGCAGTGAGAAACGCTGCCAATCAGTGAACGCGCTCAATGCTGTTTGGGGAAGGGAGTAACGTGAGCGACGCACTCGTGACGGCGGTCTACGTTCAAATCGTGAAGCAGTTCATTACATCTACATAATACCCTGCGAGCCGCCACATGGGGGTGTGGCAGGGGGCGTTAGGTCATAAGCCGTGTAAAGATGTAAGTTTTCAGGAGATGAAATGGTGTGGCCTCACCAGAGCGAAGAAGCATCTCTCTTTTACTTTTTCATCCGAGGACCTTCCTATTATACACTTAACAAAACCTAGTCTCTTGTGTAATCCCCACGATGAATTAGATGTTAAGGTACTTCCAAGATATTTTACTGTCTCTGAAGATTTTATTTTTACTCCACCCACACTATAGGTATGGGATATTTGTGGTGACTTTCGCAGGAAGTGAACTGTGGTGCATTTGTTGATATTTAATTCTAACCCCCCACTCCTGGCACCACGAATGAACGTTGTTAAGGTCCGATGACAGAGCTTCAAAGTCCGCGTCTTCGCTCATTTCACGGTAGATGACTGTATCGTCTATAAATAATCTTAATTTACTGCTAAATCTCGAAATTAGGAAATATAATATAAATAATGAATAAAAGAGGGCCGATCACACTTCCTTGAGGATCACCGGATGTGACTTTGACCATATCAGAGCTAAAACTATCAATAACTACTTTTAATTTTCGATCACTGAGAAAGTCACTTATCAAATTCATTATTTTGCTATTAACTCCGCATGATTGCAATTAATATATGAGTTTTTTGTGAGGAGCCTTGTCGAATGCCTTCTTGAAATCAAGGAAAATCGCGTCGACTTGCTTAATAGATTCACCTGATTTTAGGATATCATGAAGGAAGAGCACAAGCTGTGTTTTCGCTGGACTTGCTCTTACGAAAGCCATGCTTACTGTTAAGGAAGAAGTTACGATTATCCAGGAATATCATACATAATATTACTAAGTACAATGTGTTCGAGGATCTTGCATGAAAGAGATTCTGGCGATATAGGCCGGTAATTTGCCGGGTCACTTCTATTTCCTTTTTTGAATATCGGAGTGACTTTGGCTATTTTACAGTCTCCGGATAATGATTTCTTCTACTTCTTCCTTCACCATCAGCATCTCAATCTTGGCCTCCCAACACTCCTTTTCCCTTATGGCTTATATTCCAAAGCCTGCTTTAGAAACCACTCTTTAGGCATTCGCTGTCAATGCTCTTCCCACTTATTTTTGTACTCCACCAACCTATCTGATATTGCCCGAACACCTAGTTCCTCTCTTATAGATACACTCCTTAATTCATCTCTTCTTGTACACCCCTTCACTGCTCGAAGAAATTTCTTTTCAGATGACTCTACTTGTGTTGAGCTCTTTTTGTTTTGTTGTCCAACATTCTCACCACATACAACATTGTAGGGACTGCCATCACCTTATAGAACTTAATTTGGGTTTATGTTCTTGTTTTGCCTTTTAAAGTTCTTATTGTCCCACTTATCCTCTGAACATTGTTTATTTTATTTTTGATATCTTTATCATCTTCATAAGATATATCACATCCTAAATATTGGAAGTGGGATACCTGTTCGAATATTTTGTCTTCTATAACAATTTTTGTGCTTATTGAGTCGTCTGCAAATAATAATTGGGATAATGATTTGTTGCATATAATTTCTAAGAATGGTGCAGTCTGTTTATCAGTTATCTCATCGAAGACAAATAGGCACGTTTCAAGAGCGCTATAATTTGCGTGGACGGACTCTTAATGGCCGCGCGCTCGAGCCGGGGCTGTCAATGGGCAGTCAACGGCAGCAGAGCAGGGGGATGAGTGTTGTCGGCGAGAGGCGCTGCTGGGGGGAGCGGGAGGTGGGCGGGCGGGGGCTGAGTAGGGGGGGGGGAAGGGAATTGCCCGCGATGGGCGTGCAGGGAAGTGAGTGAGTGCGGGCCTTCCCCATTGTGGTGGGTGGGAAATCTCTGGTTCCTCTCGGCACGGGGAACGGGGCGGGGGAGGGAGGGGGGGATGAAAGGGAAGGAGGGAGGGAGGGAGACGAGGAAGAAGATTTGGGCGCATGCATCCACGGCGGCCCTCACAAAGTGACAAAAGAAGGCGCTCGCAGCGCGCATCCGAAAGTGGAATCGCGTGGTGGATGGTAGGGCCGCGGAGCCGTCCGAGAGAATCTCCTTGACTCTCTAGAGAGGGAGAGATGTGTGTGCGAAGAATCTTTTCACATTTCCACCACGGCCCCCCCCCCCCCCCGCTCATATCTCACACCTCCCCCTCCAACCCCTTTGGACAGTGCGCACTTGCCGTATTATTGTTTCCTCGCCCTCCTCTTCTTCCCTGCCCACCCCATTCTATCCCCTCCCCACGAATGCCGCAAAGGAACCCTATTATTCCCTTTCTTTCTCTCTCACACACACGCAGACATTCGAGGGGTGGAAAGTAGGGGAGCTGTCCCCCCCCCCCCGCCCGTCACTCCCCCTCCCCCACCCCATCACCCCACCCTCCTTCCTTCCGCCCGTGGCACGGACGCCATATTTTTTGAGCCGATGATGGGCGTTTCGCGAATAAGGCGGGCATTTGTTTTCCGTGGAACGGACGAGTGGAAGAAAGAGAAGGGGTGGGAAGGGAACGGGGGAAGAGAGCCTGCGGGAATGGAAGGGGAGAGGGAATGGAGGGGAAAGGAAGCGAAAGAGGGGTGGAATGAAGGGGAAGGGGACGTGGCAACGGCGTAGGGAGGGGGGTGAGGGGCGGGGGAGGGGGAGGAGGTGGCGAGTTTTCTCGAATTGCGTGGAAGACGGGAGGACAGGACTCCCTTCCTCTTTCTTCCTCTCTTCCCGTCGGCCGCCGCCTCAACCAGCCTCAACTAAAGGCTCTAATCGGATGTAAATGCGTGGATATGCGGAGGAGAGAGGCGCCGCTGTCGGTTTTTGTCGCCTTTCGCGCATGCGCACTGCGTGGATGGTCGTTCGGCGGAGGGGCGAGGGGGTAGGAGAGGAGGAGGAGGAGGAGGGGGAGAGCGTTTGCACCGCCGACATCCGCAATCGAGGCGACGCCCCCCCACCCCATTCCTCGCTCCCTGCCACCCTCCCCCCCCCCGTGTCCGTTGCCCCTCGCGACGACGCCCCCACTGCTCCTGCATTCCTCTCCCACCCACTATCTACGGGTGCGGGAACGTGCTCCATGCGCCCCGAGCACCAAGCGCGTCTCCACCCACGCGTGTCTTGCGAGACGCAGAGGAAAACGCTTCCCGCTCATCCTTGAGCTTAAGGTAGTCCGAGCGGGATAGTTCCCTAGTCATAATAGAGTCCATATTCGAATCATACGTTTTGATTTCACCAGCCGTAGGACACATCGATTAAATATTGCATTATTAATGGTGCAATGATATAGTTTTATATGACAGAAATTGTAAGTAATTAAATGAAAATATCTAAATAAGTCTTTAACTTGACTCATTTTTTTCACGCGGTGCGAATGAAACTCCTTCTAAACGGAAGGTTTTTTGTAATACCCAAGAACCTATTGCGGTGACAATGTGATAAACTTTCAAATGTAGTTGAGAAAACATACAAACTACACGCTGTTAGTTTTTTTACGACATCTAAGTGTTAAAAATTCCTCATCTTGTAAATAATGTCTCTCTGGAGTGCATACACGTACAATTTTCCATGTAAAAAGACTGGTATTTTTTGGAAAATATCTCCAGAAGTAATGCGGTAAGGGGTTGAATTTTTGGTGTCAGAAGAGTGAGATATTTTTCTTTAAAATGAGACCAAATTCATCGATTTCTAAGTAAAGTGATATGTCGCTCAAACTACCTTAAAGGTACCAAGTCAGGCATAGGAATTTCCCCCCACAAGGCCAAAAATTATACCCCCCGCCCCTCCTACCGAAGGTTCTGATATGTTGACTTAAATTGGTAACCACTTTGGGAGGGGGGTAGTTAACGATCTTGCTCTCATCAAGGAGTATTCTCAGCCTGGATTGACCAAGGATGAGTAGCAAATGCATCATCTACTCCAAGTAGTCTCCAGACACCGAAAAGTTACGCCAAAGATGACCAAAAAGGCACACACAGATTTCAATGCTAATATTTTGTGAGCAAAATGCCATTCGATCTCTCAAAAAGAGTGATGATGTTAGAATTTAGTTCTCGTCCCAACCATGGAGTTTTCTATTTCCATTGCATTAGTAAATGTTCTAAATACAAGGCTTTGTTCTCTACACACCAGTCTCATTCCCCTCCCAAAGTGGTGACGAATTTTAGCCGACATATCAGTACCTTCGATAGGTGCGTGGCGGCGCGTAGGCCCGGGAGGAGCGCGGGCTTTCCAAACGGGCCGCGTGCCCTTATGGGAGCCCCCAAGTTAAACTAAAAGCTACGTGGGCGACCCCTAAACATAATTCGGTTCCAGACATTTTTTGCACACCTCATTTTCTCATCAAATATCATCATTTGAGACTCTAAGACCAATGACTGTCAGACATCGATGCAAAATGGGAGACCCTAAGGACGCTCTCACTATGGCGTGGTGCCTTTTCTTGTAGTAAATGAAAACGCTTTCCCAGACAAGGAACTCTTGACATGTCCATACCACGTCAAACTATAATTTTTGTGATGTTTAACAGTAGTATGTCTCACTTACATGCATTGCCTTTACTTTGGATGGATGGAACCTTGGTTCTTGCCTACCATCGGTCTCAGAGAGACTCAAGGATGTCATTCCGCGTTACCTTGCCTACTTTCCATCCATATTCCACCCACAATAGATTTTGAGTGCCACCCTGGAGCATATATTTTTTCCAGTCTTCATTGTAATACACCATTCCTCATTCAAACTTTGATATTACTTTGCATTAAAATATTCCATGCATTTACATTCCAGATATCTTCTATTCTTTAGATTGGTATCCACCCAGTCTCCTACAAGGGCTATTGACACATAGGATCTCATAACTTTGCAATTTTAAGTTCTACACTCTCAGAGCTCTCCTTTTTTTACTCTTCTGTCGTGGAGGAGTCGAACGGAAGCGGTTAGTGGTTATATTCGGCGATTATCCCACCCTTTTAATTCCTCCCTTTCACAACAACTTGAACGTCCTAATTTGGGTCGAGTGAGTAAAGAGGTTGGCAAAGGGGGGGAGTTCTTTCCGGAGCCGAATCTTTGCCGGTCCACGACGTCTCGAGAGTACACCCCCGCATTCCACAGCCGCACGCCGGGCGCGTGCTTACCCGACCGCTGCTGCACCCTGGAGCCTTAGCGCGCTCAGTGTAACCGCCGACCAGAGACATGCAAGTGTCTAAAGTAAGTAAATTCCCAGCAAACCACTCCGTCGCTCCGCCTTAAGTACAACTGATGTGTAGTGATATAAAATCACGACGACAGTTCTACTCATAAGGTTTTACGTTTGAGGAACATTAAGGATTTCTTATTTTCTCAGTGGATTTTCATTTTTATTTATTTACAGCCTTAATTCTTTATTCAGAGAATTCTGAAAAATCCATGCCTTGATTTTCATATTTTTTCCATATATATGATAGATTTGTGTGAACAAATGTCCACGAAAATAGTTTTTTTTAGTGATTGTAAGGAAAATGGATATTTTATAGCATAGAGTATTTTGAAATATGTTTGAAGTGCGGCTGTGAAGCGTGTTTGTTGCACACATACCGTCCCTAAACAACAGTTGTCTCATCAGCAATGGCATATAATTTGCTTTCGTTCAGGTCAACCCTAATACTTTTCGTGTTCTAGAACACAAGAACATTTTTTTAAAGTGATATGGAAGGCAAACACTTATAAGAGTAGTTAAAACTTGACATGGGCAAATAATTACTTTCTTCGTGCGAGTGAATACTTTTTTGTTGTTAATTTTATTCCAATCGGCATACCACCAGGAAATTGTGAAAAGATGTCAATGGATAATATTACTCCCGACGCAAACTATGCATGTTAAATTGTATGTATTCAAGGTATAAGTCACATTTTAAAATGACAACTACTTCTTTTGCAGTGAACCTTAACGTACATTTTCAAAAATACAATAATATATATAGCAATAAGGATTAGAAAATGTATATCTCTTGATTGAATAAAGTGTGAAGAAGTGACAGTTTACCGTAGGACTGCGAGGAAGGACCGCACTCTGATCCTCAGGCCCCATATTCAAGGAGCCTCAAAAGAGCACTCAAACAAGATATTTTTCAGGGAGGAATGATAGAACGTATCCCCAGACCCCCCCAAATGCCTCAGGGCTGCCGGGCTGCCCTTGTTTCACAACTTAATGAAATCTTCAAAATCTTTTCCTATTTCTAATACCGAATGAAAGGGGTAGTTATGGCGTGGACACGAAAGCCGTCCAATGGATCCAGTACCAATTCCATTTAAATACATAAAACAACTTATGGGAAATTCGCGCTAGGTAAAATATTGGAATGATGAAGTCGTTGAAATTTATTTGCCTAAAATTTTAAACGCAAAGATATCAGAAATTTGAGGTTCTGTCCAATAAATATTATGGATATTTTTGGAAGGGTAGATAAATTAAAATATTTAATCAGTTACTCTATTCATTAATAAATATATAGTACGAAATTTCATGTTGAAATTTGTTAAAAACACGCTCCCTGGACTTCAAAACGTATTTCCGTCGTGAAATGAAGAATTCAATTCAGCTGAGAAAACATTACTTTCCTGTCAACTCTTTATCATAGACATTTATTTTTTCAGTGCTAAGATAAGCAATTCCGAGAAAAAATGTTTCTTCTGAATCGGTATTGAAGCTGCTCTCATTGTGTAAAATAAAATGCCATTTACCACCTGAAATTGAGAGGGGATAAAGTTTATTGCGAATGGATAGCTATATTGTATCATCTATCCATTAAACGATCTTTCTCGAGGCAGCACGCAAAATATTTTAGTGAAATATTTTTATAACTTAATGATAGATACTACTAAATTTTACTTTGAAATCATATAATACCAAAGTTTTTAATTCTTCTTTCCGTGAGCTGTCATGTAATTTGATTTAGTTGATTTTTAGAGTATTTACTACATAAAATATTTAAAAATTCATACCTTGTCGTGGAGTATTGGTAAGTAAGTTTTCCGAAGAGAAGTCTCAGATGGAACAGTCCTCCTTACATATTTTTCCACAAATGATGTGAATAAAGGGTGTTTTGATTTATGAGTTGGAATGTTCAATGCCACAAACAGCTCGCACAAGTCCAAAGCAAACTCATCGCTGGTGGATGTAAACGATAGCTGGCTCCGTAGTAAACTCAGCAAGCTCACGGTTTCCTTTCATTTCACTTCAGATTGATGCGATGAGTTGTCAATGTGCTGTTTCACATGTGACTTTTTGTCAGATGATATCTTGAAAAATATTGAGAAATATCATTTATTATCAGAATTACTTTTAAAAGTGGTACTTCAGAATTGCTTAAATAAGTTCAGTGTATTGTTATAAGAAACTATAGTTTTAAAAAAGCATGTTATTTATAGTTAAAACTAGCTGAATTACCCGGCGTTGCTCGGGATCATACTTCCTTCAAAACTCTTTCTATAAGAG
Organism: Ceriagrion tenellum; assembly: GCA_963169105.1. Lineage (NCBI taxonomy): Eukaryota > Metazoa > Arthropoda > Insecta > Odonata > Coenagrionidae > Ceriagrion > Ceriagrion tenellum. The sequence continues at coordinate 12,658,648 of OY720633.1, forward strand.
GTGAGGAGTTAGTAAGTATTTGTGATGACAGACTACATTTCAAGTAATTGTTTCATTAAATTAATATTTTCTTCTGCAGAGCATCTATACAATTGTGAGACAATAGTAAGTAAACAACGTGACTATCTCCCATGAACAATAATAATTATAAGTCAAATGACTGAAAAATTGACAGAATGATAAAAAATAACATGGTAAAATAAAAACAATGAAATTTGTAAAACTTGTTTAATATAGAGTAGAGAGACAATTTTTTTTAAACCCTTTACTGTAATCGTACTCCTGCACAGCCAGGCTAAAAGAACATTATAGTTAAGTACATAATTCGAGTACTTACTTGTTGAGTAGCTATTCATAATTTCATTTTCGTTAATTAAGATTTGACTTAATGTTTATTTTTATTTGTTTATTTGGTTGTCAAGGAAAATGCATAAAAGAAAATCGATTGAAAAAGAGAAACTTCATTCTTTCGGGCAAGATACCACTAATTTTAGTAGTATTATGCTTTCGGGTATGCGATAAAATGAATTTCAACTCTCTATCTTTAGTTAAAGTTGTTTTAAAAAGCGAAATAATTAACCGCTGCACAAATACGAATGCTTAGCATTCCTAATCGGCTCACATAATCAATATGAATTCCAACAGCAATGACCGCAATCTGGTTGTCAAGCGAATATGGTATTGTTGATTTCACTGAAAAATGTGTTTCTGCAGCTAAAAACGCGATTTTCAGTCAATTACAAAGTGAAAAGGATAATTACTTGAAAGAATTAAAAACGTCATTCTTTCAGACATTTAATAAAAAAATTCCAACTCTCTATCTTGAGCGGAAATAATTTCAAAAAGTAAAAAATGAAACCACTGCACAAAACCCGATACGTACCGCGAACCACCTAAGGGCCCCTTTTTGGGACTTTTATGGGCCCTGAGATCATTTTAAAGTAGCCTACAACTTTCCTCCTGCCTTGAACTATTACTCGGCAAAATTTCAGCACGATAAGATCAAAACTGAGGTTAGGATTATTAGCTTACCCGTCGGGCGTTGTTGCGCGAAAAGTATTCGAAAGATTAAGAGGGCCTTGAGGGGAGGGGGGGGGTTTAAAAATTTTTATACCTAAAACCTTCGAAAAACCTTCTAAACCTTCGCAAGAGTGTACTCAACAACTTCTTAAAGTTTCTTGGCGATCGGATCAACAGTGTAGTAATGTATACAGGACAGACAGACATACATTCGTATTTATATATATAGAAGATATAGATATATCCAATAATATGGACTTATTCGGGAATTTCAAACGATGCTTAAGGTACATATTAAATTATTATTATTATTATTAAAGTCGTCAAATTCAAATGTTGATTTGATACTCACGGTTTTTTCACAAGCATTGCAGTAAATACTGCTGCTTAGCACTTGCAGATACTTGCATAGTGATGGATAAGCAGTCAGTTTGGTGCCGGAAGACGCCCGTCCTTTCACCTTATACATTTTCTTCACTTTATATCTTGAGCAATATCTTGAGCTCTTTATACCTTGGGCTACACAAATGAGCGGACGACGGTTTTACGACGCTTCGAAACCTCAGCAAATGACTGAGAATTTACGTGGCTCTCTCGTATATAAAAGAGAACAGTGTTCATATAATGTGCATACATTCACCTTGCTCTTCCTTGTTAAGCCTTTATTTTTCCTCTTCGCTCGAGTGCTAAGGGCGCATTGCCTGCCGCGCTACAATGTTGGCTCAGTTAATTTGTGCACAAAGCGACGCATGCACCTCGTCGGAAACTCTAGATTGTCTTTCATATAATTGTATCATTTTTCCTCTAATCTCCTAAACAAAAACGGAGTGTGAGCATACAGTGTAGAGCTGTTGTCTTGTCAGCAGACCACCCGGGTTCAAATAAGCTGGTTCATAATTAGATCACTGTATTCTTTCAGATCAATGTATCCCGGGTGAAGTCTTTGGACACCCCCAACAAAAAAGCTCAAAGTGCGACGTGGCCCAGGGAAAGGAACTGGCCCCCCTACCCTGAATATGTGAAATTCAAACGCGTATGGCTTAGTCGGGAGTGAGCTCTACCCTCACCTATCCAAACCAACCTTTGGGTTGAAGCACTGAGTGAGAGTGATTCTTTCATGAACAGTGGAGCAATAGAAAGAAATCATTGCAATTTCCGGACCTATGAGTAAAATTTCGCATTAACAGTGGAATACCGCATGAAAAACACTGATGTGTCCAATACCCAGTTGAGCAAAAGTAATCACAACAGCCAACCTTAGGCATGCGGTTTCAATTAAAAAGTCCGGAAAAGTATATTTTATCAGAAAAAGTCTCGCTACGCCAAAAAAAAATCCCCAAAAAAGTCTCTTAACAAATCATTAAAAAATGTTTTATAAATGAAATTGGTGATGATTTGTATCTAAAACCACTAAAGTCCCACTTTTACAAAAAGTCAAAAGCCTTTTTTCCGCGCTCTATTCATAGCCCTCCTCACACAATTCGAGAAATCTCGAACAAAGGACGGTGAACAAGGCGTCTTAAACGTTTAATATCCATTCAAGACCATTAGAGACGGCAATTCAATGACAATTGTTCAGGAATGCTTGAAGCATCTTTAATGGTCTTTCACAGTGCCATATAAAGCTAGAAAAAACTGCTTAACGATTTCCAAGAAAATCGACAACTATCGGAGAGTACTTCAAAGCCTAGAGTCACTAGTCATACCCAATTGTTGGATATCAATTTTATTCAAACAACAACTATGTATTCCCTCAAGGATTGTTTAAGAAATTAATATTCAGTTTCATTGCGAAGTGGTCGTAAATATTCAGTTTTGGAGACGAATTAATGGAGTAAATGTTGTTTAAGTTGCATTTTCATTGAAACATTGACGTGCTGCAGTCAAAATCTACGAGGAAAAATCGTCACAGAAATGGAAACGGGGATGGCGATGACAACCGATTGCATCACGCACATATACTTCGGTTCTATCCCGCAGTACAGACGAAGGATCTCGAATCCTACGCTGACAGTCGCCGAAATAATGTTCGCCTTCAGAAAAATCTGAAACCAGATCCCTAAACAAATGTTTTAATTTCATTTTGGATGAGACTCGCTGGAAATATCAATGCATACACTTTCAAAAATGAGTTAAAGAAATAATTAGACTAAAAAATTTAGCAAAAAAATATGCCAACAAAGAGATTTGATTTGAGGGACACTCATGCTTCACAGTCGAAGATAAAGACGATAGCCACTGGGCAATGGTTCGCATATGTTTATTCTTTATCCATTTACCTTGGTTCACATATGCTCATTCTTCATCCAAACAAGTTAACAACCATCCGTGGTGTGATGTCTCCGCTAATCAGCTGATGGCGAGGACAGGGCGGCGGCTCTCGATGTGATTGCGCTGGCGGGTGCTGCATTCTGCGGTCTTGTGTGCAGGCAGCCGTTCGGTCAGGAGAGCGGAAGTTCCAGGTTAGGGTGTTGACTCCTGGAACTGTTCAAGCAACCAGGGGCGTAAGGTGGATAGAGCTCCAGCGAGATGAGCAGACCCCACATAAGAGATCAGTCCCTGTTCGACATTTCCTCCATGGACCATTGTCTCTATATATCGCGCAATCATCCTGGAAAATATAATTGATTTAACAAAAGGAAAGAGTAGGAAATTCAGGGATAATAACTTGGCGTCGGGGATGACGACACTCCCGAAGGAATCCCAAGTGCGAAAGATCCGACGTATTGCATACCATGCCGCCTGGCCCTCATTGCAACCAATGAGATGATGTGTGAGTGTGTCAACTTTCCGACAAAGAGCGCACCGATCAGACGCGACGAGTCCGAAACGCTTTTGGGTCTCAAGGGTGGGAATAAGGCCGTTGGTGACGAAAAACACGAGTGGCCCCTGCCGGGAATTTGAAATTTGAAGCACACCAATTTTTTATTGAGTTAGGTGCGGCCGGAACGGAACATGGGAGTTCGTTTAGGATTAATTTAGCGTAAACTCTTTTTGTCACGAGTGACTCACCGGGGGCCAGAGTTTCAACGACCCATTGAATTGATCGCTCCGCGGAACGAAACGTTGGGTTCGAGAAAGCCTCGGCGAGGGCGGCCTTGACTAGATCCCTCCAAGGTGGTTCGTTCGATATCTCGATTCTTCGCCTCTTCTAGACATGGTGCAACATATCGAATAAATCGACCCTGGATCCCTCCACGCGGGCCTGTCATCGTAGAGGGCGCGGACGGGGAGTTTGGAGAAGAGAATGTCACATTTCAGTTGGATATTCGTTACGGAAAGTCCATCTTTTTGCGGGGGGGCGTACAATCGCTTCCTTGGGACCTTAATAGCGAGTCCAGACCAAACAAAACGGTTTGTGCACATAATTAGCTCGGCATTCGCACGAGAAGGTAGTGGCCATGTATGCGCTACGTTCCATATCCTGGGCATAATCAATTGTTGCAAGTGACGAACACGTGCAAGGAGGGGGATTGACGGGAGAGCATATCTCCCACACACCGCCCGTGATGGAAGTGGGATTCGGGTACAATGCAGTTCTTCATGGATGGAAAGGAGCTTGCTTCGTGTGACGTCAGGCGGATGGATATTCACCCGAACGCCTGCTGCTGTATTCCTCCACCTTTGACGTCACGATATCAAGAGGAACTATTTTGTATGTTTTCTTTTCCGTTTATTAGCGATGTCGCCACAGCAGACGTTGACCAGAAGTATGGTGCAACGTGTGATCAGGGGCTCTCGCATTTTCTTTTTGAAAATATAGAGATTACCTTCAACTACTTTGAATTCTTCTTCCTGCCTGAGAAATCCTTTTAGCTTTCTAACACCCGCACCTGCTGCACCATCTCAATGCATCGGATGATCGGAATGCATCTACCGGACCCCCAATTCCGATCGTGGGTCCGGTCGAGACAGGTGTCCAACCAAAAGCCCAAGATCTTGATGGGGGGAGTAGTAATGATCCAATTGTATACCGACTTCTAATCAATCTAAACTTCGTCGACCGAGCAAATTCCCTCCCCCCGTAAGAGGAAGGCATTTGGACTTGGCACGATTCACAAAGAGATCGCCGGTCTCAAAAGACTTGAGAATCCTGTCCGCGATTGCTAACTGGTCGAAGCGGCCAGCGAAGAGCGTCAAGTCATCGGCATACAGCACACCCGAGTAAACTTCGCGAAAGAACGAAGCCTCGACACCCCACTCTGCCATCGCGCGGATCACAGGGTCCATCGAGAAAACGAAGAGAAGCATCGATAGCGGGTATCTCTGGCGAACTGAATTCGGTATGGCAAACGAAGAGGAAAGGTCTCAATTTAATTTTTTCCGAAATGTCGATGTAAAAGATTTTGATCGTACGAATGAAGGCTTCCGGGAAAGCCATTCTGCGAAGTACTGTTACAATATAATCAATACGTGCATAATCGAAAGCCTTAGCCAGGTCCACGGCCAATATAGCAGAAATATTACAGTTCGCGGATTGATTTGCGGGTAAGATCACATTGCGAATTAGGAAAGAAGCCAGGCCATTAGGTCCTGATGATGACGTTAATCGTCGAAACCATGGTCGCAAGTTATTAAATTCATTGTGGAAAAACAAAGTGTACTCTATTCATTCAAAATGTTTAGTAAATTCCATGAAGTATCCCCGGAAACCACCAACTTTATTGGGATTTCAATAAAACAAGGTGTGGAACGTCATGAAGTCGACGTTTAAAAATATTGGATAAAATTTTAGAATCGCAATTTAGTAGCGCGATCGGTCGAATATCATCAAACGTCCTCGGCCGACGTTTATTAGGCAATAATGTAATCAAGGCGACTCGCTGGCTAGGAGTCAGCATGTCGCGGCCTAAGATCGAGTTAAATACACGAGCCATAAATGGGCCTAGAATATCCCAATATGCCAGGTAGAACTCGTACGGCAGGCCGTCCGGACCAGGAGCTTTCCCGCGGGGGAGTGAGCTGACAACAGCGTCCAACTCCCCCTCCTTAATTTCACATGTCAACCTATCAGCATCGGTGGGTAGGGTGGGAAGAGAGTCGGGAACCGGGGGCGCTTCCTCCTCCCTCCAGAGCCCATATCGCTGAAACCTGGACTTTTAATGTGCCATTTGCGTCCTTTAAGAGGTCGCTTCGAGGGTCCTCCCTATCCGACGGCGGTGTAGCATCATCACTCATCCGTAGTGTGCGTCTGAGTTCAGCTAGCGTGAGTGGAACCCAAATTTCGGGATCCAACTCCTTTTGCCATCGTTTCGGGTGAAACCTATCAAATTCCAAATCCATGATTCTTCTTTTAAGGTAGTTCGAGCAAAATATCATTTAACTTAGAAATCAATGAATTTGGTCTCATTTTAAAGAAAAATATCTCACCTATCCAATGGCGCCATAAATTCTACCCTTACCTCATTACATTCCGAGATATTCACCAAAAAATACCAGCCCTTTTACATGCGAAATGGTACATATATGCACTCCAAAGAGACATTATTTACAAAATGAGGTAGTACTAACTTTTAGATGTAGTAAAAAAACTAACAGCGTGTAGTTTGCATGTTTTCTCAACTATATTTGAAAATTAATCATATTGTCACCGCAGTAGGTTCTTGGGCATCGCAAAAACCTTCCGTTTTGAAGGAGCTTCAATCGCACAGCGCGAAAAAAAATTCGAGTAAAAGACTTATTCATATGTTTTCATTTAATTACTTACAATTTCTGTCATATAAAACTATATTATTGAACCATTAATAATGCAATATTTAATTGATGTGTCCTACAGCTGGTGAAATCAAAACGTATAATTCGAATTTGGTTTCTATTGTGACTAGGGAACTATCTCGCTCGGACCACCTCGAGGGCTGCGACTTCCTCAAAAAAGGTGGCCGATCGTAAAGGGATTACGGGGAGTTCCCTAAGAGCGGAGCGGAGGAACCCGATGCACTCATCGAGCTCTCGTTTCCACTCATTAGTATACCTCCTTAAGAGTGAGGCGACGCGTCTTTTAAAGACGACGTCCCACCAGGGACCAGTATCTAGATCCGGGCGAACGCTACCGATAAAATTGATCACGGAGGCACGAATCACGCCACAGAAGTATTCGTCGTCCAACAATTTACAGTTTAAACGCCAAAGATACGGACAAAACGGGCGCTTAGTGAGAGGAGGGCCTAGTAATAATAGAGACCAAATTCGAATTATACGTTAAGATTTCACCAGCTGTAGGACACATCAATTAAATATTGCATTATTAATGGTGCAATAATATAGTTTTATATGTCCCGAGTGTGGTTCAAACAAACGAGGATCGCACAATGATCGGACAAGGAGACGGGAAGGGTATCGCAGGAAAGGAGAGAAGGGGCAAGAGGAGGAGGGGAAAGGAAAAAGTAGTCGACGCTCATGCGGAGAGCCATGTCCGACACGTGAGCACGGAGTCGAATTTGACGCCGAAAAATAAAGTGCGGTATCTAGGAAGAGAATGGAGTTTATTGACAAACTAAACGCCCGGCTTGGACCATAGTTCAAACGATCGCGGTTAGATTCGGAATCCTCCCGACGGTAAATGGCATTGAAGTCCCCTCCAAGGATGGCCTTCACTGAAAAACAACCCAAATATGAGACTAACGCAGAGTCGAAAAGAGACTCGCGCTCTACTCGATGCTTTATGCCAGGAGGCGCATAGACATGGATGAGATGAATACCATTTGCAACGAGAGTCAAAATACGGCCAGAAGGATGGCGCCGCAACCCGATCACGCACATCCGCCGGTGCACTAAGGTGGTGACGTCTTCCCGATGACAGGAGGAGAAATTATCAAAAGATTGAAGGAGGGAGTCTTTCCAGACAACTCCCTCTGCCGTCTCCTGAAGGAAGACTACGTCTACTTTCAAAGAATACAAGAAATTATGAATCATATTTACTTTAACTGGGCTTGAAATTCCAGCGACATTCAACGACGAGACTCTCAAGGAGGCGTCGCGAGGACTGCCTACTTCCCTGCGACCCGCCATCATGAGCTCGTTCCTCCCCTGGTCCCTCGGCTACCTCTCCTGTTTGTGTAATGGCGTTTCCGAGAGCGGTTCCCGGTCCTCGGCCATCCGACACCAGCGCTGCTTGTTGATTGACTCGTCTCCTCCGCCGAGTCCAGGTCGGATGAACGGCTAACTTATTATTCCTGTTCATGGCCAAAAGAGTGGGGAGTGGGACTGCGAGAAGGAGAAGGTTAAATGGGTACGAGGGGGATACAGTGGTGAGGGCCAAGGTCTTCTTCCGGTAGTTCCAGGGAATGCATAGTGGTGGGCGAAGACTCGAACGAGCCCTCGCCGTCCGCGTTCGTCGCAAGGGACCCGTCGCTAGGGGAGGGGATAGACGCAATGTTTTGCGCAAGTAGTATAGATACTGTACTCCTTGGTTTTGCGTCCCCGATGCACCAGCCCACGGCGAATCCTTGTCCGGAGCCTCCCCCTCCTCCTACTCGTGGCGACCTTCCGTTGTTTCGTCCCGGGATGAGCGGTGGGGGGAGGAAGGTGCAGACCACATCCTCTCTTCACTTCCGATCGGCGCGTGCGTGAAGTTTCCTTGGAAGGGTGTAATCATGCTTGGCAAAGAGGGGGTGAGGGGGAGAGGAGAGGGTTTGGGTAAGATTGGCAAGGGGAGGGAGAGAGTGTAGATAGGGGAAGGAGGAGTCCTCAGCGCCCAACAAGTCGGAGGTGATAGTTTCTAATGAGGCGACGCGGTTTTGTTTCCAGACACGCTGCGACATCGGCGTTGGCTTATTGGCGTTCGAATGCTCTGGTGTGTCCTCTGCTTCTTCAGCGGCTCTCCGTCAGCCGAACCCTCTTCATTCAGCCCTCTTCTTAGGCGGAGGGGGGGGGGCTTACAGGAGGGGGAAGCGAGCGAGGGGACCGCCTCCGGTCCACGTGGCGACGAAACCGCCGCGGGTGCTGAGATCTAAAGCACCGGTGGGATAGCCTCGGCTTCCTATTCGACGAGCTCCCGGGCCTGCCGCACGGCCTCCATTCTTCTATTTGTCGCGGTCGGAAACGGCATCCTAGGGATGACCCATGCATGCGAAGGAGGCGAACAAGTCCCGAGACACGTCTTCTCACCTCCAGCTGTTGAAACTGAGTAATCGAGCAAGAAAAATTATGTTGTTTACGTTATTTTCATCATGGCTTCCACTAGCTTCCATTTCCATTACTATCGTATAGATCTCTTCAGACTTAAACATCACAAAAATCTGTCTTCCCGATAATCCATACTGTATCGAGTACTTTTCGCCTTCCACGAGGCGCATCGTCTCGGTGACAAATTCGAGCACCTCAAGCGGTGTTGGTGCTTCGCAGTCCTCATCCGCCTGGATGCTGCCGGTGAATCTTGAAGAACTTGATGCTGCCGGTGAATCACCATGGCAGCAGGGAAAAGGGAAATACATGAAAAAAGGACACTTCACAAATCAGCTAAGGGGGCGATGTTGCCGTGGTACAGCAAAGTCACTGGTCCCGGGGGAAGGGGAACCCCTACAAGACTAAAGGACACTGCGTCGTCTGACTACTCTAGGCGACGGCTAATGCACAGCACATTTAAATACACTGATGACCTATACCAAGAACGGCAACGCTAAGGGAATATAACTATACAGTACTCTACCCTGACTCTGTAGGATCAACTATACTGGGCACTTGTTCACCATTGTTTGAAGCGAGATGCACCATTCACCATTGCTTGTAGAGAAGGGAGAACGCAAAAGGAACCGTACAAAGGAAAATAAAATGACACTCCGCCGTGAAACATAACGAAACCAGTCAGTCTCTGCACTACTACAAATAAGTACAGAAGGCTCTTCGCTGTATTTTTGGCCGCCCCCGCGGCCCAAATAATTAGTGAAAACACGAAAAACTAGCACCTTTAGCTTGCCTTTCAGCTTTCTCAGTGTCACTCTAGGCGGGGATGTCCGCCCGAAATTCGCCCGCGGGGCAGGCTTGCACTGGCCTGGACGGCCGAAGGACACGTCGGTGAAACCGGGCAGTCGGAGCGCAACCGAGACACGTCTTATCGCCTCCAGCTGTTGAAACGGAGTACTCGAGTAAGAAAAATTATGTTGTTTACCCAATTTTCATCATGGCCTCCACTAGTTTCCAGTCGCTTGTTTCAATCATTTTTTTGCGGAAATATGTACTTTTTACTCCGTCTAAGGGTTTTATTTGTACGCAAACACAGTTATTATAGTCATATGTCGACTCATGCTTTATATTTTGGAAGAAAACTTGCATATAAATCGTAAGTTATCATAAAGACTCTGACGGTGACCCTTTCTCGCATGGAGACTAAGCGACTGAAATTTGTCCATCAAATTCTTATTGTGCCAACAATTTACCCATCCTAAATATTCAGCACTGTAGCAAGAATTTATATAAATGAAGAGATCATTACAGTATGCAAATATATTCTAATGAAATTTATTCGAAAGTACGTTTGCTTTCCTTCCTTTACTTGAAATTATTTATCGTTAGTATAGACTGTAACACATCTTACAACTTACGTACACCTTTGATAATCTTAAGCACAACGATTCTTTTATGTTTAAAAGTGTTTATTACATTAAACTATTATTATATGATTGAATAATAGCGTAAAATACATGGTGCTCCCGTAAATGAGGTCGAAAAGAATCACGAACCGTTCAATGTGATCCATTCATTGAACTGAATATGAGGCATTCAGTGAGCGAAACGGATCTCCCACCGATCCAAAAAGAGGTGGAATTACAAAATAAACTCCTCAATGATGGTGCTTATCGCCGAAACCCACGTCATGTTTTTTTAACTTGTGTTTTTAAACTCTGTGGTTTTAGTAAACGTCTTAAATAATTTATCCATTGTTTTTTTATTTAAAATGGATTACCACAAAGCTTTCCCACGATTACCCACGCTCGTTAGACGACAACATTTGTGAATCCATTAAACGGAACGACGAAAGGTAACTTGTCCATCAAGGGCTCTTCTTCCTAACAATTGTCGGCCGATTCCCTCGCGGACTTCGCCCGATGACTATGAGTGTTAAATATTGGTATGGCACTCCATAACATGCAGCATTCCCGACGAAACCCACCACCCGCTTCAAATTCCGCTTTGTCGGCGCGGCCTTTGCCCGGATGCACCTTAAACGATTCACCGCCCCGAACGCTTTTTTGTCGACAGCGTTAATAACCATGCGTCCAAATGAAGTAAGCCTCACGGGCTGGTAAGTACGGAGGATGCAGCTATACTATCTCGCAGTAAAAAGGTAGACTTAGCTGTATACTACGTCCAAGAGAGCTTTGACCAAGTCGTTAGATGGTATAAGAAATGGAGGCTCCAGATAAACGCCAACAAAACAAAGGCCATAATATTTTCAGCTCAAAACAAGGAAGAAAGACCAAGGGAAATAATAAGAGTAGGACAACAGGGACTAGACTGGGTAAAAGAAGTGGAATACCTTGAAGTCAAGTTAGATTCAAGACTCAATATGGATAGACATATTGATAAAACGATATGTAAAGCAATGGCAATGCGTGCCAACCTGAGCCCTATATTTAAAGTGAAAGCTAACTCAATGCCGAACCAAAAATAAATAGGTTAATGTTCAACAGTTACATACAACCGGTAATCCTTTACGCAGCATCAGCCTGGGCGGGGCTACTAACAAAGGGACGTCTTGAAAGGCTAGAAAAACACGAAAGAATAACCCTAAGATCAATTTTTGACGTCGGAAGGATCGAAGGGAAATCTAAACTATACAAATTGACGGGCGTAATACCGCTCAAAGATAAAATACGAATCATTGCCGAAAAATATTACAAAGGCATCAGTAATAGTGACAACGTGCTATTAAAAATTTAGTTTTACACCATGACAAGGCCGAAGATAAAAATAAAAGACCAGACTATGTTTTGAATATTTAACTATCCATCTAAGGAGAAAAGCCTCCATGGATAAACAAATGAGGCGGCCACCTCAACACTTAGTAAAGGAGCATAAGCAGCGATACAGGCTGCAACCCCGAGAAAGACTAAACACTCACCTTCTCCACCTGAAGATGGTGCTTAGTCGCCGAAACCCGGGTCGTGATTTTTAACTTGTGTTTTGAAACTCTGTGATTTTAGTAAACGTTTTAACTAATTTATCCATTGTTTAATTTATTTAAAATGGATTACCACAACGTCACCAAAGACAACATTTTACTTACATCTGTTCAGAATTTCTCCAGCAGCCTAGCCTGTAGCCTCCGAGTCTCTATGGGCTCCCACCCCAATCCCTCTAAAAGTTGTGAGACACTATTTGTACGCTCGTAGCAGTTATTAACGAAGCATACTGCTTTTCTTTATATTCTATTAATTTTTTTGGTTAAATCTTTATGACCAGGGTCCCAAATGCTCGCGGTGTATTCGAGGTGTAGCCTCACCAGAGCGAAGTGGCATCTCCCTTTTACATTTTCATCCGAGGACCTTCCTATTTTACGCTTAGTAAAACCTAGTTTCTTTAATGCTGTGCTAAATATGGTTTGTATGAGTGACTGTGTGCATGTGAGTGTAACTCATTAAACCGCCTTCTAAAGAATACATTTCAAGATTAACAGAATAGTTTGACAAGCCGTAAAATCGTACCCAAAAATGCGAACATCAGATAGATAACGAGGTGTTTCCAACGTATGTGCCTTGGATTCCGTTTCTCATCCAAGCTATTCACCGTCAAAAACGTCAACTTAATAGAGTGGGGCAATTAGCAGAGTACACAAAATACCTACAAGCTTTATACAATCGCCACAGTGTAATTCACTGGTAATGTACAGCAATGTGATACCATTATGATAGAGAGAAGATCATTTTGATGTTGCAATTAATCTCAATTTCCGACAGATGCGATGAAATTAGAGAGAAATATAGCAGGACAGAATTGCAATGAGCAAAAATTCGTTATTTCCTCATACATAAAGTGACATTATGACAACTGCAAACAACACTCACGAAACAATCTTCACCTTTTTACCTCCCTGAAACCTTCTTTATACTTTTACACGACTGGTATCCTAATACCTCCTGCCTCACGCCCAGGCGGCGGCTCGCAGTGCAGCATTCAGATGTGAATAACTAGGGGGATGGGTCTCCGGGCAAAACAGAGCTCTCGAAGCGATTTACCGCCATTCTTTTCCTTCCCAAGGAATCGATATTTGAGATCGGATCCCGCGCGTCTATCGTCGTAAGTAAGCAAAGCGCACTATTCACCCTCGCGCACGGTAGGTATACACTACTATGGGAGGGTGTGTGTTTGAATCGCTCGAGTTAATCTCGACCACGTAACTAAGGAGTCACTAGGTACAAAACGAACGGTTCTAGATTTAGGTTTATTTGAACCACGTGTAAAAATCTCACACAGCTTTCTCAACCAAGTTTTTCTCGCGGTAAAATCGTTCATGGATTATTATATCCCGATTAGAGGCATATTACACCACGTTTCAGACGCTTAAGTTATCCATCCATCTGAGTAAGAGATACTCACCAAAATTTCGAACCGTTTGTTGTTGTACCACGTGACTCCTTAGTTACGTGATCGAGACAATCTCGAGCGGTTCAAACACAACCACCCCCCCCCCCCCCCCCGCAACGCCCTCGAGTGCCCACATCGAAACCCTATGTCGCCAAATCGCCCCTCTCGGCCAACGACCGCCATAAACAACGGTCGTCCCCTTTCTGCTCTCGATGCTTCCTCTTCCCCACCCATCCGTCTCAACCCCCGCCCCTTCGTCCCTCTTTCCTCACCCCCTCGGGGATTTCCTCGTCTCCCCCCCCCCCCCGCCTTCCCCCCCCTCACCACCCATCCACTTCAAACCGCCCCCTTTCACGGCCGCGCGTTTTATTTCTTTGCCGCGTCTTATTTGCACTTTAAATTGATATTTACGGTCGCATCGGAAGAAGGAAGGACAACCGCACGTTTCATTAAATCCAGAAAACTACTCGGGCCTCTCTGGGAGGAGTAGGGGGAGGGGCTGGGAGGAGTAGGGGGAGGGGCTGGGAGGAGGATGGGGCGGGAAAAGGAAGAGAGGAGAGGGTGGGACAGGCAAGGACAAACTCGCGTGGAATGGTGCACAAATCGGATTAGCGGAGTAGATCCATCGCTTATCCCTCTCCCCGATACACAGCCTCCCTTCTCCACTGCGTCTGAAAAGAGAGGGACTCTCACGAGAGGGTTTTTAGGGTGAAAAAATAATACTCGATGTATTCATCGTCGTGGAGGATCCAAACGAAACGTATGATTCGCTCGCTCGCTCAGGCGAAATTTCCTCTCGGCATTCAAAGCTTACGGAATATGTTTCCCTACCTCATTTCACCTGAGACGGTTTCCGTTTACCGAAAGATTTGAGCATAACGCGCTCCTTTCGGCTGTTACGAGGGAATTTGGAATGGGATAAACTTTTCAAGAGTTCAAGGATGGCTGAACTGTGGTCATTTCTCTCTCTCCCTCTCTCTCATTTACTCTCACTCTGAACAATAGTGAGCGCATCTTCCTCTTTTTAAAATAGTCACATCATATTTACCCATGAGCTCAAACAAAAATAGAGTTTCATTGATATTTAAAGCATTTTGTTTGAATTTCTATAAAATAAGAATCAAGCCATGAACGGCAGAAAAGTGGTTGGATTAATACAGTGCAGTGCTACCAGGCTTATTAGACCGGAATACGCACCCCAATGGCTTACGTAAGCGCATCATTTTGCGGGAGATGACCGGTGAAACAAGAAATCTGCTGCCTGAGAACATCCTGCAGTTATAATTACATAGGTCCTGAAATATCCGTTTAGCTGTAAATGGATCGCTGCTGCTACGAGAGAAATTGAATTTAACTTCAGTATCTGAGTGTGGCATCGTTACGACGGTGTTCTGCGAAAGTGAAAAGCATTAATTTGTTTCTGCACCGGACGTAACCAAAATGGAGGCTAGACCTTATTATTATTGCAAATTAACGTAAAAGTACTAACATTAGCATAGAAAACTTTCGAAAAAATTTCGCTTCCTATAGTGAAATGATAGAGATACCAATTTTATTTTTTATTTGTGATGTCGCTAGCTCGTTCAACGACATATTTTCAGCGACAAAAAAGCCAAATATGCACTTCCTTGAAGAAAACATCAAAAGGGAACCCTCGTCAAACAGATTTGGCTTATTTTTATCAACTTCCAGAGTGGAAATTCCGATATTTCAACATTTTCATGAGATATTTTTATGAATTTTTTGGAAGGAAAATTGTTCAAATCCTATAATATGCCATTAAGAATTGTATTTTACTGGTATCGTTATGTAGATGACATTTTATACTTGTAGACTGATAGCTATCGAGAGCTTGATGATTTGATGACTATATTACGTAACCTGCATAAATCTATTAACTTTATCTTTGACGTTGGAGGTTCCGTTTTAACTTTTCTTCACTTGACTATAGACGTCTCCTATGGTACCCAAGAGATCTTAATTTTTAGGAAAAATACTTTTACTTGTGCTATAATCTATTGGTATATTCATGTCATCATCGAACGCATAAAATGTCGGCTTTTCATTCAGTAATATACCGTCTTGTCTCTGATCCAATGTCCAAAGCCAACTGTGAAAAATAATTATCGATAATAAAATGTATTGTTTCCCGAAATGGATATAAAATACCAATGATCGATGATATTCTCCACAGAATGTTGAAAAAGCGTACTTTGAACTCGTTCAGGACTATGTCCTCCAAATAAAACGGGACAACTAAATCATGGAGCAAAATTCCATTTATTGGACCGCTATTAAATCAAACAATAGGTTATTTCCCCAACCAAAAGTCGAATTTATCGATTAACATCTAATTGATAATTATGATAAAAGTAAGTTCAATATTTCTATTCTACATCACCAATGTAAAGGCAAATAGCCGAACTTTCTGGAGAAATATGAAAATTTCTTTTTCCAATAATGGTCTAAATATGTCCATTGTTGATGATTATCTGTACCCTAGCCACCCCGCCCCATTGTTTTCATTTCTATTCCATGACTCATGGACCATGAAACCTTGCTAATAAACAAATATCCCCTTCTCTCCCCATCTCCCCGTCCTTTTTCGTCATCACACCTAATTTCATGAGGATATAATATCTCGTGGGGAACACACATACAAAACATATGCGGCGCTGCATTAAAGAAACTAGGTTTTGTTAACCGTATAATAGGAACTCACTTCAGTCAGTATTCAGTAACTTGGTGGAATTCCATCATTAAAAAATAAAGATGACAACTTTTACTAAAACCACTAGATTGTAGTTTTAGTAAAAGTTGTCATCTTTATTGTATAATTGGAAGGTCCTCGGATGAAAAAGTAAAGGAGAGATGCTACCTCGCTCTGGTTAGGCCACACCTCGAATGCGCCGCGAGCATTTGGGACCCTGGTCAAATAGATTTAACCAAAAAATTAATAAAATACAAAGGAAAGCAGCACGCTTCGTTAAAAACTGCTACGAGCGTACATATAGTGTTACACAACTGTTAGAGGGATTATGGTGGGAGCCCCTAGAGACTCGGAGGTTGCACGCTAGGCTTAGACCGCTTGAGATATTCAGAACTGGTGTGTTTCAGAGCGACACAGAGAATATTACCATGACGCCTCACTACATTTCTAGGCCTGACGGATGCGATTGAATAAGAGAGATACTCTGCCGAACTGATATTCGTTCTTTCCGCGCACAATAAGCGACCACAATAGAAACTGAGCTGATCCTCCAAATACACTCTCATAGGACATATCACCATTTCACCTCCAAACCTTTACATCTTCACACGGCTGGTTAACTACCACTCCCTGCCACACGCCCAAGCGGCGGCTCGCGGGATAGTATGTAGATGTAGATTTCCCCCTCCCGTACGATATCAGAGTTGTTAACAAGCTGCTTGGAAATATGACAATGTTCATTTCTTGAGATCATGTTATCTAGCTTTTGAGACTTGAAAAAACTGGAAAAAAAACTGAAACAGGCCCATTTTCTGTTTCTCACCCAGAACATTGTCCTCGTGGATTACGTCTGAAGTAGATTTTAGCAGGTTCCCTATCATTGCATTTAACAAATGATGTGGTACGAAGTCACTTGCACGGGTGAATATACACCAGGGTTGAAATTCGCCATGAAAAAATCATTTGACTTGACCGGGATTCGAACCCAAATCTCCCAATTTCCGGTCAGATGTGTTGTTCCAATGATTTTATTTTATAACGATATCATTACATTACAATCATTACCATACAGGGAAAAAAGAAGATCCGCTCCAAAGACACATACATTTATAATACATTTTTGTTTACAGTATCTTTAGACACATACATGAATATATTATACGTATTTTAGTTTTTAATCTCTTTTTTACATAAAATACTATTAAAAGACGTTTATCAGCCATGCTTTTTCATGCTCTTTAGCCAGTTACACTGGCTAACACACCTGAACTGGTTGGCGGTGTAACTGGCTAACACACCTGACCGAAAATTGGGAGATCTGGGTCCGAATCCCGGTCAAGTCAAATTTTATTTTCATGGCGAATTACAATCCTGGTGTAGATTTTAGCAGGTTCCCTATCAGACCGTCGATTTAAATGTAGACTCAATATTTTAAGTAAATTCAAAACCGATTTATTCACACAAGAAGTTCTCAATATCTTACGAACTCCAACATACTACGGTAGATCAGATCATGAGAATAAAATATGGGAAATAGATTGTAGAACAGAAAGGTTTAAAATTTCGTTTGTCCCGCGATCGATAAGAGACCATAATGGCTGCGTTGAGACTTTGAAGTAGGTTAGTTGACGGGTAGTGTAGCTGATTTTTTCATATTCCCCCTTATACCTGTTTCTAAACCTGCCGAGTAGTGCCAACACCGTGTTTTCCATGTTCCCTGCATGACTCTTGCGTCACGTTTACGTAGTTACATGATATATTATTTTCGTAGTTTCTGTAGCATTATAGCGTACCTATTATGTTGCGCATGTTGATGAAAGTAAATTTCTTCACTGTAGTTCATGTTGGTGATAATTCAATCCCTGCCAAACCCCCTTGTGGTGGCTTGCAGGATAATAAATAGATGTATAAGTGTATTTAACTCCGTAGTTCTTCATTTGTCTAATAGGCTTGAGTAAAAAAACGTACCAAATCATTGCGTTTCTGTCTGGTGATAGCATTCGATGAGAAAGTACCTCATCCCAGTAGGTATCTCTAGATATGAATGTGTAAAACCATACCGGGTCGAGCATTTTAATCGATCTGTTTTTGGCAAATTGCGCATATCTAATTCGTTTCTAATATCCACTCCACCTTGTGATATCTTGCAGAGAAATAAGTGGATGAAACCTCGAACAATGAAACCTCGAACAGTCAGTGTCATTGATGTCCCTCATTTAAATGTTTCCCGCAAACCGTTGGATAAGGATTAAGTATTTCAAAGTTATATAAATGTACACGTGAAGGAGATTCAAAATGACGGCTCCTTGATGAAGTTACTTCAGTCTTGAAGTTTCTTCACGTTTCGAATTCGGCATGCAGCTCCACTGTGTGGTTATACTTCCGTAAATTCAAACGGATCTCACGCAGAAAAAAGTCCTGAGAAACACGAGAGCTCATTTCTTTCAATGGATTGTGAAGCCAAGAAATATTGTCCGGCTGAGCAGCATTAATCCCATCCCACCCCACTCCCCCGTTCCTCCGCTCCTCCCCTTCTTTGTCTCCCGTCGCCGAGCAACGAGAGGGGAGGATGGGTGGGGACTGTGTGTTGTGTGTGTGTGAGTTACAGCTCGCTTGGCGGTGACGCGACGACCACTTCCACGAGTCCACAAAACGGCGGTTGCCGTCCCACTCGCTCATCCCTCAACCCGTGTCCATTAGCATAATGGCTTTCGCTTCCGAGAGATTAAACCTCGCACGTTTTAATTTCGTTTTTCATTTTGGGAATTCCATATTTAGGATGAAATATGCTAAAAATTCTGTAGTTAGCTCAACCGACTAATGCTGGGGAGAGAAATGCATGTAATCCACCCCTAAGCTCAATTTCAATAGTATGTATTATTTCTGGTTGGCGCAATAATGCCTTAAAGAGCATTTACATGATAATGTTTGAGCAATACCACACTTGACGTCATTGCATGGACATGCACGGACGCGTGCCATATGTGTTTTCCTGCGGCTTTGGTAAAGATATTTCCTTCGAAGGTCGTAGAATTCGTGAATTCCCTCTGGTTAATAAGTCAAATGTCTAAATCTCTAAATTTCTAATATCGTTTCCCCATACCATATCATGGTATAATTACTATTGAATTAACCCAAATGATGGAGGTTTGCAAAGCCTAAATTTTCAATATTTCATTTTAGCGGGACCTCAGTAGTTCTATCATAAAATATTTTCATGCATTACGATTTTTGACGTGTTTATTTAATGCATCCATACAAATTCTTCCAAATCAGACCAATTGAACTGTAGTACACCACTTCGTACTTTCAATAACAATGAACTAGATTTCCAGTTTTCTTGGCTCATTTTGGCAGGCCAAAAAGAGAGGCGATGTTATTTAGAATCACACGAGGGAATCAATGAGAGCTTGTTAATGCTGTAAATATTTTAGAGGCGCTCTCATTGAGCGTATTTCTTCAAGTGTTATACGGTGTAGATTATAACAGCTGAAATTAGAATATATTGGAAATATTCCGTACCTAATTAACCTTGGTTATCGCCAATAATAGTCGCTCCCTAGAGAAAACTGCAATAAATGTATAAAACTTAATGGAAATATACGAACGTGAAAGTCTTGAAACTTGATATAGAATATGATGAGAAGAGGACATATGAGCTTGGTTTACGAAGAAAGAAATCCATGAGAGTCCATGAACGCATGTGTGATATTGTCATAGAGTAAGTATATATAGAGTGGCAAAGCAATGCTAAAATCTGGAAATAAATTTTTGAGAGCTTTGGAAAGAATTTCTCAGGTGGCACCCCCTTAGGGGAGGAAGAATTTTGGCTTACGGAGAAGGCCGCTTGGAGGCGCTAGTGGTACTCAGTGATTTTTGCATCAACATACAGAAAAGTGGATTTACCATGGCTGTTGTGTGCTTTTTATAGAGTATCAATTGTTTTGTCGTTCCTATGATACATCGGTAAACAGTTTACTCCGTGTTTGGCAACCTCGTGCCTTATCATTTTGACCTGAATTCGATTCATTATAGACGATGCTCATTAATGCACCAAATAATTATACATATTTAATTTGGTCTCGACGACTCAATAGGATTTGTTTCCGTTTCTATGGGTCGATTAGTAAACATCCAGGATCCAAAATCATCATGAGAACATCATGTGAGTTATGCGACACTAAATGAAGTGGCCGTGTGCCAAAGCTCATTTGTTATGGCTTGTCGTGCAACTTGGATACACCTGTTCCATCTATCGGCCAAAGTATTATTTAAAAACTCATATCCGAATCTCCCTATCTCTTTGCCACTCTATATGTTTTTACTCTAATGTATTGCTCAGGAATCGGTGCGCGGTGCTTGATGTCTCATTCAGGGCCCCTACTCCTGAAAGTATCGATTATCCAGACTGTGGTATAAAATTTTTTAAACTTTTTTTGTGCAACAATTGAGATTTTTCAGGCTGAGACGTCAAAATTTCGTCAATTTCTAGAGTTGCAATTCTGAGTACCTTAGGGTTAGGTTTTAGGGTTTTACAATAAGGTCCATGAGGAATAAATGATCTCAAGATTCTGTAGACGGTTACCGTTAGATAAAAAGAAATGGTCCAGGACTATGCAAAAGGCTTGGCGAATCACAATTGCAACTCCATGAAGTGACTTCAGCCTCCGCCGGTCCGATGCTCGGTTTGGGCGCTTTTGCTGCGCTCTGAGTGACCATGGAGCTTGGAGCGGTGATGCTCCATGCGCAGGCTGTTCCGAATCGGTTCATAAGTCGTCGGCATCCTTTATTTTTTATAATTCTTGTGCAACTCCGATGAGATGTCATGTACTCCCACAGCTTGTCTTGCCTTCGTTCTCAAAGGACCTTCTTTATTCTTCACATCCTCTTTATGGTCCCATGCCATCAAACTTGCCGTGATTTTATTGTTTATTTATTGGTTCAATGGCCAATAATATCTGTCACAAGGTTTTTCTACATTGATCGTTCACCTTACCTGAATGTCACCCAATTCGAATAGTATCTTCCCTTGGTTTTTCCTTGATCTATAGTTTCGTTTGCCCTCTCTCACCGCCCGATAATATTCTCACCTTAGATCTAATACCCTACCTTCCTACGAGTGACAGTCCATGTTGTGATACTTTCGCTGAATAAACGAGAGTTAAATATGGCTGATTTGACTTAACAAATAACTTAAGGTGCCATATATTTTATTTATATTCTTCTTCTTCTCATTAGTGGCTCCACAGCCCTTTTGTGGGCCTTGGCCTGCTGCACTATTGTCCTCCAGTCATTTCGGTTGGAGGTTCTGTCTCGCCATCCACGAATTCCCATTTTATCAAGGTCGCACTGCACTCGATCCGTCCATCTATTTTCAGGACGTCCCCGTCTTCTTCTTTTGTACTGCCTTCCTTTTAGCATGCGTTTTGAGATTTCCTCCCCAGGCATTCTCATTCTATGTGACCCAACCAGCGTATCCTCTGGGACTTAATGAACCTTACTACATTTTTCCCTGAAATTAAATGATCTAATTACTGAACTTTTAGTTGTAATATTTTTGAAGCAAATAACTGAAAAAATAGACGCAAATGATTGTTTACTCTCATTCAGTGAGATAAGTGTCGCATCCAAAAGTTGGCGTATACTTCTGAGCCTTTGGCATTGCTGGCGTCATTGAGGCGATACCGTTGGTTATCTCTGAAAAGTATTTCCCGAAGAAATGGCTTGGGAAGCATGTGAAGAGCCGTATTTAGGGATAATAATTAGAAGACAGGTTGATTGAATCTGTTAGCTTTGTTAACCACAAGGCGCTGATTAGTCGACCATCCCAAGGATTGTTTGGTTTCATTAGAAAGTGAGTGCAAGTTAAACGGTACGAACTTATGAAAGCGAAATTTCTGAAAATTAGAATGAAAAAAAAAGTGATGCGGGTCATAAAAGTGAGAGGCTACCAGCCATAATACGAGGCGTGTTTTTTAAGTAAGTACCGTTTTGAAATTCGGCCACTTCAGTGCTGCGGTCGGTATGTGGCGCATGAGCGCTATGTATCTACATTTGTTTGGAATCCACAGACGCCATTACGGAAAAATTCGACTGTATTTACGTTTGTTTGTGAGTATTTGAGTTGCCTCCGTCATTTGATATTCCCGCCGACAGTGAAATACGCGCTGTGATTCGTTTTCTCAGTACTGAAGTCGTGAAAACGGCTGAAATTCATCTTCAGATCAGCGAAGATAATGGAAACAACATCATGAGCGATGGAATCGTACGGAAATGGGTTTGAACTTTTACAGAATCCAAAACAAAAGGCGTGGCATGCCGAGTAAAGGGATCGTTTTGCTCAATGACAATGCCCGTCCACACACGGCTAATCAGATTCAAGACCTCATCGAATCATTTGGCTGGGAACAACTTGATCACCCTCCACACAGTCCCGATCTAGCGCCCAATGACTACCACCTGTATTTGCATTTGAAGATGCAACTGATGGTGGTAAGCGCCACGATGACGATATTGAGATCAAAACGACCGTGTTGCAGTGGTTGTCAAATCAGGCGGCAGACTTCTATGAGAGTAGAATTCAAAAGATGGTTCTACGAAGCGATAATTTCCTTAATATTAGTGGAAATTATGTGGAAAAGAAGATTTAGGTACAGGTTTTCATGAAAAAATATGATTGTAAAGAAATGTATGCTTGTTTTGTTTTTATTTCAAAACAGTACTTACTTAAAAAAACACCCATCGTAGATAAAATTATTTAATTATCTGAGTAGCATGATGGCGGAAAATGGACACAGTAATCCAGGGAATTGGCTGGAGTATACTGTAAGCGCAATGGACGTTGGAATGGACTCGAAAAATAGGGCTCTAAAGGCGTTTAATATAGAATCCAGTGTTGTATGATCATAGAGTAAGTACATATTGCGTGGCAAAGAGATAGATTCGGTTATATATAAATAATACTTTGGCCGATAGATGGAACAGGTGCACCGAAGTTGCACGACAAGCCATAACTAATGAGCACATGCCACTTTATTTAGTGTCGCAAAACTCACATGATGTTCTTATGATGATTTCGGTGTCTGGATGTTTATAAATCGACCCATAGTAACGGAAACAAATCTTATTGAGTCGTCGAGACCAAATTAAACATGTATTTTAAGGTGCCTTCAATGAGCATCGTCTACAATGAATCGAATCCACGTCAATATGATAAGACACGCGATTATTCTGTATGTTGATGCAAAATCACCGAGTACCACTAGCGCCTCTAAGTGGTCTTCTCCGTAAGCCAAAATTCTTCCTTCCCTAAGGTGGTGGCACCTGAGAAATTCTTCCCAAAGCTCTCATAAATTTATGTTCAGTTTTTAGCATTGCTCTGCCACTCTATATATACTTACTCTATGGTATGATGCAGAAATGTGAAATCCGAGGATGCGTTTCAGGCATTTGAGATGAATGAGAATGAAGAGGGAGGGATCGACGGAGAGGAAGAGAAGGGAAGTGAGGAGAGGAGGGAGGGGAGTGAGCGGAATCGGTTGGGGGGGGGGAGAGAAGGGGGAGGAGAAGGGAAGAGAGAGAAAAGAGGAAGTAGTCAGAGACAAAAGAGAGCGAGGGCAATGGGGAATGGCTTGACACAGGTGGTGATGTTGGGAGTGTGGGAAAAAGGGGCGACTTTATGAATGGAAGGAAAGGAGAGTATGCTTAGCTCAAGAAACGTATTGCGAAAGAAGAGTGTGCCAGGAAGCGCTCGAATATAAAAAAAAATTCATATCCCGTTTCCAAGAGTCAATAATTAATTTAGACGCAGAGGGTGCTTGGAAAGCTTTTCTATCGATCAGGAATTCAAAATCATAAACCAAGAAAAGTAAAAGAAGTCGGAAGCGAATCGAGATGGCACGACGCGGGCGTGAGATAATCGTTGAGGCGACAGAGAGCGTGCCACGCCAAGATGAACAAAATCCGCGCAGGGTTATCCGCTGAATATCGCGAGTTAATTATTTAAAAATAATTTTTGTCTAAAGCCGCTACAAGAGAAGCGTTTAGGAATGCATTCATGGATTTCAAGAGGAAAAAACTTGAGGAACAGTCACGGGATAACCCAAAAGCATTTTGGTCATGCATAAGGGAAGTTCAAGGCAGAAGATCTACAGTAAATTCACTTAGAAAGTACAATAGGATAGAATAGAATAGGTTTAATTATCCTCTGGGATTTCCTATAAGAGCAAAAAAGAGAAACTACAAATAAAATTCGGCTTTGAGCAAAAAAATAACAAAAATATGTACACCAGGCCAACATCTCACAGTGATGAAAAACAAAAAAAATCAAAGTTACATATAATTTACACTAAAAACAATAGAAAATACAATATATTAAAAAGGAAAATATAATATCAATCACAAAGAGATAACAAAAAACAAGAATTTCTCCGATCGCTTTGGAAACATAAAAATCTATAACAGGATACATATTTAATTATTGGCATACATGCTGCTTATGGTAATAATTAAAAAGTTTTTCCTTAAAAACGACAGCGAGGAAGATTTTTTAATGGATAATGGCAATTCCAGAAATTAGAACCAGAGATGAGAAATGATTAAAGATATGTATTTGTCCGAGGTATGGGGCAGGAGGGGTCAGTTCTAGTGGTTCTAAGAACAGAGACTGATTTGGATTTGAACATGGAAAAGAGAGAGACTGGATATTTATGGCAGGAAAGAGTGAAGAGAAATGACCCAAGTCAATATTTCCTCCGATAAGAGGTTTAAAGCCATGACAAGTTGTGAAGGTGGTGGGAGATATGCTCGTCTTTGCGAAGGTCAAGGACAAATCTTGCGCATGAATTTAAGAGCCGCTGAAGCTTATTTACTAATTCCAATGGGAGGTCAAATGGCGAAGTACTGACAAACAGCTCGGACACAGCTAACTTATTAAACTCCTACTTCCAAAGCGTGTTCACCAAGTCTTCGCAGAATATACCCGTGACAATCGGTCAATGATCTGTGGACGCTGCCTCTGCACGAGGGACACACTCCTTGAGGTTCCTGGCAGAGTTCGCAGCCACACCCAAGGTTCCATGCGGGGCGGAGTTAAGGCGACGCGTCACACCCCCTTTACCGGTCGATTTTTACATGATTTCCAACCCCAGATTTTTTGTTATAGACTAACGTCTCATACTCATTAGCTCGAAATGTTTTGAGTATAAGTAAAAGACTTTTTCCCAGGGAAACCCGCATCTGAAATGCGACAAATTTATCTCGGAGCATGATTAAACCACCGGGAGAACGCCAAGATATAGGGTATATTTTTACAAAAACCATTTTTATTATTATTGAAAAATATTAAACAAAGGGAGATATATCAGATCTTCTTCAAACAGAATGCTAAGTAACGGCCGTCATGGTTGCAGGATAAAATCTGTAACTGGCTTTTTCAACAAGACACCTGGATGGTTTTCGACCATGACATGCTCGGATGGTGTCGAAAATAATTCAGTCTTCTCTCAGATCTTAGGTCAGCGCTGTATGTACTAATACGCTGGAGACTTGGCAACAACTTACAGACGACTGTTGCCCTGAGCGACAGTTATCCTGGAGTAAGAGACTCCTCGTCAAAATGCCTCGATCGGGTGCGAGTGACGCCATCTAGAGAATTTTCTACAGGACTATACCTTACCGACGGGTAAGATGCGTCCTCTTAAGGTAGCCCGAGCGAGATAGTTTCCTAGTCATAATAGAGACCATATTCGAATTATACGTTTTAATTACACCATCACATCAATTAAATATTGCACTGTTGATGGTGCAATTATATAGTTTTATATGACAGAAATTGTTAATAATTAAATGAAAATATCTAAATAAGTCTTTAGCTTGAATTTTTTCGCGCGGTGCGTTTGAAACTCCTTCAAAACGGAAGGTTTTTTGTGTTACCGAAGAACCAACTGCGGTGACAATATGACTACTTGTAAAATATAGTTGAGAAAACATACAAACTACACACTGTTAGTTTTTTTACGACATCCAAGTGTTAGAAATGCTTCATTTTGTGAATAATGTCTCTCTGTAGTGCATACACGTACCATTTCCCATGTAAAAGAGCTGGTGTATTTTGGCAAATAATTCCGAAAGTAATGTGGTAAGGGGTTGAATTTTTGGTGAAATTAGAAGAGTGAGGTATTTTTCTTTAAAATAGGACCAAATTCATTGATTTATAAGTAAAATGATATTTTGCTCAAACTACCTTAAGAAGTCGTGCTTGCTCTCACAATTATATCTATTTTTACTTGCTGTCGTTCACCCTAATTCCCGTGCCTCGTTTTCCTTCCCCTCCCCTCCCTCCGGTCACCTCTCCAAACGGTTTTCCCACCCACTTCACCCCCCCTTCCCCACTATCCTTCCTCCCTCCCCCATTCCCTTCTTTTCCAATGACTGCTTACTTTGTGCACTTCACTTCCTTTGTCACCTGATGACGATGCGAGAACATCGAAATCTAGGTCGCAGTACAATTTATTTCAGTGAATAATTGCAATTTTTTTTATTTCTGCATCATGCATAAATTCCATTCAATCTCGCAAAAAACTTCGGATTGTATATATTTACCACTAAATATATCTGTCTGTCCCTAATGCAATGTCACTGGTGCTTTGAATGTGTTCTCTCAATAGGGCTTTAGTTAGGGCATAGAGTAGATAAGTACATACATATAGAGTGGTAAAGAGAAAAAGAGATTCGTATCGGAGTTGGTAAATAATACTTTGGCCGATAGATGGCATAGGTGCATCGAAACTGCACTATAAACCATAACAAATGAGCTTTGGCACACGGCCACTTCATTTAGTGTCGCATAACTCACATGATGTTCTTATAATGATTTCGGTGTCTGGATGTTTGCTAATCGACCCATAGCAACGGAAACAAATCTTATTGAGTCATCGAGACCAAATTAAACATGTATTTTAATATGCCTTCCATGAGCATCGTCTATAATGAATCAAATTCACGTCAATATGATAAGACACGCGATTACGAAACACGGAGTCAACTGTTTACCGATGTATCATAGTAACGACAAAACAATTGATACTCGATTTAAAGCACACAACAGCTATGGTAAATCAACTCTTCTGTATGTTGATGCAAAATCACTGAGTACCACTAGCGCCTCCAAGTGGCCTTCTCCGTAAGCCAAAATTCTTCCTTCCCTAAGGTGGTGGCACCTGAGAAATTCTTCCCAAAGCTCTCAAAAATGTATGTCCAGTTTTTAGCATTGCTCTGCCAATCTATATATACTTACTCTATGGTTTGGGTAACACCTAGGAATTTACCTCTATCAACAACCAATTACTGTCCCTATAACCTTGGATACTTGTCAGCATTATGACTTACTTCGCTCCATTCTTGATCATTAGTCGTTCAATCCTAAGATTTCTCACTGCAGCCCCCCATCCTTACTCCTTCCCCACAAATTCCTAGTTTCCATTCTCCCCGGTATTTATTTTGCTAGAATTGCATGTTATTGCCAAGGACTTTTTATTTAAGATTCAATTACACGATTCTTAGCCAGCGTTAAGTATGCATTGTGATTAACATAGATTTTTTTATTTGAGATTTAGTTATGCGATTCTAAGACAGCAGTATGTGATCAAAAGTAAGAATGTCCACTTTTATGATTATTTCTTAGTAGGTAATTACATTTTCATGTAACAGCCTAATCATGCTTGCAATCAGTTTAGTACCAAGTAGAAGTAGAGCATTTATACTTATTTAAATAATTGAAATGGTTACTCGTTTCTTATGACCTATCTACATCTACTCATTACCCTGCAAGCCACCACAAGGGTGTTTGACAGGGCCTACCTTGTATACTTGCATGGCATTTGTGGAGTCAATCTACTGCTGAGGATGAAGATGTTATTTTTTTCGTTTAATTGTCAGCTGAATTGGAATTATTCTATTAGACTGACTTTTATAAATGGATAAAGATACATCTGTAATAATTGTCTTTCATTTAAATTACCCATTTAGTTATTACCTAAATATACCTCATAACATATCCTGTCATTGATCTTTGGAACTACAGTAGATGTTTATAGATAAATATATATTACTCTATCGGCCATTTTGGTAAAATACATCTAGGTAATAGATATATACCATCGATGACTATTAGACATATTTTATTTAACCTGCAATACTTCATGTACATCTTCTTAGATATATTTTCCGTTCAGGTATTATGAAAAGTGAAAACTCTCGCTCAAACTGCCTTCATCTGTATGTGTGATACCATTACGAACTTAGAAATTATATTTATTTGACAAATATATCACATACAGCATACAGCCATTTTACAGTGAACGCATAACAAACTAAAAAGGAGACAACCGTAAAAACACAACAAGAAGAATGTAACAAATAATAACACAACATAGGGGTGGTAAATGGCTAGGTTAGCGAAGATGGTGGAAGATAGGGTGAAAGGATCTACATCTACATTATACCCCGGGAGCCGCCGCTTGGGCGTATGGCAGGGGGTGT
This sequence comes from Ceriagrion tenellum, assembly GCA_963169105.1. Classification (NCBI taxonomy): domain Eukaryota; kingdom Metazoa; phylum Arthropoda; class Insecta; order Odonata; family Coenagrionidae; genus Ceriagrion; species Ceriagrion tenellum. The sequence continues at coordinate 12,687,440 of OY720633.1, forward strand.
TAGGTCACCAGCCGTGAAAAGGTGTACGTTTTTTGGAGATGAAATGGTGGCATGTATTATAGGAGTGTATTTAGTGAGCTTAATTTGGATTGTAATCGCTTATTGTTCGCGGAAAGAACGAGTTCTTGTACCTATCTGTTCGGCTGTGTATCTCTCTTATTTTAACGCGTCTGTCAGACCTAGAGATGTAGTGAGGAGTCATGATTATATTCTCTATGTCGCTCTGAAAAGTATCATTTCTGAATTTCTCAAGCAACCTAAGCCTAGCGTGTAGCCTCCGAGTCTCTGGGGACTCCCACCTTAATCCCTCTAAAAGTTGTGAGACACTATATGTACGCTCGCAGCCGTTTTTAACGAAGCGTGCTGCTTTCCTTTGTATTTTATTATTTTTTTTTGGTTAAATCTATTGGATCAGGGTCCCAAATGCTCGCGGCGTATTCGACATGTGGCCTAACCAGAGAGAAGTAGCATCTCTCTTTGACTTTTTCATCCGAGGATCTTCCTATTATACGTTTACAAAACCTAGTTTCTTTAATGCTGCACCACATATGTTTTGTATGTGTAATCCCCACGATAAATCATCTATGTTCACACGAAGGGTAGTCGCAAGAGAAGAGAGGCGAAAAATGAGGGAGCGTTTGGTAAGTGATAATCTGGGAGTAGGGATATGAGTGAGCAATGAGTGACTTCTAGTGTGTCGGGAGGGTATTCTGAAATTTATCGAGGAAACAATGTCGGGGCAGTCAATGGTTGAGTTTAATGTGCTATGGACAAGTTTCATATCGGTTTCAAGGACGATATTTTCAATTTTATTAACAGTGAGTGAGGACAAGACATCAGAGGGTAGGTTGTGGATATTTGGCACTCCTTATGGAAATGGAATGCGAGAGGTTCAACACATATTCTTCATGATCACGTCGAATGAGAGATTTCGGCGCAGTTCAGAAAATGAGCGATGAGTTTTCACATTGGGAGAAGCCTTGTGATGGAGCCAAGCACTTTCTTGTTCCATAGTATTGTATTGAAGCATTGAGTCCGGCTTAAACCAGGGGGGGGAGGGGTTTTGCCTTGGGTTCCACAAAAGGAACGAAGTCTTTGATGACACTCTCCAGAATCGAAGAACCAGTAGAGAAAATCCACACTATCATCCGGAGACAAAGAGTTTGGTACACCCCAGGGGATAAGGTCGAGGCGGCGGTTGACATTATTCCAGGAAACCTTCGACCAAACAGGGAAGGGTTTAATTGGCGGGGGAGGAAACCCGCAGTGTTTCCGTGAGCCTCGAAATTAAAAGAGGGAATGAAGGTCGGAGTCGAGAATGTTTCGCCCGGAAGTGATCTCCTTGGGGGGAACGATCGAGAGGTGAAATTCCAGCGTTGCCTGGTCACGGGTGGCTTGAAGATTGTATTGAGGCATGTGGAGGCCATTGACAAAATGTTCACAGAAATAGCGGTCATGAGCATTGATTGGATTGCCAATTGTAGGGGAATCCCAGCGGATGGACAAATTAAAATCACCGACCAGAATCACCGGTCCAAAATTCACAGCCCGCAGCACCGATTCTAGGCAACGTTCCCGGACAGAAACATCACTGGAAGGGGAGCGATAAAAATAGCCAACAAATATTTTGTTTTACCTGCAGTTAGACAGAGCAATCTCACATCACACAATTTCAAAGTCGGTTTCTAGGCCCTTTCTGCGTGTCGAGGGGAGCATTGATTTAATGGCAAGAAGCACACACCACCTCCTCTAGAGGGTCGATCTCAGCGAAAAACACAGTGACGGCTCGAGAGAGAAAACTCACTGTCACAAACAGAAGGAGTTAGCCATGTCTCTGATAATGCAATTATGTCCAATTGTAAGAGTTAACGGTTATGGAAGCTACAAGTGGATAACTTGTTCTTAATGCTTCATACATTTTGATAATAAGTATTTACTGAGCTATGGGAAGGGCCAGGTTTGAGGCTGACATCACCGGAAAGTAGCTCGAGGAGAAGGATGATGATCCCGCACCGGGGACAGGGCGTCGATGTGGCCGAGTAGGGCCCGGGGGAAGCCGGGACCTGGGCAATGTTTTTCAATTAGATATGCATGCCTTAAAATTACATGTCTTACAATTGTATGCCTTATAAAGGTTTGCGGTACAATTGTATTATGTACTATTGTAAATTTTCAATAGGGCGTATTCAAAATCACTCTAACTTGAAAAGGTATCAATTGTTTCCATGGGTTATTTGAAAAACTTCATAAATGATTGCTTCCTTATGTGGAAAATAAATAATACCCCCCCCCCCAATTCCAACGTAATACAGCAACATTCCATATCATAGACCAACGAAACGTACCTGTATGCTGCGTCCATAAAATACCTTGCAAATCCTTTTTGTGCAAAGGATAAAAATCTGTTAGCCATACTTGTGTAAGGAGATGATTCTTCGATTATAGCTCTGATGGATTGGTGACAGAGAAACCTGGATAAACTTCGAAACACAATTAAGGAGAGGAACCTGGATATGATGTATACACGCAGTTATATTTTTTGAGTAATTTTATTATGTTCACACGTGTAAAAAAAGCTGAGGAATGAAAGAAACAGAGAGTGCAAATAGAACATTCTTGGAAGAACGTTGCTAGGAGAAAGTGGAGAGGATCATCATGGCGGACTGGGAAGATGGGAGTAGCATACGCATGCGTCAAGTCCATCTTCGGTGAGAGAAAACCTATGGGGAGTGGGTTGACGAACAACAGAGGAGAGTTTGTTTATGATGAGATGGCCATGGTAAGAGATTGTGAGGAATACAACGAGACACTATACAATGGCAAAGGACTACGAGAGTACGAGATACCATAGGAAGGAGTTAATGCTGAGGAGAGAGGTGATACCATCGTAAAAGATGAGTTTGATGTGGCAGTACAAAAACACAAAGAAAATAAGGTGTCTGGAATCGATGATATCCCAGGAGAACTGATCAAAGCAGCTGGCGAAAGTCTCCTGAAGTCAATCAAGATTTTCAAATTCAGACAGTTTTGAACCTTTGGCACCTGCACAGGAATGGCTCTTAGCACAAGCGCCGTCCATGTGCGAGAAGACAGCTCGGAAAGGCAGATCGGTTAAATGCAAAAGGTAAACAGCCCATTGCATATGTTTTATTTTTTATTTCTGTAATTTTTCTAAGGATGCCGGCCTTCCAACCAGTAATGGGGTTCGTTCCGTCTAAATCAAGAACATCAACCTCATTGAAGACAACTTGAAGACAACTCAAGATGCACCCAGAATTAGCGGTGGTCTCGATGCGCTGGCCAACACCATTTTTATCACAAGAAAAGAATGGATGTTCTAAGCTCAGACGATGGTGCTGAATTCAAAAACGAAATCCCTTTTTTATCGGGCTCAATTTTCTGTGATTCTATACTGATGCATTTTTCCAAAAGTCCTTCAAAACACTCAAAATTACCTACTATGCAGGAGCAGATTCCTTTGTCCTGGAGACGTAATTGGTGAAAAAATGTCAGAATATGTACATGGTATTCTAGTAAAAGTCCCTGATATCATAAACCAACTTCCACATCCTCCACCCCAACTCGTAAATTGGCGCTGTGTGGCAATATTGCCACTGAATCAAACCAGAGTATCGAGAATCATAGATATTCTAAGGTTTCAAGGCTACACGTCGTGGAATACCAACATTTTGAAAAAAGAAGAAATAGTAATTTCAAGCAATAATGTAATGTGTCAACAACAACAAGGAAATAAGAGATCTTTTCAAGAACCATGACGTTGTGACATAGGCTTGTACGATGAACGAACCAAGGGTCGATGAAAAACAATCATCGAGATGATTCGGTTTCGATGATTGTCATTGACGACGATGAGTCGATGAATTCATAGCCGTCGATGAACTCACTGACCTCGATAAGTCGATGAATTCATTCATCGCCGACAGAAAGGTAGGGATAGGCACGGACGGACGACGCAACACAAATAATTATCATCTAATGGGGATGGATTCATTGACTCATCTGCATCGGTGAATTCATCGACTCATTGACGTCAGTTTATTTATCAAATCATCGACGTCAGTTAATTCATCGACTCATCGACGGTAATGAATTCATCGACGTCGATGATCGATGACATTCATTGTCATCGACGCGGTTCATCGCAACGCGATGACTAAAATCATCGCCGATGAATTCGATGAATCGACTCATCACACAAGCCTATTGTGACATGCGCTAAAACGAGAAGAATGAGATGGGCTGGCCACGTGATGCAAAGTGAGCAGGGTACGCTTCTGAAGGAAGGAGGCCTGGGAAGACCAGAGGGAAGAAGACGACCTCTTGGAAGACCGATGGTAAGATGGAGTGGTGAAGTCAGATGCCAATCGGCAACTGGGGGGAACAGTCGAAGAAGCAGTCGACAGAGAGAGATGGAGGTCACTTGTGTGTGTGATGCCAAATCCCAGCTTGGGTATTGATGGCCATAGGAGTATGAACAAGAGCAATGTAATATGTCAACCGCGGTTTCAATTGTCTTGAAAAATTACGCCAAAGTGTCGGTCAATGGGTGTGTTATGAGTGGATTTCCATTTCTTTAGCTCCACTCTTTGACTCGTGCCCGCTCCGCTTGGCTTTCACTTGGAATGACATCAGCCTCTGGATCCTATTACTCACTTCCTGCGTCGAGTGGTTCATGTGAAGGAAGGACATCGAAGGGTGCATCTACATCAACATCTACTTGTTACCCTGCAAGACACCACAATGCGTGTGGTGTCTTGCATTACTGAATGCACGATCGACAGAAGAGCTTTCCAAGCACCCTCTGCGTCTAACTTAATTACTCACTCTTGGAAGACGGGATAGGAATTTTTTTAGATGAAATTCGAAATCTTTGAAATCAGCTCTTTTAAAAATGTAAAATTTTTATTCTTCTGAAGTTTATTTATGGATATTCAAAGAAAACATAGCTCTAACTACCCTATGGTCACTAATTTCCTCGACAGTGTCCATCTTAATCGCTTGATGTGGTATATTTGTAGCCGGTTAATTAAAAATATTATCTCTCCTGTCAGGTGTCGAAGCGATGTGAAGTAGCGCGCACGATACCGCGCACCATATGCGACCACAATAAAAACTGAGGTCCACTAAACACACACCCATAATACACGTCACCATTTCACATCCCAAAACCCTTACACCTTTACACGGCTGGTGTCCTTAACACCCCCGGCTACAAACACGCCCTTGCGGCGACTTGCAGGGTAGTATGTGGAATATGTTGAGCTGTCGCTATTTTTCATCCCTCTCTTAAAATAAATTATTTCGCCAATTCAATCTCCGCGGCAAAGGATTTTCAGGATTTTGAATAATTAGTTCGTACCCCTCATGTTTGTTTTGATAGGTTTACGTACTTTCATTACTGTTTTCGTGTTAGTTGAGCATGTATTTCAATGTAAATTTGGTATTTATTCCGCCATCTTATCGTACTTAGGCGAGGCAACCCGTTCTAGAAGTTAGCGCGTCACCGACGCTAGAATTTTCAGGAAGGTTCTGGATGACCAACAATGCACGCGACCGCGAGGTTATAGAAAGCGCGCACCATTGGAGGGCAGACACTCATTGTTTTTCGTACTTGCTGTCGGTCGTAATGCTCAACTACGGGTCGATTGTTTGAATAACCCAGTGGAAGAATTGGTTTTCCGTGGTGCGTCGACGGAGGCTTTCGGCAACCAATATTTAATGAAAGCTACGGGAATAAGTGGTAGCTGTGAAGAGTAATTCGGCAGGGACCCACCGTATGCAACTCGTGGAATACAGGGAGGGGGGAGAGCCAAGTGTAGCTGATAGGCGAACAGCAAGGGAGGAGAGCAATCGGTTGAAGCACGCATCAATTGCAGCGGCAAAGCTTAACTATTAACAGGATCAAATGTGCTCCAAGATATTGTTCTATTGTGCATTGCCATTTATTTATTATTTGTGTGTTCAATCAACGTAAGATTGGACTTTGGGAGAGTGACAATACGCCAAGTGAACCCTAAGAACAGTGAACAAAGAACATACGTGGGGAAAACAACAGTGGTTTGAGATTTATGTGTATTTAAGTACTTTGTGTATTTTTTGCGTATGTGTGAGTGATATTTTATTTGAGGGTATTCTGCCACGTGTGCTGAATTCTATTTAATAAATTTTCCATGCAACTGAGGGCACTTTGTAGCTGCACCGAACGAGTACTACCGTTGTCTTATCTCATTTTTTTCAATGTTACAAGTTATTTTGAAGTAGTTTTAACTCCTTGTGTTATTCGAATACTCGTAGTAGGCCACAGTACTAAGTGGCAATTCAGCTTTAAAAAGTCAGAATTTGGTAAACTTATCATGCCCTAGTCATCGTTAATCTTAGCTTCCTCTTTTCTCCCTGAGTTTACTCACCTACTTTAAAGAGTAATTCATTGCTAGTGAGTTTAAGATGGCACGGTTCTTTAAAGTAGAGCCATCCTTTTGAAGCTTTCTGCTTGGGGAGTTCATTGGGAGTAGTGTTAGGATGTCTTCGAATAGGCCACCCGTTGGGATGAAAAATACCGCCGGCGAGGGTGCGGCTCTCCGAGCCCGCATGGAAACTTGATTTCCCGATGGAAACTTGGATGCCTCCTCAAAAGTCTGTTTCGTCCTACGGGCTGCACGGGTTCGCTCGATTGCTAACAGCGACTGAACGATCGAGGGTTTACCGAAAGGCCCTCCATCGATGAAGGGGCAGTGCAACTTCGTAAACCGGAAGTCTGGAGGGTCGTGTCTCGGAGAAGTGGAGTTAAGATCACGCTGAAGCGTGGTTCGGAGGATGTTCGGCATCTCCCATTCCCGTTTCAAACAGCTACCAGTTGCTTTCGGATGTAAATTCCAAGGTGTCTGACGTCCCACTCCGAGACCGGCACCTTGGAAGATTCGGAAGGGGAGAATTATAGTGATAGGTTGCAGTAACGTCCGCCATGTGATGGTCCCTCTACGGGAAATGACAGGCTGTGAGGGTGTAAGTCACAGCGTAACGTCTTGGTGCATTCCGAGCGGCGGTATTCCGCAGGTGACGCAGGCGGCTGGTGAGGCGGTCCGGGGCACGAAGTGCTCTGTAATGCAGATTGTGGCCCATGTCAACGATTCCATTCACACACATTTCTATATATACACACACACACACATAAATGTTTATACAGAAAGGAAGAAAAAAAAACGCAATCCCCCTCTCCTTCGGATCGGATCCATGGTGTCAACGACGCCATGGACAATGGATCCGAGGATATCCTGTGTTCCTTCACGGAACTGGACTTCGAGGTGTAGCGGGTAAGTGGCGACGAGGGAGTTGACATGACGCTCGCAATATGTAGTCCTGTCCAGAGGATCGATCGTGAACCCCTAGTTTGGAGCCGAGTAGAAGGCATAAACCAGAGGCTGCGTCGCTTCTGCACGGATATTGGAGCCTCCTTCGTTGACCCTCGGCCAGCAATCCGATTGTGTCGGAACCCTCTGAACCGTTCAGGCGTCCATTACATGGCCGAGGCAGCTAGCTGTATAGTCAGTAGTACATTCGAATACTGCAGGCTTTTTTGGGTAGAGAATAGGGCAGTAAGTAGATCAAATAGTGGGTTATTAAATAGAGGGGTCGCCGTAAATAATGGTAGCAATGGGAGTTCTTCTAAAAATCAGAACGGCTTACAATCCGAATGAAGTTATGAGATTGTACTCCACGGTGGGATTTATTATAAATAATAAATATGAGATGTATCAAAAACACTAACACGAATAATTGGCTGAAGAATGGAAAGAAAAATTGAAGACTACCTCCGGGAAAACCAGTTTGGATTTAGGAAGAAGAGGGTACCAGAGTGAGTGGGCGTAGAGTCTTCTGGATATTTTTCTTTATTCTGGAAATTACAGGTCACTACTCCCTTATCCTTTGACCATTGTTACTATTGAGATTGTTCTCCAAGAAGATTCTTATCTTGGAAATAAAAAAAGGTAGATAGAATATTGATATTGTCATGTATTAATTGTTATGTGTTGTCTGCTGCGAGTTTCAGCGCTCTTCTGTTTATGCCACCCCTTGGGCACCCCACTCCCGGGACGCCAGTTGGCAATACGATTTCCGGGATGTAGGACGCATCCCTGGCACATGTGCGATTGTATGTTAGTAGTTAATACAGTTATATTTATCCATCCGATCTACAGCAATCATTTATCCACTCAATCTACAACATTGGCGACGAGAACGGAATTTTTTTTTCTTTTTTTACAATGGCCGACGCGGTAACCTACAAAAAAAGGACGTAAGTAAGTGCAATCGGCTCACCCCCGAGTTTTTCGTCGGGCGACGCGGAAGAGTGGGCTATTTTTAAAGAGCAGTTAGAGTATTATTTTATTGCAAACGGCATAACAGACGTTAATCGCAGGAAAGCCATTCTTTTCACGAGCCCGGGCGATTACGTACTCAGGAACGTGATAAAACTATGCAAGCCGCGAACAACAAGTGTGCTTAAGTACGAAGAGGCAATCGCGTTACTTGACGCTCACATCAACCCGACACAGTGTAAGTGGGTTAAGCGAGAAGAATTCCACAAGCGAGTGCAAAAAACGGGGGAACCTTTTAAAATTTATATTGCAGAGCTTCGGCTAATGGCCGACAGATGCGAGTTTTCCAACGTGGAAGAGGCCCTGCTGGGCCAAGTACTTTTGGGAATGCGGGATCTTCGCTTAAAAGAAGCACTCTTTGCAACGGATTCACTGGATCTCAATAAGGTGATCGACCGGGCCCTTGCAGCAGAGGCGGCTAAGGACCACGTTACCAAGCTGCAGGAAACGGCACCAAACATGGCGGTTGCCGTGTACCGCACTGGGGAGCTGAATCCCTCATCATCCGCGGTTGAACAAAGGAATCAGCGGCACCAGACCACGCCGGTGCAGGAAATGCATCGAACGGACGCAGGGGAGTGTTTTCGGTGCAACGGGCCGCACAACGCTGCCACATGTACCTTCCGCAAAACTATATGCAGGTATTGTAGAAAGATGGGGCATATTGAGAGAGCATGCTTCTCAAAGAAAAGAAAGAGCTCCCAAAATGTGATTGTTGGGAATAGTGAAGGCAGGGTTGGCTCCGGGAATTATGATAACTTTAAAGGGCGTGCGCACGCCGCGCAGCATTCTCTTGGGTGGGAGAGAACGCTAGCTACCAGTGAGCCAGTGGATAGTAATGTACCCCCTTGTGAGACTCAAGTTCATTCATTCCTTTTTAACCTGCCCGCTGAACCTGCACCGCCCCCTGTGAAAATGACACTTAATGTGGAGGGAAAGTCTGTAGCAATGGAGGTGGACTCTGGGGCGGGGTTTACTATTGTGGGATTGCAAACTTACAATGATCATTTCCCCCATCTAGCGTTGAGAAAGCCATCAGTGATTTTAAATACATGGTCGAAGGAGCAACTTCCCGTAGCGGGTGAAATCGAAGTGACCGTAATGTGGCTTTCTAGGCAGGCAAAACTCCCTCTGTTGGTGATGGCCGGTAATGGGCCTAGTCTCATTGGCCGCAATTGGTTTCTTCCGTTGGGGATTCAATTAGTGGGAGTCTTACCCCAAATGCTACCCCCTGAAATTTGTGAATTTAGCGATCTATTTGATAACAGCCTTGGCAAGTACACTGGACCCCCTGCGCGTGTTACTCTAAAGGAAAATGCTCAGCCTGTGTTCCGACGGGCAAGGCCGGTGCCTTTAGCACTCACAGACAGGGTGGGCGAGGAATTGGACAGAATGGTTGCCAAGGGCATTTTAGAGCGAGTAGACTATTCTGATTGGGCAACACCCACAGTAAATGTGATTAAGCGGGATAATTCAGTGCGAATTTGCGGTGACTACAGCTCTACAGTGAATACCCAGTGCATGCGACAGATTTATCCCCTTCCAACCACTGATGAACTGCTATCAAAGCTGGCTGGAGGCAAACATTTTGCTAAATTTGACTTGTCAGAGGCTTTTCTACAGATTGCAGTAGATGACGTCACCTCCAGGATCCTAACCTTGAACACCCACAAGGGTCTCTACCGTGTGTTAAGGATGCCCCCAGGACTCTCTTCCTCACCAGCTATCTTCCAGAGAACGATGGACACGATCCTGGTAGGGTTGGAAGGAGTGGTGGTCTACATGGACGATGTCCTCTGCCAAGCTTCCAGTGAAGAAGAGCTTTGGGAACGCGTAAGCAATGTTCTAAAAAATTTCCGAAAGGCTGGCCTAAATCTTAGGTTAGACAAGTGCAACAACTTGACTTTTTGGGCTTTTCTATTTCGGGAGAGGGAATTAGGCCTGCGGGTAAAAAGGTTCAATCCCTGTTAAGTGCCCCTTCACCTAAAAATTTGATTGAACTCCAGGCATATTTGGGCTATATTAATTACTATGACCGGTTCTTTCCTCATAAAGCAACTTCTTTTGCCTCTTTGTATGACTTGTTGAAGGAGGGAGCCCCATGGAAGTGGACTGAGAAGGAAGAGGCCTGCATTAAGTTCGCGAAGGAGGTGATGGCCTCAGGTGTTGTGCTAATACATTATTCCCCAAAACTCCCAATTACTGTGTCTTGCGATGCGTCACCGTATGGGGTGGGAGCGGTAATTGCCCATGTGCTCCCTGATGGCTGTGAAAGGCCAATTGCATATGCCTCAAGAACCTTGAAGGGCAGTGAGAGAAACTATTCTCAGATTGATAAAGAGGCCTTAAGTATTATTTTTGCTATGTTTAAGTTTAGGAATTTCCTGGCTGGTCGTCATTTTGAAATCGTTACAGACCATAAACCCCTTCTGGGTATTTTTCAGCCAGGTAAAACCCTTTCTGATGTTCTTTCCCCCAGAATGTTGCGTTGGGCCATCATGCTTGGTGCCTATGACTACAAACTGACTTATAGACCTGGGAAAAAGCATGGCAATGCTGACTTCTTCAGTAGGTTGCCAGTGAATATCGATTGTGCGAGTGAGGCAGAGATAATGTTCCCTGACCCAGCAGGAATTCTTCTGCTAGAAGAAGCCCCCGCCAACTCACCACTGACTGCCCAATCGATTGAGAAGGCAACAGGGGACGATGAGGATTTGCGAGATGTGAGAGAAAAACTGCTCCGGGGGTGGGGTTGGGGCACTGCATCTGGCAATCAAAAAACCAAGTGTTTCTTCCGTGAGCCACCAGGCACATTTACAGTTTTCAAAGGCTGTATTCTGCGAGGTAGCAGAGTAGTGATCCCGGAGAAGCTGCGACCCATGGTGATGCAGCTCCTTCACTTAGTGCACCAAGGAGTGGTGCGCACCAAGGCGCTGGCCAGGAGCTACGTGTGGTGGCCAGGCATCGACAGGGAGATTGAGGACTGGGTGCTCTCATGCTCCGCCTGTTGTGAAAACAGGCCCAACCCCAGACGGGCACCAATCATTCCTTGGAATGTTCCTGAAAAGCCTTGGTCGAGACTACATCTTGACTATGCAGGGCCAATTCATGGTTTTACTTTTTTAATTCTAGTTGATGCCTATTCCAAGTGGGTGGAGGTGGAGGAAACTAAGGGATCCATGAGCACGAGCACCACACTGCGCTGTCTACGGAGATGGTTCTCAACCCATGGCATTCCAGACCAGCTGGTCACCGACAATGGGCCAGCCTTTCGATCAGAAGAGTTTGGTGTGTTTGTGAGGGGGAATTGCATCTCTCACATTAAAACTCCACCATATCATCCAGCATGGACAGGCTGAACGAGTGGTTCAAACAGTAAAGAACTGTTTGAAGAAGCTGCCTCCATCCAACTGGAATGTGGAGCTGGCTAACATCTTGCTGGTGCTTCACGTCACACCCAGCACTGTCACAGGAAGGAGTCCAGCTGAGATGTTAATGGGTCGGCGCATCCAGACAGTGCTGGATAAACTTCATCCAGCATCCATGCCCAAGGCAGCAGAGAGGGATGGAAAATTGATAACTAATCCCTTTCATTCTTTTTCACAGGGTGACCGTGTATATTGCAGAAATTATGGTGATGGTAAACCCTGGATAGCAGGGATTGTCCACAAGGTTATGGGGCCCTACAATTACATTGTGCAGCTGGAGGCAAGTGGGAGGCTAGAAAAAAGACATATTGACCAGCTGATCATCAGGAAAGAGAGGGCTGGCTCTGAACATCAACAGGAGGATAATAACTACCATCCTTTATATGAGAGTGAAACGGCTGATGCAACAGCTGTTCCAGGACCTCCCGCAACACCTGTACACCAGGAAAGTGATGCAAGGCGACAGTCATCTCGATTGAGGGTGCAGCCACGTCACCTCAGTGACTATGAGTGTAATTAACTTTCAACTGAAATGTGCAAAGTGACATTATAAGATATTAATGACTTTAATCAAACCTTAATTATTTAAAAGTGGTGAACATTTAGTGGTTTGGGTGAATATTTTTGGTGAGGTGATATTCTCATTGGTGTGTTTTTCTCTTAAGGGGGAGGAGTGTCATGTATTAATCATTATGTACCTTAATTATTTAAAAGTGGTGAACATTTAGTGGTTTTGGTGCATATTTTTGGTGGGGTGATTTTCTCATTTATGTGTTTTCATCTTAAGGGGGAGGAGTTGTCATGTATTAATTGTTGTGTTGTCTGCTGCGAGTTTCAGCGCTCTTCTGTTTATGCCACCCCTTGGGCACCCCACTCCCGGGACGCCAGTTGGCAATACGATTTCCGGGATGTAGGACGCATCCCTGGCACATGTGCGATTGTATGTTAGTAGTTAATACAGTTATATTTGTCCATCCGATCTACAGCAATCATTTATCCACTCAATCTACAACAGATATGAGCAATGGTAAAAGGATAAGCGAATTGCGGATATCCATAATTTCCAGAATGAAAAACGATTTCCCGAAGAAGAAACATTGGCTTGGCAAATCGAATTTGACGACTTTAATAATAATAATAATTTAATCTGTACCTTAAGCATCGTTTAACATTCCCAAATAAATCCATATTATTGGATATATTTTAACTATAAATAGCATGCTTTTTTAAAACTATAGTTTCTTATAACAATACACAGAACTTATTTAAGCAATTCTGAATTACCACTTTTAAAAGTAATTCTGATAATAAATGATATTTCTCATTATTTTTCAAGATATCATCTGACAAAAAGTCACATGTGAAACAGCACATTGACAACTCATCGCATCAACCTGAAGTGAAATGAAAGGAAAGCGTGAGCTTGCTGAGTTTACTACGGAGCCAGCTATCGTTTACATCCACCAGCGATGAGTTTGCTTTGGAATTGTGCGAGCTGTTTGTGGCATTGAACATTCCAACTCATAAATCAAAACACCCTTTATTCACATCATTTGTGGAAAAATATGTAAGGAGGACAGTTCCATCTGAGACTTCTCTTCGGAAAACTTACTTAGCAATACTCCACGAAAAGGTATGAACTTTTTAATATTTTATGTAGTAAATACTATAAAAATCAACGAAATCAAATTACATGACAGCTCACGGAAAGAAGCATTAAAAACTTTGGTATTATATGATTTCCAAGTAAAATTTAGTAGTATCTATCATTAAGTTATAAAAATACTTCACTAAAATATTTTGCGTACTGCCTCAAGAGAGATCGTTTAATATACATGATACAAGAGAGCTTTCCATTCGCAATTAACTATGGATGGACTAGATTATGTGTAGACCCCAAGAAAGAAGAAAAACATAGTTGAATGTTTATTCTTCAAATTCCAGAAATACAAGGCATTCATTCCTAACTCTTGGAATTCCTTTCCACCAGATGCAGAATTCTGTATCTATGTTAATTCATGCAGCATCGCATTAAGTCACTGTGAAGAGACTTAATGTGTGTTATGAGAATTAATGTGTAATTAAGTCACTGTGAAGACACTCTCAATACTTCACCAATTCCAATGAAAATCCAATTCATTTATTATAAAAAGGAATAGCTTGATGAAATAATTGAAAGCCATAAATAAAAACACAAAGGCAATTTAATTATCTCATATTTACAAAATAAACCTGAGTAAAAAAGAATTAAATAACATTATAAAATTCTATGTAAAGTTCAATTATTAAAATTTACATTTTGTTACATTCACTGCTATATTTACAAAATGGAATTTTACAAACAGCAAGAGCTTCACAACAATTTAATCAACTAATATTTCTTTTGTGGTTCAGTGGAATACTTAATTGTTTTAAAAACCATCCCAAATATGATCCAAAATATAGAAAAATGCAGCTGTTAATGTTCAGTTAAAAGGGGCAATATTAAGTACGAGTTGGCAAGACATGTACAAAATGTCATCATCACACAAGGTACCTAAATCAGGGCACATGTTTCAGGGCATAACCATTCCATCATCATAAATAGTTTCACTTTTTTGCCTGAAGTACCAAGCATGGTGACTCTCTACACACTCTTAATTATTCTCAGTGGATACACCACACTGAGGTCATGTGCTTATTCAAACGGTCCATCATTCCATTACAAATTGATAAACTATGGCAAAATAATCATGATCCATACAATAACATACGTGGAAAATACTGAGAATATTCAATACATGTCTTTTTTTCTACAGATGAAAGAAAAGGAGTCATCCTGTGTCTGTTGGTTTCCATGTCTTTCAACTCCATTTGATGGGCAATTAATACACGACGCTCCTTAGCAAATGAAAAGGGCCATTCACAAATTATGTATAGGGTAGTAAAGGTATTAGTCACCCACATTACATCACTCTCTCTCCCCAGGGCACATTACTGGAATCTGTACACGGCAACATCATATTACAGTTACAGTTGAAATTTTATAAGTTATAATGTCTCATGCACTGAAATTTATCACCATAAATTTCAAGTTAGATAGAATTTACATAAACTGTACATAAAATCCACAGCATACAGGCATAAATGACATTATTTGAAATCATTCGAAATCCAACAATCTTACTAATCTTGAGTTATAAAGTTCAACTGTATATTTATTTACAGGAGGATATTTGAAATAATCCAAATAATATATCTTTTATAGCATGTACCTTAATAAATAGCATACACCTAAGCAACTATAAGCCTATCATTTTCCTGTCAAATGATTTGCTAGATATCCTACAATTTCATAACAAGTTTAAGTCCATATTTGAAAGCAGCACTGGAAAACTTATTTTCAAACTGATTATAGCATGTCACCTGAATAGAGTGCTCATGTAATTTGATGAAATGAAGTCATCATGAGCACAGCGGTAGAATTATATTCTGCAGGTCAATGTAGCAACTGATGGCAACGAGGCTATATAGATGGGCATAAAAATGTTTCAATACTCATTTCAAAAATAAATACTGACCAATGACTTTCCAAGGCAAACATCGAGCCAAGGGAAAACAACCACGTACGAACACACTCCCAAATTCTATGAATCCATCCAACTTGTATGCTGAAACACAAGCATACATATTTTCCATCTCTGAATCTCTTTGTCGATGAAAGTGACTAGGCTAAAATTATCATGGATGCTTAAGACAATGGATCCAAAGAGATCCGAAGCAGAAAGGACACAATAAGTCCAGTGGGAAAAATTGTGACTCATGCATTAAAATGGCGTTAATTCTTTCCTTTGATTGGAATTCCACATTCCTAATGATTCAGTGTGTCAACTCAATATTAAAATTAATCTTCAGGTTTTTAACATATTCAGACATGCAAAGTGAAATATACATTATAGGGAAAGTAATTGCAATCATCATGGTTATTATGGAAAGGGATTCAAAAATATGAATCAAGGATTCATACAATTTAAAAAAATAATGTTTTTAGTATCCAAGACAACCAACCATTAACAGGAGAAGCCACTCCATTAAGTGGCTCATCGGAGATTCAGATTTTGTATATATACATATTAAGGATGAGTCAAATCCAAATGTCGATTCTCGATTCCACCGATTCTCAGGATTAGAATCTGAATGGAGAATCGATCACCTAAAGTCGATCCTATTCCATCGATTCCTGATAGATAAATATTCAGATCAAATTTAATTTATCACATCATAATTGTTTCAGTAATTTTTAGTGTAGGTATTTGTACTTTTATCTACCTCAATAAGCTGAGGGTATATTTGCTATTTGCTAATAAATATACTTTTTGAGCGACTTAATTGTCTTTGTTATTTTATTTCAACCAATGCTTGATTTAAATAATAGTCGTACGCTACTAATATATCCATATCCTACCTATTATTAGGAATAAGAATCGATGGAATTGGAATCGAGAATCGGAAATCGATTGAAAAGAATCGGAATCGAAAAAAAGTGGAATCGACTCATCCCTTGTTTCATACATTCTTTCATCTCAAAAATCCATCAGGAAATCATTGAGTGCAATACAATGCCAAATACAGGTTTGGATTTAAAAGATTACTAGTTCGAAAGATTACAATAAGCTTCCTGTCATGAGGTTTTAACCATATTCCAAAGACAAACCATTAATGCTAGCACCAATTTTACTTCACATTTATCGTTTGAGTATATTGTTTTAAAAATTACCAGCAGCTCATCACTCGCAAAAATACATACAGCAGGTATCTTTTTTCTATGGGAAATTTATTGAAATCTGCAACATGAGCAAATTCTTGGATAGCCAGTGCTAAGCACAGAAGTTCTCATTGATGAATCATAATTAATGGATGTCACAAGCATTGTGTTCAGGATAATAAAGCACATAATCCACCATTATTAATGCAACTTGGAAAATTGAGATCTTAGGAGAGGGACCTCAAACAAATGTGTTAAGAAAAGGCAGGGACGAGAGTCGGATCTGAAGTGTTAAATGGTATGGCACCAAAATGGGCACTAAAGGGAGAATACATTGGAGGTATGTACTTAAGAAGTGGACATGCATGGAAAATGAGAAAGTACGAGGAGTGGATTAGTAGTTGATTAGTAGGTCATCAGAGGAAGGAAACTGAAGTTATTCGCACCATGAGGATAGGTGAATAATAGGTGGTCAGTAGTAGAGTTAAGCATTTGGGCAAAGGAGGAAAGATTAAGAGGACCATGGCTTCAGGACATGCTAACTCTTAATGAGAGACACCAAGCAATCCACCTTTTTAAACATATCATCCATCAATGGATGGAATAATGTCCATAAAGTGCACTCCACATAGCACCACAGAAAGGATTGGAATTGCACTGAAATATCTCCCCCACTACCAGGATTCAAACTGGGGAGCTAATATGGGGGGGGGGGGGGGGGGGGGCTGCACTCAAGCCACCAAGCAAGCCTGATCCACAGAGGAATGGAAGTCAAAAGTCAAGAGGCTGGGATGAATTAAGAGTTATGAGGTAAATGGATATCGAAGATTATTCAGATTCTGAGTAAACAGGAGAGATAGATGGAGAATAGGGTCTTTGAATGTGATTAATAGATGTAGGAAGTATGCAGGGATAAATCCAATGATGTATGAGCCCAAATGTAAAAGAAATCATAAAAAGATCATTATGCACATCTATCAGCCTACTATGAAAAATAAAAACAATAACTATAGATATTATGACTCCAATTCAAGTAATAACATATAATATGATTTCCTAGGATACTGATATCTTTATGCAATATAGAAATTGAAGATCTCTTCACTGTATAATTGTGTAACAAAAGCTCACGTTAGGAAGACATGAATAAATGTCTAAAAATACCAATTAATTTTCTTTAGTTATTAGTTTGAGCATTAGGCATGGAAAGTTTTACAGCACAGTCATAATTATAGCATGGCAAGTAGTAGTGAAGCATGGAGCAGATATTTCTATAAGTCATTTGATGCTCATAGAAAAATAGCGCTGGTCAAGGCTTGACTGTACTTCAATGATATCCCAGAAGCTACTTTTATTCCATATGTGGTGGTGATTTCAGTGGGTAGGATTGCCCACTGTGGAATCCACTATCATGAAGACTTCTGAACCTATACATGTGGTGTTCATGAGAAAAAAAATTGACTCACGCCCAGTTTTATAATCTATAGTTAAATAATTTCTCAGCATGATTAATAATACTAAAACATTCTCTCGTCAGGAACACTTAAGTCAAGTAAACAACCATTGGATGTGACATACATAACCTGAACTCTCTGTCGACAGCAAGTTAAAGAACAGGCTACATTATCTTTTGGTTAAAATTAGCCAGACATTATAAAAAAAGAGCCCAAGGAAAGCCTAGTCATTAAATGATCAGACTATAGCCAGAGCACATCAGGCTATGGGATGATAATAAGTGATTAACGAAGGAAAACCATAAAATATAATAATTTAAATAATTTGTGAATGGCTCCAAATCATGATAAAGACTCATGCACATGAAATTAAACCAGGGACAGTCATCACAGAAACTTTACATTGCACACAAACACATTCATTCTATAGCACCTCCTCCTTTTCACCGACAAGTCACATTCTGTTGACTCACACACACATACACACACCACACAATCATTACCACATCGACACGAGAAGCACTCCGTTATCACACATAATCCTCACAGCTTCCACCAGATTTCTGATTCCTCACCCAACTTGGAGATGAAGGCCTATCAATATTGCAAGCATTCACATCATTGGATTGATTCCGATGATGTAGCACCGAAGGGCTGCCTGTTGAGTCACGACTCGAGTAATTAGAAGTCTTTTCTTCAGAATCAATGTCTTTAGCAGCCCTCTGAACTCTGTGACCCCCAACATCAGCACCAGAGCACGGAGGGGTGTTACAATTCCTCCTCCCACCTAGTGATGATTCCACAGCATCTTCACCCTATAATACCAAAAAAATCTTTTCAGAAACTAGTTGAAATGTGTTTATGTGGTAGCTATGTGGAGTTATTTATGAGTCAAGCCAACTACTCCAAGATGCTAAGCGTCTTGTTTCGGTGATGACTGCTTCATTTAATGCCGTAATAGGAATTGATATCCAGTGCGTCGTTCGCTGTGGAAGAGAAGTGAGCTTAACAATTCCATGAGCCATAGGAATAACTTCTTTATGTATCTTCACAACAGTAGCTATCACGGAGCTGGATTGAAGCCAATATTTTGATTACTTAACAAGTTCATCATTTTCTTACTAACAGGAAACGTTCACTTATAAATGCGGAGATTGGCCAGCTGTTGTAAATTACTCAACTGCATTCATTAGGCCGGTCTTCATGTATAACGGAAGGGTTCACTCGAGAGAGGTATGTATTGGGTTATTTTTACATTTTGGACTAAACCACATGAAGTTCGTAGTTGTTGATTGAGGATATTCTAATGGTTTAGGTTTTTATTTTTATGCTGAAGGAAAGGCCAGTTATGTAAAAAGATACAAACTCATGTGTTTAGAATTGTGTGAGGCATCAATGGCCACTACCTGAGAATTCAATCTATGCCAATACATTTTACGATGTTCATCTGGTGATTAGCCTTTGTGGTAGGACTCGAGGGGGTTACTAGTCATTATTTCCTAATAAGCCCTGTTAAGTAAGCTCCAACAGCATCAACACCTTAAGCCATTTACATGATGTTCATGTCTTTTTTACATCAAAATCAAGTAAACGGCCAGTTCTGTGCCAGCAGGGAAGTACGGGGCAATTGCCAATACTATATTAAGAGCCAACTAGCAAACTGTCACAGAATCACAGCAGCGTGTTCCGTGTCTCAGTCCCTCTGCTCCCGAACACTAAAGGGATTTACCAAAGCTCTCTGCTCTTCTCCAGAGCAGGGCAGGCACTTGATTGAGTACAAAGGTTCGGAGGAGGGACGACCACAAGGCAATATTGCATCTTGAGAGATCTAGTCTAAACATTGTCATAGCAACTCTATATTATGTTTGAATATGAATTACCATTCAATTTTAAGGGGGGTTGTGTTTGAACCAATTGAGATAATCTCGATCGTGTAATTTATAAAGAGTCGCGTGGTAGAACAACGAACAGCTGGAGATTTTGATAAGATTAAACAACTTGGATGGATAACTTAAGCATCTCATATTTTGTTTATTACCTTCTTCATCGGGGTATTTGACTGGATTAACAAAAAAACCCCAAAAAAATTCCATTGGGAATACTGCGCTAGATTTATACGAGTGATTTAAATACATCAAAATCTCAAACCCATCATGATTGTACCCTTAGTTACGTAGTCGAAATTATCTCGAGCATTTCATACACACCCCCCAAAGACTTGTACAAAAACAATGATAATATGAGATATCATCAGTATAAAAGACAACCATTTTAACTAGGGATGAGTCGATCCCACTTTTTTTTAATTCCCATTCCGATTCTTTAAAATCGATTCTCGATTCCGATTCCATCGATTCTTATTCCTAACAACAGGTGGGGGGATATTGATATATCAGTAGCGTACAACTATTATTTTAATTCGAGTATTGGCTGAAATTAAATAAAAAAGACAATTAAGTCACTCAAAAAGTATATTTATAAACAAATAGTAAATATATCCTCAGCTTATAGAGGTAAATAAAAAGCACAAATTGATAGCCTACACCCAAAATTACTGAGACAAATATCATGTGATAAATGAAATTTGATTTGAATATTTATCTGTGTGTGGAATCGATAGAATCAGAATCGAATTTAGGTGATCGATTCTCGATACCGATTCTAATCCTGAGAATCGGTGGAATCGAGAATCGACATTTGGATTCGACTCATCCTTAATTTTAACAATAGACATCTTACCTTCCCTAGCAATAGTAATTGTTGGCAACATAAAACGATGAAAAACAAAAGAACCTGTGTATAAAGGTTGAAATGAATGACCTGCATATATTTCAATACGTGTTCTTCTATAAAATTAGCATTAAGTATATACAGATCTTTAATGAATAACTTACATTTTTAAAGATTGGTTTACAGTGAATTATATAAAACTGTTTTTGAATTTCGGGGTTAATATCGCCATTGTCACATAGAATTTTTAAGATAATTTTGTTTTTTTTTATTTATTAGAACTTAAAATCATCAAGGAATAAAATATTTACAAATGGAATCCATCAAGATCAAGAAATAGAGTGACTATCACTAGCATTATCTACTATCTAGAAGTAAATAGATAACCAAGAATTGCTGCCCAGAAAGTGTACACTATGCCTTACATTTCTACATCCAACTGTAGTATTTGAACTCTAAAAACATAATATATGCACACAACAGAGAACATCATGTTTTAAAATATACATTGCCTAAGGTGTGAGATTTGCCCCAAGACTATAGGAAAATAGCCAACATCACACCAATATTTAAAAACAATGGAGCAGACATGACCCAGTACATATTATGTGAACTTAGTCTTTTATTTGAAAATGATTATTTCACCACCAAATACTTGAGTTTCCCACTAGTTTGGTGATCGCATCATCATTAATATCAATTGAACTTCTACATATAGATATAATGATTCACATTGATAAAAATAATACAGCATAGTTCTTAAAAGATTTTAATGCACTGGAGGAATGGTACCAATAAAATACATAGGTAGCAATATACTTTGAAGGCTGATATTGATCACATAGTTATAACACAATAAGATTTGTGAGTTTTATGACAAAAGTTGACTAGATTTGTAGACAGGAACTACTACAGTAGCTGCAAAGACAAAAAACCAAACAGACCTAAAAATTTGTGTATGACTGCACACTCTAGGAATAAAATTTTATATGTACTTACATAATGAGAGTTCTCGTGCATCCTAATTGTTACCATGCTTCACTAACAGCATGTTATCATCAAAAGCTAATTTATTTGGCTTTTTTATTAGATGCATGGAACTAAAGTCACATAAATCACCCTTATAATAAATAATAATGAGGCTAATAAAATTGACCTCTCTGTCAAATAATACTGATCTTGACAGCTCCATTAGTCAGATTTATTACAAAAATGGTCGATATATACACTTTAATATCCTTCCGTAAGCAGAAATCGCTATTAACTAATGTTACTTTTGCCCTTGTCAATGAAAATACTGACACTTCGAAGCCATAGTAGGTGGTGATGGGTTAAGACCAGGTATCCCATCAGTGATACCTTATCACCTCATTTTGAGAGAATTCCATTATCTCGTCTGCTTACAGAATTGGAAATGCGGTGATGGTAGATGTGATATCACCAGTGGTCACTCATCACCAGTGATACAAGTTACAGAATACGACCCCTGAATTCAATGAGTTTAACTGGAATAATAATATGTTGTTTCTCAGTTTGCAATTAAATTTAGGAATTGATCAATAATTTAAAAATACCTCCTGCCACCACAGAGGTGACTGGCTGGGGATGCTGGATAACCAGCCATGGAAGGGGAGAGAATATGGAAAATAAGGGGGGAGTATGTAAATGTAAAATGTAAATTTCTTAAAGGAGGTGAAGAACAGATAGTGAATGGATGTAGATATGGACATAGAATGGTATGAATATGAGGAGAGAAAAGATATATATAGCCCATGGTGGCATATTTCCATTCTTTTCTCATATTTTATCTTTACCCTGGTTGGTAGCTGCCTCAGTAAAGCACTATTTTAAGATCAGGGGGCTGTTTCTCAGAGCTACAAGTCTACAAGGTACAAGTCACGTGACTAAAGGCGGATGGTTTACTCAAATATACCAAACCGAAGATTTGTACTAGTCCAAAAAAATGGCGGGCCTAATCAACACCATACATAACTCGTACTTCGATGATTACTATACATTTTGGGCATGCACCTCACAATATTACCATTGTAATAGTTAGTGCAATATTTTTGGGTAAATACAAATGATTTAACATGTACTGAAAAGTAATTTGTTGTCCCAACTTACTTAAAAAGATCCCAAGCGAATGTGAGTTTTCGAGTAAACCTAACTTCCTAAGATGTAATCGTTTATTTCGTCGTATTTCTTGAAGGATGAGCTCTAAATGGTGGTTATTTATAAACCGTACATTTCAAGATATCATGTTGAGTTGGTTTTACCTTTATTGAACCACTATTAACAGATTTCCTTTGGAGGTGAGGATTTATTTATTTATTATTATTTTTTTTTCTTCTCCTTGACTTGTCCTATACATATGTTTTTTATGTCTCCGGGACCAATAAATTACTTACTTACTTACTTATTTATAACATAATATTATTACGAAACTTCTTCATGATAACATACCCTAGGTTGACATTAAGAATATTTAGCAGAACTTGCAGTTCGCATTTCCACTTATTTATGATCACATTACTTAATCGAAACTAATTGATAAGTATGTAGTTGTTAATTATTTATACATAAAAGAGTGTGAAACATCAGTATATTAAATTATTTTCTTTCGACTGCTGTGTCGTCGTGAATCTCGCCCAAAATCCAAGTTACCAAGATCAACAAAGTAGCGAGTTGACTTCTATTTGAATATCAAATGAAAAATGAACTGCGACGTATAAGTCATGTTTAGCCATGTTTAACTGTGGACATGGTGGAGAGATTAATTAAATATATTGATGTTTCACACTCTTTTATTTATAAATAATTTACTACTTAACAATTAGTTTCTATTAAGTAATGCGATCATAAGTAAGTGGAAATACGAACTGTGAGTTCTGAAATATATCCTTAACCTCAACATATGGTATGTTATCATGAAGTTTCATAATAATATTACATTATAAATCTGTTAATAGTGGTTCAATAAAGATAAAACCAACTCAACATGAATCTTGAAATGTAAGGTTTATTAATAACTACCATTTTGAGCTCATCCTTCAAGAAATATGGCGAAAGAAATTATTATATCTCACGATGTTAGGTTTACCTGAAAACTTGCATTCCCTTGGGATCTTTTTAGGTAAGTAACAAACATCAAATTACTTTTCAGCCCCTATCCAATCACTTGTATTTACCCAAAAACATTGCACCATCTTTTACAATGGTAATATTGTGAGGTGCATGCCCATAATGTATCGTAATCATCAAAATACGAGTTATGTATGGTCTCCATTACGCCCACCATTTTTTTGGACAAGTAGAAATCTTTGGTTAACTATATCTGAGTAACTCATTCGCCTTGTGAAAATAGTCACGTGACTTGTGACTTGTCGCTTGGAGAAACAGCCCCAAGGTTGAATAGAGCTGAAGACCAGTGGGTTATTAAGTCAAAATATGACCACAAGTGTGATGACTGTCTATGATGCTTAAAATCAGAGCAAAGCTCTCCGACTTACCTCATCCCCCCCACCCATGTCAGACAGTGGATTATTGGTAATGTTGACCCTTGCTTGGGAGGGCAGGTAACCGTTGCCTGTATGCCCATTGCCAATGCCATTCCCATTCAAGCCTCCTAACTCTCGACTCCCTGATGTCATTTGATATCCATCACATATATCATGCTCTGCTGCAGGAGCTGGATCTAAAAATCAACAGAGAGTAAAAGCAGGCTAAGTACAAACTACATCAATCAATGAACCAATAAGTACAAGTGAAATTAACTAGAACACATTGAAAAATCAACTCTACCAGGACATTTATCAGTACTTTTCATCTCATGGTTAACATTATAAAAAGAAAAATACTTAGTACCATCCAACAATAGTATTATTAATGAGCCATCAAATTAGATGACCATAGCATAACTTTCACGGAAACTTTAACTTAACCCACGATAGCACACAAAGTCAAAAGTGATTAAACAGTTAACAACATCCACTCCTCCCACCGATATGTATTTAAATAAAAAGAGGCCAGGTGCAAGTGCTTGAAGATCATACGCAATGGAAAGTTCAATACGATTGTCTAGGAAACTGGAGAGTCAAGAAGTTAAATTCATCTCACATTTCTTGAGAAAAATAATGGTTTCCAAGGTCAAACAAACCCATAGGCTTTAGTAAATTTTGATGTTTTGATTTTGGGGTTCATAGTTCTTTTCTTTAACTAATTATTCAACAAGACTACAACATGCATATGGTATAATTACTATTCCAGAGTTGGGACTCTTAACCCTCTTAGTGTTGACTGTGCCAGCGGTTCCAGCGAGAAATGGGGAGGGTAACTTAATGAAATGTATCACTCTAGGAAAATAAATATTATAAAGTTATTGTTTAAAATATCCATACGCGGTTTTTCTTATTCTGTATACATTGAATTAGGTAATAATCCAAAAAGACTTTTACATCATACAAAAAATAATTGTAATTATATTTGTGTGCTTAAGTTAAACAATTTTTTGCCTATGAGCCGATATATCGGCCCTCCGCACTTTTCACCCGAGATGCCAAAGCCGATATATCGGCTCGCCGCACTAAGAGGGTTAACTATTACAGAATTTGTGGACGCATATACATATTAGCAAACTAGAATTCACTAGAGTATATTATTTACTCCAGTTTAGCCAATGACAAATAAATATCTTGAATTGGAAATAGCCAAGTCAAGAACTTAAAAAACGAGCAACCTTATATGGCTCCACATAACTTGTAGTATACACATATTTCGTCCATAGTAACTTGTAGTAGTTCCTAATAAAACAGGTGATAACATAGAGTTATGACATTATATCGAAGAGGAATCTCCCTTCTGAGAGCTACATAGAAGTTCTTATCAAAATCAATACAAGCGGAAAAAATACTTGGCTGGAAGTTATTGACAATTTTCAAGAGTTTGATCCCTTTGAAGGGCTTCAAGGATTCAAGGAAGAACATATGATACATGAGACAGTCAAGGATTACTCACTGCATGAGACACAATTATAAGGACTGAAAATAAATATCCTGACACAGAAACGACTGGTCTTTATCATGCAATTGGACAATACAAGAGGCTTCATTTAGGGAGAGTAAAAACAAACCATCCTACATAATTTTTCGGGGAAAAATAATAATTATTTAACCTATTAATTTGTCTATATCATCATTTTTACCTTAAGATGAGCCAGTATCAGCTTGGTAAGAAGCTATTTTTATTTCACATTGAAAGTTCAACTTGCTCATCGTAAAGCTTCCATTGAAATTGTTATGTCCTCTGTGTTCTTAATATGCACCTCTTGTTCTCATATTCTGTGTTCAGGTACCTTTTAGAAGATTGTGGCCCATCAGAGTGAAAATCAACCCCCAATATATCTACTAACTCCGACGAGTCACGTCAGTTGTTCCAGGAAAAGTGCTTTCAGAGGAGTTTCTACCACCTGCTCCCACCTCCATGGCTATTCAATTATTCTACTCCAATGGATGTGCTAGACCAGGAGAATGATATCAGTGCTGCTGGCATGGCATAAGGAGAAGGAAGATCACCGGAAGTGTAAGACATACTGGAGACGACAGTGATGAGCCGGAGAGTCTGGTCAGCTGTTCCAATAAGGATAGAGCGTAATTTCTCCACTCAGGTACTACCACAATTGCCGTTCCGCTACTCAATCTCTAAGAGATGCCTTTGACAGGGAGAGCGATATCATAACTATTGACACATAATGGCATAAAGAGAAGGAAAATCTTGGAAGCAAAAGACAGACAGGCGACAGTTATCATGGAAAGGGTGCTGACTACTCCTTCATTTGTCATCCATGTATTACTAAGGGCTACCTGTCACTCATACACAGCTTATTTCTATCATTACTCAAAGCCTAATTTTGGGTTCATAATCTTAATGATCTCACAATGTCACTTGCTACGTTTGCGTTTCTTTGGGTATCGTTTAGGTGACTGTGATGTAGAGAAGATGGCATGAGGCCAAGATAAAGATGCCCAATTGTCAATGCCGAGGCGTAAGTAGAGAGTGAAAGTTGTATAATTTATAGTCAACCTTCTCTTCGCAATGATTTAAAACACCTTACACACAAAACTGCAGAGATGAACTCAGTTAGACCAGGAGTACGAGGGCAAGGTGGCTTATTTGCATATTCATGAAAGGAAATTCAATGAGTTGACAATGCACCATGTCTCAAGTCATGTTTAAATATAGGTTAAAAACACTTTAAACCATTTCATTCCACAATATTTTTAACCTAAACTCTATTGTGCACCACTGCACACACTACACTACCTTCGATGTTCTTCTTCATTTATATTTACATTAAAATTTTGTAATTGTATTTTTCACATGCTTTTGACGAGATCTATTCCACATAATGTTGGCTGAATGATCAATAAAAAAATTATTATTATTAATTATTATATACTTTAACTGATCCAATCTCCAGTAATACACTGGTTCCCTTTATGAAGGAATTCACATTACGAACAGTCCCGTGGATTCGATTAATTATTGCAAGGCAGGGGCCTACTGTACATATATATTTTCAAGGAATTTTTCCCATACATACCAAAGCCACACTCACTGTTTTATATCAACCAGAACGAGGGGTGAGCTGACAACAGCATTTTTCCAACAACTAATATCTGATATATATTCCAACTACACGATAAATATCGCATTCCAAACAAGGTATTTAGAGTGACAGTTATACATGAAAAACCTCTCCACTAAACTTATAAAATTCCATTTCATTGTTCAAAGTGCACCTAATATGAAAACTAACAATATCTTCCGAAAAATTCTATGCTGGTCATAAATTTTAGATTTTAAAAAAGTACATAGCTTAAACTTAAATGGGTAAATGCCTTCGAATACACTAAACTCATTGAGCTGAAAAGCCTTTCTGATGCAATATGCCCTTATGGTGCAGTCAAAACTATATCTGAAAGGTAGATATTTTTTTCCAGTAAATAATAGGATACAAGATATTCAACTTGGATGTATACAGCTTCGTGTCAAGGAAGTCTTGAAAGATAAAAAAATTATAAAATTCTACTGCTCCAATACTGATATATCAATAATTGAATACAAACTAGAATTGACATTAGAATTCAGTATTGCCTCAGCTAGAGATACGGTACAAAAATACGGAACAAAAATACGATAACACTTACTCCGTGATGCACTAAGCCGATGACGGCAGTTGTAAAGTGCAACAGAAAGCAAAATTATCAGCACCACTGCCACTAGAAGTCCAGCAATCACGTAAATGTAGAGCTGACTGTTGCTGGAGAATGACGTTTGAGGAGTAGTGACCTCCTCACCAGCACTGGAGGCCTTGTTTCCACCCTCATCATCCTCCTTTGCTGCAACCGACTCAGATTCTGAAATAAAAGATAAATATTCACTGTTAATAGGCAACGATAAATAGAATTCCATGAGGAAAGACAACTTATATGGTCATCTTTATGCAAAGATAAACACTACACATCAACAATAACAGTACTGCATCACACATTACTGAACATTCCTCACACATCTGACTTCTCCTAATGCTTAACTGCACTACACCAAATTTTTCAAAGACAAACATATTTCCAGTAACACCATCAACAAGAACAATCCAACAACCCACGGCTGACCAAATTACTGTACATAATAGATTAGTTGGCCAGTTGAAAAATAAGTTAAAGGTACATGTTATTAAAATAAAGACCAAGTTAAGTGGCCAGTTAAAAATATTCACTGGAGAAAATAAATTCCACAATTGTACCACTTCCTTTAGTTTTTAAAAACTTTCACAATTAATGAAGCAAGTTTATCAAAGACTAATAAGTTTTTGATTAGATGTGCTGGTTGCATCCTCTGCTGGTTAAACCCAGAGTTGGCATGCACACATAGGGTTTAAAAAAGATACTCAACCATTTTGCAGTGTTCTAATATGCACACATAAATATAAATTAAGTACCTATTGAGAGAACTTACCCAACGTTTTTGCTGTCAATATTGTACTCGATTCAGAAGCACCAGCACTGTTGTAAGACTTGACTTGAATGTCATAGGATGTTCCAGGAAGTAGATGAGTGATGATGTACGAGCGTGTGTTAGCATCAGCAGAAGCTTTTGTATATTCTCCAGCATTTGTGGTTGCACGGTAATAAATAAAGAAACCTTCAATCGGAATTGTATCCATGTCCAAGAACTGAAAATACATAAAGCAAACAACAATAAAGTAAAGAAAAATATAGAAAAACCATAACAATATCCAGCAGAGGTTATATACTACAGAGCTTTGCTCAAAATTATTGTTAATCATAGAATATTGAGAATAATAGAACTTACCTCCCACTCAATCCTGATAGCAGAGGGGCTAATGACTTCAGTAACTGTCAATTTGGGTGGATACGGAGGCTTCTTAGAAGTGCGCTCCTGCATGTGAAATCGCACAGAGTTTGGTCCCAGGAGATTATCATTGTTGGTATAAACAGCAGCTATGCGGAATCTGCCGGTACAAAGAGAAAGCATTCACATATATTTAGACTTAGATGACAGCAATGTTAAATAATTTTTAAGTTCAGCTAAAAAGTTAAATTTTCATGCAATTCAAGGCTTTAAAGGGTAAGGGTTTAAATAAATACTTCAATATGGTTGAAACAAAAGAAACATTAAATTTGGACGGAACCAGAATGCTTCATTTCATATGCAGAAATTGATACATCACTACTCGCTCTTTCCTTATAGTTACCATTTAGGAAATGGAAAAATGATACTGTGAAATTGAAAGAGCTCTGCTATTTCCTTTCCATTATAAAACTAATTATTTAGATGTGTGCTTGAGGGCAAACAAACTACTATGAGGTTCATCAACTTACAGGAAGATGTATAAATGGATTTGAAATCAATTTGTATATACATGGATGAGTTTGTGAAAACAAGAATCACATTGGGATGGATTTTGATTTTCTTCGTATGTCCACTCAAGTTCCCCACCCCTCCCCCCCCCCCCCCCCCCGAACCCCCAATTGTAAGCCATTCCCTTTTCTTGCACAGGCGTTGATGGTGAAGGAGCATGTAGTAGATGGATGGTCCTTACCCTTTCCTTCCTTTCCCCATATTCGCTTCATGTTTTGCCGCAATTTTTTTCTCACCTTTCGGCTTGAAATTGCCCAAAATTTTAAAACACATTCTTGAATGTAGTCCATTTTACCTGATTTTAAGTTCAGTTTATTAATAACTCAGTTTGGTAAATCATAATTATTGTTCTCACTATAAAACAATATGGAAATGTGAGGAAAGAAAGCAGTTAATTAAAAGTAAGCAAAATGGAGAGGAAAACAGCAACAAACCAATCAACAGATTACTGATGACTTCATGATACATAACATCTAAGTCATTTTATTTCGGTTATTAATACCCAATGAAGGTATGCTTCTCGCTCATTCCTGATCCTGTTAGACTGAGACTTAACACTGAGTGGCGAAAAGATGACTGTCTGGCAACTAGTATTTTTATCCCCAGTAATTTCTACCGGAAAACAAACATCCGAGTGAAGGCTGAATATTTATAAAATTGAATAAACTCACAAAAAACTATGTAACTTACTGCAAAATCAATCATGGCATGTAAGTAACCATGAGGATTTTGAAACCAGACAGAATTCCAGATTAAAATACATCAACTCGTCAAAAACTTTAAATATACATAAATACCCATATGAAATACATAAATTATTCAAAAGAAACTGAACGAGCTGTGGGGTTGAGGATGAAGGCTGAGCTTCCACCTCTTCCAGCAGCTTTCATCAACAAGAAATCTCGTAGTGACTGAAAAGAGCCATTCGCCTTTCATTCTCACCCAAACGTTGAGTGAAAAGAAGCCTGAGCCCACCCCTTAGGAAAATGCTTTCACAGGTCAAAATTTTCCCGTTGTGCATCTTCTCCCTCGCCAACTGTGTAGAGGAAGGCCCTTGTTCCATTCCATTGGTTTATTGCTTTCTAGTGGAGGGGGAGTGGTTTGACCACGTTGTCACATTGATGTCAACTAGGGACTTATAAATTTTTCAGCTCCAAGGAGGTTAGTTTATTTGGGGGGGAATATACATTAATAAGTTATAGAAACATAAACACAAAATAACACAAAGAAAAATACTGACAACTTTAAAAAAATTGATTGACACACAAAATATTTCGGCAGACCAGAATGGAAGTTGGTACATGTAAGCCCTGGTGCATTGTGGTCAAGAAAGAGCCCTTTTAATGACTGGTAAGAAGTAGGGATGGTCGGATCGGATCCAAATATCCACGGATATTACGTTTCACCGGATAATGAAATCAGATCCAAATTCACTGAAAAAATCGGATCTGGATCCGAAATTTTAAATTAATGCAGAGGATGAAGCGTCCTATGAGAGGAAATAAAAAGAGTTCTGATTCTCTCTTTGCATCCGCCAAGGCACTACGTAGCTTGTCCTACCCATGCAACGATTTGTTTCAAAGATCTCTCAGGCATTACGCAACAGAATTTCAGATTATGGAAAACATCTTGAAGAGGCGAAGAATCGAGATATCGAACGACTGTGGCTGCGTAAGACTACGAATGCCATCTCTAAGGCCATATAACGTACTATTATAAGTAGGTTCACAGGGAGCATGTTGAATGAAATTACCGAGGCTGATGGGTAATTTAGGCAGTAACAGTAGAATGGCAACAACACACGCCTCTCCCTTTCTCTTCCGGGCATGCGCCTGGCAGTTCAGCACATTCTTTTTCCAAAATAAATATTAATCGATACTGACTAACCTACGAATTATTTAAGATTTTATTAGTGGATTCATGATGATGAACTCGATAGCTTGAAGAAGGTCCAAACGGCAGTTCTCAGGGATGTGCGGAATGGAAAATAACACAGTCTTGCAACTTCATAAATAACTAAAATACTAATGCACTAGATAATATGAAATTTCATGTGATTGTTATGAAGTAGGTATCTTTGCTACAATATTTGTAAAAGAAATTTCGATATCTTGATCAGTGTTGTTATTACAAAGCCGTAAATGCGAGGCATCCGTCCGGTACCCAGAAAAATGCGCTAAAATTCTGTTTTTAAGCACACACTGAAATCATTATAAAGGGTAAAAGGTTTTGTATACCATCACTAAACGCAGAAATAAACAAGCTTTGATTTGGTGTACTTCATTTATAATCGATTGAGCCATCTTTGAGATATTAGTCTCCAAACTCAAGTGAGGGAATTTTGCAATGGATGGTAAGCATAACCGTTTAGATCCCGAACGTATTAAGGTATTGGTGTTCTCAAAAAATAACTTGAAAGCATTCAAAGAATCGAAATGAGTTTGACAGAATAGGGTTTTTACATAACCATAAGGGTTCACAAATATAGAAATTGGTGTTTTTAGTGATCCTTTTGTTTTTGCAACTATGTAAATTGCTCAGAGCCAATTAAAATGTGTAAGACATAATCGAAATATCATTCCTTTTATTGTATGTACCCCAAAGAAACTTGATTACTTTAATAACTTTGTTTTATAGTATGCAATTAAAAATGCACTTGGATCCGAAAATATCTGAGGATCCGACACCTGAAATCAAGGATCCGATCCGGATCTGAAAAAAATCCTGGATCCGTCAATCCCTAGTTAAAAGAAAAAAAAACAATTAGCTACGCATGTAAATACATATCAAGAATAGTGCCATACAAATTAGTTTCCTATTACTGCCAATAGATGGCGTGGAAATCGTTTATTAATGATACATAGGTCCTGATTAGCAAGCCGTAGCCTATCAGAGATCGGGTTTAAGGGATAATTGCCACACAACTGCAAGCAATTTATCCTAACATGGCAAATATACGTTTCTATGCAGACATTCATCTGCCCAATATCTCTTCGTCCTTCCGATTGTATACCTATCGTATCCCTTGCTTAGAGATATCCCATCCAACCACCAGATGACTTATCCCATAACTGTATGGATAGTATCCGTTCATTTAGGGATATTTGCCAACTTGTGCCGGCTGGGCAGAAACTTCCGTAATTAATTCATGACTCTTGAGAATATATGCACTGAGGCAAGAACATTCCTGTTTAAGCTATCTAAGGTTATTCACTCCAAGTTATTTTTAGGAAAATGGGGAAACTTTGGGCGGGTCAACAAAACATAGAGCAGCTTTGAATTACAAAGTTAAATTGATTAAATGATATACAAAAACAATTCAGTGAAAGAAACAAATTGGAATAATATAATTTGGTTTCAATTTTCACACAAATAAGTGTGACTAGCTGAAGAGTGGTTCAACACTGTGACAGTATGAATCACAATCAACTTGCCCACCCATGATATCTCAACATACTCATTTTCCATTTTAGGTTTCAGAGTGGCTGGAATAAGTGGAAAGAAGACTGTTATTACAATGATACAGACTATCCAGCACAAAAAAGGCCAATAAGAACTCTCCTCAGAATATTTAAACATGTGATTCTTTATGTGAAAGTGACGCAGGATCCATGTATATGAAAAATCAGATAGCAGATGGTAAGAAACAGACTTTGAACCAGAAGCCAAAGTAATTCCTACAACCATGGGGGAAGATAAAAAAGTAGAGTATTGTTGCAGCTCATGAGGATAAATATTTTCCAGGAATGATAGCCATACACGGTAAAAAAAAAGGTATTTTAGTGGATAAGATGGAGTGGCCAGGCAAACACTGGAGATGGTTTAATGAGAAGGTTGAAATCTGGTACCAAGATAAAATTAGCTTTTTAAACTTCAGTTGACATTTCATCACAGCTAATTACAGTCACTGTCAACATCTGCAATGGGATAGCTCCTGCAGCCCTTTTCCTGATTTATAAATCGCTGATTCAATGATATAATGGATTCAAAATCTTTTTCCGTCTCCTAGTGTTTTCTGCATGTATCTTCTTCTTCTTCTCAATAGTCATGCAATTATATCACAGGGCTAGTAAATGTGATAACATAAGCAACACATATTAACGGTTAATCTACATCAAGCATAATATTATGAATACTGGATGAAAGTTATACAAATATTTACCTGTATACATTGTTTACTTTCAAGTTTCGGACTTCATAACTGCGAATATGAGGTGGAATATCATCATCAATTGTATTCCACCCAGCACTATGCCCAGGTGCCAAGTCCCGGTACTGAACTTTGAAAAATTGTATTTTGAGTCCATCATTCTCCGGCACATACCATCTCACCATTACTGACTCATCAGTGAGGGGAGTTATAATTGGCTGGGAAGGTGGAACCATGACAGCTGAAATTAATCACAAAAAATAATTAATTCAAACTTACACAGGTTCAAGACAAGAGTGGACCAGATCACTCATTCTAGTGTGACCCTGAGATCACAAAGACAGACTCGAGCATACAAGCATATAGAAAAAATTCACGGCCGTAGATTCCATAGTGAACACTATCGGCTTTGTAGTGCACAAACTAGTCGCCAACCAACATTATGGTATTCATAGGCAGTTACAAAGCTTAGCAGCATTCAGTGTGCAACTATTTTAGTAATTGATTGTTAAACACTCTCCCACCTGGTTTGGAGTTGAGTGTAGTTTTGCTGCTGGATTAAAATCAACATTTTAATTATTTGCTCTCAGCCTTTGATGCCATGTTGTGGTACTCAGATGTCAGGGAGGCCACTCAGTTAAAGAAATAGAATTCCCGACTTTTTCCCGGTTTTCCCAAGTAAATTTCTGATTTTTCCTGTTTTTTTCGCAATCAGTTTCTATACGTGATCTATTCTATACATTACATGGGTATAAGAGACAAAATTAGTAATGACCTAGAATTCAGCACATTTATAGCATGAAGATATAAATAGTAAGATGTAGAGGGTTTCTAATGATATATATCTCTTCATCGATACGTTTCCCCTAACACCAACATGAAAACAGTTGATTGGAGAAATTTACCATTAATTTTTTCTGTTTACTAATTCATTTTTGTGATCGTTTGTGCAATATATACTTAAGATTATTATGATTGAGCCCAAAATTAAGTAAATAAAATGATATTGATGTTAGGTGCAGCAAAAAATCTATAAATCCACTCATAATGTTAGAATTTTTCTACAAAATTTCAGTTGCATTTCACTATCATAGCTAGTGAGTCAAATTACCACTGGTGGTTATGAGAACAGAGAAGTAAAAGCTGTAAAAGACGATTTTATTTCACTCATTAGCCACATTAATATGGTGACCTAGAAGCATCATGTGTAAACTACTCATTCCATACGTTTCTAACAAGGATTCTTACCTTTTTGAATATTGGACATAAGATGTTCACTTTCGTCCACATACCATCATACACCTACCATATTTATGCATAAAAATTTATATATTTTATATAAATATACTTTATATATAAAAAAATGTATATATAAATATGGTAGGTGTATGCAAATAGCATTCGCAAGCGATGGGACAGAATGTGTCCTTCAGTGAATGAATCACTAGTGGCGACTGAAACGCCCCTCCGGTTTTCTGTGTTACTATAAACTTCTGAGGCAAGGGAGGATCTGGAAGATTTTTCAAAAGGTAAATTCTAATGGCACCTATTAACAATTATCAATGTCTATTATTAGGCTCTACTTCCAATAGTTCAGTGGTGTTCAAACTTTTTTGGACGATCCCCCATTTCACCATGGTTCAGAATATGATTCCCTCTTCCCAACATGAATTATTAAATAATAATTCGATTCCGAAAATGAAACTAATGCACATGCTTAAGAATCGATTTTAATGTGAAAATGAACAAAAGATTGCAAACGCTACAAAGCATATCCAAACTAAAATTACAGTGATTTTACATAATCTACAAAACATCACAAGGCGCAGAGTAGTAATAATTGCTCAAATTTCGTATTACTTGTGAGTTTACTGTTACATATATGCATGATTTATATCAGGCAATGTTGATACAGATATACGCCAGCTTAAGTTTGATTTCACAATAAATTTTTCACAATATTTGATACAAGGCAACTAGGTGTATGTGTTTCCACCAAAAATTGCCATGGGAATTAGGAAGCCTGGATAGCGTAGTGGTCTGCGCATTGGTCCGGCAAACCAAAGGTCCGTGGTTCGATTCCCGGTCCAGGCCGAATTAGCCTTGCTAATGTTTTTAATAAGCATTTTAATTTAGTTCCTGACTTCTCTGCCCCCATCTCCAGCACATCTTCAGTTGCAGTCAATCCAGTTTCCTTTTTCATGAAACCCAGCAACAATAGGGAATTAAAGTCCATCATTGCAACATTTAACCAAAATAGTATCTGTTCAGGTATTGATGGAATCCCAGGCAACGTAATATTTCTATGCTATGATATGATTAAGTTACCTCTACTTTATTTGCTAAATGAATCTCTGAGACTTTTGTGCCAATTTACAAAAACAAAGGTAGTGTTGATGATCAAAACAATTACAGACCTATTGCCCTCCAGAACTCTTTATCCAAAGTTTTTGAAAGAATGGTATATTCTCGAATAGTATCATATTTGGACAGTACAGTCTTCTTTCTGGTAATCAACATGGGTTAATTCAGGGGAGGTCTACAATTTCTGCTATATAACAAGCAATTGGCAAAAAAAATATCTTCCACGGACGAGAAAAATGAAACTATGGAATTATTTTATGACTTCACTAAGGCTTTTGACCTGATAAATCACGACAACCTTTTATTTAAACTTCATAGACTGGGTATTAGGGGCATTGCACTTCAATGGATCAAACCATACCTTCTCAACAGGTCTCAGATAGTAACTTTTACTATTATTGGTGTAAAACATTCCTCTACCACTCTTAATTCAAAAGTGGGTGTTCCCCAAGGATCTACTTTCGGTCCACTTCTATTTTTTTAATATATAAATGACTTACCTCTTTATTTATCTGGAAATGATAATACTATGCCAGTTTTATATGCTGATGATACGACAGTAATAGTTTCAGCTAAATCCGAACAGTCCTTAATTGACCAAGCTCAGTCAGTTACTGATAAAATTAGTAAATGGACTCGGAACAATTTCCTGACAGTTAACCCCAATAAAAGTAATTTAATATACTTTGTATCAAGTGGAAAACCAACTGAAAGCATGCTCAATAGAATGGAGCATAAATCAGTTGTACAGGTTGATACTTACAAATTTCTAGGAGTATTTCTTAACTATAAAATGTCCTGGACTGAGCATATTAATTACCTTAGCAGCAAACTTAGTTCAAGCTGCTACATTCTGAGACAGCTCAATTCAACTGTGGAAAAAGCAACTCTGATAAGTCTGTACTATAGTGATTTCTATTCCCATGTATTATACAGCATAAGTTTTTGGGTATCTACCCGTCTGGCTATGAAAATATTTCGTCTCTAGAAAAGTGCCATGAGAATCATAGTCCAGAAAGGTATTAGATCTCCCTGCAAACCCATCTATAAGGAATTGAACATTCTCCCAATACCAAGTATATATATTTTCCAAACCATTTTGTATGTTAAAAAGAATTTCTCAAATTTTAATGTGAACAGTGTTTTTCATAATTGCCAAACAAGAAGTGACATTCATCACTACTTTGTGCACAAGAAAATAGCTAAAATGGGGCCTAATGAAATGGGCATCATTATGCATAATAATCTGCCTATGTTTATAAAAAATGGAAGCAATATTAACACCTTCAAGTTGAAATTGAAAAGACATTTGCTAAACAAAATGTATTATTCCATTGAAGAATATCTCAAAGATTCCAGAGACAGCTCTGTATGTGAATAATTCTAATTATATTTGTTAGCGCATTTAAAGAGATGTGTTTGGGTATGTACATGATTTGACGTGCCTTATATCTTATGTATTTTTTATGCATAAGATCCTTGGGCAAATAAACATTATTATTATTATTATTAATTATATAGTCTGATACAATAGTGGTGATAGTAACATACTAAGTTAGAAACTCCCAGTAGCTTCTTACTGGAAAGGATCGATTAATACCATTTTTTAGTAAGCGACTAAGTGCTCTGAGTGGCAAACTTTGTTACTCACCTTACTAGCATGTTTTAGCTGAAATCTATGAATATGGTGGTCAGTTTTTATAAAGAGTCAGGCCAAATCACAATGCAACCATGAAGCACAAAGCAGCAGTAAAGCCACCTGTCAGGCTGCACACTTAACTACATAATAATTAGGCTCAATGATGAGGGCAGTTCAATGAATGATATCTCATTTCAGAGCATGTTTGAATCAACACAAACATTGATCATACCTTCCCTATGCTTCTTATCTTTGCGCCGTCCCTTCACTTTGCGTGTTTTATTTTTTTTCCTCGTCCCATGTATTCTGCCACCGGAGGAGGGAGTAGGAGGCAGCAATGGATCCCCTAAATCCTCTGCAAAGATAAATAACATAATATTAATGAAAAGAGATACATAACTGATCTCACCAAATGGTGTCCTCAAAATAACTTCACCTTAGGTTAAGGAAATGTACACAGACAACAGACTTCTATGGAAATGCCCTGTAAAACCTTGATTTTTACTCTCCTTGATTTTAGCTAGTTATTTACTATGCATAGTGACAGTAAACTCCAGGCAGGAATTACTGCGAATCTCATTGGTAAATACTTGACTGTACATAGGCTCTCAATTTAATGCAGTTTTTCGATTCTATGTAGAACCACTGCAGTCCCTAACAGTGAAATATTCTTGATTTAGAATTTCTAGCATTTCAAAACACTTGCAGAACTTTGGAACAGTAGAGGCAACTCCTCATGTAAATAACATTTCCAACAACTGCATTTCCCAGCCACCTGGAAGCCAAACATGGCACAAAATGTCAGAACTCAAGGGCAATGCTATTGTACATGAAATAGCATAGTTAGCATCAGCATGGTCTACATCAGCATCTAATTAATATCCTGTAGGCCACCACACCGGTGTGTGGCAGGGGGTGTTAGGACACCAGCAGTGTAATGGTGTTAAGGATATAGTTTTGGGAGTTGAAATGTATAATGGGAGTGCATTGAGAGGAGTTCAGTTTTTATTGTAGTTGCTTATTGTGCACGGAAAGAAGGAGTTTTTGCACCTATCTGCTCTGCAGTGTATCTCTCTCATTTCTTCGCTTCAGTTGGACCTAGAAATGTAGTACGGCATCAAAATGATTATCTCTGTGTCACTCTGAAACATGCACAATTTCTCATGCTAAGCCTAGCAAGTGGCCTATGAGTCTTTAACAGGCCCCAACGTAACAGCCCCCTAAGAGCAGTGAAAGTTCATAGCATTTTTTCACAAATTTTGCAGCTTTCCCTTATATTTTAATAATATTTCTTGGTTAAATCTTTTGGTCCAGGGTCCTAAATCATAGCATATTTGAGGTGTAGCCCAATCAGAATAAAGTAGCACCTTTCCTTCACTTTTTCATCTGCAAACCTTCCTATTATATGCTTGATAAATACAAGATTCTTTAATGTTGTGCTGCATATGCTGTATATCTGTGTTCCTCACGATAAGTCTGAAGTTGAGGCAATTCCAAGGTATTTGACTTTTTCCAAGGACTTTATGTTTACTCCACCCACAGTGTAGATATGGCATTGGTGTGATGACTCTTGCAAGAAGAGTACGGTGGAACAGATATTAAATTTCGTTCTATCCCCGCTTGTGGCACTATGAATGAATGCTGTTTAGGCCCAATGACAGAACTATTAAGTCCCTGTCCTTGTTAATTTCATGGAATATGACCATTTTAGTGCAGAGAATCATTCACTACGTTTACCAATCGAAATCAGATCAATATGATCTCAGACTGATCTGAACATTCTAAGCCAGCCGACTTGGATCGCCTGGTTTACCAATGCGAAATCCATTGAAATATCAATTTGAATCAGTTCACAGCGATTTGAAATCTCAGACCGGCAGAGAAAGCGGGCCGCGTTAGCCCGCTTCTCATATCGATCTTGCTAGCCCTTTGAGTTTACCATTCCGAGCTAAACCGGCCAAATGGATCTCAGTTCGATTGGTAAACGTAGTAATTGTTTACTGCTTGAGAACTTAAGTCACTGATATAAATGAATAGCACGGGACTGAGCTTTGCTTGGTAGACCATTTGTATTATGCAGATTAATAAAATCATGAGTGCATATCATGGAGTGAGATCAGTACGGAATACATGATAGGATAAGTATGAAAAAAAGGAATCATAGAGGCAGCGTCAGCCACAGTAGGCGTAGTAAGAGCAACCAAAATTAGGAAGCTGTGGGTGATGGAGGGAATGATGATGGAGATGCAGGAGAGAAGAAAATGGAAAAGTGTAAACTCAAAGCTCGATGAGAGGAAATGCAAGAAATTCAACAACAGGCTTCATGAAGAAACAAAGAAAGCAAGAGAAGCATGGTGGAGAGAACAGATCGAATCCTTGAAAATTTTTCATAAAGAGAAGAAGATCAGACGCTCAGTATAGGGAAGGAAAGCTATTGAAGATCGATAGGGAAGAAGAATTGCAGAAATAACAGACAAGACAAGAAAGGAGATCTTAAGATCCAGAAGATATCCAGGAGAGGTGGAAGGAATATGCCAAAGAGCTGTATTGTTAGGAAATAAGGCCCAATAGGTAGGATATAGAATGAAAAGATGAAATCAACAGAGATTGCATTGGATCAGGTATCCTTGATATTGAAATCGAAAGAGCACAATGAGACATAAAAAGGAATAAGGCACTGGGAATAGATAGCGTACCTGCAGTTTCAAAAGAGTATGGGCCAGAATGAAAGATTGAAACTTTTTCCACTAATTCATTTTCATTTATTATGAAGAGGGATTGTAGCCAGAGGACTTCACGAAGAAAACCCTAGTTCTGATACCGCAGAAGAGCAAGGCAAAAACTTGAGAGAACTATAGGACAATAAGCTCAATATCCCATGCAGTCAAAGTAATCCTTGCAAATATAAATAGAAGGCTGGGGGGCAACACTAATGAATATCTGGGTGTTGACCATTTTGGATGTAGTAGAGGGACAGGGATGTTGGGTGCTACAGGAGTGATGAGGATGCTAGTAGAGAGTAACCTAGAATAAAGGCAGGTTGTGCTTACTTGCATTGTGGACTTGGAGAAGGCATTTGATAGGATGGGCTGGGCAAAAATAATGGAAGCTCTGAATATATTAGAAGTTAGGGAATATATTAGAAGTCTGGGAGTATTTAGCTCGTTCTTTGTGATGTCATTCCCAAATTTTAAGGAAAATCTTATGGATTTTGATGAAGTTTAACTTCCAATATAGTAAGATGTTCTCCTTTGCTGTCTGGAAGTTTGGCAGCCAAATTGCATGATGTCCTGAAGTAATTAGGAGCCAGATTTTTCTTCTGCAGCCCGATAAATTGTAATCACGCTATAAATATCTGGATTAAAGATTGTATTCAAACAGTATCACCAAAGAACAATTCAACTAATTACACACTACCATGATGAATACATAAGTATCAGGAAAGTTCTAAATAGTAAAACAATAATGATAAAAATCAAAGTGACTTTGTTGATTCCATATAATCTTTTAATGACTCAGTACAACCAGTTTCATCTGTCAGGGCATCATGAGATACAATTATAGCACCTGACAATGCCCAGACATTCCCGCCCTTTTCCCATCATCTGTTTCAAATACTTCCCCTTTGTTGTTTTCTAATGACATCTAAAACTTTGGTGATGCTGAAGCAGGCATTTAGGACAATTCTGCTATGGATGATGTATCCAGTGAACTAGTTACCAAATCAATATCCAGAACACCTAAGACTAGGGTTGCCATAATCCAAGAACCAAAATCAAGGACAAAATCCAAGCATTCACGCCATCGGCGAAGGAATTGTCATTAATGATGAAAATTAGTTCAAGCATTAACACTGTCAGCAAAGGAGTGTGAATAATATGTGAATAATTTTTATTTCGTGTTCGGTGTGCATTAGCTATAACCGAGTGTATGAAGGATATAGTTTTTCAGAGGCCTGTATAGGATATAGTGTGCAGGGTACATAAATGAGTGTCTTATTCCCGGCACCGCTTAAATAGTATAAATTTGTATGTGAATGAGTTGTTCAATGTAAGACAGTATTTGCGGATGAAGAAGGTTATTTTTACTTTTCTGTCAACACTTGAGCCATTGTAAAAAATTACCGGTGCTCCTAATATTTATTGAATGTACAGTAGTCCTACAATGGATCTCAAAATGAATACGGTGCAGTATCTTATCAAAGTCCCTTTTTCTACGATGGGAGAAGAACAAAGATTGCAGGTTAAGACAGCAGGTGCTCATCAGCCTGATTTGAATATTGTGACTGAAGTTAAAGGATCAACACGAGTGTATAGAAGAACTTTTAAGAGGGATTGGTACACCAAATATAAGTGGCTCTGTGGGTGTGATACCATAAATGCACTTTTCTGTTTTCCCTGCCAACTGTTCGGTGGCGATGCTGCATGGACAACAACGGGAGTGACTGACTTGGGACACTTGAGCGATAAAGTGAAAAAGTAAGAAATTTCTCTGAAACATGTAAATAATAAAATGAACCTGACCATGATAGGAAAGGTTAATATTATGATTCACCTTAACAAAGGCCTTAGGGTGGAAATTAAGCGCCAAAATGAGGTGGTTTAAAAGAGCAGATACATATTGTCAAGACTGATTGATTGCATCAAGTTTTGTGGAGATTTCGAACTGAGGCCATTGAGAGGCCACGATGAATCACAAGGTTCTGATAATCAAGGAGTGTTCCGCGGTTTAGTGGATTTCATGCAGGATTTGGATAGAAGCATGAAAGAAATCTTCAAAATGCAACTATTTTCAAAGGAACATCTGCAACAGTACAAAATGAGTTGCTGCAGTGCATGCTGGATGCTTGCAGAGACCAGATCCGAGACGAAATTAAGGAATCAGATTTTTTAGCGGTACAAGCAGATGAAACCACAGATGTTTCTGTTCGTTTCCAGTTGGTAATTGTGTATCGTTACGTTCTAAATGGTGCATCGGTTGAGCAATTTTGGGGATTCTTGAAACCCCTGAAGCATGACACAGAATCACTTACCACAGAGCTGGTGAAAGAACTGAGTGTCCACGTAGAAGAAAAATCTGAGAAATTTATAGTGCAGAGCTATGATAGCGCAGCAGTTATGAGCGGGAGCATTAATGGAGTCCAGGCAAAAGTAAGAGAACATTTTCCAAGGGCCTACTATGTTCATTGCTATGCGCATCAACTGAATTTGGTGATGGAAAGGGCAGTTTCAAAGAATGATCAAACAAATCTGTTTTTCGCTAATCTTTCGGGCATACCATCATTTTTCTCTAGATCATCAAAACGAACCCAAATTTGAGATCAAGAAGTAAATAAACGTCTTCCGGCTGGTGCTCCCACTCCATGGAATTATAACAGCCAGACAGTTAACGTCGTCTTCGAAAACAGGAAGGAACTGATCAACTGCTTTGAGCAGCTGAAGCAAATCAGACCAATTGACTCAGTCACGTTGTGTGAATGTGATGGCTACATTCATGCCTTAGAAGGTCCAAATTTCATATACTGGCTTTAAAGGCGTCAAAATAACTCAATT
Source organism: Ceriagrion tenellum (assembly GCA_963169105.1). Taxonomy (NCBI): domain Eukaryota; kingdom Metazoa; phylum Arthropoda; class Insecta; order Odonata; family Coenagrionidae; genus Ceriagrion; species Ceriagrion tenellum. The sequence continues at coordinate 12,730,843 of OY720633.1, forward strand.
TGCCAAGTATTGCTAGCATAGACAGAACAGACAGAGATATTTTAAGTCAGAGTTCACCCAGACAGAACACAGCGTCTACAAGCGCTAGGGAGGCCAGTAAGTCGGCATCTGGAAAAAACCTCTATCCGATTGGTCTTACTGGGGGGGAGGGAAAGGAGAGGGATTAGGCCGCAGTACAGACCGCCGGCACCCGACTGCAATTACAGCAGTCGGGTACGCCACACAAAATGCACAACCCCTGGGAGTCCGACACCAATGAGGCGGACTGACGTCAAAAGGACGACAATGGGCCTCCGCCTTCCCCCAATACTTGTAGTTGTTAGGTTCCCCCAACAACGTTGGACGAGTCGCCGTCAGTCTTCGCTTACACAAAAACTTACTCTTGAGAACCGGAGGAGCCCGTTACCCAAATATTTGGGATTGGGTATCCCCCAACTCCCTTTAACGGTGGGCGCAGTGCGATCAGTCGGCATACGTCATTGGAGTGTGGTCCTCGGACCAATTCTGGTCAAATATAGGATCAACCTCCTCGGTATGCCTCGCCCACCAAAAGTTCACCCAAACAGTAGGACATTCAGCAGTGAAAATTTAAGGATCACCCTTACGCCCACCAACTTACCCTCATTCCCCAAATCAGTCTCAGCAAAGTTGCCATTAGAGTTGGCTGTCAACTGCTTGGGACTCACTCTAAGCATGGCAGAGCCAAAAACGGACCCAAGAGTATTTGCAGCAAAGCATTGCACAATGCCTGCATGCCTTAGTTGTACATTTTGTACAGTCAGCTTCCCACCTACACAGAAAGACAGAAAATGCCCATAATTTCCAGAAATAAAAAAACAACTAGCTGGTTATACCAGTACAAATTACATGATACATGTCATAAATTAGCTACACTAAATATCATTAGTAAACTTCATGCATATTAGTCCTCACCAAAGTCATTCCTGAAGCAAAACAACTATTCAACAGCAACAACTATTAAAAAGCAAAACAATGCTCTTAATTATCCAATGCTGAAAAAAAAATTCCATCTCGATAAAGAGACTGGTTTTGGATGAAGTTATTGGTACACACTAACCAAAGTCACCACCATAAATTTTTGCTTTATTGGTCAGGGCACAGGGAGGTTCATTGCTCGACATATGGTTAAGAAATTAACAGTTTAGGGAGTGAGCAGGATCAGTTACTCCTCAGGCACCACCAGTAGTACCTGAAAATAAAATGAAGTTACACGAGGACTAAGGATGAGTTGAATTCAAATGTCGATTCTCGATTCCACCGATTCTCAAGATTAGAATCGGTATCGAGAATCGATCACCCAAAGTCCATTCCGATTCCATTGATTCCAGATAGATAAATATTCAAATCAAATTTCATTTCTCATATCATATTTGTCTCAGTAATTTTGGGTGTAGGCTATCAATTTGTACTTTTTATCTACCTCAATACGCTGAGGATATATTTGCTATTTGTTAATAAATATACTTTTTGAGTGACTTAATTGTCTTTGTTGTTTTATTTCAGCCAATACCTGAATTTCAATAATAGTCGCACGCTACTGGCATATCAATATCCCACCTGTTATTAGGAATAAGAATTGATAGAATTGAAATCGAAAAAAAGTGGAATCAACTCATCCCTAATGAGGACATAATAAAGTAGCAGAAAGGGTTAATGAAGGATGTTGCAATAGTCTTCCAATTGCAAAGTTATGACAGAGGGGAAATTGTTATACAAGTAGGGAGGAGCAAAGTAAGTATTTTAGATAATAATAAAAGGTAGAAGGCACTTGAAAAACTGAGGAGATGATTGGTTAAAGGCAATAAATATTCATAAATAATGCTTGGCACTACAAGTAGCTTTTTTAATTTCAATACAAATTTCCTCATTCAACTTACATGTTAGAAAACTGTAAAAACTTCCGATGTAATTGAAACACCATTTTTTGCAAAGATATATCATCAAAGAGGAAACAACAATACCAGCAACTTATAAGAATGATAGCAGCATGTATTTAATGAAGGTTAAAAGTAAGAATGGTACAGCCAGTCCCATGCAAGTTAAGGACAGGAATAAATTTTCTTTAGTAACTGCTGGATGGTTAACAAGTAAAACCAAATATACAGCATATCATCACTCACAACGTGAAGCTTACATTTCATGCCTTAAAAAATTCCTTTCAAAAACAACGTTCATTTAAAATGGAGTGAAAATAAAACATGACTGATTTCATTAAGATGAGCATATGCACTGAAGGACCAAAGGTTTTGAAATATTTTGGCGATAAACATTTTCAAAATACCTGAATAACACCAAAGAGAGACAGAAAAAAATGTTTATAAGAGAGAAGTGAAAGTGCAACTCACTCTCCAATTAATTCCTCACCTTCAACTTTTATTAAGGAGTCATTCTCAACAGACTCTCCATTGAATAACCAAGATATTGTCGGAGCAGGCAAGCCTTTGGCAACACAGTCCAATTCAACCTGACCACCTTCTTCCACATCTGTGTTTACAGGCTCTCTCACAATCGTAGGAGGTTCTGAAAGCAAATTACCAAAAAAATAAATATTTGCAATTGCAAACACAACTAGGGATAGGGACAAATTGTTCATGCAAGAATAGAAAAAAGTAACCTCTTCTTTTAGAAAACAGTTACAAAGTAATCACTGAGCACCAACAAACTAAATGTCTTACACAATTCTAACAGATACTGCTTCACATTAATGTGCAAATATTTTTTTAAATCCATTTAACCTCCGTTTGTTATGATAATTTACTCCTTCCAAGCAAGGTATGAAAAACATTAGTCGGGAATTATATTATAGAGATGGGATAAAATAAACTGAGCAGTTCAAATGGAACAGTTCCAAGAAATGAACTGATAAGTAAATGAATGGTTCACGCATACTACCAGTTCCAACGAGCGGTTCAAAGTTAAGAGCCCAGTGCTACATTGCATGAACAATGCGGCAGAGGCCGTAAGCTGTGTTCACCAAGTTCCTTTGAATACGAATGGATGGCGAGTCTAGAGGCAAAGCATTTAAGGGAGGGGGGTCTTGGAGTCACAATCGACCCAAGCATTAGATAACGCCCCTCGCGGAGGGCGAGGCTTACACTCTTACATCCTTGAGCTCCTAGAAAGAACCTGAGCACCATGCTCAATACAGTTCAGCTATGGCACACTGTTCTGAAAGATTCTTGGAACAGCTTGCTCGATAGAGTTCAGCTACGATACACTGCTCACAAAGAGGCATTGAACAAAATGTCCAACAGAGTTCAACAGCAGAGCTTCTCGTGAAGAGTTGTCGAACAGCAGGGGATTAAGCTAAGGTTGAGTTTGAAAAACTAGAATACGTAAGTTAGCTTGATACTATTCCAATCAGAAAACATCTATGCATTCATTGTTAATTCATGGGATGGGTTATGATTCTAAGGAAAATAAAAATGCAATGCTGTTTTATTCACATTCATTGATGTGGACATGTAACATTCAACTGAGCAAAAATTTTAGCTAAACATGGGAACTTCATTCTTAAGGTTAGCATCAAATATTGCGTGAAACAGCGGAAACTAAATTATTCCACACAAAGGATATTTTAGGCATTCTTATGATTTACCCATTTATCGAAAGTATCATCCAACCTAGACAACAAATCACAAAAAGCCATTTATCATCATGTACATTGCTAAATGAAGATATCAGTGTATAAATTCTTCCACATCTTACTATAAAAGTTTGCTCAATGGTGGTGATATTAAAACTTGAAACCAAGAGAATGAGTATTCATACTCAGAGTGATATCTGCCAGGAGTGTGCACCATGAATGTTTGAGCATATATATTTTCTCAGTTATAATTACCCTTACAATTGAGTAATATTTCATATAGACATTTCAGTGGAGAGAAAACAGTGGCAAGTGTCTTTTCTGGCATTATAATCTATTGATTTGTGGTAGAAGTCAATTTTCATATTTTTTTCTAATTTTTTACATAATTTACCTTTTTATTGATCATTTTTACTTTACCTGGAGCCATTATTTCCAATCACTTTCAAGGTTAAAGGTTAACCATCTAATAAATTACAGGTTGATAAAAATACATGGATTATAAAAGGAATTGGAGATGTTAATCATCAAATACTATTTTACATTACAATTATATCATAAAAATTGACCGGAAGACAGTTCCAGACCAATGAAAGAATTTTGCATGAATACCTTTTGAGAGACAACAATCACTATTTCATCAAGTGAATTAATCTAGTCACACTATTATCATCCCTGTTTGAATGTTATCTTAGAATGAAAACAAAAGATAATAGTATCTACATTTCAAAATATTCCCATCAACTAACCTTCCTGATGTATTCACAAAACCCAAGGCCTAAGTTTAGATCCATCCTCTGTAGAGGCTATGCCATCTAGCAGTTAACACTGAGAAGGCATTATGAAATCAGGCCTTGATGAATGAAATTCACAGAGGCTTTGGGTGTTCACAACTATTCTCCAAAATTTATATGTAGGTTTCAACAACTCCTAAGTGGATGATTTTCACACTTACCATGAATAAAAATGTGTAGATGAGTCTTCCTTCAGTTAAATTCTTAGTAAACATTCATTTTTTTTACTAATATGGTAGCTTATATAAGTGTGGTAGCTTGTATGACTGACTCTGGAGCCATTTGGGCCATTTAGAATTGGAGGTTTGGTTTATTAAGGAGTCAGTAATTTCTGGCTCGACTTAGTATAAAACACTCTTACAAAAGAAATAAAGAAAGTATGATTTTTACTGATTAATTAGATGTATGACTTAATGTCCCCCACATGATATTACTGGTCATACATCAAATTATCCAATGAAAATATACACAGTTAATTGATTGGTAAATTTGCGCTTTATGGGCCCCCTTAAGATCTCATATTACTGGGTTCTACCATGACATACACCAGTACTTTATACATCAGTTTCAAGCTGAAGGAACTGCATTTCATTTTATAAAGCGTTATTCAACAGATTTTCAACACTTTCTGGGAAATTTAGTCTAAAAAATCACCTATTTTCAAGATATTCACTTGTGCAACAATGCCATACTTCCGTATTTCCAGCGTTTCCACCAGAGGGATTTCACTTACTTCATCTCTTCTATGTACCCAACCATCCCCCTACCAACAAGCTTGCGGGCCTATGGAGTGAAACAGGGGTGATGGAACACGACCTCAAAATCTTAGTCACTTCTCCTACATTACAGGGAGATTTTATGTAGAAAATATACGTTTCTACATGCTTCCACCTCCGAGTATTACCCTTTTAATGACCAACCATCCCGAGGGAGATAATTTCTAGAAAATATGCATCTCTAGAAGCTTACAGCTTTGATTTTTATCTTTTTAATGACCAACCCTCCCGAGGGAGATTATTTTCAGAAATTATGCATTTCTACAAGCTTACAACTTCAATTTCTACCCTTATAATCACCAACTGTCCCGAGGGAATTTTTTTCCAAGAAAATATGCGTTTCTATATGCTTACACCTCCAATTTCCACCCTTGTTATCACCAACCCTACCGAGGCAGATTTTCACCGAGAAAATATGCATTTCTACATGTTTACACCTCCAATTTCCACCATTTTCTGCACTCTATGTCAGATGTGAAAGTCCCTCGATCACTGTGCCATCTCCGGAAAATAGCCAATATAGCCACTGAAAGCATCACCTCCCATACTCAAACTCCTGTTTAAACGGTATTTACACACTGTACTCAATTCTTTTTTCACTGAAAAACGTCCGCTTGCCTGCACTTCCCTCAACAAAAATTTCATTGAAATACATTGATTTTTAGGGGTCAAAAACAAATTTTTCCTTGGGGCCCGTAAAGCACAAATTTACCAATTGATTTTGTGGTAATGGAAGGGTTATTGTGGGAATGGAAGAAAGGTGAAGATAAGCCCAGTATTAGCTCCAGCCAGAATAAATGCCAAGAGATCCACAGTTTAATGTTTAATCAAATGGATAGATTACTGCCCATATCATGCTCTCCACTTAGCACCCAAGCATTTATTGGGATTCCAAGAAGACCCATGCCACTGCAGGGCCCTGGATATGTAAAGTTCTCTCTTGCAACCACACCAACCCAAAAAAATACCACATTACTTACTCATATTGTACCACCAAGGGATTCCAGAAGAAATAAATACCATTTTGACCAAAAATATCTGATTCTTGCACTCTTCCTGCCTCCTCTATCCCCCTAAAAGAACATATTATTCCTACTCATTCCCTGACTACATCATTTAAATATAAATATTATTGGATTGAATTTGATCAGTTTCAAAAAGCACATACCAAATATTTCCTCTCACACAGGTCTCTCAGCTCATTATATACAACATTCCTAAAATTAACAGACAGAGTGAACACTGAACAATGGAGCCCATGATAGCAGTGTTGCCTGAGGTGCACTCACCTTCAATATTAAGTTGAATAATAACTTCTGGAAGAGAACCTGCAATGTTGCTGGCCTTACACAGATACGTCCCTTCATCGCCATGTGAAATCTTCACCAATCTTAATCCGGCTGGAATGATTTCAGCACGATCCTTGGGGAGCTCTCCACCATACTTCTGCCACTTGACTAGAGGTGGGGGTTGGCCAACAGGGACGCACTGAAGTGTTACGTTGGACCCTTAAGAGGAAAATCTTAAACTTTATACATCCAAACTCAAACTCGTAAGTATCTCAAAGCAACCTCCAACAGGTACAAAGAAAACATTACCAAGAATAAAATAGCCATGCCAACGGCAATGAAGGTAAGACCTGACATTGTATTTGACACATTTCAGGGCATGCAATGTGTGCATTAGGGTAGGCCAAAATTTCAGCACCGAAAAATTAACCCTCTTAGTGCGGCGGGCCGATATATTGGCTCATGCGCCAAAATTGTTTAACTTCAGTTCACTATAAAATTACAATTATTTTTTAGATGATTAAAAAGCCTTTTATGATTAATATCTAATTCATGTATATACACAAAAACAAAAACTGTAAATGAATTTTATAAACAATAACCTTATAATATTCATTTTCCTAAAATGATACATTGCATCAAATTACCCTCCGCATTTCTCGCCAGTACCGCTGGCAGAAGTCGGCACTAAGAGGGTTAAGGTCTTGAAACTTAAATATTTCCCTTTTGAAGTGAATTGATCTATACAAAATTTTGAGTCATCAACCCCAGAAATCTGCAGGAGTGCCAAACTTTAAATTTTTAAGGGTGAGAATTGGTTTTTTTCTTTGTAATCCAATATAAAAGGCATATGTTGATATATTTTCCCTGAGATAGGTATATGCTTCCTTTAAGAACATTTTGCGATACTGAAACACCAGTAAATTGCCGTTTATATTACGTAAATTGTGATTATAAAAAAAAAAAGAGCATTTGACGCCCCTGGTGAATAGGCAACGCCCAAGGCACATTTCCTTGTTATTCCCAGCTATTCCCGAAAACGCATACTATACTTTGGGTTTTCCCTCTCATAAATAGCCGTTAAAACAGCATTAAAATAAATAGATCATAATACCAACTCATCTGTAATGTTAATAATATTCTCCACTCATTTACCTATGTACAAACGAACGTTTGCCTTGACAGAAAGGCAAAAAGGTTTTGTTGCCCTTAAATTTTAGTGTCCTCCATCGTGATGGTTACTCTTCCAAACATTTGTTCCTCCAAGAACAATCTGCAACACCACAACTGAGGTATTCATCTGATCATAATGGTGGCTCTTTTGCTCAATCAAAGTAATTTGTTGAGCAGTCATTTCAGTTTCATTTCCTTACAATTTCAACTCTCTGATTCTGCCCGAAACTGCAGACCCTTGTGACTTCTTGCACTCTCTAAGACACCCTGGATTGCCTGGACCAGAGAGTCTCCATATATATATATGTATTGCATTAAGTATTGGTATTTGCATCATTGGGGTTTAAGGAAAGCATGCCTAGTAAAAGGAAAGTTAGTTATTTGTTGATACAGTTTATAAGACACTGAAGGGAGCTACATCCCTTACAGGAGGTCAAGAAATTCATCAGAAACTGTGCCACACTAGGCGAGTGTTGGAGAGTGTGCCTTTTGCAGATAATGAAGTTTTAAAGGAAACACAAGCTTTTTGGGCCCGAAGATATTTTTCAAGGATTTCGGAGATTCCCACTCTAGAATCTGGAACTGGTTCATTAGTGGCTCTAGCTGTATCATCAATGGCATAAGTCTTATGAACTACCAATCTTGTGATGCTGCATGAACCGATTCCATGCCATTCAACACATACAATTCATATCACATTTATCTACATCCACACACAACCCTGTGAACCAGGTACTGAATCAGGGCAAGTGTCCGGTATTACGACACCAGTCATGCAAAGGTGGAAAAAGAGGTTTTTTGAGGTGAATGGAAAAGTGCATAATTATGGGGGTGTTTTACGAGGAGCTCCAGTTTTGTTATGGACACTTGTTGTGGGTGGAAATAACAAATTTTTGTACTTATCTGTTAGGTAATATATCTCTCTTATTTTATCACATGTCGGACCAAGACATTTAGTGAGGCATCATGATAATATTCTCTGTGTCCCTCTGAAACACACCTGTTCTGAATTTCTCAAGCAAACTAAGTCTAGCGTGTAGCCTCCAAGTATTTAATGACTCCAAGCTTAATCCCTCTATATGCTGATAAACCACTTTGTTTAATCACAGCAGTTTTTCATGAAGCACACAGCTTTCCTTGGTATATTATTTATTTCTTTGGTAAAATCTTTCTGTCCAGGATCCCAAATGCTAGCAGTGTATTACAGGAGTGGCCTAACCAGAATGAAGTAGAACCTTTCCTTTACTTTTTCATCCAAGGACCTTCCCATTATGTAGATGCTGGATAAATCCTAGTTTCTTTAATGATGTGTCGCATTTGTTTTGTGTGTTCTCCATGATCTACCTGAAGTTCAATTAAATCCAAGAAATTTGACTTTTAATGAGGACTTTATGTTTACTCCACCCACAGTGAAGACACTGCAATGGTGTGATGACTTCCACAAGAAGTGTACTCTTCTCATCTACTAAGATATAGTATAGTTTAGCCCCCACTCCTGTCACCACAAATGAATGCTGTTTATGTCCGATGATAGAACTTCTAAGTCCTCGTCTTTATTAATTTCTCAGCATACAACCATATTGTCTAAAAATAATCTTAGTCTACCACAAATCAAGAACTTAGGTCATTTACATACATAATCATTAAGAGAGGGCAGATCATGCTTCCTTGTGGAACACTGGATGTGACTGTAACCATTTAAGAGCTAATATTATCATTAACCCTTTGAGTGCCACGCGACGATATATCGTCATTTGCAGAATGTGCCAGAAGTGCCAACGATAATATATCGTTGTCTATGAGGAGACCTGTTTAAACAATGAGTCATTGCTAAAAAATTTAGTTTTTTTCGTATTCAATAGCAAAAAAGCATCCTCTTTCAAATACAGAAATTATCATGTAAAAATGGTAAAAAATAATAATTAATTCGCCGTAATAAACAAATAATAATTTTACGAATAAAGGCCTGCAAATATATCAGAATATCCATGGCACTTCTGGGGGTGCCCACCAAAAAATTGGTGGCTCTCAAAAGGTTAACTACTTGTTTGCGATCACTGAGGAAGTCCAGTATCCAATTCCCTATTTTTTCTTATTTCTGCATGATTTCATTTTGTATATGAACTTTTTTTGAAGAACCTGGCCAAATACTATTTTGAAATCAAGGAATATCACGTCAACTTGCTTTTTCGATTCTCCTGATTTTAGGATGCCATGAAGGAAGAGCACAAGCTGTGTTTTGCAGGACCCACCCTTCCAGAAGCCTTGTTGACTGCCATGTAAGAAGCTACAATATTCCATGAATCTCACAATATTGCTAACCACAATGTGTTCAAGGACCTAGCATAAAAGCGATGTTTACGATATAGGCTGGTAATTTCCTGGGTCATATCTTTTTCCTTTTTCAAATTTTGGTGTGACGTTGGCAGTTTTCCAGTCTTGGGGCACCTTGCCTCCAGATGATGATCTGTTACATATGATTTCTATGGATGGTGCAATCTGTGGCACTAACCCCTTGGGCATGCGTGCAGGTTTTCCTTCTGGACCTAGGGACTTGTCACATTTAATTGAACTCAGTTGTTTAGTTACTCCATCATGTTGAATAGTTACTTCAGCCATCGGCTCATCGAAGTCAAGAACGTAAACATTTTCATCTTTAATGTAAACTCTTTTGAAAAAGTGGTTTAAAAAGTTGGCTAGATTGTGTTGGTGACTAATACTCTGTTTGTGCCCAATAAAGACTACTGTTGAAGACTGGCCCAGGAACTCTCACTTCAGACCAAAATGACTTGAAATAATTTCAAGACTAGTTTTCATCTAATAATTCACTTCATAAATGGATTTTTTTCTTAAGTTTTGTAGGGTAGTGTACATTATTTTAGTTTTTCACCGCTGAGCAACATAACTTTATTTCATCGAAAGTTCCATGGTTGTGCTACCAGACTTAATAGAATTTTTATTTCGTTGTGAAAAAAAAGAAAAATTGTGTAATTGTCTGTCTCCTGAGCTTCTGCCTTATTTTGAGGTTATACCAACGAGGTTTTTTACTCTCACGTTTGAGTTTCTGTGGAACATGTTCATCAATTTCTTCATGTATAATTTCCAAAAAATATATTTATGATACATCGGTGTTCTCATCTGCTATGAAGCTACAAATGACCTGAATGAAGCTTCTAACATCTCTCCAAATTTGATGAAATTGCATTTTTCTAGTAGACTTTAGGTTTTACAGCGGACTCTATTGTTGTTTTCAAGGTCATAAAAATTACTTTTAGATCATTAATTCCTTCAAGGCTATTAACTTGTTTAAGCATTGCAGGGTGACTTACAGCTAATAGATCTAATATTTTATTACCTCTCATAGGTATGTTAACTGCTTGAGTAAGAGAGTGGTGTGAAAGTGTATTGAGTAAGGCCTGGATTATATCATGCTTCCTTGAACTTGTTTCTACACTACAGGTTACCCAATTAATAGCCAAGAGGTAGTAATCTCCACCAATAATTATCACTTTTTTGTTATCTATCAAGTTAATTATGATAATCGAGTTTCTAATTGGTACAGAACATCTATTTTGGAATCTGGTCCATAAAATCAACAAATATGTATATTTCTTTTGTTTATTTGTTTAATAGTACACCAAATGTTCTCTATTTCATTGCCATCTCATTTTTTAAGTAGCATCCCATATGACTACCTCCAATACACTTCCCTTGAAGTTTTATTTCATCATTACTCAGCATTTGGCTGCAAAATGTCACAAATTTTAGTGTGTTCTCATGCTCCCAGTGATCCTGAAGAGAGACTTGGTAGTCTATCTTTTATGCATGGCATATCTTAATCATGTGGATCACCTTGTAATGAAAACAACAATGGTACTTTTCCACAAGTTAAGACAGTCACTTTTTCACTTGTGCACTAGTGGAAAAGTGATTGTTGTTTTCAAAATGACGAACTTCCAATACATTATGTCTGAATCTGTCAAATGTATCACCTTGTCTTAAAAGCAGTGTTTCAAGCATAGGGGAAATTTTTCTTTGGACCACATACAAAATGGCTTTCTGCTTGTGAGAAATTCCACATAGGAAAAAATCATCTACCTTGACCAGATCAAGTCCTGGTCTAGGCAGAAGATTTTTTCTCAGTGGAATTTTGCAGATTTGAGAGTTGTACGTGGCCCTTTAAAGTTATCTGTGGCTAGCCCCTGTATACTCCAAATTAGTCAAAAGAGCAAACACCTCTTACTGCTCTAAGCTCGGGCTTTACCTCTCGCACTGTAGTGCTGAGTGCACAAATTGAACTGCTGTACAGTAGGCCCCGCAGTTAAGAACATCTAGTCCCATAAGACCCACAAACATCCACCGGGGGAAGAAGACGTCTTGGTGGCTTAACTGACTTAAGCACTTGGCCGGGAAATGAGGGATCTGGGTTCGAGTCCCAGTCGGTAGTTACCTGTGGTTTCTAAACTTCAGACAAACATGCAATAATTATCTGCGAGTTTAATTCTAAGAGCTGAAACAGAGATTGTGAAGTTTTGATTCAAAGAACTTTTTGCATTTTTCGACCCAGTCATTGCTTTCGACATGCTGATTGCCTCTTAAAATTATTAATTCTGGTGATTTATAAGCCAATTTCCAGGAGAATAATTCACCTGGACTTAGAATCAAACCATGGACTAGAAAAAAAACATATAGTCTCATGTTTGCTGTAAGCTAGAAGCATTTTGTGCATGCATTAATTGATAAGTTGAAAACAGAGAATCTACACCTACCAATCACAGCAGTGTAATTTAAAGGAGGGGGTGTGAGGAAACGAGGAGGCTGAAGCTCGGAAGCTGAGCTGCCTGCCCTAACAACATTGAGATGAATGCGATGCCGGGAGTAGACTGCATTCACAAAATTGCTGGCCTTGCAGGAGTAAATCCCAGAGTCCTGCTCCGTCACTTGATTAAGCACGAGTGAGGACTCACCGGGAGCCAGCACAATTTGCCTCAGCACTGTAAGAAAGAGAATATGTCACAATTGAAAAAACAGAATATTAGAAGGAGTGGTAGAAAATGAAATGGAAAGTAAATTGACAACAAAAACATAAATAAAATCATTGAAGATGAGGAGAAAAATAATTAGGCATCTCTCTAAAGGGAGAATCACTCACAAACAACCACAACAATACAACCACCAATTAAGACAGCAGTAAGAGAGTCACTGATAGATGGAATCTAACAAATGTGTAGCCTAGAGAGACTTCTCCAAATATCTCGACTAATTATGCCCAAAGAAGTAAAAATAAAGACATTAAAGCAAGAATTTATGATGATTACATAAATCATAAGCTTAAAAAAATAAATTTCGAAAAACTATTCATAGAAAATGAGCAAAACTTTGGCATGGTTTTAAATATGACACTCTTACTGAAAAGGCAGTCCCACGGGTGTCATATGTCTTATTGTAGCAGCCTTGTGTAGGAATTGATGCCGTCAACCTATCCAGCTCTAACCCTTCAAGCTATTATAAATGAAAGGCCCTATCAGAAGCAATGATCATTGTTCCCAACAGCTTAGCCATGGGTGTCACTGATATAGAACAGTCCTTCCATCATAACAAGGTTATATTCCATGGGGTGGGGGCATTTCAACTTGTAGTGTGGAGAAATATAATCATCTCAAGAGGACTTGGTGACCACATTAGATCAAATAAACCAAGGCTACATACTATTTAAGTCCCTAAGAAAACAAAATCCCTATTATACACTTTGCAGAAGGTGATAGGTGACAATACCTCACAAGGCACAGTATTAGAGTATATCAATCATTCACCTGACTTGAAAGTGGTATAAAATGAGATGGAAATAGAATGTCAAAAATAAATGTGCAGAGCAGTCATGATGAGAAAAAGGATTTGCTAATGGAGAGGAATATGATAGAAAGCAAGCCAAGTTAACCCTTTCGCTGCGGCCCAGTCTCCCAATCATGAGGCCTACCATGCGGCTGAAAAGTGAATCGCACATGCGTACCTCTTCCTCGAGTAATATATTCCATAGAAGAAAGTCACAATATACATATTTATATTTGTTTTTAAAAACTTGAAGACTAAGAAACATTTAAAACATTTTCTGTATATTGTGTATTCAAAAGCAATCAAGGGCTAGTGAGTAACCATGATGCACTCCACGGAGCCCGAGCGTACAAGTACATTTGCAGCAGTGAAAGGGTCAAAGAAGGATATTGTGAGAAGTAGGCATCTGCAGTAGAAGAAGAGGAGACAGAATCACTGTCTATACTCATATCTAAAGCAACCTCTTATACAGTGTGACCCCTCATTTTTATGCCAAAAAATTGTAATTTTACCTATCACTCTTGTATGGTCTGACTTGGTAAATGAACACCCACTCGAAAAACTTTTGAACCTTCTTAACATTTCAGTGGGCGCGTAAAATTTTGTTACACAATAAAGCACGTGGGCCACACCGGTGACCCAAGTTCAATTTTTTGATTTGCCTAAACTTTTCAATTTTTTTGGAAAACATTTTTACAAGCAATAAATTTAGATTATTATCTATCGTTTATTTAGGTTTTTTTTCACTATGGAACATATTCTCAGTCATATGTGGAACAACTTCATATTACAAACTGAAGAGAATGGCGGAGAATAGAGAAGAATGGCGAGTTGCTGCAAACCAGCCCCAGGGCAGCTAACGGAAGAAGAAGAGTGAAACAAAACCCAAAGGTCTCACAGACTGCTCATTACATTCAAATGCCATTTTACAGAATTACAGGATAAACATATCAAATTTTGAGGATGTTACATCCTTATTAGACAACAAAATAAAGGTAACAAGAATTATAGACGTTTTGAAAATTACTGTTTGAAAATATTCACAATTTAAAAATTGCAGCGGTCAGTCAGCCTGCACATCACCAGTCAAGAGTTAAATACATTTTACTTAGGCAATCAGACTATTATTGAAGGGGTTTGAAATGTATCATACAAAACAACAGTTTTTTTACCATCTAGAAAAAAGAAGAGTTTTTAACTTTCCACCACACATGATGCATTTTTTGGGGAGTTGCTCTTCAGTGCTACAACTTTATATAAATAATTGTTACTTAAAGCTCATATGGTTGAGCAATGATGCAAAAGGGGCTTAAGTGTGTTTTCAGGCACATGAAATTGAGTGTAAGGAGTCTCTAAGCCTTAAGGGCTGGGTGAAGTACTCTTAAACCATCATCCGAAAATTATGTCATCTCTCCCATTAAAATAATCTCACTAAATTTTCCACTGACGGTTAGCAAATACACAATCCCATACTCAATCCAGTCTATTGTTATGAACCTCAGTGCTATTGATCATCACCTGATATCAGCTATTTTAATTCTAATGGCATGATGCAAAAAACAGGCCGACATTAAAAATTATGATGAAGTGTACAGATGAGTAAAAGGGGAATGGACCACATGAAACACCACACATAAAAGAAAAACCAGATGGATTGGACACACCCTGAGACACAATGGGTTTGTGAGGAAAATAACTGAAGGCAAAATGGATGGAAAAGTCCCCAGTGGAAGACACAGGAATAAGTTCATGGACCAAATAAAAAAGACAGTAAACAGGGAAAGATATCAGGAGGTAAGGGAACTAGCATTTGATAGGGAAGGGTGGAGGGCCGCAGTCAACTAATCTTCGGATTGAACGGTCAATGACATGACATCACAAATTAATCATTAAATAAATGTTATTAACATCAACTGAAGATTGTGTATAAACTCACTCTTGGCAGGGTGTCACTTCATTTTTTAAGTCAAGATTTAGGCCATCAAAAAACTGACTAGTGGATTGACCAATTTTTAGGTCGAAATTTTTTTCACAAAAAGTCTGTTAATACACAAGGATATATGGCACTTTAAACCCATCCAAACCTACTTTAATCAGTATAAAATCAATTTCCACAATAATACAACAACATGAATGGCAATAGCATTACTTACCTTTAGAGAGAGTCCTGTTGTGATAAAACTCAACAATAGCGGGAGGCATGCTATATGGGGGGTTGCATTGGAGAGCCACTGTATTTCCAACAGTGACTGTGTAGTTTTCATCTTCTTTATCCTCAAACTCCTTAATCTCAATTATTGTGAGCTGGGCAGGTTTAGATGCCAGTCTCAGGGCTCCAAATGATGCAATGCACTGCAAAAGCACAGAATATATGCACAATAGAGCAATATGTGGTAATCAAGCAAAAAAGGAAGATGTTTAATAGATCCGAATCAGATATTACAATAGTGGTGCAAATCTAAATATTTCCAGCTTCCAGGACCTATGAGGAACTAAAGAGTAAATAAAAACACCTCTTACTTGGAAATAATAGCTCTGCTAAAAGATGTAACACATCATCCACATTCATGAAAAGCTGCCAACCTATTAGAAATTAGTAGAGAACATTGGTACTGAGCCACAAATACAATATAAATGTTTAAAACTATTTTCATATCCACCTGTATTACACAGTGAATAAATATTAGGCATTGCAAGAAATAATCTGTAGGCACATTCTAAATATGTATGCATTTTAAAGATTGACACTCCTGTGGCTCCTGGGAAATGGCTCCTTATATTTCAAAAGCTTCCATGAACATCTTACTCAGAGGATAGTTACTCTCCTATGAGTAAGATGGTCATGGCATCCTGATCACAAGTCACGATATAAATAAAATAAAAACCCACTAGGTGTGGGGTTATGGGGAGAACACAACACAAAAAGTGAAAAACAAGAGAAATTTTTGAATTTTCCACTATCTCTCTGTTTATCTTCAGATGGAGGACATAATCTGATTGCCAAGGGATGGGTTACCAGGAAGGAGAGGAAGAAGGGGAAGGGGGAAAATGGGGAGAGGGAGTGGTAGGGGAAAGAGGAAAGGGCTGGAAAATGGAATCAGTAGGCTTGATCGATTCCCAGAAAGGAGAGGGCATCAAAGAGCCTAATGCACCATTGCTCTATATTTTATAGTTCTAGTGGGAAGAGAGGCAAGGATGTCAACTTTGAAACATTGGTCGAACTTGAGGTTGTGGGACGAGACTTGGGTGGGGACAGAAAGAGAGGTATGCTGGGAGGAGGGATTCCAGGATGATCATTGCCCGTTCATTCGAAGATTGAGAGGACCCACAGTGAGCCTGAAGTAAAAGCCATTGCAGAGATTGCACAGATGAATGTAGGTGACGTTAAATATGATACATGAGGGAGAGGAAAATGAGGGGAGGGGAAAGGCGCAGAATTTATGAGGGAGAGGTTTCAAGATGAGGAGGGCACAGGTCTTACATCTGGGGTGACAGCAGGTATTGGGAGGAATGTTAGTATAGAAGTTCTGATGAAGGCTTCCACGGGGCTTAGATGGAGGTTGATTCCTTTCTTTGGGTTTTCCGCCATGTTAGTTCACGTTGAGGACAATATTTCGCCAGCTGTCCAGCTGGATTCCTCAGGTCCATGTGGACATGAATGCACCTGAGGAAGCCAGCAGGACAGCCGGCGAAATATTGTCCTCAACATGAACCAATGCAGCGGAAAACCCGGAGTAGGGAAGGGATCTTTTGATGTGAGAAAATCTATAGTGGAGATATTGTTGCTAGCTGGTAGGTTTAATGTGGAAAGAGGAGGTGAATTGGCAGTTGAAGAGAGAGACAATGACTTCGAGAAAGGTAATTAAGGAAGAAGAGATATGGGAGGTGAAGGACACCAAGGAGAATTCATTAAGAGAGGAAATGAGAGAATTGAAGGAGTGGAAACTATGGGTCCAGAGAAGGTGAATACCTTCAATGTACTGGAGCCAGAGAAGGGGTTGGAGGGATTGTGAGGACAAGAAGGATGAAATCACAATCCTTCTTGTCCTCACATCTTTGGCCAAGGAATAGGTTGGCATAGAAAGGGCTGAATTTGCATCCTTTAGTTTGGAGGCAAAAGCAGTTGTTGAAAGAAAAAGCATTGAGCATGAGTAAGAATAGGGATAGATCAATGAGAAAGTCTGAGCGAGGGAAGTGGGGCAGTGGGTGGGCATCAAAGAAGTAGCTAAGAGAATTTAGGCTTTGCGAAGAAAAATAGAAGTATAGAGGGTAGTGACACCTATTTTTGCTATTATGATGTCAAAGTCATTGAGAAGGGAGATGGATTTATGACATCCAAGGAAATAGCAGGTATCTTTGATGTAGGATGGCGAGGAATGGAGAATATGTCTGAAGGTAGTGATCAAATATCTGATAATTCACCACCACCCAACTTTTATTACTAAAAAAATATAGAGCATTTGTGCACTTGGCATTTTGATGCCCCCTCCTTTCTGGGAATCAATCGAGCCCACTAATTCCATTTCCCATCCCTTCCTATTCCCCTTCCACTATGCCTCCTTCCCCTTCTTCCTCTCCTTCCTGGTAACCCATCCCTCGGCAGTCCAACTACTTCCTCCATCAAATAAATATCAGAGAAATTATCAAAAATTTCTTGCCTGAGTATTTCTTTTTTTGTTCCCCCCTCATAACCGTCACACCAAGAGAATATTATTATATATATACCATGACTTGTGATATTGGCATGCCCCAAGTTACGCAAGTCTCAACTTATGTAAATTCAAACTTGCATAAGAGGCAATCTTATTTGTGATATGGTTGATTTCCGAATGCGAGCACGAAAAAGTGAAATGTTCACTTGGTGGAGAAAATATCGAATAATTATTGAGTTTTTGAACTGATACACAAAACAATATGGTCCACTTTATCATTAACACGGGGAAGTTTCATTAATAAAAATTAACTATTGAGGCCAAATCACCTTAAAATCTTCCAGAGTCTCCTTACCAAGTCATGTTATAATTACCAGTCGTATTGTAAAATGTCACCAAAGGTTTGACCATGCCTTGTTGAGTTAAAGAAAAGAATGCTTACACTGAATTTTTTATGGCAGACAAGACTTCATTAATGCCTTAAATGTTTCTTTCACAACATAATGAAACATGACTGATAGCTGTAGTAATTGATAAACCATTAGAATGCATTGTTACCACACTGTATGAGCGAACACTAATTCTATTCTACGTAAAGACATTTTCATTTGTGACTCAATTATGTATCTCTTCGATAAGTATCATGAAAGCGGAAGTCAATTGTTATTTAGAGCATCGGAGTATAACCTATTAACGAAGAATTGACTTGTATACTTTCTCCAACCACAAACCCTTAAATTCTTTTGAACTATAAAATCATATTACAATGAGGAGCCCTAATTGTCCTCTTTGTTATTTTGTGTCTAATCTTCTCCTCATTCTTAGAGGCGAGACATCCTTTTCTGGAAAACAATGCCATGAAGTACAAATATTTGCAAAAAAAAAAGAAAAGTGTGCGCCGGGCTTTAGAGCAGGTAAAGATCGCCTAACTCTCACAAAGTGTGCAAATTGGGACCTCTTCTCGTGAACATCCATTCCATGAAACACTCGTGCACAATTCTTTTTTTTTTTGGACCTTCCCTATTTTAGCTCCAAATCTGATTTAATCCAATAAAAGTCCAGTAAATTTAATCCAATAAATCCAAGTAAAACTTATTAATCTAACCCCGCTCACCAAAAGTTAACAGAATGTTTTTCATGTAGTACTAGGTTAAAAGTTGTGAATGCTACTAGAACTTCATCATTAACTGAGACAACTTGTCCCAAGCACAAGTAGTTTTAATGCATTACTGATAGTTTTGATGAGTACGTGTGCATCAATGAGTAAATATCATACCGCTTCTGATTAATTTTAACATTGAAGCTGCACAATTTGAGTTTGGAAATTTATGTCTAATTATACAGTAAAATGATAGAGGGCACAAGACAGACGAGGGAAAGTCTGAGCTATTAGACACGTCAACATTTTTCCTACCTGGTAATCTCCAGCTTGTTCTGTATACACCTTGGGATCCCTGCTGACTTGCACTATCAAGTCTAGCCCATAGAGTTTGGCACTTCCATCTTCCAGGTGGCCAAGATCATCATCTGCTGCTGAGTAGGGGTCAAGGGCCAACGTCTTTCCTCGGTGCTTCCACGTAACCTGCTCAGCTGTCACGTTTAAGGAGCACTCAAACATGACCTCATCACCAGGAGGCACTGATATTGACTCAGGGCTGCTGTTGAACCTTAACCCCACATCTGCTAGGTTAGAATAATAGAAAAGGTCGGTCAAAGAGCTCAAAGGACTCATTTCAAAGCGTAAAGTGTGTAGTAGGTAGCTAGTCTACAGTCTCATACAAGGATGTACCCTTTAAGTTAAGTGATATTCTTATGTTGTCATTCATTAGAAAATTTGAGCATCATTTAGCATTACCAATTCTAAACAATGTACGACGTTGAGAGGAGGAAAAGGAAAGGAGGCCAAATCCTACCTCAAACCAGTTAACAATTATAAATAACCACACATTTTTCTATGGAGAGCATTTTTTTGTAAAAGTTGTCCCACCCCTGAGGAGAACAGCATAAGTCAGACAGCTCTCCACTTACAGAAAAAAATATCTTACAATATATTTACAATCACTTAACTTTCATGTTTTTCTTTATCTCTTCAAACTAATACTTAGAAAATATTTGATAAAAGTAATTCACCCATTGTTTAGTTTGATATAATTGACCAGGGATAACCTCCAAACAGATTCAAAAACATAATAAAAAAAAACAATCAGGGGAGGGAGAAGTTTACTTCTAGGAGTACTAATGCAGTTTGCAAGATTGCAGCTTAATTATTATGAGAGACGATTATTTTTCCGAATGTATCGTAAATTTTAACTGTTTATCCACAGACAAATATTTGTTAGAATCATTTATTCATGCCAATCATTCAGGCCAATTACCAATAACCAGTCCACGAAGTTCAAATTTTCTTGAAGAAGAGAATGTGGAGGCCTGTGTCTACTACTTTGTCTATCTACTGTGACCACTTTCAAATGACAATTATTCTGCAGCTTCTGCAGGACAAGGACCAAGGGTTAAATTAGTAAGGTGTTCACTGAGGTTGCTACCTCTCCTTTCTCACCCACCTCACTCTCTCCACCTGATCAGCCAGAATTATTTCCAAAGATTGGATATTTGGGGAGGCGACCGACAGCTAAGGTCATTAGTGCCATAGGGGATAGGTAAGGGAGGAAGGGTGGATAGAAATCCGGCATCGGCATTAGCCTACTCTTAGCGAAAGGCACCAAGGGGACCAAAATTTAACGTCTCATCTGACAGACGGAGTACTGTACTTGAAGTGCCCTCCACAAGACATTAAAGTAGGGATTGGGTTCCCTCTGAAAAACAATCCGCCACTGCAGTGATTTGGACCCTGGCCGCCCGGGTGGTAGGAGAGTACTCTAGCCACCACACCAACCCAATCCCCCCCGAATTATTTCCAATTTTTATTCCAATCACAGTCTTCATTCACAGCATATTTGACATAATTTGCAAGGAATGAATTTAAACAGTACAAGATGAGAAGTGAACCCAAATGGATAAAAGTAACAGAGCACATTTCCAAAAAGATCTTCTTATTTTCAACACATGAACTTCCTTAAAAGAATTTTCAGGACTGGCCTAAGTTATACATTTAAAAGTGGAGGGCTCCTTTTGTTTTATAGCCTCGTCATACAAGATGCCTAGTGCCCAATGGAAATTCACAATGTCGAAAAATTATGGGCAATGTAAAAAAATTACACCCATGAGACCAATGAGTTAGAAAATAAAGCAAAATTCAAACAAGTAAGAAATGTCAGTAAAATTCATTTACTGCATGACCGAAGAAAATAGATGCTGAGATGTGGAGGAGGATGGAAAAAGTATCCTGCGAATAGAGGAAAACAAAAGAGATTAGAGTTCAATAAGGTGAGAAGAAAACAACGCTGATGTTAGAGTAAAAGGAGGCAATAAAACTTGCTGGAGTATGTATTTATTTATATGTAATGGCGTGCTGGAGACAGTGTTTAAGGGGTGGTAGTTGGTAAGTGTGGTAGTGAAATGAGAAGAATAGGAATTATGAATGGTATTGGGGCGATACGCCACTACACCTGCTGCATTAGCCCAGTGGATCCGCGCTTGCCTCACCAGCGAGCCATGTAGCGAGGGCCATGTTCGAGCCTCCGTGCCGCCAAATATTGTTTCTGTTAATTTATTTCATGTTATTTTTCTGGTTTTCTTGGTAACTTTTAGAAGATTCTATTCTGTTCTGGGGTAATCTAGACGCTTCTTTATCTTCTGTTCTGGCAATCTAGACGCTTCTTTATCTTCTGTTCTGGCAATCTAGACGCTTCCTCACCTATATAAAAGCTGCATCTCCTGCCACTGAAATTCATTCTGACAGCATTCTGTACAAGGAACGCAATAAACGCCTATACTCTAAGCAGAAACTACTTCTCTTCATTTCGCACTGCCTATGCCACAGTATGAAGGGAGGCAAATTATGTGGACAGTCTAAAAAGGATTTCATATTAAAATAAGCTTTGACATAGAAAGGTAGGATTAAAATCCTCCCGGTCAAGGAAATAGAAGGCAAAGCATTCCATGGACCTACCATTAAATTGAACTGTATCAGGCTGGACTTGGTGGAAGTTGTCTACATTAATGTTGAATTAATGAAAACACTTGGTAATCTTCCACCGATTTAATACCATTAGTTTGAGAGAGGTCCAATGATAATGATTCACTATCCCTTTGAGTTATAGCCTTTGATAGAGATTCACATACTGCAGAGGATGGCGAATGCATTCAGTCAGGGTTGAAATAGGGATAATAAAAGTAAGCTCATAAGACTGTTTTATTGTTTGAGGTAGCCAATCAACAGCTGAGGTTACTTGTGCCTTTAATAATAGGTGGGTTGGTAGGGGAATCCACTGTTACAGTAATGGTGCTCCTGAGTACCTTTCGTTAAGAATGGTCATTAGGGTGGCTTGAAAAACTTTTTTTTTCTAAATCGGTCTGTAAATTTAATTGGTAATAATGGTAATAATTGGTAAATTTAAGTCACTGGAGTCGAGTTATTATAGTAGGTTATTGCCTACCTAACATCCGTAACATTTCTGTATATTTGATGATTTTTGACGAACTATGAAACCATTTTGCCTGATTTAAGCACGCTCCATCACTAATATTAAGCAACATACAAGCAATATATGTAATTATTTGCCATAAAATCACTCCGGGAACATCTAGAAACTATCAGGAAAATTTGCAAATCTTTGACTTTTTTCATAAAAATTAAAAATTTTGACTAAAAAGAAGATATAATCCGATGGAGTTGAAATATTTTATAGGTTATAAGGACCACCAACCACAAACCTTAAGCACTAGCCGCAGACTGATTTTGAAAAAAAAAAACTGTTTTTCGATCCACCCTAATGGTCATGCATCAGCATTGGGTTTCTCTCCAATCTACCACCACTACCCCCACCTACAACAAATTCCCCAACCAACCCATCTATTATTAAACATGCAAATAACCTTAGCAGTTGATCAGCTCCCCCAAATGATGAACAAACCTTATGTGCTTATTTTTATTACATCTAAATTCTTTAGGAGATAAAGCAAATCAAACAAGGGTATAGAAAATTTTTTTCTGACTTGTAACTAGTAACTGTTATTTCCATCACTCCACTATCCACAGTTTAACATGCCATCCAACAAACAAAGCTCTTGCACTTGCAGAGCCCACCACAGAGCATTCAATAGATCAGAAGTGAAACGAAAATCACTTCCACTCACAGAATTATGGTCCTCCATATCTGAGGCCAGAATACTACACTCCACGCCATTCCCAACCCCATAAACTCATACACTGAAAAAACACATCACATCTCTCTTAATCACTTCTGTATACTAAATGATGGTTCTGTATACTAAATGATAAATGAGGATGGCACAGAGGTTTTGAAGTATTATTCAGGATTACTCATTCCCTCATGACTTCCACAGAGTAAACCCAGGTGCATACCAATGCTGGCCAATCTCATCACTGGCCAGATACTTGATGAGTGTTTTCAGGCAGAGTTGATGAACTTTGGCTGACTAGTAGGGAGACTTCCCCTGTACTCCATGGTTAAGAAAAGAATGTTGGGTTGGACGACAGAAAAAGTAATCCTGGCGCATGTTACTTGTTTCTTTCATCACACCATTTGTGCTTCTGCCCGGTCAGTCCATGCCAATGGCTGCAATGGGAAAGTGATCGTAAATTGAAAGAATAATTATTATGCATCTGGTATCCACCCACGCACCACCAAGAGTCAACTCCAAAGTCTAAAAGACATTAATTGGTCGAACTACAATACGAAATATTATGAGATAAAGGGCTCAATAAGAAAGGCTAGAAAACGTGTATTTGAAATAACTATTTATAAATGATAATTTCTAAAATTTGACACAGTTGAAACAAAACAATCAAATGTTTATATAGAGCAACCACAGAAAATTGTACGACGGCTAAGAATGTGAAAACCATGAACCCATTCCTCAACTCTATAACATTCCAAGGAAAACTTCAATGAATCCAATGTTATTTAAAATAAACGTTAATGCCAACTAGTATTAATTAAACACAAACAAGTTCTAAGAATTCCCATAAAAGTTGTGCACCTTCACAACTGCACATTAAGGATGGAATTGTGGTTTCAGCAAGTAATCTCGTACGGAGTGAAAGAAAAAGGATGAATTCATTTTGAAAATCGAATTAATTCACACGCGAATCATTACTGGCAGTTTTAAAATATTATTTCGCCTGGCACAGCAGGTTCAGCTCTAAACTTCACGAGACAACTTATGAGGTGTCTCCAGGCTTAAGGGGTCGAAATCTAAACTTCTCTTATAAAGGCAAGATTTCAAGAAATCGATTTAGAACAATAAAAATGTCGCAGAAAGGGGAATTCGTCCATCACTCGGCGAAATTATGCCACTCCCGATTAGCAGGCAATCCACGCCACTTAAGGTAGTCTGAACGAAAAATCATTTTACTTGGAAATCAATGAATTTGGCTTCATTTTAAAGACAAATATACTACCCTTCCATTGACATCAAAAATTCAACCCCTTACCATATTACTTTCGGAGATAATTGCCAAAAAAATACCAGCCATCATGGGAAATGGTACGTGTATCCACTCCAGAGACACATTATTTACAAAATGGGTAATTTCTAACACTTAGATGTCGTAAAACAACTAGTGTGTAGTTTGCATGTTTTCTCAACTATTTTTGAAAACTAATCATATTGTCACCACAGTAGATTCTTGGGTATTACAAAAAACCTTCCGTTTTGAAGGAGTTCCAAACGTACCGCGCGAAAAAAAGAGTCAAGTTAAAGACTTATTTAGATATTTTCTCTTAATTACTTACAATTTCTGTCATATAAAACTATATTAAAGCACCATTAATAATGCAATATTTAATTGATGAGTCCTACAGCTAGTGAAATTAAATTAAAACGTATGTTTCGAATATGGTCTCTATTATGACTAGGGAACTATCTCGCTCACTACCTTAATGGCTGGAAGCAAACAAACGCAGCACACTCCTTTCGTATAGAAGTGTCCATTACACTGGGGCATCCAATCTACACTCTTTCAACACCCACTCCTTCCTAACATGTCCATTCAACTTCTACCGCAACCACTTTCCAGGTGCCCCATTCCAAGCTTACGCTTATTCAAACATGCCAAAGTTTCGCTGTCATATCACAGAGTCGGAGAGAACATTCGCGCACGCTACGAGTTTTGCTTCCCTGATAAACCCTGATCTTTTTAATTATGCTCCACGCACTATCTACGTCTTTCTTCTCGGCATTGGAATGCCTTAACAACGTCTTCATTATCCGTCCATCTTTCGTCAAAATTCGGTCGAATATGTACACAAAGTCGTCAACTAGTTCAATTACTTCATCGTTTATGCTGACTATACAGCCGTTCTTGCCACTTTATCTGTCAAAATTTACTACACTGGTCTTTGACATGTTTATCCACAAACCCATTCTCCTAAAAGTTTCATAGACGTTCCGTCTTTAGATGGGCCAAACTTACACCCATCGCGACATAAGCCGTCCGAGGCTATTATTTGACTGTTAGGAGTAATATTGTATAGAGTGGGTATGTAAGGCTAACAGCTTATGCAATATTCGTGCCACAAGCACCTTTCCCTGATTACGGATACATCGCTCCACCGTTTCGCGGACGACGCAGTATTGTCCAGGGTAATAACACCGAGTCTGACAGAATTGCGTTGAAGAAAGACCGAGATGCAATAAGCGAATGGTGCCATACTTGGCAGTTAGAATTAAATCTTTAAAAGCGCGCTCTTATGAAGTTTTGGAAAAAGAAAAGCTTGCCCAACGCAACGCACACATTTAATCAAGCCGTTCTATCCAACGTGGAGTCAGTGAAGTATATACTTATGTGTGCCCACAGCTCGTGACCCGCCCTGGGGGAAGCACATGCGGGAAATTTGCGGACCGGCAAACCGCAAATTGCAGTGATTTCTTTTGTGAGAAAATTACTGCAGAGAATTAATTGAATTCCAGCGCCCACTCTAAAGCAAATATATAAGGTTTCGAGGGAAAGGGGTTTATAAATACGCAACGAGAATTTGATCGAGAGCTTCAAAATGTTTACGAGAAGAAAAGCACTTCATTTAACTAAGAATCTGGTTTGTGATGAATGTTCACCAAGCAGTAAAGCTAGCAATAAAGGCAGACTCAAGAAAAAGACATATTCGCACCCGTCGTATAAAACGAGGG
The DNA here is from genome assembly GCA_963169105.1 of Ceriagrion tenellum. Classification (NCBI taxonomy): domain Eukaryota; kingdom Metazoa; phylum Arthropoda; class Insecta; order Odonata; family Coenagrionidae; genus Ceriagrion; species Ceriagrion tenellum. The sequence continues at coordinate 12,757,237 of OY720633.1, forward strand.
AATATAATTGAGTACCTGCTTCACAAACTAATAAGCTTGACGTCACGTCCATCGAACAAATTCTTGTAAGAGAAGTGAAAAAAATTTCTAAACAGGAGATAGCCTGATAAGAGGCAAATAAATTTTGAAAAGAGAATTAGAGAATAATCTTCAACCAGAAGACGCCTTCTTTCACAGAAGAGAGCATAATGTCGCAAAAACGCTGACACGTTGTTGTACCGGCAGATGGGATCTAACACACTAAGCCACCGCTAAAGCATTCGCTCCAACTCAATTGAAAACATCATTTACGGACTCAGGAACGGAAATCGACGACGATATTAATAGTTAATTCGAAATTTTTTTTACCGAAATATACGCGTTATTTTCCTTATTTAGCCCCAAATAACTGAAATAAAAACCAAGAGGGGGAGAAATTATGGAAAGTATTTTTACCATAAACCTAAAACCTTTAAATTATTGAAGTTTGCTAGGAAATTAAATGCATTAAAGCTGTTTGTAACTCAAGGTCTCGGATTATGAGGAAGACATCACGTTGCATACTTCATACAGTATCGCAGAGGAGAAAACCAACCAAAGACACCCGTCAATCGAGTGAGAGAGGTAAAGCTGAATAACGGAAAATGCAATGGAAAGAAAAGCACAAACAGTCAGCGACAGAAAACATCAAAACGGTGCAATGTATGCGCAGTGAACACGTCAAAATAATAAAAAGGGGGGCAGCGCTGCAAATCAAATACAGGGAATCACAAACGAAAAGAAACGCTGTGCAGACCCGAGTTAGCAAGGTAAATAAGCGTAAATTGAACAATCCACCTGGAGCACAGGCGTATTGAATGCGAGCGAGATAATTCCTACAGCCACAGATGTCATTTACACGGTTATCGAGGGACACGGAAGACTGAAAATCAATGCCAAGAAAACCAAGATATTGGTTTGCAGTAGAAGATGCCAAGACCAACCTTAAAATAGGAAACCATAAACTTGAGGAGGTGAAAGAGTTCTGCTACCTGGGTAGCCGAGTGACCAGCGTGGACGAAGCAAGAAATAAATTGTCAGTAGAATAGCCCAAGCGAAGAGGGCATTCCTCAAGAATGATGAAGATCAAATGGATAGATCGTGTGAGTAACGTGGAAGTTTTAAGAAGAGTTGGAGAGAAGAGAAGTCTTCTGAAAACCTCGGGAAGAAGACGATACGACTTAATCGGCCACATCATGAGACACGATGGTCTGATGAGAATAATCGTCGAGGGACTGGTGGAAGGGAAGAACGGCAGAGGAAGGCCTCGGATGAGATACATTGAGCAGGTGATGAAGGATGTAAAACAGAAGAACTATGCAAGTGTTAAAAGACTAGGTGATGGGAGAATTGAGTGGAGAGTTGTGTCAAACCAATCTTCGGGTTGCTGACTGATGATGATGATGATGACGGAAGACTTACCCGCAAAGACTGCTGTTGCCACTATCACGAGCCAAAAAGTCCAGGAGAAAGGCGCCACCACCACCTCTCGGCAATCCATCGCACCTCGGCTGCTGCTGGCTGCATCCCTGAGGAAGAGCATTTGCAAAACATTAGATTTCCACATTCCAAGGGACCGCGTCCGGCTGTCATCGGCGCAGGTCACATGTAATTAAGGTGATAGAGAAATAACGCGGTGGTTCGATGAATGTATCTATAATCTTAGTATTCTTTCGTCAAAATGTTGCATAGAGCGGGAGAGAAACGATTCCTGATTTGCAGATGTTGGAGAGCACTGTTTCCTCAACTTCACCGATAAATTTTATTATAGTATAGAATTTTGGCTTCTCCAAGAGTAACTTTTCATACCCTTCCGATAAAAATGGCGAGGAGCCTGACGCCAAGTCCATCCGAAGGGCTTTCCAGGCATTTTATTGGAAGAAGTTCAAGCGAGATAGAATTTATCCGTGAAAAATTCGAAGGGCTTGGCCTCATCGTGAATGAATGAAAAGATCCCATTTCTTCCAATGAAAACAAAATACCTACCACCATACTCCCCGATATATATTTCTAAATGTACCAGTTATGTTGCTAGAGAAATGGTATGCGCACGCACTACAGGGAGAGAGACTACATTTTAAAAACCCCTAGATCTCGTCAGAAACTTAAGAGTGCGTAGTATGTTTGATCAGGTATAAAAAAATCAACTGCCAGGGTGGCTACTGATATCCAATTTTCAAGATCTCTGAACTTTCCCTGACTTGTCCCTGATGGATTTACCAATTTCCCTGATCAATCTCCAAAAGGTCACCTATTATTGGAATATTTTTTCTGCTGAATTAAATCTACTACAGCAGCTTTAAATTTTCTAAAATTTCAAATTATCGCCTCGTATTTTTAGAGCTGCAATCATGTATTTACTATAAGCTAGTGTGCCCCAGCTACTTCTCGACCTGAGTTTCGGAAGTAACGCGAGAAAAAACGCGAGGTAAAATTTTCCGGACAATATAGCCTCGGATTCCTTGTGATGAGCGTAATACATTGTGATCATGATTTTCACCACAGCTTGGCAAATATCGCAATAAGGATATACAAAAGGGATGCATTGTACGTCTGATTCACAACTAAATAACCATGATTCACAACTAACAAGATTCACAAATGAATACTCCACGAATTGATGGTGCTTATTCCATGCACGTCAGCGACGGACGTTAGTTTTAACTGGTGAAATTAAGGGCGGGAAAAACTGGCCGATAAACGTTAATAAAGTAGAAAAATAACAAGGATTGCTATTCCAGTTTCTCCCTGTTACTAGAAATCCCTGACTTTTCCAGAAATTCAAAACTCCCAGACAATTCCAGGTTTTCCCGGTTTTCCCTGACGATCGCCACCCTGACTACTCACCACAGTGCTTTTTACAGAACCAACAAAAAACGTTCCGCTGCGACGACGTTTTCAGCGTTCAACAAGAAAAAATGATTCAACACCTCACGCGTGAGTACTGAATAAATTACTGGTCATTTCAGTTACTCAAAACAAATGTCTTTCGTCTGTAATGTAAATGTATTTATTTCACGCTTCTAATGGCGGCTATAATTTAAAAGCAATATTTGAACATCGTTTCGCATGGAGCTCCATGAATTTGGCCTCATTATAAGGAAAAATATTTCACCTCTCCAAACATATCAACATATTACCCACTTAAGGCATCAGTAAGTGGCTAATACATAAATATGATTGGAAAGATGAGATATTTTTCTTTTAATGAGGCTAAATTAATCGAACTCTATGCGAGACGATGTGGTATTTGAAAACCTTATGATAATTTGAGCGAGATTTTATGCTTTTCGAGACACCTGCGAAAATATTGGAGCCATTCTTCCATTGGCGTGTCTTCCATAGCCCTTAGCATATTCCATTTTCCAAATACTGAGGGAAATCACAACAGAGAGACTTTAATTAAAAAAATGAGTGATTTATAATGCCCATTTCTCGCCAGAATCTTAACAGTGAGTATTTCGTATTAACTCTCGACTAGTTTCAAAATAATCAACTACTCGCCATAGTTACTTTTACAAAACCACAAAAAACAACACTTTTAGCAATGGCGTTTACACCGTGCGGCGAGGAAAAAATGTGACATTTTAGAACAAAAAGACATAGGGATGTAATCATTTAAATACCGAGAAATTCAGTTATATACAATTGTATTTTTTAACCATTAATGCAACAACATTTACATCATGCTACTAATGGCTCCTGAAATTGAAAAAAAATTAATTCGAATGTAGCCTCCACTTAGACTACGGAAAAACTTCTTCCATCTAACAGAAAAAGTCAAGCGAAAGTCTGAATTGATGGCATGCATCTTTCCCAGCGACCACGAAGTAGATGGTGTTTTTAAGGTAGTTTAAGCGAAATATCTCTTTACCTAAAAATCAATGACTTTGATCTCATTTCAAAGAAAAATTTATAATCCTTCTATTGACACCAAAAATTCATCCCCTTACCACATTACTTCCCGAAATATTTGCCAGAAAATCCAGCCCTTTTACATGGGAAATGGTACGTGTATGCACTACGGAGGGACCATATATTAAAAATGAGGCATTTCCTGCACTCAGATCTCGTCAAAAAATCAACAGTGTGTAGTTTGTTCGTTTTCTCCACTATTTTTGAAAATTAATCATATTGTCACCGCAGTGAATTCTTCGGGATCACAATAAACCTTCCGTTTTGAAGGAGTTTCAAACGTGCCGCGCGAAAAAAATGAGTCAAGTTAAAGACTTATTTAGATATTTTCATTTGATTACTTGCAATTTGTGTCATTTAAAACTATTTTATTGAACCATTAATAATGCAATATTTAATTCGTGTGTCTCATAGCTGTTGAAATTAAGAAGTATAATTCGAATATGGTCTTCATTATGATTAGGGAACTATCTCGCTCGCACTACCTTAAGGAAACCTTTCCGGTCACAGCGAACGGAGGCACCCGGGTTTAGGGCGAGTCCCCTGGTCCGTCTCTACGACCCGCTGCGAGACACCCGAGAGCACAGGAGAAGCGTGAGGAAAAAAAATCACACGTACTCTTTGAGACCTTAAATACGCTCACACCGTAATCCCCGTTGTCGGGCCAGTCGCTCGTGCGGAAACAAAAGAGTGGTGAGCCCAGACCTGGGATCACGGGACGCGCGACGAGGGATGAAGCCAAAAAAGCATGATCGAGGATCCGAGAGTTTTACTTCCCCCTCTCCCGAAATCCATTTTGAGGGCACAAAACTATTAGACGACGACCTATCTCTCACCCCCAGACCCATGGAGGAGCGTCGAGCAGCCGAGAGCAGATAAGCGGTCCTCCGATTGCACTCTTCGCTCTCCTTTCGCCTTTGGCTGCAAAGAAGGGATTAGATTGCGTTATACAGGGGAATATCGTCTGAACAGAGGGGTATGCAACTCTGAGGAATGGTGTACGCTTGCTGAGAAATGGTCGGAAATGGACAGAAATGGATTAAATGGACAGAAATGGATAGAAATGGACAGAAATTACGGACAAAATTGGATAGAAATGGACAGATATGGACAGAAATTGTTAGAAATGAAAGGAAATGGATATAAATGGACATACATTGACAGAAATGGATAGATATGAACAAAAATGGATAGAAATGGACAGCAATGGAGAAAAATGGATAGAAATGGATACAAATAGATAGAAATGGACAGAAATTGTTAGAGATGGATAGAAATGGACAAAATGGACAGAAATGGTTAGAAATGGGCAGAGATTGATAGAAATGGACAGAAATTGATAGAAAATGATAGAAATTGATAGAAATGGACAGAAATGGATAGAAATGGACAGAAATTGATAGAAATTGATAGAAATGGACAGAAATGGATAGAAATGGACAGAAATTGATAGAAATTGATAGAAATGGATGGAAATGGTTAGAAATGGATATAAATGGAAATGCGGTGCACACTTGTTTATGAAGTTACGTACCCCTTGGTTTGAACAGAGAGCTCTCGCCCTGCCGCCGGCATATCCATCGGACACAGGCGTATCGGCGTAGCAAATGAACGTTGCCGCAGTAATACTTTTCCTTTTTGAATAGGTACTTCGTAAAAATGAGTAGCATGCAAATATGGATTACTAGTGGGGTCAATGGGCGCATTACTCAAATTATTCATGAAAATAAGCAATTCCACGAGATTCGATGACGCAGTAATGCCATCCAGTCGCGTTTTCAGCCACATCTAAGCTTTTAATCCCACAATCAATAACGGTCTTCACATTATTGGAGCGAGATATCGAATAACCTAAATTTCGATGAATTTGACCTCATCTCAGGGAAAAAAATCTCATCTGCCCAAAGATAACAAAATATCAGCCTCGTTCCACTACATATGGATGTTATGCACTCTAGAGATACCATATTTTTTAAAAATGAAGCATTTCTAACGCACAGAAATTTAGAAGTGGGTATTTCGTATTGTTTATCAACAATTTTCAATAATAAATTCATTAATCACTGTAGAAATTTACACAGAATGGCAAAAATATCGTCTGTTGCGAGGGCTTTTCCACCGCGCACGGCGAGAATGAGTCAAAAGACAAGATCTCATTATGCAAGCTCATTGTGTATTGAGAGACATTTAGAATCTAAAAAAACATTTGAGAATACCAGCCATATAAAACGATAAGTTTGATACATAAATGTGATAATACTCTATGCTTCTCATGGCCGCTGAGATGAGAAAATAAAATTGGAATCCGTTCTTCGTGGAGAGTGGGGGGAGAAATTTCGCTCCAACCACCCGAAAGCCAGTCAGTCAAACTTGGAAAGCAGTCAACTACTGTCCATTAAAAAAGTCGAGTCCTTTGAGTTTAAGACGCTGTATCTTCAAGTTGGGTCAACCGATTTTAACGAAATAAATGCATACGATAGAATGATCATTTCTACGTTTAATGATGCGTATAAAAAGATTTTCCTATCCTTATCAACACTTTTACGGTATTTGTTTTGAATAAAGGCGCTCAAAACCCGATGGCCCGACTTTATGTTATCGCCATTCTCTTAACATTTATTGTAGAGAGGAGAGATTTTTATATAAGTTAGCCAAACATGTTTTTAACATTTCAAAGGAAAACTTTATTTTTTTGCCGAGTCCTACACGAGCTGTTGTAAAAGTTGTAAACCTCGGCTAATTCCGAAACTAACGATGCGATAGAGGTTTGAGTTATACCGTAGCAGTAGTTTGGAGATCTATTGCTGTTGGCGCGTCGCCGCAACGTCTAGCCCAAGACCTCAATCCCATCACAGTCACTACATCGTCGAAGCAGGATTCGAACCCCAGACCAGGGTTATCGAGGCTACAATGGCAGCCAGGGAAGAGCTAGAAGAGGCTGACACTTCTTATTTCCCTAGAAAGGGTAAATACTTAAGGTAGTTTGAACAAATATCATTTTACCTATAAATCAATTAATTTGGTCTCACTTTAAAGAAAATTATATCACCCTTCCATCGACACCAAAAAATCAACCCCTAACCACATCACTTTCCGAGATATTGGCCGGAAAATACCAGCCCTTTTATATCGTATATGGTACGTGTCTGCCCTCCGGAGAGACCTTATATTAAAAATGAGGAATTTTCAACACCTAAATCTCGTCAAAAAATCAACTGTGTTTAGTTTGTGTGTTTTCTCAACTATTTTTGAAAATTTATCATACTGTCACCGCAGTAAATACTTCGGAATCACAATAAACCTTCCGTTTTGATGGAGTTTCAAACGCACCGCGTGAAAAAATGAGTCAAGTTAAAGACTTATTTAGATACTTTCATTTGATTACTTACAATTTCTGTCGTGTAAAACTATATTATTGCAATACGTATTAATAATGCAATATTTGATTAATGTGTCCTACAGCTGGTGAAATTAAAACCTATAATTCGAATATGGTCTCTATTATGATTAGGAAACTATCTCGCTTTCACTACCTTAAGTGTGTGTGTGAGGCGCAGTTTAGAGAAGGGTAGAGAGAGAGAGAGAGAGCAGCAAGGGAACATGGCTCAAGATCTTAGCAGCAGCTATACAGTAAGACGCGTGAGCTAACAGATATCACCCGCCACTGGCTGTGTCAGTTGAACCCGCGCATAATAAGAGGGCGATTAGAACTGCAAAAATTCGGCTTAATACTCGGATAGAACGACAGGCTCCCGTACTGCACGGACTCTTTCTGTGAATCCTCCATCGCATGCGCCCCAGTTCCGGATACCTACATGTCCAAAATCCCTCACAGTCGTAGCTTCAAATCTGTGGAATGACCTGCCAAAACATGTAAAAGACAGTGCAACACTCGCAATATTTAAGAGTAAGCTTATCAGACATTTATTTGTTTGAGACCCAAGTGCATAGATCATGTTGTTTTGTAATGGATTTTGTTCATTGATATGTGTGGTAAATTTATGTGTTTGAAGAAGTAATTTAGTTTTCTTTTTTACTCTGGTTGTTGTACGATTCCATGGACAATTTTCATATGTACAAATCATTCTTTATTGGGTTTCTCATGGTTTTTTGTATGATGACATTGCTAATTTTTATATGAATGAATTATTCTTTATTTGTTTCTTGATGGAGTACATGATTTATTTTCTTATTATTTGTCCTTGCGTATTACATGATGTACTGCTTTGTTCCAAAGGAGTGCACTCCTAGAATAATAAAATGAATTTATTATTATTATCATTTTTCTCTCTTGCCACTGCAAGGTGCCATTATGTTGCCTCCGGGTTGTATTAACCAAGGCCGCAATATACAAATATTGAACTGGGAGGTAGTTCAATGGCTCCGATGTGGCTGCTCGAACAGATCAATACCCCTTGTTATTAGGCTTGATGTAATTGCCCTTCAGACTGCCAGGAATCTTATTACTATCCGAGCGGTTCCAAGAAGTGCTGCTTTCTGCATATTTATTAAATGTTTTCTACGCAGGCCTAGCTTTTCCATTGCATTGATTTCTTCTTTAGAGATGATTATAACTATTATTATCGCACTTTTTCTTGCCGATTGAGAACAAATACTGGAGTAAGAATGTATCATCGAGCTTTATTTTATATTTCTTATTTCATTTCTGTAATTTCCACTACTAATATAAGAATTGCACACTTTTTAGTAACTTCACGTCAAGCCCACAGCGTAAGTGGAATCACGGAGGGGTCAAACCATTTTAATGCCTCCCCTTGGACTTCCGGTGTCTGCGGCCGAGTGTGCCGTACTCTCGCCCTCCTCATCCGTGGAACCCGACACCGATAAGAGAGAGAGAGAGGGGGGAGACCGATCGCGACACAAACGAACACTATAGGGACGATCATTTCTCAGCAGAAGGAGATCATAAGAGACTGTCGGACAAAGCACGTACTTCAGGAAATACTAATTTTTCTCAGAAATTCAAAACTGGATCGCCGAAATGAGCTACCGTAACGTACGCAAAGAGTTCTAGACATCTCCTAGTGCGCTTTATTTGAAGACAATGCTATGAGCTACCGTAACGTACGCAAAGAGTTCTAGACATCTCCTAGTGCGCTTTATTTGAAGACAATGCTATGAAATTCGGAGGTTACGTCAGTTGACATGTCTTTGCAACTTCATCTATCTTAAAATATCCTTACCCGGTCTTCCGCTTCTTAAGGTAGTTTGAGCGAAATATCATTTTACCTAGAAGTCAATTAATTTGGTCTCATTTTAAAGAAAAATATATCACCCTTCTATTGACACAAAAAATTCAACCCCTTACCACATTACTTTCCGAAATATTTGCCAAAAAATTCCAGCCCTTTTACACGGGAAATGGTACGTGTATGCACTCCAGAGAGACATAATTTACAAAATGAGGTATTTCTAACACTTAGATGTCGTAAAAAAAACAAACAGCGCGTAGTTGTCGTGTATTTTCTCAACTATTTTTAAAAGTTTATCATATTGTCACCGCAGTAAATTCTTCGGAATCACAATAAATCTTCCGTTTCGATGGAGTTTCAAACGCACCGCGTGAAAAAATGAGTCAAGTTAAAGGCTTATTTAGATATTTTCATTTGAATGCTAACAATTTGTCACATAAAACTATATAATTGCACAATTAACAATACAATATTTAAGTCGTGTGTCACACTGCTGGTGAAATTAAAATTCGAATATTGTCTCTATTATGATTAGGGAACCATCTCGCTCGCACTACCTTCAGTTCCTCTTCTTTTCCTCAATCATCCTCGGTTTTCTGGCAATTTCTAAGTTTTATTCAGCTATTCCTTCAACTTATTGTATCACGATCAATGTTCAGTTATTTGAATGCCTCCTTCACAAAGGTACTGCTCAGAGATCCTGCAATCGAATCAAACCTTCCACACAGTAACTACTGCTCTGATTTTGACACTAATTATTGCATTGCCTTCTGCGACATCGGGACAATCCTGAGAAATTTATGTTCCTCGGAGTCACATATACGACAAAATCACTGATTGGATCATTAAGGCGAGAAAATTATTCTATCAGCTCGATAGAGATCTTAGATATTATTATTACATGAAGGAAGATACCGAAGTAAAACGGTGCACATGCCCTAAGGTTTCAGTCTCCTATCCTTAAGTATCCAACTCAGCCAAAATGAGACTGCAGCGATCCGATTAGTCTCAGAATGACAACTCCATCGCCACATTCTTCCCGTTTGGAACACCCATCGCGCGCTGCTTTGCACCCCTAAGCGATGCTCGGGTTGGAATCCCTCCATTCCACGGTCAAACAATGAAGTGCTCGAGAAAAGCAAGAACAACGAACAAGGGCGTCTGCTAAGCTGAATCTATCGTCATTCGGTGCTTCCGATTGGGTCGCTACGCGCGTCTCATTCTCCAGACATCTACGTCAAACCCAACATTCATGTCGCTGTAGAGATATGACGGGTCACTGCATTAAACGTGATGATTTGGGCATAATCTTTCCTAAGGGAAGAAAATTGACAATAATGGTGAAAACAGAAGACAAAATAATTCTGCTCTATGTGCCGGCCAAACTTTTTACAAGTATGCCATTTTATTAAAAGAGTCTTCCTTGTTTGTTTTTTTGGCTTGGTAAATTTGTTATTAGGGTAAACCGACTTCCATGGTCACCTATTAAATGAGGGTTTAACACTTTTGCCTATTTTACGACCAGACGATCAGGAAATATGGCTCATTTGGAAATAGGGAAACCGGGAGTACCTACGATAATGGATGGCACACTCGAAAACATCTCAGATGCGACTGCGTAGACCTCAATTCTTACATATTCATTTATAACACTAAGGCAGTTGTTAACTTATTAACTTAATCATAGGGAAATAAAATTTTTTGACACGAAAAACAAATTTTTCTTTGAACTATTGGGGTTCTGGGGTAATTAATAGCTACAAAGACGACTAAATCTGAAGTGTTCACACACAGCCGCTGCCGACGACATTAACAATTAGAGTAAGTTTTAGTGAGTTTCTTGAGGGTCTCCTGCAGATAATCTGACATTTTCCCACGCACGATCGCCCAAGCGAATTCTTGCTCTGGGAGATCTAAAATGGAAGATTAAGATCAATTAAGGCCTTCCACTACTAGTCGCTAAAGACCTTAGTTATTAGGAAGTGCCAAATAGGTGTTATCCTAAGGTTTTTGCGGTAAGATTATCACAAATGTACAAGAGCACTTACGATAAGGTCTGAGGAAAAATGAAGGTTCCACATGCTGAACCTACTCGGCAGACTCGGCATTTATATACGGCTTAAACTGAGCTTGCATTTCTAAAGCAGCAAACAAGACACAAGTCCTAAACTAACTCTCCATACACATAAGATTATTTCACGCGCCATCCTTAGTTTACCGTTTAAGGCATTCACTGGCATAAGGAACTCACAAAAATGGCCGGTGGTGGATTCAACAGTCAAAGAAATTTGCCGGCCGTACTTGAGCACTTGGACCTGTACTATTCGAAGCGATAATCGTTGGCCGGGGCAAAACCATTTCGGAGGAAGCTGCATCATCCAGCATAAACGAGTAATTGAAGTCCCATGAAAAACTTAGACAACTTGACAATGGAGTGGATTTCCGGCATCAATTGATCTCATTGAAGTAGATGAAACGCAACCTTTTCAGGCACTATTTCGCCACATTAAGATAACGAGAGGCATTGCTAGAAATAATATAGGCATTATTTCGTAGGTAAAGTCTGCAGTTAACAATAAATATGATACCAAACTCGAAGCACTTATTCTGGGAACTGATGAGCGGAAATACATTATACTATTGGGTGCAGACAATAGACTGACATTTCAAAGCTACAGGTCAGAGGAAATAATAAAATATTAAGCAATATTTAGCTCAATATTCCCCATTTCAGAAATTTCCCCTGACAGAAGACAGCGGGTTTGGAAATTTGTTAAGGAAACACTTGATCGCGAACCGGGATAATGATATTTCATGACCCAGTTGAGACATGCGATTTTTGTACGATGAGATCCTTCTGCTGTTGTCTATAAAAATATCCCATTCACTTGATAAATAAATTATCTAACTTTGTATCAAGACTTAAGCGCAATGTACCCTGTTCATACTTCGAGGATACAGTATCAATTATGTTTAGTAGTAAAAAGAGTACTGACAGTGTTCTTCGCGTGACACCGCGGAGATTTCCACGAGAAGTTGACCGCGTTCACCGAATAAAATCAATGGTTGGCGAGTTCACTTTGTGGAAGTTGTTCATCTTTTAAAAGAAACCACTCAGTTTTTTTCCACCAATATATTAAACAACACAATTCGATCAGTTTAGGCCTTTTCAGGCCATAATAAAGAATACAAAGTAAAATATTATGAGACAGCTCAGTTAATATAGAGAAACCTCAAGGAGAGGGAGGTGGTTGAAAGAAGGGGGGGATGAGAGGTGAGTAAGTTTTGAGGAGGTGATTGGGCAAAACTACAGGGGAAGGAACAAACAGGTGGTGAAGCCAGGCTAGCGTTTTATTTCAAAACGCGTTCACCGAGTTCAAGTGAGCAGTATCAGTCTCCCTTCGATTCATCGCAGAGGCCAATCACGACGGCATTCTCCTTCGCACAATTCCCTTTCATCTCCCTGATTATACCACTTAACTCGAATGATTCAAACGAGTCGCGAGATCCCACGCGTCGAACGCGGGCATTTCACTCCCAATCGCCCGATCGACCTCCACCGATGCAGAATCGCTCGATCTCGAGGAAAATGTCGACGCAAATCGGCATGGCGTGCGTCCAGCTCAAAATTTGGCGCAATTCTTCAGGTTGACGTATTCTCGCGTCTGATGTTCGCCAAAAATTCATGTTGACAGTCCCCCATGTTCTTAAGATTTACCACGTACGAGTCTAAAACACGTGTCATCTCATGGCGCGGGTATTGTAGCGAATAAATTTTAAGGTAGTTTGAGCGAAATATTATTTTACTAAGAAATCAATGAATTTGGTCATTTTGAAGAAAAATATCTCGCCCTTATAATGACACCAAAAATTAAACCCCTAACCTCATTACTTGCGGAGTTATTTCCCAGAAAAAACCAGCCCTTTTACATGGGAAACGGTACGTTCATGCACTCCAGGGAGACCTAATTTACAAAATGAGGAGTTTCTAACACTTAGATGTCGTATAAAAACTAACAGCGAGTAGTTTGTATGTTTTCTCAGCCATATTTGAAAATTAATCATATTGTCACCGCAATACGTTCTTGGGTATCACAAATATCCTTCCGTTTTGAAGGAATTTCAAACGCACCGCGCGAAAAAAAAAAGAGTCAAGTTAAAGACTTGATACAAGAATTGTTTTAATTTTTTCCCTTGAGGTAGTCCGAGCGAGATAGTTCCCTAGTCATAGTAGAGACCATATTGGATATATACGTTTTAATTTCACCAGCTGTAGGACACACGAATTATATATTGCATAATTAATGGTGCAATAAAATAGTTTTAAATGACAGAAACTGTAAGTAATCTAATGAAAATATCTAAATAAGTAAATTGACTCATTTTTTTCACGAGGTATGTTTGAAACTCCTTCAAAACTGAAGGTTTATTGTGATCCCGAAGAATTCACTGCGGTGACAATATGATTAATCTTCAAAAATAGTTGAGAAAACCCACAAACTACACACTGTTCATTTTTTGACGAGATCTAAGTGTAGGAAATGCCTTATTTTTAAGATAAGGTCTCTCTGGAGTGCATTAACGTACCATTTCACATGTAAAAGGGCTGGTAATTTCTGGCAAATATCTCGGAAAGTAATGTGGTAAGGGGTTGAATTTTTAACGTCAATGAAAGGGTGATATATTTTTCTTGAAAATGGGACCAATTCATTGATTTCTAGGTAAAATGATATTTCGCTTAAACTACCTGAAGCATAAATGCATGGTAAGAAATGAGCTTTCGGCACGGTACCCGAAATTTAAATGAAATAAAACTAAAATATATATTTTTTTTCGAATATTGGACTTGGCGCAACAGTTGTAATAATAGGCAATGTATTTTTTCGCGATAACGAGAGATTCTGTATACAAGCGATCGAATAATTACGAAATTTATGCTATTCGCCAAAAAGGCCACGCGTTAAATTAGCGTCGAATGGCCGAAAAACCAAATCGGTAAGATATAAGTTTCGCTTTTACCTTCACATACACCAGTAATGAGAACACATATGCTTACTTTCACACAAATTAGAACATAAACGGAAATCGCTCCACCTCCCTTAAGCGAACTTCAAATGAAAACTTTGTGACGTCATTGAATGCACTTATATCGTTTTTTACCAGTTTCGCTGCACACCAGCATCTTCAGGTAGTTACCGACAAGTTCACATTCGACGTTCTCTAAATTGCGCTACTTAAGGAATACCGAAATGTATCGGCCTCAACCACCACCGCGCGGGAAGTCAGTACCAACTATAGCCAGTACACAATACCCATAAATTACTCCGCTTCTATCCCTTTTGCCTCGGATTAAGTTTCATTTATGCTCAGGGGAAATTGAAAAAAGTATATTCTATTTTTTTTAAACCACAAAAAGCATTTCCTTCGCCTAAACACCCCCCGGCTGTACAAAAACTTTTTTATCATTCCCATACAAATTCCAGGCCCTCGGCTGTATCATCATTCCAAATGCAGACGGATTAATCGCTTTTGCCGCCGTAAGTTATCAAGCGCGGCCTTAAGTAATCCGGGCACAGGTAGTTAAACGGCGGACACGTTGGCGCCTATCGTTAGGAGCGGGAAGACCTGTTGACCACCGATAACTTTCCCTCCCTCCTGCATTCCGATTCTCCCGCATTATTACAAATTATTCTCGCACATGAGTAAGCGAAGGACATCACCGCGGTCTCCCACAATAACTACAATTAATGGCGGTCGTACAAATTACCCAATTCGTTAAAATTTCAAATATAATCTCCTCTTTGCCGGCAGTCGGTGAAACAATGTGCATGGGCGATAGAGAGAAATTTCCATTAGCGTACCGAAAAATACTACTCTGGAATATAGCCATCTGTGCTTACGCTCCTCTTTGAGTAATTCGGACCGCCATAGAGCGTGGATTTTGGCCCGGTTCGAATTACCGAGACATACCTCAATGGTGTCAGTTTACAAACGACAATACGATGAGCGAGAAAATCGAAGGTACACGTCGGAATTGAAATAAAAGTAATTTGAAGGACGCTTGTGAGGAAAAACAATCTGGATTGGGATCAACATATACTGATGAAATTACGTAATTAAATTGTTTAATAAAAAATATCAACCAAAGAAATTTTTGTAAGCCATTTACACAAAAAAGACAACAAGCAACGGAACATATAATTTTGCAAGCATTCTCATTTCAGCGTGGAATTATGGGCTCTGGTTCATATTACACGACTAGCTGGGCAGAGATACACGACTTCGGCCCAATTACACGGAACTGAAATTTTTATAATACACTTTAAAGTAATATGCATATAAGCAAAGATAAAATAAAAGTGTATCAGTTTCCTCTTCAATGGGTCCAGTTTGTCAGGAAAATATACTGTCTTTTTAGCGAATTAATGGATTTAGTTGTAAGTTTAAGTTCGGGGGTTCAAATCACAAGTTTCGACGCACGATCTCACACTTTGCACCCTTCCCAAACGTGAGAGAATATCCAAAGCTTCTACTATTCGAAGAGGAAATCAATGCGTGGCGGTGAGAGCGAAATTTCTGCAATTTGAAGCGGAAAATGTAAGAAAAGCTCCAAGTACTCCACTATAGAGCCCATCTGAGATAACAGCACCGTTAATTTACACGTATTTGGCTTGGAAGGAAAGGAAACATTTTTAAAATCAATTTTTTAACGACCATAAGATTAAAACTAATACCACTATCATGGATTCTTCATTCAAGAGATTTCCTTCCCCAAACGGCATTGGACGTGTATACATCTCTATCTGTCGCCTGCACCATTTTCTTGGATAAATTCGTTACCATAAGCCATAAATATTGTCAAAAGATGTATCTTTGAGGGTACCTACTTCTTACTTTATTCCGTTTCATCCTTCATGAAACAAGGGTGGTAACATCTAATGCCTGAAATACTGATTGGAAGATATGGCAGAGGCGGTATGCACATCGACCCGTCAAAGACAAAAATCCGACGCTTGATATCCGGTCCAGGTGGATTTTGGCATCGTAGTAACTTCTACCCTTTTCCTTTGCGCCAGTGGTGAACATCTGCTGAAATTAGTGGTAAAAAAATCACGAGAAGCGTACAGGAAACGAATAAGTGATTATGTGGATCTGGTTTCCGCACGCAAAGGAAAGGGATTCGCTATCAAACGAAGAAGTTGTTAGAGAAAGGAATACAAGTGCAGAGCGGCGGCAAAAAATCTCCGGATACTCGGAACTGCCTACGGCGATGAAAAATTTTGAAATCGATGATTTTTGCCCTCAAGATTGAACGGTTTTCTCGTTTTAGGTCGACGCCTCCGCCGAACGGACAACATATTCTAAACAGAATCCACGTTTCCGGCTCAATGCGTCGACTTCGACATGATCAATGGAATTCGCGGCGAGCTGAAACAAAAATAGTGCATCTAAATGAGGGGATGAACGTAAGAAGTATGGATAAACTAATCAGGGTGGCTACTGATATCCAATTTTTAATTTCCCTGACATTTCCCTGACTTTTCTCTGATGGATTTACCAATTTCCCTGACCGATCGCCAAAAGGTCACCTATTACCAATTCGAATATTTTTTTCTGCTGAATTAAATTTTCTACGGCAGCTTAAAATTTTCTAAACTCTCGAATCATCGTCTCATATTTTCAGAACTGCAAGCATGTATTTACTATGAGCTATTGCGCTCCAGCAACTTCTCGACCTGAGTTTCGGAAGTTTTAAAAAAAAAAAACGCGAGGTTAAATTTTCCGAACAACATAGCCTCGGATTCCTTGTAATGAGCGTAATACATTGTGATCATGATTTTTAACACAATTAGGCAAATATCGCAATGAGGATATACAAAAGGGATACATTGTACGTCTGATTCACAACTAAATAACTAATAAACAATGGACAACTAAAAAAAACATATATGTGGTTTTAGTAAAAGTTTTTATTAGTTATCCATTGTTTTATTAAATATGGAATACCACAACGTAACCAAAGACAACACTTTAAATAACTAAGATTCACAACTGAATGCTTATTCCATGCACGAAGGACATAAGTTTTATTTGGTAAAATAAAGGGCGGGAAAGACTGGCCGATAAAACAAGGTGGTAGAAAAATAACGAGGATTCCAAGTCCAGTTTCTCCCGACTGTTACGACAATTCCCTGACCTTTCCAAACATTCAAAATTCCCTGTCAATTCCAGGTTATCCCGGATTTTCCTGACGATCGCCACCCTGCTAATGTTGAACGACCACTGAGATGTCAAACAAAACAAACGAACGAACGAACTAACAAAACAGGAGCAGGAACGAATAAAAAAGAAAGCTTCCAAAAACGGAAAAATCCACTGCAGAGCCGACTGGGCCGCGCGACTTCCCTTCCCCCCTCCCCCCAGAGATGTTTCGCTTTGGACACAAAAAAAACTGCACATCCGCCCGATTTGAGATGCCCACTCGCCCTCTCACTCTCTCCCTCTGAGAGCCGTCTTCCACCTGCAGACGCCGGATAATCAATGACCCCCGTCGTAATAGCAGAGTGGAAAACAAAGGCGAACGCCTCGGAAGATGTGAGCGCGAACACTCTTCCCGAAAGGAATATAAGGACGGGTATGGGGAAGAAGTAAAAAAAAAGGGTGCGATCCTCATCTCTCCCACCCCTTGCCTGACAACTCCCCTACCTTCCTCCCTCCCCACCTTCACACATCCCCTTCGTGGGCCAAAATTCCCCACGCTCCCTCTGGTCAGGGGCGGAAAAGGCCCGAGGAGAAATAATAGATATAAAAACAAGGGGGGGAGGCGGCGAAGATTTTCACCTCAGGAGGCGCTGTAGGGAAAAAAGGTGAGGACGCTCTAATGAGAGGAGGAGGAAGAGAAGGAAGAGAAAATGGAATGAGGAGACAAAGAGGAGGAGGGAAAGAAGAAGGATGCACGGAGGAGGGATAGAGAAGAGAGCGCAGCTGCGTTCTCGCCTCTCCTTCCATTCCGCCCCGGTCCATACAGCGTTGCCGAATTTCCGGCCGGCAGAGCGCGCGGCGGTGGTGGCTGCTGCTCTCGACTCGGAGAGGTGCGCGAGAGGAGGAGTGGTGCGGAAGGAGGAGTAGAAAATAAATTCGTCACACGGTCGGCGTAATCACCTCGGAATGAGGCGGGAGGGAAGTGGAAAGGGGGTTGGAGCGAGAGAAGGGGGAGGAGGGGGGACAGAAGATAAGACGGCTCCCCCTAGACCCTCCCACGCCGCCGCCGCCAAGGAGGAGCAGCCCGCCCCTTGATTCGAAGGAGCGGAAGGGACAACACACGACGCCGGCCGAGGAAAGGGGCCGTGCTTTTTTTCCCGCCTCGTGCGTGTGGTGGTGCAAGGAGCCGCCGTCCGCGAGGGTTTGATAATCACTCTCAGCCCAATTAATGTCACTCACCACACGCTCACGAGGGATGTGCGGGGAGAGGGGGATGGGAAGGAAACACCTTCTTCTGTTCATCATATTCATCAGTGGATTTGGAGACCGTTTCGTCTGAATTGTCGCTTCTGACCGGGGGGAAAATGCATTCTAGGGCGGCATTACCCTGCTATAAATTCCTTGGGAGCTGTTCAGTAGAAATTAAGGGATTCTACAGAAATTGACTCTTTTTCTTCAGAACTAGTTTCTTTTCTAAGTACTTTTCTAAGTTCTGTACGGAACATGAGAGCCTGACTATACAGAACATATGTTCTGTAGAGTTATTTTCTGCAGAGAAAAATAACTCCTTACAAGCTGTTCCGTAGAACTTCAGCAACTCTACGGAAATATGTGAGGTTTCCGTTGACTCAGTTCCTTTTCTAAGGACTTATATGGAGAGTCGTAGGGAATTCCACAGAACGTCCTAAGGAATTCTGCAGAACGTCCTAAGGTATTCTGCAGAACATCGTAGGGAATTCCGTAAGATGGCGTTTCGATACTTTAAGGAATATCAACAGAACATTTTAGAAATTCTGTAGAAATATTATAAGAAAAGTACACAGAATTTTTTGGCAGTGTAGTATAGAGATTATAAAATTCCAGGTACTGACCAGACTTTCCCAAAAACTTTAATTTCTCCAAGATAAAATTCCATTTTTTGGGGTGTTTTTTTATCTACATCTGCATCTACATACTACCCCGCGAGCCGCCGCATGGGCGTGTGGCAGGGGGTGATAGGTCGCCAGCAGTGTAAAGATGTGAAAGTTTTGGAGGTGAAATGGTGACATGTCCTATGAGAGTGTATTTGGAGGAGCTCAGTTTTTATTGTGGTCGCTTATTGTTCGCGGAAAGAACGAGTTTTCGTACCTATCTGTTCGGCAGAGTATCTCTCATATTTTTGAAGGCGAGGAAAGAACATGAGCGCAACACATTGACGAATGCGCTCTGAGGGCATTAAGTTCGCCACATATTCACACCGCAGTCTTTTTGAGAGAACATTGGGTTCTTTCTGATGTTGTTTTGTTCTCAGGTCTCGGTCGCGATTAGGGCCACGAATTACATGTGCACAATCAGAGGAGAAATAAAGACTCTCTTTCTCAGTTTGAATCAAAAGAATATGGCCCAGAGTGCTTATTTTTTGGGCATTATTGCTTGATAAACACTAAAAAAAGAGCTCTTAATGCCACATCCAGGAGCTAAAATGGTGGTCTGCTCTTGTTGAATACAATCTTATGACAAAACAAAGCAAATTTCCACACTAATCTCTCATATCCCTTGACTTTTCCTAGTTTTCCAGGCCCGTTTTCAAATACCATGACTTTCCAGGTATTTCTCAACTATGGCAACCCAGTCTTAGGATGGGAATGGAGGGAATCAGGGTAGAAACTTACCTCAGTAGTGAAACCAAACGACGCACTAATGTAAATCAGCTTACAATTTCCACGCGGCTTTAATAAAATCTTGAATAAAGTTATTTCTTCACCATGGAACGGTATACTGCGTAAAGACTCCGTAGGTACAGTGTAAACCAACCATTGCTGAGGGTAGAGCTCACAACCCAGACAATTTCCACAGGGCTTTATTTAAAACTCGAATACAGTCATCCCTTCACTGCGGCGCATTTCCACAACGTGAAGATTTCGTAGAGTACAATGTAAAGCCATCACTGCTAAGGGTGGAGCTCACCACAAAGGCACTACACCCAATGACGTGTGAAATTCACACATCCAGGTAGGAGGCACGGGACAGGAAACTTGCCATGGGCCGACTGCTCTACTGGTTGCAAGAAAGATTTAGGCTGGGGTGAATGATGTAGGGTTGACATTAACTATGAGACGGCCAAGCTTTTACAGTTCCACGATGTTAGTTGAGAGCTCGGATATTTTAATAATTCATCAGACTGCCGGTTAGTTGATTTTAACCTGCTGAGATAATTATTCGATAAAATGCTTATCCAGTCTTTATAAAATCTGACAGTTCAGAAGTTTAACTAGTTTCTCTTTTTTTCCATTCGATAGGAATAACAACGGACTCCAGGTAATTTGTATTTGAAATTGCAAACGAGAGACCATGTTGTATTTTGCCTCGCCTTCTACATCGAGTAACCATCTAACATTAACAATTGAGGTCTATTAGCAAGCAATAATCGTGCCATTTAAGTCAGTGTCACACGAATAATAATAATAATAATAAAGGCGTCTTTATTGGGGCGAGATTGAGACTAAAGCAGTCCCTTCTTCAATCTAACCCTTCGTCAGATAAATACATTAAATAAGTGTGAAGAAAGATTTATACATTTGAGGGAAAAACGTAAGGAAGGAATGAAGAGAATATCCTTGACGAAAAAACCCACTGCAGAAAAACACCCACGCATGAAGGGGAGTGTGAAAAACCTGCGAAAACCAACAGACAGATCAAGCTAATGTGACACCAACAAAACAGAAAAAAAACATGAAATACCACTGAATGATAATAATAATGAAAAGGGTAATTTATGCGTAACTACAGAGTTAAAAATAAGTAATAAGAGAATAAAAATAAATAAATTATAAGAAAGTAAAAATAAATAAAAAAATATATAAATGAACAAATAAAGTAAATATCAATAAATAAGTAAAACAGAGATAACTCAAGAAAATAAAAGAAATATGAATAAATAACAACAAATGAATCACAAACAGTAAATCGAAAACTAAAAAGTGAGTCAGAGGGAGGGAAAATATTAGGATAGCAAAGCTAGGTAGGAAGGGAAGTAAAAAAAGCCCGCCGACGAAACTGGCCAACTGTCAACTGTCGACGAAAGATATCTACGGAATCGCCATTTAATGTCACATATCAGACGGACTGCACTTCCAAACGTTGCCGTCGTGGTGATGCCCACAGCAGGAATCGTATGGCCCACAACGCCAAGAATTGAAGCCCGGTCACTCGCACGGGAAGCCAATGCTCCAGCCACCACCATGATACTATTCTCCTCCCAGCACAATTTAAATGTTCCCCCACTCCCATATCCTTCGACCAATAGAGCATGACACTTAAACTCAGCCCGTCCGGCTCGTTCGTCGCTTAGGCGATCTCTCTCCGCCCGGTGCACGATGGGGTGGCGGAGAATCTCGACTGGACCGGATGAACGTGATTGAGCGAATTCCGAGCCGATGGGAGGCTGTAAAGGCTGACGGGAGTGCGTTCGATCATTTCCACTCAACCGCCGAACCCATCCAGCCTTTTCCAACAGAGAACGCCCGCCATTGAGCAAAAAATTTACTTTCGGCACTAAATTTACAATGATACCCTTTGAGGTGGCAAAACACGCGGGTATTGTCATTGCCGGGGCGTTTTTGATCCCTAATATCTACTTTGTTCTTCCGTCAACAGACAATTTTCTCAAAAATCGAAATCTCAAAAAAAAACTTCACAACATCTATAATATATTATCAACGCGACATTGAAAATAGACAGAATAATCCATTTATATGGATTAGAAACGACCACAGTGGCTGGACTGATCGACCACACTGACTGATTGGAGTACCAAGAAGACTTTCTATCGGCGGTGAATGAAAAAATAATCTGTAATCATATCGACAATACGAAAAGGAAATTTTTGGTCCGAGTGAGGGTAAAATTAAGGTTAGACATTGACTTCCGTACTCTTGATGGCATTCAAAAGAAATCACCGTCCGTGACACATGCATCTAGGGAGATTGTTCACACTTCCGTCAAGGATTTAGTTAATGCAGCATGCATATAGCGCGATCAAACAGACCAGACTGACCAATTTATATGGAAACATTTATCACTCACAAAAATTATACATGCTCTTTGGGAGGATCAAAATATTCAGCAAGCTCAATCGAGCTCAGAGACTGCTCTGAAAGACGATTTTCCACGAATTGAGCATTGCCCATTCTGGGAGCTGTTTTCAGCAAAACACGCGTCCACACGTACCGGACGTTAGGTACCGAAAAGAATCGGAGCCGACTGTTTTCTTCAGCGCAGGCAAGAATTAGTTCCGACGCCCATAATAAAAGCTGCCACTTCATCCATCACCTACTAGAGGGAAGGGAAGGAGCCCCGAAGAGTGGCCAACCGCCACCGCTGACAGGGGTTGGAGATGAAAAAAGGGCCCTACGTCACCAAAACCCAAAACATCCACCCGCTGGCCCGAGGGGCCGGCCGGACCGACGGCTGCTCCTCTTTAACACGACGGACCCGTGCCTGTAACATTTGCCTCGAGCACCGGGTTGTTTGCCTCCCGGTCGAGACAGAAAAAAGATGCGTTTCCTTCAGAGTGAGGTTTTCCTTCCCACCCTCACGATAAAAAGAGCTTAGTGAGCGAGGAGAGTCTAAAACAATTAAAAACGTGGTCTGATTGTCTTCCCTCCCAAATGTAATTTTTGGTGATTCACGTGTAGGAAATAGTCAAAAACAACACCTGCTTCACGAAACATATAGTGTTACACAACTGTTAGAGGGATTAAGGTGGGAGCCCCTGGAGACTCGGAGGCTGCACGCTAGGCTTAGGCTGCTTGAGATATTCAGAACTGGTGTTGTTTAGAGCGACACAGAGAATATTATCATGACGCCTCACTACATTTCTAGGTCTGACAGATGCGATAAAATAAGAGAGATACTCTGACAGATAGGTACAAAAACTCGTTCTCTCCGCGCACAACAAGCGACCACAAAAAAACTGAGCTGATCCTCCAAATACACTCTCATAGGACATGTCACCATTTCACCTCCAAAACTTTTACATCTTTACACGGCTGGTGACCCCTGCCACAAGTACATGCGGCGACGCGCGGGGTAGTATGTAGATGTAGATGTAGGACAGCGCACATGAGGAAACGAACTACGCTTGAGCGACCACACATATTCCTCCAAACAATGATAAAACGAGGAACATGACTTAACGTACGAACGGTACAGCAAAGAATATCAATCCTCCTTTGAACGCAGTAGAAAAATAATCAGACGAGATGATTAAAACCTTTTCGGGAAATAATGCGGCCAACAAATTTAGTGTCGTTAAAAGGGCCGACGCTGAAGACCCAGAAACGAAACACATAGAGCTAAAATTGCAGGCCATATGAGTTAGTTCCACCTGTCATAAAGAGCAGTGGACGACGGCAAGGGTACAACGCTCCAGCACCTGCCTCCACCTGTTGTTCAGCGGTCACCTGCTCATCTTTCCACTTGTCGTACGGGTGCACTTGATCTCCCTACACTTGTTCATTAACTGCACACATTCATAAACAGGCCTCCACGATGGCCGTGCAACGATCTGAACCGCTCTGACACGACGTGAGTAGACCACACTGAATAACACAGCCGATATGGCAATAATAACCAATACAAAAGACATAGATGGGCTAAAAAGAAAAAGACCTCGAAATTTGATTTTCTAAATTTACAGATACGTTCGTCAAGCGTTATTCATAGACAGGAGTAGAAACGACCAGCAAGGCTAAGGTCGACAAACATCAAGTAGGTGGAAAATTCGCTTGAATGATAATTCCTTCCTTTCTCGAAGCAGACCAATAAGTAACCATTCATTCATGATACGTATCTCCCTACAGATATATCCCTAAATAATACGCTATCCCAGAAGTCTAGAACAAGCTAATCCATGCTTGAGGATACACGGTATTGTCATTGCAGAGTCAAATGCACAAAAAAATGCCCGTAAATGCACACAAATACGAAAGTCCACGGAGGAAAATCATTCCACAGGGAAGGCCTCGGTAGTTTAGCCGGCTGAAAGCTCTCGGCGCGAAACAGAAGGGGCCAGGTTCGAGACCAGGTCAAGGCGAGCGATATTTTCTCTGTGGACTTTCGCACCCAAGCTAATGCATGTTCGGATTTCACTATCTCAAACTAACACCACTACATTGTATTAAAAAACACAAAGACTAGTACCAGCTAATGCATTACTTATAATAGCTCACAAATTACTAAAGATTCAGCCAGTAATATGCGTGGTTTTCCCCCTAATTTGTAATTGTTCCCATGGGAAAGTCAACGTACAAGCTTTACTAAAGGGCTTAGAGAATTAAGATTTTGATCCATGTACCAAATTTATGGAATACAAGTTCACATCACTTCAAAATACCGTGAGACTCGTCAAGTGAATTCGTGAGAAGAGAATATTTTATGTCGTCTTGGAACGAAAACATCCTGCATTCGCCAAGTACATGAGGGATATATTTCAGTTGTTTCCAAAATATATTTTTATGGCAATGCTAACTAAAGGCACGCCGACCATTTTCGAGTACCGCACCTAAATTTCTGTCACTCACCGTCCCATCAACTTCTTCCCTCATGCATGAACATTAAACTTCTGGTTAAACTGTACTTTTCAAATTTTAAGCACGAGTGGACATAAATGGAGAGAGTGAAAGTAACAAGTAAGCTATCTTACACTAAGATGTTTTACGCTAAAAATACACGACCGCTGTATTTCTTGCAAGTGGCGACTCCGTGCGAGGAGGGATTCAATAAAGCATGTGGCTGAGACATGGCATTACCGATATCATTAACACCTGGGTTTTACTCTCTCCCAAGCATCCGCATTGGCCAACAGCAAGTACCATTAAAACACCGCAGCCCAGTGGAGATCATTAGCGGGTCGGTGGTGACTGATACCCTCACATCTCTTCGCAACTTTGTAGTCTGTCCCCCCCGAAATTGAAAATGACGTCAGACTGCATTTTTTTCCTTCAGTGAACGTATTTCGTTGACTCGAGCTTTTCTTTCCGTCTCCCCCGCGATCCCACGGTAACTCTGCCGATGGACTCTGAATCGCATTCCGTCCGAGAGAAGAAAAATATCAGGGCCGTTTTTAAGTAATCGTATAATTGTATCGATGTTCTCGCAATTATAGTCGTTTATTACATATATTTCATTTTTACTGATATAAAATAAATTTTTATTGATACCCTTCTAAAAAATTCCTTAGAAGCTGTTCTGTAGAACGTAAGAAATTCTACTGACATTGACTCTTTTTCTTCAGAACTAGTTCCTTTTCTGAGGATCTGTACGGAACATGCGAGCCTTACTCTACAGAATTTATGTTCTGTAGAGTTATTTTCTGCAGAGAAAAATAACTCCTAACAAGCTGTTCTGCAGAACTTCAGCAAATCTACGGAAATGTGTGAGGTTTCCGTTGACCCATTTCCTTTTCTAAGGACCTATATGGAGAGTCGCAGGGAATACAACAGAACGTCCTTAAGTTGGTGGTTTCCGGCGATACTTTATGGAATTTACTGAACAATTTGAAATAATAGAGTAACTTGGTTTTTCCACAATAAATTTAATGTGGAAAAACAAAGTTACTCTATTTCTTTAGTTATTAGGACTTTCTTTCAAAAAGAACGTCCTAAGGTATTCTGCAGAACATCCTAAGGTATTCTGCTGAACGTCGTAGGGAATTCCGCAAAAGGGCGTTTCAATACTTGGAGGAAGTACTCCAAGTTCTCCTTACAATACAAGGAATACCTACAGAATTGTTTAAGAAATTCTGTAGAAGTATTACAAGGAAACTATACAGAATTTTTAGCAGGGTACTGATATAAAGGATTTGGTTTTTCCCAGCGTATACTGCTGGTGAAGTCTTCTCGGGTTCTCTACCCGGTGAACAACTTGTTTGCCGACGCTTCGACTGCTGCCTCCGTCATTCTTCTTTGCTGACCCGAGAAGACATCACCGATACTGACATATTATACATGCGTTAATAGTGAGGACTTCAAAAATTCACATCATGCGAATTTTACGACGACAGAGAAGATGTTGTTTCACTTCTTCAATATAACTTTACAATTGATGGACGGGATAAATTAAAAGAGGTAATCAGCCGAGTTGACATGTACGAAAAATCCTTCTTACCAAGAACCTCCACAAACAAGTACAAAAACAGAGCGGGACACTAAGACACTCCGTTGATTATAAAATTCAGTACCCCTCCACCTATTCCTCTTCCCTATTACCCTTCCCATTCCATGGCTGGTGCATTTAAACCCCTGCCTTAAGATCTAGGACACCTCGGCGCAGCCGGCTTATCGGTATCCCCTAGGCCAGGGGTGGCGAACCTTTTGGCGATTGAGTGCCAAAGTTTATGAACTAAGAGTATACTCGCTCGACTCGCGTGCCAACCCAACGAGTGAGATACAGGTATCCCTTAGCGCCCTCCCAGCTCCGCGTGCCGAAATAATTGCTCCGCGTGCCACTCTGGGCAATGACTGGGCGCGTGCCACAGGTTCGCCACCCCCGCACCTGGCCAACGCCTGGCCAAAAACTTTAGATTTATAAACTTTAAAAAAGCACGCTTAAAACAAGAGATATCTAAAGAAATGTTTTTTTTCTGTAATAAAGGATGTGAATATGAGAAAAAATAAAAATAAATAATAGTAAAAAGACTACCCTGGGCATTTTATCGTTACATCTACATGTACATCGCAGGGACCAAGTGAAAAGTTATGTTAGTTGCTACGTGTAAGATTGAGAAAGAAGATTTGGGAGAAAATGTACTAATCAGCTGCATTACCTGGTGAATAACCTCCATCCAAGTCTCATTAGTCGAAATTATGTTCTCTTAGCGTCACGGGGGAAAAAACATTTTAAACCTTCTCTTATACAAAAATTATATTAGCAACGTCGTTAAAAGTAAGCTTAGACTTTCCAGACGACGCGGTTAGGTATAGGGATATTACCAATTCCGAAGATAGGACTCGTTAACAATCGACCTACTTGCTATTCATGCTTGGAGCGAAAAGTGGCAGATGGAACTAAACAAAAAAAGTGCGCAGCAGTCAGCTTTTGGAAAAAGAAAAATAGGCCAGGTAGGGCTTACAGAATTAATAATACGGAAATAATCAACGCCGAGTCTGTTAAGTACTTAGGGGTCACAATTACTCACGACATATCTTGGGGAAAATATATTCGGGAAATATAGGGTCAGGCACACAGGAAGCTAGGCTTTATCAAGAGAATACTCGGAAAATGTGATGTGAAGTGAAATAGCGTTGTTATTTTTCAATCGTTAGGCCTCGTCTGGAATATGCTTCCAGTGTATGGGATCCATATGAAGCGGGGTTGATATCGGAATTACATCGCGTGCAGCGAAGAAGAGCTAGGCTTGTAAAACGATGTTATTATAAGTTTAGTAGTGTGTCTGGATTGTTAGAAGAATTGGGATGGGAATCGCTATCACAGCGAAGATTAAATTATAGGCTGAACCTCTTAACTAAATTTCAGGAAAAACATTTCTCTGACGACGTAAAAAACATACTATTAACCCCCTCATACTACGGCAGATTAGATCGCGCCAATAAAATTAGAGAGATCTGTGATCGTCGCCATGTGGCGCGAATAGTGACATTCTTTATATTCTCTATGTTCTTATTTATGATGTTCTTATTTATGATGTTCTTATTAATGTATGATATTTTGAATCTGTAGTAGTAGTCTTGGTATCCCTTGCATGTTGGATCGATTGACGATAGAACGTTTCTAGGTTAGTAGATTTTTAATGGGCGCGTTGCATGTGTGGTACGCTGGTTTCAATGTAGTTTCGGTGTTCTGCCATATAATGCATGCATGCCTGGTGTGGAACCACCCCCTGCCACACATCCTTCGGGTGGCTTGCAGGGTATGACGTAGATGTAGATGTTCTGCAGTCTATTCCCCAATTATATTCTCGTAATCTGATCTGAAGTGGTAAGTGGGGATTCGTATGATATTGATAAATTCGTGGGAAAAGAAATTGGTATTGTATTTTCATATTGACCAGTTATTTCCTGAATATGTTTGCCCAACGACAGATATTCGTTAGTTTACCTCCGTCTAAGTCAAACAAACTAACTATCTGAAACTGGAATGAGTGCTATATTCCTGGTGTGGAATCACCCCGTGCCACACGCACTTGAGGCGGCTTGCACGGTATTTCGCACAGGCAAATACAGAGGTAACCTATTCTCTATGTGGCTACCCTTTTTCAGTACTTTTATGAAATTAAAAACGTGGCTAACGAAAAATATCCGGGACGACAACCATTACAGCAGTTTTGTGCCTAAAATCCTCTATTTCGAAAGAGACGTAATTAGATTAGATGCCCTAGAGTCGCTTGACATTGGGCAAATACTTCCTAAATCCCTGTCGTATCTTATCTAGTGCATTGGAAGGTAGCATGTTCGTATACGAGGCACTCTCCTATTATCTGGTCTGACCGCGTATTGTTATCCTAGCATGGAATCATTCCGTGCCACACACACCAGTGTAGATTGCACGGCATTCCGTAGATGTAGGTGTTACCCAGCAAGCCACCTCAAGGGTGATTGGAAAGGGGTGAGTTATTAACAACATTCACCAGAATAGTATATTTCACCAACATGCGCTACACTGTAGGTATGCTACCAGTACTGCAGAGATCATTCGTATTAATATATTTGTTGTCAAAATAAATGACAGTGATACAAGAGTCATGCAGGAATCATAAGAAACTGGATCTTAAATCTATCGGCTCCTCAACCTATCTCCCTATTCTTATGCCTGTTATCTTTTCTTTCGTATACTTTGGCTCCAGCAAAATGTGTTGAAATTCCAGCTAAAAAGTCTGCCTCAAACTTGCGAAATTGACTCAACGTAGATATTTCCATTCTTTTAGTATGGGGTTCGCGCTCTAATTCCTTCAACAGTTGAGTACCACTGTTGAGTTTATGATGACAGCCATGAATATATGTCATGGACTGTTTTCTTGTAGTCAAAAACTGTTGCCTAGAATTCTGTAAACAAACAACTTTTTGGAAAGTGATGTCTAGTGATATCTAGTGATGAAAGACGGAAGTTCAAATGTAAATACAGTCGATATTTTGTAAATAAGCATGTCGTACTGGTTTTACCATGAATATACACAGGTGCTACTTACAAGTAATCATAATGCAGTGGATAAAAAATGTAGTACTACACGCGGGACGTAATTATAAACTTTCTTAATACTGCGCGGTATACAGATAGATTTAATTCCTCTCCAAATTTAATTACACAAATGCACAATTAACTTCTTAGCACTTCGTAAATATCGCTAAACGGAAATTCAATAATAATGCGGATTGACTTCATGAGTATTCCCAATGGCCATCATTGCACTTACCGCCGCCTTGAACAGAATCTTATTTTTCAATCCAAGTCTCCTATTTTGGGTCCTCGTAGACGCATTCCCTATTTTGCAGCCTGGTACGAAGCAAGTTCTGTTTAAACAAGGCATTATAAATTCTTTTTTTAAGCCTAACGGGCTAAATGCATTCAAATTAGAATCAGAGACGGGCAAACATCGTCGTCGGCACACGATGGACGTTTCATTAACGTCTCACTTATTTTTTGTAATAGATATTTCCTCTCTAGCCTTTACAAAGTAACTTTTAGATCACAAAAATAGCAAGATATTATTCAAAGCATCAAGTAATTCCTATCTCCTCGATCGTTATTGAATATTCACCACAGTCTCACGTTAGCAACAATTAACTACGTCTATTTGCAATAAACACTGAAAAGACTCTAATTGAAGTGGCGCCAAAGACTGGGTGACCTAAAAGTGGAAATTTAGGCAACACGTAGCCTAGGCAACAATTCCAAACATCTAAATCCATAATATATATTCATGATAACAGCATTTGACATATGTTCGTGCTCTCAGCAGTATTCAACATCCGACTTCCGACAATACTATAATCCCATTTGGTTCGTTCCCCGCATTGTCGCACTGACGGCGAAGGGTTGTTGAACCAAAAGCGAACCCTTTGTCCAGCTTTGCGGCCAAATCCCGGACGGAGCTAACGCTCTGAAGAGTAGAGGTTGGTCGTTCGCGAAGGAACGGGTCCATAGATTGAAATAACTAGAGCTGTGCGAATGCTTCGAAATCCATTCGAATCGATTCGCCTGCGAATCGGGATGTTTCTGAACCGAATGGTTCGAAATATTCGAATCTGATAGATTCGTCTTCGAATCTTTGCGTGCATTCGAACATGACGCTCATTCTAAAAATGGTGCGCTGTCCGTTTGGACGATGTTTTCCTAACGCAAAACGAAAATTTAAACGACCACGAGTTATTCTGTGCTATTCTTTGTGCCACTATCAGCTAATGTAAGGCCCTAAAATATTGTGAAAATCTTTATTACTTTAACTGCGCATAAGCTTTTGCATTTTATTTAGATTTCGGATCCGATTTGCAGGAGAATGTTTTTAGGGTGATTCGATTCGCTACCATAATTTAAAAACAATTCGCTTTGATCCGATTCGAATTTTTTTGGGAGATTCGATTCGGTTCGATTCGAAATGAAAATCCCTGATTCGCACAATACTAGAAATAACCGACTTCTGCGGAACCCTCGTCCCTTACGTTCCTTTCGGTTCCTCGTTCCTTTCGGCCACTCGTTCCTTTAGGGGGTCCTCGTTCCTTTCGGTCCTTCTTCTTTTTTTAAGAAGAAAAAAGGAGTTTACTTCTTTTTCCTCTAAATTCGTGTCAATAAATATTAATAATATCAATACATGCCTCAAATTTGCACATAGATCCTGAAGTTTAAAAAATACGAAAAAAAACAAGATTATAAAATGTTGCAAAAATAAAAAGAATACAAATTTGGCAAAGTATTCAGGTGCAAACACTTATTTTAGTAACGTTCAGGAATTAACAAAAGCTTTGTAATTTTTACGTAGAATATTTATGAGAATGTCCAATAAATATTCTACATAAAATTTACAAAGGTTTTATTCCTGAACCCTATAGAAAAGTATTACGAAGTTAATGCTGAAACTATTGAACTTATTTTGTTTTGTTCCCAAAACTAAAGGAAACTAGTCAATATTTCATATTGCTATTTTTTGTACACACATACGGCCTAAAGAT
This sequence comes from Ceriagrion tenellum, assembly GCA_963169105.1. Taxonomy (NCBI): domain Eukaryota; kingdom Metazoa; phylum Arthropoda; class Insecta; order Odonata; family Coenagrionidae; genus Ceriagrion; species Ceriagrion tenellum. Next base: position 12,788,747 of record OY720633.1, read on the forward strand.
CTCTAGAAATACTATGATGCAATCGTTTTTGACTTTTGAAAACATTGTCATTATTTTGATGCAAATTAACATCTACTCCGAAACGTCCCCACGCCGAAACGGCCCTGTACCAAAACGGCAGGCGCCGACCCATTCCCACTGCCTTATGGTCCCGTGGCGCTTTGCAAGTTAGCACCCAATATTAGACAGGTGGGTGGTGCACGTTTTCCGACGGAATTCTTGGGATAGAGGACAATGAGGAGACTGAGAAATTTTATCCACAAATCCAGGACTGCAAAAGAAGAAAAAGTTGCTCCCCAGAGTGCGCCATATTAACTTGAGGAATCAGAAACGCACTTAAAATTGTCCGAGCGAGATAGTTCCCTAGTCATAATAGAGATCATATTCGAATTATACGTTTTCAGTTCACCAGCTGTAAGACACATCAATTAAATATTGCATTATTAATGGTGCAATAATAATTTTTATTATGCTGTCATATAAAAACAATATTTTTATATGACAGAAATTGTAAGTAATTAAATGAAAATATCTGAGTCTTTAAGTCTAAGTCTTTAACTTGACTCCTTTTTTCGCGCGTTTGAAACTCCTTCAAAACGGAAGGTTTTTGTGATACCCAAGAACCTACTGTGGTGACAATATGGTTAATTTTCAAAAATAGTTGAGCAAACATACAAACCACACACTGTCAGTTTTTTGACGAGATCTTAAGGGTTAGAAATACATCATTTCGTAAATAATGTCTCTCTGGAGTGCATGCACGTACTACCATTTCCCATACAAAAAGGCTGGTATATTTTGGCAAAAAACTGCGAAAGTAATAAGGAAAGAAGTAGAATTTTTTGTGTCATTGGATAGGTGAGATATTTTTCTTTAAAATGAGACCAAATTCATCGATTTCTTAGTAAAATGATATTTCGCTCAAACTACCTTAAGACGGCCGCAGTGGTATTCGTGGGACTGCGTTCACATAGGTACTAATATTTTTTGAAGCAAGTCGGAAAAAAAATTCCCGTACCACATTTCACTCAATTGGAATGTGTTGCCGCTCAATCGGATATGCGTTGTACTCACCACACAGGGAGCAATGGAAATGATTCATTTCATTTAAAACTTAAATAATACCTTAGATTGTTTTCCCAAATTAAAGCATGTCTGGACAGGAGTTTTCGGACAAATAAAACAAGATCATTTGTAACTTGGTGGTATGACATCTTATCAATCAAAAATGTATAACTTTTACAACACCACTAATATAAAGAAATATTAAAAAAATATGAAACCGCCAGATATTTTAATGTGAGGACTAAAGAACATTCCAGTACTCTTTTAAATAATTGCGAAAACAGAAGTACACCTCCTGTGTAATGTACATAATAGCAATTTTAATGTAAGCATTTTACATTTCAATAATAATCGACGTGAGCTCAATGCTCTAGAGCAATTAGGAATTTTAAAAAGACTTCGGAACCCTGACGTCAATGTCATCAATGAGTGTCTTGTTTCCTTCCCTTATCCTTGAGGCTTTTATGCTTTCTTCCCTTTCAACTTCTTACTAACCTCGATCCTTAAGTTCCCCTCCCCCCTCACGTTTTTTACCCCCCTCCTCCCCTCCCTCTTCAATGGTTTCGTATAAAAAGGAGATTCCGACTATGACTCTTCACCTGAAGATGGTGCTCATGCACTGAAACCCGGGTCGTGTCAGTTTTTCTCTATATATTTGCAGTATTATAAAAGTCATACATTTTTTATTGATAAGGAGTTTTCGGCGCGGCAATTGAATAGCTATGTAACGAAACATGTTGAGAACAACACTTGGACTCGGCGTGACGCATTGCTATTTGTTATCAACCGTCATTATAATAATTAATTTAATAACACGCGTTTAGAAGAAAATCTATCCGTATGTGATAGTATTATTACGAAACATAAGTCATGTGCAATGGGGCTGCGTGCCAAATAACCAAATCCGTTGTGTGATTTTTTTTACGTTTTATTGTAGATACCACCACTGGGAACCCATGCGCTAAGATTCACGTAAATCTCTAAAGCCTGAGTCACACGATACTTGACCTTGTACAAGTCCGAGGATGCTCGCGAGTACTGGATTTCTAGTACGAAACATAGCATGCTTTAAATCTTCCTTGGAGCTATCATACGACGCTTGAACTTGCACAAGGTCTCTTTAGTAATTCTTCGATCTAGTACAGTTTTGACGACCGAAATGGATGATTTCGAACGAAGACGACGGCTTTTAGCCGCTGCAGCTCCTCAATGTCAATTGTCTTAGGTACCCGAGCCATTATGTATTGTTGTGAGGTTTGAGTTGTTTATTTGATCCCGGGAAATTGTAATTGTCACGAGTAAGGGACTATGGAGGCGCTGACATAAAAAATTGACGACCGCATTGTACAGAGCAAAGGTGATTGGTCGGCGGCTACTGGGTCCTACTAGGAGCAAGTAGGTATCAAACTAGTACCGCACCAATTACGAAAACAGGGATACCAGATAGTATGCTAGCGATCATGCAGTATTTCCAGTATGCTTGGTCTGTACCACACGATACTTGGCCTTACACAAGTCCAAGTATGCTAGCTAGCATCCTCGGACTTGTGCAGGGTGTTGTGTGATTCAGGCTAAACGCTTTGAGTGCGGCATGACGTGATATCACGTGATGGTTGACTTTACGCTGGTGCCGATGACGTGATATGACGTCATTTGTACCAGTGAAAAGACAAACATGACGTGATATCACGTCATGCCGCGCTCAAAGGGTTAAGCAAAGAAAAATCGCCAGCACCTCAACCACATGAAATTGAAAACGGGAGTTACACCGACGTCAAACTCCATGACGCCGCGAAAAACGTGAGACGATCCGATAAAATTCCGAGAGACAAAACGTCGGCGCCCACCATCAAGCGACGACTGCAAACGATAGACTCCCAAGGGAGAACGAGAGCGCGAGCCACGCACGTTCGCCGTCTTCTGTTCGTCCTCTGGGAACGAGAATCGGCGAGAGAGGGAGAAAGAGCGGCCGGGCGTGTTTTATAGGTGTGGAACACGGCGGGGGAGAGAGGGGGCGCGGAATGAAAGGGAGACGGGATTACATACACCCTGGTCTCGACACGAGACGCCAAAGGGGTAACGCTGAATAACGTCCCTTCGGACGGGCGGTGTACTTTATCCGGCCCGAGGGACGCGCAACAGAACACCCAATTTGGTACCGTAATGCCGGAGGAGTCCGGCATAATGGCGAGAGAGCACTTCCACCGCCCAACCACCCACATACCACAAGAGGGAGCGGGAGGGAGCGGGCGGAAGGGAGCGGAGGAACCGTAAGAGAGAGAGAGGGAGTGGAGCGGCGCGGGTCTTGATTGGAGCGCATTTCCCGCTCCGCAAAACACACACATTACCATGCGCCGCGCGCGGCGATCGCTGCATGCGAGCGTGCGCTGATTATTCCCAACCGGCCGGCCAGCCAGCCAGCCTCTTTGCCCCGTGAGGCCGAGTGAGGCGCCCGGAGGTGGAATGGGGGGGAGGGAGGGGAAGGAGAGGGCTCCGTGAGTCACTTCTTCTTCGGCCGGCCATTCTCTCTCTCCTTCGGTGGAGGAATGGACCGTGTCCACGCGAGACGGCGAGCATCTCCACTCGACTCGTATCGAGTCGGCGGGCGAGTGAAGAGCTCGGCATGGGTTGGGGTGGGGTGCGGGAATCATCAGCGCAGCCAAGATTTTCGCTTGAGGGGGGATAAACCCTCTTATGGCCGGTTGCAAGAATATTTAGTTATAGAATCTATAGTTTATGGGATCCATAAAGTTATAGATTTCATAAAAATAGTCGGGTTGCAGAAAGACATCTACTAGTTACATAAGTTATTTGCCAATAGTCAAAGAGCTTCGAATGTTTGATCTACTCTTCTACCGCTGGATAAAATTTATGTGATTTTAACCTGTGAATGATTGCTCGTGCACATAATAATGAGTCAGTAAGAGTAAACAAACTGGTCATTTGTCGCAAAACGACTCTTTTATCAAGTAATTAAGTCTCCAAACGGTTCATTGCGCGACCGCCATCTTGGGTACTCATGAAACTCATAACTTCATGCCACAATTTATGAATCCAACAAATTTTTCGAACGTTTCTGCAATACTTGTTGAATGTTTGCCATGGCTTATCGTTCTCAATGAGATCCATAACGTTATAGATCTCATAAAAATAGTCGGGTTGCAGAAACACATCTACTAGTTACATAAATTATTTACCAATAGTCAAAGAGCTTCGAATGTTTGATCTACTCTTCTACCGCTGGATAAAATTTATGTGATTTTAACCTGTGAATGATTGCTCGTGCACATAATAATGAGTCAGTAAGAGTAAACTAACTGGTCATCTGTCTCAAAACAACTCTTTTATCAAGTAATTAAGTCCCCAAACGGTTCATTGCGCGTCCGCCATCTTGGCTACTTATGGAACTCATAACTCCATGCCACAAGTTATGAATCCGACAAATTTATCGAATGTTTCTGCAATACTTATTGAATATTTGCCATGGCTTATCGTTCCCATAAGTTTATAAAATACATGTGTGTCGTTCCTACAACTGGCCATTAGTGCGGCGGGCCGATATATCGGCTGTGTGCACCTCGGGCGAAGAGTGCGGCAGGCCGATATATCGGCTCATAAGCAAAAAATTGTTAAAGTTTAGCACACAAAAATAATTACAATTAGTATTTGTATGATGTATAAGTCTTTTTTCATTATTACCTAATCTCGTGTATACACAATAAGAAAAACCGCGGATGGATATTTTAAAACAACTTTACAATATTATTTTCCTAGAGTGGTACATATTTTATTAAGTTATCCTCCGCATTTCTCGCTAGAACCGCTGGCAAAAGTCAGCACTAGGAGGGTTAACTAAAGGACTGTCACTGATGACACATTGGACGTGATGCAATTTATGTTTGGTGACGAAATTACGGCAGTCAGAGCGATATTCATCACTGTTCATTAAGGAAACCATGTTCGAATTTTATTTTTTAACGCCAGCAGCCGTAAGAAGAAGTATGAAATAATTACTGTGATATTAACGGTGCACGACTAGTTTTTATACGATTGAAATTCTAAGCAACTAAAAAAATACATGTAAACGTAAGTCTAGAACTTCACTCGCTTTTTACGCCGGTCGGTGGAAAATGCCTTCACGCCGGAAGGCTTTTTTTGCGATCCCGTACAAAATATCTGCGGAGAGTTCTTAAAAATAGTCGATGAAACATGCAAACCACACAATGTAAGATTTCTGACGAGATGTAGGCGTTCTAAGTTTCACCCAAAATATGTGTTAACAGAGAGCGCACTCGAATCATAGAATATGTATGGAAAATGGTTTCCCTTTCTTAACAAGTATCTCGAAGGTAGGACGGGAAGTGGTCAATATTTTGGAATCATAAAGAGTGGTGAGATATTTTACCTTACGAAGCGGCCAATTTCAGTGAGCTAAACGTGAAACGATATCTTGCCAAAATAAAACGCACATTCATAATGACAAAAAAGAGGTGTAATCAAGGAAATTTGAGCTCTACGGCCACACGTACAATTGACAAAATAGGGTGAGAATATTTCTCCAATGGCCGTAACTATTGGCACCACTCGTCAAAAGTTAGAACAGAAAATATTTACTGTGTTGGTTTGGCGGTAGCGTCAGTGACCGACCACAGCCTCTCAACAAGAATACCCTTGTGACGGTTTACGAGAACGTCAATTCCCGAATGGTCTCTGGCGAGGAATTAACGTTCCCGCAAAACCTTCACAAGGGTATTCTGGTTGAGAGGCTGTGGTTGGTCACTGACGCTACCGCCAAACCAACACAGCAAATATTTTCTGTTCTATCTTTTGACGAGTGGTGCCAATAGTTACGGCCATTGGAGAAATCTCACCCTATTTTGTCAAGCAAAGAGGTGTGCTTCCAAATGTTAGCTGCAGACTTCCTATAAATCAGTGGTTCCAAACCTGGGGGCATTCGCCCCCAAGTGGGCGATTTGGGTTATCAGTGGGGCAGTAAATAAGTGGGGGCGATGAGTATTCAAATGGCGACAAATTGAAATAGTACTGTACAGTTGAACCTGTAGGTACAGTAGAAGTTGCCGGGTAGCACGAGTCACTGGCTATTCAGAGCTGATTCAGTTTCCGACCCTTAAATAGTGTTCAGTGTCACATAACCCTACTCCTGAACTCCCAGAAGACAAAATCCTAATTTTTACGGATCACCTTGACCAGTTAAAAACTGACATGGAATCAAGATTTGAAGATTTGACCAAGTTAAAAGTTCCGGATTGGATTCTAGATCCATTCTTGTCGATTCTAGATCCATTGAAGCTGTGGATAAGCTTGATAACTCTTTGCAGACGGAGTTTCTAGATCTGAAGTATGACTATGAGACGAAAATCATTTTCAAGAGAAGCGGTTACGAGTTAGCCTGGGTGAAGCTTTTGGACACTTATCCACGACTGTGGGGATAAACTGAGCCACTTCTCATCTCGTTTCCGTCGACATATTATGTTGAAAAAGGATTTAGTTCTGTAGTCCAGCTCCTCACAAAACAAAGAAATAAGTTAGACATTTGCCTCAAAGGAGACTTGCGCCTGAAATTGACGAACATAAAGCCGGATATTCAAGCTTTAACTGCAATCCACCAAGCACAAGGCAGCCATTGAAAAGGTAAAATAAAACAATGACATAGTTTTCAAACTTTCATTTATTTTTTCAAATTTTAACTGTCAACTTTCTTAATTTTTCCAGATTCCAATTTAAAAATGAAAACATGTACTCCTGTTTTTAAAAATGTACGTCAATGATATTAGTTAATTATTTCACTTCTTTGTTCTTAAAAAAATCTATATAAAATGTACATTTTAATTTTTTTCTATTTCATTCAAGAGTGACCGCAAAAAAACTGCTTTGGTTGTTTTTATATACGGTAGTAAAATTGTTTAAAATAATAAAACTGCTTTATTATTTACACTTTACTTCAAATTAAAATTAGGCGTACAATGAAAATGAAAAGGGGGCGATAGATGTTAGTCAACCTCCAGAAAGGGGAGATTGGCCATAAAAGGTTGAAAACCACTGCTATAAAGGCAATGACAAATCGATTGGCGACTGGAAACATGCCGCTCGGTTTCGGCTCGTTGGTGGAGAGCTGAAGCCCTCCCCAACTCCCCCACCCCCACCGCCGTCGTCCCACCCTGTGGGTGTTTTGGGGGTTCGAACCTGATGACGATTGCGCCGATTGGAGATGAGCCGCGCAGAGAGCGATGGATCAGGATCGCGGGGCCGCGGATTTGCGCGCCGGATGAAGTGCATCCCACTGGCCCCTCCCAGATAGCTATCACGGGGAAGCGCCGGGGTTCGAATTCCGGTGGCAATTTCCACGAGTAATCCGATTTGTAATTGGTACATCGAGAGGAGCACTTGACGGTTGGCTAGTAATTTTTTTAAGGCGATCAACAACTTAAGTTAGTCCGAGCGAGATAATTTCCTAGTCCTCATGGAGACCATATTCCAATTATACGTTATCTTCCACCAGCTATAAGACACATGAATTGAATATTTTATTATTCACGGTGCAATTATATAGTTCTATATGACAGAAATTGAAAGTAATTCAATGAAAATATCTAAATAAGTCTTAAACTTGACTCATTTTTTCGCGCGGTGCGTTTGAAACTCCTTCAAAACGGAAGGTTCATTTTTGATACCCAGGAACCCATTGCGGTGACAATATGATTAATTTTTAAAAATAGTCGAGAAAACATACAAACTACACACTTTTAGTTTTTTTACAACATCTAAGTGTTAGAAATTCCTCCTTTTGTAAGCAATGTCTCTCTGGAGTGCATGCACTTACCATTTCCCATGTCAAAGGGCTGGTATATTTTGGCAAATAACTCCGAATGTATTGTGGAAAGGAGTAGAATTTTTGGTGTCATTGGATAGGTGAGAATTTTTCTTTAAAATGAGACCAAATTCATTGATTTATAAGTAAAATTGTTTTTCGCTCAAACTACCTTAAGATCATTTACGCCAACAATGATGGGTATGTAGAACGTCAAGGAAAGGATTTTTGTAAGAAGTAGAGAAAGGAGAAAGGAGAAAGGGCGGAATGCCGGCTTCGGCACTAGCATACTTCAAGTTCAGGACGCCGAAAGTCCACAACACAATAAGAAATAGGTCCCTGAGTGGAACCCAGGCCCTATGGCTGCGACGATAGCACTTAACTACCACATGAGTCGAATCACCCAAGCATATCAATTCTGACCTGTTAATGAAACAGAGAATGTTTTCAGCGCTAAAAATTAAAGAACTTATCAGCAGTTTGGCTCCGACCTCAATACACTGCGACCAGCCATTTAACTATAATTATAAAACATAATCCTGTCCAAATTTTAACATTCATTCATTTGAAAAAAAAATCAGGATATTGTTTGTACGGGTTTTTTTTTTAGGGATGAGACGATTCCACTTTTTTCGATTCCGATTCTTTGAAATCGATTCCCAATTCTCGATTCCGATTCCATCGATTCTTATTCCTAATACCAGGTAGGATATCGATATACCAGTAGCGTACGACTATTACTTATATTCAAGTATTGCTTGAAATAAAATGACAAAGACAATTAAGTCGTTCAAGAAGTATGTTTATTAACAAATAGCAAATATATCCTCAGCATATTGAGGTAGAACATAAAAAGTACAAATTGATAGCCTACACCCGAAATTACTGAGAAAAAATATGATGTGATAAATAAAATTTGATTTGAATATTTATCTATGTGGAATAGATGGAATCGGAATCGCCTTTAGGCGATCGATTCTCGATACTAATTCTAATCCTGAGAATCGATGGACTCGAGAATCGACATTTGAATTCGACTCATCTTTAGTTTTTTTACCTCTTACTTACGGCGACAAAACTGATGAGCGAGTATGTTTTAAGCTCCTGGCTGGAGGACACCGAATCCATCCCAACGTTCATTCACCAGACGACTCGCGGTAAGCTCAAGCAATAATTTTCTGGGAACAAGAACTGTTAGGAGAAACGCCGGCGGCATGAGTGAAGGAGCCTTTCCCTCGATGTGTGAACTTTCACACGCCGCATGGCTTATGTCACTACCAGGTGAACTTCATCCTCATCCGTCGGACCGACCTTCAGGCAGAAGACTGCCTGCCTGACTTTCAACCTATCCGTCCAAATCCACCCAAACCGATTCAGCGTTCAACGAAGACCGAAGCACAAGCCATTAATGAATACAGGGAACAGGACTTAAGGTAGTCCGAGCGAAATATCATTTTACCTTGAAATCAATGAATTTGGTCTCATTTAATAGAAAAATATCTCACCTATCCAATGACACCAAAAATTCTACCCCTTACCACATTACTTTCGGAGTTATTTGCCAAAATATACCAGCCCTTTAACATGGGGCATTGTAAGTGCATGCACTCCAGAGACATTATTTACAAAATGAGGTACTTCTAACACTTAGATGTCGTAAAAAAAACTCAGTGTGTAGTTTGTATGTTTTCTCAACTATATTTGAAAATTAATTATATTGTCACCGCAGTAGGTTCTTGGATATCACAAAAAACCTTCCGTTTGGAAGGAGTTTCAAACGCTTCGCGCAAAATTATGAGTCAAGTTAAAGACTTATTTACATAGTTTCATTTCATTACTTGCCATTTCTGTCATATAAAACTATATTATTGCACCATTAATAATGCTGTATTTAATGATGTGTCTTACAGCTGGTGAAATTAAAACGTATATTTCGAATATGGTCTCTATTACGAAGAGGGAACTATCTCGCTCGGACTACCTTAAAGTAATTAATTAGCCCAGAGATTCAAGCAAAATTCTATTAATTAGTAGTTACACTCGTAAACTTAAATAACGCATCACTTGTCTTTTTATGGAGAGCTAATATGACAGTTTGAAGCTATTCATCATATTTTTATACTACATGTTATTCAATTTCTTGCCACGTTGCCCTGTCTTTATCTTTATCGAGATTGACATTCATGCTACCGAGATTATACACGGAAAACCTTTACAGGGTCAATTAGAGAAAATGATAGTGATTTCCGCAATACCTCCATATAACTAGGATCTAAATTTTGAAGCAATGCTGCTCACATTTCATTCCCATTCCGAGCATTTCAATCGATGCACATACGACTGTGAACGACTCATTTTTAAGCCGCATTATTTTAAACGCCAAATTCAGGTGAATAAAAACTTAGAGACGCTATAGCATTTGCCACCTGAATTCTCAAATAAAAGGGATAATGATAACAAAACTTACCTTGTGTTTGGTATCATCTGTTCTCAGAAAACGATATCTTTGAAAAATTATACAACCTGCAATGCAGCCTACGAAGAATACCACAAGAAGACAAGACACAACGAATCTTCATGTAATAAAACAACTGTGATTCGTTTCACGGCAAGATTAATGTAGACGACATACTCTTCATGGATTCCACATCGGATTGGATTGGACATTTGGGGAGGCGACCGACAGCTAAGGTCATTTGCACCATAAGGGGATAGGTAAGGGAGGGAGGTTGGATGGAAACCCGGCGTCGGAATTAGCCTGCTCTTAACGAAAGGCGCCAAGGGGACCACGGCTTAACGTCTCCTCTGACAGACGGAGTACTGTACATGAAGTGCCCTTCACAAGACACTCAAGTAAGGATCGGGTTTTCTCTGAAAATACTCCGCCTCTGCCGGGATTTGAACCCTGACCGCCCGTGTGGTTGGCGAGTACTCTAGCTACCACACCAACCCGATCCCAATTCCACATCGACTCGCAAATATTTCCACAATGTCCATTAGGGAGGTCTTAAAATAGGCAATGTTTTCAAATTTTTCACGCCGCCCCCCAATGCAATGACAAATGACTAGAAAACTATTTTTGCAAAATATCAGTTCAATACGACCGGTAGAAGCCGTGTCTAACGCATTTTAAGTTTTGGCATTAATGCCCTTCAAATCCCATAGGGTAGGCGACACAGATGAGAAATTTTTTTTTCCTCTTCCTCGTAGGCACGCGTTACGGGTTGGGAATCGGTGGCATACTTATAAAAGATAGTTTGTTATGTTTACTTGACTTACAAATAAAAATATTGTCCATTATGGATGCATACTTTTTTGTTTTTTTGGCATTTACAAGGTCGAGTTCCTCCTTTTCACACTCGTTTTGTATAAACCTCGGTTCACTTCTGCTGTTTTGGCGAAACCTTAGCCCCATTACTAAAAGAAATGTCTTCTTATTACCCTTACCCTGGTATGGAGTGAATGATATAAATGCAATAGTTTTATCCCATGAAAAAGACCCTCTTTGACTAGTAGCAGTCATAGCTGAACAACACGCACAGCCATAAGTGATTCCGCAATGAGTGTGGAAAAGCCTCCGGTCGCATTTTCTCCACGTGTCCCGATTCCACCCATTTTGGTTTTCATTCAGAACAGATTTAGGAGAATAAACCTCCAATGAAATGTCAAGTGTTGAAAAACGGAACCGCAAAAAATGAACCGAAGTTTATACAAAATGAGTGTGCAAAGGAGAAACTCGACCTTGTAAATGCCAAAAAATAAAAAAAGTTAGCATCCATAATGGGCAATGTTTTTATTTGTCAGTCAAGTAAACATAACAAACCATCTTTGTAAATATGCCACCGATTACCAACCCATAACGAGTGTCTACGAGGAAGGGGACAAATAATTTTCTCACCTGTGTTACCTACCCTACGAGATTCGAAGGGCGTTAATGCCCAAACTTAAAATGCGTTAGGCACGGCTTCTACTAATCGTATTGAACTGATATTTTACAAAAATAATTTTCTAGTCATTTGTCATCGAATTGGGGGGCGGTGAGAAAAATTTGAAAACACTGTCTATATTTGCATCACCCTAATATCCATGCATTTCAGGAGCTTGATCTCATTTCCCATTACGTTCTCCACATTATCCTAACGTCTTGTATAATTGGTCAAACGGAGAAATATTTCCGGTAGAGAGCGTGATAAACCCAAACGCCATCCACAGCCCCTTGGTCTGCGGAGGTGAGCGTCTCAGCACCGCCACTGTGGCGCCACCACCGGGAGAAGGCATGAATCATCGGAGAGGAACCCATGTGGCCCGCGCTTGATTAGGGCCCGCCGCTTTTTTTGAACTCGCCCTGGGGGTTCGTGCTTGGCTGGATGTGGTGTCGTGGCTGTTCTCACTGTCGGTATCCACCTTAATACTGAGTTGAGTTAAGGGAGTCCGAGCGAATTATCATTTTACTTAGAAATCAATGAATTTGGCCTCATTTTAAAGAAAAATATCTCGCCTATCCAATGACACCAAAAATTCTACCCCTTACCACATTACTTTCGGAATTATTTGCCAAAATACACCAGCCCTTTTACATGGGAAACGGTACGTGCATGCACTTCAGAGAGACATTATTTACAAAATGAGGTATTTCTAACACTTAGATGTCGTCAAAAAACTAACAGCGTGTAGTTTGTATGTTTTCTCAACTATATTTGAATTTGAATGAAACACATACAATGTAAATTGAGTACACTTCATTCATTACAGAGAATTTCAATCATAAAACAAAGGTTTTGAACCATGATTGTCACTAGATCGACCAAATGATATTCTTAAAACAGAGTAGATTTATTAATAAAATTCAAATATTATCCCTAAGATGACTAGAAAAAAAATCTCACTCAAACTATGGGAGGGATAAATAGAAATTTTGCGAGCACAACCAATAAAACCGTTGAATGTCGGTTCCACCAATTGAGGTCGGAGTTCAATAATTATCAAGGACTATGAGGAGTGAAATTCACACGTTACGGTTGGGGTCGTGTCACCTATTCATGAAATACCCGCGGTTTCCCAGTAATACCTGTTACCTGGAAAATCACCATCGCTCAGGGCTGGCTGCATGAATCAGAAAAGCTCACAACCAATAATCAACCATGATTCTTCGTCGCAAAGGGCGGTTACCCCCGCAAGTTCGCATTTGCAACAAATTCAAACGTTCGCGTACCCATTTAGAATTTTCACGGAAGACTGAGTTGTCTTTGGCGAGCTCAATACCAGGAATAGGCTCCTGATAGGTATGCGCGCAGTTATTGAACCGTTAGCCTTTTATACAAGCTCACAATTAGTAAACAAAAATAACCTAAGTTAGTTTAAACACTTAATTACCACGGGGCAGGCAAATGATGGGAAAGATAAGGGTAAAAAATTTTCAGTTTTCCTGAATATTTTTAAGTGGGGTTTCAATTTTTGGTAATGAGAGCTATGGAAACAGTTCGCCGGTCGTAAAGTTAGACAAAAGAAGGGAAATTATCAAGGGAGAGGAGAATAAGAGGAAGTTGCTTGAGGATATTATGAGGCAGAGTAGGTGACAAGGGACTCGTTCTTGGAGACTATTACGTTCTTGGAGACGTTCTTGAAGACTCGTTCTTGGAGACTTGGAGAGAGTTAAAGACTGTTGTTGAGGGTAGAAAACTAAAAAACCGAAGAATATTGAGGAGGAGTTAAAAGCAAAGGATAGGCGCGTCATATAGAATAGGGAGAGGCCGAAATTGTGCTTATGGTAGCCCGAGCGAAGTATCATTTTACTTAGAACTCAATGAATTTGGTCTCATTTTAAAGTAAAACATCTCACCTATCCAATAACACAAAAAATTCTACCCCTTACCACATTACTTTCCGAGATATTTGCAAAAAATACCAGCCCTTTTACATGGGAAATGGTACATGCATGCACTCCAGAGAGACATAATTTACAAAATGAGGTACTTCTAACACTTAGATGTCCTAAAAAAACCCTAGTGTGTAGTTTGTATGTTTTCTCGACAATATTTGAAAATTAATCATATTGTAACCGCAGTAAATTCTTGGGTATCACAAAAAACCTTCCGTTTTGAAGAAGTTTCAAACGCACCGCGCGAAAAAAAATTAGTCAAGTTGAAGACTTATTTAGATATTTTCATTTTATTACTTAAAATTTGTCATATAAAACTACATAATTGCACCATTTATAATGCAATATTTCATTGATGTGTCCTACAGCTGGTGGAATTAAAACGTATAATTCGAATATGGTCTCTGTCATGACTAGGGAGCGACTACCTTAAATAGGCTTCTGTTTTGTTTCATCGCCCAGAGTGGGGAATGAATTTCACGGCGGCTTACGCCTCAAAGCTAGCCGCATCGGTCGCCGAATCTGGTGCGCGTTCAATGAGGCATGCCACTGCAGCAGTTTGTCTCAGGCGGTGACCTCCCCACTCTGCTTCCCACGCGGCGCTACAAGGTGCTCTGAGCGCCAACCTGCGAAGGCCACCACCATGCGCCATTCCAAGAGCGGGTTCCTCCAGTTTTCCGTTTGACCAGGACGGCCATGACTGCCGAGATTATTACTAAATGTTTCAGTTAAAGTTCCTGGCTTTATTTGGTGGAAATACGACAAATGAAATAGAGTAATAAAGAAAAATAAGGTAATCAGGACATATTCCGTCCGCTGAAGAGTGTAAAAAATAACTAGGGATGAGTCGATTCCACTTTTTTTTATTCCGATTCTAATTCCGATTCTTTCAAATCGATTCTCGATTCCGATTCTAATTCCGATTCTTTCAAATCGATTCTCGATTCCGATTCCATCGATTCTCATTCGTAATAACAGGTGGGATATTGATATACCAGCAAGCGTACGACTATTACTTAAATCCAAGTATTGGCTGAAATAAAATAAAAAAGACAATTAAGTCGCTCAAAAAGTATATTTATTAACAAATAGCAAATATATCCTCAGCATATTGAGGTAGATAAAAAGCACAATTTGATAGCCGACACCCAAAATTACTGAGACAAATATGATTTGATAAATGAAATTTGATTTGAATATTTATCTATCTGGAATCGATGGAATCGGAATCGACTTTAGGCGATCGATTCTCGACACCGATTCTAATCCTGAGAATCGGTGGAATCGAGAATCGACATTTGGATTCGACTCATCCTTAAAAATAACCAAATAACATAAAAAGTAATAAGTAAATATGAACTGCAAATTCGTACTTAAAGCTCAACCAGCAAAAAAAATATGGAAGTAAATTTTAAACGAGTACAGCCCAGCCCCGTAGTGGTAACGCTCTCCATTTAACATTCAGGAGCGACACCGCAACAAATTATTTATAATAATTCAGAGCAGACACAATGAAAAGTGTAAATGGAAGTATCTTTCTTTAATTGACCCCTTCTACTATTTCTATACGAACATGAATACGTGCTGGCTTCACTGCTTCAAGTTAATCAGGCCTAAGTTTTGGCGGAAACCTGTAGCTTAACTTGGCAGGATATTATCATACAGGATTTGTCATATTTGTGTATTCCACAATTTTTCAAATTAACCGACGATGTTTTCTAAATATAACGCCATTTTCATTACTTTGTCCTTGAGAATGATACTATACGTGTGAATCATGTTCAGTTACAAGAAAATAGAACGGAATGTAAATGCAAAGCGGGAAATTATTCCATTAGACTGTACATTTTACTCGGTTTTCTGACGATGATTAACACACTTTGCGATTCACGAATCACCACGTCGATCACACTATTATCGTAGTCGATTATTTGTTTTCGCAAAAGACTAGATACTGAAACATCATCATTCAGTCGTGGTAAGTAAACGGCTCGATAGGCAGTTTGTTCCTAAATTCTTTCAGCATTAAGCTTTTGTACATAGAGATCTTAATCATTATTTTTATCTGTAAGTGCACCAGTATTAAACCCTTTGATTGCGGCATGACGTGATATCACGTCATGGTTGTCTTTACGCTGGAGCTGATGACGTGTTATCACGTCATGGGTACCGTTAGAGTTCCAGCTATCACTAAGGGGCCTAGTGAATGTTCCCTATTGAAAGCTGGAACACTCGCGGTACCCTTGACGTGATATCACGTCATCATCACCAGCGTAAAGACAACTATGACGTGATATCACGTCATGGCGCAATCAAAGGGTTAACACACGTATCCCGTGCTTTATAATCATTAGAGTATCTTTCATCTACACACACACACACCTGTATGAGCATAATTTGTAAAAAAAAACGCAACTCATAAAAAGTGGGTGCCAGCATTATACGGTATACTTGGGGTGGAGATTCACCCTCGGCCACACACCTAGGATTCTTGAAGGGTCTTATTCAGAAGTGGACGTCATGGATTCGGATCTCAGGACGATGAGTACATCCTCTTACTATGCGCACACGGCAACAGCTTTCACGGCCGCGGGTAATACAACCGCGTGTCGGAGCCATCGGATGACACGGGAGCGAACGCAGCAACGAAAGAAGTGCAGCGTGGGCGCTCGAGGACGAATTAATCTCTTTCCTTCCCCGGATCTCGTTGACCAAACCTTTCCACATCGGGATACAGGTTCGGATCCCGGTCAAGGTGGAGGATGCTTGCTCGGCATACCTTTCATTTCCGAGTCACCCGACGTTGCCAAATCCGATACTGACGGCCAATCCCCAAGGAGAGATAGAGAGAAGAAAAAAAAGGCGGCGCGGAAAGGGAAAAGGAGGCGAGGGTGTGACACACACACACACGAGAGGCTGTCTCGCTATGACGAGCCTTTCTTCCGACCATGAATATATATTATGGATTGTTATCTCGTCGCCAAATGCTGTTGTCTAGAATTACGTAAACAAACAACTTTTTGTAAAGTGGTGCCTAGCCTAGTGATAAAAGACGGAAGTTCAAATGTAAATACAGTCGATATTTTGTAAATAAGCACGTGGTACTGGTTTTACCATGGATAAACATAGATGTTACTTACAACTAATCATAATGCAGTGGATAAAAAATGTAGTACTACACGCGGGACATAATTATACACTTTCTTAATACTGCGCGGTATACAGATATATTTAATTCCTCTCCAAATTTAATTACACAAATGCACAATTAACTTCTTAGCACTTCGTAAATATTGCTATACGGAAATTTATTAATAATGCGAATTGACTTCATGAGTATTCCCAATGGCCATCATTGCAGTGTAGGTAAAAAGGAATGCACTTACCGCCGCCTTGAACAGATTCTTATTTTTCAATCCAAGTCTCCTATCTTGGCTCCTCGTAGACGCATTCCCTATTTTGCAGCATGGTAAGAAGCAAGTTCTGTTGAAACAAGGCATTCTAAATTCTCTTGTTAAGCCAAACGGGCTTAGTGCATTCAAATTAGAATCAGATTCTGACAAACGTCGTCGGCACACGGTGGACGTTTCATTAACGTCTCACTTACTTTCTGTAATAGATATTTCCTCTCAAGCATTTACAAAGTAACTTTTAGATCACAAAAATAGCAAGATACTATTCAAAGCATCAAGTAATTCATATCTCCTCGATCGTTATTGAATATTCACCACAGTCTCACGTTAGCAACAATTAACTACGTCTATTTACAATAACAACTGAAAAGACTCTAAGCGAAGTGGCGTCAAGGACTGGGTGAACTAAAAGTGGAAATTTAGGCAACACGCAGCCTAGGCAACACGTAGCCTAGGCAACAATTCCAAACATCTAAATCCATAATATATATTCATGCTTCCGACAATGCGACAATCGGAAGTCGCTCCAGGGAGTCACTTCAAAGCGGTTGTCCAATGAAATACTTACTCGGTAATTGTCGATGCAGCAAGCATGGCGTCATCTGGAACTACCAAGTGCTATTCGGGATCCCCACCCGGTTTAACACTTGCATAGCTGCCGACGTTTCGATGGCCGGGTCGACCATAGTCTTCGGAGCTGAAGATAATTTCGATTGCCGAATCGACCCTCGTTTTCAGGGCTGAAGGTGTTTGACGACTCGACCATCGAAACGTCGACTGGACATCAATTTTTGAGAGCTTTGGGAAGGATTTCTTAGGTGCCACCACCTTAGGGGAGGAAGAATTTTGGCTTACTGAGAAGGCCACTTGGAGGCGCTAGTGGTACTCGGTGCTTTTGCATCAACATACAGAGGTGCACTTACCATGGCTGTTGTGTGCTTTTTATTATCAATTGTTTTGTCGTCCCTATGATACATCGGTAAACAGTTTACTCCGTGTTTGGTAATCGCGTGTCTTATCATATAGACGTGAATTCGATTCATTATAGACGATGCTCATGGAAGGCATATTAAAATACATGTTTAATTTGGTCTAGATGACTATATAAGCTTTGTTTCCGTTGCTATGGGTCGATTAGTAAATATCCAGGCACCGGTGAGCCAAAGCTCATTTGTTATGGCTTGTCGCGCAACTTCGACACACCTGTTCCATCTATCGGCCAGAGTATTATTTAAAAACCTATATCCGAATCTCCCTATCTCTTTGCCACTCTGTATGTACTGACTCTATGGTTTAAGCAAGGGAAATGCCGAATAGAACTCAACAGCATCGTGCGCCGAGTAAGCCTCAGTCAGTCTTACTTCATCTGGGAATATTTAATGAATTGAAATCGAAGTCCAGCTCCTGAAAAAGTTTGTGGCAGAAGGTTGCGCAGAACGCTACGTCGTGCAGGGTTTTAAGCCTCATGTAATGATTTGAGGTGGGAGGTCATTATGCGGCAGATGGAGGAGTGGATGTGAGAGAGAGTCATCAACGTCAAAATGTAAAATTTTCTATTCTCTAATATCAGGGTGGCCACTCAAGTATCAAGCTGAAATTCCCTGACTTTTCCAGATTTTCCAGACTACTTTAACAATTTTCCAGACTGTTTTATAATATGTATTTTATGGAATATTAACATATCTACACATGATAAAAATATGATTAAAAGCTGTTAAAGATTAACCCCAAAATAAACTGAAGTAAAATTAACATAAAATGTATTTTAACAGTGATGGAGCATCACCTGAATGACTTAACATCGAACATACTTGCAAATAATCGATGAATTTTATGACAAGCACACTTCAGGAATAAACACCAATTTCAAAATGGATAGTTCACCGTTTTATTTAATAAAACATTTAAAACATAACTTATATTCGTGGCTCGCACTAGCTTGGCAGTAAATCTACCGATTGTTTTTTCCTTCTGCATAGTTCGTAAGCCCCCGATGGTTTCTTCGCACCACTTATGGATCGACGGCAAAGACAAAAATGTTGCGTCGGTAAAATCCGTCCAGAGTGTATAACAGGCCACAGGCACCTCTTCGGTTGAGGAGAGCATTTCCTGCAAATGCATGGTTGTTCAACTTCGAATGAGATTGGACTACCTCTATGTTAACTCAATGATTGCGTGTATCGAAATGGCTATCAGCAAAACGCGGGATGCTTAAATATCGAAGATATACTATATGCGTAAGAGGATGAAGAAAAATCACCATTTGACTTTTACAAAAAGATGATTTTTCTAGATTTATTTTTCATTTTCCCTGACATTCCATGACTTTCCAGACACAATGAAATTCCCTTACGTTGCAGGTTTTCCAGAAGTGTGGCCACCCTGAATATACATAGGCACACTGCACGCAGGACAGTTCAGAGCAATCAGAAGTACACCGCATCCACAAATTCACCTTCCAGGGTGGCTACTGATATCCAATTTTCAAATTCCCTGACATTTCCTTGACTTCTACCTGATGTATATACCAATTTCCCTGACTGATCGCTAAGAGGTCATCTATTATTGAAAATTTTATTGTTGAATTAAATTTTCTACGGCAGCATTGAATTTTCTAAAATTTCTGATCATCATCTCGTATTTTTAGAACTGAAAGCATGTACTTACCAAGAGCTAGTATGCTCCGGCAACCTCTCGACCTGAGTCTCGGAAGAAAAAAAAGCGAGGTAAAATTTTCCGAACAACATAGCCTCGGATTCCTTGTGATGAGCGTTATACACTGTGATCATGATTGTTAACCCAACTAGGCAAATATCGCAATTAGGATATACAAAAGGGATACCTGTACGTCTGATTCACAACTAAATAACTAAGATTCACAACTAACAAGATTCTCAACTGAATACTCCACGAATTGATGGTGATTATTCCATGCACGTCAGCGATGGACGTTAGTTTCAGTTGGTGAAATAAAGGGCGGGAAAGACTGGCCGATAAATGTAATGGTAGAAAAATAACGATTCCAGTTTCTCCCTTACTGTTACTAGAATTCCCTGACTTATCCAGAAATTAAAAACTCCCTGACAATTCCAGGTTTCCCCGGTTTTCCCTGACGATCGCCACCCTGCCTTCACTCACGGTTTGGAAGAAAACCGAGGAAAACTCGACCACTGCGAGAGGGTAATGCATAATAAATTGCCATCATCTGAGATATATGTACAACTACTAAATAAGAGATACTAATCAATCCAGCAGTATGACACACTGGACGAAAATCGATATGCAAAAGGAACAACCACCGCATCTAGACTTCCACTGAAATTTGGCGACAGCAAGCCCTTGTACTGCATAAGCGATCCCACTGGTGCGCGTCCATGACGACGAAACAATGGCGTGTATCTTCATTCTTCAATTGAACTTGAGAAACTGTGAGAAAAAGGGGCACGGAAATATTTCGAAACTGAGCGGCGTGTCATGGAAACGCTAAAATGTAAGACAAATTATTTCCTTCCTTTAAGCGAGCTAAATTAATTGCAAAAAAAAGCCTTAGTGCTAATTTTAAAAATGCACCGCCATTTATTTTTTTCGTTTATTCTCACAAAAAAAACATCACTGGCATCTTGCCGCCCCGTAATCGCATCCGGAAATTTTCTCTGAACTATACGATTCTTCTTTTCTTAATTATGGTAGGAATGGAACAACGGAGCAAAAACCTGACAAGTAATAGAAAATAATGATGGAAACAAATGATGGCTATTACAAAAGCCTTCAGGGAATCGGCAAAAAAGAGAAAATGACCCGGATGGCAGCAGCTAGTGGATTCCTGGAGTCTGCTAATTTCACGCATTTAAACCCACAATTATCGCCGTCACGTTGTCATGGTACCTAAACATAATGACTCATAAAGTTACAGGGCATGAATGATCAATTCTCCAAAGCACGCTGTCTCATTTGTATAAAGCGTCCACTACTAGCATTGCACATTGGACCTGCCTATGCTGATTCTGAAGGGTTTTACTCCAAACTTCCCAAATATGAAATCCGCGTCGATAAAAATACTAGAGTGAAAAGCTTTTTTTTCCACTTGGAAAGATTATTTCTTTAAAACCGAGCGTACATGTTACATATAAGCAAGCACTCACACGATTTTTTATTCCAATACTTACCTGCTTATATGTAACATGTACGTTAATTTTCAAAGAAATTACCTTTATAAATGGAAAAAAAAGCTTTTCACTCCAATATTTTTATCGACGCGAATTTTATACTTGGGAAGTTTGGAGTTAAAACTTTCAAAATGAGCATGGGCAGGTCCTATATGCAATTCCACTAGTGGACGCTACAAGCCTTATTTGAAGCAAGGTTGATAAATCAACAATGGACTCCTTTCTGTATTACAAAAGCAACATCTGCCTTTATTAGTTGTTAGGGTAACTGATAGAAAAAGGTAATTATCATTATGCCTGGGGTTTTGTAGCATAATTGCCGCTTATTAAGCACTAAGCTATTTTTTAACAGTGAATTTTACTAAGGTTTTACTTTAGGCAGCATTATAATCAATACTTGACTAAAATAAACAATATGATTAAAACATATGCTACAGCGATAGCAGCGCAGCCACGTGGACAAAATATTTAACGAAAAAGTTATATTGAAATGATATACATAACTGTCACGTTGGTGAAATTGTCGGACTTCATCCTTGGTACATGAACGAGGTAAATTAACTAAGCGTGTTTCTCTAGCAAAACAGTGACAAGTGGCAGGAAAAGGTGCAATGAGCACGCGAAGTAATTCTGGGAGGGACAATCCATCCGGGGTAACCCAGGGTGAAGTTAGTCAGGGACACCGTACCGAATACCGCTTGAAATAAATCAACGTTTCAGTTGGGAATGGGATACAGGAAACCGGCTTAAGGTAGTCCGAGCGAGATAGTTCCCCAGTCATAATGGAGGCCATATTCGAATTATACGTTTTAATTTCACCAGCTATAGTACGTATCAATAAAATATTGCATTAATAATGGTACAATTATATAGCTTAATACGACAGAAATTGTAAGTAATTAAATTAAAATATCTAAATATGTCTTATAAACTTGAATAACTTTTTTCGCGCGGTGCGTTTCAAACTCCTTCAAAACAGAAGTATTTTGTGATACCCTAGAACCTACTGTGGTGACAATATAATTAATTTTCAAAATAGTATGAAAATATACAAACTACACACTGTTAGTTTTTTTACGACATCTAAGTGTTAGAAATACCTCATTTTGTAAATAATGTCTCTCTGGAGCGCATATACGTACCATTTCCCATGTAAAAGGGCTGGTATATTTTGGCAAATATCTCCGAAAGTAATGTGGTAAGGGGTAGAATTTTTGGTGTCATTAGAAGGTCGAGACACATTTCTTTAAAATGTGACCAAATTCATTGATTTCTAAGTAAAATGATTTTTCGCTCGGACTACCTTAACTCACCAAGGTAGTCTAAAACTCCCGTGGACAGCGAGTGTTTAGTGTCGCAATTCAAGTGAAATTACTTGCCGAAGTATTAGTAATTGCGAGAAATGGATACGATTATTCAGCCCTGCATGGAAAAGATAGGTATCAGACGCGACGATGAATAAAATTGACAGAGTTATTAGCGAAAAGTCTAATTTTTCTCTCAATCTCGCATCGTTGAAAAATTCCATGGAGGACGTTTTTGCCGATCCCAAACACTGGAAGAACCACAGGACGTAACAATTAATCCTTGGAATCACTATCGCAGGGAAAAAAACAGCTCTATTTAGCAGCTATTTCGGACGAACGGCCGACAAACTGGGAACGAGCTTGACGCCCGAAGGCAATAGACAGATATATGGCATATTGATGGGCTAGATACGCTCTAAAAAGGGAGGCCTTTATTAGGATCAAATCTTTGGAGACAGTACCAGTGGAAAGGGTTTTAGAGGTATACAAACCAGGACAACAAACCCCACCACACCCTGAGAACATTCTGGTGAGCATCGATTTAGAGAAACATAGTGTTACACAACTGTCAGAGGAATTAAGGTGGGAGCCCCTAGATGCTCGGAGGCTGCACGCTAGGCTTAGGCTGCTTGATAAATTCAGAACTGGTATTTTTCAGAGCGACATAGAGAATATTATCATGACGCCACACTACATTTCTAGATCTGACAGATGCGATAAAATAAAAGAGATACACGGCCGAACAGATAGGTGCAAGAACTGGTTCTTTCCGCGCACAATAGGCGATCAAAATAAAAATTGAGCCCCACTAAATACACTCCTATAATTCATGTCACCATTTCATCTCCAAAAAACGTATACCTTTACACGGCTGGTGACCTAACACCCCCCTGCCACATGCCCATGCGGCGGCTCGCGGGGTATAATGTAGATGTAGATGTTGGCTGGAGGAGGTGCAAGGTCTCCAGTAACGGGAACTCCCGACGCAAGCTCTCCTTTTCTTTACTACCCCAACCTCAGTACACCTAACTCCCCTTCAGCAGAAAAGTAAGGAAAAGGAAGATATCCCAGACGGGAGAAGAGGACAACGCGAAATTTCGCCAAGAGACATCTACATCTACGTCATACCCTGCAATCCACCCAAAGGGTGCGTGGCAAGGGGTGCTTTCACACCAGGCATGCATGAATTAGACGGCAGAACACCGAAATTACATTGAAACCAGCGTACCACTCATGCAACGCGCCAATTAAAGAATCTACTAACCAAGAAACAGTGTATCGTCAATCGTTCCAACATCCAAGTGATGCAAAGACTACCTACTACTACAGATCAAAATATCATACATAAATAAGAACATCAATATTTACATCATGCATAAATAAGAACGTAGAGAATATAAAGAAAAAGATCTACAGTCTAGCTAATGTCACTATTCGCACTATTCAAGACGACGATCACAGCTGTCATGGTCCCAAATGGTACGCGGAAAAAATGGCATTTTATTCCTATCGGTTCTACAATCTATCTCTCTAATTTTATTGGCGCGGACATCATAAGGAGGACCCCGCAGGAGGTCGGAGGAGAGGAGATTCCCGTCCTGTTGTCCGTGCCTCAAGAGCTCCCGAGATGGAGAATTCCAGCGAGGCAGACTGGAAAAGTGCTTTCGGGTGGGTGGGTGGATAGGGAGAGTTGGAGGGAGGAAAGGGAGGAGGACGCAGCGTGCGGATGGAATGAGAGGCAGGAGAGTGCCAGAGCGACCTGTGAAGAGGCGTGGTCCATTCCTTCCCAAAGAGAGAGAGGAGATACTCGCCGACGTCGTCCCAGCAGCCTCCCCATCTGATCCATTAGCAGTCCGGATTCATTACCGGACTCGATTCATTCCTCCGCTTAATGGGTCTATTACTTTCAGCTGATTGTAATTAGAGGTGTTTCCTTTCCCGATCCGCCTAGCCCCCCATTTTCCCATTTTGGAGTGCGCTCCGATTCCTTCGAATTCGCATCACGTCCCTCCCCAAAGCGGTCGCCCGTCCGCAGCCAACTTCCCCCTCCTTCGATCAACCCTCCGACCATCTTTCTAATCGGCCGCAAATATTCTCCCCATCTAAATTAAGGTAGTACAAGCGAAATATCATTTTACTTATAAATCAATGAATTTGGTCTAATTTTAAAGAAAAATGTATCACCTATCCAATGACAACAAAACTTCAAGCCGTTACCGCATTACTCTCGGAGATATTGGCCCAAAAATACCAGCCCTTTTACATGGAAAATGGTACGTGTATGCACTCCAGAGAGACATTATTTACAAAATGTACAATTTCTAACGCTTAGATGTCGTATTAAAAAAACTAACAGTGCGTAGTTTGTATGCTTTCTCAACTATTTCTTAAAATTAACCATATTGTCACCTCAGTACATTTTTGGGTATCACAAAAAACCTTCCGTTTTGAAGGAGTTTCAAACGCACCGCGCGAAAAAAAATATTCAACTTTATAAGACATATTTAGATATTTTAATTTAATTACTTAGAATTTCTGTCATGCGAAACTGTATTATTGCACCATTAATAATGCGATATTTAATTGATGTGTCCTACAGCTGGTGAAATTAAAAGGTATAATTCGAATATGGTCTCTATTATGACTAGGGAACAATCTCGCTCGGACTACCTTAAATGAAATTTTGGAGAGACGACGCAGATGGGATCATCCGCATCCCAATAAAGCTTAAATATAATATCATCTAAATTAGCGAGTCATACGAAGAGGGATTGACGCAGTGGCCCTCAATGCTAGCTTAAAAAGTGCAGGGTTCGAATCAGGACGACGATGGAGATTAATCATCGGTAGTCCGATCATAAACCATTAACTAAGAAGTACAGTAAACAACTGAGAAAAGTTCATCGCCCATCTGCAGGATTTGTGAGGGGATATTTTAAAAAGAGGGCCAGCTTAACGGAGATGATGAGCGCACTGGGATGGGAATCACTCGAATCAAGGAGGAGGAAAGCGCGGCTAAAGGGCATTTTCAAAGCATATATTGGTGACCCTGTGTGGAGGGACATCACAAATCGATTTCAAATACCGCATTTTTTGGCAAGGAAAGACCATATATACAAGATAGAGCCTCTCCGAGACAGCTATCAAGTACAATAAAATATTATTTCCCGCATCGGGGGATTGGAACGGTCTACCAGAGGTAGTACCTTACAAAAATGTCCAGGGATGAAAAAATATCCATCAATTGGATTTGAAATTAACATTACCTGAATCACAATTGTTTTAGCCAAGCTTTGATCATCCATTCCAAGCTTACGGTTGGAGGGCGTTGGGTGTAGCTTTGAGGAACCAATGGAGCTATAGTTCGAAAAAAAGTTTGAGATATACTTCCCCAGCCGTACGCACTGAAATGAGGCATTCGTGAGCGAATAGGCTACGTACATATTCCAACAAATTCACAAAGCTAGGAATTCCAACGATCCCATGCTGCCCCTGAAGGATTGACGTACATAACAAACTACAGGTCACTATGAATGCAGCTGTTAGATTAATTTGTATTCTAAAAAAATGGGACCGTGTAAGCGACTCTTATACTCGCTTAAACTGGCTCAAATATAAGGAGCACCGTATCTATCTTTTAATGACTTTCGCTTTCAACATCCTAATCACTGGTAATCCACCCAACCTAAAGTACAAGTTCGTAAGAAAATCAGAGCTGCACAACATATCCACCAGAAACCATGTCATTGACCTCCATATCCCTCAGAACCGCACCTCCCACTTGAATAAATCATTTGTAGTAACCGCCTCTAGAGTTTGGAATTTACTACCGGTTCGAATAAGACACGCCAAAACTCTTAATCGATTTAAAAACAGCGTATATAAGCTACTGAAAAAGGGTGTTCTTTCAGGAAGTAACAATTGAGATAAACTAAATAATCAATATCTTACAATGTCTTTAAATATTTATGTATCACTGAACTTCCTAATCTTTGTATTGTGTAATGCTCTATATATATTTTCTGGATGACTAATTAACTGTATCGATTCGCAGTATAAAATTCAATACTTAACCTCATTTAGTTACATCTGTTAACCGTCCGCACACAATGTTCTTACCTACACTAAGTGCTTTTTTTCTTTCTTTTTACATGTAATTATTTTGTTTAATTATTATTCTTTCTCAACTATTATGCTAATTTGTCATTGTAATTAGTAATTGCCTCATGTGCCAGAGGCCCACGGAAATAAACGAAATAATAATATTTCCGTCCTCTCTCTCTCCATGCAGACCCACGCGCTCGCGCAGTCGAGAGACGGGCGGAGGTATGTACATGCCTATGAATCATAAACGACGCGACCGAAACTCAAGCTGCGGGTACCCGTTGGCAAGAGTGATGGCCCGCGGTTTCCGGAGATCTCTCACGTACATCTAGTTATACGAGAAGTTTGGAAACAAGACGTTGTAGCCCACGCTCGAGTTATGAGAGCACGTCCCTTCGGGGTCCATGCGGGCCAAGGCAACATGAATCACGGTTCTATCTACCACATGGAATCGCTTTGAATGAAATGACTGAAATATAGAATTTCGGGAAGGCCTCAGGGGCACGACAATATCTTTTATAACCAAATGCGCACACATATTATCACGGGTCAGACGTGCGCAAAGGCATGGCCAAGCATATTAAACCTATGACTCGTACAAGAGGCAAAATAATCCGCTAATAGTAGGCTGAGTTCAGTAAGTTTAATAGATTCAGTAGGCTCGCAATAAACAGCGATGCACAATGCGATTCCATCTACGAATCTTCCTGCACATCTCCGATGACGAAGAAAATAAATTTGCAGAATGGAAAAATGCTGACAATAAATAGTATTTAAAACATCACAAGATGAATATTTTAGCATCTATTTATTGCACTCAGTAACTTTCAACGATATTAATTTATTCCATAAAAGAAGCGATTAAAGTCCCGCGTTAACGTCTCAGCAACTATAACAGATTAAAACGCATTGCATAAAAAGACTGGGGATCAAATTCGATGTTAAAATTTCTGACAACAATTTACCTATCTGTAATATGTTAATACTCATTAATAATTAATACAGGAAGGCTTTTCAGGTCACGTCAATTTGATATACTGATGATGAGTGGCTACGAACCAATGTCCATCGATTGCGATCTTCGCGAAAAGACACATGTATATAGCTTAATAAGGTGCCGTAAGTAGAACATAATATTCAATAAGGGGCACCAACAATACTGAAATTCAATTTATCTCTATGTTTAGGAGATTACAACAACTTTGAAACAATGACAGGAAAAATTATACATATATTTCCATCGAGACGTAGCCAACAAGAATATAAAGGATGAGAGATTTAAAGTGTATACACATCTAATGAAAATAAGCGAAATTTCATCACCATAATTTTTCAAATCCATGCAATTTTCCCTTATATCTACGATTAACTAAAACCTATCGATACTCTTCAAAAGGAACATCCGATTTTCTCACAACGATTATGGATGATTGAGTGCCTTGAGCAAAAAACCACACCGGTAACTGTGGCGACATGCCAATCAAATCCTCAGAACCCCGCATGCCAAGAATATTACGATGCGATATAAATACGAGATCCGGATCGAATCACAAAAAAAACATCAGCCACCCCTCTTGACTTCCCCGCATTTGTAATGAGCCTATTAATGAAAATGTCACGAGGAGAAACAAAAGGTTTTTCTTTTCCCCGACCTCGTCCAGCAGGCTTCCCACGCCAAAGGGCCGGCCAAGAAGAAAACAAACGCTCGAACAGCAAGATTCTCCCATGTTTACCTCCTTACCGGCGTCCTTGATCGACTGTTTGTCAAAATATGATCAAACATAAGGGCAAAAATTGTAGTGATTCATCGTAATCGAATGTCGCGTGAACGGCTGAATGTTGGATGCATATTGTTTTTAATTCCCTCAAAATCACATCACCAAATAATTACGTATTTCAGCACAGATTACAGACACATCTATTCATTGTTAGTTCAAGCAGCAATCGCAGGACCACTCTCAATCTGTAAACATGAACAAGGTGCACTGTTGCGGTCTGCTTCTAGTCACAAATAATGTTTACATACGCAATGTCGGTTCACAAAGCGTTTACCGCGTGGCACCGGAAAAAACGTCTTGACAAACCCGACGATTACCAACGCGCAAGCTTAAAAAATATTTCGGCCGTAGGCCTTAAGGTAGTCCGAGCGAGATAGTTCCCTAGTCATAATAGAGACCATATTCGAATTATACTTTATGATTTCACCAGCTGTAGGATACATGAATTAAATATTGCATTATAAATGGTGCAATAATATAGTTTCACATGACAGAAATTCTAAGTACTTAAATGAAAATATCTGAATAAGTCTTAAACTTGACTCATTTCTTTCTCGCGGTGCGTTTGGAACTCCTTCAAAACGGAAGGTTTTTGTGATACCCAAGAACCTACTGCGGTGAAAAAATGATTAATTTTCAAAAATAGTTGAGAAAACACACAAACTACACGTTGTTAGTTTTTTTTACGACATGTAAGCGTTAGAAATTCCACATTTTGTAAATAATGTCTCTCTTGAGTGCACACACGTGCCATTTCCCATGTAAAAGGGCTGGCATTTTTTGACAAATATCTCTTAAAGTTATGCGGTAAGGGGTAGAATTTTTATGTCATTGGGTGGGTGAGATATTTCTCTTTAAAATGAGACCAAATTCTTTGGTTTCTAAGTAAAACGCTCCCTTATCTACCGGCTACCCTCCGTATTCAATTCCCTAACAGCAAACAATCCCTCCCTCGACCTTTTCTCTTCACCTCCCAGCTTACATTCCGTTGTTTTGTAACCGTTTGTTCCATGAAAACCTTATCTATTAATTTTTGTGTGACTTGTCTCAGTTGATTCTGTTAATATTTATGTATTATCTCAACCAATATAAGAGGCCATTTTTCTGTTTATATTTATTTATTTATTTATCTTTACTATCCAGAATACAGCACAATGGGCCAATTTACGTCGGGTGAATAACAGTAACAACGGACGAGACACAAACACCCATGTCTTGGCCAGATAATATTCTACCCTGGCGGGACTCGAACCCGCAACCCTCGGGATAGCAGGCGAGGACACTACCCCACCGCCACCGGGGCTTGGGGCTGTAATAAGTAAATTAAATGAATAAAATGATTTTTCGCTCAAACTACCTTAAGAAGGCAAAGGATTCTTCCGCCTCCCTCTTCCTGCATAATCCCACACCTCTAGCGAACCCCTCCACACACGCGAACACGACGACAACCGCGGCGCCGCAGCCGCCGGTTCGTTTTGGGTTTTTGCGATTCCTCTCCCTCACTCAGTGTTAAACGTTCAACCCGCCGCCACAGTCGGAATCGCAAGGGCTCCTCCGACAGACGGCGAGAGAGAGAGGGAGAGAAGAAGGGAGATACAGAGGTGGGGGGTGCAGAAGGGAAGATGGGAGGAAGAGGCGGCGAGGCAGTCCAAGAGGAACGAGAAAAAGGGCCCCCAGCCTCACTCCCCATACTCCCACGCCTCTTAAAGCCGCCCCGAGAAGAGAAACGTTCCTCCTCCGCCGCGTTCTTCGGAAGGAAGGAAGGACCGATTGGGGGGGAAGGGGGAGAGGTGGGACGCCGGCGTGAAAGAGGCGGAAAGGGGAGAGGAGGAGGAGGAGGAGTGTTAAGAAGGGAGGTGGAGGAGGAGGGTGGGTGGATGGGTGGGACGGCCCACAGGACCGACCGGTTCGCGCTCGGCACCTCTTCTACTTCTCCCTCTACTTCTTTCTTTCTTTCTTTCCTTCCTCCCAATCCACCCTTTCTTCTTCCAGCCGGCCTCGTACAAGCCGGCGTGCGCGCCGAACACCGTCTGACTGAGAAGAGGAGTGAAGGGTAGAGGGGAAGTGGAAGGGGGGGGGGGGCTAGGATGGAGGACTGACTCAAGGTCGGCAAGGGCGCCAGCCATTATCCATTTCCCGCCTAACAAGGTGGAAAAACTTGGGCTATGTCGGCCCCGTGAGGAGGTGGAGGAGAGGCACAACTCCGACTGAGGAGGCGGTGGAGGGAGGGATGGAGTAAGGAGGAGGGGGTAGGTAGGAGAGAGGGTTCCGAGGCGAGGAATGTGCAGGGGCGGGGAAACGGTAGGGATTTCTTCGAGAGGGGGATGGAAGGGCGAGGGATAAACGGGTGGCGGGAGGAGGCATCTCAAGGGGGTCGGGGGTGAAGGGGGTTGGTCGAGGCGGAATGGGGTGGTAGGAAAAGTGGACTCCCCGCAAACGCGGTCGCATTGCAAAAGAACTTAAAGGTTTTTGCATGGACGCGTTAACATTGCGATGGCATTCCACGGCCCACTTGACCAGATCCGGACCCGCCGCATGACATGTGTTTCGGCCTTCAACGAAACGGTTTGGGGGCGAGTTCATGAAACGCCGGTGGGGACTTCATATGCTCTCGGAGGACAAAAGGGAATAAGGCCCTCACAGTGCAGGAGGGACGCGACGACGAATAACGTCGGCACGACTCCACTATACGAAATGTCCTAGCGACACAGCACGGAGTAGGATATCCTACTCCACGCGACACAGGTGACAACAGAATGGGGACGACGTGCCGGGGTTCTGTCAGCGGGAACACGGCAGCACGTTCGCCATCATCGTGAAGTTATCCCTTCATCAGAACGCTTCTCAAACAATTTCGTAACGGAAGACAAGAAAGACTCGGATGGTTAACGAAATCGCAGGTGAGGAGGAATTTCGTCAATTAAGCGGCATAAAATGACACTTTTTACAGGACCTTTGGATTATAACCCACGAGATGTGAATGAATTCAGCCATCTAAGTTCATTTCTCGCTCAATCACTTGTTTCCTCTCAAATCCAAAAATACGAGGCAACTCATGATTGTCTTCGGTCGAAACAGGTGGCACCTTTGACAAAACAGTCTCTGTCGACCGCCGCATTCGGCACTCCCGTAAGAGTCAAAAAGATAATTTACTCATCAAAATATCACAATAAAACAACTTTATAAGCGGCTACGTGATATTCATATTTACTTATAGCAAAATTAAACGCATGTAATACAATATCAATGAATACACTTGATTTTTCCACAATTTTTGTGGAAAAATCTAATGTATTCCCACAAAAATTGGGAAAAAATCAAGAGTATTCATTGATATTATAATGAATCGTTTCCACCAAGTAACGGCCGACAACACCAACTGCAGGTAATACAGTCACTAATGCAAACAAGCTTTTATTATTAATTTTTTCTCCATCATCAAGCAATTTCCAACCACAGCATGGAAGTAAGAGTCCAATCGGCCTCACCTTCACCTCTTTCTTTTCCAATCGGTAGGTACACACTTAATAGGTTTCGTCTTTCGGGTACTCTTAGCACTGCACACCAACCCGGCCGATGTAAGGAGGACGCAAGCCGTTCACGTAAATGAGGGCATTGTAATGGCAAACACCATGTTCACGGGGAATCTTTGGTCAATGTTCTTCTGATAAAAGGCTTAACAAGTCGCAAGAACAGCGCCCCGCCCGCGCGACAAGAGAATGCCGACCTTCCTAATCCTCCTCCCCTCCCTCTTTGGTCCACGCCGGCCGACAACGGGTGTCTGACCCATCGCTGCCGCCGGAGGAAACAAGACATCTCGACCAGAGTGGGTAGGTGACCAACGCGAATCGGGCTCAATTCCGTGACTCGTGGACAATCAAATCTTATTCAGTAGCACCGAAGAGCTAAGACCCAAGTGAGGAACAAAATATATGACACAAAAAATACTTAGGCTCCGGAGACATGCAACGAAACCATGTTCGAAGATCGTAAAATCGTTCGTAGACAACTAAATAATTGGTGGAAATTTCTCTGTTGTGAGTTCAACTCTCGTTCTATGCACGTTAGTCTACAGCCTAGCTACGCCAGATACTGTCGAAAAAGAATAGTGCTCATATACAGTGCCCAATCCAATACAGAAGCGCAGTTGACAACTACAAATGCAGCCTATCAGCGAACACGTCAAACGCCCTCTAGGGAAGGGAATCACGCGGCTGAAGAATCCATGATGATGGTCTTCGTTTAATTCACACGATAGAGAAAACATTGTTTATTCTTCATTTCTTTCTTAGCCAATTCAGTATCCTTCAACTCCGTTATTATCATGGACGGACTCTAGAAACGTGATATTTTCCACTTTTCGAGAGAGAGCGAGAAAGTGGTGGTAGCAGGGTGTCCAGCAGCTGGGCATTTGAAAATTTCCTGAGATTTCCAGGTTTTCCAGACATAAGTTTTAATTTTTCAGAGGAAATATTGATTTTTTTCTCGTTAATAATAAGAGTGTGTTCGGTATGTTTTTTGGGTGCTTAAACGTAAGGATTATTTTTGAACTTGCATATTTGAAGGAAAATAAACACAAAACTTTAAAATAGTTTGATAGAAAATCACATCACCACCCTTTCTTAGATTTTAACATTGTCATGCTGGTGCTCAAGGAAAAAGGTTATATTATAGCCAGATTGTGCTATGAATAGCATTGATATAAAATGTCAACAACTTAAAAAACTGAAGGAATTGGCTTTTATCTTTATTTTGCTAAATGTGACAACGCAAGGGAAATTTGACTTCGCAACTTGCCGATAAAGGCACGTTCTTTACGCCACTGATTAACCGACTATGACCAATACGAACACAATAGACCTATATAGAAAACATTGTACCTACTTTCGGTGATTACTGGAATGCAAAATGCGACAACACAAGGGAAATTTGACTAAGCAACTTGCCGAAAAAAGGCACATTGCTTCCATTGCTGTTTTGTATATTGACATCACAGAAAATTCCAGAGTAAATTCGATATTTCCATCAGATTACCTTGATATTTCCAGTGAAAATGAAATTCCCTGAGATTTCCCGGTCTTCCCGAGTGCTGGACACCCTGTCGTAGGCAATATAAAAAAGAAAACAAGGATTATTATTGCGTTTCCAACGAACTTTTCGGCAGGAGTGGTCCGGGACAGAGATGCTTAATTGCTATTCTACGGCCTCCGCCCTTGTGTAGCGTGTCCAAATGGACTCTCCGGTAGCCAGCGGTGTTCGACACACCTGGCATACAAAAGTAATCGGCGCATTAATGATTGCCCATTCCTATTCGCCACGGTTCGAATGAAGTCATTTTTAAACGGTCCTTTAATCCCTATTAAGGGGAGAAATCCTCTCAAACAAGATCAATGAAAATTTTATTCGTTTATTCTATCTTACTTGGAATAATAATCGACATCCGTAATCAAAATTCTAATCCTACAAGACGTTTTGAGGCCTCACACCTCGATTCGAAATCAACAAGAGTTAACTAGCAGAGGAACTTAATTCGTCAGTAGTCTCCCGAGATCTAAGGAGGCACGACGCTCATTTTTGGCGCTGCCCATTGAAGAGACCTCTTTCATCTGCACCTTCGCTGGAGGGTCAAGAGGAAACGATACAGACAATAAATTACAAATGGTTATAAAACACTGCTTAAGGAGTGATGTGGTGGAACTGATTCATAATGACAGACGCAGAACACCCTCAGTTTTCCGCTCATCTAGATAAAATTCGACTAATATCGGTACAAAAATTATGTTTATGTTGTCCAACCGTTTTCCATCACCTTTTACTCACAAGGGCCTTTTCTTGATGCACTGAATTTCTTCAATGCGCCCAAAGAGATTCCAATACATGGACGGCAAATTGCAACAGCGCTCAATCTTTCACCGCCCCTCTCGCGAAAACGGCCCCCTTGCCGCTGGCTTGAGCCCCCTAAAATACTCGGTTGTTTATTAGCTCGTTAAAAATCAATATCACAATGTGATTTTACGATGGAAATTGTTATTAAATACTGCTGAAAAGAGCTTCAAAACAAGACCAAGATCTTGCTTTTACCAATTTACATAACCAAGAAAAAGTTGTTTCATAAACATGTTAATAACTTTTTTATGACACAATTGAAAGAACTGAACGTTTAAAGATACATTTCAATATGCTTTTCCTACATAATACTGCAGGTTCATAACGCTTTAACTTCAAGTTTCTTCACAATTAAATGTCAAAGAGAGCGCTCCGTTCGAAAACGGTAAAAAACCGGAACTTTGTTCTCACCAGAATAAAAAATGAAGAGTGTAATGTAAAAATAATCGGCAACCAGAGTTCAACGTAAAATAAAACAAGCTAAAATTTGGTGTAACTCGCATTCACGTGGGTAGCACGGCTACATAGTTTTTGCACCTACAGTAGGGTAGAAGTTGTTGGATCATTCGTAATCTTTTGCTAACCGGTCAGGGTCGCTCGCCTTGCTAATGCGATTCCCTTCTTTAGTTCAGCGCCCTCTCTATGTCTCCTAATAACGTTCCCAATACCTTCGCCTCCCTGTCCTCCCGACATTATCCCTTACTTGACGACTACCAGCATCCCTATCCTTTTCACTGCTCGCTGCATCTTGCTGCACTGCTAGAATTTCACCACCTAAATTTCCTCATGCAACTTTCTTTCATCCCCAACCGCCACGAGAGTTCAGTTAGTCTTTTTTCGGTCCACCGTATTTTCTCCAACTTCATGCACCCGAATTATACGTTTTAATTTCACCAGCTGTAGGACATGTCAATTAAATGTTGCACTATTAATGGAGCATTAATATAGTTTTCTATGACAGAAATTGTAAGTAATTAAATAAAAATATCTGAACAAGTCTTCAACCTGACTCATTTTTTTGCGGGGTGCGTTTGAAACTCCTTCAAAGCAGAAGGTTTTTTGTGATGCCCAAGAACCTACTGCGGTGACAATATAATTAATTTTCAAAATTAGTTGAGAAAACATACACACTTCACACTGTTAGTTTTTTTTACGATATCTCAGTGTTAGCAATACCTCATTTTTTAAATAATGTCTCTTTGGAGTGCACGCACGTACCGTTTTCCATGTAAAAGGGCTGGTATTGATTGGCAAATATCTCCGAAAGTAATGAGGTGAGGGGTTTAATTTTTGGTTTCATTAGAAGGATGAGATATTTTTCTTTAAAATGAGACCAAATTCATTGATTTCTAAGTAACATGGTATTTCGCTCGAACTACCTTAAGTAAAAATTATATCATCACGGTGGGGTCCCGTTGTTCTTTGATTTGGGGAATGATGTCACAACGACGGTTAAATGACAGATTCAGAGCGTGTGAATGAAACGAGAGTGCGGTCGCAATTTCATGAGTCGAAGAGGAATTGGTTTTTGGTTTTCAATGTGGAGCGATGGAAGAAAATAAAAGCGAATGCTTTGGGGAATGTTGTGGAATTTGAACGTGTCTTCGCATGGCCGAATTTCGCACGAACCAGGGCACCCGTAACATTAGTCGATAGCACAGTGAAACCTGTATTGAGCGGCCAATACAGGACCCGTGAGATTTTGGCCGCTAAAGCAAGTGGCCGCTGAAGGGAGGGGAAATCTGCATTGCTTAATTAGGGATGAGTGGATTCAACTTTTTTTCGATTCCGATTCCAATTCTTTCAAATCGATTCCCGATTCCGATTCCATCGAATCCCATTCCTAATAACAGATGGGATATCGATATACCAGTAGCGTACGGCAATTACTTAAATTCAAGTGTTGGCTGAAATAAAATAACAGAGACAATCGCTCGCTCGCAAGTCGCTCAAAAAGTATATTTACTAACAAATAGCAAATATATTCTCAGCTTATTGAGGTACGTAAAAAGTATACTTAAAAGAATTAATTTTGTTCGATCATTATAATGGTAGCATCTATAACAACAAAAATAATATGCTCAAGTTAATCAAAAAGTTAAAAATCTTCCATTGAATTGATCTTGTAATCTTGTTAGTTTTTATCGAACTACACCTACTAATTACTTCGGTAATAGGAATCTAAATATTTAATGCTCCATATGAACTGAATCTTTCGGTGAAATTTCTCAATAACTTATACTTCCAAACGAACTTTTTTCTCAGTGTACAAATTGCTAGCCTACACCCAAAATTACTCAGACAAATATGATGTGATAAATGAAATTTGATTTGAATATTTATCTATCTGGGATCGATGGAATCGGAATCGACTTTAGGCGATCGAATCTCGATACCGATTCTAATATTGAGAATCGGCGGAATCGAGAATCGACATTTGGATTCGACTCATCCTTAGCTTACACCTATGCGACATTATTCTGTTACCGACAAAATCGGCCGCTTGGTGGAGCTGGCCACTCCGGCCGGTTTCACTCCCTGTGTATTGTCACTCTTTTATTTTGTTCCGCTCTCCCAGAAAGTCCGCGTGGGAGATGCTTAGTTGGACACTTTCAACGGACGGCCCAGGTGTCATCATTCGTGCATTTTTGTTGAAGGCGATGTTTTATGCATCTTCTCCTCGAGTGAGTCGTTCATAACGACAGAAGCAAAACAGTTTTCCACTAATTGACTTTTTTCGATGTTTCTACGTCACAAGGGAGCAGTTCAAAATACAGATTCAACTATGGGCCAGAACATTTTTTATTTTCTGGTGTATATATGAATCTGTAGTCATGAAGTTTTTCTTGAAGTGATGTGGTAACATGGAAGCTACTGTCGGTGCAAAAATTATGTAGACACGAGTTTGGACACTGATTAAAAATGAACCGTGGTACCCACATGAATGCGAGTTACACCAAATTTTAGCTCGTTTTATTTTGCGTTAAACTCTGGTTGCCGATTATTATTTGCATTACACTCTTCATTTTTTACTCTGGTGAGAAGAAAAGTGCCGGATTTTTACCGTTTTCGAACGGAGCGCTCTCTTTGACATTTAATAGCGAAGAAACTTGAAGTTAAATCGTAATGACCTGTACTATTGTGTAGGAAAAACATATTGAAATGTATCTTTAAACGTTCAGTTCTTTCTATTGTGCCATAAAAAAGTTATTAACATGTTTATGAAACAACTTTTTCTTGGTTATGTAAATTGGTAAAAGCAAGATCTTGGTCTTGTTTTGAAGCTCTTTTCAGCAGTATTTAATGACAATTACCATAAAAAACTCACATTGTGATATTGATTTTTAACGAGTTAATAAACAACCGAGTACTTTAGCGGGCTGGAGCTAGCGATGAGGTGGCCTTCTTCGCTTGAGGGTGGTGAAAGGATGAGCCCTGTTGCCACCTGCGGGTTGCTGGCCGTACTGGTTACTCATACGGTCATCGTGCTTGTGCTGTTCTGTGCATTGCCTCGAAGGACGAAAACAATCGCTGCACACGCTCTTCTCATGAATTTTATTTTAGGTAGCAATTGTTGTCTTTTTAGCATCCAACCATTTTCCACCACCGTTTACTCAAAAGGGCCTTTTCTCGATGCACTGAATTTCTTCAATGCGCCCAAAGATATATTCCAATACATGGACGGACCGCAACCCGCAAGTGGCAACAGCGCTCAAACTTTCACCACCACTCTCGCGAAAACGGCCGCCTCACCGCTGGCTTGAGACCTCTAAAATACTCGGTCGTTTATTAACTCGTTAAAAATCGATATCGCAATGTGAGTTTACGATGGTTATTGTCATTAAATACTGCTGAAAAGAGCTTCAAAACAAGACCAAGATCTTGATTCTACTACTTTTCATAACCAAGAAAAAGGTGCTTCATAAACTTGTTAATAACGTTTTTATGGCACAATAGAAAGAAATGAACGTTTAAAGATACATTTCAATATTTTTTTCCCACATAATACTGCAGGTTCATTACGATTAAACTTCAAGTTTCTTCACTATTAAATGTCAAAAAGAGTGCTCCGTTCGAAAACGGTAAAAATCCGGCACTTTTTTTGTTCTCACCAGAAGAAAAAAATCGAGTGTATTGTAAAAATAATCGGCAACCACAGTTTAACGCAAAATAAAACGAGCTAAAATTTGATGTGACTCGTATACATATACGTACCACGGCCCATTTATAATCAGTGTCCAAACTCGAGTCTACATAATGTTTGCGCCGACAGTAGTCGACAGATCAAACAGAAAGACAATAAGTGGCTGAATGGCTTCAGAGTTGCAATTTTACACGCATTTCTTGCATCCTGGGTTTGGATGTCCCCGCACTATCTTCAGGCGAAGTCCTCGGCCCAAAGCGGAAACACTTACTGAGGAAGCGGCCGGGAGTGGCTGGTGCGATTGAGGAAGGATTGATGGAGCTGGGTCACCATTCCTTCCTTTTCATTCATCGCCAAAGCCTCGCTCACTTTTCCCAAAGATTATGTTGTTCCTGCGTGGCCGTGGTTCGTATTTTTTATCCGTGGAAAATGCAGCGAAGTCGAAGCATCAGTCTCTAAAAGTTGTATCAGTTGAGAATTGCGACCGTGTTCATACTAGTGTTTGTTTATTCCACCCCATCTGGCACTAGAGTTAGCTTTTTGAAATACTGATCATTTTAACATTTTTCCTCCGCATCGGCAATTGAAATGGGTGTCTTAAGCCTGAATCCCACAATATTTGACCTTGTACAAGTCCGAGGATGCTAGCGAGTACTGGATTGCGAGTACGAAACCTAGCATGCTTGAAACAAACCTAGCATGCTTGAAACCTTCCTAGGAGCTATCACACGATACTTGAACTAGCACAAGGTCTGTTTATATCTATAAATAATGACGGCATCCACATACCTTATAAAGCCTTTGCCCTTACCTTATTTATGGTATGCAGGTGATTTGGTATTATAGAGGCAAGAGTGCCTACCATAATTATCGATTAAAACCTCAATTGCCTCAGGTACCCAAGCCCTTGTTTATTGTTGTGAGCTTTGAGTTGTCTATTTGATCGCGGGAAATGGTAATTGTCACGAGGCACTATGGAGGCGCTGACATAAAAATTGACGACCGCATTGCAAAGAGCAAAGGTGATTGGTCGGCGGCTTCTAGGTCCTACAAGGAGCAAGTATCAAACTATGTAGTGCTGAACCATTTACAAAAACGGAACTTGCCGAAAGAGGCTCATTGCTTCCGTTGCTGTTTTATACACTGACACCACAGAAAATTCCAGAGTCAATTCGATATTTCCCGGAGATTTCCCGGTTTTCCCGAGTGCTGGACACCCTGAAGAAAGATATTCATCAAACGGTGCCAATAAAATATTCCATGTCTCGCAGGTCACGAGGCATGTGGCGAGATAGTCGGAACTGCCACTATTTCAGTCCCGGAAATAAAAACTGATATTAGAGAGACACAACTGCAACCATAAGAGACCATTTATAACTTTAAGTACGCGTTGATTTTCTCGCCATCAATTCTTTGCTATTAAAGAATAAGGATGAGTCAAATTCAAATGTCGATTCTCGATTGTACCGATTCTCAGGATTAGAATCGGTATCGAGAATCGATCGCCTAAAGTCGATTCTGATTCCAGATGGATAAATATTCAAATCAAATTTCACTTCGCACATAATTTTTGTCTCAGTAATTATGGGCGTAGGCTATCAATTTGTACTTTTGTATCTATCTAACTCAATAAGCTGAGGATATATTTGCTATTTGTTAATAAATATACTTTTTGAGCGACTTAATTGTCTTTGTTATTTTATTTCAGCCATTACTTGAATTTAAATAATATTCGAACGCTACTGGTATATCAATATCCCACCTGTTATTAGGAATAAGAATCGATGGATTCAGAATCGAGAATCGATTTGAAAGACTCGGAATCGGAATCGAAAAAATGGAATCGACTCATCCCTATTAAAGGATAACCAGGACGTCTACTCTAGTTTTTATAATCCCGAAATTTCTTGCATTCCTCCCTGGACTGCGTCATCCCCTGAAGTATTCTCCATGCAAACGCATGCACTTCCGTCGACGCGTTCAAACGCTCCTTCACTCACGATTCATTTTGCGTGTTGGGCGGCATAATGAGCTTTGGAAATGAGACGAAGTTACGCATTTTACCTTCCTTACTGGGAGACCTTGTTCTGGACAAGAAAAGCATTAAGCCGTGCATAGTTGCCTCCAACATCCCACCTATCTATGGCGTCGAAACGCAAGCGAAGAGGCTATTTTGCATGCTGTGGACGCTCCGCTTCCGAGTCCGTCTTAATGACCGTTGCTTTGCGACCGTTTTGTTACTGGAGTCCCTCGGACTAAATGCTGGCGACGTTCTGCTTTGTCGAAGACATTGAAGGACCGACATAAAGGCGAGGAGGATCTCGCGTCTGCGATACACGAGACAAAGGGGTGGCTCTTTCGCAGTGGGATGAAATTTTATCATTCTGCGACGACATATTACTTTCCCCGTAACTCAGCAAACAATAAAATAGAACGGAGTAGTAGCTATATTCATCAGCAACAAAATATCGCTGGAAGGGGTAAGGAACTTATCACTGGCTTTATTAGCAAGGGGCATATGCATGTATTTCATTATACAGGGTACCAAAACCTACCAGTACTTACCATAACATCTGATATATCGTGGGGATTACACATACAAAACATATGTGGCGCAGCATTGAAGAAACTAGGTTTTCTTAATGTATAATGGCAAGGTCCTCGGATGAAAAAGTCAAAGAGAGATGCTACTTCGCTCATGTTAGACCACACCTCGAATACGCCGCGAGCATTTGGGACCCGGGTCAAACTGATTTAACCAAAAAAATACAAATAATAAAAAACAAAGGAAAGCAGCGCGCTTCGTTGAAAATTGCTACGAGCGTTCATACAGTGTCTCACAACTTTTAAACGGAGTAAGGTGGGAGCCCCTAGATACTCGGAGGCTACGCGTTAGGCTTAGTTTGCATGATAAAGTCAGAACTGATACTTTTCAGAGCGACATAGCGAATATTATCATGACTCCTCACTACATTTCTAGGTCTGACAGATGCGATAAAATAAGAGAGATACACTGCCGAACAGATAGGTACAAAAACTCGTTCTTTCCGTGAACAATAAGCGATCACATTAAAAAATTAAGCTCACTAAATACACTCCTATAATTCATGTCACCATTTCATGTCCAAAAAAACTTACACCTTTGCACGGATGGTGACC
Organism: Ceriagrion tenellum; assembly: GCA_963169105.1. Taxonomy (NCBI): domain Eukaryota; kingdom Metazoa; phylum Arthropoda; class Insecta; order Odonata; family Coenagrionidae; genus Ceriagrion; species Ceriagrion tenellum. The sequence goes on from OY720633.1 coordinate 12,830,476, forward strand.
TAACACCCTCTGCCACACGTCCATGCGGCGGCTCGCGGGGCATTACGTAGATGTAGAAAACAGAAACCTGTGGCCTATTACGCATAAAATGGACAAAAATAAATGCAAACAGTAAAAAGTCAACACAGTGAAACATTACGCTCAGGGCATAAAAAACGAGCGGATAATAAATTATGAATGTACACACTAGGGAAATTACGTTTCTACGCCGTCTGGACCCTTAAAACATGAGCAAATGTTAATGATGGTCAGCTAAAGAAACGAAAAAAAAAGTTAAATGAGCCTGAATCATTAAATCATTAGACACCACAGCGAAAATACACCAAAGCATTGAATTGCAATCCTGCCAATGAATCATCTAATCATTATTACCGTCATTAGATACCAAAGTGTATAAAAGACAAAATGAATTTAAAAATACATTGTTTACTCTTAAGCGGAGGATAAATACTCTTGTGAGACGGTACTCAGTTTTTTCCTCACCACACTCATCCACGACCTCTAATCCATTTATGGCACGTGGGAATTCATTCAACTCTCTGGTTCCCAAGCTGGGAAAAACATTCCCAACGCCAATGCGTTTGGTGGTCGCAATTATTAAATAATCATAAAAGGATTAAATGAAATTATGAAATGAAATGAAGTTCGAAGTGGTTTTTCACAGCCAAATGGCTAATTCGTGTTGCGCGTGTTGAATGAAAGCGCGGAGTTCCATCGCCATCGAAAGGATCCGGCGAAAGTAATCACACAAAAGCTATACCTACACCGCGGGTGGAGTAAACATAAAATCATCAAATACAGTAAAATATCTTGGAATTACCTTAACTTCAGATATATCGTGGGGAACATAAGTACAATACATATGCGACACAGCATTAAAGAAACTAGATTTTGTTAAGCGTATAATCGGAAGGTCCTCGGATGAAAAAGACAAAGAGAGATGCTACTTAGCTCTGGTTAGGCCACATCTCGAATACGACGCGAGCATTTGGGACCCTGGTCAAATAGCTTTAACCAAATAAATTAATAAAATTCAAAGGAAAGCAGCGCACTTCGTTAAAAACTGCTATGAGCGTACATATAGTGACTCACAATTTTTAAAGGGATTAAGGTGGGAGCCCCTAGATATTAGGAGGCTGTACGCTAGGCTTAGGCTACTTGAGATATTCAGGACTGGTGTGTTTCAGAGCGACACAGAATATTATCATGAAACCTCACTACATTTCTAGACCTGACGGATTTCGATAAAATAAGAGAGATACTTTGTCGAACTGATTGATACAAAAACTCGTTCTTTCCGCGCACAATAAGCGACCACAATAAAAACTGAGCTCCTACAAATTCACTCACATAGGGCATGTCACCATTTCGCCTCCAAAACTATTAAATCTTTCCACGGCTGGTGACCTACCACCCCCTGCCATACGCCCATGCGGCGGCTCGCGGGGTATTATGGAGATGTAGATGAAGGATTGTGCGGCGCATCGGCGGTCATTTCGTACTTTTCGCAAGGGATGGGGAGGAGGGATGGGTCGTGGTAATGAACCAAGGGTGCCTACCTACAACACCCCCAAGGCAATGCTTTCTGATCGATCTTCAATTTCGCAAAAGACGATTGGCAAAATTTACAGCTAATAACACAGAGTACTCTGCATTTCACCGGAGGAGGGCAATGTGATCAGGAGTGCAATTTACACCAACCAGACGCGCTAACTTAAGGAAGTCAGAGCGAAAGGTCATTTTACTTAGAAATCAATGAATTTGGTCTCATTTTGAAGAAAAATATATCACCTAACCAATGACACAAAATATTCTACCCCTTACCGTATTACTTTCGGAGATATTTACCAAAAAATATGTACGTGTATGCACTCCAGAGAGACATTATTTTCAAAATGAGGAATTTCTAACACTGAGATATCGTAAAAAAACTAACAGCGTGAAGTGTGTATGTTTTCTCAACTAATTTAGAAAATCAATCATATTGTCACCGCAGTAGGTTCTTGGGTATTACAAAAAACCTTCCGTTTTGAAGGACTTTCAAACGCACCGCGCGAAAAAAATGAGTCAAGTAAAAGACTTATTTAGATACTTTCATTTGATTACCTACCATTTCTGTCATGTAAAACTATATTATTGCACAATGAATAATGCAATTTTTAAATGGTGTCTCCTAAAGCTGGTGACGTTAAAACGTAAAATTCGAATATATGGTCTCTATTATGACTAGGGAACTATCTCGCTCGGACTACCTTAATTCGTAATATGCTCTTTCCATATGGAGTGTAAAGCAATTTGAACAGGTTTGACAGTAGATTAAAAAGAAGCTGAAGCCAAAAAGATACAGAACGCAAAGAAACACATTTGAGAGGTAATATTACATTTTACATTTGGGTTTTGGAGGTTTACATTTCATGACGTTCTGTGAGGCGCGGTGAGAGGATAATATTTGGGTACAATATAAAGGAGAAATTTTTGCGGATGAGATGAAGCGTCTGAGAACATAATTTCTAAAGACCTGATAAATAAGCTACCAACGAAAAACGAATGATGTCGCACTGACCACTTTATCAAAACCTGGCACAACACGTGAATTCAAGACCACAACACTTAGGCTGGTAGAAGAATATAATGAATGGGGTGAACTCAACCAAGATGAAATGCATGGTTATTTAAGGTGAACATGAGGGCGAACAGAACATGACATTGAACTGACATGTGGGAAATTAAAATATGTACATCATTGTGATTACCTTGGGGCTGCAATGAGTGCGTACGAGAAAGACAACGGGACGGGGCATTATGAGAGTGATTGAAGGGAAAAAAATCAACACAATGCAGCATTCAACCCTGTAGAATAAGCTATTATCAAATATTACAGAGAAAAATATTTTTTAAACACCGATAGAATCACATGGATCAGAGGTTAGTTAAGTTCATAGATGAAAACACGTCTAAGAAAATTCTCTCCGCAGAAATGACTTATTGGAAGTGACGTCACGGTAATCTTTCAAGATTAATAAGAAATGAGCATATCAGGGAGAAAATAACAGCAGGAAAAAACTTAGGATACAATTACCGAAAATCAAGCGAAGTAAAAGGGCATGAAAAATGAATGACGGAGAGATTGAAAGCATATTAGCCGGGATGCTACACGGAGGAAGCAAGTATACAAATACTGCGCGACCACCAGAGAAAGATACTTCCAAAGCATTGTAGCCAAACTAAGCGATATCCGAGAACTGAAGAGTACTATTGAGATGACACGCATCTGAAATGAGAACAAGAGACTTACGACATAATGTGCCCAAAAACTTCTTTCCCTACGGCCTTAAAATGGCTTACATTGCACATGGGTGCCTCGTCATTAAGGTAAACATGTAGAAAAACATGACATTTGTTTGACATGAACAAAAAACTCTAAACGCTAATTATCTCACACATTTTACCAGAAATTACTTGTCTATAATTAAGAATGGATTTAACAACAGGGAAAAAAGTATTTAATCTGGGTATCTAAAAACATTACACTACCGCGAAAAACTACGAGAAGCATATTAAACCCTAGGAATGGAATGGCTATAAAATGACGGCAACTGCCACTCTTATTCTCCGAGTCTTTGGAAATTACTGATACATTTGCTTAATTAAAACGCGTTCACTTAATTAGATGGCGCCTCCTGGGGCAGCAAAAAAAACATTTCCATGAAAGTATATGCACGCGTCGAATAAACTTCATATTTTGCATCTTAATTATATAATAAGCGAAAGTAATAGTATTTCAGTAATGCAAACGACGGATAAATTTAAGACATTTTAAAGGACTGTCGCAGCCGAACCACCACCAGCTGTCGGCGTTTATCATCAACCAAGACAAACGCTTGAAGGCCAAGCTAACCATTCAACATTTTTCACATTTCCAAAGTCTTACGGCCGGTTGAAAGAAATTATTGTTATGGAATCAATAGTTATGAGATCCATAAGGCTACAGATCTCATAAAAATATTCAGGTTGCACGAACACATCTACTAGTTACATAACTTATTTACCATAGTTAATAGCGTCAAATATTTGACCTTATCTTCTACACTGAGAAAAAACTCTGATTGTACAGCTATAATTCTAGCTGTATAGCCAGAATATCTAGCAGTATATGGGACAGCTAGACGTGTAGCTATACAGTGAGAAATTTCTAGCAGAGCAATCTAATCCGTCTAAATAGATATTTCTAGGAAGACGGCAATACGGTATAGCTCTCCAGCCATATGGAGTAGCTAACCGATTGCTTCGCATATAACACCAGCTAGGCAGATTAGCCACTGGCTCTATATTGCCGATAATCTGTTAAATTTCTAGCTGGTCTACGGTATATTACGAATATGTATGTATTTATACATAAAATACTTCTTCAGAAAAAATAATTTTCCTGTGCATCACAAAAATGGAAGTAGTATATGCGATGTCGAATAAATCTGAAAGCATTACACTTGGCTGCATACTGGATAATTTTGAACAAGTTTAATCACATGAAATGAAAAATATCTCAATACTGGAATGAAAAATATTTTACCTAACGCATGCTACTAACTTATTTAATACGTTTTGCTTAAAAATTTGTTCCGTTGAAGAGTTCTAGTAGGAAATAATAAAAAAAACATTTCGCAGTTGATACTTACTGTCGAACATAGACCCGTACGGCCGTATCCATAGATTTCCGCAAAAAGGTGCTAGTAGGTGACTAACTTAGTCAGCTACTAAGAGATCTTACTCGCATACGAAAAAATAGTATTCTTAGAGCCTTTCCACTGAGCTACTAACCTAGTATGCTATTATCGCCACTATCGTATCGGAGTACATAATTGTAGGTAGCGACTGCCCTAGAAACAATGAAGCTGAATGTATAGAAAAATCGGGGATACGTGCTTGTTATAAACTTTATTTTTGCCACACGTAGTAATACACCACAAACTTGCACAGATCGTTCATAAAATCAATTGGACACACTGCAGCTTCACCACATCAAAGTTTAACGTACTCCATCCACTCGCACAAAATTATGGTATCAGTTATATTCAAACAATCACAGTACTTTCTTGAGGTTTTCACCGTTCCGTCAATATAAAAACACTCAAAATGGAAAATGTTTGCCTCTAGTTAATGGATAATATCTGCCATTTACACAGAAAATGTAAAAATACTCACATTCACAAACTAACCATCATTCTGTAAACGAAAAACGAACATGCACACGGTACAGCGAACATTGTCACTATTTAATCTGGATACCTATTTGTCCCTTCATGAATCCTTTCTGAGCATAAAATAAAACGAAACTGATTTAACTTATCCACTTACAAGATAAAACATAAAATATGATGCGATACACTGTTGAAGCACTGAAAGCAAACATTTTTCTGCGTGAACCATAACAACGTTCTGCAACCATAACAAAAACGAAACGAAATAGAATTACGGCAGAATGTAAACATATCAGCGCTTTGATGTAAACATATTCGCAATTACAATCATTACCTGAGCGAAATCATTACAATTCAATAAGATAACAATGGGACGTCTTTATATCAATGTAAGATATATTTCTACGACAACAAACAGTAATATACTCGAGTTTATTACTCTGAAGCACGTCACTTGATGCAGTAGTCACGAAAACCAATATGCACTTGTAAATTGTTTACGAGGCTACCTACTAGACACATTATTTAAAATGGGCTCTTATCTCGTAGAGAAATCATCTAAAAACACAAATAAAGAGCACTAACGTCCAATGATTTTTAAAAATGCAATCGTTACCCTCAAAAACAGTCCATACACACACAACTATTTATGCACTTTATAATGCTGTGAGGCATAGCACTGATAAAACGAGATGAAGAAGAGGTGATAACCACTTTACGACGCTCAAAACCACACTAATCATCTCACTAGCTCTTCCTTTTTCGTTGAATAAAACACTCATGAAGCACTACGGAGTACCACTGCACACTGTTAGACTAAGAGCAAATAATTAAAAAGCTCAGTTTGATCCAGCAACAGTACTACACGTCGCATCCGCCAGACTTGAGAAAAGCAATTCCACCGGTATCTTTGGTATTTTCGCGTGAAATCTCTGTTATGGCTTCAAGTTATCACCCGAGGTGAACCTCCCGATGTTGACCTCGTGGTTCACTCTGCACTAGAAAGAAACAATGGCGGAATGAGACAACCATAGGTCCGCTAAGAAGCGACGGAGCCGAGTCACGTGACTCAAGTTGGAAGCGAGTCTGTACAGCTCACCGGATGAGCTTACCAACCAAATCATTTCGCTGTGCATCTAAACACCGTCTGCTATAAATCTACAGGTACCCAGCTTAATGCAACTGACTGTACAGTATCTTACATACCTCCACAGCTATAAAATCTGCTGATTCAGCAAAACTAAAGCACCAATCCGTTTTAGCAGTAGAGCGTATGCACTTTTTTTTCAGTGTACCGACGGATAAAATTTATGAAAGTTATCCTATGAATAATCGTTAATGCACATAGTAATTAGTCAGAGTAAAAAAACCGGTCATTTGTCTCAAAAAACTCTTTTATCAAGTAATTAAGTCTCCAAGCTAAACGTCATAAGTTATGAAACCAATAAATTTATCGAATATTTCTGCAACACTTATTGAATGGTTGCTATGGCTTAGGGGTCCCAAAACTTTATAGAATACGTATGTGTTGTTCCTGCAACTGCCCTGCTAAAAAATTCCTTAGAAGCTGTTCTGAAGAACGCAAGGAATTCTACAGAAATGAACTCTTTTTCTTCAGAACTAGTTTCATATCTAAGGGTCGGTACGGAACATGCGCGCCTTATTTTCTTAGCTTATTCACTCAGAGAGCACTATTTTCTGCAGAGCAAAATAACTCCTTACAAGCTGTTCTGTACAACTTCAGCAACTCCACGGAAATATTCTGCAGAACGTCGTAGGGAATTCCACAGAACATCCTAAGGTATTCTGTAGAGCGTCTTTGGAAATTCCGTAAAATGGCGTTTCAATATTTTAAGGAATATCTACAGAATTTTTTAGGAAATTCTGTTTTTGTATTCATAAGGAAACTACACAGGATGTTTTAGCAGGGAGGCCATTAGTAAACAATCACCTCGTAATATTCCGCACGGATGATAACTGAGATACTGTTGAAGGAGGGTCATCTCTGTTCTTCAGACTCTTCAAACGCGGCAGCTGCCAAGGGATCGACGTGTTTGTGGGTGTGTTTGTGTGCACTTCGAGTTAGAAAATCGATTTGGGGTGAATGATGAGCACAGTTTTTGTTTGCCGTAGCGAGGGCTTGTTTGGCGTGGCGGTGAAACGAAGAGAGGCAAGCACTCACTCAGGCCCGGGCCACTCTTTCTCCCTTGTCTTGAAGAGAGACTCCGTCGGCCAGGCGCGCTCGCCGATTCCTTTGCAAGAGGGGGGAAGGGGGTGAGAACGCATTTAGGGCGGCTGGACGGGAGAGGGGGTTGACGCAGACCAAAAGAAAGGCATCATCCCCGGAGACTGACGAGTGAACTCACCCCTAGGCTGGACCCATCTGTAACGCCGCGCTCCTTTCTATAAGTTACTGTTTGTTTGGTGGGTTTTAAATGTTTAATGAGTTAATTGTAATAACCCTCACACTCTGTTCATAAACTTGATCATATCTTCCTTAAAACCGATCTTAAACTTATCCATAGCACACTGGATTCAACCATTGACTGCCCCGACATTGTTTCCTCGATAAATTTCAGAATACTCTCCCGACACACCAGAAGTCACTCATTGCTCACTCATATCCCTCCTACTCCCAGATTATCACTTACCAAACGCTCCCTCATATTTTGCCTCTCTTCTCTTGCGAATACCCTTCGTGTGAACATTGATCCTTTCATCCTATCTTCCACTGTCTTCGCCAACCAAGCCATTTGCCTTTCACAAAAAAAATAACTTTTACTATCTCCCCATGTTGCATTATTATTTGTTACCTTCTTCTTGTTATGTTTTTATGTTTGTGTCCTTATTTGTTTGTTATATGTTCACTTTAAAATGGCTTTATGCTCTATGGGATCCTTTTATCAAATAAAATCACATAAATTGTTTATTTTGTGTGCTTTGTTTTATCCTACTTCTTGTTTTTGTGCTTCAAATGTTTAATTTGTTCATTTTGTACGGTCGTCGCCGGTTGGGAGAGTTTGGAGAGGGTGGATTGTTGGAGTGGAGAGAGAGAGGTTGAGGTGTATCAAAGAACGGTAAATACAGCACCACCACTAAAACACTAAGGCGTTACACCATCCTGACGCGCAAAAGGCAAACGATTTCACAACACACAGAATAGAATAGAATAATCATTTATTTTACTCTGACACATGTCCCTTAGAGCAACAATACAATAAAATAATATAATAATATAGCAGCGAGGTAATTAACAAATAAGCATATTATTTAGCTCAAATCAAAAAATAAATAGAGCTTAATAACATACAAAGTATAAAGAAAAAGACAAAAACAGTTACTATCATCGTAAAACAATAACTGTACATGTTATCCAGCTGAACTCAGACATAGGTATAAATACAATCAATATATAGATATATGATACAAGATAAAAAACATAAACAGACCAAGAGGGAAAAAAAAACAATTTTTGTCTAGTCAAAAAATAAAAAAATTGGCGATGCGGATTAAATGCTAACCAGGCTAATCTATTCTAGAAAACATCCATTTAATAAAATTTCATACAATTTAGATAGAAAATTTTCCATTGTTACCCATGATATTCGATCGATGGATCGATTCCATTGCCATTCTCTCATGTCATTACAGTTTTTAGTGACTCAATGCTTCAATCTGGACGAGGAGGAGAACGAATCTATTTTCTTAACTTTGTTTTCTACGCTCCAATTTTTGAGCGAGCATGCTAACGAGATGCGCTTTAAGATTATGTTGCACTATATCGAGTCAGCATTGGTTGGGTTCGGTTTCAATTTGAATTCCGTTGAATTTTTGTCTTCCGCTTGGTGACATGAATCGTGTTCACTAATTGTTCTCAGAGTTTACATTTGACACTAACGTTAAATTCGTGTGCCAATAGTGATATGGCATCATTATCAGTTTTGTTGATACATATAATGGTCGGTTGCAAGAACATTTAGTTATGGAATCAATAGTTATGAGATCCACAAAGTTATAAATCTCATAAAAATATTCGGGTTGCAGGAACACATCTACTAGCTACATGACTTATTTACCGATAGTCAATAGCTTCAAGTATTCGATCTAATCTTCTACCGCCAGATGAAATTTATGAAAGTTTAACCTGTGAATAATTGCTACTGCACATAATAATTAGTCAGTAAGAGTAAATTAACCAGTTATCCGTCTCAAAACAACACTTTTATCTTGTAATTAAGTCTCCAAACGGTTCACTGCGCATCCGCCGTCTTGGCTACTTATGGAACTCATAGCAACATGCCATAAGTTATGAAACCAATAAACTTATCGAATATTTCTGCAACACTAATTGAATGGTTGCCATGGCTTATGGGTCCAATAACTTTATAGAATACATGTGTGTCGTTCCTGCAACTGGTCGTTAGTCATAAAAAATTTTTCCGCGATTGAAGTATTGAAAATGTGGGTTGCCATGCGAATGACTCTCTCCCACCACCCGAAGAAGGGATTCGGAATGGTCACTCATTGTCCGCGCCAACTCCTTTCCTCTCCATCCGGCGGTGATGAAGCGATCTCCTCACAATCTTCAAAGTGTGGCTCGTTGGAGTCCCCCCATGCGCCCCTTTGAAGAGATTCAACCCTTTCCCCCACACCAGGGTGGGTTCGGGCGTCGTGTGAGCCCACCACTCCCTGCGAGATGGGGGCAACCGCCGCGGGATTTATGCGGGAGATGGTATCCACTCCCACCCTCCCTCCATCCATTCTTGCCTCTCTTTATTTTGGCTTCCTTGGTGTCGGAGGAGGAGGTGGTGCCACCGTAGGGTGAAGCGTGGTGGTCCCGACGGCGGGTGTGGGTTTCAACGGGAGGAGGGTGCGCTTATGGGGGGAGAAGGAGGAGACGACGCCAGGGTTCCATTTCACTTGCGGGGGGGGGGAGGCGCCCGCACTCGTGCCCTTCCCCTTCTCTGGGAGAGTGCCGTCGGTGCTATCGGGTGTCCCCAGGTCCAAGCACCCGGAAAGAGGTGTCGCTTAACAGATATCCTCGCGGGGACTACTGTTCCGAGAGGAGACCCCACAGAGTATGTATCAAGGGCTTTTCAGGGAGGTCTTCTTCTCCCCTCCCCCAATACCCTCCCCACTCCACGTGGGGAGTGCGACCAAGGGGTCCTCTCAGCAAGGGCCGCTCGGTTTCCCTACAACAATACACCTCTCGCTAATTCTCGCCAAGATAGGCCTTACCGCGCAATCCCACGATGCCACGAGGGTGTATGGAAAAATGGGACATGGTAAGAAAAATGAAGTATTCAGGTAAATATTTTGTGCAGTACGTTTGGATAGAGTAAGTGATGACGCATCAAAATTCGAAGATCCTGAACCGGTATCACGCGCTTTTACTGTTAGAGGTAATATAAGAGAACGCTCAGGTAAGGTATGCATTCTATTAATAATCGAAAGTCAAATGCACGTTAACTTCGGAGTCGCTTACATAGAAGACTGTTGCATCGATTGCATTCAAAGAACTAGATTCATCTCCGGTAATTTACTATTATGAAAGCACTATTTATATATTTAAGTAAAAATTTATTGTTAAGTTGCCATTATATGCGATTTCAAAGGGAAAATCATGAAAATTAGAGAACTTTAATCCGCGAAATATAATTAAAATTAGTGAAAAGTTCACTCATTCCATGAGATTCCATTAAAAAATCTATTGGAAAGTGTAACTAACATCACTACGTATACAAAAAAGTCATAAGTGTCCGCCGACATTTGCCTATATTAATTTTATTTGTTAATTTGGTCCCATTTGCACTAAATAAAATATATTCGCACAAATATTGCAAAAAATGAAATATTTAATGGAAAGATTCAATTGTTTTGGCATCATATTCGTATCCAGCGACCCCGAAAACCTTTTTACACCAAATTTCATGTTGATCTGAGAAAATCTCTTCATGTCCCAGAAATACATGGACCGAGGACCACTGTGGATGCGTGTAATTATTGGAGGAAATAGCAGCTGCTTAGGTAAATAGTACAAATAGTAGGCTTGTGCGATGAGTCGATTCATCGAATTCATGTTCATCGACGATGATTTTAGTCATCGAATGTCATCGACGATGACATTCATCGACGATGATTTTAGTCATCGCGTTGCGATGAACCGCGTCGATGACAACGAATGTCATCGATCATCGACGTCGATGAGTCGATGGATTAACTGACGTCGATGAGTTGATAAATATACTGACGTCAATGAGTCGATGAATTCACCGATGTAGATGAGTCAATGAATCCATCCCCATTAGATGATAATAATTTGTGTTGCGTCGCCCGACCATGCCTATTCCTACCTTTCTGTCGGCGATTAATGAATTCATCGACTTATCGAGGTCGGTGAGTTCATCGACTCATCGTCGTCGATGACAATCATCGAAACCGAATCATCTCGATGATTTTTTTCATCGACCCTCGATGGGCAAATTCGTTCATCGCACAAGCCTAATAGCAGCGATGTTTTGAAGAAGCATTTGGAGAAACGGATTATACATAACCGCTGTCGTGCATCACGGTATGTTCAATTTAACTGCTGCAGAAGAAGCGCAAAATACTGCATACTTCTGCTTCTTCTTCTGCATAGCCATTCAGAAGCTTAGTCGCGATGAATATAAATGTATACTAGCGGACCCTACAGACGTTGTCCTGCCCAAACGTCGGCTTGCCTGTTATTGGCGGGTTCAGCAAACGTTTTTTCGATATTCGAATTTTCGATAAACTATATACTAAGTGACATTTGACATTGAGTTTGACATTTCAATATTTTCGTTTCCTCAAAACAACGCCAAGCTACGACGCAAGTGCGACGACTTGCGCATGTATTGATGAGTACGTCAAATACCACAGAATTAATAACAGAAAAAGCCACCTATGGTACACAAACATAACTGTAAATTATTCTCAGATGGTCAATTATTCATGAACTTATGATTTTGTTCATTTAAAAAAATTGGTGGGTGGTGGTGGGGGGGGTGAAATTTTGGGGATATATGTTCTGATAGGTGAAAAATCTTAAAAAATATTTTAAAAAATTCGTCCGGAAATTTTCCTAGAACCCCATCGCAGTGCCACCTACCGGGTCCAATTGTGAATCTAAACCATCCAGGGACCCACTCAAACACAAAAAATTTCATCAAAATCGGTCCAGCCGTTTATGAGGAGTTAAGTTACATACACACGTACAGAAGAATTATATATATACAAAGATAATCATATCGCCCGAAGTATCACGCTTTACCAAAGACAAAACGAAAAGTAATATATATTACAAGAAAATAGTTAAAATTAAAATATTCCAGCGATAACGTAAGGGGGACGGGCTATGTCCAATCCCAACAATTGGCCTGAAAGGCTATCAGCCACATTGCCCTCTGAATATGTAGCATCATATCTGGATCGAATTGACAATATTTGGCGGATATCGTGTACTGTAGCAGGGTCAACAATGACTGAGGTATGAAGGAAAGGAAAAACTTAAATGGAAAATTTTATGGACGGACTATAAGGAATATCCTTTGAGGCAGAAGTGACTTATGGCCAGTTGCAGGAACGACACACATGTATTCAATAAAGTTATTGGACCCATAAGCCATGGCAACCATTCCATAAGTGTTGCAGAAACATTCGATAAATTTATTGGTTTCATAACTCAAATGTAATCCGGCGGGAGGAGATTAGATCAAAATTTCGAGCCACTTAACTATTGGTAAATAGTTAAGTAACAAGTAGATGTGTTACTGCAACCCGAATATATTTATGGAATCTATAACTTTATGGATCTCATAACTATTGATTCCATTACTAAATGTTCATGCAACCGGCCATTAGAGAGGGATTTGGGGACTGATTAATTACTGCATCCGACTCCCACGTAAGAAATTAAAAAAAATTAGCCTTCAAAAACGAACAAGAATTCCGTTGGAAAAGAATGATTTTCGTACTAATTTCGTAAGAATTCGTATTTTCGTAAGAATTATCGCAGCCTTTTCCGGGCATAATAAACCAGTATTGCATAACTTTTTCAAGTTACGCGACGAACATACAGTAGGTAATACTTTCCCTCGGCTAACATCATTACTAATAATCTGCCAATCGAAAGTTAGGCGTAAATGGGCTGATTACACGCAGCTTTCACCCCCTTATGCCCGCACTTGCTTACTTTTCAGCTCGCCAGAGGAACAAATACTCCCCACTTCCCATCACATGTAAAGCACTTTTCCCTCGCACTCACTCACCGCCTGCCCGTCATTCTCCCATTTCCCTTTGCTTCCGTCTACCATGTACTCACTTCAACATCCGTGTCTTCTGCCTCCTCCGAATTTTCTCCATAAGATTCTTTACCCCCTTCCTTCGTTAGCCTCCCTGTTTACCGTATTTTCTCAACCCATTCCAAACAAACGTCACAATCGTCTTCATTTTATTCTCATTCGTTCCCACCCTGAAAGAAATCGTGTCGGGGGCCTCCGAACGCGTAGCTCCACAACAAACGCATAGGGTTTGTCCACACTTGGTGCGATTGTCTACACACATGTATAGGGACTGTCTTTAGACGACGCATATAGACAGTCTAGAGACTTTGTCACGTGTACACACCCGAATGCCTTGTTCTTCATTAGTTGCTAAATATGACTGATCCTGTTGGGATCGCTGCTTGCACAGTTAGAATTTTGGATAATGAAAAAAAGCGAAAGAGGAGACGTTGTTGAGGGCGTGAAATTTTTTCCGGAGGGACCTCGTTTCGGTTGCAATTTACCTTCAACGCTGAAATTAGAAGACTCCAGACCCTTGCAGTAGGAATATCAAGTGTTCGTATGCTAACCAATAAGTCTTGAGAGGAGATTTTCCGCTTTTCTTGGACTTTTTTTGTGCTCCAGCTGAAATGCTGTTTTTAAATTGTGGATTTTTCCACATCCCCTACGGACACTTCAAATTTTTTGGCCAACTCTTCGATTGCATTTCTTTATTTAGTACGATTCTTACTCTCGGGGTTAGTCACTTTCCACAAACAAGCTGCCGAGTGAAATCTTCTATTAACAACAGCACCAAGTGCTTTAAATGTAAAACCCTTAACAATGGTCAACCGTCTCGACGAAGAACCTATATATAAGGGCGAAACAAATAAACCCTTACATTCTCCTGACGACGTTCTCAGTACGCAGAACGAAAAGTTGAGTCAATTGAAAATGCTCAATACGCAGCGGGATACACCGAATAACTTTAATATAGTAAACTCTTACACTCCTCTCTTCGCGTCCTCCATCACGACTTCGACCATTAATTAGTCCAGACATGTTTATTAAGGTCTCCTACTCTTACGCAATAAGGCCACATTAATTAATGAAGCAAATTGATTTCTTCACAAAAGCACGTCCCAAAATTTGCGGAGATCATTGGCCATTAGCTTTGACCAATTGGCACGTAGCTCCAAGAGGCTATCAAATCGATATTGAGAGGCAGTAATTAAATGATGGGGCATTAAATATTTAGTACACGATGGAGGGATGAAAAAATCAGCCAATAAACGAGAGGAGGAAGATAAGTGAGATTAAAAAACAAACTTAACTGACTTTTCTCGATTGCCACACACGAAAGTCCTTATGGGTGCCGATAAAAACACCGCCGTAAACGGAGATTTCTCGAGGGGAAGAGAGAGGCGGTGGATCGACACGTCCTTCGTCGAAGCAATCGAATCGAAGAGTCGGATCACCGATGGGTTGAAGGCTCATCTACATCTACATAATACCCCGCGAGCCGCCGCTTGGGCGTGTGGCAGGGGGTACTAGGTCACCAGCAGTGTAAAGGTGTACGTTTTTTGGAGGTGAGATTGTGACATCTCTTATAGGAGTGTATTTAGTGGAGCTCAATTTTTATTGTGGTCGATTATTGTGCGCGGAAAGAACGAGTTCTTGTACCTATATGTTCGGCAGTGTATCTCTCTTATTTTATCGCATCCGTCAGACCTACAGATGTAGTGAGGAGTCATGATAATATTCTCTACGTCGCTCTGAAAAATATCAGTTCTGAATTAATCAAGCAGCCTAAGCCTAGCATGCAGCCTCCGATTCTCTAGGGGCTCCCATCTCAATTCCTCCAAAAGTTGTGAGACACTATATGTACGCTCGTAGCAGTTTTTAACGAAGCGCGCTGCTTTCGCTGATGAAGTTTCCGTGATGAAGTATGTGCATCTCCACTCTTTGCCGAGTGTTATGCCCATGTATTTGAGCATTTGTAGCGAATTCACTCTTGTTATCTAAAAGGTACAGACATAGGTGGTAAATGTACAAGCTTGGCAGAGTTAAAATATCAAGTCAATCAATTCGACATCTCAGAGGTCAATCATTTCGACAAGACGAATGTGGGGAAGAACTTCACATTGCTCGCACATCACCTCAAGTGCTCGATAAAAGCAACGCAAGCGTGAAAGCCCCTCTTTCAAAGCACTCGGGCACGAAAGCTCTTGCTTCTATTCACTCTTGGGGGGAAGGGGAGAACCGCTGGACCACCCACTCGCCTCGCCATCTATCCCTCCCCCAGCCATATATCGTGGGGATTACACTTACAGAACATATGTGGCGCAGCATTAAAGAAACTAGGTTTCGTTAAACGTATAATAGGAAGGTCCTCGGATGAAAAAGTCAAAGAGAGATGCTACTTCGCTCTGGTTAGGCCAGGTGTTCCTCAGGGAAGTGTGATCGGCCCTCTTTTATTCATTATTTATATTAATGACCTAAGCTCTAGAGTTAGCAGTAAATTTAGATTATTTGCAGACGATACAGTTATCTACCGTGAAATGAGCGAAGACGCGGACATTGAAGCTCTGTCATCGGACCTTAACAACGTTCATTCGTGGTGCCAGGAGTGAGGGGTTAGAATTAATATCAATAAATGCACCACAGTTCACTTCCTGCGAAAGTCACCACAAATATCCCATATCTATAGTGTGGGTGGAGTAAACATAAAATCTTCAGATGCAGTAAAATAACCTGAAATTACCTTAACATCTGATATATAGTGGAGATGACACATTCAGAACATATTTGGAGCAACATTAAAGATACTGGGGTTTATTAAACGTATAATAGGAAGGTCCTCGGATGAAAAAGTCAAAGAGAGATTTCTACTTCGCTCTGGTTAGACCACACCTCGAGTACGAGGCGAGCATTTGGGACTTTGGTCGAATAGGTTTAACCAAAAACATTTAAAAAATACAAAGGAAAGCAGCGCGCTTCTTTAAAAACTGCTACGAGCGAACATATAATGTCTCGCTACTATTAGAGGGATTAAGGTGGAGGCCCCTAGAGACTCGGAGGCTACACGCTACGCTTTGTTTGCTTGATAAATTCAGAATTGATATTCTTCAGAGCGACATAGAGAATATTACCATGACTCCTCACTACATCTATAGGGCTGACAGATGCGATAATATCTCACATGCCTTAGTACGCTCTTCCTCAGATTTGGCAGCAATCATATTCTTGTACGACTCTTTCTTTTCCCAGACTACAATTTTCACTCCTTCATTCCACCAAGCATCACCTTCCATTCTTCCTACCTCTCCTTTTCCACATAAACTTTCAGCACATTCTACTATCATTCCTTTTAAACACTCCCACGCATCATTCACCTTCTCGTTTCTGATATACTCGTCCCATTCTCTCTGATTCAACGATAGAGCTTCCTCAAGCATGAAACCATACCGCATTCTTACCTCGCTGTCTAGCAACCTCCCCACTTTTACTCTCAACTGCTTACGCGCAGAATTCTTCCTTGGCACCCACTTTCCGCCCAGATTCGCTTTGGATAGTACCAAATAGTGGTCTGTTTCACATTCAGCACCCCTTATCACTATCGTATCCCACACTAACTCCCTTAATCTCCCATCATACGTAACGAAATCAATCATGCTTTTACAATCTCCCCTTTGCCAAGTATACATATGTCTTCTCTTATGTTTAAACCATGTATTTTACACAAATAACCGTTTTTCCAAGCATATCATTATAATTATAGGGTACTGTATGCTGTCCCAGGAGGCGCCATCTTATTAAGTGAACGCGTTTTAACTAAGCACATGCATCAGTTATTTCCAATAGACTCGAAGAATAAGAGTGGCAGGTGCCGTAATTTAAAACCATTCCATTCCTAGGGTTTAATATGCTTCTCGCAGTTTTTCGCGGCAGTGTAATTTTTTTTATAATCCCAGATGAAATACTCTTTTCCCTCTTGTTAAACCCATTCACATTTATAATCATATAATTTCTGGTTAAGTGTGTGAGATAAATAGCGTTTAGAGTTTTTCGTTCATGTCAAACAAGTTTACCCTAATTACGAGAGGTACCCATGTGCAATGTAAGCCATTTTGAGGCTATAGGGAAAGAGGTTTTTGGGCACATTATGTCGTAAGTCTCTTGTGAGTCTCATTTCAGATGCGTGTCATCTCAATAGTACTCATCAGTTCTCGGATATCACTTGGTTTGGCT
This sequence comes from Ceriagrion tenellum, assembly GCA_963169105.1. Taxonomy (NCBI): domain Eukaryota; kingdom Metazoa; phylum Arthropoda; class Insecta; order Odonata; family Coenagrionidae; genus Ceriagrion; species Ceriagrion tenellum. Next base: position 12,848,210 of record OY720633.1, read on the forward strand.
ACAATACTTCGGCAGCATCATTCTCTGGCGGTCGCGCAGTATTCGTGTACTTGCTTTCTCCGAACAGCATCCCGGCTAATATGGTTTCAATCTCCTCGTCTTTCATCTTTGATGCCCATTTACTTCGCTTGATTTTCGGTAATTGTATCCTAAGTTTTTTTCCTGCTGTCATTTTTATGCTCTCATCATCTCCTTATTCATGATATGACTCAAGATACAGCGCATCAGACTCCTCATTGTGACAAAAATTTCATTTTGAAGACCACAACTTGAGCGACGCCTAAGTCTGCTCCGAATTACACGTTCCAATATTTTCGTTCTCCAAGATCACTTCGGTCCTTGGACACCGCGCCCGCCCTCTTCCTTCGGATCTGCAGCCGATGTTAACGGCGTTTCACAACCGCATAAGGCAAACACTCGGTACAAAGGCCGTTTTCGAACTTGGCAAATCAAGCAATCTTCCCTTGGAACCTAGAACTCATTGGGCGGATATGAAGTCAAATTCAAGTGACCGCATACGTCGTATTGTCTAGATACCTAGTCAAGAAACCAAGTAATTGAAAAAGTAGACTTGTTATGCTTACTATGCATTGAGTTAGAATTCGGGGTGCGATAACATGGGCTCGTATGGAAAATAGAAGTGAAGAAACTGTCAAATGGATACTATTTTATCATTACTACGTATATTTGTGCGATATTTATTATTTTTTGCGGAAAAATTGATGAATTCGCTATATTTAAAGACTTTTCAAATGTGAGTATACTGAAAAAGATTTGGTGCTATTGGTTCTGTGAATAATTCCATACATTGTGGATGTTCTGTCCTTGTTTACTTCATTGAACCTACTAATTCTGTTTTCCTTGCTCCGGAAGGAAAAAAAATGATCCCGTTGAAAGAATTATGATCCGATGGAAAGTATTCTCAGGTAGCCATAATTTCATTGGCAGCATTAGTTTTAGCTAACGAATATCATAATTGTTAATAACTTTTATCATTGGAGAGGCTTTCACAGCATTCATTAGAGAAAGGGGACAATAAACCATTAGAGTAAATATAATTTGTTTACAACTTAATTATGTTAGTTACAACGCGCGTATTTTATCAGTCAACAGTCAAAGATCAAAGGTAGTTTGTTCGGAGTGTACCTAATACATTAATATATTGCTACGAGTCTTTTTCATATCGGCAAGAAATATTATGCCTTTTTGTGCATTAAGACGTTGACTGTGGTGAAATACAGTGAGCGATATGTCGTTCACTTTAGCAGCCCCTAGCAATCGAAACAATAGTTATTCACCATTTTATGATATATAAGAATTATTTTATTCATAAGCAATAAGATTTTTAAAAAAAATATTTCCTTTTAATTTGTCGCATAAGGATGGAAAGCATTTTAAAGAAGTAATCGACTTCAGTCATCCACAAAAATTATGGACACGGATGGCGCTTTTCGTATATTTAACAAGATGAAGGCAGCATGATGTCTCTTCCATCGTAGAACGGCTACGGAAGTGTTAAGAAAGGATTTCACTCCGTCTGTCTATGTATCAAGATAACTTGATAGCAAGTAAACTATGCGTTTGCCAAGTTCGAAAACAGCCAAAGTTTCAGACGCTGGTCTTCCAACTCAATAGCCGCATCCTTGGAGCACTATTCCTACTTGGGCTGTTTTCCCATGAGATGCGAGGGCCATCATTCACTTTCATACGATTTTCAAGACATCGCTCCAATTTCTATGGCGTTAATCACAAGTTTCTAATGCTATTTCAAAGGTACGAGGCAATATCAATCGAATAAGCAACGCATAGGAAATATACTCATTTACATTCATGAAAAAAAATCAATCCTTCTATATCCGTCTATGGTTAGGATTTTTGTACCGATTTTCGAAATATTTTGCTGATGAAAAAGTGCTTAAAATGTTGTATTTTTCATACACGAGAAGAAAACTGGAATATTGTTCTGTTATTTGGAACCCCAAATTAATGAAGTCAGATTCAATGATCGAGAGCATTCAAAAATGGTTTTTGAGACAATTGTACTGTGTACATGCCACAATATTTATCCTATGTTTGAAAACTTTGTACATTACAAAGATATGTTACAAGAGTTTAAATTTCAGAGCCTTAAAGAAAGAATAATTATAAACGACTCACTATTTTTGTATGACATTATTAACAAAGGTCACTGTATGGAATTAGTTGGTAAATTAAATTTTATAGTCCCAGCAAAGAAAGGGAGACTTAAAAGAACTTTTTATTTAAGAGATGTAAATACAAATTATTGTAAGAATGCACCATTGAATAGAATATGTGCTACCTACAATACCTTTTGTAAAGAACTGAATATGTACTAGCATGTCAAAAGAAAATGTTAAAAAAGATATACAGTTATTACTATCAAAAGTGTAAAATCTGTCCTACAGAAAACGATCAATCATGTTATCATGACTATTATGTAATATTCAGCCAGACTTGACTGTTGTTATTGTGTTGTGTATTGAACTGTGTAACAGTTTACCCTGTTTTATGTTTTAATGTTGGGAGAGCTATAAACTCATTTAACAAATAAATAAATAAAAAATTTGCTGTGCATTTAAATTCGCCACTCAACTGGAAATAGAGAATCGGATGTGCCAGAGTAGAAGGGCAATTGGAATACTGAATCCCTTACAATGGAGCAGCAACATACTCAATAGAACAGAAACAAATATAAATATATAGCAATAGTAGAAAGTATAATGCTTTATGGAACCGAAACATGGACTACAAATGAAAGAGAAAAAGTAAACTACGAGCCACTGAAATGGACTTTTGGCGGAGGTCGGCTAGAAAATCAAGAATAGAAAGAGTTGGAAATGAGCAGACGGGAGAAATCATGGAGGTAGAGAAGGATGTAGTGTAGACTATTGAAGAAAGAAGATTACGATGGTATGGACACGCCCAAAGAATGGGGAATGAAAGAATACCGAAAGCTGCTCTAAAATGGGTTCCAGAAGGAGAAGAGGAAGACCCAAGAAGTCGTGGTGGGATGGAGTGAGGGAGGAAATGGATAGAAGGGGGTTGGATATGAAAGATACATTTGATAGGGACTGGTGGAGAGTGGAGATGGGGTAATGGACCTGATGAGAGGACCCTACTTATAGAAAGATAAATGTGTTGGGTTAGGGGAAGGAAACTGCTTTAAAGTGGAATATCCCTAATTTAAAATAATCAGCTTAATTATTCCAACGTAAAATGGCCACCATATCAGAATAAGACCGAAAAAGATTTCGCATCGAGGAGCACAGATAGATATTGTATTCATCCGTCGTGCATCGTATTATTTTCAAGCGTGAAAATTCTTACAGCTGGTCTCCTTATTCTTTACCATCCAGTAAGACCAAGAGCCATACGGTTTGAAAATACGATTGGAGGTGAGATGGAATAGAAAATAATATATATTTATTATACTCTGCGCATCATCCTTGGAGCAAAAACAATTACAAATAAAAGAAATTGGCTCAGCAAAAAAGAGCAATACATGAAAACGAACATAGATATAATGGTTATTATACAAAACAAAAAGAGGAAAACAAAGAAACAATATTTTAATTTTTACAATATTCACAATTTGCAGACTGTAGTTCATTAAGCACGGTAACTTTTATTTTGCTCTGCATGGAGTAGAGTCGTGTATATTACATTTTTTAATGCATAAATGGAACTCCTCTGCCTTAAGTTTTCAGGGAGAGAATTCCAGAATTTAGAGGCAGTAATTTAAAACGAATTTTGATTAGCAGTTGTTCTAGGAACAGGATAGCGTAAAGAATAGTCCTTAATACGAGATGTCTTCTGGGTAGTTTCTGATCTGACCTTAAACATATCACTGAGGTAATTAGGGATTCTCTCCATAAAAATGTTAAAGAGAATGGTTCCAAGTAAATATTTTCTTCAGTTAAAAATATTCAGCCAAACTAGGTTAATTTTATGCTGTGATACATGAGCGTCCCTTCTTAAATTACATGCATATCTGACACATGAATTTAGATGCCTATGTAATTTGATAGAGGTCTGTATAAAACAATATGAGCTCAGAATGTAGCCATTTTTCCATGGGAGGCGAGTAAACTTATCTCGCGCAGTCGGCTAACCAAAAAAATAATCTTAAAACGGTAGCAGACTTCGGCAATGGGGATGGTAAACAAAATACAATCTGTTCAAGCATCCGTGGGAAATCATCGCACGCGAGACCTCCCAAATGAGTATATATGCTAACAAATACTGCAGTGCGATCTTAATCGATTGCATTTAAGGTAGTACGAGCGAGATAGTTCCCTAGTCATAATAGAGACCATATATTCGAATTTTACGTTTTAATGTCACCAGCTGTAGGAGACACCAATTCAAAATTGCATTATTAATTGTGCAATAATATAGTTTTACATGACAGAAATGGTAAGTAATCAAATGAAGGTATCTAAATAAGTCTTTTACTTGACTCATTTTTTTCGCGCGGTGCGTTTGAAACTCATTCAAAACGGAAGGTTATTTGTGATACCCAAGAACCTACTGCGGTGAAAATATGATTAATTTTCAAAATTAGTCGAGAAAAGATACACACGTCACGCTGTTAGTTTTTTTACGATATCTAAGTGATAAAAATACCTCATTTTGTAAATTATGTCTCTCTGGAGTGAATGCACGTACTGTTTCCCATGTATAAGGGCTGGTATTTTTTGGCAAATATCTCCGAAAGTAATGTGGTAAGGGGTAAAAATTGTTGGTGTCATTGGATAGGTGTGTAATTTTTCTTTAAAATGAGATCAAATTCGTTGATTTCTAAGTAAAATGATATTTTCCTCGGACTACCTAAAAAGGAAAATTTCTACGGGTCCTTCCAAAAAGTCATACATATGTTAAATTCTATCGTGGCATACCAAACGTGATGGCTACTCACTTGCTTTTAGACAGTAGTCGGGGAATCATCAATGAAATTTAATATTTAAGGATTCAGGAAAAGTCACGGGTTATTCGCCAACAATGCGCGAGTTCCAAGGAAAGAGTCACACAACCCTTAAAATGGAGCGCCATGATGGTTATCACCATGAATAAGTTACAGGAACCAATACAAATCTTCAAAGTTCACGGCTCGGGAGGAAATCGGTCGTAGCGCTGTTCTCCATTGACAGAAATAGTGTGTTGAAACATCGTAGAAAGGTCATTAATTACACAATTACTTAATGGAGTCAAAACGGTGAGAAAATAAGATATGCTGACGATAGAAAAAGCTAAGGCGCATTTTACTTTCCAATTTCTTTCACCACCACGTCCATCATGTCCGCAAAATCGGGCACATTCACGTTACTCACCAAGCACCAATGAGAGAATAGGAGCGAAAATAACTTCAGCGGAAGTCACCCGCCGAGGGTGGACTCACTGATGTGCAGAATTTCAAACAAAAACTCAATCGCCCGGAAAGGGATACGAACACAGATCCCTCTGAAATTCACCGAGGGAACAATCGACTGAAAGGGGTTCTCGTGGTATGCACTTGGGGATCTGACGACTGTTTCAGTAAATTTCGAGTACGTGACTGCAAGTTTGTGCGGACTTCAAAGGGAATTCTTTTTTCTGGAGCGACTGCGCTACGGAGACAAACTCCTGAGCTAAAAGGACCAACAGAGATAAATCGGAACAAGGAGATCGGAATGAAAGCAGGCGCGGCACAATCAACAAACCAATGCTGTAAACACCGAAGACTTTTTGTTCGATTTTATAAATTATGGGGAAAATATTTAGGCAAAATCGTCTGATTAAATGCCATGACTGAAAACACACTTCGCAAAATCACATTAAAAATACATTCGCAACGATGAAGATGTGGCGAGGTGATACGATGTTCTGAGGTGATACGAAAATATGAACATCAATTTTAGATATTTGGGCAATCGGTCTAAGTCAGTAGTATACTTTTTTCAAAACTCAGCAATAACCAACTTCAAGGCACCAGTGGAATGGCTTTCTACGTATAATTTTTTAGCCGCATTTTGGAAAACATGTCACTACTCTCTGGGTAGGGCACACGGCTTCTTCAGAAACAGAGGATTCCAGCGGTGATGCATTTATATCCGTGATGCACTCATCTTCACTTCACGGAAATGGCAACTCAATCACAGCGACATACCTAAAAATGCATACCTACACGTTGTATCCTCGCATCGTCACCACAGCTATGCTAAAGTGAGGGTCTGCAAAGGCAGTATTCTGATACCGACAATCCAATTAAAAGAAGAAACTGCGCTGCGCCAGTCCAAAAAGCATACAGACCACTCTCTAACTCGTTGCACAGTAGGTAACTTCGTTACAAACCGCGTACAATAAAGAACTTCATCTACAATCGCACTCAATGGTTGAAATTGACTTTTCAAAGGTTTCCATTCGCATCGCGAAAGCTCTCGGAAGCCCATAACCAGTAGAAAAAATAATTAGCAATACTGAACGTTGCAATCACCAATAGTTAAATAGCAAATGAAGTCTACACAACTAAATAGTTTAAAATTCGACGGTTACTCGTCAACCCCCGATAACAGGCATCAATCCCCGATAACACGCTCTCTTCCCTTGTTTTTAGATTTAAATGTGCTGCCAACTAGACAGTTGTATGTTTACAAAGTTTTAAGATCTTTCTATGCTCGAAGTGGTTATTCACCATTGTCTACTCCAGAAAGGTACTCGTATGATATGAGAAGAAAATGTAACGTATATTTATGTAAACCAAATTTAAATATATTTCAAAGATCATTTCTGTACATGGGGCCTAAGGTATTCAATGTTTTGCTAGAAAATATAAAAATGGAGAGTAATTCCCGACAATTTCTGTGTTCTGTGGAATCACGGCTATACACTCAGCGCAATATTGAAAACGTCTTTAAAAACAATGTATGAAAGGATGCCGTACTTTTATTAATATTTTATTGAATTCATTGTTTTGTATATCCTTATATATCCTTTTGTACATCCTCTTCCACGATTATTATGAACTTCATTAGTTTGTTAGTCGGGGTTTCAACATTAATTTCTTTGACCAATGTATATTTTTAGTTTTACTCTTTTCGAGAACAATGTGTGTTTTCGCTTGTTTAAGAAGGTAATCTTTAAACAGGTAATAACCTTTTCAGGTTACCTAAGCATCCCAATGCACGTTGTTTCCAATGTTTTTGTACCATTGTTGGATGCAATAACTATCTATATATCTAATCAGATTCCCATACGAAAAATTTTTAATCACGGCGAACACTGGATTTTGAAGGGAAAATTTTAAGCACATGAAATAAGGCTACATTATTTACGTCTCTTAGTAGTAAATCTGTAGATGCTATTCAGTAAACCTAGAAAACAACGAAAAGTGTGAACAAGAAAAAATTGCTGGGAAAAATGCTGCAGCGAATGATCATTACACTCTGTCGGTGTGACCTGCTAAAAGGTTTTTAGGACTTGGCGGGAATTAGTTGGTATTTAATCATACTGAGAATATTTGTAAACATTTGCGAGCTTTTCTCTCCTTATCAGCGCTTGGAATATTTTATTATAAATTTTAATAAATGATATATGATGAAAATTTCAAATAGTACGAGACATCACCCTAAAACTCGCAGTCCTAAAGATTTTTTTATTACTAAGTAAGAGTAGCTGGAACGGAATCTTAAGAAAGAACCATGAACGCGATGAGAGGCAGCGACTCAAAAAAGTAAGAATGCCTAGGTCCGAAGGAGAGGCAATATCAGGATATATCTCGACGACGATTTAAACTGAATAATATGTCCCACATTTCTTTAGACGTATTTTCGACCACTGGTGTTCTCACGAGTCCCGGAACGCCTACACAAGCATTCAAGAGCTGGGTTGGTCGTTCCCCTCCCAAGGGGAAAGGAATGCCAACTATCACAGAGTGCCATGCCCTAAATGGGTCTCGAACACCAAGCCTTCCCACGGCTATACGGTAGGCAAGCCAGTCGGATTCTAGACGACCAAACTTCCCTCGAGTTGATCCACATGGTTTGAGGCGGCACGGCATTAGGTACTCTCGAAACATCTTAAAAGAAGTAACTCATAGAGGCGATCTAAAAATATTCCGCGACACAGCGCCTGAGTGACATCCGACTTAAACTGCAGAAATCCTCTTCAGATGATAACGTCCCATCGACTGAGCTGAGAGAACACGCAGGCACCCGCTAAATTTAAAGTTTCCGCTCCACACAGACGAATATGCGAACTATCTGTTTTCTCCTGTAGAAGAAACAAAACCGACCTTGACCCTGACTGTCTGAATCAAAAATAGGTTCTAGACAGAGGTTGAAGAACGCATTCCTTACCTCGAATCGGAACACTTAGAACTTGTTTCCTCGACTTCTCCACACTTAATTCAGCATTCATCAATAGCTTAACGTGCGTTACAAAAAGGAACACGCGGTAGCCCTGAAGATTGTCTCGGTCTCACGCAGGTGAAGGCCACACAATAACAACCCAAACAAAAGATTTAAGAATTTCGTTATAGGCGAGACGAGCTCGGAAAAACTACGAAAGTAGCCGACTAACAGTGCCTAACATGCACCGGGAGCATACCATTCTCCTACCTAAAGGGAGTTTTTATTCCTCTAAGACATGGAAGTACGCAGAAAGCCAGAAACCAAAACATTTTTCCACGAAGAGTAGACAAAAGATTCTAATTCTCACACACGCAACGGAGAAGCGAGACATTCATCATCGAATGTTCAAGCGCTGAGACAAAAACATTCGCAAGAGCGGACCACAACAATACCGCGCTTCCACATACAGGGCCGAAAACAAGAACATGAGTTATGCCCGGACAATGGTGCGGAGCAAGCCTATCATTTCAGTGGTAAAAAAAACTCCATGAAATAGCAAGGTGCACCACAAAGTCATGAAGCCAGGACTCTCGGGTAGAGGTGGCTTTCATTTTAGAACACATGTTTTTTTAACAAGTCTCAAAGAGGAAAAGGTATTTCGAAAATTATAATAAGGTTTCAAAAGGGTCGCCTTACAGTGAAAAAGAATTCGTAACACTCACCAGTAATGAATAAGAGTCAGCCTCCCCCAACACTACGGTTACGGAGTTTCCATCCTGCGGAGAACACACAGATATGTCACAGACGAGTTTCACAACACGGCACTAGAATGATACACAACAGGAGCTCACGATGCCATTACAATTCGGCTCCTTCCTTTATGGAATGCTGAGAAACAGTGCGTTTCCATTGGACGACGAACTTCGCCAAGAACTTCATGATTGGCTGAAGAACTTCGTAGGAGTAGTTTTAAAGGGTCGAGGAGGAAAAGCGATGCTCCCGCCATCTGTGAAGCTATCTCTTAAACCCGACGTACGGGTCTCGAAATTTCAAATGAGAGCGGAGGATGAAAAGCCCGCCGAAAACTGAAGTTTAACGTCCTTGTGCTCTATACTGCGCGGTAAACCTCGCGTAATTTAATTTATACAAATAGCAAGCAGTTTTAATCGTCATTTCTTGACGAAATATCCTACATTTCAGGTTTTTGAGTGTCAATTTTATTATTTTTTTCATTTTTGCAATTTCTGGAAAAAATTCGTTTTGGTACTTCGCGCGTTGAATTTGATTTCTCTTTCCAATAGGGGATTTTTAATTGTTTGCTCTTGTTTAAAGAAAATTCATCTTTGTTTAAAATCTAGAATATCAGTTTAATTGCCAATTTCTTAGTATCGAATAACTATGCGTAGATTACGAATATGCCACGATTTATTTTACTGGTTGCTTATCGTGTGACTTTCCTGGTAACATGGAAAATATAGATGAATAATAAAAAAATGTTCTCTATTCATAGTTCACATTGGTTTTAAATCAATCCGCCCTCAGCAACAAGAGGGATGAGATGGATCCAGATGTGCAGTTCCAAACTTTCTACATTATTTTGCGATATTTTCAATGTGGCTTATTACAGAATATAAAAAAAATGTTTCATGAGAGCAGCAAGGGGCAAGGAAGGCAGCTGCCACTAAGTACTCTGTACGTTTTGTCATAACTTTGACGTGACAACTTCTCACAACCCTTGGACGATTTCACTAAAAATTTTAAATATTTAAAATATTTATCCAAAAAAAAGTTTTTCCTGCACTCAGCCAAAACTCTCCCTTGTCTCTTTTTTATCTAAATGAGAATTTTATGAGGTTTGTAGTGATTAACATCTCTATGTTCTTCAACTGACTGTTTGGTATATACAATTACTTTCACAATTAATTGTCAAAAAACATTGATTGACTTGTGGTTAGAAAATAGGCAGTAAACCCACTTCCTCATTTCACTTGCTTAACAAGGGAGGAATTTCAATCGCAGTTCATAGTGATAATTTATCATGATTCTGCTTTATTTTGAAAAAATTACTGTGGTGTTAATGATAAATTTTGAAAACTTACTTTTTTAACCCCTTATTCTTGCAAAATAAATGCAAATGATGGGAGTGGGGAAAGGAAGAGCATCATGTTATAAATCTATTTTACTTTTAATTTCAGACTCGTTGAAGGAAACCTAAAGACATTTCAGAACTCTGTTAACACATTCACCTCTTGACTTAATTCATTTCTCAACAGCTGAGCCTGATCCACTTTTTGGATTACATTATTTGGGAGAAAAACCACCAATTCACAGTTCCCATGCCTGAATACAGTGGCAGAGGATGCTTGTAAGTAGGTCCAGCAATGAGTTGCTTCAAATTTACGGCTCAACCAATTGATTCCAAGGTTCGTGAAAAAATGTCATTTGTCATGTCTTTTATTAGTTCCTGTGTCCTCAGTCTCCTTTTACACCAACTGACTTTAATTCAATCTTCCCTCCTTCACCATGCTCACATTCTCCCTTCTATCACCCTCTTCAACATGTCCTCAAATCTCAATGCACCCTCCATCCTTTTAGCCTCCTTCCTCTGAATCTCCGCATACATACGTATTTGCTCCCCCCTTGGGCCTCAACTCTGATGGGCCCTCACAAACTCTAACCCAATACTTTTTTATGTGACTCCTAGTTTTGCTTCATTTGTGAAATTTGAACTATGTCCAAGTTCACAAATCAGACGAGGAAGCTAGTGGTATGTTAATATTTATTGATTTTCATCATTTCATCATGATATTATTTTCTGGGGAGACAGGAGCAGTAGCACTGATGTATTTTTTATTCAAAAGAAAGTTATAAGAATAATGTTAAACTTAAATTAATGAGAATGTTGTCGACCTCACTTTGAGGCACAAAAAATCTTAACCCTACCATCCCTTTGCATTCTGAATCTAATACTGTTCATAAAAAAAAATTTTTAATTCTCTTGCAAAAAATGCAGATTACCCCTCATTCCTGACAAGAACAAGTGCATGTAAATAGTCCCTTCTTCTTGCCAGGACCCTTCATAGGAATTCGAAGAGGAGTGATGAAGGTCCTTTTCACAAGGGTATACAAATGTATGACCTAGTGTTACCAGAGAAATTGTAAAATATTTCCTCATTAGAGCCATTCAAATCAAACCTCAGAATATATCCGTAAAATAAAACATTGTATACTGTTGATGGATATATCCATTACTGCAAGGAAAGTAATTAGCATATGTAGCCTTAACCATAGATTATGTTGGTACATAAAATTGTATTCTGTATATAGATTGAATTTGGTTATAAACCTTTTATGTGAATATTGTCTGAGGTACCACTGTGTGAATGTCACTGTGATATAAACCATGGGTGTGCTGTGTTCCTTGACGAAACCTATACTTTACTCATTTGTATTGTTTTTTTGGTAAATAAAACTATTATTTTCATCATTTAGAAACTATGGATACTTACTGGATACTTACTATTCATGATCTGCACACATACTGTGCTGCATCAGCCACATTCAGCTGCAATGCCACTCTGTGGGGCAATAGAGTCCTATTTGCCACTTTGTCCTACAACAGTAAATGTCTGGTAAAAATATGGTTGACTATATAATGAACAGATGAGTCAATGTGACCCAAATGTGATTCACAATTTATTTTTTGACTGCTTTTTTAAAGGGAGCACACTTTCCTCTCCTGACATATATCTATTAAAATAAGTGTTTTTATACAAAATATTTCACCCCACGAAAAGAGTCCATTCATTTGCCACTTAGATATTACCTTGAACACCCATGAGGGTCATTTTCACCCAGGGATGGCTTAACATGTATCTTAACCAAAAGTTCTATTTTTATTTGTGTTGGTTTTAAAATTCTGCTCTACATATTTTCACTTGTTACACTGTTTCACTGTCACCACATACAAATTAGCATTAGTTTCCTAAAAGCTCAATTGTATTAGGCAAGACATGGAGGAATATCATCTTACATCATTAAAAACTAAAAGTTATCCTGCCCACCTGTTTTATTTAATGCAGTACACTTCAAATCCTGCTGGTCATCTTCAGGAGCAAACTCATTTGTATGCTCCAACGTTGAAACATGAAGTAGTAATAAAACAAAAGGGTAGGACAACTTGATGTTATACTTAACTTTGGCTTCTTCTTCCTGAAACCATTTAATTGAAAATGCGCACTCTTCACTACCAAAGCTGGGTGCCCATTTAATCAGATTATGGCATCTAACTCTGATAAATGTGGTCAGAAATATTGGCTTGCTGTAGATGTTAAATCAAAGTACATATATGCAGAATGGGTTCTCTCACTTAGAGACAAGAAAATGACCATTGAAAAAAATCAATGAATTTCATATTGTATGGAGATGCATCTCATACACCCTTCTTTGAACAAAAGCAGTCGTGCAACCATGGGAGAAACCAGGGGGGCAGCAGGGGGGTAGCTGCCCCCCCCCCTTCCCCATGGACAAGACATTTCATACCAAATCTGCTATGCGGAGCCGGACAGGATGATGCCCTGCCCTCCTTCCTCCCCCCCAGCCTGAATCCTGCTTATGTCCATGCATGCAACCAACAAATAACTTCTTTACACATCTGAATTTGGCTTAATCACTGACAGAAAAATTCACCAGTTTAGATGGGACAGAAAGACACCATAGAGAAAAGAGGTACAGATCTCTCTCAGGGAAATGCCCAAAGACCTATATCCCATCTGGCTACTGAAATCTGATGGTAATACCCCACATAGCATGCAAGGTTGCTGCAATATTGCATAAATCTTGGATAGAGCTTGCCAATATTACCAATCTTGCAGCAAGCTTGCTGTAACCATGCCAACATTGGGAATAGCTGTGCAACTCGGAGCAACATGCGTGGTGCAGGACAAGCCTGCTTCAGGCTTGTTTTCCTATCTGGAAGCAAGTTTCAATATTGTCATGACAAGTTTAGGCAAGCTTTCTGCAAAGTTCAACCTTGCAGGAACTTGCACAGAGCTTTTATGAAACTTGCAGTGTAACCTTGCAGCAAAGCTTATTCATGGGTATTAGTGAGCTTGCAGCAAGGTTTAAGTTTCCAATAGCAAGCTAGCTGCAAGCTTTCAACCTTGTCCTGACAACCTTGCTGCAGGCTTGCTTTGCTATCTGGGACCTGGACGATTTATGAAAAAAGGGCAGAAAATCCTATAATTGAGTTTTCTTCATTCCAGTGTTTGTGTAACTAACTCTGGGGAAATAATGGCAGACACTATTTGGCAATGAAGTCTGGGGTGGACATTGTTGATCAAATGGTAATGCAGTGCCCTCTCAAAGTGTCATCAAGGCGGGGGCCAGTTCATAGGTTTTACATTCTAGACTAGGCTGCTATAGCTGCCGTAGTGATGTGCAGGGCTGTCATTGGGAGGAAAATTATACTAATGAATTCCATCCAATGGCTCATTAACAAAAATCTGTAAAAATTACGGGAATAGTATGCAAAGGAGTCAGGCACAACCTTCAACTGAAGGAATAAGTATGAACAAAAAAGTAAGAAGTGACAATTCATAGGAAACTGTAAAGGAAATGAAACTGTTTGTAAATGTCACTTTTACATAAAGGCGGCCAGCAGAAAGTGTATCAAGATAACTGAATGCAAACTGGGGACAAAAATTAGTAAAAATATATTAATAATTATAAAAAAGTGTTTTTAAGTGTTTCAACATCCAAATCATATAAAATAGTGCACAAGAAATTTGTTTTATTTCAATAAAAAAGAAAATCACCTCAAGTATACACCTTTTGAGATGCCAGAAACTCCCAATAGAGTTTCAGAAATGAAAGTTCTGATCGAGTTAATTCGGCCAAAATTCCAAAAAAATTTTGGAAATTTGTACTAATTAAGAGGATGATCTTTTTAGTTGATAAAGTTTTGTAATTTTCAGCAAAAATATAAAATAAGGGTGAAAAATGATAAAATGAAACAACTTCTAAAAGTATGATTTAGTTTTTTCCCGGCAAATAATATGGAGGAAGTCTTCTCGGGTCTTCCACCAGGATAAGTTTTTTAGCTGCCGACGTTTCGGAGTCCGACTCGTACTCCATTCTCTAGGCAAATGATGATATTTACCATAGAATTTCAACAGCTGCTATTGTTGAGTATGGTCAAGAGACTCGAATGGTCAACAACAAGCCCGACCTTTATAGTCTGACCGCACGGGAAGGCTGCTCTTGACCGATTTTGAACACATATGAACCAGCAACATCCAAATATCTCCTTCACAATGGAATTGGAATGCAACGGTCGGCTCCCATTCTTTGACATATTGATTCAACGAGAGTTGGATGGCTCACTCTTGCATAGTGTTTATTGAGAACCTACACACACCAACTTGTATTTGAACGGCCATAGTCATCATCATCCCTCTCAGCGTCGGGCAGTGTTAAACACTTTAATTCATCATGCAAGGTCCATTGCCGACAAGGAGAGCCTACCTCGGGAGTTACGCCACTTTCGTAGGGCCTTCCTTGAAAATGGATATAGTGGACAGGAAACGTTGTTGGCTCTTAAAAAGTCTGTTGACCATAGGGTGCTAAATATGCAGGAAGAGAAATAGAAACCTCTTGCTAGAGCCTGCTTGCCTTAAGTGTCCATGGTTTCTGGGAAAATATTTAGAATACTGGCCAGGCACAACATAAAGATGATTCACATGCCACCCCAAAAAATCAGGGATCTCATTGTCGGAGCAAAAGACCCATCGGCTTGAAGACACCAGGCGTCTACCGAGTGCCTTGTGAATGCAGCAAGGTGTACATCGGAGAGACGAGTAGAACAGTGGAAACAAGGGTTAAGGAACACCAAAGGCACCGGCGTCTAGCACAAATGGAAAAATCTGCTATAGCTGAACACAGCATAACCATGGACCACTTCATTTATTTCCATGAGACTAAAGTGCTCGCCCCCTCCGGAGGTTATTGGGATAGGATTATCAAGGAGGCCATTGAAATTCGACTGGAAAGAACTGAAGAATTCAACTGAGACCTTGGCTTTTCCCTTAGCGGTGCATGGAAGCCATTATTAAAAAAGTTGGGAAATACAAATCCTAATGGTTGGCCCGTTTTTGAGCATTTGAGTCTCTTGACCACGCTCAACAATAGCGACTGTTGAAGTTCTACGGTAAATATCATCATTTGCCTTGAGAATGGAGAACAAGTCAAACTCTGAAATGTCGGCAGCAAAAAACTTATCCTGGTGGAAGACCCAAGAAGACTTCCTCCAACTTCTAAAAGATTTCACATCTATAAATCAGAATTATTAGCAAAATTTGATAAAAATACAGTGAACTCATCAGTGAAAGTGATGAATTAGAGAGGTGATTCATTGAAAATAATGTAAATGTATGAGCATTAAAGGAGGAATCAAATTTTTCAATCCAAATTAAATTATCTTGGGCCAAAATGATCCCATTTGCTGACAAAAGCATTCGTGCAACCACAAATAACATCTTTAGATAGGTATCTTTAAAGTGAAGACATCCCAGATTTAAGAAGTATTTTATTTTCCTGTCTCTCTCTTTTTTAAGGAATGCAATATATTCTCTAATGCCCGGGGCTTCAAATGAGCTACATTCGCCTCTTGGTATCTGAATAGTGTTTGCAGAAAAAGTAAGATTGATAGGGTTGGGAACAAGTGGGTGATGGAAGAATGTGGGTTGGATGCTCTAAATGTGGACATACATGAAAGAAGCATGCTGTATTACTTTGGCCACATGAAAAGAAAGGATTAGAGTAAAATAACAAGAGATATGTACAATAAAAGAGTGAATGGCCAGAGAGGATGACATAGACCACAACAATCATAGGTGAATGCGGTACCAGAGACCCCAAAGAGAAGGAATATTATGAGTCTTGAGAATATGAGAGCGTGTACAAAGCAACGCATGTGTGTACCTAAGAGATGAGAACACATTGTGTAAGGATGAGATGCCTTATGGAGGAAATTACTAAAAGAGATTCATCTTCCCCAGGCTAATGGCAATAACGAAATTCTTTGCCTATGTCTCCCCCAAAAGGGAATGGTGTGATGGGTGAGTATGTATGCATGCAATGATATGGAATCCCTGCTGGCTGTATTGAAATGAAGTCAAGCTCCCACAAAATTTCCCCTTGTACTAACAGATGTCTCAGTGTATTCCCCATTATTATCATTTACACACCTGACCCTTGTGGTAAGTGATGATTGTTGAAAAACAACCTTTCCCCCACCACCTCCTGCTTATTTTTTTCCTCCTAACTGACTTTCTGTGCATCTGAAATTCTGTGCATGTGAAATTTGTGGTATCTGTTTAAATCCCAGAGGATCTCTCTCTTAAAAAAATGTAATGTTATGTTCCAAGTAATTTCTTCATAAAGAATCATCATGGTTACACTAAGAATCAAGGAGATGTTAACAGTTGAAAGTGCATATGTGCTTGTATTGACCTCAAATATTAATTACATATGTGGCAAGGGTACCGATTATGCTCAGAGGTGGCCACACAATTGCTTCTTGATGAATGATTCCACCTGATGTTTATTGAAGAACTATATTTGTGGCTGATTTTCACTTACCACTATATTATTATCACCATTTATAATGCATTCATCAGTGTGTATCAAGCACTTCACTCTGCTATATTAATGTGGAGATGTGTGTAAATCATCCTGTAACATCATTCTTATTATTCACCTGCCAATGTACTACTTCAGACAAATTACTTTTTTTGCATGCCTAAGTATGGTGAATTAGAGGTCTTGCATTCTATGACATTTTTTTGCTGAAGGAGTGTAAATTCAATTTGATAGATTCAATAGGTGGATGAAATATTATATTATAAATAGTGGGCCAATGATTCTGAGGATTTGGAGCTAGATAGGAGCTGTCCTTGAGCCTACCTTAAGCCATTGATTGAAAATCCCAAAAAAAAATAAAAATTTGGAATTTGCTCAAGTCCTGCATGGAAGCTATAATTTCATTGGCATTTATAAACCTGATTCCACAACCAAATCATAGGGGTGCAATTTTATTTTACAGTATTTTAAATTACTTTTAAAATATAGAGAAAAAATTGAGTTCAATCAAATGAATAATAAATTAAGCAGCGTGGTACATGCTTTTATGGTGATCTGAAGGCGATTTCCCATTAAATATGCTGTCCTTGCTTTGCACTCAATTTTGACCAATTCTTTTATTCTTAAAGAACATCATAATTTCCCACATTCCTCCTTCTCCCTCTTAACTCCATACTCTCTTCTCTGGAGATCCATAGACTATCATTTAGTAAATGAAGTTCTGGAAGGTTATATGCTCAAGAGGTGTACCAAATTTCATGATGAATTATATACTTCATGATCACAGACCAATTGAGCACAATAGTGAAAAATTTAATTTTTCGGAGAAGATGTCAAAGGCAAATGTCACAAAGAATAATACCAGAGGTTTTTTTGCCAAGTGACTGGTTAAAGCTTGGACAGTTAGATCAAGGTCCTTGTTTTAGGGAGGAGAGCAGGTTGTTACTTTGTGGGGGTCTGGGACGTATCAAATTCTATATGATTACAATTCTTAACCATTTCCCCAGGAATTATGAATGGGGGGGGGGGTGGAGGGATCCAAAGTCCACCCCTGAGGAAAATTTAATTTTTTTGTGAGTGAATTGGTTTTTCCTGATGTAATCCACACAAACCTAATTCCACATATCGTTATTTTCTACGACCCGGGTTTCGACATTCGACGTCAGGGAGGACGTCGACGTCAGGAATTCTTCAGGAAGACCTGAAGATGACATCGAACGTCGAAACCCTGGTCGTAGAAAATAAAGATAGTGGAATAATAAAGTTCAGTGTTATCATTATAATGTTAACAGATTCCACAAATTTACGCCTGATACATACTACCAATTCTTACTCTCTTCAGATACCTCCCCCACTCTCCCAACACACTCCCCTCTATTGCCCTCTTCCACTTGGCATCACCTCTTAGGGGATTGTCCACTAGCACTTCTGCTGCCTGCTCCAAATTTCACACACCACCCTCTTTTCCTCTCCTACCATGTCCAACACTTCCTCACTTGTTTTCCTCTTCACTCAACTGATATTCCATTCTCCTCCATCCTATAACCTCAAAGTCTTCAAGTTCTCTCTCATCCTTCTGGCAATGTGATCAAGTTCCTAAACTCTATTTTACTATGATCCCAATCAAGGTTTTCAACTTTTCATTGTGGTCGTTACTCAACATTTTTAATCATTAATCCCCTCTTTCTTATGAATGGGATTGGTTTGTAAATCTAATACTTCATGATATATCCTCTTTGCTAAAACCAATTCTTAATCAGCTACAATTGCATGGCTGCATAGAGATGGGAAATTACCATACTTTTCCGGTAATTTTTAATTTTCTGCAATTAATATTTAATGGAGGATTTATTAGGAAAGATAATATGTAGCAGCAGAGAGAGGTTAATGGCATTTAAACCATTACTATTGCCATTAATGTATTAGAAATAAAGAAAATTTAGAAACAATTACGGCTGCCTACATGCAAGTTGGCATTCTTTTGTTTTACATGAGAAATTTTTGCTCAAACCTTTAAATAGATAGCCCCACAAATATTCTGCAAGTAAAAATATTCCACAAATGAGTTGTTGGTGCCTTAATTTATAATTAATATTGTATAAATATATAGATTTGGCTAAAAATAATTTTTAAAATATATCGGTATGAATAATACCTGAGATGAAGGTGAATATTACCAAAAATTAAGGTAATTATGAGGTGCTGTAGTACATTACATAAAATACCTCTGTAATTTACAAAAATTACCACAGTAATTTTCAGAATGGCCCATACATAATTCTTCTCCAGAATACTCCCAGAACATGTGAACCATGTATTGCATGTCCTCTTATTATTGTATTTATTCTAGCCTTTCTAACTTAAGAGAATCTCATTATCATACAGCCAACATGAATACTTAACCTTATTCGCTGCTTATTTCATAAGCTAATCATTGATTTCAGTCCTTTGCTTGACTTGCTTACTAATGTCTGAGTGTCATAAGACCTAACTGGCCTTGAAGAAAGGCTTCTTGGGATTCCATCCAGGTAAGGAGGTTCATGACCAAGGTTTCGGCCGCTTACACTGCAGCCCTCAAAAGGGTCCCTCTGCAAAAAAAACTGTTGGATTTCAGCAGCTACTGTTGAATTTCAACAGTAACTGGTGGATTTTAATAGTTACTGTCGGATTTTTCAACAGCAACTGTTGGATTTAACAGTCATTGGTGAAATCCAACAGTGACTACTATATTTACTATTAGCCCTCTTCATCATGAGAGTGAATTAAGTTGCATTCATATTTTTAGCGATCTGATGAGCACCTTCACTTCCACTGGATAACTCTAATCTTGAACATTTTTACAATTATTTCCCCCTTATTTGGGGCAAATACTTGACTTTAATTATACAATGTTTAACTGGTTGAATTTTTAGTCGGGCTTACTCCCACATAGCACAAAATATCTAAAAAATATCTATAAAATATCTAATAAGTCTTTTGCTAATATCTAGAAAACATCTTGTAATAACTTGTAGACATCTTCTTGACATATTGTAGATATCTGAATGTCCGCTTTTCCTATATCTACAAGATATCTTGAGAAGATATTTTCTAAACATTCATATTCAAATTGGACCCACTGGGAAAATTCAGGATAAATGACTTAAGGCCTGGTTACACGATACATTAACCCGTACGTGTTCATGTACAAGTTCATGAATGAACATATATAACAGTAGAAGTAATAGTTGCTAGTAGCAACATGTAGTTTATACAGAGTTGCAAAATTATCAAAAATACATACTAATAAACAATTTAAATATCTCCTGTTATTTTAAAAATTAAAAAACTTTTCAAAATGAATCTATAATTTTAAACCTTTACCTTCATTTTAATATCTATTAAAACAAAGCAGCTGCCCTATGGCCATCGATAGAGGTGCTTAAACATTTATCCTTTAACCCGTTATTTTGTTCAAACTATTCAACTTTGATATCCAGAATTTTGGGATCTCATAGCTATTACGTAGGTCTATCATTTTTTATTGTTTCAAGATGCTGAGGTTTAAACCTGCTGAATAATTAAATAATGAAAAATGAGCGATTTCTTTGTTTAAATCGACCTTCTGGGTTAACTAATAGTTGGATTTTGATCGGGTTACTACGAATTCGTAGAATTTTTTATCTTCTACAACTTTTGTTGGAAAAGTTATTGCCTTAACTTCGTACTTTTCATTGTATCATTTAAAAAACGACTTTTCTTAACTTTAAATCGCTTTTATAAACATTTTCCAGAAGACTTTCCCTTGCATTTTTGGTGCACATGTGTACAATGACTTCATCTATCCATCCACCAAAAAGCATAGCAGTTACATTTTTTTTAGATTCTGGTGTTTTTTGGCTAATTGCACTAGACATATAATAAGAGTCGTCGCTCAAAATAGACATATTCTAGACATCTAGTAGATATTTAAAATATCCAAGACATTGAAGACATGCTGTAGATATCTAGTAGGTATTTTGTGCTATGTTGGCTCATACATTATGCAGCTTAAAATTTCATTTTTCAGCATATACTAGGGTGGATTTAACAGCAATTATCCGGTTTACCAGTGGTTGTTGAATTTTAAAGTAACTGTTGGATTGTTCAGCAATTGTTGGAATGTGCATACAGCATAAATCCAACAGTAACCGTTGGACTCAACAGTACTGCTGGATTCAACAGTAAATGTTGGATTCAACAGTAAGTGTTGGATTCAACAGTAAGTGTTGGATGCAACAGTTGTCACAACAGTTAAACAGTTTTTTTAAACAGTTTTTCAACAGTTTTTTTGCAAAGGGTGGCCTTGAAGAAAGGCTTCTTGGGATTCAATCCGGGTTGGGAGGTTCATGACCAATGGTTTCGGCCACTTACACTGCAGCCTTAATAAGGGTAGCTTGCCTTGTAAGCTCCCCTCTTTCATTCATTCCTAACTTCAACTCTTCTCATCATTCTCTATTCTTTGTTGCGGAGAACTTTGTCAAGAACCACTGAAACATTTCGCACCCCTGCATTGCTTCTTTGCATAATGCTGCCCATCTCGATTCACCATCTGCATCCTTTGTTTTTTGGGTCTTTCTCTGGTGGACATTCATATTGGCTATCAATTACTCCAACTTGACCATAATATAAAGCTGTATGGTTTCACTTGATTCATTAATTATATCTATTGCCATCTTGAAGCCTACAAACCTAACAAACTCAACCAAATAATATTCTGAATTTCTTTTGACTTGGGTCAGCAACACACACCATAAGGTAAGCATGATAGCTTGTTTGGCTTTTCTATGATCACACCTTTTTATGTCCTCATTCCTTTCTCTCATTAAACCCAAATTAGTTCTCACCTACATTTTTGGTTAGTCTCAATCTCTTACCTTCAACTAATAACTCTTAAGGTTGCCCAAGAGAAGCATAAAATCATATTCTTTTATCAAGTGTCTGCCAGATCATTTATTAAGTTAACCATGGCTTCGACATGTTCATTGAATGTAACAATATCCCCAGGATATGTTGGGCATTTTTGTTATTCCTCTAATATGGTTTTCTGTTCATCTTCAAGTGTTCTCATTTCCTTTTCTTCATTATCTCTTCATCTGTTGGCTCCTAGCATTCCTGCTCATTGTTAAAATTCATAAATGTGAAACCATGATATAATCTAATAGGACCTCCTCTATATTATCTATTTTGCAGAGAGTGTGTAAATGTTAATGATGGTTTTTAAAGCCGGTATTAGTGATTATAATTTCTATTCTAATAAAACTGACCAGCTTTCTCTCCCTGAGACCAATTCCATGTCCAAGGTCACTGACTCTTTACTAATGACTACTGGATTCCAGTCCTGACTATAATGATTAAGTCTTTATTTCCCTGAAGATTACCATTATTTACTCCAACCAATCATGTTCATTCACTGCCAAACTCTTTCTCTCCATGGTTAGAATTGGCATCAATAGCTGGACCAATATTTGTTTCGTTGGATATTCCTTGGTTTCTACCAGCAACATCTTATGCTCATTTGTTCAATATTGACAACATTGACCACCTTTATCATTATTATTTGCTCATTTCTAAGGCCTTATTGTCTCTCTTACCTTCCTCTTTAAATCATTCTTTGCGCATCTCTCTAATGGACACCACATTCCATCCTTCTTTACCCAAACTAGCCAAGCATGTTGCCAAATCCTTTTCCCATGTATTGAGTAACACTTAGAAGCCTGAGTGCATCTTGGTCTGCATGATTGCACTTCAAATCCCAAATCCAAGCTTCACTCTGGCTCCAGCATTTGAACTTATTCGTATATGACAATCTTATTATCCTCAAGCATAGGCTACAAAGCCTGTTTCCTATGCCATCTGCTTTGATTGAACTTTCATTTTTCAAGTGGGATAACCGTCATAGTAGAACGTTTTTTTTATGATAAGCATTTTACATTTTAGAAATGCCCAAAATGGCTGGGTTTCTTGGTCCAAACAGTTGTGGCATCCAACAGGCACGTAGCTTGAGGAGCTTCCCCACAAAATTTTTCTCCGTATGGCGACTGCCTTTGATTCATTTGCCAAGGAGCCCACTAGCCAAGGGGCACTCATCCACTGCCTCATCATTACTTGATTCAGATGCATTGTTTTCTGCCTCCGATTCACTCTGAAGAAACATCTCGATTTCCTTTCCGTTAGGTTCTGAGCCATTATATACAGAGTATAAAATAATACCTTAAAAAAAACCACTCTCTTGTGGATCAGCACAATTTTTATTGGCATATACTTGGAAAGACTCAAGAGTATGAAATTAAGGAAGGAAAATCACTGAGAGGAGTTTCATCGTTATCATTGTTTATGAGGCGAGGAAAAGGGTCGACTACATGATTAGGCCGGCGATGCTCGGGACACCCACCCTGCTAAAATATTCTGTATAGTTTCCACATCAATACTGCTACAGAATTTCTTAAAAAGTTCCGTAGATATTCCTTAAAGTATTGAAACGCCATATTATGGAATTCCCTAAGACATTCTGCAGAATACCTTAGGACATTCTGCAGAATTCCTTAGGACATTCTATCGAATTCCCTACGACTCTCCATATTGGTCCTTAGAATGGGAACTGGGTCAACGGAAAACGCACATATTTCCGTAGAGTTGCTGACTTTATACAGAACAGCTAGTAAGGGGTTATTTTGCTCTGCAGAAAATAACTCTACAGAACATTTGTTCTGTAGAGCCAGGCTCTCATGTTCCGTACAGATCCTTAGAAAAGGAACTAGTTCTGAAGAAAAAGAGTCAATTTCTGTAGAATTCCTTAGGTTCTACAGAACAGCTTCTAAGGATTTTTTTTGCAGAGCAGTAGTGTTTACATCCAACATAAGCGGGTAGGGTTACGCATATAAGGCCATGGGGACTGTTGACGTTCGAGATACAGAAGAGAGAGTGAAATCTACAGTCTGAATTCGAGTGCGCTGAAGGGAGTTTATCACTCGGCAAGTGTGATTCGTTGCTTTGGCCTTAACAGGAGGGTCACTCCAAGTATCTAAGAAAAATATCTACCCTATCTCAAGGACGAAAGTGATGATAATACTTGAATCAAAGACTGTCTCAGTGGTTCCATAGTGGGACTTTAGTAGTTCCATTCCACAGTTCCATAGTGGGACTGCTCGCCCATTTGCAATTACATTTGGTGGTCCCTTAATTAGGAGCCACACGGAAGATAGAGGTTCAGGCTATACGCTTACGATAAATTGGCCTACGTGACAATGTCGCGTAAGTATAGCTAACATGCACAGCGTCGGTGGAAATTAGGAAAAATTCCGACATTGATAGTTGTTAATTTTTTTTACCAAGAGCTCCTAGTTAAGAGACAGTTGAGAAGGTTATGGGAATATGTTGACTCAGAGTGTGAAGCATCTAGACATTGCCAGATTGGTGTTGTTCGTTCAAAGTGAAAATTTGTGTACGATCAACAAGGCAATGATAGCCACGGTAGCTTGTAAGTTAATGAATTCTCATCCGTACGCTGCTTCATCAGAAACACCCCGAAATCTTTGCGATGAACGTCATTTGCAACATTTAAAAAAACACTTCGCAATACACCCTAATAATAGACGCTTGTTCCCGTGACGGCTTCCGCGGAGTGTTTGTGATGAAGGGAATGGTTTTCCGAGTGTTCTTCCGCGTTTATCTAATTTTAAGAACAATGTTTCGCCACGTTCGAGCTGGCATTTGATTTTCACCTACGACTAATGAGCTGTTGGCTTCCACCTGGCTACTTCAAGTCCGCTCTTCAGCAGATCTGAAGAGCGAACATTCTGCACATTAGTCGTAAGACTTCTTTCTCGACTGCATTCAACAAATTCTGACACGGTTTTGTCACTTTTTTTCCACCAGAGTAAATCACGAAAGTTAGTCAAATCTTCTCGGGTTTGGCACCGGGTAAGGCATTAAAGTACAACGTTTCGACGAGAAACTCTCTCATCGTCATTCTCGTCGAAACGTTGGCCTTAATAGCCTTACCCGGTGCCAAACCCGAGAAGATTTTACTATATTATTCCCCGGGAAAGCCTACGATCTTTTATCACGAAAGTTGTCAATACGAAATAATTAAATGTGATTCTATACTTCATTCGAGAAATAATGATTGGTAAGCATATCCATCACCCTTCATTACATTTAAATCAAGGTTTGCTTAGTAAACAGAAAATCTTCAAATACAATAACATATCTTGGAATTACCTTAACTTCTGATATATCGTGGGGAACACACAAGCAAAACATATGCGGCAGAGCATTAAAGATACTAGGTTTTGTTCCCAGCGTATACTAGGAAGGTCCTCGGATGAAGAAGTCAAAGAAGATACTACTTCGATCTGGTTAGGCCACACCTCGAATACGCCGCGAGCATTTGGGACCCTGGTCATAAAGAATTAACCACAAGCATTAATAAAATACAAAGGAAAGCAGCACGCTTCGTTAAAAACTGCTACGAACTAACGTATAGTGTCACACAACTGTTGGAGGGATTAAGGTGGGAGCCCCTAGAGACTCGAAGGCTGCATGCTAGGCTTAGGCAGCATGAGAAAGTCAGAACTGGTGTGTTTCAGAATATTATCATGACGCCTCACTACATCTCTAGGTCTGACAGATGCGATAAAATAAGAGAGATACACTGCCGAACAGATAGATATACACAGAAACTCGTTCTTTCCGCGCACAATAAGCGACCACAATAAAAACTGAGCTCCTCCGAATATACGATCATGGGACATGTCACCAATTCACCTCCAAAACTTTTACATCTTTACACGACTGGTGACCTAACACCCCCTAGCGGACCGTAAAGCGGATAATGTAACGACTTCCGTTTAAAAGTAATGAGAAATGGGATTTTTTTACATTTAAACACCAAATAAACGTTCAGTGGGTGAAAGTCGACGGCGCAACACGTATTCGGGCTACTATTCTACAGATATATTTGCCTTCAATAATCCTACTAATCTATTGCCTCTCCTGGGAGAAGTATGAGGCATACCTTAAGGCTAAAAAGATATTTTTTCCTCCAAAAATTAACGGAGAGGCTGTAATAAACTTTGAAAAAATATCTGCTTGCGCTGTTTGCTCTGCTCGTCCGTCTATCGACGCTCATCTCAAAGAAATAGTCATCAGTAGACCTTTGCAAAGTTCCGGGTGGTGGTGGTCGGGGTGGTTTGTTTTTGTTAATGACGCAGAGGTTTCAAATACTTCCTGCGCGAGAAATAGAAGGCTCATCGCGCTTCAAAAAATGAGGAGGTAACCGTCGAATACTTCAGAGGGGGTGAAAAAAGTCTAATACCACATCTTTCGAGTAGGTTAAACGACTGGCGTCCGAAACACGATCTTTAGCAGATAAGGTATCACCCACAACATAAGGGGAAAATAAGTTGTTAATAAAGGCATACTACGTCGCAAATCGATATCATGCGCCCTTCATACATTCCAAGTTCGAATGGATTTAGTATTGGCGGAGCTATGTATTGACACAGGGAAACCTTTTGAGATCCTCAAGAGTCTCACAAGATTACTCGTTGCTTTATCTTAGACTTATATCAGCTGGCCTCAAAACCCATGCACGATAGGAACTATTTGCGTTTCATTGGAATGGTATGGGCTGATGAGGTGAAATCCGCAAACTACTGCTTTCTGTTTGAATGCCAGTGTGAGTAGTTTCCTTTTTCCATTCCTTGTAGTTCCAGTAAACGTTCGCAGTCGATATCACCACGTACTGTAAAAGTAACTCAGTTTACAGTAACGCACACGGACGCAAATAAATACATCGAAAGGATACGAATCTTCATCTGAAATTTGCCTTGAAATAAGATAGCTCGGTAGTTGTCAATGGAAGACAAACCTGAATCGCGATCATGGTTCTTCAAAATTATTATTCAATTACGCACGTGATCCTAAAACGTGATCTTCGTCAAGAAAGATCAGGTGCTTCATGGCAATTGAGAGCGCTCTCAGGACTTGGAGCATTGCCCTTCCAATGTAGCTTCCCTTAAGGATGACGATAACGACCACGAGAAGGAAAGAACCGTGATCACACCCCTGGCCGAGACATTTTTGAGATTTGAATTCGAATCTTTGTCAACTAGAATGATTTTTATATGGCGAATTTCATTTCTTTAGTATTTATAAAATTTCATATCCTGAGCCAGTCATTGCAGCTATGTATTACATGCATTCATATCGCGAATATGAGAAAATTCGTATAAAAACTCATTTACAAGGAGTGTTCAAATGAAAAGGTACGAAACGACAATGTGGGTATAATATAGTCTCTATTCAAAAGTAATCATCAGAGGCCTGAGAACAACTATCCCACTGTTTCATGAGCTGAAGGATTCCCTGTTCCCTTTTATTCCTGTGGCTGTGACAAGAGTCAGTCCTCCACTGTGTCCTTCAGTTCGTCGTCCAAATTGAAGTGTTTCCCTTTGAGATGTGTTTTTAGCGGACCAAACAAATGTAAGTCGCAGGGCGACATATCCGGGCTGTGTGGTGGATGCTCAAGCTGCTCTCACTTGAACGTGGCCAGTAAACTGCGCGTGACCCAGGAGAGGTGTAGACGGGCGTTATCGTGGAGCAAAATGAGCAGCCCAGGCCGTGCAGCAGCCCTCCACGCCGCAGCAGCCCTCCGTGAGCAGCCCAGGCCGTTTGCTCTTGATGGACTTGCGTAGGTTATGGAGTGTCTCAGGGTACACGTCACTGTGAATGGTTTTTCCGTGCTCGAGGAATTCGATGAGTATCGGTGCTCGGACGTCGAAAAAGACAGTGAGCATCACCTTGCCTGCTGAGGTCACAGCTTTGAATTTTTAAGGAAGGGGGGGGGGGTGGCGACGCATGCATCCATTGCATGCCGTCTTGCTTTGTCTCTGGCTCGAAGTGATGGGACCAGCTCTCGTCACCGGTGACGATCCGCTCCAGGAAAGTGGGGTCTTCATGATACCGGAACAGATGTTGCAATGCTGGCCCTATATGCAGTTTTTTTGCGGTTGGCTGAGCATCTTCAGAACCCACTGCACGCACACCTTCCGGTAACCCAACCTGTTGTCCACAATTGTCCACACTGTGTCAATGCGTCAATTGGACGGAACATACAAGTGCCCGCTACTCTCCCGCGTCATGTGCAGGCGCCCGTCGCATGCGCACAACCGCGCCGGACACTGCATTCGCGTCCCTAGATGTCTCACAATGTTTTCCCAAAGCGTCATATTCAAATGTCAACCTGTTTGGTTGTTACGACGTTTCCTACCTTTTCATTTGAACATACAAATACGTTCATTGAAATTCGAACACGGACCACTCGGCGGGACAAATACGTCTGACAGGTGCAACGTTAACCGTTACGTATTAGTATATTTCATTTATGGCATTTTACTGCTAACTTAAGTCTTTTAAAAGAAACTTTTTTTCATTTTATATGTGCGGAAAATTTATAGCTAATACATAGAAGAACGCATTACGCAGTCCGACGTCAGAGTTTTTTTATCCATAACTACAACTATCTTGGGTTAATTGTTTTCTAAATGTTTGCTCGTATGTTCTAAATTTACTAGATAAAGCTTCAAAGTGAACAGATCGTCAGCAAGCTTCCCGTGACTAGATGAAAGAAACGTCGGAAAATATGCCAAGATTATCCGGCGTCGATGCGAGCTCATTTATATATTTACATGCTCACAGTTTTCATAATCCCACTCTGACGAACTAAAGACTCGTTTACATAGAGCGATGAACAATTCGTGAGTAAATATCAGTTTTGAGATCGGAAAGTCATCAATCCACAACGTGAAAATCATAAAAAATAGTATCTTGTAGACTATACACATTTTAATTGTCTTTTTTGTATCAACATTTGGTACGAATAAATCTCGATTTATATTATTTCGGTGAAAGAGACACAGGACGCGTAATTCAAAAAGGTTCTCGGAAAGTCAGGTGCAATAAATATCCTTTGGTGGTAGCAAATAAAGACTTCAGCATTATTCCGAGTTGGTTCGTGTATTGAATATTTTTTATTACCAGTCTTTCTGTAAAAATTATTTTTTCCATGTAAGAAACATGCTGAAATAAATACATCGATACACCACGACTTAATGTGCGAATAATATAAGAAGAAAGCTCGAAAAAGAGGCGATTAATGAGTAAGTTCTAGGAGTCCGGAGAATGTTCCATTGTGGATTTCAAATATTTACGGTAGAAGATAACTGCCTCAGTGTTTCCAGTCTTACGAAGTATGTGCTTCTCCGAGATGTTCCCAAGAAATTCGCACTCTGGCGCGCGAAAAATTTTGCGTTAATTTCTTCCGCCACTGTACTAACCACATATGCAATTTCCGGCATGATATAGACTTGCATGTTTTAGTTCCTTGTAGTGCTATTTATCTGTGACATTGATAATACTGACAAATATTTGTATCTTGAGTAGTGTACTGCATGGTAGCATGTTCTTCTACGTATCACTACTAGTAACTGGTCTGACTGTGTACTGTTGTCCTGACTGCTTTTGGCATGTCTGGTATTCGGGGGAACGTGCGCGGTTCACATTTAAACTAGGATGAGTGCTGCAAGTCTGGTGTGGAATCTCATCGTGCCACACACCCTAGGGGTGGCTTGCACGGTATTCCGTAGATGTAGAAATTTATCCAGTAAATCAAGAATATTATCTACTCTGTAAAGTGCCGTAGCAATCTGAAGTTGTGCGTTTAATGAGAAGGTGTACAGAAGGGACTCACATATGTCTTTATATCTCCCCCCGGGTAATACACTGTAGGTCTTCCAATCTATAAAGAGAACATTGATATCTCCATTTATTATTTAATTTCTTTCGGGATTCCTGGATGAGATGCTATTTATCTGCATTTCTAATTCGAAAATTGAATGGAGGTCAGTATAGGGTGGCCTGCAGTACGAGCACACAAATATTGTTTTGGATTTAGGGCATTAAATTGAAAACTATACAGATATAAGGCTGGTCTCTTGAACAAATTCTGCTTGGCTGACGATTGTATTTTTTACAGCCACAAGTACTCCGCCGCAGGATCGGTTAATTCTATCTTTTCTATAAATGGTGAACGATTTTGGGAACACTTTACTATCTGAAATATTGTTCGTCAGCCTACTTTACATTGACTAACACGTACATTAACTTCTGTCTGTCTCTCAGTAATGGTAGAAAACGGAATATTCAACGTTTTACCATTACGTCCTCGTAAAATTATTAATATTTATTTCACAGCTCCTATGTAAAACATGGAAACTACCTTTTAAAAGTTATGGCCGTTTGTTTTTTATGTACGTGTGAAAACACATGCACATCTACTTATTACCCTGCAAGCCACCATAAGAGTGTTTGGCAGGAGGTGACTTATCACCTATATGAACTGCAGTGAAGAAAATAACTTCCTCCAACAAGTACCACATTACCAGTGTACTACAAATGCTACAGAAACTACTAAAATAATCCATTATGTTACTATGAGAAAATGACACAAGAGTCATGCAGGGAACATGCAAATCATGGTGTTATCACTACACGGCAAATTTAGAATCATGCATTAGGTGAAAAGCATGGAAGTTGGCTTTGAGGTCATACTCATTTGCTCTTGACGTGCTCACTGAAGACACTGAAACTGTTAGTTCTCGACCTCCAGTTAAATGCGTTAAGTACTCGCTTGATATACGTGGCAAAACTCGTACCATGCTTATGTCTATCGCTCAATGCCGATAAAAAACAAGGAAGATAGCTATTAAGTGTTCTACGCACGGAAGTGGATAATGTTTCTTGCACAGCTTCGATGGAAAACGTGGAAGGTAGTTATACATGGAAGGTAGTCTGATGTCTCATGCCAGGCTCCATGCCACCCGCTTGCGGGTCCGACAAGATATATCCGTTTGTCTTTGATGGACGCGCAACAGACACGTGAAGCGTCTCATTTATATGGCTCAATTCACATAAAAAAACCAAGAAGTGGACTGTTATATGTTATATGCACGCACATTTGTCAGTATGTATTGCACAATTTCTATGGAAAATATGGAAGGTACCTGTTATAAGTCGCAGTCACTTGTTTTTGATGTACGCGCAAAAACACGGAAAATATCTTACATACATGTCTGTCATACATGCAGAGACATATATGTCTCTGCATGCCGATAAAAAACAAGGAAGTGTGAATATTTTTTGGACTACTACATTGAAAGACGTGGAAGTTAACTTTTAGAAGTTACAGTCGTTTGCTATTGATGAGCGCACAATAGATATGTGAAATATCTGACATCTGTCGCTGAATTACGATAACAAACAAGGAAGAAATCTATAAAATGTTAAATAGATATAAACTTGATAAGTCCTTGAAAATATCCGATCTAGTAAAACTAGTAAAAATTATAGACTTTTGTTATTACCCTAAAAACATGTCGGAAATGTCCTGCGAAATTACCTCCATTATGGATACAAATAGCCTTGATCTAATGCTTGTTGTAAATGTATTCTCTTTAAATTTCCCCATATCAATACAAAAATGTCCTTCCATATTGAGTGGAATATTGCATAAATTTCAATTTTTTCCCTGAAGGTGCAATCTCAACCCATTCAGTATTTGACGTGAAGAAGTGCATGCTTGTTTTGGTAAGGATGTGAAACTTATTTGATTGAACAGGGATTGACGTAATTGTCTCTTATAAGAGTGCGTATTTAACTTTAACTTAAGATGAAAGAACATCGAAACTTGGACTAGAAATATTGGGGTGAAGAATATTAGGTGGATTTTCACAAAAAAACTCATTTACTTATTTTCGAAAATATATCAGCATCCAGTAAGTAAAACCATCAGCAAGTAAAACGTAGTTTTTTAAGGTTTATCGATGTAGTGAACCACAAATTTGACCAAGAATAAAAGACTTAAAATGACTGAGTTTACCATCGAAAAATCGATAATCCGTCATAATACTTCCTGTTCTAAAGAAGTCGTTGTATACTGTACAAAAGATAAAATAATATCGGTTCATGATTTTACAAGTATTTTCTGGAGGAAATAAAAGTTTCAAGCCGATTTAAGCCAAGCTAATTCAATGATGTGCTGAGTAATTTTCTGCTTTTGCAAGTAATTTCTGCTCTTCACTGCATAAATTACACATGCTGTGTTTTTTCACTACTACTTTCATTATTTCTACACAATATCCTATTTATGCGTTGAGAATTAATTAATGTGAAAGCAGCTTTGTATGAAATGAATGCTGATATTTACTCGACGTACGTAAGTGTCATAAGCTATGAATCAGGCTCTGGCAGGCGTATCCGCGTGGAAATATTTAATGTATATATTCATAATGCAGACAATTACATAGTATTTCTCCAAAGAATATTAATCAAACAACGAGTTTAACCATTTCATTCTGTTCCTCACGTCACACAAATTAAATTATTGGCAGCGTCCAGAGGAATTGTTTTTATTATGGTTAACAATAGCCTCCAGCTAATACTGGCTGCAAATGTATACTCTTTTACTTTACTATATTAATACGAAATTGCTTTTATTTATCGATTAGAAAAATGAATAAGTTTCTTCACATTTCAGAAATATTATACCATTCAGTGTTTCACGTGTAGCAGTGCATCATTATTTGATATATATATATATAAATAATTTGACTGAATAAGTATTCTCGCGATTGTCTCTTAAAATAGTGCACATTTAACCTTTGCTAAAGATGATAGAACATCGAACCTTGGAATTGAAATATATAAGGAGATAGAAACACAGGGTGCACCTGCAGTAAAAATCATTTTCCTATTTCGCAATGATTCCATCAGCAAATTCAATTTCAACGCTTATCAATTCAGAAGGCTACAATTTTGACTATAATTGAAAGTCATTAAAACCTTAGTAATTAACATCCAAATTTTAAAATTTATTAAAAAGCTATCACGGAGAAATAATTGGAGAAGAAGTGGTAGTCATTACAAAGTCTATAAACTATAAACATGGCTATAGAAACAAGAATACAGAAACATGATAATGCGACGGTATGTTGCGAAATTTTCTTATCAAATACTTCAAACCCACTGTAGAGAAATTCGTTGGATCGGCTGACTCAAAGTAGTAAAAAGCATGGTGAAAACTGATTCCATTTATATTATATCCTGATAAGTAGGATTTTAGCCTCCTCTGGATGCATGAAATTGTAGCAGGAGAAAAGATGGGTTGATGAATTTAAAATGTGGAGAAATTTAATATATCCAAAATCACGGACTTTACTCTTCTTCAAAACACGTATATTACCATCTATATGTTTTGCCTGC
This sequence comes from Ceriagrion tenellum, assembly GCA_963169105.1. Taxonomy (NCBI): domain Eukaryota; kingdom Metazoa; phylum Arthropoda; class Insecta; order Odonata; family Coenagrionidae; genus Ceriagrion; species Ceriagrion tenellum. Next base: position 12,881,539 of record OY720633.1, read on the forward strand.
CAAATCGGGTAAATGAGTGACGTTCAAATAAGTTTGAACTCATCCAAGCTCTTATCAAAACACGAGATGAAAAGAGAAATAAAGAGAATTATTGCTCTGAAGAGAACAAACATGGAGAAAATTAAGAATCACCAACAAAAGAAAACACTAAAACCCTCAAAGGGAAAAACATAATACCAAGTTATCCATAATATTTATTTAAAATAAACAGTTACAGATGCTGACCGCTAATGGTCTCATTGATTGGGAAATATTGCCCAATGTCTTTCGATAACTTAATTAGCAATTAGTTTATTATAAAAGTCGTGTCCGAGAATAATGAGATGGATATCAAGAAATAATGAATACGCTCATTTGAAATACTTAAATTATAGTGGTAATACGTTCCGAAATCAATATTCGATTATTGCACCGAGATATTTCATTATAAGGTTACTACAGTAAGGAGTTTCAGGTTCGGCAAAAATCTACAGCAGAAGAATTCGTATTTAAGTTATACCTCGCGCGAAAATCAGAAACATTGTTTAGAAATTAAACTTAACTGTTAAACAAGATGAACAAGGAATAAGATGACCACAACGGTTATTTTGTGGATCGTTGGCCAAAGCCGAGCTAAGGCGGGTTCGCGTGTGAGTGTTCCTACCTACCGACCCCCCAACCTCGTGTACCTATTGGACCGCTTTCCCGCAGGAGAGCGGAGAACAACCCTCTCTGCCCCAGCGTGTGATAACCAAGGTCTCAGTTAGCTTGGCCACGCCATTGTCTGTGTGGGACGGGGTTCTGATTTGGTCCCTGGCCTGCCTAAGAGTGCAAAGGCTGTGCAATGGCCAGGGGTGTAGAGTGGGGCCCTTAGCCAGGCCAACGAGTGCGTCGGGGGCGGCTAAGGGATCTTTCGTGTACCAGCCGAAGTCTTCTCGACCCCCGGTCCCCGACCGGAAGCCATTCTCTCCAGGCCGGAACCTCGGACCTTGATTCCCCGGGCGGGGAGGTCCCTTCGGGAAATTGGGTGCGTAAGATAGGCTACCGTGGGTCGGGCCGCTCAAACGTTCCAAATCCCTGTCCCTATCACGTCGTCGATGAACCTGAAGAGAACTATCATCACGTCGCTGTCCTATCAGTATCTGACGGTCGCATCGAAATTGCCGCCCTTATATAGGTAGATATATGACGTCACTGGGCTGCGAGTGGGGGCGGAGGTGTGGGGGGGGGGCCTTGATCTAGTATCGTCCAATCAGGGAGGGGAGTTTCCAAAACTTCCTTATATGGTGATCTTCCTCATCGCTAGCTACCAAAGGCCTCTTCCTGCGCAACTGTTTATTAATTAATTAGCATTTAATTTACAAATTCTTATTACGTTTATCTCTAACTAAATTCCCTGTGATCGCCACTTAAGTTTTAAAAACTGTAATTGCAAATAGTTCGATCTACATATCTATGTCTCTCGATTAAGGTATTTTCCTCTGTCAACGAAGGAATAATTTAGTAGTATTTGGTCATGGATATTGCTTTGTAAGTCGCCCTTAACTAGTTTTGTATCGTAGTATAAAATAAAACACAAATCACCGACTCTGTTATTAATTTAAATTTTGAAAAATACTCTTTTGAATCATGTTTACTGGAAAATGCTGAACTCATATTATAACGAGACAACCAACATCAAGCGTAACTCCTCTAGCATAATGATCTTCAGTCATCTCGCATCTTGGCTAATGACTGCAACATTATTGAAAAAAATTGATGGTATCAAGAAAGATTTTGATTGTCTCAGGTCTTCATAGATTTGTTTCAAAAGTTTTCATTGACTTCAGTATGGCATTGTAAATGTAAGCTTATTTTTAACCTGGAGCTACTAAAAGAAGTCAAATAGGAAGACAGTTTTGAGATACCTATGTGATTCTATTTTGGGGTTGCTCAATAAATTCAAAACCTGTTACTCTTTACTATTGTTTGGAAGTATAATGCATTCCGCCATCAGAGTCTTCGTTAGTTATATCATAGCAATTATAGTAAAGTATCATATTATTATGCGTAGCGCTCTCCTAGTTTCCGTTCCTACCGCGTTTTTAAAATCCTGACTGCTTTGGTATGCGCCTAGCAGTCGGAAAAAAGAGCATGGCTAGAATTTTAAATGGCATGATGTATGTATTCATCTATAATTTGAAATGGTATTATATATAGCGTGGAATCACCCCATGCCACAAATCCTAGAGCTATATTGCACGTACTTCGTAGAGGTGTGGAGGGGTGATGATTTTTGTTGCATCCAAAAATATGCCATCAGACCCAAAAAAGGGTAAAATATTTGGGCGTGTACGAATAGATAACTTTTGGCCAGAACGCCTGTATGATGGAGGATAAAACTTACACACAAAACCAAGATTTGTGTCGGTATATAAGGAAGTACCGGTTATCAGTGTAATTTAGCAATGATATTGCAATACATTGGCGAAGGAATAGGTGTTAGAGCTCAGTATATGATACGCAAAACTTACGACCATACACAGAAACTCAAGCGCTCACTTCGACATAAGAATCTCGACCAAAATCGTGTTTCTCGTAGTTGATGCTAGATGAGAAAAGTAATTTTACCTTTCGTAAAAGCTTCATTTCTCCGCACCACAGAAGAAAATTTCATAGAAACAAGCCAAATGGTCTTAAATATTTCCCTCGGTTTAATAAGTAATGCGTCGCGTCGGTGAAATGTATCACCGACACCACATTCATAAAATATTAGCGAATTACGCCCGACAGCTTTAACCCAATAATGAATTTACGGAATCGCTATAGAAGTCTAGGTATTCATGACTTAAACGGGAGTCGGTATCTCTTTAGTTCAAGGGCAATTGTCATACATTCGCTATCTCCTCATGCATTTTATTGCTTACTCTTCTTCTTTGCGAATACATAGTGATTAGAGAAGCAAAATGTTAGTCATCATTTTATTATTTGTGGCAAATCCCCGAATACTCTGGTCCATGAATATTCAGGCCATTTATTTTAACCCTTAGAACCTTTTAATAAATCATAATCTTATACACAAATCCATAGCACCGCAAATACCTTTGTCCTGAGCAGTGTAACCTAGGTAGGACTCGAACCCTTGTCAACATTCTACGAGGCAGGAAACAAAAGTTGTCCTGGAAGGATATTATGAGAGAAGTAATTCCGAAACCATTCGAGTGAATTATTATTTTAAAATAAGGATACGAAATCTAAGGAAGCCTCGTGCAAGACTTAAATTAGCTATTTATCCAATATACTCACAAATAAATTGTACCTAGCGTGTCATGACTGACGAACGAAGTGCGAAACAAATCTAAGAAACTTTCGTTATACAGGGCATTAACTCGGACTTTTTCCAACCAAAAACTTCTGTATCTTCTTATAATCTGAGATCGTATTAATAACAGAAGCTGATCTAAGTCATCGTCATTTCTTTCATAAATTTTTGTCAACAAATCTTATTTTAGATGTATTTTGGTTTATTATAATGTTCTTCGGTCAAGAATTTAATGACTTAAATATTTTAAATGCTATCGATAGTATTCAGTATTGCTATTTAATTTGTTTTTTTAAGCCAGTTCTTTTAATGCGGTGTTAGACTAGTAATAAACGAAAACTATTTCTATCGTGGTCATAAGAAGATCACTGCCCGTTTAGTAGTTTTGTAGTATAGTAGTAGTTTCAGCAGCATAACGCCAGTATACTAATTACACCACGGCTGGTGGTTTTCAATCTTAAGGTATGATAAATGCTTGTTCTGATGTCAGGGTAATCGCACTTTTTTTAGCATGATAAAATAGAGATTTCCACTGTCAATCCAGTGCTTTTTATTCCAAAGCAGTCGTTATATACTTTACAAAGGACTAAATAATACCGGAGTCAAACGTTTTACAAGTACTTTCTGAAGGAAATTGAAGTTCCAAGACGATTTAAGCTTGGATGGCTTAAAAATAAAAAGATAGCATGAGGAATGTAATGGCAGATTTTGAGTGTAAGGATAAATTGACTCTCGTGGAATAATCAGAAGAGAGAACCTTTCAAAATAACATTTGGAAAATTCAAATAAAATGCTCCAATATGCTAAATATTTATAAAAGAAGAGTGTTAATGATTGTGCTAGTCTTTCAGCAGCATAAAAAATCGTTAATTTTATCTCTTCTGCCTGTGCATCTACCACTAATATGGTGTATCCATCGTTTGAACGCGAGCAATGAGAAAATAATTCTTCGCTGTTGCACTCCTGTAATAATTTCTTGAATGCAGTAATATACGTTGTGGGAATATTAAGATAATTATAGGCCGATATTTAAAGGAAAATAATAAAAATACTAGTCAGTACTAGCTTTCAAACAAATGGACTGGACTGGTATTACTCCGCGTTATAATTTAGATCACCTGCTAAGAAGTTAAAGAGAATCGATAATCTTTCTTCAGTTACATTTCGAGCGTGCATGTATGATTTTTGTGTCAGAAAGATTTAGACCACGAAGCAGACGAGAGCAACATGCTTTTAAAATCAATGGAATAGAAAATGTTAAACAGCCATTAGCAAGACAATAGACTGAAGAGGCTAGAAATTATGAGGTTTTACGTAAGATTTTGATTAGCAGAATACTTTACATCACTCGAGTTTGGGGATCTCTCTGAGGCTAATATTTTACTCCCTCGCTAAGGCAGTTGAACTTTGATAAACAGTGAAAATAACCTGAAAAACCTTGGGTAAATGTCCGCTTCCGTCACACACCTTTCAAACACTTATTCCCGGAAATTGGTGATCTTAAGGATAATGACTGTGACTTAGTTTAGTTCTTGAAGAATCACAGTACAAAAAAAAAGTTACAGCAAAGTTGTTAAGCCACAGGCTTTTGAGATATTCACGTTAGAAAATGATCAATTGTCGTCGTTTTTCCGACGTTTTCGACGCCATTTTCCCAGTAGCTCCGACAGAGGGATATTTCTAACTTCACCTCCACAATATACGTAAATACGTCTCTACATGCCTACACCACCCATTTCCACCCTTCTAATCACCAACCGTCTCGAGGGATATTTTTTTCTAGAAAATATACGTAAATAACATGAAACGGGAGAAATTAGTAGGTAAACGCAACTCAGCGACTGTCGCGCCACACTGCGATCAAAAGTGGAAACAGTGCAATGGCGGCCGGGAAAAACATCACCTCAAGCTTTAAAAATTTCCTACTTATCGTACATAACTTATTGCCCCAAAATAATATTATCACTAGATACCGGCATCTTTCTAGTTTTTGTCACATTAATTTCGCGGCGATACGCTAAGTGAAAAGGGTCGAAAACAATTTTTGAAAGGTGTGTGACGGAAGCGGACATTTACCAAACCTTGTACTATAAATACCTTATCATCGCGCGCAGTCAGTGGCCAGAATTTCGACTGAGAGGCAGAGTAATCCACTGAAGAAGAGCATCATAAGTGATACAACAGGACCGGGAAAAGTACAAGAATTCATTACTCGCCTCAGATTGATAACGTGCACAAAATATACCGACAGACACACGAATATACAAAAAATACCGAGTGACAGAGCAATCCACCAAAATATTTCTCAGTTACTCAATCGTAGGTTTCCGCGGTTTTTAAAGAATGACTAGCATTTTTTTTGGTGCTCACTGCATTGGTTATTTCTGCTGTCAACAAATTCTTCTGCGTTCTCAGCGGGACTTTTCAGATCAATGTGGAGGGCGAAAGTGTTGTCAGCGGAAGCAATCAACGTGGTGACACCCGAATAGTAATAGTACCTTCGTTTCTCAAAACTTAAGTTTCGTTAAACTTTTTGTCCATCTACACCTAAAATGAAATTTAGTCACATACTTAAGTTATGACTTACGATTACTAACAACCTGACCCTTAACAATAGAGCTAGATAAAACAAGATACTCCCTGTAAGCGTAGCAATCACTGGTTAGCATGTTTACATACCTGAAATTTATATCATATGCCATCCATTATTTGTTAATTTTCAATCACTCCGGACTACACTTCCACTCAACCTTGAGGCGGAAACAGTGGATTATGCAGTCCAACGTCGCGCGAAATAAGCCCAGGAGCACTGAAGTTTGCCGGAACCCTTGGGGTTTTGCACATAATTCGTAACTGTTGGATTCACTCAGAACATTACACGAACACACTTAAATATAAAGACACTTCGTTCCTCACACACCGTAGCACGCACACTACTAGGCATTGTTGATGGCGGGAAACTGCGTAAACCTTTTCTTTGAATAAAAGGAATACCCCCTTTTTCCTGTAAGCGAACCAAGGCTCCGCACGGATATTTTGCTACATCGATATGCATAATGCAATCCTTCCCCATGCAAAAACTAAATCTGAGTACGTAAAGTTGAAACATCTGAAATTAGAAAGCAACACACTCACTACACGTAGCAAATGCCTCATCATTAACACACGTCAATCTTCTCATCACCAGGTCTTCGCACTAGTGAACTCTTATCGAGCGGCGAACTTCGCGCGAAGCTTGAATGAACTAATGCCCTTGATTATGCTCAGGCTGTCCTGCGTCACTCTCCTGGGCGATCGCACGACCATCTCCTGACACACTCAAGTCATATGGCCACGGCCTCGGTTCTATATTATTTTGGAAGGTTTGACGAAGTTTCTACACTACGAGGGGACGAGAGATGGTAACGACACAGAGTATATATACTCTGTGGTAACGGTCTGGCCGAAATTTGAAAATACAGAGCGAAAGGTATCCCGATACCGATGTCGCATTGAAAAATGAGCAGGGTGAAAACAACGCGAACGTGATATTTCTAACTCTCTTTCACCCGATCATTTGGCACCTATGCAAGGAGGAGGCGGTGTTGGGACTATGCGACAGGAAGTATGAAAATGAATGGGAATACGATAAAGGAAATGGAAGAGAGATAGGACAGAAGGATAATTTATGCGGAAGGAGATTCTCAGCGTTTTGCTTCATTTTATTCTGCATTTAAGTACTTATAGAGATAAGGTTCATTCAGTATTTGTGCACATAACTTCAGCCAAATCATTTTGTCTCTTCTATTAGCTCTTGCATTTAGAGATACAGGGCGGGGATTAAATAGCATCTTTCGGTAGCCCGGAAAATCACGCGTACTTCAACTATCTGCAAACATCGCAATTTCATGGAGCTTGAGACTAGTTTTCTTGGACTCATTTTCAAATCGCTGTCCTGGCCCATGGATTCGAACCAGACCCCCATCGGAATGGGAAACCACTGCATACTGGCCACCAATGCAAGCCGATACACTTCTCTCAAGAGTTCCTCTCATAATGAGTCAGAAAAGTATACATATACATATATATTCAGTCGGTCCGTCATTCGAGGGATACAAGTGACAACTGATGTTCTTAGCGCCAAATTAGCAGAGGGTTAGGTTATTGAAGGAATTGAGAAATGGTTGAGTTAAACCTGTTTTCGGAATTAGCTAGTTCTTAAAGTGGTTTGAACGGCATTCAAGTGTCATTGATTGCGCATTTTTATAATTTTTCTAGTACGCCGAAAGGAAATTCTTGGGCCACATTTCATTTAATTGCATTTATTTAAGGTTAGTCTTCACCGTGCATGCAGCAATGGAAACGCTACAAGGTTTATACTGTTAAATCTTTCCTTAAGTGAAGCATGTTATGACTAAAGATATCGACGTGGTATTCGGAAGTTAGGCGAAATTATATTGAAACGTGTTCATTTCGATTGGTCTAGTGGTGACATCTTGATATTGCTGGGTACATTTTTCAGCATAACTGAAATGCATTATTTCTCGTTCAGAAGCCAAACTGTGCGCATATTATCGAATTACAACAAATATAGATAAACCTTAGTTTGCGGGAGTTCATAAAATATTAATAACATCGCCATAAAATAAACTGGTTTTCAAAATTACGTAAAACGTTAAATATAATGTTTTGTCGACGGCCGGAAAGCGATTCCTATTCTAGTTATTGCAAGAGGTCAGCAAACTAATGATACCATTATCACATAATGCGGAGAAGGTAGTGGTAGTCGGCGCTAGCCTGCTCTTATCGAACGGCACCAGGGGCACGTCCACACCGATAAGGAGAGAGGGCTACACTTGATCTTTTTCGACATTTTACTGAAGAAGGAAATGGGACTTCCGCAAAAATTCGCCAGAATTCGAGCCCGAGCCAGGCAGGGTGGGAGGCCTATATTCTTAACTAACATAGAATCCCCGTTTCCCAAAACCTAACGGACTGATTGAAAATTATGCTGGCCCGATATTGTGATTTAGCGTCAGAAATAGCACCGTACTTGAAAATAGTATATGAAAAATCGCTAGCAGAACATCGTGTCCCTTGCGATTGGAAAATCGCGAACGTTACTCCTATCTTTAAGGGCGGCGATAAGGAAGATCCAAGTAGCTATAGACCTATCTCCCTCACGTCCATCTCAAGCAAAGTATTAGAACATATAATCTTCAGCACAATTATGAGGTATTTAGATAGTCAGACCTTGTAAAGTCAAAACCAGAATGGATTCCGAAACGGCAGGTCCTGTGAAAATAAGCTAGCCCTTTTTTTCACGATGTTCTTTCCTCTGGAGAAAGGCTCACCCAGGTAGACGCGATATTTTTTTCATTTCAAAAAAGCTTTCGATAAAGTTCCGCATTCAACATTAATTGTTAAGCTGAGAGCTTAAGCTCTAAGAGAAGAATCGTTGTACTAAATTCACCATTTTTTATTCAGTGTATCGACAATTTCTTTTCACTTTTTTCACATATTATATACTTAAAGTGTGAAAACTGTCGAAATTGAGCTCTTAAATATTCGCCATAGTACGGTGCGTAGTTTCACGCAATCGCATTAATCGCAATTGATGAATTGTTATAAATTTATGAAACTGTTTACTTGAATTCTGCTTTGAATTCATACATTTGATTGCTATCGGTACTTAAGGTTAGTTTGATGATCGTCTGGTGCGTTTCAGTATATGAACATACAAGAATGCGCGCGCATTTAATGAATTTAACCATAAACGAAAAAGTGACCTTACATTTTCTATTGGCGTTTTTTTCCCAATCTGTGGATTTTAATGGTCCAAATTTATATGTTAGCTGATTTTAAAGAGAACGATCGAGAGGTAGTAGACTGTTTTTTTATTTTAAAAAAAATTTTGGCAGAATTTCGAAACCTCATGAAAAGTGCTTAAAAATGAGTGAAAACTCGACCTAAAATACTCTGAAATAAAACTTTTACATCATAGATTCCTTAAATATCAACTAAAATTTTTTAAATGAACTGTTTTCTATTACTCCTAGTGAGAGTAAAATTTAAAAGAATTATTTTAAGAAATATGGAGGAAAAACCCTAAAAAGTCGATAATTCCTGAAAATGTGCGTAAAAATTCATTTTTATGTCAGGTTAAAGTGGAAAGCCTCAACCCTATGCAATAATTTTGGGTGTACTTCCTAGTCATACCAAAAGATTAGGTTTGGGACCCCTCGGGAAACTATTGTGCGAGAAAAGCCTTTTTTCGAACCACCCTAGTGAATACACTTTCGTTAATAGTTGACGGTTCACAGAATAGTTCGGGGTAACGTCGAAACAGGCCCGGTCCTGGGTGTAAGCGAACTACGCTGCCGCGTAGGGCGCCGGGCCAGGGGGGCGCCGAAGGCGCCTCGACAAGGCCTCGAAGTATATATATGGGAGAGAATATTATCATGACGCCTCACTACATTTCTAGGTCTGACAGATACGATAAAGTGAGAGAGATACACTGCCGAACTGATTGGTACAAAAACTCGTTCTTTCCTCGCACAATGAGCGACCATAATAAAAACCAAGCTCCTCCAAATGCACTCTCATAGGACATGTCACCATTTCACCTCCAAAACTCTTACATCTTTGCACGGCTGGTGACCTAGCACCCCCTGCCACTCGCCCATGCGGTGGCTCGCGGGGTATTATGGAGATGTAGATGTAGATAACTTTCTCTCCTATCCATGTGCTTCAAATGGTTCCATATGCACTAATCATATTAAGAAGAGGGTGTACTACAGCCAAGCTGGTGATCAACTATGGTATGATCAATGATAGAACTAAGCTTCTAAGTCATTAGGATCCTTACTTTAGGAGATATTCAGAGGATTTAATTTTCCCAGTAAGTCAAATGTTGTGATATTTAGGAAAGTTATGCAGATTGGATTTGGGAAATTAGATGAACTAGGGCCTGAGGGAATGGCAAGGTCATACTCATTACACAAAATATGTTCCCAAAAATCACAAATAGCCTGGTTATTAACACCCAACTGGACATCCAAGGACAAATCGGAAGGTAACCTGGAAGGATTTTTAACCTGACTCCATGCATGTTTTTACTTTAAATGACTTTTGAACTGACCCAGTCGACCCAGAAAATATAGCCAAACTGTGGCCAAGCTGTGGCTAAGCATTGTGGCCATTATGGGCCCATAATGGTTTTGGACCCTTGGCCAAAGGGTGGCCACAATCAATATATGTATTTGATAATCACCTGTAAGGGATACTTTCTATAAAACAATGTATCTTAAAACCTGGGTAGGTAGCAAATGAATGAAATCACAAATCCATATTTAATTCAAATGTAGTTATATACTTCAACTGAATATAGAATACATGGCTTAAGGTGGTATTACTGTATTGATCTTGCAATGCTACCCTGCTATCTACTTCACCACAATCTACAGCACACTGAAACCACCAGCTTCACCACATCAAATATAAATGTATAGTTTTGCTAATACTCGCATGTTCACCGCTAAGATTCAACCAAATTCACTGCTCTATATAATGGAATGATTGAACTGCCAATTCCATGGACCCACATGTGCATCACGGACAAACATAAACGGAAGCCGTACCACTATGCTACTCAATGATACTACATCGATGAATATTATTGCCAATTTTTAGTATTTGTTTTACTCTTAACTAAATGTGGTGAATAAATAATTTTATTTCTGGCATTGATGAATATGTATTACAAATTATAATTGTTATCCTTATAATATTGCCATATACATTTGATGCACACAGTATACCCATTACGGCCAACCCTGGAACGAAGAATTGTGGCCGTACCTCGGCGGTGCATCGGCCAACTGCGTTATGGCAAGCCGGGCACGGCCACAACAGGGCCATGATGCGGCGAGCTGTAGCCATAACTGCCACAGGTGAACCAAACCTCGGCCAAATACTGGCCGTATTTTGTGTGTCGACTGGGGAAGTAATTGTCAATTTTATCCAAATGGATGATGTAACCATTTTAAAATATGACTATTAAATAGAAGACAACACAAAAGTTTCATTCATTTAATATTCATAGTATATTACAAAGGAAATACAAACTTTATACAAATTTATACATGGAATAAATCCTTTTCAGTTAGTGTATGGAAACTAAATTTTAGGGAGTTAGTAAATATCCTCCACATTGTTACCTGGACCAATGACATCCTTTAGAAAAATCACATTGTAGTGAATATAGTGAACGTGATATATTGCTACTGAGAATGTAGGCTACTAAAGTTTGAGCAGCTCCATAGATTTCTAATTATTTAATTGATTTCACAATTAATCACTTGTTCATCTCACCAGGTCCTTCAATAGACGTCTTCAACGTAAATGGGGAGTTTCTTCTAACTTACTGTATTCACCCGGAAACATACCAATTGGGAAATTCATTTTTTTCCGCTGACTTATTAAGTGGGCAATGTGAATATATTTGGATGATTATGGTAAATAATTTTTAAAAACACTATGCCTGTAAGGAAAACCCACAGCCCTCACTTTTTCACATATTTCCTTAATGGGAAAAAAATGTTTGCATTTTTAATTTACCCTCAAGAGGTTACCAGATATATTTGATCACTTTTGAGCAGTACGTTGTGTATTCTTCTTGGAATCAGCTTGGTGCTTGATGATGGTTCGTCCAAAACCACTCAGTTTGTTTGTTTGATGGGGAGATGTACAAATACACTCCTTCACTTTTACATGGGATCAGTATACATCTTGAGAAAGATAATGAAGAAAAGTTTGTAAAATTCAATGATATAGAAATCTCTATGATCATATGAACTGCTGTGGATTCCTCAATTGTAAGCCAGATGATGCTCCATCTGCAATATTTCAGTATAACAGTGCCGGGAATGATCTGTAATGGAGCCAATTTGTGATTGCTCTCAATGTGGAATCGGTGATAATGTAAAATTATCCTTCCACACTTTTATTGACAATTAAGACAGGCAATAGGAGGGTAGTGAACAAAGGGATTGTGTATCATGAGGTAGAGGACTAGGGTTTCAAACAGACCAATGGCTTTCATATGATTCCTAATTTATCTTTCACTTAATGCAATTATTCACCTCCATAGCCTCTGTAGCATATTTCTTCATATTACCTATTTACAAAAAAGTTGATGTTGCATGCTCCTATCATATTCTTTAATTAAGACTTCATGTACAATGAATATGATGACTGATAGTATGTTAGTAGCTGTTAGCATTTTTACAAAATAGTCGCCACAAGAGGGCTTGAATTAAAATTCCCTATCTCCCTCTAGGTGAAGTATCAAAAACTTTTAATGAGTAATTTAAAAGATAGTTAGTAATGATCTAATGCACAAATACAGTCCATTGTTGTTCGTTTAAGTATACAATCCCTAATGATTAGATTAGATGAATAGATTCTTCAACAGAGGATCCCTTGGTTAGTATTTGGTGGGATTTGTGAGAAGGCAGGCAACTGCACCGCTGATGAAAGTAATGGTAACTGGGTCGATGATAAATTCTGTCATGCCAACAGTTCTGGCAAAAGGAGGAATTTCAATCTAGATGTAGTTGCTGTATGGGAGTGTTAGAATTGAACTCAGACACCTCTCTATTTCCTCAAGTGTCAATGAGATACTGTGATGAGCCCAGATACCATGACTCTCATCACAAGTGAACTTGCAATGCATAACACAAACCCTGAAGATGACAGCAGAAAGAAGCTGAGGCATATTATGGTCGTACCTTATGACCCTTTGAATGAAGGGAGGAGGAAAGTTTTCCATCATGGGTGATTACAAAAGAAAAGACACTGATTCATCTGCCATAGCCAATGTTTTTTTGGCTTAAATATTTGCTCTACACCCTAATAGTATATTTACAGCTCTGACAGACTTCTTGCTGATTAAAGAAGCTAGTCTTTTCCCCTCGTTCCCTCGAAAATTATTCAAAGATCACAGAAATGAATCTGAATGCCTGAATAGAATAAATTGTAATAAAAAATCTTGTTGATCAGTGTCAGCCAAGGGATTGATTTTCCAAATCTACCAATGGAACCATTGAGGTTCCTTTTCCTTTTCTTACTATTCTCAACTGCATATATGACTATGCTGTGAGAGACTAGTGTTTTCCATTATATGAGTTTCCTTAGATAATCAAAGATTCCTTGGAAAGCCTTAAATAATTCAATCCTTTAAGTAGTGATATCATATTTATTTGAATATTCATCAATACATACCTATGCAGTGATAATGACTGTAACTGAAGCAATAATAGTGTTTAACATTCTAGAATTAGCACCTTAATAATTCTTAGTGGCTATCAAATACCTGTAATTTATTTCAGATTATGGATTTGGAATCATATTATTAAGTAGCATTAATGATGATTTTGCGTCTAATGCCAAAGTGCAGATATGCCACTGCCTGAAAGGGCAAGTGAAACAAATGTCTGTGCATGATTTCATGACAATGCTTGACTCATCCAATTGAGCCAGCCATTCTGTTTATCTCATTCGTATTTGAGCTCCTGAAATGTGCTCTTTATTCATATACGTATGTTGATGATTTTATATTTGAATTCCACATTCAATCTCAAACCAATCAGATTACATCAATAGTTTTAATTAGAACTTGAAAATAAGCATCTATACATTTCAAATATTTTAGTAAGCACTACTGAGAAATATTTTTTGACAAAAAGCAGGCTTCACGAGTATTTTGCATCAATTTCATGAGAGTGCTTTGAGTTGAAATTTTCATTGATGATGGAATTATGATTATGGCACATAATTATGAGCAGAAATCTTTTCCCCTCCTGCAAGCATAAATATACTTCAATTCCTATCTGCTGAAAATATTACCTCTTTCTTCTTTTGAATGGGGGTTATTTGTATTGCATCATCCCAACCATTAGCAGATTTTATAAAGTATCACTGACCTACTGGTGGCATCATGATAGTTTTTCAGTCTTTGTTTTGAATAATATAGGATAGCAAATACAAAGAAAGATTTTAAAAGTCATTCATGAAAATTTGTACTGTGGGGAGAGAAGCATTGACTTAATCCAAGTTTAATTACATAAGAAGCACGGAAACAATGACTAGCATGAGTGTAGATAGAGGAAGTGGAAATACAAGTAAACATGATCTGTTTTATTCCAGGAAAATGTTGTAGGGAGGGATGGCTAATGCACAGGCAGCTATCCTTAACTATTAATGAGCCACTTATGCTGATGAGCTCTTTATAAATTGTACCTAACTCTTAGGCCATATTTGAGAATGATAATAATTCTTTAATAGAATATAATTAGTAACCCCTATAATCATTTCCAAGTCAATGTGAGTGCATTGGCTATAATTGTTCCTGGTCAGTCAGAATCCGAATGTATAGTACACTATCCATTTATCCTTCTTCCCTAATGCATTAACACCTGCTTTTGCTGATGTTTCAGACTTGAAAGACAATTCATTCAAATATTTTCCATGTTGACTGAAATTACATCCCAACAAGTCATGGCTGTTGCTTGATAATAGAGCTGAAAATGTGTTTTTGATGAAAACATGTTTTAAAGATTTTCCGCATCCACCAAAGCAACCTGGAGTTCAGGAGTTCCTTGAAAGATGGAATTCAGGAACTATGAATTGAGAGGGTTGTCCATAAAGTAATGCCCGACATATTTTTTTTAAAAACTCTCTAATAATAGAAATCAGAGCGTTGAAACGGTCATCAAGAGGTGCTTCTCCATTGGTCGCAATGCCCTATGAGGTCATTACGACACCACCGAATTTTACATCTGAATACTCTGACCAATTTTGTACACTCTGCAGAGGACAGACTATAAGAATATGCTCACAAATACCAGTCTGGAACGAACTAAAGATGTAAAAGAACATAAATTGCTTCATGATTTCTCTTCTTCTCTAATCCACTTTGAATAGTAACACAGTATTTTTCCACACAACTACTTTGGATGAGGAAGATGTGATTAGTGCAGTGAAAACCTCACTCCATACCCAGGGTGAGGACTGGTGCCTACATGGCACTGATGCACTAGGGCATACAAGCCATAGTGAATCGCTGGAGAAAGGCACTATCACTTGAAGGAAATTACGCAGAAAAATAGAGTGAATAGATAAAACATCATTCTTCCACTTGAGAAATTTCATTTTTGTAGAATAAAAAAATTATTGAGATAAAATGAGGCAAATGACTTTTTGGGCAACCCTCACATGTGGATTCTAAGTTCTTTGGCTCGGTGAAACATTGATAATAAGGAATATGGTTTTTTTTTAATTGGGACGTTATGTTTTTAGTCACACAAGATAACTGTCACTAAGGAATACATAGATTATTTTTATGCCCACCAGGGATGCATTTTACCTTATATATTGATCAATTGTTTACTGGCAAAACAGTGCTGCTAAACTGGTGAAATACCTTAAATTAAATTCTGCAAATGCTTCCTTTACCGAATATCTTTCTTGATTTTACAGCGCACAGTGTCAGAGAATCTGAGTTTATTGTCTTAAACTTGCACGTCTCTCATCCATCCAACTTAATCATTCATTAGTAGCTCAATAGTTTGGCAGCTCAATGTGTTCCCATCTAAGAAAGTACTGCTGCTGGAGCAAGCTAGAGAAACAAACAGATAAATAGCAGTAGTTAACAGTGATATGGAAATCTGTCAATGTAGGATGAAATGCGTATTTATAAAACTGAAATTTTCACATCCATGGTTTCACAGTCAAGCAACATCACCATCCTAATGAAAATGACTTGACTGAGGGTACCTGACAGCCATGTCCAAGAGTTCATGATGTAGTTGCTTTGCAACAAAATTATGGTCGTGATCATTAAAATACATTATGAAAATTATAGACTGATAAATTAACCTTTCATTCCTAAGAATAGTAAAACAGATGTTATCCATCGCATTGTGAGATAAGTCTAATGTCATGGGTGTCATATGAAATGAATTCTTGTCTCTGCACGTTTACAGCCAAAATAAACCCTCGCATAATTCGCCCACCTGAGAAACAATTTTTCCAAGTCCATCATGCTCTTTGCAAGCAGCAAATACTTTATTTTCGCCGATGATATTAAATCATTTGAGCATTATCAGAGGTAGGTGGGGGGAATTATTTCTCCTTAAAAATCGAATTAGTTGGTGACCAGGGAGTCGTGGAAGGAATTATGGAATTCGAGTATGTATTTTGAAGGAAAAATAGCAAGGAAATGTTGGGACGCTTTCCCGTCATCTGTACAAAAAAATATCCCGGTAGCAAACACCTAATGCGCAAGGGAATTCCTCGTCTATGCTCGCAGGAATCGGTAGGTACCATCTTTTGTGTCGGCCAGTGGGTTTGGGCGTGTTATAGCTATTAGCACCCCCAGTGGGGCACTCGTGTGGACGCCTCGCTCTTTCAAACGGTCACTTTCAGCGGTTGAGCCTTCTTCTCGTCGCAACTCCCCGTCGCATTGGCAGGGGACGAGACCCACGAGAAAAGGCCGCCGAGCCACCTGGCCGCCGCGGAGGGCCCGGGATTCGGCCCCTTGGCCCTGGACGCGGTCCTCGGCGCCCCGTGCAGCTCGTAGCTTTCCTTGGGCGACTTGGAGAGCAGGGCCTCGTCGAAAGCCCTGAGGGCCCTTGGCGGGAGGACTGCGGCTAGTCGCTCCAGCTGCCGGCGCATCCTAACGCGATCCTCGGCGGTGCTTCCACCGCCCTCTGGTGCCCCCATTGGCTCCCGCGCCACCCTGCCTTCCTCTTCCGCCGAACCGCCGCTCGAGTCCTCGTCGTCCTGCAGCTGCAGCTGCTGCTTGGCGCCGTAGAACCTGCAAAAGGAGCCAGAAATGAGAGCGATCAAGTTCATTGCTCGATACACCAGGATTGAAATTCACCATGAAAAAATCATTTGACTTGACCGGGATTCGAACCCGGATCTCCTAATTGCCGGTCAGGTGTGTTGTTCCAATACTTTTATTTTACAACAATATCATATTGCATTACATTCACTAGCATACAGAGCAAAAAAAGATCCGCTCCAAAGACACATACATTTATAATACATTTTTGTTTAAAGAATTTTTTTAGACACATACATGTATATATTTTACATATTTTAATTTTTATCTCTTTTTTACATTATTAATATTAAAAGATTTTGAGCAGCCATGCTTTTCCATGCTCTGAGGAGGGTAACTGATTATTTACTATTTTAATGTTATCGATTTAAGCTGATCTTATATGCCAGTTACACCACCAAGCCGAAGCTCCTTCAAGGCGAATTTCGAGGGGGGTTTATGCGAACTAGATGTTCAGGCATCAAGTCTACATTGTAGCAGATGGGGCGAAGTCGTGCTTACAAAGCCACTGTCGCGGTGGATAAACCCAACATTATCGTTATTAAAACGACGAAATTGACAAATGACCCCGGTGTGTATGCACCCGTGCGAGTGACTTCGTACCGCATCATTTGTTGAATGCAATGATTGGAAATTCATTGCTCGATGTACGATTCGGGTGAATAGTCCCTGAAGGGAGTGACTCCCATCACGGGAGACGATCGAGACCGAGATTTCACTCTATGTGTACACCGATAAATTCTGCTATAAAAATATGGAATGATACACCGGATGAAATAATTAACTGTTGTACTGCAAATCAATTCAAAATTAAAATGTATACATATTTGTTTGAAGAATACCATTGTAATTAATGCTTATTGTAATACCAAATAATTGTAAAAACAATTGTAATGTATAAATGTTTACTACTCTGGTATAATTATCATTCAAATCGAGGTTATCCTCCTGTATTATTGAAAAAAAATTACTTAATCGTAAAATTTTAATTCGACGTAATCTTTAATTCTGTAAAACTGTACCATTACATGACTGACTCATTCTATTTTTTGTAGTCACTTTATCCACTCTGGTTTGTTGACTTCTGGAAAGTTCAATTAATCTGTTTTTGAAAGTCTAATGTATTTTTGTTTCTCATTTCTGATTGTTCACTGTATTCTTGGTTGTCAAGCTCCTATTTTTGTTTTTTGTTTTCACTGCAGTCTCATTGTACAAATCATTTATATTGCATAGGACAAGGTCCTAGAATAATATATTTATTATTATTATTATTATATTGACATAAATAAATTGCTAGAAAATTCCTTTGAAGCTGTTCTGTAGAACGTAAGGAATTCTACAGAAATTAACTCATTTTCTTCAGAACTAGTTCCATTTCTAAGGACCTGTACAGAACATGAAAGCCTGACTCTACAGAGCATATGTTCTGTAGAGTTATTTACTGAAAAGAAAAGTAACTCCTTACAAGCTGTTCTGCAGAACTTCATCAACTCTACGAAAATATTCTGCAGAACGGGGAATTCTGCAGAACCTCCTAATGAATTCCACAGAACGTCCTAAGGAATTCTGCAGGACGTCCTGAGGTATTCTGCAGAACGTCCTAAGGTATTTTGCAGAACATTGTAGAGAATTCCGTAAAATGGCGTTTCAATACTTCAAGGAATATTTACAGAACTTTTTAAGAAATTCTATACACATATTTTTAAGGAAACTATACAGAATTTTTTTGCAGGGTTTTTACAAATATTCCACATCTCACATCTGCGAATCATGGAAAATGTGACAGTAAAAATTCTTTGATGCTGCAATGAACGTTTGCATGGAAGAATTTAATTCATATATACTCAAATAATGGCAAATGAATGCATAATAAAAGGGTACATATCACTTCCAATTACCATCGGATTAGTGACTGCGCTGCAATAATAATTGGCGTTGGTGGTAATTACGTTCACGGGAGTTTGAGAAATCATACTGAAAGAGAGTTTTGTAGGCTTTTATTAAAGTGCGTTGTAAGTATGAGGAGAAAGTGGATACCATATTGGGACAGAAGCGTCATTTCCATTGTTTATTCGCGATACGAGATTTTTGAGAGGGAAAGTGGAAATGGTTCTCCAAAGGGAATTAATGTTTATATACATTTTACCAGAGGATGTTGAGACGCAGTAAACGACGTTCTTCCTTTTCTGAGATTAGTCTAGAAATATTTTAACAAGAAAAACTGCTCACATATTTTATTTTGGCAATACTCAAAACATTTAACTAACAAAAACACCATTACCTTTTAAACCCCTTACTATTCAACTCCCCTCTTTCATTTGATCTTTCTAGTTTGTTGGAACTACACGTTTGGGGACAGTGTTTCCAAAATTAAAACTTAGATAGACCTCAATAATGGATGTTGAGTGTATTTCAACGGGGCTGAGTCACCGAAGGATGTGAAAGAAAGAAATTGAATTTAGTTCTAACCAATGTTGTCTCCAAAAATCGTGGATAAGGCTAAGACCAGGGTATAGGTAAGTACACGTGTATTTCCATTCTTGGATGGTTTGTGATGGACATTGCTGCCGTAAAAGACGAGAAATTAGAAGTTAAGCGACGAAGAAATGTCAAAAAGACTAAGAAATCGTGAGAGAAATAGGATTGAAAGGTGTTGGATGGAATGATGTAGGGTGATACATCGTTCCATCTATTTTTTTTACACGATATGTAAGAAAAACCAGTTCTTGCTCTTATTTATTAAGGTAGTTTGAGCGAAAAAACATTTTACTTAGAAATCCATGAATTTAGCCTAATTTTAAAGAAAAATATCTCACCTATCCGATGACAAAAAATTCAACCTCTTACCACATTACTTTCGGAGATATTTGCCAATCAATACCAGCCCTTTTACATGGGAAACGGTACGCGCGAGCACTCCAGAGAGACATTCTTTACAAAATGAGGTATTTTTAACACTTAAATGTCGTAAAAAAACTAACTGTGTGTAGTTTGTATGTTTTCTAACTTATATTTGAAAATTAATCATATTGACACGGCAGTAGGTTCTTGGGTATCAAAAAAAACTTCTGTTTTGAAGGAGTATTAAACGCACCGCGCGAAAAAAATGAGTCACGTTAAAGACTTATTTTGATATTTTCATTTAATTACTTACAATTTCTGTCATATTAAATTATATTATTGCGCCAATAATAATGCCATATTTAATTGATGTGTCTTACAGCTGGTGAAATTAAAACGTATAAGTCGAATATGGTCTCTATTATGACTAGGGAACTATCTCGCTCGGACTACCTTCAGCAGTGTTCGCCTCTTATTTTGTCAATAGCTCTGGGTCGTGAGATATGGTATGAGGCCAGTGTTATACTTATTAGTGTAATCAGTAAAACGATACGATTGATTTCTCTGTAAGCAGTTAAGTACGGGAACATACACATAATCATTAAGTAAAACATGACGCCAAATCCGCAGATATTCTAAGTGGATTTCATCCGGGGCCATTTATGGTAGTCTTATCGACTGCCGGAATGAATATTCGCGGTGAATCCGCATCGACGTGGAAAAAGCAGTTCATATTTTAGCTTGGATTATGTCGCGCTGATGGAGAAGAAATCTCTTCACTTGCATTTGATGCATGCACGATACGTTTCTAGTTTTAGGAGTCATTCGTTCTCATCATTTAAACATCTCCATTGTCTTTGCTCCATCTTTAAGTTTTTTATTGATCGTTTTGTTTGTCTCGCATTCAGCGAAATGTTTCACTAATATATAAATCTGTAATGGAGGTTTTTTACTCCGAAATTTCACTCATGCTCATAATATTTGGGGACTTTAATAACTTTAATAACTGATACATTATCGTATTTCACCGCATAATTGTCGCCATCGCATAATCGTCGCACCCTACTTTTTTCAGTCTAAAAATAGGTTCACAACTTTTCATCGCATAATCGTCGTATGTTCATTCTGTTCGTCATGATACTTGCTGCTCTAAAAGGAAAAATTTACCATACTTATCACAAATTTACCAAGAATGTTTACCATAATGTATCGGTACTAATGATGCGTTAACTTTTCATTTAAGGCCAGAAAAAGTACAGTATACGCTAAACAGGAAGAAATTAGTGTCGATTTGTAGTCTTAAATTTTAATGCATTGTATTTAATGTAGGCCTACCATTCATGAGATCCTAGCTTTGCAATAAAGGCAGTTAAGTACGTAATAAATGACCTATGTATAACTAATACCGGCGCAATTTCATTTTTTTCTACTTCCCCTCATAATGGTCGAACCCTAGTTTTTAGCGAAAAAAATTGGGGTAAAATCTGCGACGATTATGCGGTGAAACACGGTATTTTCATCGTATCAATGATCAATCTTAAAATAATTACCTTAGAACTCAATGACCTTTCTACTTCCTTCAAGTTTTTTCACTTCTAAATCGTGTTCATCGGCGTAACAGCCAACACAGATGGTCATTTCTTAATAGCTTACTTTCTATAGCCTCTGAAGCCGCAATTTCGAAAGTCTAGATGACCCAATGAGACGTTCCACTGAGTTGCGCCTTTAAATTACTTTATAGATCAAAGTTATTGGACTTAGCACGAATTAAAATGTCGATGGTTTTAACGTAATGATAGACATTGGGTAATTTCAAACCAATTACTGAGCAAATAACCGGACGACGAAACATCACCTAATTACAAATATTTCGATGGCGCAAACTCAAACTTTCCATATATGCGATTCTTAAGGTGTACTGTATCGGTCGTAAGTGTTTTATAGAAGGAGGGCGGCATCTTATGAAATTTATTTGAAATGGAACATTGAAGCATCGCAGAATACGAATAAAATTAAATATCAGGTCACTTTGCCGGAGGGCGCGATGAGCCTTGCTTTTCAAATCGTTCTAGATAATGTTTAGTAGATGCTTATAAGAAAAACTTCAAAAAACCTAAGAAGGAGGGATGTTAAATAGACTCTTACTGAGTCAAAATGAGTCAAAATTTTAATTTTATGGGTTTGTATCGAGTTTACGCGTGCTATGAAAACATCTGAAATTTCCGCACTTCAACTCCGCGTCGGATGACGGTCGGTCCTTATCGCACATAAATAGCCTATAGTGATTGGGAGGCAATTAGGGGTAGGATTTTTTTCTTAAACTGCAGTAGACTTCATTCTTTAATTTGGTGTAAATATGATTGCTTAGAAGTACTTATTACTTAGAGTTTTTCTTCACTTTCTGCAAAATACACGCGAAAAAGTATCTTTTTAATATTTAATAAAAAGTTGGAAAAAGTCATCTGCGACAAAAAATTAATTTTTCAACCTCTTATATAAAATACACACTTTATTATGATATGTTAGGAAAATTCATGCAAGGTCAGATAGCGTGTCAAGAGGAAAAAAACATTTAACAGTTCTCACGAGAAAAAGGCAGATAGAAATTTTGACATTTTTTTCTAAACTTCAAAGATCTCTGCTTCCGTTAAAAATCACTTAAGGCTGATATTATGTTCGATTATGAGCAATGGCCCAGTCACACGAAAATATCATGTACCAACCGCCATAACTCTGAACCTAATCATTTCAATATAGTTACCTCCTATGGTATCTTATTTCACAGCGTCACCATTGCTCTTTAATTTTTTTAATATTTCTCAATTTTAAAATTAAAGTCTAATATCAATTTTTTATTTGAAATAACATATTTAATGCCGTTGGCATAAATAAGTTTCTAGTGTGTAGACAGGAGAAAGAGTATCTTATGTTAAATCTTTCCTAAAGTTGCAGTGATTGCTTAGTGTCAAATACGTACTTAACTACCATGCTAAAAAATTCTGTATAGTTTCCTTATCTACATTTCTATAGAATTTCTTCAAAAGTTCGGTAGATATTCCTTAAATTATTGAGACGCCATTTTACGGAATTCCCTTCGACGTTTTGCAGAATACCTTAGGACGTTCTGCAGAATCCCTTAGGACGTTCTGTGGAATTCCCTACGACGCTCTATAGAATTACCCCCGACGTTCTGCAGAGTTACCGTATTTCCGTAGAGTTGCTGAAGTTCTACAGAACAGCTTGTAAGGAATTATTTTGCTCTTCAGAAAATAACTCAACAGAATACATTTTCTGTAGAGGCAGGCTCTCATGTTCCGTACAGATCAGCAATTCCGTAATTCCGTACAAGTTCAGAACTAGTTCTGAAGAAAAAGAGTCAACTTCTGTAAAATTCCTTACGTTCTACAGAACAGCTTCTAAGGAATTTTTAGCAGGGTATTCATTCCCTGCAGAGAAAGCTTTGTAATAACCGAGCAGACGCTTTCTGAAAATAGTCTCACATTTTAAACATTTCTGGTATACATAAACCGCAATCCAGCTCGGGATGCGTCTCACACAAGTATTTTAGTTTAAATACTCACAAAGTACTGAATAATCGCAGAAATAGTGAGTTCACAGCAGAGAAAGGATTGAAGCCGATCAGAATAAACGTGAGAGAAAAACACTTTAGTTGAATGGCAAAGCTCGCTTTCATTTGCCGTTGAATCGGCAATGCCCAGAGCATGAATACATATTGTGGATTGTTATCTCGTCGCCAAAAACTGTTGTCTAGAATTCCGTAAACAAACTACTTTTTGGAATGTGGTGCCACCTAGTGATAAAAGACGGAATTTCAAATGTAAATACAGTCAATAGTTTGTAAATAAACACGTCGTACTGGTTTTACCATGAATATACATGGGTTTCACTTACAATTACAATCATATTGCAGTGGATAGAAAATGTAGTGCTTCATGCGGCACGTAATTATATACTTTTTTAATATCGTCCGGTCTACAGATATATTTCCCTCCCTCTCCAATCCCTCTCCAAATTTAAGTACACAAACGAACAATTAACTTCTTAGCATTTCGTGAATATCGGTCTACGGAAATTTAGTAATAATGCGTGGTGACTCCCAATGGCCATCATTGCAGTGTAGGTAAAGAGGAATGCGCTTACCGTCGCCTTGAACAGACTCTTATTTTTCAATTAAAGCCTCCTATTTTGGGTTCTCGTAAACACATACCCTGTTTTGAGGCCTGGTACGAAGCAAGTTCTGTTTAAACAAGGCCTTCTAAATTCTTTATTTAAGCCTAACGGGCTAAATGCATTTAAATTAGAATCAGAGTCTGGCAAACATCGTCGTCGGCACATGGTGGACGTTTCATAAACATCTTACACCATTTCATCACAACACTTTAGCAACAATTAACTCTTAGGGGTATTGTACCCGGACCAAATAAACTTTATTATCACTAGTTTATAGTAAGGAAGAGTCGAATCCAAATGTCGATTCTCGATTCCACCGATTCTCAGGATAATAATCGGTATCGAGAATCGATCGCCTAAAGTCGATTCCGATTCCATCGATTCCAGATAGATAAATATTCAAATCAAAATTCATTTATCGCATCAAATTTGTCTCAGTGATTATGGGTTCGAGCTATCAATTTTTACTTTTTATCTACCTCAACAAGCTGAGGATATATTTGATATTTGTCAATAAATATACTTTTTGAGCGACTTAATTGTCTTTGTTATTTAATTTCAGCCAATACTTGAATTTGAATAATGGTAGTACGCTACTGGTATCTCAATATCCCACCTAAAAAACCAAGAAAACAAGAATAAATGAACGTATGTAGGCTATTAGACATGTATTAGATATGTTGATCGCTCCGCGATCGCTGAACATGCTGCGGAAGGACATCAGTTAGACTT
This sequence comes from Ceriagrion tenellum, assembly GCA_963169105.1. Taxonomy (NCBI): domain Eukaryota; kingdom Metazoa; phylum Arthropoda; class Insecta; order Odonata; family Coenagrionidae; genus Ceriagrion; species Ceriagrion tenellum. The sequence goes on from OY720633.1 coordinate 12,906,471, forward strand.
GGATAACATAAAAATTTTAGCAAAAGAAAAAAACTTTAAAATCCGTCTGGTCAGGGAGGCGATTGAAATCCGGAAACACCGGGATAATTTAAACCGAGACCAGGGTCTGATGCTCAACGAAACATGAAGACCGTTAATTTCAAATTGTAAACCCTCTACAGAACCATCCTCCCTAACTACAACAATTAGATATATATCCGTCATAAATTGATACTCTGACGAAGCCTCCAGCAGGGGAGGGGAAACGTTAGGATTAATTTAAAAATACGCGGAAATAAACCCAAAAAAGAATTTTTTACGTAAATATCCCACCTGTTATTAGGAATAAGAATCGATGGAATCGGAATCGAGAATCGATTCGAAAGAATCGGAATCGAAAAAAAGTGGAATCGACTTATCCCTAGTTTATAGATGTCACTAATGGGAACACGACTGCAAAGTTTCACGCCAACATGTTCATAAACGAAAATGGCCCCGACCAGCCAAAGAACTTAGTACAGTGCTTAATTCTGAGCGGTCGCTTACCTCTCTCTCGCTCATGGAGAGCGAAAATGTAATCTGGAGCTAGAGCATCGATCGTCGGCAAGAGAGATAGTGGGAGGGGGGAAACATGGGGATGAGGGTGGGGGGGTAGGCAGGCGACCCCTCTAACCCTCCCCCCCCCTACTATTTGAGCGCTCCCTCCTCTAAGAGGGCAGCGACAGACGCAAGGGCGAAAGACGAGCATTTCGTCCCTTCCATTACACTCACGACTCTCGAAACGACCTCTCCTCCTCTCCTCGATTCAAATCCTTCCTCGACTTTCAGGCGCTTGAATGGAGTCCCCGGATTATGGCGATCCACGGGCGGATCAGCCCCGAAATTATACCGTTACCCTTTAATGTACCCTGCTAAAACATTCTGTATAGATTCCTTATAAATAATTTACAGAATTTATTAAAAGTTCTGTAGATATTCCTTAAAGTATTGAAACGCCATTTTACGGAATTCCCTACAACGTTCTGCAGAATTCCTTAGGACGTTCTGCAAAATAGCTTAGGACGTTCTGCAGAATTGATTAGGACTTTCTGTGGAATTCCCTACGACTCTCCATATAGGTCCTTAGAAAAGGAGGTGAGTCAAAGGAAACCTCACTTATTTCCGTAGAATTGCTGACGTTCTACAGAACAGCTTGTAAGGAGTTATTTTTCTCTGCAGAAAATAACTCTACAGAACATACGTTTTTTTTTACGATTTTACGACATAGATTTTTTACGACAAGTGTTATAAATACCTCCTTTTGTAAACAATGTCTCTCTGGAGTGTATACACGTACCATTTCCAATGTAAAAGGGCCGTTATATTTTGGCAAGTATCTCCGAAAGTAATGAGGTAAGGGGTAGAATTTTTAGTTCCAATAGAAGGGTGAGATCTTTTTCTTTAAATCGAGACCAGATTCATTGATTTCTAAGTGAAATATGATTCAAGAAAGTTTCCGAAGGATAAAAATAATAGTACTGTCGGTTAGTTCGGTATGACAAGCGGATCTGTGAGTGTGTTTTTCGCGACAGGCTCTGATTGGTGGATTTTCATATCCGCGTCGAAATGAAAAACGTGTGGAGAAGCAGGCGGTAGATATTTGTAACGGATGAAGCACGTTACTGTTTTCAATTAAATTTCATGCATGGATGCACCCAAAATTTCCGCGTAGTGATTCATATATATGACGAAATAAATAAAATATGGGACTCGAAAAAAAAGAATACAGGTTATTTTGCGAGATCTCGGTGAACCAAGATCTTCCTATTCTATTTCCTGCAAAAGGACATGGCCGGAGCTGCGGATATGGGTGATAACTGTTTTTTCCGATCGTACTTTTCTCGCCTTTTATGCACCTCTATTAGTTTATAGATATCACTAATGGGAACACGCAATGGAATAGGTACCTAAAGCAAAAACTAAACCTTTTTTGCTTTCTAATCAAACAATTATCAAACAAAACAGTGCCCTTGAATAATGTGTATTGAACATGATTTTTTTAGTTACAAGAGAGGATATATCGCCTACACGAGGATCAAAGCTGACAAAATGCAAAAAAACATCAATACAAACTGTTAGAACTTCATTATTATCAATATTATGAAATTATGAAGAAAGGGTTTCTCTGCCTTAAATCCTCCAAAGAGCAAAAGTGGCATTCCTCCATGAGGACTATATTCTCAACACTTGCGTATTCCAAATATCTAAGTTGATATACAGGTTGGAATGACAACTACTGCTAACTTTAGGGTCACTCATACCAGATTGATATAAGGGTACGAATCGGAAGAAGCGTACTCCACACGTCGTCTCAGACCCTGACGGTAGGGAGCAAAGGCGTCTGACCGCAGAAGCGGTGGTCACGATAGCGACGGTATTTGTGCACAGATAAATTTCCGATATAATAATAGAAAAGTATACTATCAAAAAAGGCAACGGGAGGCCAAGAAGATCATTTCTTCTTCGAATATAATCGACTTACCCAGTTCGATGGCCAAGGGCCTAGCCTCATGGAAAGAATGATGAAAAGCAGCGCGCTTCGTTAAAAACTGCTACGAACGAACATATAGTGTTACATAACTGTCACAGGGATTAAGGTGGGAGCCCCTAGAGACTCGGAGGCTGCATGCTAGGCTTAGGCTGCTTGATAAATTCAGAACTGATATTTTTCAGAGCGACATAGAGAATATTATCATGACACCACACTACATTTCTAGGTCTGACAGATGCGACAAAATAAAGGAGATACACTGCCGAACAGGTAGGTAGGAAAAAACTCGTTCTTTCCGCGCACAATAAGCGACCACAATAGAAACTGTGCTCCTCCAAGCACACTTTCATGGGACATGTCACCATTTCACCTCCAAAACTTTGACAACTTTCACGGCTGGTGACCTGCCACCCCCTGCCACACGTCCAAGCGGCGGCTCGCGGGGTAGTATAGAGATGTAGATCTAGATATACTCCACTGAACTGCTCCATTCTGTTAACATATTAGAACAGCGCTGTAGTTCACTTAATCCAACGAGGTCTTCGTAGAAAGTTCGATTCCTCGTTCTAAAATTGTGAGCTGGCGTTAATAACGTAGCGTCTCATGTGCCTCTAATTCCACGCTACATTTAGTTCAAGCTTAATAACTTTGTTTTCCTGCGTCAGTGTTGAAGGTAATGGCCCTAATTTAATCCCTTGCGCTAATTAATTTGAAAAATTATTGTTTCCATTGTCCGTTGATCCGGGAAATAACTCGGCAGAACGAGTAGCAAGAGAAAGTGTACAACCTTTAAGGGAATCTGGAAGTATCGTCTAAATCCTCCAGTAATTCGTGCGAAACCTCTCGGCCTCGCCCACGAGCGTTCATTGCGTCCATGTGCACAACTGGACGCGATACGGTTAGTTACCTTTCCTACCATTTCTGGTTCAATCGCTCATTCGTGCATTTCCCCCTTGCACTGATTATTTCATAAATTATATGGAGAATAAGGGCAGGAAGATGCTTTACAAACTGTTGCCGTGAAAATGAAAATAGTGTGACGATAGATGCAGAAGAAGAGGATGATCGGGAGATGTCAGAGGAGGATCACAGCTTATTAGGTTATGCGGCCCCTGTGTTCACATACTCGGACGCGAATGTGCGAACGGGATGGATCGACAATGGCTTGATGACAACACAATTATAAGTACCAAAAGAGAGCCGTGGAGATCAATTTTCTTCATCTACATCTACATACTACCCCGCGAGCCGCCGCATGGGCGTGTGGCAGGTGGTAGTAGGTCACCAGCCGTGTAAAGATGTAAAAGTTTTGGAGGTGAAATGGTGACATGTCCTATGAGGGTGTATTTGGAGGAGCTCAGTTTTTACTGTGGTCGCTTATTGTGCGCGGAAATAACGAGTTCTTGTACCTATCTGTTCGGCAGAGTATCTCTCTTCTTTTGTCGCATGTCAGAACCAGAAATGTAGAGAGGCATCATGGTAATATTCTCTGTGTCACTCTGAAACACATCAGTTCCGAATATCTTAAGCAGCCTAAGCCTAGCGTGCAGCCTCCGAGTCTCTAGGGGCTCCCACCTTAATCCCTCTACCCTCTAACAGTTGTGTAACACTATATGTTCGTTCGTAGCAGTTTTTAACGAAGCGCGCTGCTTTTCTTTGTATTTTATTAATTTTTGTGGTTAAATCTTTATGACCAGGGTCCCAAATGCCCGCGGCATTTTCGAGATGTGGTCTAACCAGAGGGAAGTAGCATCACTCTTTGACTTTTTCATCCGAGGACCTTCCTATTATACGCGTAACAAAACCTAGTTTCTATAATGCTGTGCCGCATATGTTTTGTATGTGTGTTCTCCACGATATATTTGAAGTTAAGGTAATTCCAAGATATTTTACTGTATTTGAAGATTTTATGTTTACTCCACCCACGGTGTAGGTATGGTATATACGTAGATATAAAGGTAAGCATTTAATTTAGGGAGTTTTTAGTTTCCAGATTATTTCAGTTAAGCCAGGTTCTGCTCTGGTGTATTGATGGAACTTTAAATTTCACAAAATGACAACATGCTGCGTTTAAAAATATTATCAGTGCTCGATGAATTCGTCTTCTCCGATGAGTCCATGAATTCACCGACGTCGACGAGTCGATGAATTCACCGACGCAGATGAGTTGATAAATCCATGTTCGTCAATGAGTCGATGAATTCACCGATGAAGACGAATCATTGAATTCATCGCCATAGATGATAATTATTCGTTTTGCGTCGCCCGCCCGTGCCTATCCCTACCGTTCCGTCTGCGATGAATTCATCGACTTATTGAGGTCTCACCGACCGACATCGACTCATCGACGGCGATGAATTCATCGACTCATCGTTGTCGATGACAATCATCGAAATCGAATCATCTCTATGACTTTCTTTTTCATCGACCCTCGATGGGAAAATTCGTTCATCGCACAAGCCTATCGGAGGGTGCAAGACGATGGCGCCTCCTCGCAGGTATTACGCGCGGCCTCCGTCGAATTAACTCATTCGCTCAGATCGCCAGGTCACGAAACTTCTCATCACTCCACCACGTGTCCATCATGTAAAACGTGGAGCAATGAAGTCCACTCGCTTGGAGGAAGGTCGATAGAAAGGAGGACAAACGAAGGGTCAAAGGAAGGAGGACAAACGAAGAGGTGCAGGAAAATCCAAGGGAAGGGAGTGAATTGGCGCGAGAGTGGGCAAGAGAATGCACAGTAGATCGATGAATAAAGCTATGAAGGAGAAGCGGATCCTGAAATCCACTTTGGTGGGAAGAACACTGGGGTAGCGGTAAGGAGAGAGAGATAACAAGCATGTGTGAGTGAGTGATTTTTGAGTGCTCGTGAGAGTGATTGTTCTGTATGTTTGTGATCATAACTCAGTCATCCTTAACGGGGTCTCTAAAGCCCTGTGAAGGATCCCAATTGGATTGAGTGTGTGTGTCTGTGAATGGTCACTGGCGAGGAATTTACGTTCCCGTAAACCTTCACAGGGGTATTCTGGTTGAGAGGCTGTAGTTGGTCACCGACGCTACCGTCAAACCAAAACAGTTAATATTATCTGTTCTATCTTTTGACGAGTGGTGCCAATAGTTACGGCCATTGTTGAAATATTCTCACCCTATTTTGTCAATTTCTTGAGTAATTAAGTGAAAAGGATTGGCCCCCATGTCTTTGACACAACCAACCAGTAAGTAACATCATGGAAGTGAAGGCACCTTGGGAAAGACTGATGGACCAAAGCATATGCCAGTTTAAAAAATAATCGTCTCGGACCAGAAAGTGAACCGCGGGCCTTTGGCATACCGGACCAATGCACAGGCTATCTCCCTAACCAGGATTCCTAATTCTCGTATTAATTTTGGAGAATAGAAGTGAACTAAACTAGGTGACGAGGCTATTTCTATGAATTTTTCGTCCATTTCCAATGGCAACATCTACGTACACCAAACACTTAAATGCTAAAATTACGAAGTTGCCGAATTTGATACTCGCGTTTATTATTTACCGTCCCAGAAACATAAGGGTTGTGGAATCTCATTACGTCGCGGTTGTAAAATGAAGTTTGTGTATTTCCTATGAGTTTTGGACGGTGTGATATAAATTAAACTGTTGGTGAATTTCCAATCATTGCAATTAACAAATGATGTGGTAAGAAGTCACTCGGACGGGTGCATATTCACCAGAGTTGAAATTCACCATGAAAAAATCATTTGACATGACCGGGATCCGGACCCGGATCTCCCAATTGCCAGTCATTTACACTGTAACTGTAACTGGCTAACACACCTGACCGGCAATTAGGAGATACGGGTTCTAATCCCGGTCAAGTCAAATGATCTTTTCATGGCGAATTTCAACCCTGGGGTAAACTGTTGGTGCATCGAAAAGCATTTAAAACCTTTATCTACTACAACTATTGCGATAAACTACGCCAGGCATACAATTCGAAAGTTATGAAAGTAGGGACATGCGCTCACGTCTTCAAGCTTGCAAAGTCTAACTGGCGGGGGGAATGAACTAATCTCTCTTTCTGTGTATACAAATAGGCAGTGTGCCTATACCCGCTCCGTGCGCTCTGGGGAGTTCGTTGATCGACCTTAAAGCGATCGCCTTCATTGGGATTCATGCGATGCAGTGATGACACACATTGCCCCAATGGGAGATGGTGTCCCTTTTCGGGAGGAACGCCACCTGAAATAACTCGAGGCAATTGCGAACGGCACGCGTGTTCCACTTACGAGGCGTGGTCACGCGAACGACGAGGACGGGGGCCTCATCAACTGGACGCTTAAGGACGAGGGACGGCGCTCGTGGGGTCAACGATGAGCTGGATTGGAGGGGAGGGAGGAGTTTAAGAGGGGGCGAGGAGGTGACAAGGACTAAACCCAAAAGCATGAATATATATTATGGATTGTGATCTCGTCGCCAAAAACTGTTCTCTATAATTTGTAAACAAACAAGTTTTGGAAAAGTGGTGCCGCCTAGGGATGAAAGACGGAATTTCAAATGTAAATACAGTCGATAGTTTGTAAATAAACACGTCGTACTGGTTTTACCATGAATATACATGGGTTTCACTTACAATTAATCAAAATGCAGTGGATGAAAAATTTAGTACTACACGCGGGACGTAATTATACACTATTTTTATATCGTCCGATCTACAGATATATTTTAATTCCTATCCAAATTTAATTACACAAATGCACAATTAACTTCTTAGCATATCGTGAATATCGCTATGCGGACATTTAATAATAATGCGAGGAGACTTCATGAGTATTCCCAATGGCCATCATTGCAGTGTAGGTAAAAAGAAATGCACTTACCGCCGACTTGAACAGATTCTTATTTTTCAATCCTAGTCTCCTATTTTGGGTCCTCGTAGACGCATACCCTGTTTTGCAGCCAGGCACGGAGCAAGTTAGCAAGCAAGCAATTATACAAATCAACTTTTAGATTACAAAAATAGCAAGATATTATTCAAAGCATCAAGTAATTCATATCTCCTCGATCGTTATGGGATATTCACAACAGTCTCACATTAGCAACAATTAACTACGTCTATTGGCAATAACAAATTAGAAGACTCTAATCGAGGTGGCGCCAAGGACTGGGTGAACTAAAAGTGGAAATTTAGGCAACACGTAACCTAGGCAACTATTCCAAACATCAAAATCCATAATATAGGTATATTCATGTCCAAAAGTTCCCTTTCGCAGTCGGTGACTAATGAGTTTATTCCTGGATTGTTTAGAAAACATCCTGAAGAAGTTATAAAACACGCTGAGAATTAAGATAGATAATCACGCCATGATGATGTCATTTCGTACCGGTGAAGAATAGGCGGAGCTCAGGAGAGAAGGTTGACTGATCAAAACAGGAGAGAGAGACACTTGTTTAGTCGCTAACGGCTGCATGAAGTAATGGCTGGCGTAAAGGTAAAGCTATATGCCGCGCCAGATACTTCGGAGGATTGTGGAGTTAAGGAAGTCTGAGCGGGATAGTGCCCTAGTCATAATAGAGACCATATTAGAATTATACGTTTTAAATTCACCAGCTGTAGGACACATCAATTAAATATTGCATTATTAATGGTGCAATAATATAGTTTTATATGACATCAATTATAAGTAATAAAATGAAAATATCTAAATAAGTCTTTAACCTGACTCATTTTTTTCGCGCGGTGCGTTTAATACTCCTTCATAACAGAAGTTTTTTTGTGATACCCAAGAACCTACTGCCGAGACAATATGATTAATTTTCAAATATAAGTGAGAAAACATACATACTACACACTTTTAGTTTTTTTACGACATTTAAGTGTTAAAAATACCTCATTTTGTAAAGAATGTCTCTCTGGAGTGCATACACGAACCAGTTCCCATGTAAAATGGCTGGTATTGATTGGCAAATATCTCCAAAAGTATTGTGGTAAGAGGTTCAAATTTTGGTGTCATTGGATAGGTGAGATATTTCTATTTTCAATGAGACCAAATTCATTGATTTCTAAGTAAAATGATTTTTCGCTCAAACTACCTTAACTGGATCCTTCACGTCATTTCTCTGCGACGAGTTATTACCTACAGATTGGTTGAAGCGATATATTCTATACAATTCAGATATGAATTTTCTTGAATTTTTTAAATTTTTTTTCCTATCAATGGAGAATAACGTATCCTTTGTAACGGTTACTTCCTCATATACTTCAGGGTAGTTTTAAGTACTGTCATGAGACACCGTGACATCAAAGGAGTAAAATCAGCCGGAAAAAATTATTGGAGAACTCGGACCATGGACGATCGGCTAGAATGTCCGGCAGGATCTTACGAAATAAGGACATGAAAGTGCATTGGCGTTTTTAGACTTGATCAATTTCCAGATATGAGGGAAACGTATGGCAGTTTGAAAATATAAAACGATAAGAAATAATGATGTGATTTCGCGAGCTCGTGCATTGCATCCGGAGGTTATTCTCTGTGTGTAGATGGTTGGTGTTGTTGATTTCCTGTGCTATGAAGGTTAGGTTTGTGCGATGAATCGATTCATCGACGATGATTTTAGTCATCACGTTGCGATAAACCGCGTCGATGACAGTGAATGTCATCGATCATCGACGTCGATGAATTTATCATCGTCGATGAGTCCATGAATTAACTGACGTCGATGAGTGGATAAATAAACTGACGTCGATGAGTGGATAAATAAACTGACGCCGATGAGTCGATGAATTCATCGATGTAGATGAGTCAATGAATCCATCGTGTTGCCTCGCCCGCCCGTGCCTATCCCTATCTTTCCGTCGGCGATGAATGAATTCATCGAGTTATCGAGGTCAGTGAGTTCATCGACTCATCGACGGCGATGAATTCATCAACTCATCGACGGCGATGAATTCATCGACTAATCGTCGTCGATGACAATCATCGAAACCGAATCATTTTGGAGGCGGCCATAAGCACGTTTTATTCACTAATATCCTCGATGGACTCAATACATCCACAACTGAGCCACAACACACCCACGATAGTCACCAGATTTCAATGCTTTTGCATAGGATCACCCAATGTTTTCATAATCAAAACATGGCAAAATACGCAAAATTCGGCTTCAATTCTCCCCGCTGGAGAGAGCTTCAAGGCTACCCTTGTGGTCCGAATAGACCATCCATTGGTCCGGTAGGTCCCCGATCCGATGACGAACTCCGCCAGACCACACTACGTCCACCGTTAAAGGGAGTCGGCGGATACTCTCTCCCAAGAATTTAGGTAATGGGCTTCGCCGGTTCACGACAGATGTATGGTAAGTTTTCGCGTAAGCGAGACTGGCGGTGACTCGTCTCAAGTTATTGGGGGAACCCAACAGCTACGAGGACTAGGGGGAGACGGGGGCCCGTTGTCGTCCTTTTGACGACAATCCGCCTCAAAGTGTCGGCCACCTAGTGGCTGTGTGTTCGCCAACCTTCCCATCCCCTACCTTTACCCTTTCCCACTACTTACCCTTCCCGGTGATAAGCGAAGGCTTCCCTGCTAAATAAATTCTGTATAGTTTCTTTAGGAATACTTCTACAGAATTTCTGAAAAAGTTCTGTAGATACTCCTTAAAGTATTGAAATGCCATTTTACGGAATTCCATATGACGTTCTGCAGAATACCTTAGGGTGTTCTGCAGAATACCTTAGGACGTTCTGAGAATTCCTTAGGACGTTCTACAGAAGCCCTCTGACGCTCTGTAGAACTCCTTACAAGCTCGAGGAATCCTCACATATTTCCCTAGAGGTGCTGAAGTTCTACAAAACAGCTTGTAAGGAGTTATTTTGCTCTGCAGAAAATAACTCTGCAGAACACATGTTCTGTAGAGTCAGGCCCTCATGTTCCGTACAGATCCTTAGAAAAGGAACTAGTTCTGAAGAAAAAAGAGTCAATTTCTGTAGATTTCCTTATGTTATACAGAACAGCTTATAAGAATTTTTTAGCTGGGTTCCGACCTAAGGAGGTAGGTTTTTAGCCCGCGGAGTGATCCGAAACACCTACCCTCAAACGCCCCCCTCCCCTGCCATGCACATCTCCCCGTGCTTGCGAAATCCGACTTTATTAAAAGGGGCGCACACTACTGGATTGCAGGCGATACCTGTTGAGCGTGCTACTCATCCGTCCGTTGAGCGGTGAGATTCCTCCTCTCTGCGATTGAGGGAGCGCTGTCGGATGCGAAACACAGTGTTACACGAACCCATTGTTATACGATCGGTGAAGAGAGTGAAAATGGAGGGGAGGGAGGAAGGACAGGGGAGGAATGCACTGGCTCCCGTTCGATTACCTTCTACCCTTAACTGAACTCTCGCCCCCTTTCCGTCCTGTGTCTGCGTGTTGTGCAATCTGCTCATCAGCCAATGAGGGCTAAAGAGCGCGAATATGAGGTTATGGTGATGAGGAGGAGGGGGGGGCGATTTTTGTTGCAGAGATTTGCGCGAAACTTTGCATACTTGTTCTCATAAGTAATATAATAGAGTAAGTATATATATATATATATATATATATATATATATATATATATATATATATATATATATATAGAGTGGCAAAGCAATGCTAAAAACTGGACATAAATTTTTGAGAGCTTTGGGAAGAATTTCTCAGGTGTCACCACCTTAGGGGAGGAAGAACTTTGGCTTACGGAGAAGGCCACTTGGAGGCGCTAGAGGGACTCGGTGATTTTGCATCAACATACAGAGGTGGATTTACCATGGCTGTTGTGTTCTTTTAATCGAGTACCAACTGTTTTGTCGTTCCTATGATACATCGGTAAAGAGTAGACTCCGTGTTTGGTAAATCGCGTGTTTTATCATTTTGACGTGAATTCGATTCATTATAGACGATGCTCATTGAAGGCACATTAAAATACATGTTTAATTTGGTCTCGACGACTCAATAAGATTTATTTCCGTTGCTATGGGTCGATTAGTAAACATCCATGCACTGCAATCATCATAAGAACATCATGTGAGTTATGCGACACTAAATGAAGTGGCCGTATGCCAAAGCTCATTTGCTTTGGCTTGTCCTGCAACTTCGATACACCTGTTCCATCTATCGGCCAAAGTATTAGTTAAAAACTCATACCAGAATCTCCCTATCTCTTTGCCACTCTGTTATGTACTTACTCTATGGTAATATCTATAGACAAAAGTGGAAAAATCGCTTTGATACCGATTTGTATTTCGTAGTGATTCAACGCTATTTTAGCGAGTAGCCTTACGTCACGTAACAAATAATTCGTAAACATTCGATTACATGGGAACAGATTTTCTTCTTATCACGATAATATACATGCTACATCAGATTATAATGGTTGCTGACAATAAATAAAGTATCACGGTAATGTATTGGTGATTTAAACTGTTTAGTTATACGTAGTAAAAATGCAGTGGTATCACGTATTTATTTAGTAGTGTTTGAGTTAAACTTGCTTCGACGACTGAAGAAATTTCGTTCCCTCACGTAGAGAGGGGAAACAGCATACGAAGGTATAGGATGAACACCTATATCCAGATTTGAAGTATGTCCAACGACACTTAACTTGTGTGACTGATCGGGAAATAGTGTTCATGCCATGGCAGGTCGTTGCCCATATATTCTCGAAGCAAGGCCGGGGCATTATGTATTTTTTGTTGAGACAGTTTTTTCAATGCATGTCCGATATGGCATTGGCCTGCTGCCTTGCTTCTTTTTTAATTGGTACTGACATTATGGGCACAATACATCTAGATTTACATCATATACTGTAAGCCACCCAAAGGGTGTGTGGCAGGGGGTGCCTCCACACCAAGCACGCATGAATTATACGGCAGAACACCGATTTTACATTGGAACCAGCGTACCACACATGCAAAGCGCCAATTAAAAATCTACTAACCGAGAAAAATTCTATCGTAAATCGTTCCAACATGCAAGGGGTACAAAGACTACTAATACAGATTCAAAATATCATGCATTAATAAGAAAATCATAAATAAGAATGTAGAAAATATGTAGAAAGAGATCTACAATCTAGCTAATGTCACTATTTGCACTATTCATGACGACGATCACAGCTGTTATGGTCCCGAATGGTACGCGGTAAAAATGACATTTTATACCTATCGGTTCTACAATCTATCTCTCTAATTTTATTGGTGCGATCTAATCTGCCGTGGTACGAGGGGGTTATTAGTATGTTTTTTACGTCGTCAGAGAAATGTTTTTCCTGAAATTTAGTTAAGAGGTTCAGCCTATACTTTAATCTACGCTGTGATGGCGATTCCCATCCCAATTCTTCTAACAATCCAGATACACTAGCAAACTTATCGTAGCAATACAGCCGCTAGTATCCATTCATCCGAAAAATTAATGGTGCTCGTAAAATGGAAAATGCCATTTTCCTCGCGGTTATACAATATTCCCTTTAAGTTTCATATAACTTCAGATGCAAATTGTGAGAAAATTATCGCGCAAAACTATAATGTTGTTAATCAAATCTAACAGGGGACACAGTTTTCTACAAATTGCCAGAATAATATTCATGACATTTCAATCAAGTCATTTCACGTGGGAACAATCTTAATTCCTGATACGGATGTTTGAACGATGTGATACAGTAGGGCCTCAATAATCCGGACTGTCGATAATCCGGATTCACATCCGGCGAAAATAAATTGAAGTGAATACAGTGTACATAAGTTCTAGTGTTGTCAATATAATGTTTCAATAAAATACGACGTAATAAGTTCATATTAGTTAATGGTTTTATTTATCTGCTCTATTTATTTAACTAAAGTACTAAAGTGAATTACTGTTTTACGGTTTTTAGTAAAGATTCTTTAGGTTTAATCGAGGGGTACGCAACTTCAAAAACAGGTGTACACCGCATTTCCATTTCAGCCATTTCTGTCCATTATTATCCATTTCTGTCCATGTATATCTATTTCTAACCATTTCTGTCCATTTATAACAATTTCCATCCATTTATGTCATTTTCCGACCATTTCTGTCCATTTTTATCCATTTCTGTCTATTTATATCCATTTCTGTCCATTTCTATCCATTTCTGTCTATTTATATCCATTTCTGTCCATTTCTGTCCATTTATAACAATTTCCATCCATTTATGTCATTTTCCGACCATTTCTGTCCATTTTTATCCATTTCTGTCTATTTATATCCATTTCTGTCCATTTCTATCCATTTCTGTCTATTTATATCCATTTCTGTCCATTTCTGTCCATTTATAACAATTTCCATCCATTTATGTCATTTTCCGACCATTTCTGTCCATTTTTATCCATTTCTGTCTATTTATATCCATTTCTGTCAATTTCTATCCATTTCTGTCTATTTATATCCATTTCTGTCCATTTCTGTCCATTTATAACAATTTCCATCCATTTATGTCATTTTCCGACCATTTCTGTCCATTTCTATCCATTTCTGTCCAGTTCTATCCATTTATGTCCATGTCTATCCATTTCTGTATATTTATATCCATTTCTGTCCATTTCTGTCCATTTATAACAATTTCCATCCATTTATGTCATTTTCCGACCATTTCTGTCCATTTCTATCCATTTCTGTCCAGTTCTATCCATTTATGTCCATGTCTATCCATTTCTGTCCATTTCTATCCATTTCTGTCCATTTCTGTCCATTTATAACCATTTCCATCCATTTCTGTCCATTTCTGTCCATTTATAACCATTTCCATCCATTTCTGTCAATTTCCATCCATTTTCATTCTTTTCTGTCCATTTCTAACCATTTCTATCCATTTCTAACCATCTCCATCCATTTCTGTCCATTTCTATCCATTTCTGTCCATTTTTGTCCATTTCTATCCATTTCTATACATTTCTGTCCATTTTTGTCCATTTTTCTGTCGGCGCCAGTGGCTGCGGGATAAAGTCCTCGCCTTCTCGCCCGAGGGTCGCGGGTTCGAATCCCGCCTGTGTAGATCATTCACTGCCCAGAACATGGGTGTTTGTGTTCGCCAAATGGTATATTTAAACACTACAATTGGGGTAACCCGTAACTTTTAAAGAAATTACTATTATTATTATTTCTGTCCATTTCTTACCCTTTATGTCCATTTCGCGACCATTTCTCAACAAGCGTATACCATTTCTCAGAGTTGCATACCCCTCGTGTTTAAGGCATCAAACGGCTTTTTTTTGGTTCTGTTCGAAAACCCGGAATTTTTGATAATACGGACTTTTGAATAATCCGGACTGGGTCCGGTAACATTTGATCCGGATTATCGACGCTCTACAGTAGATTTCCTCGCCGGGCAAAGGGACCGATTTAGTCGAATTATTATTTAGAAGCTTTCCAGCCTTCCCTTAAGCGTTCGTATGTCGCCCTGTAAGGTTGACTGCCTGATGCAAGGAGCGATTAGGTTCACGCCTATGGTCTCGTGATGGTGGCCCAATGGCCGCTTCTTAAAATTAGTGGAGTAGGGTAACGCTTGGCGCAGGCCTTTCTCTCCATTCTCAAAACCTTGTCCTAAATGCGCACCACTCTCAAATAGCGCGTAAGACGGCCTCTCCCCCACGGCGCGGGCCTCCCTCAATCCATCCATCACAGCACAAAAAACACATCTTTGATTTCTCAGAAGGAAAAAAAATACACCGATTCGGAGAGAACAGAATGCGTCCAGCGGAGATCGGTGAACGCTTAGCTTATTGATTTCAATTATTTAAGCATGGCCGCTGTGTCCCGAGAGGAGTTTAAGGTAGAACCTCTACCACAAGTACCTCCGATCTGTATTATATTGTGAAAACATAGCTTCACTGACGCATAATTTCTCTCATATTTTCTTTAAATTCAGTGTATCTGAGTGAGCATTATTCCCATAATTTGAAAAGTCTCCGAGAACCTCTTTGACCAAAGCAGTGAATAACACTCCGTACAAATCATCTGCTTGGCCAAGAAATGCACATCAACGATTCGGCATCCTTCAATAGGTGAGCACTAAGGGTTGATTTGAAAATCACTTACAGCAGCATTCTATTTCCTTTGATTTTCCAACCTATTAGCCTTACATTTAGACACAAATTTACTCTTAAAACGAACTGATGAAGCCATTACTTAGGCTCTTGAATGGAATTAGCGATTCTAAAAGCCAAAATACACTGCCCAAGAGAGGTGAGTTATAAAAACAGCCGCACTCTAAAGTAATAGAGGAAGTATAATAGGTAAAAACAATACAAGATGCCGTATTGTGAAACTGAAGCTAAATGCTTGAAAAATAATATCAAAGGCAATGAAATTCAACGAGGTAACGCAATCGAACAGGGTTGTCTACCGCAGTGTAACACGGGTTTCTTTACGGTGTTGTCAAGTTCATCGCCAGTAAATGTGTCTAATAAACTTGTTTCAGTTACATTTCTATGAAAGGAGCAAAAGCGATTTTTAGCTCTGTTATTTCATTTTATCCCTACTTTTATTATTGCAATTATATTGTCGTTAATGAGAAAACCTGAAAGTTCCTCTGAGACATGACGTCAATATAGAAGCCTTTCTTCATATCACTGAATTACTCCATTTGGAAGAAAACTCATGTTCAATATAACCAAGCTGAATAGTTAAAAATTATTTATTATTATTATTTATCATATTATGAGCAATTTCATCTTGTTCCGGCCTAGTTCTTTTGCCTTATGAAAGTAGTACTTCGAAGCGCTGGTTCTACCTTAAGACAGTCCGAGAGAGATAGTTCCCTAGTCATAATAGAGACCATATTCGAATTATACGTTTTGATTTCATCAGCTGTGGGATACACCGATTAAATATTGCATTATTAATGGTGCATTAATATAGTTTCATATGACAAAAATTGTCAGTAATTAAATGAAAATATCTAAATAAGTCTTTAACTTGACTCATTTTTTTCGCGCGGTGCGTTTGAAACTCCTTCAAAACGGAAGGTTTTTTGTGATACCCAAGAATCTACTGCGGTGACAACAGATATGATTGATTTTAAATATATGCACGTACCATTTCCCAAGTAAAATGGCTGCTTTTTTTTGGCAAATATCTCCGAAAGTAATGTGGTAAGGGGTAGAATCTTTGGCGTCGTTAGATAAGTGAGATATATTTCTTTAAAATGAGACCAAATTCATTGATTTCTAAGTAAAATGATATTTCGCTCGGACTACCCTAAGTGGCTATTAGCCGAGTGTTCGATTTCTTATGATAGATAGGAGACAGAAAAGATTATTAAAATCAAAATGTAATGATAAATCAGTAAACTTAATTTCGTACTCTATTTTCATCGATATATCATTCTTTTCAAAATAGGCGACCCATTACTATAAGATTTAATTGATCCTAGCCACAGCTATAGAGAAACTACTTTTTTTAATACCATTTAAAAATTGATGTCGGAAGTCACAATAAATTTCACCTTAGTCATGACAAAATATGCATTCAGTCATTGGTGGGGTACGAAATATCTAAGGAAAATTTCCCAATAAACTTCTTTCACTACACCTTTGAATATAGCCATATGTTTTATGCAGAAAGTGAAGATGATTTGAATAAAATTCTTGATCACCTAGCACTAGCAAAGGAGGAATATGGACTCAAAGTCAATAAAAAGAAAACTAACGTAATGAAAGTGGGGATGAAGCAAGAGTTGAATATTTATGTTGATGGAGAACATCTGGAGCAGGTAAAACGATTCTAGTACCGCGGAACTGAAGTTACGGAGGATTGGAAGAGTGAAATGGAGATAAGAAGAAGAATTGGTATGGCTAAGGAGGCATTTATCAAGAAAAAGGCTATACTAACTAGTAAAATGGAGCTGGAACTGAAGAAGAGAATAGTTCAAGTGTTTTGTTCGGAGTGTGTTTTTGTATGGTGGGGAAACATGGACGATGACAGAAAAGGATATAAAAAGGATAGAGAGCTTAGAAATGTGGATTTGGAGGAAAGTGCTCAACATCAAGTGGTCTGATAGGGTTAGGAATGAAGAGGTGTTGGAGAGAATAAAAGAAGGAAGAAAGCTCTTAAAGACCATTGAAGATAGGGAGAAGAGCTGGATGGGACATGTACTGAGAAAGAAATGTTTGTTACGAGATGTGCTGGAAGGAATGGTGGATGGAAACGGCAAAAGTGGAAGAAAGAAAAGAAAGATGATTGATGACCTGAAGGATGGAGGGAGTTACGGAGAATTGAAGAGGAGAGCAGAGGACACAGAGAGAGATGCAGGCACCAAGGACCTGCAAAAGCAGACAACTTATGATGATATGTTGTAAAACCTCCAGCGGCCAAAAGGCTTTTCGCCGTGGTTGTCACCTACCGTTAAAATGAATCAAAAAACACATAAAACTAAATAGGTATATGCAAAGATCGGAAAGTGTGGTCTGCTTTGGTGTGTTATTGTGTTATCCTGTTACTATGGTCGCTCTTTTTACTTTGGAAAAGAGAAATTATTATACCGTCCACTTCGGTATTCAATCTCTGCAGTTCTCGTTTTGTCATTTCGTCTGTTCTGCCTATGAAGTTTGCACTTAAACTACCAAGGATAACAGCTTCATCTGTGTATCAATTAAGACCTCTTCCCGAGGTTGGTATGTCTATTTGAAATACGAATGCTAACAACCTGGGATTTCTCGGAGGTGAATGGTCGCGTGTTGACAGCAATTTAAGCATTCAGGTCGTTTCCCTTTCCCTCGCATTTCGGCCGAGGAATCCCATGAACAAATTCGCATCGTTCGCACAAATTTCTTGGCGCGAGGGACTGCCTCGGTCACTGGGTTCGCAAAGACATCGTCACCCTTCGTTTGTGCTCGTGCGAATCGGATTCATCGCTCATTCCCGCTCGTTTGAGATTAAGGTAGTTTGAGCGAAAAACCATTTTACCAAGAAACCAATGAATTTGGTCTCATTTCAAAGAAAAATATATATCACCCTTCCATTGACATGAATAATTCAACCCCTTCACACATTACTTTCCGAGATATTTTCCATAAAATATCAGCCTTTTTACATGGGAAATGGTACGATTACGCACTCCAGAGAGACATTATGTATAAAATGAGGCATTTCCTGCACTTAGATCTCGTCAAAAAATCAACAGTGTGTAGTTTGCGTGTTTTCTCAACTATTTTTTAAAATTAATCATATTGTCACAGGAGTAAATTTTTCGGGATCACAATAAACCTTCCCTTTTGATAGAGTTTTAATCGTATCGCGTGAAAATAATGAGTTAGTTAAAGTTAAAGACTTATTTAGATATTTTCATTTGATTACTTACAATTTCTGTCGTCTAAAACTATCTTATTGCACCATTTACAATGCAATATTTAATTTGTGTCTCATATTCGGTGAAATTAAAACGCATATGTCGGATATGGTCTCTGTTATGGGAACTATCTGGCTCGGATTACCTTAAGAGCGCTCGCTATTCTAATACGATGACGATGGGGGAGGGCTCAGCCGAAAGAGCCAACATCGGCGTAATTTCAGCGGAATTTATACATTTTGACTTCAATATTATCAGTAATTGATTAGTATCCCCATGAATAAGATCCTCAGAGGCCAATATATGATTTCCAACGGATTACCTGACTGAAGTTGCTTCTTGATGACATATTTTCGCGAAAATAGCACATGTGTTACATAGAAACTTCTATTCATCCACATGCTGCTATTACTCTCCCATCTAAAACCATGTAAATTAAAGATCTATTTGCAAAAACAAATAGCCTGGAAAGGTATGGTTTCGTCGCTAACACTAGAAAAAGGGCTCCTTTCTTTCTATTAGCACAGAGAAACCATGATTAAACTCAAATTCATGTCCCCGTTGGAGGAACCACTTTAATAAAAAGAAGGCTTGAGTAAACCTGTGCACAAATGTCAAAGAAGTAAAGGAGGTGTACAATGATAGCATAATGGAAGAAATTATGAACACAGAGTCAGTTTCCTTGGCCTAACAACAGTAAGTTCTTCTGACTGTCCCTAGGCCTCAAAAGGAACTGTGTGGTGGATGTTTACGTATACACTATGATTTTTTAAATAATTTTTTTAAAGAAATTGACATGAGAAAAATTTGGCCTGGACCGGGAATCGAACCATTTTTCTCATGGCAATTTTTTCAAAAACAAATTCAACCGCCATGTTTGAATATTTTCAAATGGCTAAGCACTGCATAAGTGCTGGTGAAGGATACCGTCGCTAGGTGGCGGCTTCTTAGAAGCCCTCTTCTCCCTTGCGTTGCCATCTTTGATGGACCGCAAGGGCCTAAGATATAGTTCCATTGTATCCACCAAAATTGCCATGGGAATTAGGAAGCTTGGATACCGTAGTGGTCTGCGCATTGGTCCGGCAAACCAAAGGTCCGTGGTTCGATTCCCGGTCCAGGCCGAATTATTCTCATGGCAATTTCTTCAAAAAAGAATCACCCGCCATGTTTGCATATATTTAAAGAGAGGGTAGACAAACATAAGGAAAAATAGACGAAGGTTCAATTGTATACTTATTTAAATATCTGATCAAGAGTCGGTGGTAAATGGGGCAAAATCACAAAACTCGGCCTGTTTTGATATAATTTCATCTGACAGCTCGAATTCAAACGAAGTGAATAACAGCTTTGCGGGGGAATTGTGAAGTGATTAACGAAGTACTAGCCAGTGAATCGGAAGAAAGTGTCCCTTAATAATAAAAAATAATAGTGAAGGTAAAGCTCAGGTTCGATTGAAGATGAATTTTCCGATAATTGATGATTTATTAAGTTCATGTTGGAGGTTTGTTTAATTACGTGGAAAATGTCATTTCAACGGTATTTGTGCAACGGTAATCGAAGAGCACGGATTTTAACACATTTTTCTGCGTTTTTGCGCAAAGTTTTAAACATAACTCTATTAAAACACTTCTGATAAAAGCCAAGAACTATTATTTAGTTACGTAATAAAACTAAAATATTTTCCCTTCGTGTGAATCATATAATTTATCTATTCAATAAAATATGATATTTGCTGCAGCTACCTGTTGAAATTAAAGTATTCTTTATTTTTTCAATCCTTCGAAACCACATACGTCTCGGATGTCTACTATTAATGTAGGGTTTTCGAGTTATCAACTTGGACACCGCATAAACTGACGGCACTGGGAAACGAAAACTGCACAAAATTGCACGAAGAAAAATTGCTAAATACCCATACAATCACTGAGTGCCAGCAGAAGCTAAAATTTAATCGTTCAGGTTAAACTGAATGAACGTTTATAAAAACTATTTTTAACTGTAATTAATTCTATCATCCTTATTCCGAGACGGTGGACGATAAAAAACGTTAAAACGTGTGGAGACAATACAAAGGCGGATGCTCAATACGCTAATGCACGGGGTAACATATACTAATTGATAGCATGAAGCTCTCACGAATTGCCTTCCAAGGTAAATACTTTATCAACATGCACGATTAATGTCTCATTATCCACACGTTTAAATGAAAAAGACCATTTAACGGAGATGCGGAGGGCAACTGGAAAAAAGGAGCGAATGGACATAATCAGTAAACTAGTTCCTTTCGTGAATGAGAATGAAAGGGATCATTCCGAGAATGGTACTAAACTGTCCATCACTAGTCCGGAGACAAGCCTGACTGGGCGAAGGAACGTGATAAGTGCTTAACACCTCAGCCAATGCTAAAATCATGAATTATTGTTGCCATCCTCTTTCGCTAGACTCTAACAGCTTCAACCAGAACTCAATTAAGTGGGCTGCGAAAAGTGGAAGTTTACCCACAGGAAATGGCTTAACACAGTGCTTCGCTACTCCTACGTAGCTCCTTTGAACTACAAAGATCTGATAGGTCGAGAGGTTAGAACCTTCGGATCCATGGCCTTTTTTAATGTTATTTCGGTAACCGTATTTTTTAGGAGCGAATATATGCGCATGCGAAAGTCGACGGGGAAATGTTATATTTTCTTTCGAGTTATTTTTAGGTTAAAGGCGTAGTAAAGCGAAGGAATTTGGATGAAGGCCGGGGAGATTTGCGTACTGAGCGCCACACTGGCACACCTGTGGCTCTTGAAGAGGGAACAGGGGGTGTGGGGAACGGGAGGGTGTCTGTTTGGAGAGAGGGGGAGGGCGGAGGGGGGGGGGTGAAAGGAGGACGTGCCGTTGGAAATGAAGGTGCGCCCCGTATATATGCCGTCGGCGTATGAAGGCGCCTGCACACCTCAATCACCGTAGCTCAGACCTCAAAGAACACACACAGTCACCATCATAGAAAACCTCATGAACGCACTGAACTCGTAATAAAAGGGAAGCACTATCACACTTACCTTTTGCTTAGTGTCGGTCGCATATTCGCTTCACTTCGGAGTAAAACACGTAAAGTGTTTCGTGTGAAAATATGTTTTTCCTAGTAATTTCCTTTCATCTCTGGTGCTCAAGAACATTAAGCACGTTTAGGAGTCTCTGTCTCCGTTGATTAACTAAAACGACTTAGAACACAAATTCGCTGTATCCAAATTACCTCCACGAAACAACGAATCCTGAATTTGTAGTACTCAACGGGAGAAAAGTACCTGTGATTTATTAACTTCTAAGGTAAAACTCACATTTAGTATAGATGCATCGTTATAACAGGAAGTCACCGAAGAAAAGGAAACCGATACTCCAGATAAAGAAACAATTTTCACGTAGTAGCATTGCAGTAGGCGTCATAAACATTTTCCTTCACTCTCAAGTTATTTTTCTCAATAGGATCATCATTTTTTCTGCACCCACATTCCCAAAAATTCTCATCTCCCTTATAGTTCGTTCTCTTCGCAATTCGCCTCGCTTGCTTTTCCGTCATATTTCTCCCTTTTTCTACGTTAGCTAACGAATCATAATTTACCATTTTTTTTCTACGCAAGCTAAAAAATAATTTTCTTCGTCCCTTTTCATTAACCAATCGTGTCCCAGCCCACGCAAAGAAAGTAATATTTACATCCTCTTCTTTTAACCCAGAAAACTGTTTTGGAATGGGGCATTGTACTTTTTCACTCATTTATTTTTTTCTTTCCCCTTTGACACAACTCCTCTTTGTCTCACCAATACCAAAATTTGTCCTCTTCTTTCACTAACTCACTATCAAAACCATAATTTATATTTTCTTCAAAAATCCTAATAAATATATAAACTGTCACCATTATAACGTTCTGCTGTATTTTCCACCACCAAATGTGCCATCAATGGACACTCTCGGAGGTGACTGCGATTCCTCAGCTCACTGTTCAATCTACGCTCTATCACCTGGAACGCTGTCTTCGTCAGTTTTCTTTAAAATTATTGGATTTATTTTCTCCTCTTGATTCATAAATAACTATTAGGCACAGTTTTACCGTAAATAATGATCTCTTTAATCTTTAATGTTACACGTCGTTGTTTTTTCTTTGACTGATAGTTTTTCTCTCTTTGTAACTAATCAACAACAACAACTAATGCCAACCCTTGACAACCCCTTTGCTTTCCTCTCCTAATTTAATTTAGTAATCGATCAATTTATAAACTTCAACACTTTCCCTTGTTGATTTAAATTAACATTTAGCAATCGATCAATTTATAAATTTCAACACTTTCCGTTGTTGATTTAAATTAACATTTCGTTAAAACAGTAACTCAAACACTTTCCCTTGTTAATTAATCAATAATACAACTCTAGGATTCATTAATTTAGAAAAGACCCATTTTTAGAGTTCAATATCTTCAATCGAACCCTTGGCAACGGCTTCGTCATGATGTCCGCAACTTGCTTCTCAGTTGGAACTTGCTGAATGCCCAGCTTGCCCTATGTCACCTTTTCTCGAACGAAAAAATGCTTGATTGCTATATGCTTCGTTCTTTTGTGGAATTCTGGATTCTCGGCCAGTTTAACTGCTGCTGAGTTATCCACTTGCAAAATCGGGAGTGATTTCAATGGTCGAATTTGTCTGAACAGTCTCGTCAGCCAAATAATTTCCTTTGCTGCTTCAGTTGCTGCTACAATCTCAGCTTCTGTTGTTGAAGTAGCAACCATCGGCTGTCTTTGGCTTAGCCACGAAATAGCTCCTCCAGCGTGAGATACAACTACTCCTGTAGTCGATCTGCCTGTTTTGACACAGCCTCCAAAGTCTGCATCACTGTAACATTCTAAAATGCCTTTGTTTGCTTTAGAACTGTAAGTAATACCCAGATCAAGCGTCCCTGCCAAGTATCGAAAGGCCCTCTTGACTCTTGCGACATCTTCTGATGATGGATTTTCTAACGACCTTGAGATAAATCCAACGGTGTACGCCAAATCTGGTCTGGTTCCAGTCATAAGGTACATTAATGCACCTACTGCTTGTCGGTACGGAAACTTGTTTCCCTCCGTCTCCTCTTCTTTCCCTGATTTTGAAATCAATGGACTTTTCAGAATCGGTGTTGGCATTGATTTGCAATCTGCGAAGTTGAATCTTTGCAAAACCTTGATTGCTTGAGCTTTCTGATTGATCTTGATGTGATTATCTTCTTTTTGGATCTCAAGCCCCAGGAAATAATCAGCTTCCTTCGATGTAATCTTGAACTCCTCTTGTAGTTGTTTCATAAAACTCTCTAAGTCTTGTTTGTGAGTTGCTGCAACTAATCCATCACCTACATAAAGAACAATGATGAGCTTCCTTCCATTCTCTTCTTTAATAAATAGACATGGATCTGCTTCACTCACTTGGAATCCCAGTTTCCTTAAGAAACCGCCAAAACGTTTGTTCCAGCACCTTGGGGATTGTTTCAAACCATAAAGACTCCTCTTCAAACGACAAACTCGTCCACTTTTGTCATCGTAGGCCTCTGGTTGACGCATGTAAACTTCCTCTTCCAATTCTCCGTACAGGAACGCGGTTGAGACGTCGAACTGAGCTAATAGCATCTCCTCGCTGGCAGCTATGCTCAAAATCGACCTGATCGTTCCCATCTTTGCCACAGGACTGTAGGTTTGACTAAAATTAATTCCCCGACGTTGACCGCAGCCTTTGGCAACCACTCTTGCCTTGAACTTGCCAATGCTTCCGTCTGGTTTCATCTTTAAACGAAAAAGCCATTTGCAGGGAATTGCTTTTGCTCCTTTTGGCAAATTTGTCAGCTCCCATGTTTCATTCTTAAGCGATGAATCCATTTCGCTGTCCATGGCCTTCTTCCATTGAACACATTCTCGGCTGTTTAAAGCTTCTGTGACGGTCTCTGGATCAATATTCTCCATGAAAAACTCCTCAGCAATCATGATGCACTCTGCGTAAGAAAGTGGTTTTCTCAATGAGAAACGATCCCTCAATCTTCCTAGCATTCCTTGTCGCTCAGCTTCTTCACTTGGAGGCTCATTTCTCGAGTCTTGTGATTCTCCTTCGTCCTCGCTGTCTTGATCCTCTTGATCTTCTTCACCGTCTTGCTGTTGAACCCGTTGTTGCGGCTGTTCATTGCGAACTTCTTCTTGAGCTTGCTCTTCTTTAGAATCGTCTTGTGGTTCCTCCACCTTGACGTCTCGAAGTGGCAACTTTACTCTCTCCGTGCATTCGGTAAACTTCTCTTGAAATTTGACGTCTCTGGACATAACTACGCTGTGCCTCTCTTTAACGTAGACTCTGTACCTCTCCTCTCCGTCGTATCCAACTAGATAGCCTTTTACCGCTTTCACGTCCATCTTCTTCCTCTTCTGAACGGGAATATAGACAAAACACGTCGATCCGATGATTCGAAGGTGTTTTATCCTCGGTTTTTCTCCAAACCATAACTCATGAGGACTGCAACCTTCCACTGATGATTTGCCAGTCCTGTTAAGTATATAAACTGCAGTACCTACTAATTCAGCCCAAATAGCTTTTGGAAATTGAACCTCTGGATTAGAGTACTTAAAGGTCCTAGCCATCTCCACAATTGTCCGATTCTCACGCTCGGTGCCACCGTTTTGCTCTGGTGTGTACGGTGCTGTCAGCCTCAGCGTAATTCCTTCTGCTTGAAGAATCCTTTTGACCTCCTCGTTGTCAAACTCCTTTCCATTGTCGAACAAAAACTCTTTAATGATGTGTCCTTGGTTCTTTGCGTGTGCAATCGTCGCCTTGAGAACGTCCTTCACATCTGACTTCTCCTTAACGATGTATCCATAACGATATTTTGTGTAACTATCCTTAAACACAACTAAATATCGCCTTTTTTTAAATGAATCATCAAATGGACCGCATACATCACCTGACATCAGCTCTCCAGGCCTTGAAGTCTTCTTCCTTGTGCCAAATGTCAAGCGATGAGCTTTGCCATAGATGCATGGCTCACACAGATCCATTTTTGAAGACACCTTGATTCCCAATTCCTTCTCAAGCATCTGTTTCACGTGCCTCTTGTCTTGATGACCCCATCTTTCGTGATACAATTGCAGTACCGAACCATCAGCTACAGCAACATATTTGCCTTCTTCACTCTCTGGAAGAATCGCTGTTATCTCTGTTTTGAAGAGAGTTCCTCCGACTTTTCTCGATCCACAAACAACGGTTTGGTTGTCTACTTGAAACCAACACCTCGTTGCCGTCGAGCAACACTTGCTGTTTTTATTTCTGTCATGAGCTGAAAGAACAGAAAATAAGTTTCTCGAAATGCCAGGAACGTACCAAACATCTCGTAGCTCCAATTGCAAAACTTTGCCCTCCACTTTGGACAAAATCTTTATAGTCCCTTTTCCAACAGCCTGAAGCTTCTCTCTGCCCGCTGCTTTAACTGAATTTGGACTTTTGAACTCCTCAAATTCACTTAAATATGCAAAAGAATTTGTTGCGTGCTTTGTTGCTCCGTTGTCAATCCACCAATCTGTTGAATGCATTTCTGTTGCAAACACTTCGCTGCACTCTAGGGTTAGTGCACATTTGATGTCGACTGCATTGTGTGCAACCTTTGTAACCTTCTTCTTCGCCGGTCTTCCATCTGCAATCCACTTCTCACAATTCTTGACCCAATGGCCCTTCTTGAAGCAATAATTGCAGCAATCTTCTTTTCTTGAATTTTTGTGACCCGGACCGAAATTACTTTCCCTCTTCTGTTTGCCCTTCTTGACCACAAGTGCCTCCTGGGAATTTTCTTCGTAGGGTTTTTTCTTGTAATTCCTCTCGAACATGCACAATTGGCTTATGAGTTCCTCAATGGACTTAACATCGTCTTTTGTCAACAACATCCAACTTGATTTGAATGTCTCAAATGTGCTAGGCAAAATGTGCAAAAGTTTACACATTAAAAACACCTCTGGCATGACGTTCTCACCCTTCGCCTTTAAACCATTATTTATCTCGTTCCACAGGCTCTTTAACTTTGCGATGTGCGTTGATACATCCTCTCCTGATGTCCAAACAAAAGCAAAGAAATCAGTGCAAATTTGAAATAATTGGTCCTTACTTGATGCTTCGAAGAGTTGTTTCAATGCCACCCAAGTCTCATATGCAGTTTCCTTGTCCATAATTTTTTGATAGACCTCATCTGTCACTGAGCTTGCAATCATTGACTTTGCATAGCTGTTCGCCTTACGGTACAAATCAGACTTCGTCTTGTGATCCTTGATTTGTTTATCCATCGCATCTTCAGCCAACGCACCTGGTTTCTCTAACCTTTTGTCAATGACGTCGAGAGCACCTTCATGATAATCCAGCAAATCACGTACTTTCCTCTTCCACAGTGGCCAGTCTCTCTCACCCGCCAGCGGCTTGATGTATTTTGCTAAATCCATCTTGAATTTACTTTTTAACTTCTTTGTTTACACTTTTAACGAAGTGCCTGGGCCCATAACCTATTGGATTTATTTTCTCCTCTTGATTCATAAATAACTATTAGGCACAGTTTTACCGTCAATAATGATCTCTTTAATCTTTAATGTTACACGTCGTTGTTTTTTCTTTGACTGATAGTTTTTCTCTCTTTGTAACTAATCAACAATAACAACTAATGCCAACCCTTGACAACCCCTTTGCTTTCCTCTCCTAATTTAATTTAGTAATCGATCAATTTATAAACTTCAACACTTTCCCTTGTTGATTTAAATTAACATTTAGCAATCGATCAATTTATAAACTTCAACAAAAATTCTTAAATATTTTTATGGGGTTTTCCTCTTTCATTTATATGCAGGGCGTCTGCTCAAAGCATTTTCAACAAAGGAACAATTTCTTACTTGTTAGAGGCCTTTCTGAATCTTTTTCTGGTGCCCTCAGCATATTTCCTCTCGCGTCTTCCTATGCGGAGGTTTTAAAAAAATATTACGATCCTTATTTTTTCTGCCTATATTTTGCATTGATTTAAGAACATAGTTCATTCCATATAATCTTATCGAAACCTGATAAACAAATAAATACAACTTAATTGATTTAAATTCCGTGATATTTAAGTCGTCATTGCATTTACTGCGACCCGTCGCTACCCCATTCCATCTACACCAAAGTAACTGTAATCCACATTCCTACCTTTAGGGTCACCATTGCAGGATTGGACATGAAATTTGTGCGTCTTCAAATTGAGTCATTTCGATGGGATGTGACCACAGCAGTGATCCACATACCCTCATCTGTAACATGCTCTATCACTCCTGCTCCACTAGCCAATACTATCCAACTCATCTCATCAAATCTATCACGGTTTTATACACCTCTTACAATTATCATTTGATGTACTTTAGCCACATTATTGACCGAATTCCCAGGAGTATCCATTATGGCACTTGCGAATCTCTTCTTGTTTCTTAAAGGCTTGTTCGCACTAGGCTAGTAATTTAGTTGAGTACCGAGTAATTTGGTTACTAAATGTGTCTGAACAACAAAAATTTAGTCGAGTGAATTAGCAAGTTATTCAGTCGAGTCGATCCATTTCGTTCTATTTTTATCGAGTACTCATTCATCGGCCAAACAAGTCCAAACCTGTCGTTTTAGTCGAGTTCATTAGCCGCCGCACACATGTCGTTTCGCTGGAACGAAGAAACAATTTTAAAATTTGTTTCTAAATATGTACAACATGAGCGCTTGTGGAATGTTAAGTCCCTACATCACAGAAATTAGCAAATAAAGCAATCTGCATAAATGAATTTGTAAAATACAATGAAAATACAAGGATTTGGTGAGGAGGAAACAAAATTGAAAATTAAAAACATCAGGTTAGTGCATACTTTTATCATTTTATTACAATAGCATCTACGTTGCACAATAGGCTCCTATTACTATTGTTTTTAGAAGCACTACCTAACGTGACATAAATAATTTTAGATCGACCTACTTGCAGGTGTTAAAAAAATAAAGGGGTCCAAAACTTCAGGCGCAGGGACTGACACAGTTTATATTCCTTCAGCGTTGCAGCCCTTTCATCTTGCAAAACACGACTCACTTGTCAACTGTACTCGACCGAAGTGCAAATGATTTTTGGAGGGTAGCGAGTATTTTAGCTACTAAAATACTCTCCACTAAACTAAATTACTAGCCTAGTGTGAATCAGGCTTTAGAGAGCAGCGAGCAGATGTGTGTCGCGGTTTCGGAGAAAGGGCCCTGTCTTCCCGTCGTCCCCCGCTGTCCCACTCCGCATTGCCCCTCACACATTGGATTGCGCTTTTCTCGACGGGAAGGCCATTTATACAGAGGGCGACGCGAGAGTTCTCTGTCACTCGAGGCAGCCACAGACGACGCGACGCAGTTTCTCCCTCTCCTGTGCAATCGAGGTCAAACAGCGAGGGGCAACTTTTCCCTTCTTCTGAATTCAAAAGGCGCGCCAGGAACACTCGGGTGCGGGGAGAGTTTGATTCAATTAAAAACAAAAAAGACTCACGCTTAACTCTTTAAGAGACTTAATCGGGGGCAGATCTACGGAATAATTCCCATGGAGAGGCGAACAAGGCCTGTTCTCGCACATGCGTGGGAAGCTTTTTATTGCCAGCCTTTAGTATTTTCCAAAATGATTTCAGCTCCGACAATTGAACTGAAGTTGCTGCGTGAAAATGCGTGGCTATGAAGCACTATACCTTCCGTGGCAGTACATTATGTGTTAGATTTGTGGCGATATGTTAATGAGGAAAGGATTTATTTAGTGTACTGTAGGAAGGTCCTCGGATCAAGAATTAAATGAGAAATTTTATCTTAGTGTTCCTTATCTCGAGTTCACCGCAAGCCAATTGGATTTTAACCCTGCCAAAAACAATTCCTTAGAAGCTGTATAACATAAGGAATTCTACAGAAATTGACTCTGTTGCTTCAGAACTAGTTCCTTTTCTAAGGATCCATACGGAACATGAGAGCCTGACTCTATAGGACATATGTTCTGTAGAGTTATTTTCTGCAGAGCAAAATAACTCCTTACAAGCTGTTCTGTAGAACTTCAGCAACTCTGCGGAAATATGTGAGGTTTCCGTTGACCCAGTTACTTTTCTAAGGACCTATATGAAGAGTCGTAGGGAATTCCACCGAACGTCCTAAGGAATTCTGCAGAACATCCTATGGTATTCTGCAGAACTTCGTAGGGAATTCCGTAAAATGGCGTTTAAATACTTTAAGGAATATCTACACAACTTTTTAAGAAATTCTGTAGAAGCATTTGTCAGGAAACTATACAGAATTTTTTTAGCAGGAAATACTCTAGATAAACAACACATACAGGAAAACCGCACGCTTCTCAAAAAATTACTATCAGTGAAAAGAGCCGAACTAATTGCTCATGGAATGACTACGACGGGAGCAGCTAGAGACTCGGTGACAGCAGGATAGACTCAGACAATTTGAAAAATTCAGACAAGGCGAATACTTGGGTGACAAGGAGGATATTATTTTAGCCCCGCACTATATCTCTAAAAGTGACAGAAGCGATAATGTAAGAGAGATATACTGAGGGACTCATGGGTACGAAAATTCTATTCAACACGCCATCTATGACTCTATCAAAAACAGATTAAAAACGGTCATCTTGAAATTCTCTTTCATCTTTTTCGTTTACCAATTTCTTTTCCCTGTGCCGTCCCTTTTTCATGAATGGTGTTCCAATGTACATACTATGCCACACGCCGGGGCAGAGTTGGCCAGGGCAGTGCTTGTCTTTAGATTGCTGGGATGAACCACTCACTCTAAACGACATAAGGGAAGACACGAAATTCCATCCATCTGTAGAAATTGAACAACTGAATGGTAAATAATAATCCACATATGATATGCCTTTCGAATGAAAGCCCAACATGAGAGATATATGGTCTTACGCACTTTCAATTTATTGAACATTAACAAATGGCGAAGACATCGCGCTTATGGGTGCATCGCAAAACTGTGTATTATTAGGTTCTTTTGTTTCGATCAATGGATAGAGCGAAGTTTAATCTCTTGTGTGTTTCAATCAGAATTACTTGTTTCCCTCTCTTTCTCGAGTTGCAAGAGACTCAGCATTGCAGCTGTTTAACCGAACATAGTAGGGTTGCCTTAGGAACAGATGGATGGACCAAGAGCAGTGCGACCTGGAGAATATGAGAGGATGGTGTGCCAGGACCGCAGAGAGAGACGCCCGAGAGTGATCGTTCAGCAGACCAAGGCCCACCCTGGGCTGAGGTACCACCAGAGAGATAGAGTGTATAAGGTATCCACAATAAAATATAGTCACAAGTATATAAATATTGACAAGTAGCCAATGATGTGAGAAAACTGGGTGGTGACATTGAGATGGCGGAAAACAAAAAAGCTTGGAGGTAACTTGTAGGCGAGGCCAAAAATCAGCTTAGATTTGAGTGACCCCTGGAGTAAGAGTAAGTAAGTAAGGTTAGTTTAGTAATATTTGGTTAGAAAGTTGACGCATCGACTTTACATCAACCAAAATAGATTCCCTCGATTCTTTTTGGTCCTCTTTCGCACCTTATCTCAAGCGAGCAAATGTGATGAATGAGGCCACCAATAGAGGAGAATTAACAAAATAATTCTTATAAAATTCACTGGTTATATACTGGAATTCACATGTTATTTGCAATTTTTTGTACAGTAATTACATTTTTACAAGCACGAAAGCTTGCAGCAAGTGCTTCCCTGCCGAAGGAATTAGTGGATTTACGGGTATGTATTCTCATATTGTAGAAATATTGACCAAAAATCATTCTGTGCAAAACATGATGTTTTTACTGTAAGTAAATTGTTAGAATGGTTTATCAGAGTGGAAAATTATTTTTAAAAAGAGTACAAGATTCCTTGTAAGAATACGCACCGTATGCTTAAAAGAAATACTCCAGTGATGAAAACTTACGATTATTGTAATTTATTTGGCAAAAGGTTGGCCAAATATACTATTACCAAATACCTTCAATTGTATGCCAAAGCACTTACGCAATCTAAAAGGTATTGCAGAAATTAAGAAAAAGGTTAAAGAATGGTTGATTAGCGAAATTAGATCTTTATAATCCATTATAAATATGTGCTATACTTATTAACCTGTGATACTTAAGTAAGCACTTATGAATTTATTGTACACATATAACCACTATAATCTATTATACTTTTGGCAAAGATTTTTTCTTTTATTTCCTTTTTTCCTTATTTTTGCTTTACAAGTTTGGTAACTTTTTCAATGTCATTATATTGATTTTTTGTCTTACATTTAAAGATGTATAAATTGTAATATAACTATTCTACTGTGTTTGCAACATGCCGCTTTGTATGTATATAATGGAACCTTCTGACAAGCCATGTGGCTTAGGAAGGACCAAGAATTCCTATATGCAATAAAGACATTTTTTTTTTAATGTAGAATACTCACGAAGCTGGGATCCTCGGTGGCGCAAATAGACTCTCGGGCCGCACGGCCAATGGCCGCAGGGTGACCACGCTGACGCCGTGGGGCGCCACCTCGGCTCGGAGGGCCGCACTTGCCCCCTCGACCGCGAATCGCGCGGACGTGTAAGCGACGAGGCCGAGGGTGGGCGGGGGCGACTGCCTCCCGCCCCCTTCGCCCCCGCGCCACTGATGGTGTTGCTTCTTGGCCGCCACCAAGCTCGCGCTCCGCACCACGCCGCGCCTTCCACTACCCAGCGCCGCCGCAGCCTCGGACGCGCCGATGTTGATGATGCGACCTGGTGGATGGAGGAAGAGGGACAGATTTTTGTACACGCAATGGAAGACATTCAGGTAGTTTGAGCGAAATAGAATTTTACTTAGAAATCAATGAATTTGGTCTCGTTTTAAAGAAAAATATCCCACCTATCCAAACACCAAAAATTCTCCCCCATACTTCATTACTTTTGGAGATATTTGCCAAAAAATATCAGCCCTTTTACATGGAAAACGGTACGTGTATGCACTCCAGAGAGACATTATTTATAAAATGAGGTATTTCTAACACTTAGATGTCATAAAACAACAAACAGAGTGTAATTTTACGTTTTCTCAACTATTTTTGAAAATGAATCATATTGTCACTGCAGTCGGTTCTTGGGTATCACAAAAACCCTCCCGTTTTGAAAGAGCACCGCGCAAAAAAATGAGTCAAGTTAATCACTTATTTAGAAATTATCATTTGATTACATATAATTTCTGTCATATAAAACTATATTATAGCACCATTAATAATGCAATATTTAATTGATGTATCCTACAGCTGGTGAAATTAAAACGTATAATTCGAATATCGTCTCTATTATGACTAGGGAACTATCTTGCTCGGACTACTTTAAGAAAGAAGAGCTTTTCAATTGCGATGCACCCATAGAATGATGGGTCATAAGTTGAGTCGTAAATAAAGAGGATCTAAGGAAACTCAGGAATAGCTCGAGGCTCTTTGGAATACGAGATTCAAGTAAATGGAAGAGCTTCATTTACACCTTATCTTGTGTAAAAAATACTCCTTTCAGTAAAGGTGCACATTTACCATTGAAATATAAAGACATTTAGACCTTTTGTAACAAACGAATTTTTAAAAAAATATCTCTTAATATTATAAATCACTGCCATTTTCGTCAAACTTACACATTTTTCACAGAAGAATTTTAGTTCCTTTGCTTGCAACTTTCAAATTAGAGTAGTTTTCTACGTTCAATTTACTGCTGTATTAATTTCTAGCAAAACAAGACGTAAGATCAGTTTGTCTCCAAATGAAACTTTCCTCTGGCAGAAAATATATTCCACCCTCAACATTTCACTCATCGTCAGGTCAGAGTATTTTTTAAGTATAATTCAAGAATAAAGTTTAGAAGGGTAGGATTGTGTCTCCACAGATACACAGATACAGACGTCAGATAAGGCATAATATTATCTTTTGATGCGCAACATGAATTTGAAACAGTGCTTCAAATTTTGTCCGGCGATGAAATCTTCTCAAAGAAAGGGGAGGAACATCTGGATTGGTCTCGCTGCTGCAGGAAGTGTTTTTAAAGACAGTTCTGATGGCATACTCAAAGTAAAGAGATGGGACGGACTCTAATGCATACTTGGGAAATATGAAGAAATTACACCGTCATTCATACGAAAAATGAAAGAGGCTAGCTTAAAATTGAATGAGACGAGACCCACCCCAAGGGTTGAACAATAACATTCGCTAGTACATCTTACCTCTCTATTAGATACAGCATTGAAAACAAAATTATCCTTTCGATAAAAATGGATTCTGAAAGTCGCAATAGTATGGTCGAAAAAGTTGCTTCGAAGGGTCGCTGTTAGAATTCATGGTTCACTGAAATTTTATTTATGAATTTGAAGGAGTCTCTCTTAAACTTGGATTTAATCTCTTAAGCCTTTCCGGTCCTGTGATTCCAAATGGATTCACGTCGCGTTACTGGATCGAGCGTCGATTTTTTCATATGTACTTCATGTAGAAGATGATATAATCTACGTAAGGTAAAAATATGTGGTGAGATAGAATAAATTTATTAATTAATGAAAGTCATTTGAAAAAATCGACGCTCGAAGCAGGAAGGTGACGTGATTCCATTTGGAATCACGTCGCTTTCCTGCGTCCGCGTCCGGACCGGAAAGGGTTAAGTGTTAAAACCCTCTTAATGCCTCATATTGACTACTGTTCTCTCGTCTTTTCCGATATTACCAGTGAACTAAATCAAAAACAACAAAGGTTAAAAAACTGTGGAATAAGGTTCATATTTAATATTCCTGTTGATAAACACATCACGCCGTACTATGACACACTCAGGTGGTTGAAGGTAGATAAGCGACGGGAATATCAAATAAATTAATTTATGTGCAAGCTAATCAACACGAAGCGTCCCAGATACGTGTATAGTAAAATTGTTTTTAACATTAATACGCGGAAAATATTCACGAGAAACACGGAATTGTTAATCCCAATTTTCCGTACAACTGAGTACGGTAGCTCTTTTTATGTAACTTCTTGTAGGCTATGGAATCCCTTACCGAAATAATAAAGGGATCAACGAATATAAATTTGTTCAAGAAACGCCTTTACACACAAATAATAAAATAAACCACCATGCAAATAAATGAAATATTGCATTTATGATTTCACGCAGATGAGTGAATCAGTTAATTTTGTTTATATATATTACTCATATGTATTCAATATTTGTTTATCATAAGGCCTCATTTTTGTTTGTTCGCTTTTTGTCTTTTTGTAATTACTATATTTTTTCATCTATCAACATATGGTGCTTATGTTTACTACTAATGTTAAAGCAATGTCTTGGGTAACCCTCTGCTGTTAAATTATCAGTACGAACGAGACTGTTGATTATTGTTTGTTATATATACTCTGTAAATACTCCAGGGGACAGAATGTCCCAGAACCTAAATAAATATATGTATGTATGTATTTTAGTGTTTTCCTGATGGAATTAGACAAATTATCCCTACCATTGTTCACTTTCAGCGCGGAGAAAGATAACAGAAGTAGACGTGAGACGTCGGTCCAAGCTAAATAAGAATTAGAAAGTCTCTGAAGGGCTTTCATTCAACTGCTGACTGTCGGGTACGTTTCAAACGTTTTCAATCGGCATTCTTTTCTCTTCGCCGAAGTATTAATACACCAATAATTCCAGTTGCTTTTTTATGATCGTATTATGCAATTCGAAGTCGTAACAACTCCCTTCGGAGGGCAAACTTCTTTTTTTCTCTTTGTCCCTTTCTCAAAACTAGAACACTTGCTGTCACATATTTGCCAATCTTTCTTGTTTCACAAGCTGTTGTATATACTAGATTATTGTTATTCCCTTTCTATGGTCATGCGGTATTATGATGCGGCGTTTGGTGGAAAGCAGGTATAGCGCTCATAAACTTGGGTATCTCACAAGATTTGATCACATGAGATATACCACTTGGTTTGCCCTCGCCACTATCGCCACGTAAGAAGTTGTTGTTTATAAGCCTATGGATGCCTATAAGGCTGTTGTGTCATTTGAGAAGATAACTCTTTCTGTTTTTTTTCCTATAACCCTACAGCAATTTTGAATTGTCTCCAGCTTCTGATTTTGCAATAGGATTTCTAATGCTAATGTTTAAAGCTGGTCTACAGTAACTTTCAGAATTAAATTTTTATTTATTTCATACACTAATGAAGTTAAATCATTATGCTATGATTAAAAGTAAGATCTTTTTTCTGTCGGCAACCAGATTGCAAATATAACCATATCAGAGGATAAGAAAATGGGTATCGCGATGTGATTTTCATACCTGCTTTTGAATACAAAAAACTCCCACGAAAAAGGAAAACTTTGGCATTTATTACTTTTAAAATTACAAAAAGGATGTAATAGGTCACATCACACTGGTATTTCCTTCCTTTGATTATTGTAGCCATGTTTTTAATGACATGCCTAAAGAGCTCGATAAAAAATTACAAAGGCAACTTAATTCATGTGTAAGATTCGTATTTAATTTAAGATCATGTATCACAGCATAAAATTAACCTAGGTTGGCTGAATCTTTTTAACCGAA
Organism: Ceriagrion tenellum; assembly: GCA_963169105.1. Lineage (NCBI taxonomy): Eukaryota > Metazoa > Arthropoda > Insecta > Odonata > Coenagrionidae > Ceriagrion > Ceriagrion tenellum. The sequence goes on from OY720633.1 coordinate 12,942,916, forward strand.
GAAAACATTTACTCGGAACCCTTTTCTTTAACATTTTCAGAGAGAGAATCCCTAATTACCTCAGTGATATTTTTAAGGTCAGATCAGAAACTACCCAGAAGACATCTCGTATTAAGGACTATTCTTTACGCTGTCCTATTCCTAGAACAGCTGCTTATCAAAAGTCATTTTTAATTACTGCCACTAAATTCTGGAATTCTCTCCCTGAAAACCTAAGGCAGAGGAGTTCCATTTATGCATTTAAAAATGTATTATACACGAATCTACTCCATGCAGAGCAAAATAAAACGTACCGTGCTTAATGAACTACAGCCTGCAAATTGTGAATATTGTAAAAATGTAAATATTGTTTCTTTGTTTTCCTCTTTTTGTTTGGTATAATAACCATTATATCTATGTTCGTTTACATGTATTTCTCTTTGTTGCTTAGCCAAGTTCTTTAATTTGTAGTTGTTTTTGCTCCAAGGGTGATGCTAAGAGCATGATAAATATATATTCTATTCTATTCTAAAAAATATATAAGCGGAAGTGAAAATCACCTTCGAGAAGCTCGTGGTTTGATTTTACACGCTCGTTTAATATAGATGCTCTAAAAATATAGAGAAGAAATACTGTGAAAATAGTATGCATCAACAGGTACTTTAAAATGTTTCATCTTGCAATAAATTATTGTCCCGGAGAGAGGTTTAATCTTAAGTCCATTAAACCTCAACCATTTTAACAACTTAACCATTAAGGTAGTTTGAGCGAAATAAAATCCTACCTAGAAATCAATGAATTTGGTCCCATTTTAAAGAAAAATATATCACCCTTTCATTGACACAAAAAAATCAACCCCTTGCCATAATACTTTCCGAGATATTTGCCAAAAAATACCAGTCCTTTTATAAGGGAAATGGTACGTGTATGCACTCCAGAGAGACATTATTTACAAAATGAGGAATTTCTAACACCTAGATCTCTTCAAAAATTCAACAGCGTGTAGTTTGTATCATTTCTCAACTATTTTTGAAAATTAATCATATTTTCACCACAGTAAATTCTTCGGGATCACAATAAATCTTCCGTTTTGATGGAGTTTCAAACGCACCAAGTGAAAAAATGAGTCAAGTTAAAGACTTATTTAGATATTTTCATTTGATTACTTACAATTTCTATCATGAAAAACTACTTTACTGCGCCATTAAAAATGCAATATTTAATTCGTGTCTCACAGCTGATACAATTAATACATATAATTAGAATATGGTCTATTATGATTAGGGAACTATCTCGCTCGCACTGCCTTAAAAGTCAGTCAAGAAGGCTTATCGGTGGCTATGGTAAAATATTCATGATGTGCGGATTGTGAGGTTTCATTTAATTTCTGAAATTTCAAATAGAATTAATGCTATCTATTAGGAAAAGAGGAATATAACTTATCTAAACTCATCCATCTGCTCTTAGTCCAAAATAAAATTCTGAAATGGCATGGTGATTTTCTGCCACATCTTACACTAACTGGTATTTTTTTTCACCCATGCTCGTCGACAGTCTCGCAAAAGTTCACCGTCGAAACAGCCCCCCCAAACAGAACTCACCCTCAACCACTCTGGTTGATCTCGATGTGCTCGAACGCTGGAAAACTACCTTATTCTGTTTCATTTCAACGCCGATATTGGATTACGTGGGTGACGCCGATATTGGATTTAGTAACGCTGATAGAAACCTTGGCATTACGTTAATTAATAAACTCTCGTGGAATCATCACATAAATGAAATCTCAAATAAGGTCAACAAAACTTTATATCAGTTGAAATTACACAAGTCTCTTCGTTTCATTTCTACCCGTAAATGCTTGTCTCAATGCTTTTTGGTTATTGCACTTTGGTCTATAATGACTTCCATTTGAATTATAAAATAAGCTTCAGCGGCTCTTAAATTCTCGCGCAAGATTTGTCCTTGACCTTTGTAAAGACGAGCATATCTCCCACCACCTTCACAACCTGTCATGGCTTAAAACCTCCTATCGGAGACTTGGGTCATTTCTCTTCACCCTCTTCTTCAATAAATATCCAGTCTATCTCTATTCCATGTTCAAATCCAAACCAGTCTTTGTTCTTAGAACAACTAGAACTGACCCCTCTTACGCCCTATACCTCGGACAAATACATACCTTAAATCATTCCTCATCTCTGGTTCTAATCACTGGATTTCTTTGCATCTATAAAAAATCTTACTTGCTGTCTGTTTTTAAAGAAACACTTTTTAATTATTACTATAAGCAGCATATATGCCAATAATTGAAATTGGTATCCTTTTATAGAATTGTATGTTTCCTAAATGATCTGACAAATTATTGTTTGATTGTTATATCTCTGTGATTGATATAATATCTTCCATTTTTATATATTATATTTTCCATTGTTTTTAGTGTTAATTTACCTGGGACTGTAAAATGTTTTGTTTATCATCACTGTGAGATGTTGGCCTGGTATATTTATTTTTTTTTATTTTTTCGTTCAAAGCAGAATTTGATAAATATTTTCCTTTTTTTGCTCTTATGGGGGAACCCAGAGCATAATAAATCTTATTCCATTCTATTCAAGGCGGATACACTTCAAGGAAATATTCATTACATTCTATTTACATTATATCCAGATTACAAAGTAACGATACCTTCTTGTTAAAAATCACAATTAAGTGTTCTCAAAAACAAGTTTAATTATGTCAAAAATAAACTTCTAATTTATTGGAGAGGATAATCGTTTGGCGCCTGACTACTACTTCTTCCATGAGAAAAAAATTAGGCCGATATCTCTGTCAGAGAAAGAAGCCAATTGTGGCAAACCATGACTAAGTGAATTCATACAGTGTGTATGGGCTCTGTCTTCACAATGTTCATTAATGGCGCAACGACTATCTTCGTTTCGATGGTCGGATTGATCGATATGGATAGGGCTTACCATATATCATGCTCAAAAGTTCAGTGAAAGTTACGAAGCTTTTATAGCGTAGCCATTTCCTTTCCCTGTCCTGCCTGCGGTTTAGTAGGTGGCTTGTCTGATTCTAAGGAAACAACAGATTGGTTTATACTGGCGGTGGCCTGGAGTATTTTACCCGAATTCAAACCTTAGTCTCCGACCTATAACCGAACACTTCACCCACAAGAGCTAATTTTCCTCTTGGCATTTTAATTACAGTGTAAAAACATTAGCTGGACAAACAGGACTGATAGCCATGGAAATTTAATGTGTGTGGAGGAATGATGTAGATAAATTACGAAAAAAATGCAAATGAAAAAAGCCCCACAAAATGCTTAAGGTAGTCCGAGCCAGATAGTTCCCTAGTCATAATAGCGACCATGTTCGAATCATACGTTTTAATTTCACCAGCTGCAGGATACATCAGTTAAATATTGATTTATTAATGGTGCAATAAGATAGTTTTCCATGACAGAAATTGTAAGTAATTTAATGAAAATATCTTAACGAGTCTTTAACTTGACTCATTTTTTTTCGCGCGGTGCGTTTGAAACTCCATCAAAACAGAATTTTTATTGTGATCCCGATAAATTTACTGCGGTGACAATAAGATTATTTTTAAAAATTGTTGAGAAAACACACAAACTAGACTTTGTGAATTTTTTTATTCGACTTAAGTGTAGGAAATGCCTGATTTTAAATAAAAGGATCTCTGGAGTGCATACACGTACCATTGCCCATATAAAAGGGCTGGTGTTTTTTGGCAAATATCTCGGGAAGTAATGTGATCAGGGGTAGAATTTATGGTGTATTTGGATAGGTGAGATTATTTTTCTTGAAAACGAGACCAAATTTATTGATTTGTAAGTAAAATGATTTTTCGCTCAAACTACTTTAAGTGGCAAAAATGTTTAGTAAAAGTTTGCAAAGCCGAAGAGACAAGCTCAAGGGGCACGTTCGGAGACATAGAAGAATCCAAGAATAATTTAATCCAAGGGGAAATGAATGGAAATAATAGACCAGGAAGACCGAGGATGGATTATACTGAGCAAATCGTGTGGGATAGTAATGCTAAGAGTTGTGGAGAATTAAAGCAGCTGACATGAGGGTAGACCGGCAGCAAACCTATCTTCGGATTTAGGATTCCTAGTGATGTCAGAACCAATAATCGGAGCCTTGAACCTCTTGTTGGTAAACAAAGAAGAATATTCGTCTCGAATGCAACCCTTCTCTTCGCCGATTTAGATTGGATTGGATATTTGGGGAGGCGACCGACGGCTAAGGTCATTTGCGCCATAGGGGATACGTAAGGGAGGAAGGGTGGATAGAAACCCGGCGTCAGCATTACCTGCTCTTAACGAAAGGTGAATGAAAAAGTATTTGGTTATTCTTTGGTGATCATGACGAGGTTTATACCGCGGGAACCCATCACGCACCCAAATATATTCCTCGAGGCAGTTGTCTTCTGTGCAGTGGAACTCGTTGGGTCGACTGATCAGCCACTGGGTTGTTCAGAAGCTCCGCGTTTAAGATATTCCAAGTGAGATATAAATTTACTTAGAAATCAATGAATTTTATCTCATTTTAAAGAGAAATATCTCATCTAACCAATAACACAAAAATTCTACCCCTTACCACATTACTTTCGGAGATATTTGCCAAAAACACCAGCCATTTTACCTACATGGGAAACGGTACGTGCATGAATTCCAGAGAGAAATTATTTAATGATTAAATTAAAATGAGGTCGTTATAGCACTTATATGTCGTATCAAAACTAACAGTGTGTATTTTGTATGTTTTCTCTTAACTATTTTTGAAAATTAATCATATTGCCACCGCAGTTGGTTCTTCGGTAACACAAAAAACCTTCCGTTTTAAAGGAGTTTCAAACGCACCGCGCGAAAATTTCAAGCAAAAGACTTATTGAGACATTTTCATTTAATTACTTACTATTTCTGTCATACAAAAACTATATTATTGCACCATTGATAATGCAATATTTAATTGATGTGCCCTACAACTGGTGAAATTAAAACGTATAAATCGAATATGGTCTCTATTATGATTAGGGAACTTGCTCGCTCGGACTACCTTAAGTGTTTTTATCGACGAATCTAAGACTTCAGCCTACCCATAGCCAACTTCCGCTCCCAGTATTTTTTTGCGTGAGGACTATCTCTGTGGGATAGAATCACCTCACAATTTCTCGCGCAGTTCAGCTATGCTGAGAGAGGACTGCGAGATAGCCGATAGAGATCCGTCTCCCTGCTGCCGATGCATTTGTCACGGAACCATCATGCCTCTAAATAAAGCTCCCTATATCTCTCGGGCCATGATTTTATACGACAAAGACACACACCAAATCCGCCACTTATTTCGTAGAGCAAGATAATATTCAACATCTGCATGAATTTTTCATACTATGGAATGCGTTTACCATAGGAAGGTGAAGATTCCCCGAAAAGCGACTTTTTTCAGGATTAACGCAAATTTTATTTGACCATATTCGGATTATACGCTTTAATTTCACCAGCTGTAGGACACATCAATTAACTATTGAATTATTAATAGGGCAATAATATAGTTTATATGACAGAAATTGTAAGTAATTAAATGAAAATATCTAAATAAGTCTTTAACTTGACTCATTTTTTTCACGCGGTGCGCTTGAAACTCCCTCAAAAGGGAAGGTTTTTGAAACCTAAGAACCTACTACGGTGGAAATGTGATTAATTTTCAAATGTAGTTGAGAAAACATACAAACTACACGCCGTTAGTTTTTTGACGACATCTAAGTGTTAGAAATTCCTCATTTTGTAAATAATGTCTCTCTGGAGTGCATACACGTACCATTTTCCATTTAAAAGGGCTGGTATTGATTGCAAAAATCTCCGAAAGCAATGGTGTAAGAGGTAGAATGTTTTATGTCATTGGATAGGTGAGATATTTGTCTTTAAGACGAGATCAAATTCATTGATTTCTAAGTAAAATTATTTTTCGCTCAAACTACCTTAGTACTATAACTTCTTTTTCCTCAAAATAGGATTTTCGTTATAAAATATGCTGTTCCATGAAAAAGACGGAATAGATATTTCCTCGTGAATGGAGTCTCTACGTTGGCTGCTTCATTTTGTTGGATGAAAGTAGAACATAGTGAGGGTAGGTGCGCCGGCATGACGGACTATTTTACGGACGTCATCGTGTATGAAGAGATTGAGAGTATGAGAGTTATGGGAATAGTGAGACGTGCTGAATATGGAACACATCACTAATTGCTGATGTTAAGATTGGACACTAGGGGAAAGTGGGAAACAAGAAAAATTGAAGGGCACGAGTCCATGAGAGTAAAAGCTGAATAGTTGCATTATGTTGAGGCTAGAATGCGGTGCGTTACGATGAAATGCACTCGAATCAGATGACATGGGAGGAAGATATGGGAATTTGTGGCGTGAGATTTGCTATGGAGAGTGAGTGAGGTGCGTTCATTGAATTTGCCGGTTGAGAGAGTAAAAGAGGTGGCCGAAGATGAAAATGTAAAGATTCACGGAATGAAGGAGAGAAAAATCATTGACTCAGGGTCTGAATCTGATTTATTTAATGGAAAACTCAAAATAATTATCATTACAATATTTTCTTCAGGGTCCTGAGGCTACATATACTCTTATCACGCTTCACACTGCCGGCTTGCTAACTTCACTATTCTAAAGTTTCTATGGAAGAGTTTTCATCGGTAGTATAGCTTCTGTATACTCATGTTCCAAGAATTGGGCAACGGGCATACTTTCTACGACTTAGGAAGGCCTTTTTGTAGTTCATGGGCGTCATATGCATTAAAAACATTCCTTTGCCGTAATAGGCTTGAATTGACTGATCAAAGCTCCACGACACTCGTCAATGGAATTACATCTCTTGTGTGCACTCATGCGTAAAGGAATTTGAACGGCACATTACGGGTCGTAAAATTAATCAAGGTTGACTGAAAGGGTGGGCATGACTATTCCTTAAACTTTTTCTGGTTTTTTTTTAGGTGAAGGCCGTTGGAGGGGAAGGGGGGAATAATATTATACGCTTTAGAGCACATGAGCTAGAACTTTCAACGGTAGAGTACAAGAAATTATCCATTAATTCAAATGATATATTCTTTTTTCTGAATAAATTCAGGAGTTAGGAGCGAATGTATTCCATCAGCTAGCAAACACTTCAAATCTTTGATTGAAAAGACTGGTTAGTGTTGACTTTTTGGCAACGTGAGTACACTTGCTCCAAAAATTAATGACATCCGTGTTTTGCATTCTTGTTAGGTCGTCCTAGACATTCTTCCTATCTCCTTCACATGTTTGCTGGTGCGAGTTTTAGAATTCTGGAGCCATAGAGTCTAATGTATGCGTAAAAGGGCACCAACGAATATAAATTTGTTCGAGAAACGCCTGTACACACATATAATGTAATAATAAACCACCATGCAAATCAATGAAATATAAAATGTATTGTATTTATGATTTAACGCAGATGAGTGAATCAGTTAATTTATGTATCTATTACTTATATGTATTTAATATTTACATATCATTAGGCCTCATTTTTTTGTTCGTTTTTTGTCTTTGTAATTACTATTATGCGTTCAACTGTTTACAGCTGGTTGTTATGCTTATGTCTCATACTAATGTTAAAACAATGTCTTGGCAACTCTCTGCTGTTAAATTATCAGTACAAATGAGACTGTTGATTATTGTTTGTTTTATACTCTGTAAATATTCTAGGCGACAGAATGTTCCAGAACTTAAATAAATAAATGTATGTAACAGGCGCAGAAGAAAAGCAGCGATAATTTTTCAACGAATTCTAAGTTAGCATTGCTTCAAGGTACTCTCGTGGCTCTCTTCGCTGAAGGCAACCATGAGCGGCCAAGTTTGGTCGCCGAGTTGATTGATATCCGATGAATTCACGCCCCTTCTAAGAACAGCTACCTCTTTCTAAGGAAGCAGTAAGGCGCTTAATTGGCGAAATCGGGCCCTCCTTCTATATAGTCAGGCAGACGACAATAGAGGCATGAAATGAGATTCCACTCGCGGTCAATCATTGGAGGTGGTTATTTCTTACCTTTTTTGCCTCGGAGCAGCGGGAGGAAAGTTCTGGACGCTTTGAGTGTGCCAAAGAGGTTGACGCGGACCATGGCATCCCACGCGGAGCCCTCCTGAGACTCGAGCCGGCCTCTGCAGCACACGCCGGCACTGTTCACCACGCACCACAACCCTGGAATAGACAAAGGTAAAGAGTTCATATTCCTGGTCAACTAAGCAGGATTTAACTCGGAATATTCTCCTCCAAAGTCTTAACAGAGGTGTTAAGGTAGTTTGAGCGAAAAATCGTTTTACCTAGAAATTAAGGAATTTGGTCTCATTTTAAAGATATATATCTCACCCTTATAATGAAACAAAAAATTCAACCCCTTACTTCATTACTATCGGAGATATTTGCCAAAAAATACCAGCCATTTTACACGAGAAATGGTACGTGTATGCACTCCAGAGAGACTTTGTTTAAAATAATGAGGTATTTCCTACCCTCAGATCTCGTCAAAAAATCAACGGTGTGTAGTTTGTGTGTTTTCTCGGCTATTTTTGAAAATTAATCATATTGTAACCGCTATAGGTTCTTGGGTGTCACAAAAAACCTTCCGTTTTGAAGGAGTTTCAAACGCACCGCGCGAAAAAAATGAGTCAAGTTGAACACTTATTCAGATATGTTCATTTAATTACTTACAATTTCAGTCATATAAAACTATATAATTGCACCATTAATAATGCAATATTTAATTGATTTGTTCTACAGCTGGTGAAATTAAAACATATAATTAGAATATGGTCTCTATTATGACTAGGGAACTATGTCGCGCGGACTACCTTAATGGCACAATTACGGTTGTTTGGATTGTTTTTTTGTTCTGTCATCAATAAATCAACGTCCCGTGAGGAGCATGTTATACGAGAAGCTAATTCAGATGTGATTAATACTTTTCCCAACTTTGAAAACTCATAGCGGGAACCGTTTTTCACCGTTATCCTCCCCGCCAATTTTCCAGTCTCTCTCCGTTCATGCGTCGGTTGTACTTTACCAGCGTTTAGGTAGTGATGTTACCCTATACCGAAATTTGATATAACTGGTGACACATATCACTGTTTGAATCTCTAACGCAGCGCTGCGTGCTTATCTTGAAAGAAAATAAAATTTCAATTTGTTTCAAATATTGAAAGAAATTTCATTTTATTTGAAATAGTGAATGAAGTTTTTTTTCACTTCAAATAAATCGGTTGATCTACAGCCGCAAACTAAAATCTTCGTCATTCGGAAGACTATTCCATTCGCTGCAATTTATTTCGACCAGAAGGCCGACAATATCTGTTGGTTTACCTTAATAAACAGATATTAACCCCTACACTGAACTTAGGGCTCTCATACCAAGAGTGAGAAGATTATGTCAGAAAAGAAAAACTATGCAAATTCCACTTAGAGAAAATGAAATACAAAAACAATTGGGAAAATTATCTCCGTGTGGAATTTGCATAGTTTTTCTTTTCTAACCTGGAAAATTTTCACATTGTTCACCCTGAAACCGTATGGTTTGTGAAAAGATTATCTTGAATTAACATTTCACTGGGAAATTTGTTCTCCCTTGTTGACTATTGATACGACTGAGTGTAATATAAAACAGAAAATAATCCCAGCAAAAGAGTACAAATGATTTTTCGCGCGTCGTACAATTCTTACAGTTAGAATAATTGGACGTGCATATGATGAGGGGCATTATAATCCCTCGTATAGCGCGCATTAATGTTCTACTGTCCTCCAGTATTATTCCCTCTGGTAAAACAATGTAGTACATTACGCGTTATATCTCAACCGTGTGACAGATGAACATAGATTCGATGATAAAATTTATCTGGGCTGCTCAGGATATTCGATTTCTTCTGACATGCATTTTCACCAAGTAACACTTCAATATGGCAAGTCTTCTGACGCAATACTCCCAGTGAGATTTTCCAGGATGGTTCAAAACAATTTATCACCCACCTACAGTTGCTCTCAAGTGCTCACTTAACTATATCACACTGGCCTAAATTCTAAAAAGTGTCTAAAAAACAAATTTAGAGGCAGGAATTTAATTAAAAATATCGCATTACAATCATGTTAAAATTAAGGATGAGTCGAATCCAAATGTCGATTCTCGATTCCACCGATTCTCAGGATTAGAATCGGTATCGAGAATCGATCGCTTAAATTCGATTCCGATTTCATCGATTCCACACACAGATACATATTCAAATCAAATTTCATTTATCACATCATATTTGTCTCAGTATTTTTGGGTGTGGGCTATCAATTTGTACTTTTTATGCACTTGTACTTGATTATTATCATGACTCCTCACTACATCTCTAGGTCTGACAGACGTGATAAAATAAGAGAGATACTCTGCCGAACAGATAGGTACAAGACCTCGTTCTTTCCGCGAGCAATAAGCGATCACAATAAAAACTGAGCTCCACTAAATACACTCCCATAATACTCGTCACCATTTCCTCATCAAAGAACGTACACCTTTACACGGCTGTTGACCTAACTCCCCCTGCCACACGTCCATGCGTCGGCTCGCGGGGTATTATGTAGATATAGATGTAGATAGAAACACAACGAACAAGAGATACTCTGCCGAACAGATAGGTACAAGACCTCGTTCTTTCCGCGCACAATAAGCGACCACAATAAAAACTGAGCTCCTCCAAATACACTCCCATGGGACATATCACCCTTTTACCTCCAAAACGATTACATCTTTACACGGCCGGTGACCTACCACCCCCTGCCACACTCCCATGCGGCGGCTCGCTGGGTAGTATGTAGATGTAGAATGAATGGAAGTCTCCATTTAGCTTCATTTTAGGAAGATTTACATGAATATCATATGCTATTCTGGTAATTACAACTTCATAAGGCCGGCCCCACCCTACATTTAGAATGCAATGACTGTTCTGTCCTTTTCAACTGCTCTCATTACTGAACTGTTCACCAGAAAGAACAGTTGATTTTGATCTGGTGGTCACCGTTCGAGAGGACGAATTCGAAGGGTGCTGGAATAATAGGGGGGATTGGTTTGGGTGGAGGGTGGGGGTAGTGGAGGCGAGGTGTGAGGCGCGAGAGATAGAGGGAAAGAACGCTTGTTAGTGTTAAGAGGTTGAGTAAGTACGCCTTCCGCCATGCGCTCACTCATACGTGGCCAGCAGGAGAGTTCTTCCGCGATCCCGGCGCCACGCCACCCGAACCGTCCGTCTTCCCGGACGATTTCTCTCGCTCGGCCGTTCCTTCGGCGCGGCGATTCCCTTTGGCGTTTCACGCCAGCGCCATATCTCGCCTTCCTGCACTAACTTTCTCGTCTTCGCATTCCCTTATTCGTCGTTTTCCCGCTGCGGAGGATTGCGCGCGGCCAGCGTTCACCCACCTCTCCACTGGCTAGCTGTTTCCTGCTCCAAATGAGCTCTCTATCCCTATCTCGGCTCAGAAATCCCTAGTAGCAGAGGACATTATCACAACGTTGCATCAACGAGCGCAATGTTACATGGCAACGTGAATGTTGCCAGAACGTTACATCAATGTCCACGTACAATGTAATCATTTCACATTGAGGCATCGTGCGCGCAACGTTTACGTTAGCTGTTTTTGAAATATATGCTTTATCTAGCACCGACAAAGGATGGCAAACCGCTGCTCTTTTCATCCATGCATGCCAGCATTTTCTTGGACCTAAAAACGCTTTTCTGTGCAGAATAATGTAGTTTGCTCAGGTTAGAAGGGTTAGGAGCCAGTTAATAGGTGTACGCGTAGGTGCGCGGCTTGAGAGGTTTTTTACTCCATCTCAAAATTTTTCTGATTTCCGATCTGTGCAAAATAAACATGCAATGATGTCCGAGAAATAAGGGCCTACTTCATAATAGAAAACTAACGAGCCATTGAAGATGATATATGATTTCGTTCGTAGTAACTGGAGTAATTTAAGTTGTAACAGGTAAATTTGAGTGAAAATAGAAACCACCTGATATTTTCTACACTTAGTATGCCATTTTAATGCAATCGAGAAGAAAAATATACTGTTTTTGGATAGTATGCCACTTTCAAAAGCTGCTGTCATCGAGTTCAGATGGACGGTAATATATTAATACGCAATTATGAGAATTTTTGCGATTGCTAAAGCCAGCCTCGCCAATTGTTTTTTAAAGGTTGCATTGACATCCTTGCTGCAACGTTGTTTTTCGGATGTCGAGGCAACGTGCATGCAACGTTATCGCAACTAACATCAACGTAGTGTGGACTTGTACCTTTTCCCATTGTATCGTTGCCTAAGCGTTACATCAATGTCCTCTGCTACTAGGGACAGGACTGCTCAACGCCATGCTTCCGACAAACAATTGGCCAGGCAATATTTTTTAAGGTTTCTCTGGCTGAAGTGATGGGAGAGATGTCCGATATTAGACCGATGAACTCATTCCTTTATCTCCTCCTCCTCATCATCATCATCATCCCCCAGGTGCCGTTCATCCCATGGCATTATCTGCCATCTCGAGCGCGATATCCGAATGTGTTGTTGAGAAAATCCACCCATAACGAAACAAGATTTGTTTCGGCATTTCACAAGGTATCCCTGCACGCTGGTGAATTGCGGAAGCCTTGTGTTTCCGCCCTTTTCGCTGGATTTTAATCCGGTAAAATAATCAAATGAAATACGTGGAGTACTGTAAATACTTAGTAACAATTTACAATTTACAAATGGACATCGAATGTTAATTTGTAATATAGTCAGAATACGACTCGAAGAGTCGTATTCTGACTATATTACATATATTATTCTGACTATATTATTCGGAACTCGTCCTTTCCGCGCACAATGATCGACCACAATAAAAACTGAGCTCCACTAAATACACTCCCGTAATACAGGTCACCATTTCACCTCCCAAAACCTTATTCCTTACATCTTTACACGGCTGGTGTTAGAACACCCCCTGCCACACGACCATGCGTCAGCTCGCAGGGTAGTATGTAGAGGTAGATGTACTAAGGAGTCAAGACTACATTTTTGATGTTGTATTCACAGGTTTCAATCGCCATAATCGGTTATTAAATTTAGGGCCTTAAAATGATCTGATGACCTGAAATCCTTCATAAAAGACCGTCAAAAACGTAAGGTTTGATTTAGACAAGGTTACGCTGTATAAGGTTTCCATAGGGTGAAGGGAGAAGGCAAACACAGAATTCATTTCTACTTATACGAAAACGCCGTACAACCTTATTGTTCCTCTACATTAGTAGAAACGGTTATAATTTTTTTTAAATTACTCTTCTGAAACTTTACGCAATACAAAACTAGTTCTGTGTCGCCATACTCCACCAGAGTCACATTGGCTGCGTCGAGTTTTTGTTCCATGAATTTGTTTGTTGTATGGTTTCCCGCAGGTCTTTGTGTCTTCCTTATGAGCTAAGTGTGACGCTTTTCATCGTAAGGCCAAGTGCTTTGTTGTTGACTTAACCTCGATAAATGTATAGAAAACAAATATTTTAGATGAGCTCCCGCCCAGGAGAAAATGCCGTCACTTAGTACGGATTGGCCTTGAGTATTAGGTACATATTGATCTCAAGAAATGTAAAGGACATTTACATCTGATGAATGTAAAAATGTTGTTATAGTTCATTGTAATATCTTCGTTACACTTAAATAGGTGGTTAGTTGACTTAAATATTACCGATGTAAGAACGTATTATCATCAGCTTTCTTACCGAGAGGATATTAAGATAGGGATTATAAAACTGGGCATTAAGGATACTTTGGATGGATATGAATGGATAGTTAAAACCAGAATAAATGCCTGATTAGCCTCAGGGAGAAAAATACAGTCCAATTGCTGAGGATATATCATTGCCATTTAGTTTCGTTGGAATGATAATATTATGTAGAAAGGAATGCATTCAAACATCCTTCCTAACTGCCCCTTAATATCCAGCGTAGGTTCCAGGATGTTTCCAATCCTTGAATTTGTTTTGTTGCGAGATTCCTCGTCGTTCTTCTCTTCGTTATAGTTGACGCTTTTTATCGTAAGGCATAGTGTTTTGAGGGTGGTTTACAAAGTTGTGTTTCTGTCTACATCTATATCTGCATAATACCCCGCAAGCCGACGCATGGGCGTTTGGCAGGGGGAGTTAGGTCACCAGCCGTGTAAAGGTGTACGTTCTTTGAAGATGAAATGGTGACATGCCCTATGTGAGTGTATTCAGTGGAGCTCAGGTTTTATTGTGATCGCTTATTGTGCGCGGAAAGAACGAGTTCATCTACCTATCTGTTCGGCAGAGTATCTCTCTTATTTTATCGCGTCTGTCAGACCTAGAGATGTAGTGAGGAGTCATGATAATATTCTCTATGTCGCTGTGAAAAATATCAGTTCTAAATTGATCAAGCAAACTAACCCTAGCGTGTAGCCTCCGAGTCTCTAGGTTCTCCCACCTTAATCCTTCTAAATGTTGTGAGACACTATATGTACGCTCGTAGCAGTTTTTAACGAAGCGCGCTGCTTTCCTTAGTATTTTACTAATTTTTTTGGTTAAATCTATTTGACCAGTCCCAAATGCTCGCGGCGTATTCGAGGTGTGGCCTAACCAGAGCGAAGTAGAAATTTCTCTTTGACTTTTTCATCCGAGGACCTTCCTATTATTCGTTTAACAAAACCTAGTTTCTTTAATGCTCCGCCACATATGTTCTGCATGTGTAATCCCCACGATGTATCAGATTTTAAGGTAATTCCAAAATAAATGATCAAAGAGATCAAAAAGTGGAGCATGAATACCAAACTCGTCAGAGTTATGACCATGTTTAAAATTCCGCGGATGTTTGTTCAGAAATTGTGCTGCTCTCGATATGTCTGTGGAATGAGCCTCTTGCATTCCTCAACGTCTAATGTCTCGTGATGCCCCATAGAATCTATGCTTCATCGTTAGCGTTGAGCTCCTACCTTGAAACAAAAGAGGTGCGTGCGTCAACGCCGACTATTATCACGTATTTTCTACTTCCCATAAGTGGCGTCGCATTGGTGCCTACCACGGCCTGTGTACTATGGCGCACTTCCACGACATTCCTAGATCACTTTAGAGTCCGTCCAAGATATGCAAGCACCGTTGAAATATGCTGATTTGGCTTATGAAGAAATTAAAAGTAAACAATTTATTCACGACCGTGTGATTCAAACAAATACCACCATTCTTCGATCACTTGATCCCCTTCCCCAAACGGCATTGGACGAGTTTACGAATAGCGGTTTAATAATACAGAGGAATTACAAACTCTCATCTGCGCCGTTTTCCTGGACGTTGTCCAGTGCGTGGCAAAATTATTATCTACATCTATATCTACACAATACCCCGCGAGCCACCGCATGGGCGTGTGGCAGGGGGTGTTAGGAAAACAGTCGTGTAAAGGTGTAAGTTTTTTGGAGATATAATGGTGACATGAGTGATATGAGTGTATTAAGTGGAGCTCAATTTTAATTGTGATCGCTTATTGCTCGCGGCAAGAACGAGGTCTTGTACCTTCATCTGTTTGGCAGTGTATCTCTCTTATTTTATCGCGTCTGTCAGACCTAGATATGTAGTGAGGAGTCATAATAATATTCTCTATGTCGCTCTGAAACACACAAGTTCTGAATATCTCAAGCAGGCTAAACCTAGCGTGTTGCCTCCGAGTCTCTAAGGGCTTCCACCTTAATTCCTCTAAAAGTCGTGAGACGCTATATGTACGCTCGCAGCAGTTTTTAACGAAGCGCGCTGCTTTCCTTTGTATTTTATTAATTGTTTTGGTTAAATCTTTATGACCAGGATCCCAAATACTCGCAGCGTAATCGAGGTGTGGTCTAACCAGGGCGGAGTAGCATCTCTCTTTGACTTTTTCATCCGAGGACCTTCCTAATGGTCGTTTAACATAACCTAGTTTCTTTAATGCTGCGCCACATATGTGTAATCACCACGGTATATCAGATGTTAAGGTAATTCCAATATTTTCATCTGTATCTGAAAACTGATTTACTTTATCGTGGTATTACAGTTCCTCGTTGGTTGTTACAAAAAGATAACACAAAAATGACGGCAATCGGCATTTTGATGGCTCGTTGAATTTCTGTTCCGTAATGACACATTGTTTAAGAACTGCTACAGGTTTCCGTCGCCCAGTTCCTGTTCTTTGTAATGATTTTTGTACAATTTGGCAATTTATATCAAATTAATTTATCCTGTACTACCGCAAAGTTCAACCCAACTTTTATGTAAAATAATTTACCTTTTAATTGCAACAGATTCAGGCGAGATATCGTGGATGTTCGTCATGCTAAAACAGAAACAACAATTGCACTATCCAACAAGGTATTTTTGGTGCGTACAACGCGTTTCAACTCACAAAGCCATCATCTGTGAGTTGAAACGCGTCGTACGCATTAAAAACACCTTAATAATAATTATAGTCCAGTGATGGCCAACCTATGACGTGCCGACACATTTTGGGATACATGGATTGTTTACTCACAGTCTTCACCCATGAACAATCTACACGCGCTAAGATATTATTTTGCATGTTAAAAATTATGATTTGGACGTTTTATAGCAATATTCATTCAATACACTCCCCTTTTTTTGTAAACAAAAACGTAAAAATGTTATTCTTAGAGGTACAAATATGTACCATGAAATTATGGGTGTATTTCTCCAAGTGACACGGATCCCGAGTTAAGCTAGGTCTTTTTTCTCACGAAGTTTGACACATCGAGCTCAAAAGGATCACCTTCGCAGTATTTTTCCTCGTGACACAACCTATAAAGGGAACAAGTCTTGATGAATTATTAACCTTCCGGCGGGCGCGCCCGTTTATAAAGTAAATGGCTTTGGTTTTCTGGTCGGGAAAATATATACAACGTTGTGCGATAGCTGGGACCTATCATTTTATTTCTTTAGTAGTATTTTGGTCTTCCATAGTAAGAAATTTACAGTGAAATATTTGATCACGTCTCAGTGGCAGAGGAACTTTTGTTGGAGACCGTCACGCGATGAGAACAAAGTAAACATTGCGCCTGCTCGTGGGCATGGCGAAGTATGTCAAGTAAGTAAATATCATTGAAACAAGTCAGTGTTTTTTTTGGATGTGTCTGCAGTTAATTTAGATTAATAAAATTGTTATTCCTTCAAAATATGTCAAAGCAATTAATTTGCACTATCATCTGATAAATATTACAATTTTGGCGTTTGAATTTACACGTGTCATTCTTATTCGTAGATCCGAAATTGTGACTGTTCCACCCAAGTACACAAAAACGTGGGAGAATACATAGTATATACTGACAAAAAAGGAGTATGTGAGTAGTTAGTACGAATGCTGCAACGGCCATGAAATTCTCCGTTTTTTCAATTGTCGTTTGTAAAAAGCATTCAAGGAGCGCGAGCGTGATTTTCAATGAAAGTGATGAAAAAAATGCAATGGATTCGTAATAAGTGTAAACAATACAGAGGCCGGTAATTTCATTTTTTCAAACTATAATGAAAAATTAATCACTCGATCAATAAATTCTTGAATAATACGAGTTATTTAAAATCAAACCTGACATGCTTACTTTGTAAACGGCGCGCCCGGTCGTGTACCAACAAATAGCGCGCCCGCCGCTGGGTTCAATTATCAAGATCGTAACGTCTAGAGTATTTAATTGAAGGTAAATGGAAGTTGTATTCCGCGCGCAGTGCTCCACACCGAAATCGCAAAATTGTTTGCATGGGAATCGTTGAAACTCCCGCTCCCTCGCCATAAAATGACGCCTTTGTGTTTATTTCGAGGCGCACTTGTTCCCCTTGCGCTTGAAAACACTTGGGATTCCGCACCGCGATAGCAAATCGCGCGGCGGCAAGATCACGGCCACAGCGACCGTCTCTCCTGCTGTCAGAGTGTTATTTGAAAACATTTCGTGTGCGTGGGAATTCCGAGAAAGGTGGAAAGAGGGGTGTGGGGTGTGGGGTGTGGGGAGCGGCAAAGTGCGATGGGAAGAAGGGCGACATTGTTTGAGCTGGGCGGCGTGCTTATATTATGTGAGATGGTGGGTCGGGTAGGTATTCGAACGGGGGCGCGGGAAGCGTGGGAGCGGCGGGTGGCGCCGCCGTTGATTGTGCCTGCCTGAAAAAAAGGGTGTGTGGGAGGTGTGCCGAGGGAAACAATCTCCCTCCCCCCCCCCCCACGCGCGCTCTCGTCGAAAGAAAAGAAAAAAAAATGACGGATCAACGCGCGCTCGGCTCCCCTCGCACGACGACTTCCCTCGAATTTGGAAATTCTTTGCTCTTTTTTTTTGCCGTGAATGTATGCTCGCGGTGGTCGTTCCTCTTGGGAACTTCTCGCCTGGGGGGGGGTCGCGTGAACTTTGCCCACAGCGTTGCCTCCTCCAGACATTCAAGTTTTTCCCTAATTCTTTTTGACGAGCGCTCCGAGAGAGTCATTTCATATCTGGCTATTTTGAGAGATGGGGTTAAAAAATATTCCAACTAGTCTTTAAAAACGATGCGGTGTAACAGTTGCAAACTTTCAAATATTCACCGGGTTCCCATAAAAGTATCCAAGTTTTTTCATTGCCCAGGATAAAACTACTAGTAAAGTTCACGTGAAACATCAAAGAATGAGCAGAAAGAGTGGTTTTACCGTTTTTGAGACGCATAAGATGTTTGCTGTTATGGCATTCCAATAGCTTCATTGTTGCGCTGTTTCCAAGCCTACTTTGTAGGTGTTCCATAAGGTTTCCCATCATTTACGCTGTTGCTGTGCGAGTAACGACGACGATAGTCCTGAGACAGGTCCCGATTGGGTCCGGAACCATGGGTGTGAACCGAAAGTCTATCCGCCACTTCACTCGAACTGAAACTATTCAAAAGAAGGAATGGTTCCGGAACGTTATATTTCGTTCAAAATTCTACTTTCGTTCCGTTAACGAAACTAAAGTCAATCTGTACATAAAGTTTCATTCCAAACCGAAACTATAGTCAAAAAGGAAGCCTATAGTTTCGTTCCGGAACGAAACTATATGCTTGGTTCCGGTTTCGTTTAACATCCCTAGTTTTACGTGAAAGTTAAGCTTTTTCGTGAGAGTTTTTAAGTACACCTTGTAAGCTGAAGATGGAGAATAGATGTTAGAATCCTATGTAATTTTTTTTAAAGTAATTATTTCAATAGTCAGCCTGAGTGCCCAGAGAAAACCAGCGAGTAATTCACTCTATTTGTTGGCTGTTTCAAATTGAATGCTGCGGGTAGCGTAGACTTGGACTTTTTACACTGTCTTCGTCGAGGAGACTGAAATGTTGTAATAAGCATCTCGTCTCAGATCTTCATCCCAATATGTATCTCAATCGTTCCCCGCGCTCACCTATAATTGCTCTGCTAAAGGGTTAGTGGTTGGTTAAGTCCGTTCTTTGATATGACTGTTCAATCAGACCCTAGTAACTATTTTATGTTTTCATTTAACTGGTTCTTCATCGCTCCAAAGACGGTGAATCTTGGAAAAATTATAACCTTCACCATAGCGGTGTTTGTGAGGAACATTTTACATTAGTCTCAGATGTACATAATTACGCTGTTAAAGTGTGAACAATATTTATCAAATCAAATAATCTCTCGACGTCCATAAGATTTCATGGCATCCAGTCAAAGAAGAATACAATCGCTTCCCAATAGCATCTTTTTATCTCTTCTAAAAAGGATTATGTGAAATGATTTCAAGGACTGGGCATGACAGAGAATACTTGATAGTGGTGCGTGTCAATCTTGCAACAAGCGATTTGGATTTTAATAAAATAAAATAAACTATTTTATATAATGCCCTGGCGTTGGCTACTAAAATAAACAGAAACGTCGGCAAATGGTGTTTAAGGGGAACGGGTTGGTGTGGTGCCTAGAGTACTCGCCTACCACACGGGCGACCAGGGTTCAAATCCCTGCAGAGAAGGAAAGTTTTTCAGAGGAAACCCGATCCCTTCTTGAGGATCTTGTGGGGGGCACTTCAAGTACAGTACTCCGTCCGTCGGATGAGACGTTAAACCGCGGTCTCCTTGGCGCCTTTCGTTAAGAGCAAGCTAATGCCAACGCCAGGGTTCTATTCACTCTTCCACCCTTACCTGTCCCCTATGACGCAAATGAACTTAGCCGTCGGTCGCCTCCCCTAATATCCAATCCAATCCAAATAGTGTTTAATTAAAGTAAGATATTGATCGAAAACCTCAGTAGTATTTAGCAAGATTTGAAAATGTGGATTATTCTTTTGAGCGTGCAGTACATAATGCGTGGGTATAATCGTGAGGATTACGTGGAAACATGATGAGAAAACTTAAACCGCTCGGAAGTTTCCGCCGCTGTAACTTGTGTTTCTGCCTCGCTCGAGGACCGGAGTGTGTGTGTGTGTGTGAGCGTGGCATTCAGCCGTCCTCCTCCACCTCGACGATGGCCTCATCTGGATTTTAAAAAGAGCGTGACAACACGTCCTGCGCGCCTCCATTTGGCGCGCTCGCGTCGACTTTCCGCCTCCGTTCCATTCCGGGGGAGAGTTGGTGCGAATGCGACGCCTCCACCGGCCCTGCGCGATAACCCCTTTGTTTGCTTGTTTGCACGCCTCTACCGCCGAGCCGTCAACGCGTGCAACCTTCCCTTACCAACCGATGCGCGGGGCCCCACTGTTCCGATGAAATGCATTCCGGAATGTGATTAGAAGTCCATATGATGCCATATGTGATGCGTGCATGTCTCGGATGCAAATCATCATCATAGTGCGATTAAATGAGACGCCAAATGCAATTCTTCATACTCGCTGCGTACGGAATGGTATTCAATTCTATTGAGTTGCCATTCCGTTCCTTTCGCATTCCATGGCACGGATTTAAATCAACTCTGTGGACTAGTTCCGGATGAGGAATGAAGAGAGGAAAGTGATCAATTTAAGGGAAGACAGACAGATTTTTTTTCACGAGTGAAGATAGAATTCTTTCCCGGTGAGGGTTGAGCGTTCCGATTCGTCTGGGGTCACACAGACCGGGTCAGAGGTCCTTCCTCTTTGCCTACGTTACGATGTGCAAGTTTGGCGTCGAAACGCCGGCAGAGATGGAAGACATGATCTGGTGTGTAAGCTTACATCTACATCGACATAATACCCTGCGAGCCGCCGCAAGGGCGTGTGGCAGGGGGTATTAGGTCACCAGCCGTGTAAAGGTGTAAGTTTTTTGGAGATGGAATGGTGACATATATTATAGGAGTGCATTTAGTGGAGCTCAGTTTTTATTGTGATCGCTTATTGTGCGCGGGAAAAACAAATTTATGTACCTATCTGTTCGGCAGTGTATTTCTCCTATTTTATCGCTTCTGTCAGACCTAGAAATGTAGTGAGGAGTCACGTTAATAGTTAAAAGTTCTTTGTGTCGCTCAGAAACACACCAGTTCTGAACATCTCAAGCAGCCTAAGCCTAGCGTGCAGCCTCTGAGTCTCTATGGGCTCCCACCTTAACCCTTGCAAGAGTTTATTTATTTCTTTTCACAAATAAACTACCACTACCTTAGTCTCACTTCACAAGTATAAAAAAGACGTTCACGCTTCACTCCCGTACGTCCTCTCGTCGTTGTCTCTGCGCGTCCATCAATTGTTTCCACGGTGACCGCGTAAACAAACTAACAACTTGGTCTTCCGCGACTTATTGTTCTTGTATTATTGTATTATATATTATTACAGCTTCTAAAATTTGTGAGACACTATATGTACGCTCATAGCAGTTTTTAACGAAGCGCGCTGCTTTCCTTTGTATTTTATTAATGCTTTTGGTTAAATCTATTTGACCAGGGTCCCAAATGCACGCGGTGTATTCGAGATGTGTCCTAACCAGAGCGAAGTAGCATCTCTCTTTGACTTTTTCATCCGAGAATCTTCCTATTATACGTTTAACAAAACCTAGTTTCTTTAATGCTCCGCCACATATGTTCTGTATGTGTAATCCCCACGAAATATCAGAAGTTCCAAGGTATTTTACTGTATCTGAAGACTTTATGTTCACTCCACCCACAGTATAGGTATGGTATTTTTGTGATGACTTGACAGGAAGTGAACTGTGATATATTTGTTGATATTTAATTCTAACCCCCACTCCTGGCACCAAGAATGAATGCTATGACAGAGCTTCAAAGTCGGCCTCTTCGCTCATTTCACGATAGATAACTGTATCGTCTGCAAATAGTCTTATTTTACTGCTAACTCGAGAACTTAGGCCATTAATATAAATAATGAATAAAAGAGGGCCGATCACACTTCCTTGAGGAACACCGGATGTGACTTCGACCATATCAGAGCTAAAACCATCAATAACTACTTTTAATTTTCGATCACTGAGAAAGTCACTTATTCAATTCACTATTTTTCTATTAACTCCGCATGATATTAGGTGAGAATAAGTTCCTTTTTTATGTATTCATGAGTTTGATTCTTTTGAATAAGGCCTTGGTGAGAAGGTGAATTGGTATCGGTGAGTGTGGCTGAACCAATGTCACAATTTATTCAATGATTTATTATTTGTCGGCCGGTTTCATTTTAAGGCGGCCTCGTCTTGGATCTGATGATGGTCATCCGGTGAAATTTCCTTTGCGAGGAAACCTGTCACCACGAATAAATAAATTGTGATAATTGCAATGATTTCATAGTGATTCAGCCAGCGTGGATTTTCAGCTATTTAATCGTGAGAATATCGAGTACATCGGTGACCATTCTGTGAATCCTCATTACATGTGGCATGCAACAGGCTGCGGTGGATTGGTAGCCTATTATCCCTTGGGGCCCTCATAGACACACCGGTCAGTTGGATCCATCGAAATAAGGGTAGGTACATATATAGTCGCCACATATTCGCCATGTCTCAGCTTTCTTAGCGTACTAGGAGTATTCACTCAGGAGCACATGTATCACAGGCTGGAAATCACTTCGATTGGTAATATATTTTTTGGTAATATTGGCAATATTGGTAAAAAAACTTGATTTGATGATGTGTGCGATATCGTGACACGTAATATATCAAGTGTAATCAAGTATTATCAAACCTTAAGGTAAGTAGACCGAAATATCATTTTACTTAGAAATCATTGAATTTTGTCTCATTTTAAAGTAAAATATCTCAGCCTTCTAATGACACCAAAAATTTAATCCCTTACCACATTAATTTCCGAGATATTTGCCAGAAAATATCAGCCCTTTTACATGGGAAATGGTACGTGTATGCACATAAGAGAGACATTATTTACAAAATGAGGTATTTCTAACACTTAGATGTCGTAAAAAACTAACAGTGTAGTTTGTATGTTCTCTCAACTTTTTAAAATATTAATCATATTGTCACCGCAATAGGTTCTTGGGTATCTTAAAAAACCTTCCGTTTAGAAGGAGTTTCAAACGCACTGCGCGAAATAAATGAGTCAATTTAAAGACTTATTTAGATATTTTCATTTAATTACCTACTTTCCGTCATATAAAACTATAGTACTGCACCATTAATAATGCAATATTTAATTGATGTGTTCTTCAGCTGGTGAAATTAAAACGTATAATTCGAATATGGTCTCTGTTATGATTAGGGAACTATCTCGCCCGGAGTAGCTTAAGGAGGTTGGTTCGCGACTGAGTGAGTCATAATTCTAGCGGCATCCTGATTGTTTTAGTTATGTACATGAGCCTTTACAAGAATAACGCTTTGATTTGTAAAAGGTCTAATGTAGAGGAAAGCTGAAATATCGCATTAAAAATGAATATTAGGAAGGCCAGCCTACGAAAAGATTTTTTAATCGAATGCCGAGAATGGAGTCGTGCAGCGATTATGCCAAAATAAGTAATTAGATTAATGAAACCTTTTCAACAATATATATCACCAGAAATATCTAAAAATTCATGTGATTGTTGTAATACAATATTTTCTCAAGTAAACCCTACATTTAATTTTATTTCAAGGTTAATTAATTTCTAAAAACTCTGGCAACGATGTGCTGAACTTTGTTGATGTGCGTGTATTGAAGTGCTTTCCTACTTTAAACACATTGAATAAGTTCTGTTTGGAAGTTCTCATAACACATAATAGTCCTTTTCAGGACTAAATTGTACACTGAATGGTGTTATTGTGGAGATCAGCACCATAAAGTACTTTATACATTGTTTTGGTATAATTTAATTCCTCCTAAACTATCGCAATATGCAATCTCACGGTGGACGAGAGGAAGGGTAGTGGATTGTGAAGTGGGAGGGGTGAGGTTCGATTCTCTGGAGTGGAATATATGTTTTTTTTCATAGTTTTTTTCACTAACATCTCTTAAAATTTTGTTTTCATCATCGTTACTCACTTTAAAAATATTTTTCCCCAAAAAAGATAAAAATTAAACGTTTGAACGAACGTTTCGTTGCCTACAAAAAATTGAATGTCAGAATTTCGATCAGATCGACCGTTCAGATACTAGAGCTCAAAATTGTGAGAAATGATATGGAAAAAGAGCATAGAAAGTAATTTATATAGATGATGGGCTAATGGCAATAAGAATAGGAATGTTACCTAAGGTCATGATTCAAGTGTATATACTTACTTCTGCCTATAACGATGAACAGACATGAAATCAAAATCACATAGGAGTACATTATTTTTTTTAAACGACTAGTTTGTATTATTCAGAAATATTTATGTTTTCAAGCGTTCATTAAAGCTGTAAGTGCCGCATTTATTAGTCGTTTATAAGTGATGATAATTATTATTATGTGACAAAAATTGTTTTAGGAATTTTACCGGCCTTTTTTGGGTTACATGAAGCCCTTCGTTCTTTGACCGATGTTTGTCACTTGATTGAGGTGGTACTACATTTTCAAACGAACAATTTACAGCTTCTGAAATGTGCCTCTCTCTTTGAATTCCCACGGCATGTGTGAGTTCACTTCCAACGCTGCCACATGTATGACCGACCCCAGCGCCCCGATTAGCTAACTACTGTGTCTCGGATAAAATTTCGATAATAATTATTTAATTTCTCAAAAACTAAGTCGGCGACCTACCGTCATTTTTGCACTAATCAGTTTCTTAAATCCTTGTTTACGTCATATCCGTTTTTTGTATAAACGACAAGGGTTTCAACACTCTAAATCTATATTTGATGTACCTAGGATCCACTCCTACTGTACTACGTAATGTAAATATAACTATTTTTAAATGCGATTATTGGAAAAACCAGGACAAAAAGGTGTATTTCTAATTAAGCCAAGCGATAGAGGGCCTTTTATTCTATTATTTCTGCGAATATGAAGAAAATGACATGGACTTAAGCGATTCAGATCATCTTTTGCGGTGCGAAAAAAAATATTTCAAGGCGACACCGGTGCCATCCCTGTTGAATAGAGTACTCGAAAGGCACAGGTTTCGCTAAATGAGTTTTGATTCACCCCGTGGCCAGGCGATGCACATGTGTTCAGGTTTTCGCAGCGAAGGCGATTTCCAAGGCCTTTCTTATCTTTCTCCGATTCGCCGCTTTCCTGCTTGCTTCCCGTCCTTGCATCGAGTCCCCTCTCTCTTCTCTTCTTCTCTGCCTCTCTGTGGGCAGCATTAATTCAGGCAGCGACGCGGACTCCACGGGGAAAGGGGAGGGAATGGGGAGGGGGGATGGATAGAGGTGGTGGCTGACGGGGGTGAGAGGTATGAGGGTGGAGATCGGTCGGGTGAAGCTGGTTTGAAAGTCGATGGGGTGCGGTGCGGTGCGGGGGGGTAGCAGACGGGGTTTGTAAAGAGGGGAACTTGAAGGAGTTCTGTTCGCATTCTCCCGCAGAAAGTGATGGTACGGTAGCCAATGTTGCGTCACGACAATAAGAGATACAAAGCAAAAAAACAATAGCTGCAAGGCGAAAAAATTTGGCAATAACTCACTGCCAAAATAGCAGTGAGCTGCCATCACCAGTCAAAATAAGATGGACCAGGAAATACAAGTAAGATTAAATGCAGCCAATAGGTGGAACTGGAGTTTGTCAAAACTGTTGAAGAGCAAGCTTATGTCAAGAAATACAAAAATTAGAATATACCTAGCGATTATCCAACCTGTTCTCTTGTATGGGTCAGAAGTGTGGACACTGACAAAGTACACACAGAAAAAGTTGTTAACTTTTGAAAACAAGATATTAAGAAGAATATATGAACCAACTTTCGAAGCAGGAACATGGTGAATAAAGAAAAACAGAGAACTCAGAGATTTATACAGAAGGCCTGATATTGTGGCCGTGTTTAGAAGCAGAAGGATAAGATGGCTTACTCATGTCAGAAGAAGAGAAGAGGATACAGCCATACGGAGAGTGTGGAGGGGACACCCAGAAGGAAGACGCCCACCAGGAAGACCAAGAATAAGATGGGATGCCCAAGCAGCCAATGATGTGAGAAAACTGGATGGTGACATAGAGATGGCGGAAAACAAAAAAGATCTGGAGGCCACTTTAAGGCGAGACCAAAAATCAGCTTAGATTTGAGTGGCCCCTGGAGTAAGATTAAGTAAGTAAGGCGAAAAAAAGCAGAGAAATAACCACCGCTTGGGATGCACATATCTCTACCTTCATACCTTTAAATTCACACCTCTCGACATGCTTGTATCTCGTACCGGATGAAAGATAATGCACAGGAAGTCCCAGCCTATTCGTTTGGTTACGTTCTCCAAAATTTCGAAAATCGAAATCGAAAAAAATCGAATCGGAGCGACCAAAAACGGATCACTACTGTAGGTACAAAAATTATGTAGACTCCAGTTTGGATACTGATTAAAAATGAACCGCGGTACCAATATGAGTGCATGTTACACCAAACTTTAGCTTGTAATACTTTGCGTATAACCGTGGTTATCGATTATTTTTACAATACACACTCGATTTTTCATTGCGGTGAGAACAAAAAAAGTGCTGGTTATTTGCCGTTTTCGAACGGAACGCTCTCTTTGATATTTAATAGTGAAGAAACTTGACGTTTAACTGTAATGTAACTGTAGTATTGTGTAGAAAAAACGTATTTAAAAGTATCTTTAAAAGTTCAGTTCTTTCTAATTTGTCATAAAAATTTATCATCAAGGTAATGAAACAACTTTTTCTTGGTTATGAAAAGCAGTAGAAGCAAGATCTTGGTCTGGTTTTGAAGCTCTTTACGAGAGTATTTAATAACAATTATTATCGTAGACCCACCTTGTGATATCGATTTTAAATGAGTTGGTAAACGGCCGAGTATTTCAGCGGTTCCAATGTGCTCATGATATTGCTGATTTTCTGGCTAAAAAAACGGACAATCGACTCATGGCATAAACATGACGGGACACAAAACAGACGGATTTGCGGAAACATAATGTGGGGCGAATAAGCGGATCAAGGCGACGGAAATAATGGATTAAAGTCATTATATTTCGACCGACGTATCGCTTAGGTGACGACAAGTGCAACGACGAAATACGGGGAGAGTTTGGAGCTGAGCAAGACCACCACAACTAATAAATCGCAATTCAGGTAGTTTGAGCGAAATATCATTTCACTAAGAAATCAATGAATTTGGTCTCATTTTAAAGAAAAATATATCACCCTTCTACTGACATCAAAAATTCAACCCCTTTCCACATTACTTTCCGAGATATTTTCCAGAAAATACCAGCTCTTTTACAAGGGAAATGGTACATGTATGCACCATAGAGAGACCTTAAAATTAAAATGAGGTATTTCCTACACTTACATCTCGTCAAAAAATCCACAGTGTGTAGTTTGTGTGCATTCTCAAATATTTTTGAAAATTAATCACATTGTCACCGCAATAGGTTCTTGGGTATCACAAAAAAACCTTCAGTTTAGAAGGCGTTTTAAACGCACCGCACGAAAAAATGAGTCAAGTTAAAAGACTCATTTAGATATTTTCATTTAATTAGTTACAATTTATGTAATATAAAACTATATTATTGCACCATTAATAATGCAATATTTAATTGATGTGTCTCACAGTTGGTGAAATTAAAACGTATAGGTCGAATATGGTCTCTATTATGATTAGGGAACTGTCTCGCTCGCACCACCTTAAGAGAGCCAAATAGGAGCCTGCGGTGTGAGCGTCCAAATTATCGCAGTCTTGGTCGGAATGTGACTCAGTGGTTGCGAGGGGCAATGACTCCTCCCAGCATTCTGCTCCTCGGGCGATGAGAGAGCCCAAGTATTCAGACAGCTGAGTTTCGCATTCCCCCGGAGGACGTGGATGCCACGTTAATACGGCATGGCAACGATTGAATCTACCTGGATGTTTCCCCTGAAGAGGATACCGCTGACAGGGAGTTTTTTTATTTACATTTGTCCAGTATATTACTGTTTTCGTAATCATCAAACGTATTATTGATGCGCTCATTGAAACGTTCTGAAAATTCATTAGGGACTTCCATAATGCCTGATGGTGACCGAATAATGTTTGGATATTATGTTTTGTCAAGAGTATAATAGGAAGGTCCTCGGATGAAAAAGTCAAAGAGAGATGCTACTTCGCTCTGGTTAGGCCACACCTCGAATACGCCGCGATCATTTGGGACCCTGGTCATAAAGATCTAACCGAAAACATTAACAAAATACAAAGAAAAGCAGCGCGCTTTGTTAAAAACTGCTACGAACGAGCATATAGTGTTACACAACTGTTAGAGGGATTAAGGTGGGAGCCCCTAGAGACTCGGAGGCTACACGCTAGGCTTAGGTAGCCTGATAAATTCAGAACTGATATTTTTCAGAGCGATATAGAGAATATTATCATGACTCCTCACTACATTTCTAGGTCTGACAGATGCGATAAAATAAGAGAGATACTCTGCCGAACAGTTAGGTACAAAAACGCGTTCTTTCCGCGCACAATAAGCGACCAAAATAAAAACTGAGCTCCTCCAAATACACTCTCATAGGACATGTCACCATTTCACTTCCAAAAATTTTACATCTTTACACGGCTGGTGACCTGCCACACTCCCATGCGGCGGCTCGCGAGGTAGTATGTAGATGTAGATAAGCCATATCAGAATATTTCAACTGCTCTATAATCTGGGACGCACTATAGACTCATGCAACAAATGTCCGCCTCCAGTCCCCTCCAATACGTACTTCCATTGGTACCTAGTCCGTATGACAGCTTTTATTCGTTTTTTCGAGATTACATGCAGCGTTTTGCGCCGTTTTCTGTTCCTCTAAGATTGGATCGTCATTGCCAGCGCCAAATGCTCTTTCTTTTGGCGGGAGCAGACTTCTTTGCATTCACGATTCAACTAGAAAAAACGCTTTTCATAAGCGATTGCATGGTTCCACTCCTCTTTACACACGGCTCTTATTTGGGTGACAGGTCACCAAATTCGCGACTACCTCTTTCTTCACAGCCACACCGAATGGATTAGCACGAAAAAAAGAACTGATAGCTCGATGGATTGGATGCATTTTTTGTTTGCGTTTTGGAATCAATCCAAAGTCCCTGGACAAATGGGGAAGAAAAGATAATGCGATTAGGGAATCCGGTCTCACTCCAACTTAGGGAAAATAGAGCGAGGAAAAGTGATGATTGTGGGTTGGGGGTTGTTCTGGTGGAAGGGAGGTAGGGAAGAGGAGGGGGGAGGGGCTGAATTGGAGTGGGGGCAGGGAGAGGCATAAGACGTTCCTTTCGCATTCTTCCTCCGAGAGCGCTGCCAAGGGAGCCGATGGCGAGGAATGACTCACAAAGCACGTGCTCTGATTACAGCGAGCGTCTTTTGGAGAATTCGATTCGAAGAAAAGATTCGCGGATTCCGTTTTTTCCTCCAGGAGTAGGTACTCGCTGAAGGAGCACCGAGAACAGCTCCCTGCGTCTATCATAGATTCTATCTACTCGAGGGTAATATATGTAGAAGCTTCCAGTTGTGATTGCGACTGCAAAGCAGTTGCTTGTCGCGTTTTTTACCATTGACGCACTTCTACATCTGCATCTACATCTACGAAATACCGTGCAAGCCACCACTAGGGTGTGTGGCACGGGGTGATTCCACACCAGGCATGCAGCACTCATCCCAGTTCAATCAGAACAGCGCGCGTTCCCCCGAATGCCAGGCACAGACCAAAGCAGTTAGGACAACGGTACGCAATCAGACCACAAACTAGGAGAGTAATACGTAGAAGAACATGCTATCATGCAGTACACTATTCAAGATATAACTACTGGTTAGTATTATTAATGTGACAAATAAATAGCGCGACAAGGTACAAAACCATGCAAGGGTGTATCATGCCGGAGATTGCATGCGAGGATAATATCTAAAATTCATGTTAAGATATTTACCACTGCAGGAAAATACCTATTTAACCTAGTCAACATCTTAGAACTGATCTATTGCAACTATTATGGTCCCTCATTGGGCGCGGAAAAAATGATACTGTTGAATCTATCGGTTCTGCAGTCTATTTTCTTAATCTTATTCTTGTGATCGTTCCTACCATAATAGCTTGGCTCTAGCTAAATATTTTCAACGTCCGGCAAGAAATAGTGAGCATCAAACTTTCGCGAAAGATTTCACCTATATTTCTCCCTTCGATTGGATAGAGGTTCCCACCCTAATTCCCTCAAGAATTTAGTAGCACTACCATGATTATCATAACAATTTTTAACAAATCTTGGAGTAATTCAGACGAGTTTTGGTTCCAATTGACATCTTTATTCCTGAATTTTGATTAAACCCATCCGCATCTTTGTGCGCCAAAACTTTTTATGTTCTCTACCGCTCAGGTTTTAATTCGTTTGCCTTGGTATAGCCAAATAAAACCCAACGAATTGGAATAGTTAGTCGATTATTTAGTGGGCTTTATCTGCAACGGCAAGAAATATTAGGGACCGTTGTCAATGTATCTGTAGAAGTAGGACCAGCTGTTGGCAGATCTATCGATCTGTTTGGGCTGGCTTTGAAAAATAAGTTAAACTGTGGCATTGAAAATAATTACTTCTTCGCAGAATTGTTTACATTCCTGAAATGACTATACTAACAAATTTTGTTCAGCAAAAGATGTATTACTTTGTAAATAATAGGTCATTATCTTCCTCTGGAAGCACTTAAAGCACTATAATATTATTAATTGCACAACGAAGGTCTTGTCCATTTTGAAAGCAGAAAATTCTTGAAAGTGATGAAAGTATGGGAAGGTAACCAATATCACTGCAATAGTTCAAAAATAACTTGATTCTCAGTCACGCACAGGGAGGCATAGATATGAAAATATATACCATCGGTACAAAAATCGTCATCAAAATCATTTGACTTGTCCAAGATTTCAACCCGAACCTCCCTCTCTCATTCTAAGGACTTCAGAATGCATCTGTGTCGCGGAAAAAATTTGGCGAATGTCTTCGTACCGCTGTTTAACAGCACTGACTCGATTCCTTTTATTTATTAGCGCATGTCTGGCATTGCTTTTCCACGCGGACCACCGGCACTTCATGAGTGAATTTTCCGTGATATGGACAACAAACCTATGAGTAGCGCGTGAGAGTGTATGGATAATCTTTTTCACCGAAAAAAAATTGAAGTCGTTTTCACTCTAAAGGCAGCTGCATTCCTTTACACTTGGTCGTTTCGTTCTACTTCTTGAGTTATTTCCTCCGTCTCTCCGGCTGACGATTTTCTTCCACCGGCGGCGGCGGCGGCAGGTGGCGGCACATCTGTCGAGCACTGGCCTCCTTCAACCTCCACATCTGACCAAACACTCGCCCCACAAATACGCCACCTCGGCACTTAAACCGCCTCCTCGTATCTACGCACGCCTAACATGCCGTAAGAGTGACCAAGGAAATGGATGCCGTTCTGGCGCGCGTGTCATTCCTCATGTAAAAAATGTTCCTCTCAGCCGAGACGTGAAATTAATGCAGGACCGTCATAAATAATCCGTATGGTAAATAATTAGCAAGTCTACATCTACATCTACGAAATACCGTGCAAACCACCACTAGGGTCTGTGGCACGGGGTGATTCCACGCCAGGCATGCAGCACTCATCCCAGCTCAATCAGAACCGCGCGCGTTCCCCCGAATGCCAGGCACAGGCCAAAGCAGACAGGACAACGGTACGCAGTCAGACCACAAACCAGAAGAGTGATGGGGATCGGGCTGATGTGGTGGCTACAGTACTCGCCTACCACACGAGCGGCCAGGGTTCAAATCCCTGCAGGGGAGGATGCTTTTCAGAGGAAACCCGATCCCGACTTGTGTGTCTTGTGGAGGGCACTTCAAGTACAGTAAAATGAAAACTTGAAGCTTTCACGTGGTGAAAGAACGTCATGATAATCAAGACAAAATTTGTGAATTCCACAACTTATTGATTACTTTCGACCGCCCCTCAAACCTCCACGATCCTCTGTATGATATATAAAGAACTGACAACCATACTCTGTACCTGATGATGGCGTGACAGCCGAAACCGGTCGAAAATAATCAATAAATTGTGGAAGTCTCAAATTTTGTCTTGATTATCAAGTACGGTACTCTGTCTGTCGGATGATACGTTAAGCCGTCGCCCCCTTGGCGTCTTTCGTTAAGAGCAGGCTAATGCCGACGCCGGGTTTTCATCCATCCTTCCTCCCTAACCCTATGACGCAAATGACCTTAGCTATCGGTCACCTCCCCAAAAAATGCAATGGAATGCAAGGAGAGTGATACGAAGAAGAACATACAACCATGCAGCATACTACTCAAGTGTTGTATATGCAAGATGTTCAAGGGTGATATAAGTTGCAGTTGAAAGAAAGACTGAGAGAGAGAGGGAGAGAGAGAGAGAGAGAGAGAGAGCCTGTCTTGAAACAGTGGAAATGCTGACATTCCAGACTCGCACTTCAGGGATGGGATTGAAGAAACAAAGGAACGAATTTATTGCAATAATTGACGACTGCGTAGAAACTTGGTTAGGATTTAAACTAAAACCAACACAGACATTCTCAGTTAGGCTGAGAACTTTTCATCCTTTCCTCTTATGTAACACACGCGCCTCGGGCACGCACCCTTCTTCCGGCTGGTGCTTCCTCGCACCTAGCGGCGAGCACTATAGCTGTGTCGATCATGAGTGATTTGCTCATTTTGAACGATTCATTGGCATGAACCAAATGAATTGAATCACGTTCTCTGTTCAAATCGCTCATAATGAATCAAATAAAGCTGTTCTCGTTCATAGATTGAGTGGCATGGATTGTGAAGAATCACATGATTCATGAGTGATCGAGAACAACTTGATTTGGCTCAAATTGAAGCAAAACATGCCGTTCATGAGTGGAGAGCAACGTGATTGGGACAAACCTCATTCAAAGCATTCCATTGTGTTTTGGTCACATATAGAATTTACTGATAGTAACTAAGGAATAATTTCATAGAGGCGATCATATAAATTTGATTGATTCTAACACCGAACACAACCATTTGCACCCAACTAGTACATAAGATTCCTAATATATAATCTCCAATCGCCGTTGCAGTATGGGCGAGTTTTTAGGCTCACAACTCCAGGCATCATGATTTAAGCTGTTCTAAGGATAGGCACTCTCAGGTTCCTCAAGTCTCCCAATATTTCGACTATAAAACTAAATTTATCTCAAAAACAGATTTCATCTCACACCATATCTCCGTGTAGGCAGCTTCTCACTTGGTGAAAGATTACGCTTTAAATAATGCTTCAATTCAAACAGTTTTCAAAATATGAAAATGGAAAACATCTAAGAAATCTTTTTCTGGATGGCGGTATCGTCTGGTGCCCCACTTCTATCGTGGATGCACAATCCAGTAAATTGGTCGTGCATCTAAATGGTACGAATTGGTAATTGATTGATAGGACTCGACTCTTCACACGCATCCATTAAACTGGTTATTAAAATAATTTTATGAATACAAAAGATGTTCCTTGTGGCTCGCCTCGTAATAGATTCAATGAAACAATTCTTGATTCATTCAAGTCATGTATGTTTCAAACGAGTATCTAAATCTATTTTTGGAGCATCTCATTCATTCCTACCACGAAGGTCTTGAATAATTCCAGTGGCGTTCGATGGAAACCAGTGTGACTGGTTTCCTACATGGTTTTAATGTAGTTTCCAATGTCCGCGTTTCAAAGGGTCTGAAACCTTAATACCTATTCGACCGGTAATATTATTTCGCCTCATTTCATTTAAAATCAAAACAGCCATACAACATGAGACTGTAAATTCAGTTTATATGGACAAACTATGAACACAACTCATAAACAGAGCCCGCCTGATCAACTGCGTAGGTTCACTCTTTTGCCACGAGCATGGGTCTCCACTCGATCATTTTAACGTAGGGAAAATTGTTAAGTTTTTAAAATGTTTAAGATAGTTTCTTTTGTTTAATGAAAAAGTTGAATGTGTTCAAATATTGTTGCTGTTTTTTTGTTTTTATTCACTCTTAAAAGTCCATTATTCATATCCAAATAAAATACAACTTGAAAATTAAAAATTGGTTGAAGGCTGTGTTTTTATGTCTCTATATTAAAGTGATTTTCTGATTTTTTATCACTAATTTGTAATTACATCATATCACTGCAGCTTATGTGAAGGGAAGATTACACAGATTGCTGGTGGCTCAGTTCAGGTTTCAACCTCAGAGCCCGCCAAGAGCTTTCATTTATATGTTAAATTTTATTATATTTCTTAAATTATTTTAATTTAAATGAAAGTAAATAGATTATATTCTATTCTATTCTGTAATATATTTTTTGTTACAAGAAAAAGCATTACAATAGAAAAAAAAACATTATGAAAAGGTAACTTCGCTAAAAACATTCATCATAGCGCAATGTCTTGGCAGCTCATGTAGAGTTAGCCATCACTGCAATATTCAATTAAGCATGGAATGTGTATTCAGTGCGAATTGAATTAATAATGTTTGTGCTTCCTTACGCCAACCCCACCCTCAGAGCAGATGTTTAAAATGGAATTAGTTTTTCTTTTTTTAGGAGTATAACATTATATTATTCGATAAACTTCTATATATATTGCTTATTTTCACCACTTTTATAAAAAATACGAAGTTTAGTAAGACTCGTACCCAATCTTCCTGGTATTTTGATGGAATAATCATATTTTATCAGTTTTTATCCCTAATGTTTAGCATATCAAACTTGAGAAGAAAAATTAAGGATAAAAGTGGAATTCAAACTTATATGAATGACGCACGTGGTAATTTGAAATTATTATCCACCTTTCGAATGCTGCTGAAATCACACAGCAAAGATCAAGGTAGTCCGAGCGAAAAATCATTTTACTTAGAAATCAATGAATTTGGTCTCATTTTAAAGAAAAATATCTCACCTATCCAATGACACCAGAAATTCTACCCCTTACCGCATTACTTTCGAAGATATTAGCCAAAAAATACCAGCCCTTTTATATGGGAAATGGTACGTGTATACACTCCAGAGAGACATTATTTACAAAATGAGGTATCTCTAACACTTAGATGTCATCAAGAAACTAACAGCGTGTAGTTTGTATGTTTTCTAATCGATATTCGCAAATTTATCATATTTTCACCGATGTAGGTTCTTGGGTATCACAAAAAACATTTCGTTTAACGGAGTTTTAAACGCACCGCGCGAAAAAAATTAGTTAAGTTAAAGACTAATTTAGATATTTTCATTTAATTACTTACAACTCCTCTCATATAGAACTATATTATTGGACCATTAATTATGCAATATGTAATTGATGTGTCCTACAGATGGTGAAATCAAAACGTATAATTCGACTATGGTCTCTATTATGACTTGGGAACTATCTCGCTCGGACTACCTTAAATGAAGCGCGTATTATTGTTTGAAATTCATTCCGCGGATGCAACCTGACACCAGGGTATTTTACATACAATGACCGAATTCGTATGAATCCAATCCAGAATGATGGAATAACAAGTTCTTTCGCAAACCCTTTCAGCGGCCGCGGCAAATCGCAAGGGTGAGTGAGAAGAGTGAGCTTATCAGATGAAGTGAAAAGGGGGTGTCGAGGGGGGTGGATGCGAGGGAGGGAGGGATTGAGGGGTAGGCCGACCTGCTTGACCCCCCAACCACTTTCCCACAATCCTCCCCCTCCACCACCCAACCGGTCCCCGCAGTCGCGAAATTTCGCATTTTGCGAAACGCTTCTCTCACCCCCTCGTCACCCTTCGGCAACTCGCCATCTTGATCCTACCGTCGCGAACACACCGCCTCCTCCCCCACCGACTATTCACCCCCCCCCCTTCCTCCACCGCGACCATCCATATGCAACCGAGTTACGAGAACAGACCCACACTTTCTCCATAACCCAAGAAACGCACATCAACCCTCAATATTCAACCTCTTCGGCGCCGATTCTTGCTGCCCAAAGCTAGAGTTGTGAGAATGCTTCGAAATCGAATCGAATCAGGTTCAATTCGATTCGGTTCGCCTTGCGAATCAGGATGCTTTGAAAGCGAATGATTCGCAAAATTCGAATCAGATAGATTCGTCTCCGAATCGTTACATGCATTCAAACATGGCGCTCGTCCCCGAATTGTGCGCCGTCCGTTTAGAAGATATTTTCCTCACGCGAAGCAAAAATTTAAACGACCACACGTTCTTCTGTGTTCGTTTTTTGTCCCACATTTATAGATCCACAAGCCAATGTAAGGCCCTGAAATATAGTTAAAATCTATATTATTTCAACTCCGCATATACTTTTGCATTTTATTTAGGATTCGTATTCGATTCGCAAGTGAATTTTTTAGGGTGATTTGATTCGCTAACGAATACTTTAAAAAAATTCGTTTCGATTCGATTCGATTCAAAATTTATGTGGGAGATTCGATTCGGTTCGATTCGAAATGAAAATCCCTGATTCGCACAGCACAACCAAAAGCCTTTGAGATGGATCGAGCTCTGGATTACTGGATTGTTGAAATAGCGTTGGCCAGGTGAGATTACAGATAATGACCACTCATAAAAAGCTTGATTTACACTACATGGCAATAAACATACGGATTTAACTCGCGTGAAAATGGAGAATAAAGTAATTAAGATTTTCGTTCTTCTTTTCTTTCATTAACGAATATATAGAAAGCCTGTTTTAAATGAAAAATAAACATATTCTTTGTTGAATGAATTAGAGTTCCAACTGGAACCACGGCGTTAAATTTTGCACCTCCAGAGCGTCTGGCATAAACACCTTTGATTCTGAAATTCTTCAGCCGACAAATATTTAGCTCTTCGAATTGGCTCCTGAAAGGATGAAATGAATCGCTATGACCATACCTTTAATCTTATGATGGATTTCTTGATTATGCTTGCAAGACCACGTACAAATAAAGGGAGCAAGAATTCAAGTCCTTTCCCGCTACCTCCAGTGACCAATGGCCTTAATTACGGACGCAAACTGTTCCCTCGTGAAGGTTGCTCCAACATGTTATGAGTTAAGTGCAATTCTGAAATTTACTTTGAGGTCTCCCACGTGTTCAAGGTCTGTGAAAATGACATCGATCGAAAGTTTTATTCTTATCTTTTTAATACTGATTGTAAATGGTTATTCGTGTGCTCAATCACTAAGATTTTAACGCACTCGCTTTTTTCTGCTTAAAGCGTCTATTCATAGATCATCAGTTACCAGACATCACAATGTTCCAGTCTACGAGTTTTACGCTGAATATTTTGGTTTATCGGTCGGGGTGTTCATCACAGAGCTCTTCAGGTCTACTGAGAGTTTCTATATGTTTGAAATTTTTATAACTTGTTGCTGAGATAATATTTTAATGTGTGAATCTTGAGCGTACTGCGAATATTTGTGGAGAGTTGCTGAGTAGGTTTTGGATAGCCCAGTGATAACTTTATCTAGTCATAATGGACTAATTAAAAAGAGGGACAGCACAACAAGAAAGTGCTATAAAGGCCATCAGAGGCTTCAGGAGTTCACTGGTGGTATCACCATTAGGGATTTTAGGAATTTATCTGATGCTGTTTATGAATTATGTTAATCAAATTTGTCGAATTACCTATCTATCCACCTAACTTATGAAACACGCGTAGTATACAAAATAAACGCCACTGGGATGGCCTTATTTATTTATTTATTTTTATTTATTTATTTAAAGAAAGAGAACACATACAGCCATGGTGCCATTTTATAGTGGCCATGTAACAATACACAATCTTAAGTACATATACAAGCAAACTTAACTAGAGGTTACAAGCAGAAATTTTGGAAATATAAAAAAAAGAAAAATAGGGGAATAACTACTTAGGTGAAAGATACGAAAGAGAAAGGCTTATAAAGGAATTAGATGAAAGTGCTAAAGGATCGATGTGAGAAGGAAAGGAACTCAATAGAGAGGAGAGGCGGAAGAAAATGGAACGTATAGCGATCGAAAGTCTGGGAATGGGAAGCATGTGTGGAGTAAAGGGTGAGAACGGGTGGGGCGGGATGGAACTTTGAAATTGATAAAGGAGAGCAATTCAGGGCAGTCGATGGTGGAGTTTAAAATATTATAAATAAATTTTAAGTCTGCTGTGAGTCAATGAGTGGGGACATCAGGGATGGAGAGAAAGGAGAGAATAGCCTTGGTGGACGTATTACGACACTGTGGTAATCTCTTCTTAACTATTTTAGCAAAGAAGTTGCAGACACAATCCGGCGATGAAAGATTAGTTTGAGGAGAGACAGACCAGATGGGGCAGGAATAGGTAAGAATTGGAAGAATAATGGAAGAGAAGAAAGTTTGAAGTGCTCGGGGGTCATTAGTTTCGGTAAAACGATATAGGAGGCCTAAGAGGGACATTGCTTTAGACTTGATTGTTTGTATGAGTGGAGAAAAGTTCAATTTATTGTCTGTAAGAATACCAAGGTCCTTAGATGATGAAACACGTTTTAGTGAGTGATTTGTCACAGTATAATTAAATTCAAGAGGGGCCTTCTTTAGGGAGATAGACATCACAGTGCATTTGTCCGGGTTTAATTTAAACTTCATTCTCCTGTTAGTAATACTTTCTAACAACAGATTAATTGTCTCGTTTCGTCCTATTTCCGGTTGCCTATCGTTATCCTAATTATCGAAGCTTTCATCGTCCAATCACCAGTCATAACTGAATAACTAATCATTCTATTCTCCAAACCGTAATGGAACTTATATCAGCAGTTCCTCTCTTCTCGACTATAATTGATGCTTTTTGTTCGCCTCCCTCTCAAACTAACTCTTTCTCCATAAACATACAAACACAAAACAAAACTTTTCAAACACACGTCTCAAGTCCCGAGTCTAAGCTATTCATATCCTAAGATGCCAGATGCTCTAAGATGCTCAAAATAACGCTTCATATTCTGGAGTTGATTAATATTGCCTTGGCCCAACTACTCTCCTCTAGAAGTGCCAGATGCCCCCTCCCTTTAACGCACTCTCTTCGGAAACAATTATTTCGTTAATGCTATTTTCTCCCGATGCCCGTAACTAATTTCCGGTATTTATTGCATTTCAGTAAGATCCGATATTATTATAACTTTAGCAGAAAGTTCAGTGACTCGAAGTCAGGTTCAACAGGCGAGGGTGTTATGACTCCAAATAATTTTTTCCCGCGGTGAATGAGTTCATTGCCAAGAAATAATTTGCTTTCCCTATGTTGTCTTTGGGTCCTCAGAAATATCTGATCCCCATGATATCACCCGACACGGAATTAATAGGCGTTCTCCTGGAGCAACGATCAAATGTTCATCTTGAACCCTAAGAAGCCAGGCCTCCGCTCCCTTTGGACCACGGTTTTTATTTTCGTCTACAACACTACTGAAAAGGGTGAAGTGTTTTTCTTGCTCTGGTTGATGCTTAATTTGAACTAGTTTCTCGAGAGGAACGCTATTCAAACCCTTTAATTCACTGCCACACCTTCTCCCTGATTCTTTCTATCTCACATTCATTCTGTCGTCCTGTTGAAATGCGACAATATGGAGAAATAAAAACGTGCCCATTGAAGTATTAAAATTACTCCATTAGCTTTTCACCAGCCCTCTCCCCTCCTTCCCCAAGTATCTGCGCTTTCATATCTCAGTCAAAAACATTTTATCGGGCATTAAAATAATTTAAAGATTATCTCTAGCAAATGGTGAACATCATTATCAGTTCAAAAGTTTAGGTATTTACGGAGACGACAGGCAACTAAGGTCATTACCCTAACATCTGATATATCGTGGGGATTACACACACAGAACATTTATAGCGCTGCATTAAAGAAACTAGGATTTGTTAAGCGTATAATGGGAAGGTCCTCGGATGAAAAAGTCAGAGAGAGATGCTACTTCCCTCTGGTTAGGCCACGCCTCGAATACGCCGCGAGCTTTTGGGAACCTGGTCAAATAGATTTAGCAAAAAATTAATAAAATACAAAGGAAAGCAGCGCGCTCCGTTAAAAACAGCTAAGAGCGTACATGTAGTGTTACACAACTTTTAAAGAATTAAGGTGGGAGCCCCTAGAGACTCGGAGGCTACACGCTAGGCTTAGTTTGCTTGAGAAATTCAGAACTGATATTTTTTATAGCGACATAGAGAATATTATCATGACTCCTCACTATATCTCTCGGTCCGACAGACGCGATAAAATAAGAGACTCTGCCGAACAGATAGGTACAAAAACTTTATTTTTCCGCGAACGATTAGAGACCACAATAAAAACTGAGCTCCACTAAATACACTCCTATAATATATGTCACCATTTCATCTCCAAAAAACGTACACCTTTTCACGGCTGCTGACCTAACACCCCCTGCCACACGCCCAAGCGGCGGCTCGCGGGGTATTATGTAGCTGTAGATTTGCGCTACAGATCATTGATGGTTAGGTTGGCCAGAGTAGAGTAACTCGGGGAATTGAGAGAGGTTGGAGAGAAACTCGGCTGCTTTTTGCGCTTTCTTTCTTTCGCGGTCGATTCTGGCGGTTTGAATGTTCGGTTAAGACCCCGATAAGCCATTTGGGCTTGTCATCCGACTTCTCCACGGTCGAACCACCGAACCGAATCGACACGTGAATTAACGAATTACTCCAAGTGATGTACACGAGTCCGAAGGTTACAGGCTTAACGATATGGAAATTCATTTTTTCGGGAGAGAGAAAAAACGTGTCTGTCCATTTACAATTACTTATTAAATGTGAAGAGCATAGTAGTTTCAACACAGGCGTCATGAACTGATTGATAGTTCGTTGTATAAATACCTAAATTACTAATGATAAATGACAAACTCGGTACCTGACGATGCCACGTGTGCGTTGACAGTAGTGCCTTGTACAGACAATAATTAAATACTGGTGAAAGGACTCTTTTTTTCTAAACTCACTTAAGAGGTACACAGTTTAACGTCCCATGTAGTAGTACTGTGCCCTCTAGTCCTCTCCTGCAAAAACCACTCATAAGTCGTGGGGTTCCGGATTCCACTGAAAACCATCTGAAATCCACTGTTTCATATTATGTTTTAGATGGCCAATGTATTCAAATGGCTAAAAATGAATGGCTAAAGGATGGCAAAGTGAAAGAACGTTGTTATTTATCAATCGTTAGGCCTCATCTGGAATATGCTGCCAGTGCATGGGAACCATATGAAGCTCGGTTGATATCGGAATTAGATCGCGTGCAGCGAAGAGGAGCTAGGTTTGTAAAACGATGCTACCATAATTTTAGTAGTGTGTCTGGATTTTTAGAAGAATTGGGATGGGAATCGCTATCACAGCGTAAATTAAATTATAGGCTGAACCTCTTAACTAAATTTCAGGAAAAACATTTCTCTGACGACGTAAAAAACATACTATTAACCCCCTCGTACTACGGCAGATTAGATCGCGCCAATAAAATTAGAGATAGATTGTAGAACCGATAGGTATAAAATGTCGTTTTTTCCCCTTACCATTCGGAACCATAACAGCTGTGATCGTCGTCATGAATAGTGCGAATAGTGACCATAACTAGACTGTAGATCTTTCTCTTTATATTCTCTACGTTCTCATTTATGTATGATGTAAATATTGATACTCTTATGTATGCATGATATTGTGAATCTGTAGTACTAGTCTTTGTATCCCTTGCATGTTGAAACAATTGACGATAGAATGTTTCTTGGTAAATAGATTTTTAATTGGCGCGTTGGATGGGTGGTACGCTGGTTTCAATGTAATTTCGATGTTCTGCCGTGTAATTCACGCATGCCTGGTGTGGAAGAACCCACCACCACACACCCTTTGGGTGGCTAGCAGGGTATGACGTAGATGTAGATGTATTCGTCCATCCATCCTTCTCGAGGGGCTTTCCCTTCCATTTTCCCCAGAATTTTCTTCCTCATAGAATTATATCTAAGTGCGGGCCATCCATCTGGTCCTTGCCCACATAATTAGTTCTCATGTGGTTTTCCCTACTTCTATTCTTCTGCCCACTTCTCGCTTCTGGTCTTATCCGTCGTTTTGGTCTTCAGCATTCGTTGCCTGCACTAATTTACGAGA
This sequence comes from Ceriagrion tenellum, assembly GCA_963169105.1. NCBI lineage: Eukaryota > Metazoa > Arthropoda > Insecta > Odonata > Coenagrionidae > Ceriagrion > Ceriagrion tenellum. The sequence continues at coordinate 12,985,494 of OY720633.1, forward strand.
GCCTCTCGTCTCTTCCTGCTCTATAATAGTCCAAGTCTCAAAATTATATCTACATCTGCCTCTACATACTACGCCGCGAGATGCCGATTGGGCGAGTGGCAGGGGGTGGTGGGTCACCAGCCGCGTAAAGATTTAAAAGTTTTGGAGGTGAAACGGTGACATGTCCTATGGGAGTGTATTTGGAGGAGCTCAGTTTTTATTGTTGTCGCTTATTGTTCGCGGAAAGAACGAGTATTTGTACTTAACTGTTCGGCAGAGTATCTCTCTTATTTTATCGCATCTGTCAGACCTAGAAATGTAATGAGGCGTCATGATAATACTCTCTGTGTCGCTCTGAAACACACCAGTTCTGAATATCTCAAGCAGCCTAAGCCTAGCGTGCAGCCTCCGAGTCTCTAGGGGCTCCCACCTTAATCCCTCTAACAGTTGTGTAACACTATATGTTCGTTCGAAGCAGTTTTTAACGAAGTGTGCTGCTTTTCTTTGTATTTCGTTAATTATTTTGGATAAATATTTATGACCAGGGTCCCATATGCTCGCGGTGTAGTCGAGGTGTGGCCTAACCAGAGCGAAGTAGCATGTCACAATGCTCCTCTTGAAAGTTCTCACGTACAGATTTTGGATATCTGCCTGAAAGTTTTCGTCGACGGAAGAGCCAAAAATGTCACATCCACCGATTGACGACCTTCTCTCATTCCCGGTTACGATTTGGCTTTGTATTCATTTCCTTCGTGTCTCATCTTCGGTCGCAGAGGATGTCGCGACGCGTCCTGTGTTTCAAAACAACTCTCCGATCGCGATCGTTCCCCGCAGCCGTACGGCAGACGTTGGTCTATGTCATCTCAAAGTGATGCGTTTGTTTCGCTTCGGTGAGCTGTTTAGTTACCAGAACGCTCTCGAGTCCTCCGGGCAGTCAGTTGTTATCATTTCTGCTCCCATGTAGCATTGGGGATAATGATGATCATGTTTCACGCCAATCTTGTCTCAAGGTATTCCATTTGGTCGAAAGGAGGCTTTCAAGGTAGTCTGAGCGAAATATCATTTTACCTAGAAATCAATGAATTTGGTCTCATTTTAAAGAAAAATACGTCATCCTTCCATTGACACCAAAAATCCAACCCCTTACCACATTATTTTCCGAGATATTTGCCAAAACAATACCAGCCCTTTTATATGGAAAATGGTACGTGTATGCACTCCAGAGAGACCTTTTATAAAAAAATGAGGCTTTTCCTACACTTAGATGTCGTCATAAAATCAACAGTGTGTAGTTTGTGTTTCCTCAACTATATTTGAAAATTAATCATATTGTCACCGCAGTAAATTCTTCGGAATCACAGTAAACCTTCCGTTTTCATGGAGTTTCAGCGTCAGCAGCGTCGCAAAACCAACGGAGACAACTCGTAAACCATAAGTCATGGCAAATCAAGGAAATACCTTTCTTAAAGAGGATGCGTTTTTCAAAGTTTCAATGCCAATTAAGGGCAGTTTTTGCTTCACTTCCACTTTGCTTCAATTCCACCAACATTCACTAATTTAAGGTGGTTTGAACAAAAATTATTTTACCTAGTAATCAATGAATTTGGTCTCATTTTAAAGAAAAAAATCTCACCTACCCAATGACACCACAAATTCTATCCCTTACTACATTACTTACGGAGATATTTTCGCAATATAGCCCTTTCGAAATCAGCCCTTTTACATGGGAAATCGTACGTTGCACATAAGAGAGACATTATTTACAAAATGAGGCATTTCTAACATATACATGTCGTAAAAAAACGAACAATGTGTAGTTTGTATGTTTTCTCAACAATTTTTGAAAATTAATCATATTGCCACCGCAATAGGTTCTTGGGTATCACAAAAACTCTCCGTTTTGAAGGAGTTTCAAAGGTACCGCGTGAAAAAAATAAGTCGAGTCAGAGACTTAGGTATTTTAATTTGATTACTTACATTTCTGTCATGTAAAACTATTTTATTGCACCATTAATGATGCAATATTTTATTCGTGTGTCTCACATTTGGTGAAATTAAAACTTAAATATCGAATGTGGCCTCTATTATGATTAGGGAAATATCTTGCTCGCACTACCTTAAATGAAATTTGGAAGCATTTCAGAGAGGTTTAGACGTTCGACGGCGCGGGACCTTCAAAAGCTGGAATGTCAACAAATCGGGCAATCAGGATCTTGTTCCTGTGATTGTAATTCTCTTCAGCATTTCTGTTATAGTTTCCTATAATTCCAATATTTTAATTTTTAGGTTGTGTTGGTTTGTCGCCAAATCCATGCAAAAATGACAAATGGCCAAGGGTGGATTTTAAGTTATTTTGGGACAATTGACGGGAATTATTGAAGCACTGTCCTTGATATTTTCAGGAAAATGCCCCTCTTTTGGATACATTGTACTGAAATGAGTTGCGTTTATAATTCAAACTATCACATCCTGAATCACCTTTTTCTCTTATATTTGTCTGTGCCATAATTACATATCATAATAAATCCAGTATTGGCACCATTTATTATGAGTATAAATAATTTCTATGTTATTAACACTAAAGTTTATTTGGCTTGATGCTTTAATTTATTAACCCATATAAAGAGCAGATCTCAAATAAAACCAAATAAAACATGCAGTTTAAGGTGCATTAATGAGCATCGTCTATAATGAATCGAATTCACGTCAATATGATGAGACACGCGATTTCCAAACAAGGAGTCAACTATTACCGATGTATCATAGCAACGACAAAACAATTGTGGCTCGATTAAAAGCACACAACAGCCATGGTAAATCCACTCTTCCGCATGTTGATGCAAATTCACCGAGTACCACTAGCACCTCCAAGTGGCCTTCTCCGTAAGCCGAACTTCTTCCTCCCCTAAGGTGGTGCCACCTGAGCAATTCTTCCCAAAGCTCTCAAAAATTGATGTCCAGTTTTTAGCATTGCTTTGCCTTTCTATATATACTTACTCTATGGTATTACCTGTAAGATTTAACGTACGACAACGGATATAAATGTGTCGACCTCGTGATTCAAGCATAGACTGCCCATTCCAAGTAGCATTTTCGATTAAATTTTAAGTTGATGGTCGTATCCTCTCCGAGAGGATTGAGGCTGGTGATTCTTTCGAGTAGAGGGTGCCTCTGGATCTCAGGAGAGCATTTTGCATTCCAAGGCCAGCAAGAAATCTCTCCAAGAGAGACCAATACAGTAAACTGTTATTCTGGGAGTAGTCCAAAGTATCGGTGCGTCGTTCACCTTCTGTAGGTCGAATTTTAAGTCGCTTAATTATCACAGGAGAAGTCCTTGGGACGGTGATTTAGTGGCATTATTTTTTTCTTTTGATTTATTTTTCTTAATGTATGCGGGGGTAACTGGTTGGTTCGGCAACACCGGTGAATCGAAACCTTCTCTTATGTGACGTGGAGCTCAAATTATTAATCGAGAGAGCGAGAGAGGGAGGGGACGCTCGCCGCTCGTGAACAGAGGCGTTTGGCTGAGTTCCTGCGGTTACTCTTCAAAGCAGAGCATAGGTGGGACAAGTGAGAGGGGAAAAAAAGGAACACTTTGCTACTTTAAGGTAGTCCGAGCGAGATATTACCCTTGTCATAATAGAGACCATATTCGATATATACGTTTTAGTTCCACCAACTGTGAGACACACGAATTTCATATTACATTATTGATGGTGCAACTATATATTTTACATGACAGAAATTGTAAGTAATTAAATGAAAATATCTGAATAAGTCTTTAATTTGACTCATTTTTTTCGCGCGGTACGTTAGAAACTCCTTCAAAACGGAAGGTTTTTTGTGATACCCAAGAACCTACTGCGGTGACAATATGATTAATTTTCAAAATTAGTCGAGAAAACGTACAAACTACACGCTTACTTACGACATGTAAGTGTTAGAAATGCAAATGCAAACTTACAGCATGTAAGTGTTAGAAAGAGGTCATTTTGTAAATAATGTCTCTATGGGGTGTATACACGCACCATTTTCCATGTAAAAGTGCTGGTATTTTTTGGCAAATATCTCCAATAGTAATGTGGTGAGGGGTAGAATGTTTTGGTGACATTGGATAGGTTAGATATTTCTCTTTAAATTGAGACCAAATTCATTGATTTCCAATGTAAGTCAAATGATTTTTCGCTCAAACTACCTTAATTGGAATTCCGCGGCGTCCCGTCCCCCTCCGCCTTGCCAAGGTCTTCTTCGAGGAGCGCCACCACCTTGCGAAACCCATCCTCCCACCCCTACACACCTCCCCCACCCCTTTGCCCACCCCCCTCCGTTTCCCACCTCCCTCTCCCACCCCCTCCGTAGCCCATCCCACAACAGCCGTTGAAGTCTCTCGGTTATTCTGCGAGGCGACCGCAGTTTTTTTTTCATTCCCTCTTTCCACTCCCCCTCAACTGTCATTCTCCCAACTTTGGCACAAAACTTGACTTCGCATTCTCGGTCTTTCTGCCGAAGGGGCCGGCGCTTTTCGCACGCAAGGTTCTCTTCTACGCGCTCTCCAAACTTCTCTCCGCAAATGGAAAGTTCCTTTTCTTTTCTCTAGGAATGCTCCTTTCCTCTGCAGTCGCGAGGCGTCGCTCGCACTTCCACTTGAGAGTGTCGGGTGTACAGACGTATACGAGGCGGGATGTCGAATGCGTGGTGCTTCTTCGCCTTTGAAGTTGCTCGGAGAGCATAAAAAAAATGAAAAATTATCTTCCCTACCTTACGCGACATAGCGTCAGCTCAATTAAACACGCCCGACAAACGTCCTCTCTTTTCTTCTGCTTGTTGTTGTTTGGGTTCGTCATAATACTCCCTCAAAGGCAACGATGTATTTTTTCCTTCTCGTGGGAGCCTTTCATGAATTACGTAACTCGTTAGAAGGTCGATTTAAATACTGGTGTGTGAGTTGCATCGGATGGCTGTTGCAAGACTAGTTGTGGGAAACTTCATGGAAATTTAATGAGGCCTTTTCCCAGGTATTTTGGATTATGATAAACACCGATCAAAAACGATGTCTCCCTCTAGCCTATAAGATCTCCGGCACCACAATTTAATGCTACAATTTGGAGGGAATTTCCTTTAAGTCCTCATAACTTCGGCATACAGACGACTCATTTCATAGAGAGAAGCATTTATTTAATCCATAAATTTGAATTATTTGAAACAAATTTTAGAAAATAATCGGGAAAGTTATTGTATCGCACGTGATACAGATTTAAAATCGATTTATCAATCGAGACATGTTGAAAAAATTACTTTGATGGACTGAAACGCAGTATTTGTAATGCCGAATGGGTATACTTTTCTGTCCGAAACGGAATGCCATTTATTGGTTTTCATTATTCAATCCTTACTATCACGCCATTAAATTTGTACTTGTAATGATTACTTGATTACTTGTAATGGTTTACATACAATTAATTGTACTGAATCAAACTTTTGCTTTTATCACTACGGTAAAATAATTGATTTTCATCAGAGGTTGACTGAATAAATTCCAATCTCGCTATACCTCGTGAGTTTATTGATTTGAAGCAGTGTGAGCAAACAGTGCATTTCAAGAGAGGCAAACGAAGGGTCAGTTAGCGAGTAGCAAGAAATTCGGTTCTGAATGGTTCTTCCCACCGTCTGTCGCATCTACGTGTGCGATATCAAGCAATCATTAAAAGTCTAACGTTTATTACGGCAAGGGACAATTTCGATGAAACTTAAGAAAAGTCAACGAGGCCAGAAGATGGAATGTCTTTCAGTTATGGGACCGCACCCTGAGCCCATTTCCATCTTTAAAGTCAGCTAAGAGTTTGTCGATCATAGAAATGCGATTTTTTTACTCAAGGACACATCTCACCTCGAAGTATGCAAAATAATGGGGAATAAATATTACATTGGTCCTTGCGAGTGCAAGATACTCATCTCACTGTTACGCACCCTTTGCGACCGCAGTTGGGTGTTCCTTCTCACAGCGGAGACCGCAAGAAAGTTTTGACCGCAGATTAATTCAGCTGGTAACTAGCTTCAGTCACTCACTGAGGTGAGACCTTAGTGTTAGATGGACTGGGATAGATTAGATCTATGTCATAGCGCATATCAGCCGGAATAATCCTAGCCTTAAGATATTAATTGTAAGGTCGAGGATGGGATTCTTATAATTTTACAGTCGTGCATATCCGATTCTCATATAATCATATTCCGTAGCAGATATAGGGTGCATGTCAATGAAGTGTTTACCCATAATTTATTCCATTGACGTAACTTTTATGATAGAAAATTTTTTCAACCTTCTTCTAATTTACCAAGTAATGAAATGAGTAAGATTAGGAATGGAAGTTCACCTGTTGAAGTGAGTTTAAAATACGCGACGTATGTTAAAAAACATAGTCCTCTATAGCTTTCCGAAAATAGTGCGCGAAAGCAGAGTAAAAGCCTGCTAATAAGTTAAGATTCCTAATTTGATGGATGCTATGCCTTAATATTACCTTTCATCAGTCACATACATTTGCATATCTACTCCTAAGATTGTTCGAAGTTACGTAAGCTTGCTTATCGTGATTGGAATATTTTGTATATTGGTTCGTTCCTGCGGGTAAACTCCTGAACACGTGTGGACATGTGCTGTTTGAAACCAAGATGCTTAAACACAGATAATGTGTACATCTAAATGATTGAAAAGATAAACCTTGTTCATTTAATGATCGGATAAAGTATTTATTTATCTGATTGAAAATTTAATTACAGAAAGCCTCAGGTAAATTTTCAATTTATTGAAAGGAGTTATGCAGATCTATCTGTAAGTGTAGAGCCATTGCATACTATTAAACCTCTATGGCCTTCCCGGCGTACGATGTCGTTAAAGGTTATTCGTGTTTTCCACCGGGTCAAACTCTCCATCTTGAGCGACGTTTCGATGAACGAGTCGCTCATCGTCATCGGGGCCTTTAACCCTCACCTTTAATGATATAAAATCTCAATTACTAGCGTAAGCATCATATGATATGAGAGCACGAGTTAGAAGGCTAACACGCGTTCGGTTACAGTAGGGTTTTATAGAATCGCCAGTTTTTGTCGGATGTTCACCAAATTTAGGATTTATCTCTTATTTCACATTCTAAACAATACCAGATATGGACGAGAGCGCTGCAACAACAATTAAAGTATGATAAGTACGGTACTTATCTTGATTAGGGATGGGTTCCTCGTCTGATTCGGCAGCCATGACAGACGACAATAGACGATCGAATCAACAATGGGGAAGGCGACATCTATTTGTTAGTTGCATTACTAACTATAAACAAGCGATAAGTTTAATTTTGAGTTAGAAAATAAATCAATTATGAATGTCTGTTCACAAATGATGTTAATTTCAATCGCTGAATTTCTTTTCCGTTCAACAATATTAATTAAGCGAATTTTTTTCCCTTTTACATGATGCAAAATTATTTAAAATAGAAGGGGGAATTCTTATAGACTGATCGTCTATTGTCCTCTGTTATGGCTGCCGAAGCAAATGAGGTACTATACCCTACCTAGATACCCTAATCTAGGTAAGTACCTACCGTATTTATCATATTTTAATTTTCGTCGCAGCGCTTTCGCCCATATCTAGTATTGTTTAGAATGTGAAATAAGAGATGAATCCTAAATTTGGTGACCATCCGACAAAATCTGGCGATTCGATAAAACCCTACTGTAACCATACTTTACTACGTGGCCTTTTGATGAATGTTACCCCTGGAAAATGTTGCAATTGACCAGTCGGAATTTGTGGAAAAGCTCTTGGTACACTTTTTGTTCTAGCCTCAGCAAGTTAAGCAACTATGATTCGTCTAAAATTCTTCTTAAACTCTTTGCTCGATTCTGCCCGACATTGAGAAATTAGAGAATTCCCTTTTCCGCTTTCGCAGTCACTGTCGACCCATAGAGAAGGCCCTTTCCACTGGGCAGCTTTGAGATACATATACGGAGCAGATATGCTTCGATATGATGAATATGTAGTCGGAACCCTTTAATTGGACGGCGCCAATTAAAATCTCAGAGTTTTTTATTGCTTAAACTCTGTAAACTTCTCTTGAGGCTTTTGGTTTACCTTCCAATGTATCATCGAAGTTTTGTGAGAGAAGTGTCATTTTTCAATCGCCAGATTATTAGAAATGCATTGCGGAGGAGGGCGAGAGCTAGACCATCATAATATTTCAATCGAGTGTCCTTTTCCCAGCATAGTCCACACGCGATTGCTGGAATTAAAGTAGAACTTCCGTACTTTTCCACAGGTTTATCGAATAATCGAATAAAACGGATTACGATATCTTATAGCTATCTTAAGGTAATGTTTATCACAGTGCCTCATAGAAACGGCAGGTTCTGTGACCGCAGCTACCCGAAGATGATGTGATTAAACATCGAAACGCCTTGTTATTCAATTACCCTGTGGAATAGAACGAAAGTTGTACTTTAAGGTAGTGCGGGAGATAATGTTCCCCAATCATAATAGAGACAATATTCGATGTATACATTTTAATTTCACCAACTGTGAGACACACGAATAAAATATTGCATTATTAATGGTGCAATAAAATAGTTTTACATGACAGAAATTGTAAGTAATCAAATGAAAATATCTAAATGAGTCTTTGAATTGACTCATTTTTTTCTCGCGGTACGTTTGCAACTCCATGAAAACGGAAGGTTTATTGTAATCCCGAAGAATTTATTGCGGTGACAATATGATTAATTTTAAAAAATAGCTGAGAAAACACACCAACTACACACTTGATTTTTTGACGAGATTTAAGTGTAGGGAATGCCTCATTTTTAATATAAGGTCTCTCTGGAGTGCATACACGCACCATTTCCCATGTAAAAGGGCCGTTATTGTTTCGCAAATATCTCCGAAAGTAATGTGGTAAGGGGTTGAATTTATGGTTTCATTGGATAGGCAAGATGTTTTTCTTTAAAATGAGACCAAATTCATTGATTACTAGGTAAAATGATATTTCGCACAAACTACCGTAAGTCTCTCGAGAACTTCGACAATTGAACGCCTGAATCCGTGAATCATACATGATTGCTTCCTTCTGAGCGTGAAATATCCTTTCGTCGAGATGTGTGGCTGTATTATTCGTGTTGGAGGAAATTTCCTTTCGCCCAGAGGAGAGAAATGTCTCTGAAGGGAACCGCCTCTCTCACGCCCTCCCCAGGGCAACATCGGAAAGACAATGGCGGGCACTCGATCGCACTACTCCTTCGCGAATTGCGCCACCGCCACAGCAGTGTGTCTCCTTGTGGCGCAGGAGGAAGCCATTTGAATTTCCTGTCATTACTTCCACGGTTGAATTCGATAATAGCGCCATGTTTTCTTCTCTCCTCCTCTCATACGCCTCCGGACGGAATGAATTATGTTTCACAACACGCGGCCAACCCTCGTCTAATTAAAAACCTTGCTTTTGTCGTGGAGTCCAGGTCGATGATAAGAATCATTGATGATAACATGAAGCTGCATCGAAGGCCAAGTATTTTTACCTCAGAATGAAGAGTTTTTGGGTCTCCATCCGGGTAATGGTGTTAAACTGCACCGACGTTTCGATGACGTAGTCTGCCATCGTCTTCAGGGTGAATGATTTTCCGCCAAGTAAAGTCAAAATATGTTTATTTCCACACCAAACAAATACAAGTTTCCAAGCGTTGCTGATTTGGAAACCATTGTCTCGGTTGACATTATTTTTCTCTCGCCTAATCTCCACGGCTTCCTTTACAATGCGGTCCCAGTAATCCTTTGTTTTACACAGGACTCCGGTGCTGGAAAAGTCAATTCTATGGTCATTTTCTAGGCTGTGCTCTGCCACAGCAAATTTTTCTGGATGGAAGAGCCTGATGCACCTAGCATGTTTTGTGAGGCGTGTTTCTACCGTGCGTCCAGTCTCGCCGATGTATACCTTGCCGCATTCACAAGGAATGCTGTATACTCCTGGCGTCTTAAGATGCAGGTTGTCTTTGACATTTCCCAAGATGTTTTTTAGTTTTGCCTTTGGTCTGTGGGCCATCTCGATCTCGTGTCTGGCATGTATCCTTGATATCTGGTCGGATACTTTCGGTGTGAAAGGGAGGCACGCTCTGCCTCTTGGTTTTGTCTCTGTCTCTCTTTTCCTATGTATGGTTCTTTTTAGGGCCAATTGGATCTCCTTCTCCGTGTATCCATTGGTAGGAAAGGTCGTCTTCAGGTGCTCCACTTCAGCCTTTTTGGTTCTCTTCATCTGTCACTGCCTTCGCCCGGTGGACACAGCGTGGTCATCACACCTATTTTCTGTGCGGAATGATGGCTACTTTTTCCATTCTAAGCATTCGCCGGGCAAGACTCAGATCCTACATTTGTACCTCAAGTTATAGATGGCAAGTGAAACTTGTTCTCTTTAATCCCAGAGGAAAATGAAATTCTGTCTTTAGTGACGCGCTAATCGTCTTCACGGGGCTGTTGGTATTTCAATAAAGTGCTAATCCATTTGTCACTTTAATTTATCGAGCTCTTTTTCAAGCTAAATAAATAACTCTGGCTAAAAGACTCGCGGGTGCATGCATTGAATGAAATATAAACCTTTATGTTTTTTTTATCGGGGAATAATTAGTGGTCTTTTTTGCCGTATATCTGTGGAAGATTGTGGTCTCTTTTCGAATTATTATACTAATTATTTTATCATGTCACCTGCCTTAGTTGTGAAAGCTTATACCCGATTATTTCACTGCTCTTTCTTCCCAGCCATTAACATACTCTTGAACTGTGCCCATTTTGTTGCGTATCCTATAAATTGCAGGAAGGCAGTTGAATCTGCTGCGTGCTTGCTTGAGGATTTTACGATCGTAATACCTGTTGCAGTAAAAGTGTGCAACAGTGTCGAGCATATCTGACCAGTAACAACCGGTAAGAAATCTCCATTACATGTGCCCCTTAAAATTACGATGGAGGTTACAATAGCTGTTTCCAATGTAGCATCGTATTCAAAAAGTGAGCACTTATCAGTATACAGGTGTGAAACGCATTTCCATTTTATTACCTCTCTGAGCGATAATCGCAGTGTAAGAAACATCTCCACCCACGCGATAGCCTCTTCTTCCGTTACGGAAGTTTGTCTCACAGCTTTCATCCTGTCACCATAATATACCCACCGTTTAACTGGTAACTCAAGAGAGAGAGAGATAATTTTTTGCATTCCCGAAATCTAATCCAAGTATAAAACACGAATTTTCTCCATGAGGTTTCATTGTCGTGAAGATCAAATTGAAATGTCCACGTCAAAATTTCCTACCACCACTGAATTTTATGTTTGTATTTCGAATTGAGAACGAAGTCTCGCGAGCAAAAATGTGCCATTTATGAAATTAAATACTCATGCATGTACTATGGAAATGGTATAGTTTTGAGCAGCGGGAAAATGCGGTCAACAACTCAGACTGCATTTTGCAGAGCCAAACGACTTTGTTTTCCTTCAATGGTTTGCGAGCTAACTGCGTGGAATTTAGAGTCCATATTGAGATGAAATAATGACACTTTGTATGATCCACACAAAACTTTAATGGTATAAGCCCGACCGGTTTCAACACTTTCGTGTAATTCTCAAGGGACAATAAATGTCACAGGGACATTGTATTGTCCCTTGAGAATGACCGAAAGTGTTGGAACCAGTCGGGCTTATAACTTTAAGTTTTGTGTGGATTATACAAAGTGCCATTACTTCATCTCAATATGGACTTTGTTTTTATTGTCAATGTATATTATTCTTTCATATAGGTCCTTAGAAAAGGAACTGGGTCAACGGAAATCTCACATTTACGTAGAGTTGCTTAAGTTCTACAGAACAGCTTGTAAGGAGTTATTTTGCTCTGCAGAAAATAACTCTACAGAACACATGTTCTGTAGAGTCAGGCTCTCATGTTCCGTACAGATCCTTAGAAAAGGAGCTAGTTCTGAAGAAAGAGAGTCAATTTCTGTAGAATTCCTTACTTCTACAGAACAGCTTTCAAGGAGTTTTTTGCAGGGCAGAGGAATTTTTCAACACGCAAGAGAGCGATCCTTGAGCAGCCAATGCACTGAATAGTGTACGGAATCAAGAAGAAGAAGAACTATGTATTTATGTACAAGTAGCAGAATAGCGCCCCATGGAGTGATCATTTCTAGAACTTCTCGCTTTGCTCGCGTCGTTCGGAAACGCGCTGGTGGCCGCGCGTTTTCCACGCCGACGCCCGGAAACCTCTTCGCGGCGACGACGCCCGGAGGAAGAAAGCTCCCTCGATTCCTTCCTCATCCCAGAGGGCCCGTCTGTCTCGCATCGGCTCCTTCGTTCGGATAAATCGCTCGACACGGGCGACCGCGTGTTCGGACTGCCGAGTCCACTTCCTGTTTGCGCGCCTGAAACCAGAGATCTCAGAGGCTCGATACATTATATGTGCTCAGAGGCGGTGGCAGCTTCCTTCGCTTTTCACTCCTCAGGCATCCACTCATGGCTTGTGTTTTTTCCCTTTTGGTATTAATGATGCACGTTTTTCTCTTTAATATCTCCTAAGGCGGCTGGGAAAAAAATTAAACCCTGATAAATTGGCATCTTCGCGGATGTTTTTCTCGCCTGCGTCGTTTAATTTGAATCTCTTCCAATTGAATCCGATGAATAATTAAACCCGCATTCCGCAATCGAGTTTCCTCAATGCTCCGCTGGCTAAAGAGAGCGTCTATGGTGTCTATTGATTTCAACCGGAGTGCCGGAGTGGTTGCTTCTGCAAGGCGAAAGTACGGAAGTTTTCTCGCAAACGCGGGGTGATTATCAGGACCACCTTTTCTGCACGGCCTAGCGTATAAATTCATGCTCATATCACTTACTTTGAAGTAATCTTCCGTCTAGTACGACGTATGTTCAGAGAATTCTTTCCAAGAAGTCATTTGGATTCGGCAATTCGACTGTTCTCCATCTCGATGGCCGGAAATGGTATATGGTCTATGTACGATATTTATTCGGACTGAGGTATTAAGGTAGACCGAGTGAAAAATTATTTTACTCAGAAATCAATGAATTTGATCCCATTTTAAAGAGAAATATCTCACCCTTCTAACAACACCAAAAATTCTACCCCTTACCGCATTACTTTCGGAGGTATTTGCCAAGAAATACCAGCCCTTTTACATGGGAAATTGTACGTGTATGCACTCCGGAGAGACATTATTTACAAAATGAGGTATTTCTAACACTTAGATGTCGTAGAACAACTAATAGCGCGTAGTTTGCATGTTTTCTCAACTATATTTGAAAATTAATCATTTTGTCACCATAATAGGTTCTTGGGTATCGCATAAAACCTTCCGTTTTGATGGAGTTTCAAACATACCGCGCGAAAAAATGAGTCAAGTTAAAGACTTATTTAGATATTTTCATTTAATTACTTACAATTTCTGTCATATAAAACTATATTATTGCACCATTGATAATGCAATATTTAATTGATGTGTCCTACAGCTGGTGAAATTATAACGTATAATTCGAATATGGTCTCTATTATGACTAGGGAACTGTCTCGCTCGGACTAACTTAAGCGGTAAGGTTAGATATTGGATGGATTATTGTCACTAATGTACAATATAACCTCTGCTAGAATACGTTCTTTTCTCGTACGACACCTCTCTTCAGTTCACTCTACTTCCCCTTCCTTCTGCTGGTTCTGGTGGTTTCTTTAACCCTTGGTAGCTCTCCTTATGTACTTCCCACATTATTTGGTCATAGTACTCATTCCTGGTTCTTCCCCTGGGAACTTCTTCCTCAGTTTTTCCTTCAATGATATTCTCCACACACTAATTGTACCTTAGGGTGCGTCCAATCCATCTGGATCTTTTTTCCTGTAAAGTGTTCCATGTGGTCATTTCATTTCTTATTTTATCCGTCATTAGCTCTTCAGCATCCTACTCCAGAACCAGATTTCCAAAGATTCCAATATTTTCTTGTCTGTTTGCCCAATTGACCATGCTTCCGATTATTGAGTGTTTGAGGTTAAGTTACTGAATCAGATATTCTACAGACAAAAACGCTGAAAAAAGATCTTAGGTTTTCCCGGCGTATCTGCTGAATAAATATTTCTCGGGTGTTCCTCTCGGGTAAGCAGGTTCATGAAACTCGACGTTTCCGAGAACGACTTGCTCTCCATCTTCAGGGGTTCTGAATGACATTCAGAGGATTAGATTAGATTAGATTCAGAGGATTATATCAGATTCATTCCTCATCTTCAGAGGTTCTGAATGACATTCAGAATCCCTGAAGATGGGGAGCAAGTCGTTCTCCAAAACGTCGGGACTCATGGACCTGCTTACCCGCTGGAACACCCGAGAAACGTTTATCCAACAAAAGCACTGAATTTAAAAGCGGAATACATTTTTTGTGCACCACCTCAATCATGAATATACATTATGGATTGGAATCTCGTTGCCAAAAAGCGTTGTCTAGAATTCCAGTAAACAAACAACTTTTTGGAAAGTGGTTCTGCCTAGAGATGAAAGACGGAAGTTCAAATGTAAATACAGTCGATAATTAGTAAATAAACACGTCTTACCGGTTTTACCATAAATATACATGGGATTTACACTTACAATTAATCATAATGCAGTGGATAAAAAATGTAGTACTACACGCGGGACGTAATTATACACTTTTTAATATCGTCCGGTCTGCAGATATATTTAATTCCTCTCCAAATTTAATTACACGAATGCACAGTTAACTTCTTAGCACTTAGTGAATATCACTATACAGAAATTTAATAATAATGCGAGGTGACTTCATGAGCATTCCCAATGGCCATAATTGCAGTGTTGGTAAAAAGGTATGCACATAACGCCGCCTTGAACAGATTTTTATTTTTCAATCTCCAGTCAAGTCTTTTCCCTTCAAGTCTCCTATTTTTGGTCCTCTTAGACGTATACCCTGTTTTGCAGCCTGGTACGAAACAAGTTCTGTTCAAACATGACATTCTGAATTCTTTGTTTAGGCAAAACAGGCTTAATGCATTCCAATTATAATCGGATTATGGCAAACATCGTAATCGGCACAAGATGAACGTTTTATAAATCTTTTACACATTTTCTGTAATAGTTATTTCCTCTCTAGCATTTAAAAAGTAAATTTTAGATTACAAAAATAGCAAGACATTATTCAAAGCATCAAGTAATTCATATCTCCTCGATCGTTATTGAATATTTACCACAGTCTCACGTTAGCAACAATCAACTACGTCTATTTACAATAACAACAGAAAAGACTCTAATCGAAGAAGCGCCAGGGACAGGGTGAACTAAAAGTGAAAATTTAGGCAACACGTAGCCTAGGCAACAATGCCGAACATCCGAATCCATAATATATATTCATGACCTCAATATTATCAGGATTGGCGGCGCACTAGTGATGCTATGATTCATTAACCGATGCCTAAAGTAAAAATAAACGGCAAATGTCTTTGAGTACTGTCACCTTTTTGCTTTTGAATTTCCACGGGCTTCTCAGCGATGGCTCTCAGATTTCCCATTTTTTATTTAACGTTCCGGGACTCTTGATCTCAGAAAAATTGATATAATTTTTTCCGGAAACTGGACCCCTGAGTAGATTCGAAATTTATTGGGCTTCTCGCATGCCTGAACACCTCGGTATACCCTAGGAAATCACGTGCCTAATGGCCCAGAAGGAGAAATATTGGGTAAATAATAATGAGGTGACGCGGTCGATAATTGTTGGACGAAGTTGCTAATGACGAAGCACAAATTGAGTAACAACAAAGGCTCGAGCGAAACTGCAAGGCAGCGGCCCGGATGTTTCTTCCTCCTTCGAATGCTTCGAAGCTTTTGTCCCACATTTTCCCAAGGGCAAGGCGACTTTCCCACGCCGCTCCAGATCTAGATTCGTACTTCGGAAATACTTTCCCTCCACATCGCTGCATTTGCTCGATCATAAGCTTCAGCATGATTCCAATCCAATCTCACTCCCTCTTTGGCCGTGGGAAACAGTTGGGAGACTTCTCCGGGCGGTTTTCTCGCCTCAGGGGGCGGCGTGCTAACCCCATCCCCCAAACATGTCTGCATCTCACATCTACGAAATACCGCGCAAGTCACCTCTAGGGTGTGTGGCACGGGGTGATTCCACACCGGGCATGCAGCACTCATCCCAGTTCAAATCAGAACCGCGCACGTTCCCCCAAATGCCAGGAGCAGGCCATAAACAGTCGGGGCAACGGTACCCAATCAGACCACAAACTAGGAGAAAGACACGTAGATGAACATGCTACCATGTAGCACATTACTCAAGATGTAACTACTGGTTAGTTTTATTAATGTGACATATAAATAGCACTACAAGGCACTAAGATATGCAGGAGTATATCATGCCGGAGATTGCATGCGAAGTTAGTATCTACAATTCATATTAAGATATTTAGCACTACTGAAAAGCCTATTTAACTTAGTCAGTATCCTAGAACTGATCTATCGCAAACTATTATGGTTCCTTATTGTACGTGGACAAAATGACATCTTAAATCTATCGGTTATGCAGTATATTTCCTTAATTTTATCCATGTGATCGTTCCTACCATAATATGTTGCACGGTATTCCGTAGATTTAGATGTAGATGTTGGCTCTAGCAAAATATTTTGAACGACCGGCATAAAAAAGTCTGCATCAAACTTTCGTAAAAAAAATGAACCTACATTTCTCCCTTCGATCGAATAGAAGTTCCCACCCTAATTCCCTCAACAATATTGTAACACTACTATGTTTATCATATCAATTATTGGCAAGCCTAGCTGCTCTCCTCTATATCGAATGATCTCGTATCATTTCCCACATTAAAACGACACTCCCTCGTATTTAATTGGCTGTCTTTCTTTCACAGTTTGCGCCAAATGGCGGTCATACCCTCCCTTTTGCTTTCACGCGCCATAAGTTCTTAGGTCGGTCGATGTGAGCAGAGGCCGTTTCGCATGAGCCATTTCATTGCGATGTAGAATGAAGCATCGCTTCGCGCCGCCATGATTGGAGTTATGTATTGTGTGAGTGATTGCACTCAGCTTCACACCCCTGCTAAAAGTTTCTGTATAGTTTCCTTATAAATACTTCTACAGAATTTCTTAAAAAGTTCTGTAGATATTCCTTAAAGTAATGAAACGCTATTTTACGGAATTCTCTACGACGTTCTGCAGAATACCTTGGGATGTTCTGCAGAATACCTTAGGACGTTCTGCAGAATTCCTTAGGACGTTCTGTGAAATACCCTACGAATCTTCTTATAGGTCCTTAGAAAAGGAACTGGGTCAACGGAAACCTCACATATTTCCGTAGAGTTGCTGAAGTTCTACAGAACAGCTTGTGAGGAGTTATTTTGCTCTGCAGAAAATAACTCTACAGAGCATATGTTCTGTAGAGTCAGGTTTTCATGTTCCATACAGATCCTTTTAAAGGAACTAGTTCTGAAAAAAAAGAGTCAATTTGTAGAAATCCTTATGTTCTGCAGAACAGCTTCTAAGGGATTTTTTAGCAGGGACAATACAACTGTTACCCTTTTGAGCGTTTACTTAAGGGAAAGGTTTTATGGAAAAGCAATCATTTCCTTTAACAAAATGGGCGTTTGTTCATGAAATTGCTTGAACTTTATAACAGATGATACAGTGTCAATTTATTCTGGGCTCGTAAGAAAATAATATTTTGAACAGTTACACCGTGGAATTATTGTGAAGAAAATCAGCCATCTGTTTCAACATGGCTGGCTTTCCAATAGCAATGCTCTTTCTATTTAAAAAAAGACGATGCAATTTCAAAGATGAGATGGATAGAGAGAGGTTAATTTCATCCAATCAATCACTTACTGCTGTACGAGGATGACAAAGTATTGAAATTGTTACTAAGCATAAAAGGGCGGGAAGCAAACTACAGAGATCTTTAAGGACTTGAAATAACAAGGATGAATCCTCCATCTCGGATCACGGGATGTTTTCCATGGAATAATTCATGCATTACAGTTGTTGTCCAATCAATTCCTTGCATTCATTGACGCATTTTATCAGCTGCATGTCAATAGGGACACCATACGTTTATACATAAAAATTTCTTCGTTTAAACGATCGCATCGGCTGCTTTCCATGGACCTGGGTTTGATTCCTATGGCAAAGAAGAATGATAAGAATGATTCCTCATCTGATAGGTGTTCAACCCAAAACTGCTTTGCTTACAAAGGCGATCGAGTCCTCGAGGACAGTTTTCACATTATTTTGCGAGTTTTGAGATGCAACTGAGACCTGTCATTTTTACTCTTCCTTTCAATCATGCAGCCGTCAATTACCTACCTTATTCTCTCAACCGTGTCCTTTTAACGTTTCCATAATTGCCTACTTTGCCATCTCTCCAAGTAGAGTGCCAAGTGACCGAGAAGAGCCATGAAAACCGCTACTGCACATGGCATGTAAAAACCGACTTTAGTCTCCCGCCTCCCCCCGGTCGTCATAGTAGCAGCCACCCGAATTAAAAACATCTCTGTGAATGAATCGCATCCATCAATCACCTTAATACTTTCGCAAAATAATTGGAATTTAAATAGGTTCACTTAAAACATCCACGGGAGTTCCTCATCGATGAATACCAGAACGGCTCATTTTGTTTCACAAACTACTTCCGAATTTACTTCACGAATTCCTGCCATAGTCTTCAGACAAAGAAACGCCTCTTCTTTGACACCTCTTTGGAGGAGTTTTTAGGCTCTAAATTTAATTAAATAGTTGCAGTCACATGACCCCAGAGTGATCACACAAGTACATTTTCTTATGTCTCATTTAAATGCTCAAAGGGACTTGCCCTTTGATTGTGAACGACTTAAGGTGTGGCGACATCCGACAGGTCGAAGTTTTCTCTTTAAGCTATTATTTAAGGTAGGTTGAGCGAAATATCATTTTACTTAGGAATCAATGAATTTGGTCTCATTTTAAATAGAAATATCTCACCCTTCTAATGAAACCAAAAATTGAACCCCTTACCATATTACTTTCCGAGATATTTGCCAAAAAATACCAGCCCTCTTACATGGGAAATTGTACGTGTATGCACTCCAGAGAGACAATATTTACAAAATGAGGTATTTCTAACACTTAGATGCCGTAAAAAAATAACTACGTACAGTTTTTATGTTTTTCAACTATTGTTGAAAACTAATCATATTGTAATCGCAATAGGTTCTTAGGTATCGCATAAAAGCTTCCGTTTTGAAGGAGTTCAAAGCGCACCGCGTGAAAACAATGAGTCAAGTTAAAGGCTTATTTATATATTTTCATTTAATTACCGACAATTTCTGTCATATAAAACTATAGTATTGCACCATTGATAATGCAATATTTAGTTGATATGTCCTACAGCTGGTGAAATTAAAACGAATGATTCAAATATAGTCTCTATTATGACTAGGGTCTCGCTCGAACTACCTTAATTTATATTTTAATGTAATCGTATAAATATTGAAAAGAAGAAAGAATAGGCTGAGAATGCAGAGATTTGTTTACCATAGATCGATCATTTCACCAATTTACCACTATAATAGTCTTACTATCCACTTGCATTGTTTCGATAAATCGCCCTTTAGCAGTTTTGATTTCACGTGTGAGTGGAAAGGTGACCTCGCCCTATTGCCGGTGGCGATAGAAATTCACACATTAGGCGTCGGGGACCAGTTTCTCCCTCTTGCCTATCGCGAGTGACCTTCGAAATGGTAATAATCAAAAAGTTCTCCAGTCAAAACTGTATTAGGGTCGCCCAAAGAGACTTCGACGAGATTTTATTTCGAGACATTCCATTGGTGAACTTCGATGTCATGACTAGAGTGATGCCTTAAGGTAGCTGGAGGGATATTTGTTTTATTTCGACAGATTTGCGTGAAACTTAGCAGATTTGTACTTATGGTTAATATGTACAGATAAGAGTCGGAATATTGCATGTGACCGAATTTTTTTCGCTGCAATTTTATGCCATTTCAACGAGTAAACTTACGGAAGTTTAAATATATATATCGAAAATTTGTTATTATCTATGTATACATTTTTCCCTTAAACGAGGAATAAGATGTTTGCAATTATTGCAGTTGTAGCAAACATGGTACCATGCTGAGCAAAAAAACACGTATTTATATATGATTTTCGCTCAAAATTCTGAATCCCGTACCTTAGATCCACGTCACAATAATACTTAAATAAAGTCAACATTTTTGATATATTCTTGCATCAATTACATAAGGACTCACGCTGTGGTTTACTTCGTATAAACATATATTTTTGCCTAATGGAGCCCAATATACTTTGCGATTTACTTGAATAGTTATAAAAAGTTCATTCAATGACTAGCGATTACCGCTCACCACCCTCCTCAAAGCTTCCTAAGGGATCGAAAACAAAAAGTAGCTATTGATGGTTTCAGCTCTGATATAGTCGAAGTCACATCCGATGTTCCTCAAGGAAGTGTGATCGGTACTCTTTTATTCATTATCTATATTAATGACCGAAGTTCCAGAGTTAGCAATAATTAAGATTATTTGCAGACGATACAGTAACCTACCGTGAAATGAGCGGAGACGCGGACTTTGAAGCTCTGTCATCGGACCTTAGCAACGTTTATTTGTGATACCAGGAGTGGGGATTAGAAATGAATATCAACAAATGTACCAAAGGTTTATTCCTGCGAAAGTGATGTCAAAAAACCTATACTGTGGTTGGAATAAACATAAAATCTTAAAATACAGTAAAATATCTTGGAATTACCTTAACTTCAGATATATCGTGAGGAACACACACAAAACATATGCAGTAAGGCATTGAAGAAACTAGGTTTTGTTAAGCGTATAATAGGAAGGTCCTCGGATGAAAAAGTCAAAGAGAAATTTCTACTTCGCTCTGGTTAGGCCACACCTCGAATACGCCGCGAGCATTTAGGACCCTGGTCATAAAGATTTAACCAAAAAAAATTAATAAAGTACAAAGGAAAGCAGCACGCTTCGTTAAAAACTGCTACGAGCGTACACATAGTGTCTCACAACTTTTAGAGAGATTGAGGTGGGAGAACCTAGAGACTCGGAGGCTACACGCTAAGCTTAGCTTGCTTGATTAATTCAAACCTGACATTTTTTAGAGCGACATTTAGAATATTATCATAACTCCTCACTACATCTATAGGTCTAACAGGTGCGATAAAATAAGAGAGATACACTGCCGAACAGATAGGTACAAAAACTCTATCTTTCCGCGAACAATAAGTGACCACAATAAAAATTAAGCTCCACTGAATACACTCCTTTTAATACATGTCACCATTTCATCTCCAAAAAACGTACACCTTTACTCGGCTGGTGATCTAACACCCCCTGCCACACCTCCGAGTTGCGGCTCGCGGGGTATTATGTAGATGTAGATGAAGACTGTAATTAAAGGATCAATTCACTTTCCACATCGTTTACGGTTTTTTTGATAAATGAGATATCACACAGGAACAAATCCTGCGATATCCAAACCCAGGGATGGATCTACAGTCTCTCTCTCCCTCTTGTGCAAAGAGACGTGCAGCAGATGAGCGAGTCACGTCAAAGTGTCTACATCTACATCTAAATCTACAAACTAATCCGCGAGCCGCCGAATGGGCGTGCGGCAGGTGGTGGTAGGTTACCAGCCGTGTAAAGATGTAAAAGTTTTGGAGGTGAAATGGTGACATGTCCTATGAGAGTGTATTTGGAGGAGCTCAGTTTCTATTGTGGTCGCTTATTGTTCGCGGAAAGAACGAGTTTTTGGACCTATCTGTTCGGCAGAGTACCTCTTTTATTTGATCGCATCTGTCAGACCTAGAAATGTAATGAGGCGTCATGATAATATTCTCTGTGTCGCTTTGAAACACACCAGTTCTGAATATCTCAAGCAGCCTATGCCTAGCGTGCAGCCTCCGAGTCTCTAGGGGCTCCCACTTTAATCTCTCTAACAGTTGTGAAACACTATATGTTCGTTTGTAGCAGCTTTTAACGAAGCGAGATCCTTTTCTTTGTTAATGTTTTTGGTTTAATCTTTATGACCAGGGTCCCAAGTTTTCGGGCGTATTCGAGGTGTGGCCTAACCAGAGCGAAGTATGGCATCTCTCTTTTACTTTTTCATCCGAGGACCTTCCTATTACAAATCGACGAGGGATGTGGACGACAGAAGGCAATCTGAGGCGATGCCACCGCGATAACGGTTCTACGATCTTTCAATGCGTCAGCCGCGATATTCCGATGACACCTATTTGCGATCCATCCTCGTTTTGCGATTGGCTAATCTCACTTCAATATCTGCCATTATTATTAGATACAATGCTGTGTGCGACATGATATAATACGTGCAATCTCGATTATCACGCGATGAGTGAGTCGCCATATGCTCAAAAGTTGATCACAAGGTTGAATCTCGAAGGAAAGATCGTATCACTTTCGTTCTGTTTGACCCCGAGGACATCATTTGGCCCTTTACCACACCTGTCGTGCAGACACCATCGACTAATATAATAGAAATTCACAGTCCAAATGCGAGGTGAAGGAGTATTTCTTCCCACTTTCAACCATACACGACCGCAGCAAAAGCAGGTGAAGACTCCCACTCCGCCAAAACACAACTCCTTAATCGTCCCTTTTTTCTATCAAATCCCCTTTATTTTTAACCTTTACATGCGTGCCTGTTGTCCCACCGCTTACTGTTTCAGCGTTTCAGGGAGTATTAAGGTAGTCCGAGCGATATAGTTCCCTAGTCATAACAGAGACCATATTCGATCTATACGTTTCAATTTCACCAGCTGTAGGACATATCAATTAAATATTGCATTATTAATGGTGCAATAATATAGTTTTATATGACAGACATTGTAAGTAATTAAATGAAAATATCTAAATAATTCTTTAACTTGACTCATTTTTTTTACGCGGTGCGTTTGAAACTCCTACAAAACGGAAGGTTTTTTGTGACACCCAAGAACCTATTGCGGTGACACTATGACTAATTTTAGAATATAGTAGATAAAACATACAAACTACATACTGTTAGTTTTTTTTACGTTATCATAGGGTCAGAAATACCTCCTCGTGTAAATAATGTCTCTCTGGAGTGCATACACGTACCATTTCCCATGTAAAAGGGCTGGTATTTTTTGGAAAATATCTCCGAAAGTAATGTGGTAAGGGGTAGAATTTTTTGTGTCATTGGATAGGTGAGATATTAATAAAAAAATCTCGGGCTTCTCGGACGATGCTGCTCACTGCTCTGAGGACGATGGAAGTGTTATCCATCGAAACGTCAGCCACAAAAATTCTTACTCGGCTAGAAGCCCGAGAATTTTTTATTCATATAATTCGCCGAGAAAGGACAAGATCGTACATTAGGTGAGATATTGTTCTTTAAAATTACCAAATCCGTTGATTTCTAAGTAAAATGATTTTTTGCTCAAACTACCTAATGGTGATTCACGTCGTGCGATGTGCGACTTGTGTTGTATCGTGTCTTGCACTGCAATAATGATATCGCAATAGAATTTGAACATTCCAGAGCCTAAGTTGCTCTGCTGATCGGTAGACTATATTGGGAGGCGACCGACGGCTGACGTCTTTTGGTATAGTTAGTGTTGTCAGCTGTTACTCGGTGGAAATGATTCATTATAATATCAATGAATACATTTGATTTTTCCAAAATTTTTATTTTTCCTCCAACACCTAGTTCTTGTAAATAGGACCAAAAGTGTTTAATGTATTACCTGTTTATTGTTTTAATTAAAAAATTGTAAGCACAGCGTTTGAATAAAGTCATGTTTTACTTAGGCAATAAATACGTGCCCTGCGTAGGGTGTAGGCAGAAGGTTTGTACAATAATAAACCAGTATTACCACTTCTTAAGGTAAAAACGACTTAAAATTTTATAAACAAATAAAGGCTGGCAACCACTCCTGTAGTCGCAATGCGAAGGTATTTCACCCTACCGCAGAGAGCTCGCGAGGAGGTTCGTGTTGACTTTAGGGAAACCACGGTGGCGCACTGCTTTGGCACAGCCCCCTTCCGTCGCTACCGCCGCCTCCCCAGCCCGGGGCCGAACGCTCGAGTATTTTTGGGTCGCGAAGGGGGACGCTGGGGGCGTCGAGGGAATGGAGGAATGGGGGGGGGGCCTTCCATCCGCTGCCATGCTCCGCGCCCATTCTCTTCCTCCTCCGCAGCTCCGTCGTCTCCTCGTCATGAGAAGAGGTCGAACTCCCGTTAAAAAGAGGTGAGCTCATAGAAGATGAGAGAGGCTCTTCTCTCCACCCTCTTATGCTCCAAAGGATTCCCTCCTCCGCGACCTCTCCGATGTGCCTCAAGGAGAGAGACGACCGAAGCATCTGCAATCGCCACGTTTCACGCACGCGCAGGATTTAGCGTCTACGTCTACATCTACAGCTACGTCATACCCATCATTTGCGTTACCACTCACACCGTGGTTTCCTTCGCATAAGCAGATATATTTTAGCGATATGGAGTCCAATATACTTTGCGATTTACTTGAACATTTATCAAAATGTTCATCCAATGACTCGCGATTACCGCTCTCCATCCTCCTTAAGACTGTAATGAAAGGGTCAATTAACTTTCAACGTCGTTTACGGTGTTTTTGGTGAATGAGATATCACACAGGAAAAAATTCAGCGATATTAAAGCCCAGGGATGGATCTCCAGAGTCTCTCGTGCAAAGAGATGGCCAACAGACGGGCGAATCACGTCTTAGTGTCGACGAGGGATGTGGTAAATAGAAAACAATCTGAGGCGATGCCACCGCGTTAACAGTCCTACGATCTTTCGATGTATCAGCCGCGATATTCCGGAGACATCTCTATCTACATCTACGTAATACCCTGCAAGCCAGCCAAAGGGGGTGCTTCCACACCAGGCATGCATGAATTACCCGGCAGAACACCGAAATTACATTGAAACCAGCGTACCACCACACATGCAACGTGCTAATTAAAAATCTAATAACCAAGAAACATTCTATCGTCACTCGTTCCAACATGCAAAGGGTACAAAGATTACTACTACAGATTCAAAATACCATACATAATTAAGAACATCAATATTTACATCATACATAAATAAGAACGTAGAGAATATAAAGAGAAAGATCTGCAGTCTAGCTAATGTCACTATTCGCACTATTTATGACGACGATCACAGCTGTTATGGTCCCGAATGGTACGCGGAAAAAAATTACATTTTATGCCTATCGGTTCTACAATCTATTTCTCTAACTTTATTGGCGCGATCTAATCTGCCGTAATATGAGGGGGTTAATAGTGTGTTTTTCACATCGTCAGAGAAATGTTTTTCCTGAAATTTAACTAAGAGGCTAAGCCTATAATTTAATCTAGAATGTGATAGCGATTCCCATCCCGAGTATTAGACGTGTTTGGGATCGTGAAGTATCGTTAGCCAACCAGGCGTCCAATATCAAAGAGAATAGCGCGTAGAGTGGACTCACATTACCCCCGAGTCAGATAGGACTTGGAATAAGATGGCATGTATTTGGTATTGGTAGGTACCTAGGTATTTGTGATGTCAGCCCTAGAGGTGAGGTAGGATAGGAGTGAAATTAGTTATCTCTGAAATGCGTACCTCTGAAACTGATATGATAAGTTCAGTACGAGGGGGTTAGTAGTATGTTTTCAAATTTTTCCTTGAGGAATTAAGCTACCAGGATACTGGGATAAATTTTGCGGCAGAAAATGGCAAGAACAACTTCCTGATATCTCTCTAATTTGACAGAGAATTTTTTTATTACAAATTCAGCTGAGTTTTGAACGCAATCCACGGAATCACGCTACAGGGTACTTCGCGGAGAGCACATAAAGTTCAGTAAACCGTCCGTCAGATGTGACGTGAAAATTTGGTCCCCTTGGCGCAATTCGTTGAGAGTAGGTTACTACTGACGCGAGGTCTCTTTTCAATTCTCCTCTGAATCCCAAATAATCCTGCCTCGAAAAATCTGCTCCCCTGTCCGCAATGGCGCCAGTGACCTCAGCTGTTTTTATTACTTCGCAATTACAAACTGGATAATGTAATTACAATAAGTCCCCTCCTTTTGTTTTTTTTTCATTGCATCACCGAAGTTTTCCTCGCTTGGCAGCTTAAGAATCAGATTTCGCGGGAGCAGTAAACTTATCAAAATCCCTTAAGGTAGTCCGAGCGAGATAGTTCTCTAGTCATCATAGAGACCATGTTCGAATAAAACGTTTTAATCTCACCAGATGTATGACATATATATTAAATATTGCATTATTAATGGTGCAGTTATATAGTTTTATACGACAGAAATGGTAAGTAATTAAATGAAAATATCTAAATATGTCTTATAAACTTGAATAATTTTTTGCGCGCGGTGCGTTTGAAACTCCTTCTAAACGGAAGGTTTTTTGTGATGCCCAAGAACCTACTGCGGTGAAAATATGTTTCATTTTCAAACATAGTTGAGAAAACATACAAACTCACGCTGCTGGTTTTTTACGACATCTAAGTGTTAGAAATACATTTTTTTGTAAATAATGTATCTCTGGAGTGCATATACGTACCATTTCCCATGTAAAAGGGCTGGTATTTTGTGGCAAATATCTCGGAAATTAATGTGGTAAGGGGTAGAATTTTTGGAGTTATTGGATAAGTGAGAAATCTTTCTTTGAAATGAGACCAAATTCATTGATTTCTAAGTGAAATGATATTTCCCTCGGACTACCTTAAGAGAGAGGGCGAAAAATAGTGACGGTCCGTGCAGCGTTTCGCCATAAATGACGGTCCAGGATTTTTGTTCATTTTCATTTCTTTTCCCGAGTATTTTTTAAGCCTAAGAGATAAAATGAAGGGCAGTTGAAACCTCTGATAGAAGCATAATTTCCACAAACAACCATCCACATTGAAATCTCAACGAGTACGCGGGTACCTGTCAACAATAAAAAAATGACAGAGATCGGAAGAGATACATACATACAGACATATCAATCACGCCGTTCCCTTCCGGGATTGGCAGAGTCACCAAGTTCACTCATAAATACATATTTGTACACCTAATTCTGCTTCAGTAATTTCCTCCATACTGACCTATCCTTGCAATCCTCTTTTGCTTCATGTACCTCCATACACTTTTTCATACACGTTCTCCTGTTTTTAAGACTCCTAATATTCCTCCTCCTAAGAAGAACCTCAACCACATTCAACCACAACTTTCTCGGCCTATCTCTACCTCTCGCACCATTCATTTCACTCTTATATATCTGTTTCGTTATTCGACTCTCATCCATTCTCTCAACATGGCCAAACCAGCGAAGCACACTCCTTTCATATATGCCCCGTGGGTTAGATGCTCGGAAGAGATCGTTGCAGATAACTTCTATTGTAATGTCCAATGGAATGAGTCGTGTTTGCATCGACAACGCATTCATTTCAGAGCTAACGTAAAATGACACTTAATGCGTGTTTTATTTTAAATTTATAATCCAAACAAAAATTAAAAAAACTTATATAATCTAACAACTGAAGTTATAAAATCCACAGTGAGGTTAAAAGAGAAATTGAAAATTGGTTGTTTGCACTAAAATGAACAATAATAAAATGATGTCCACTGTTTAAATTTTGTGATTTTAAATGTGACTTTTAAATTTTGGGATTAATATTGAACACTGATCCTGCTGACAAGCCTATCAAGCCTATTAGCAGGAGCAAAACTTTATAGTCAGCTGTGATTATATTTTTTACATTTATGTAAAATCTCATCCACTACTTCAATGCATTCAATTGTATATCATATGTGAATTGATCAATATTTCTTTAATTCGTAATCTGCAATATGACCTGTTTTAATGTGATGTACTGATATGATCTATATCTCTATATTATGTTTTTATTTTCTGTGCATTAATGTCGATATTGTACCATTTTAATTACAATGACAAATGAACGAAATAAATAAACGTGCCGACGTGAAAAGAGAGAATAGGTAGGGACCACGAATCGTTCACAGCGAGCGATGCTGGGGAAGCGGTGAAGGCGCTTCCTCATCGCGACTTCAAACACGTTCGGTGAAACCATCTGCGGCAAGAACTCAACCGTTGCTCTTTTTTTTGCTCCTCAATGGCGGTCACTCTCGGCTGAATATCGACCACTTTGTACTTTTCCTCAATGGGCACTCTCTCACTCAACGCAAAAATGATTTTTAAAAAGAGCGTTGTCACTTTTTTCCCTAGTATATATCCTGTGAATTGGCCGTCTAGCGATTTTATAACCGATAGAAAACGAACCAGGTCCTCCGTATAAGAATGAAGGGAGGTTTTAAAATGAGAAATCGCTTCGTAAAAGTGAAGGGACTTACTGAAAGGATCTGGTCGGTCAACGTCTACTTTCAAAACAAGATTTTAGCCTTTTCTCGGGCTCTGTTAACCGGTAATTTTTTTATATTCGCCGTCATATGATGGAAAAATTGGTTCTATTTCATAGATTAGAACATACATATATTTTTTAAAGATTCTTTTCTAGTTAAAATGGATATTTAAAGTCACTTGGGTGAATTATTTTTATTGCACTGTTGAAAAGGTATCTGTACATGCAGCCATAAAGTAATTCTTGCACGGGGCCCAAATTTGATATTATATTTCTGGGCTCGAAGTAGCCATGAACTTAATACCCGAGCAAGGGAGATGATGTGGACGTAAATTATGCGGACTGCCGAAAGCACATTGCTACCAGATTGGGAGCCTCCACATCTCCAAGTGAGCTAAGTATTACATGACTCCCATCATATACGATCTCAATTTTCTCATTTATCACGACATTGATTATCCATAAAACGCATCATAAAGGCAATTCTTGCCTTTTATAGAACTGTAAATACATTAATTACCCATCTTGTAATTATATCACACCCGTCTTTTCCATTAGAGATCAAGAAGCGGGCAGGTTGCCCCCGCTGAGTGAGTCATTCTCATCTTTCGAAATTAATTACAGTGCGCAGTGCGGCTGCGCAGAGGTGATGGATTATAATTTCAACTTTTTTCCGCTGAGAAATTTTCATGGCAAGCTAAGGACTATTTTGATGATTAAAATTCCTCAGCTTGCATGTCAATGCACTCTTTGTCTGCTAAGGCCATACTCACCTAGATGATTTAGATATGCAGTTTTATCATTCCGCGCTTCAAAAAGTGATGGAGAAATGTATGGGTGTCCGAAAGAAAGTGTACAGTGCCTTTGTAGATTTAGAGAAGGCATATGACAGGGTAAATAGAAAGAAGTTGTGGAAGGCTTTGAAGGACAATGGAGTGAATGGGCAGTTATTGAATGTTATGATGGCGATGTATGATAGTAGTAAGGCAAGAGAGAGAGTTAACGGGGTTCTGAGTGATTGGTTTGTAATAAAACAGGGCGTAAAGCAAGGATGTGTAATGTCACCATGGCTGCTTAATGTATTTATGGATAAATGTGTTAGAGATGCATGTAGTGAAAACGAGGGTGTTTTGATTGGAAATGTAAACGTGCGAGTCCTACTCTATGCGGATGATGCTGTTTTGATCTCAGAGAGCCAACAGGGATTACAGAAGTTCCTAGATAAGTTTTGTGAATCAAAGGAGAGAATGAAATGAAGGGTAAATACGTACAAGACTAAAGTAGTAGTTTTTAATGAGGAGAATGGGGAGAATAACTGTATGATGAGGGTGAATGGTGAAGTAATTGAACAAATGGATGATTTTGTGTATTTAGGTGAGATGCTTGCGAAAGATGGACGGATGGATGAGGAGAAAAAGAGACGTGCAAATGCTGGAAGGAAAGTGGTAGGTAGCATATGGAGCATATCAAGGAATGAGTGCCTGTCTAAGGAAGCGAAAATCGCAGTGTACAAAAGAGTACTTTTCTATACTTTGTTGTATGGTGGTGAAACATGGGTATGTCAGGATAGACAAAAGAGTAGACTCAACGCCGTGGGTATGAGTTACCTGAGGAGTGTTTGCGGCAAAAGTAGGATGGATAGAGTCGGGAATGAGTGGGTAATAAATGAATGTGTGTTAGATTCGTTGGTTTGGCCATGTTGAGAGAATGGATGAGAGTCGAATAACGAAACAGATATATAAGAGTGAAATGAATATGAAATGAATGAGAGGTAGAGGTAGGCCGAGAAAGTTGTGGTTGAGGAAATTCTTAGAAGGAGGAATATTAGGAGTCTTAATGAGGCAAGGATAGGTCAGTATGGAGGAAATTATTGAAGCAGAGTTAGGTGTACAATTAGGTATTCTTAAGTGAAACTCTGTGACTGTGCCTAGCTCGGAAGGGAACGGCGTGATTGGTATGCATGTATGTATTTTTTCCCTTTTACCGACGGGTTCCAGTGGATCTTTCATAACTTCACTCCGCATCACTTCGAACCAGATTCAACTCTGCACTGCGCGCAAGATTTATTTTGATTTTAACCTTTCTTTATGAGAGCATGAATTTTCATGAGCTAGAAATTGGTACGACATTTCATGCTCTCATAGAAAGTTGTCGTCGTTGTCCTCAAAATTATACAAACGTAGAAAGGCGTTAGACATATATTTCTTTCTGTAGTATATTTAATTACATTTATATTTTAAGTGTCAGAATTCACCGATTCCACTCTAAGGTCCATGGCTATTCGGGTGACAGTACCTTAATTTGAAATGAAAATATAAAAATAATGAATTTCAGGATCCATTTCTGAGACGAGAATGCAAACCATTCCCCAGTAACATGATCCCCTTACACTCAAATATTAGCTCTTGATCCACATAAGAATTTGAGTTACTTGGGGGACCGTAAGTTATCTCGGGTAAATTGAAACACCATGTTGAGTTAGCCAGGACTTAACGAATGGATACCGTTCGAATGAATACCGATGTTCGAGGATCGTTATTCGACGTGGGATCGCAATCTGATAAAACGATGGCTATTTTTATTTTGGTTTCTTTCCGGACAATAGCTCATATGAGAAATGACTTTGCTGGGTATATATTGAAATGTGTCAATCTAGTCTTACGCGTTAAAATCACCTTACTCTTACTTAAATCTTACTAACGTTTGGAATATTATTTTAGCTTTATCCGACGCCGATACCTTGATTTCTACCTTATAATTTATCCAGTTCAATGGGTCGTATTTGGGCACTTAAATCACTTTTTCCGTTGTAAAAAAATGCACTCTTTTGACCATATTTGGAGCTGCATATGAAATTCGATGCGTTTCCATGTAAGGTAGTCCGAGCGAGAAAGTTCCCTAGTCATAATAGCGACCATATTCGAATTATACGTTTTGATCTCACCAGATGTAGGACACACGAATTATACCTTGCATTATTAATGGTGCAATACTATAGTTTGATATGACAGAAATTGTTGGTAATTAAATGAAAACATCTAAATAAGTATTTAACTTTCCTCTTCTTTATCGCGCGGTGCGTTTGAAACTCCTTCAAAACGGAAGGTTTTTTTTGTGATACCCAAGAACCTACTGCTGTGACAATATGACTTATTTTCAAAAATAGTCGAGAAAACATACAAACTACTCACTGTTAGTTTTTTTACGACATCTAAGTGTTATATATTCCTCATTTTGTAAATTATGTCTCTCTGGAGTGCATACATGTACCATTTCCCATGTAAAAGGGCTAGTATTTTTAGGCAAATATGTCCAAAAGTAATGTGGTAAGGGGTAGAAGTTTTTGTGTCATTAGAAGGGTGATATATTTTTCTTTAAAATGAGACCGAATTCATTATTTTCTAGGTAAAATTATTTTTCGTTCAAACTACCTAAAATTAGTTGATGTTGGTGGAATTGAAGCAAAGTGGAAGTGAAGCAAAAACTGCCCTTAATTGTCCTTGAAACTTTGAAGAACTCATCCTCTTTGAGAAAGGTATTTCCCAGATTTGCCATGACTTATGGTTTACGAGTGAGCTCCGTTGGTTTTGCGACGCTGTTTATCTCGTGCAGAAAATTTTATTCACCTGTGAACGTAGCCATTTCCTCGAGAACGGGAGTCATTTATAAAAGCGGCGACTGCCGGCTAACCTCGAGAGAGGAAACGGTGGAAATCATCCTTAAGCGGCATGACATTTGAGAGAAGAGGCAGTCAGGCAGTGCCTGAAAGCAAGGACGCGAGGGTGGTCGGCCCGAGCGTCGTCCTTCAAGAGTCCTTCGCCAAGAGAGTAACAAAAAAAAGCTACAACTCAAAGAAAGGACCACACCTTGCGCGTTTTTTCGTCAGCAGAGAAGAATACCCGGCGCCCGATTAATCTATCAATTTCATTACCTCTTCCTAAATCAGCGAGTCTGGCCTCGTACCTCTGAAACTCTACATCTACGTCATACCCTGCAAGCCACCCAAAGGGTGAGTGGCAGGGGGGTGCTTCCACGCCAGGCATGCATGAATTATACGGCAGAACACCGAAACTACATTGGAACCAGCGTACCACACATGCAAAGCGCCAATTAAACGTCTACTAACCAAGAAACATTCTAT
Organism: Ceriagrion tenellum; assembly: GCA_963169105.1. Taxonomy (NCBI): domain Eukaryota; kingdom Metazoa; phylum Arthropoda; class Insecta; order Odonata; family Coenagrionidae; genus Ceriagrion; species Ceriagrion tenellum. Next base: position 13,018,081 of record OY720633.1, read on the forward strand.
CGTCAATCGTTCCAACATGCAAGTGATGCAAAGACTACTACTACAGATTCAAAATATCATGCATTAATAAGAACATCAATATTTACACCACGCATAAATAAGAACGTAGAGAATATAAAGAGAAAGATCTGCAGTCTTGCAAATGTCACTATTCACACTACTTATGACGACGATCACAGCTGTTATGGTCCCGAATGGTACGCGGAAAAAATGACATTTTATACCTATCGGTTCTACAACCTATCTCTCTAATTTTGTTGGCGTGATCTAACTTTCCGTAGTACGAGGGGGTTAATAGTACGTTTTTCACGTCGTCAACTGCAATGCAATGCTCTTCTTGCAATGAATTCAATTTGAACTAAAAAAAAATGCTTCGTGAATCTTCTCGGGTTCTTTTGAGCCTGCTTTTTCAAAAGAAACGGTTATATAACGTATTTATTTTTCATTTATCTCATTTTAAAGGTAGGAATCCACCAGAAGTAGTGTGGGTAAAAAAAAGAATATTTTTCTTTTACTAACATTTGCTGTTTTTTCATACAACCTGAAGTAATTCAATAAAAAAGACTTGATATACGCTAAAAATGATTGAAAGAGTATATATACTGATGACTTTGTTTATATTTATGCCCATATTATGACTGCCTTAACGCCATTTAGTTATTTAAATTAATTTTTTCAATCTTAAAATATCATTATAAACAATAATTCAACGAATATCCCCATAAATTAGAGATTTCTTCTCTCAGTGTAGTTCAAAGAAGAAAAACTAACTATACTTCAAGGAGAATTCACTGTCATTACACGACCGGTTTCGTCAAGTATTCGACGTCATCAGGTCCTCTCTTGGCTCATGTAGTCGCCGAGGAATGGTGAGTGGGGGTCGAAGTGGGAAGAGTTAAGGGGTAAAGAGGTGGAGGTAAGTTCGGGGTGGTACGTTACATTACGTCTGTGACGTAGTAGAAGACGGAAAGAGGTTAGACGCATGTCTTATGCATCAAAAACGTAGTGCATCCCATCCACCACCTCGAACCCCACCCCTCCACCCGTTAACTCCCACAATTCCCAGGGGACTACGTATTCCTGAGTATTCTATGTAAGTTTTCTTCTTTGCTATTAACCATGAAATTTCACAAAATTGGGAAAAAAGCTGTTGAATCCTTCTTTTAGTATTACAACCTTCCAAAATTACCGGGAAAAGATGACTTAAATTATTCGTAAAAGCTCGGGTTTGTCAATAATTTTAGGTGAACGTGGAAAAAATAGTCTATGGCCGGTAAAATAATGTTCTTTTTCGTGATAATCTTCTCTCCTCAGCAATTCGAAGATTTTTTCCTATGATCAAGGCCGAGAGAAACGACGGAACTTCCAAATCAAGTCGCAATTTGGAATCTAATGAAAGGTCGTTTCGAGTACACTCGGAGAAAGTTCCATCGAGCGTTGACAATCTGGGGCTCCTATTTTATGACAGCAAGTTACGACCATGTTGTTGATTTCTACTTATTTCCAAACGCTGAAGCTGCCACTATGATTGACCAGCAGACGCATAAAATTTGGTTTACTCGGCCCTACTTTCATTCGAAATATTTTTCTTGGTGAAAAATATTGCAACACTTTTTCTGCACTATGCTTTGTTGAACTTACTACGAACCCGAATGCACTTAAGAGAGCCATGCGAGAGGGGGATAGGGTTGGTGTGGTGGCTAGAGTACTGGCTAACCATACGGGCGGCCAGGGTTCAAATCCCTGCTAACCATGCGGACTTGGATTCAAATCCCTGCAGAGGAGGAAAGTTTTTCAGAGGAAACCCGATCCCTACTTGAGTGTCTTACGGAGGGCACTTCAAGTAGAGTACTCCGTCTGTCGGATGATACGTTAAACCGTGGTCCCCTTGGCGCATTTCGTTAAGAGCAAGCTAATGCCGACGCCGGGTTTCTATCCACCCTTCCTCCCTTACCAATCCCCTTTGGCGCAAATGACCTTAGCCGTCGGTCGCCTCCCCAAATATCCAATCCAATCCAAGATCCATGCGTCACTATGCATCCGAGTCCGAGAGTAAATGACATAATACTCATATACTAGCTTTTTCTTTCGCTATAAATTTGTGCATTAAGTTGGTCCGCTAAGAAATATCTAAACATGATTTCTCGCAATCCTGTAGGATACCTGATATGATACGGCGCACTGGAAAGTGCCCATGTGGATCATCGACTGTAAAGAAAGAAAAATGAGGAAGTTGGAATAAAAGTTATTTTCTTCTGCTAGTGAAACGAAAATCACGAAGCTAAAGAAAAATCCAAATGCTCTGTTAGTAAGAACAGGAAAGACGCAAAACGGGAAATTTTCGGTCAAGCATACAGGAAGCTAGACTTTATCAAGAGAATACTCGGAAAATGTGATGAGAAAGTGAAAGAACGTTGTTATTTTTCAATCGTTAGGCCTCATCTGGAATATGCTGCCAGTGTATGGGATCCTTATGAAGCGTGGTATGTATCGGAATTAGATCGCGTGCAGCGAAGAGGAGCTAGGTTTGTGAAACGATGCTACGATAAGTTTACTAGTGTGTCTGGATTGTTAGAAGAATTGCGATGGGAATCGCTATTACAGCGTAGCTTAAATTATAGGCTGAACCACTTAACTAAATTTCAGGAAAAACATTTCTCTGACGACGTAAAACACATACTATTAACCCCCTCGTACTACGGCAGATTAGGCCGCGCCAATAAAATTAGAGAGATAGATTGTAGAACCAATAGGTATAAAATGTCATTTTTTCCGCGTGCCATTTGGGACCTTAACAGCTGTGATCGTCGTCATGAATAGTGCAAACAGTGACATTTGCTAGACTGCAGATATTTCTCTTTATATTCTCTACGTTCTTATCTATGCGTGGTGTAAATATTGATGTTCTTATTTATGAATGATATTTTGATCTGTAGTAGTTGTATTTGCATCACTTGCATGTTGGAACGACTGGTGATAGAATGGTTCTTGGTTAGTAGATCTTTAATAGGCGCGTTGCATGTGTAGTACGCTGGTTTCAATGTAGTTTCGGCGTTTTTCCGTATAATTCATGCATGCATGGTGTGGAAGCACCCCCTGCCACACTTCCTTTGGGTGGCCTGCAGGGTATGACGTAGATGTAGATGTGAAAACGGGAATGGGGTGAGTGAGGAGTTGGAGGAATACGTTAAATAATATGACAGCCGAAAGACTGGAAACAATAAGGAGGCAAACGTATTCAACTCAGTAAAAACTCCCTTTTGAAACCATGTAGGGCAACACGGGAATAAAATGCAGTAAGCCATAATAAATTTTGGAAAAGTGCTAAAGCTCTGGGTTGTTGCGTCTGGATGAGAGAGTAGTGAAACAGAATGAGAGTTATCGTGAAATATAATTGGGTGATAAATGAAAAATAATTACCGCGATGCCTAGAGTGAGTGGGAATGAGGAAGAAAGGAAAATCCTTGAATGCAAGTTCCCAATAAACAAGGGAATTACAGAGGTGAAGATAAAGAAGTTGCTATGGATTATCACTCTCCATTTTCCTCTTGACTATGTTTCTATTTGGAATTCCATGAATCCGCTATGGATATTGCTTACTGTTCTTACGTACTCGCTGCTAACATTTCACCGGAAAACATAGCTTTCAGATTGCGTTATCAGTTGACGTCATTATTGTCTGGAGAGGTAGAGCGAGCTCGTCAAATTCCGCCGGGGTGCGTGAGGATCGTTAAGAGGCTCCGACGGACTGTGACAAGAATTTCGAATACATGGGTAAACATATGGTCCTTCGAAAACACACTTCGATTTGCGTCAGCAACTAATTTTTCCCCCTAAACTTGGTAACTTCCGGGTAAATTTTCGCGTTTTCTCCGAAGTTTAGCCCAGTGTCTCAACGTATTCTATTATTCTTTTATTATTTGTCACATTAATAATACAAACCAGTAGTTATATCTTGAGTAATATGCTGCATGATATCATGTTCTTCTTCGTATCACTCTCCAGGTTTGTGGTCTGACTGCGTACCGTTGTCTTGACTGCTTTGGCCTGCGCCTGGCATTCGGGGGAACGCGCGCGGTTCTGATTGAACTAGGATGAGTGCTGCATGCCTGGTGTGGAATCTCCCCGTGCCACACACCGTAGTGTTGGCTTGCACGGTATTTCGTTGACATAGATGTAGATTCTGTTGTGATAAGAGTCTCGCTCAGTTATCATTACATCAACGGTAGGTACTGATAATTAAAACTCTATACCAGTTTCATAGTTTTCTGAGTCATTTGGGAATTTATAGTTTTAAAGAAAAACCTCATGATTCGGAGCCTATTCTTTAGGAAAAATTATGTATTTGAAAATGATATGGAAGATATTTCAGGGAACTAAATAGGGGGTGTAGTAGACTGCAATGGAAAAACAATCTCTTCTACGCTTAGTCTGAGTCTGAGAAAACGTAGAACGGATAGGAGTTGAGTTGGAAGAGTGCTGGGCGATACTCGGTGACCATGTTTTTTTAAATCGGAGATACTGTGTGGAGTATTTCGTTGGAGTGCCTCGCGGTTAACATTTCTCAACTTCGGTGAAATAATCAGCCTTTGGCTTGCACGCTTGACATTCTTTACAAATACTGCTGAGAGTGAAAATATGTTCACGAGAGTGGTCAAAATAGGGCAAATCCTTCGATATTTACTAAGATCTCTTGGCCTAAACACTGCTAAGCATGAAGCTTCTATTCAAGTTACATACATACTAATCACGCCGTTCCCTTCCGGGGTAGGCAGAGTCACTAAGTTTCACTAATAAATACATATTTGTACACCTATCTCTGCTTCAATAATTTTTCTCCACACTGACCTATCCTTGCAAACCTCTTTTGCCCCATTTACCCCCATACACTGCTTCAAACAAGCCCTCCTATTTTTAAGACTCCTACTATTCCTCCTCCTAAAAATTTTCTCAACCACATTCAACCACAACTTTCTCGGCCTACCTCTACCTCTCGCACCATTCATTTCACTCTTATATATCTCTTTCGTTATTCGACTCTCATCCATTCTCTCAACATGGTCAAAATATTTACCTATCCGCCTTTCTCTTAAAAATGCCGTAGAGTAGGAAGGACTTAGAGGACCTTTCACAAACAGGGAGGAAACAGTTACCGCAATAAAAATGGCAATAGAGCCCTCCACATAACGGAAAACAGCTGGCGAGAAAAGAAATATCCCTTCCTTTCCTATACCAGTTTCCTAGTTGAGGCAAACACTTTCACTTAAGGTTCACTGCCAGTAATTTTATCGGTAGAAAAAGACACCATGGAATAGCTCTCTCAACTGTTTTTAAGGTTTAAATCCTCAGTACATTTATCATTTCAACATTCTTGTCTTAATTAAATAAGAAATGGGTGAATAATTTATTATTTGGTCAGAGGCAGTGTAAAATTCTAATTTCCGTAAATGTAATACTAAAGTAAATTAAAATAATTTACTTTAGTATTATTAAAAATAAATTAAATTAATTTTTCTTGCATCCAACATATTATAAGTTTCATGCTATAATACATAACAATTAAAAGTGAAGAATAGTATCGTTTACGAATCCCTGCAGATGAGGATATCGGGAGTCCATTGACGATAATGTAGAATGGACGAGCGCTTTTTTCTGAACCTTCAAACGAACCACCTTCAATTATTTTCTGGTTATTTACACTATTACCTCTGGTGGCGTTCAGGCGTTGAATGGGCGCAAAAGAAAATCAATCGGGTTAACTGTCAAGGTCGTAATTTTGCAGTCTTCCAATGAAACACTCTAAAGGTAGTCCGAGCGAGATAGTTCCATAGTCATAATAGAGATCGTATTCGAATTATACGTTTTAATTTCACCAACTGTAGGACACATGAATTAAATATTGCATTATTAATGGTGCAATAATATAGTTTTATATGATATAAATTGTAAGTAGTCAAATGAAAATATCTAAATAAGTCTTTAACTTGACTCAGTTTTTCGCGCGGTGCTTTTGAAACTCCTTCAAAAAGGGTTTTTTGTGATATCCAAGAACCTATTGTGGTGATAATACGATTAATTTTCAAAAATAGTTGAGAAAATATACTAACTACACGCCGTTAGTTTTTTTACGACATCCATATGTTAGAAATGCCTCATTTTGTAAATAATGTCTCTCTGGAGTGCATACACGTACCATTTCCCATGTAAAAGGGCTGGTATTTTTGGCAAATATCTCCGAAAGTAATGTGGTAAGGGGTAGAATTTTTTGTGTCATTGGATAGGTGAGATATTTTTCTTTACATGAGACCAAATTCGTTAATTTCTAAGTAAAACGATTTTTCGCTCGAACTACCTTAAACATGGCTAGTGAAGGCTAGTGAGAGAGTATTTAGAGGCTAATGGAACTGAAATAACATTACGCCATCCCAATGACTCGAGAGGCAAGTTAATGACATCTCAAGAGGATATTTTCGTATCGCGAGCGAAATTTTCGTTTCGCAACGTACTGGGCAGTGAAAGGGGGCATTGACACTCCCCGGTTGCTAATGAAGGTGTGAGCTCTCCGAACAGAAAGCGAAATATTATGCGTTCGAGCATACAATCAAAGCTAACAAATGTTGACTATTATTTGGGAGCTTTGGTGGTGGCGATTTCGATTGATGCAACAGTTCCGATACGTGATTCAATTTAAATTTTAGCATTTCCTATTTTTCATGATAACTTTGCGATGGAACCTTGAATGAAATAGAATAGGTTTTGAAATAAGAGAGCGATGGCAAGACCCGCAAATGCATTGAAAATAATTGCCAATTAATGAGAAAAAATTTCACTTTAAGCTGACTCGAGAGTAATGCTTTGACTTGTGTTGTAATTTTTTCACTCGTTTTACTACCTCATGTGTTGGCGTTCCTGGATGCGTTTCTGCTCAGTCATCGTTAACTGTTAAACATTGTGGCTTTAAACGAACGCATCAACAAACCACCCTCGAAGCCCCTGCTAGGGCATGTAGCAGACATAGAGGTGTTGTATAGTGATATAATAATAATAACTTTGTAATATTCCACACTGTTTTATTACCAGCAAACCAGTCTGACCGGTTTTAACGTATACACATCATCATCAGAGGCAAAATACAGCGTGCAGAGGTGGTGGCTTGATATATATCCAGGGTACCACACGGGGAAGGAAGTAAGGAGAAGGTTGGGAGGGGGGGAGGATATTAGTAGAGAGGCGGGGGTTAACAAAGCGAGGACACGGGAAATGTAAAACCAACAGCGTCAAAAGTTAAAAGAGAAAGGGAGAGGCACAGTAAAAAGGAGCGACAATTTGTCCGGAATAAAATCATTTAAAACCCTATGACTAAATTTTTTTAAAGCTTAAAACAATTTCAAGATTTTCTAAACAAACCAATTTGGCACCTTTGTCACAAAAATGTAGAATATTGGGATTAAAATTAGAAATGTGACTGTGGTCAAACAGATGCTTAGCAAACACAGACCTGTTGTCATGGTTTGAAAAACATTTAAAATGTTTGTAAAAGTGTTGTATAGTGATCTCAGACATGAAAAAGGGAGCGAAATGATTGATTGAAAGAGGAAAGTGGCTAAATATGAGGTTTGGTGCGCTGGATTAGTCTCTCGCTTGGTGCTCATTGAAGTCATTGCCCCCAAAGGACTCGACCCTGGCAATGTCAATGGGCTTTACTTCACCGAATCCTCTAATCTCAACATCTAACAGCTGTCATTCAAGTTTTCCGAGTCCGTGACGTCGCAATGCCGCAATTTTTGAGGTCTCACAATTTCCAAACCTTATTGAATAGGGAAAATGACTGAATGGTGTGCGTGTTAGAAATGATGGTACTCTCCGATTTCAACTTAACAAATTGTGATTTTATTAGCGGGAAGGCACGTGTCCACACGTGAACAGCTCAACACTGACTCTCGTGTGTCGTAGTGACATTGCTTATATATACAGAAGGTGGTGACGCCATATCTTTATTTGACGGCACCTCTCAGGCAACACCTCCAGTCCACGCCGCTAGACCAACTTGACCATCATTTGACGATGAAGGCGATGGGATCCTCCATCTAACACGGGCGAAGGAGGATTTCTTCCGCCAAACTGGTTTACTCGATACACGTCTCCGTGCCGGTAGATGCATGAACACATTTACGATTAAAATTGCGCCGTGTAAACACCCAAAGTTGCGCAGATGCATGAGCCATAAAATAGCCTCCGTTCTAACTTGGAGCATTTTTCCACGCATCGAGGCTTTTTTCATTTGTACTTTTTTCGTAATTTATCTACATCATTCCCCCACACACATAAAATTTTCATCGCTATCAGTCTTGTTCGCCCAGCTTATGTTTTCATACTGTAATTAAAATGCCCAGAGTCATATTAGCCCATGTGGGTGAAGTGTTCGGTTATAGGTCTGTGGCTAGGGTTTGAATTCGGGTAAAATATTCCAGGCCACCGCCAGTAAAAACCAATCTGTGTTTCCTTAGAATCAGACAAGCCTCCTACTAAACCGCAGGCAGGACAGGGAAAGGAAATGGCTACGCTATAATAGCTTCGTAACTTTCACAGAACTTTTGAGCATGATATATGGTAAGCCCTATCCACATCGATATCTCTCTCCATCCTTATTCGGATTCATAATGCGATCCTAACCTCACGAGAACACCTTCCAATCCTAAATGGCACGACTCACCCCAATCGTCCGTCGCCACGTCAAGCAACCGACCGACCTGATGTATCGGATCGGATATTTTGGGAGTCGACCGACAGCTAAGGTCTTTTGCGCCATAGGGGACAGGTAAGGAAGGAAAGGAGGATAGAAACCCGGCGTCCGCATTAGCCTGATCTTAACGAAAGGCGCCAATGGAGACCACGGTTTAACGTCTCATCCGACAGACGGAGTACTGAACTTGATACCCCCACAAGACACTCAAGTAGAGATCGCGTTTCCTCTGGAAAATATCCTCCTCTGCAGGGATTTGAACCCTGGCCGTCCGTATGGCTAGCCAGTACTCTAACCGCCACACCAACCCGATCTCTAACCGCTACGCAGTCACATCGCATTCTAGGCAAATGCGATGAGAGAGTCCGAGAAAGAAGCTATTTTACACTTGTCAGGCCTCATTTAGAATATGCCGCTAGTATATGGGATCCCTACGAGGAAGGTATGATAAAAGAATTAGAGCGCGTGCAAAGGAGATCTGCTAGGTTTGTTAAATGTCGTTATGATAATTGTATTAGTGTTACGAGTTTAATAGAAGAACTAGGATGGGAATTACTATCAGAACGCAGGTTAAAATTTAGGTTAAACCTTTTAAGTAAATTCGAAACCGATTTGTTCACAGATGACGTTAGATATATATTAAGAACCCCTGCGTATTATGCTAGGTTTGACCATATGAACAAGATTAGAGAGATAGATTGTCGTACCGATAGATTTAAAATGTCATTTTTCCCGCGTACCATAAGAGAGAACAATAGGCAAGTAGCAAAAGGGATAGGTAGGTGAAACATAGTTAGAATAATCTGTAGTGCATGATGCATGTAATAACTACCAATAATCCCTTCCTTATTATGTATATTTTAACCTGTACTATACCGTAGTAACTAATATTCTATTGTAATAACTACTGCAATTACTTGCAATAACTAATAATCTACTGTAGTAACTAATAAACTATGACCCTATTTTCTAGCATGTCTACATTATATATCCTACTTACTTGGCAATAGTGCATGTTTGGTGATCTTCACCCCCTGCCACACACCCTCGTGGTGGCTCGCAGGGTATTACGTAGATGTACGTAGACACGTGCAGGGCAACTGGAACGGATTCACAGACGATACAGTCAGCGTCAGCTATCTGCGACCGTTTCACAGCAAAGAGTGCAACAGCGAAGCTCCGACACGATCATGAAACTAACCCTAACCAAGGAGGGGACACTTCCTATTAGATTGGACTGAATTTTTAGGGGAGGCGACCAACAGCTGAGGTCATTTGCGCCATAGGGGACAGGTAAGGGAGGAAGGGTGGATAGAAACCTGGCGTCGGCATTAGTCTTCTCTTATCGAAAGGCGCCAATGGAGACCACGGTTTAACGTGTCATCCGACAGACGGAGTACTGAACTTGAAGTGCCCTCCACAAGACACTCAGGCAGGGATCGGGTTTCCTCCGAAAAACTTTCCTCCTTTGCAGGGATTTGAATCCAAGCCGTCCGCATGGTTAGCCAGTACTCTGACCACCACACCAACCCGATCTCCCCTGACGTATCTCTCACTCTGTAATTGTGGCCTTTTTCGGTGTTTTAAAGGGTTGAAATATCTCCATATCAGCGTTAATTGTAGTCTAATCTTGTCAATTAATGATATTTAATTGTCCTGTGAATCTCGTGAATGTGTTTCGGGTATTACGCACGAATATCCACGCCTGGCTTACGTATATCCACGATTACCTAATGATGGAAGTTTTTTTTTAGACGGATTATTTTGAAGATAAAGACGATGTAGTCTTTCTGTCGATGGTTTTCAACTCAATATCGGAAACTCGATCCTAAATGGCAAGACGATTAAGTGACTACGACTGCTGATGCATTGTTAAAAACCAGGTAATAGAAGCCATTGGAACTTTTAACTCAGTTTTTCGGTAGGGAGAGTAGTTAATTAGCTGGTTTTCTCCCTAATACCTCTTTTCTTATCTACCACGTATCGCCAGCAGCACGGTTTGCATTATTCCTGTTTTGCTCTTGCTTCTCTTATGCAAGTGCACTTATGTAGTCGCTAGAAACATGGCTATATACGGTATCTCTATCATTGGTAGCACACCTATATTTTAGAGCATGCTTGAGAAATTTCGCCTCCTGACAGGTATCAGCACGTTTTTGCCAATGGCTTAGTAGTCATAGTTACATGAACTTGAGCATTGAGGTATGCATTTTGATGCTAAATCACCACCTGTCACATATCTTTAAGTTGGCTTGCAAGGTATTATCATAGAGTAAGTATACATAGAGTGGCAAAGCAATGCTAAAAACTGGACGTAAATTTTTGAGAACTTTGGGAATAATTTCTCAGTGCTCAGGTCACCTTAGGGTAGAAAGAATTTTGGCCTACGGAGAAGGCCCTTTGGAGGCGCTAGTGGTACTCGGTGATTTTTGCATCAACATAGAAAAGAGTGGATTTACCATGGCTGCTGTGTGCTTTTAATCGAGTATCAATTGTTTTGTCGTTGCTATGATACATCGGTAAACAGTTGACTCCGTGTTTGGTAATCGCGTGTCCTATCATATTGACGTGAATTCGATTCATTATAGACGATGCTCATTGAAGGCACATTAAAATACATGTTTAATTTGGTCTCGATGACTCAATAAGATTTGTTTCCGTTGCTATGGGTCAATTAGTAAACATCCAGGCACCGAAATCAATATAAGGACACCATGTAAGTTATGCGACGCTAAATGAAGTGGCCGTGTGCTAAAGCTCATTTGTTATGGCTTGTCGTGCAACTTCGATACACCTGTTCCATCTATCGGCCGAAGTATTATTTAAAAACTCATATCCGAATGTCCCTATCTCTTTGCCACTCTACATGTACTTACTCTATGGTATTATGCAGGTGAGGTTTTTAATGCATCTCCCGGATGAAGCATCTTTCTGAAACTTCTCCATCAACTGGATACCAGCGGCCTTATTCAGTAAGGAATCGATGCGGTCGAACCTCAGTAAATCCGTGGATGTGACGTCAAATTCCCCGACAAATCCCAACTTTAAATGCTTCCCTTTGAATTTTATGTGGCTCTGACGTCAAAATTTCGTCACTTCCGACACTCGGAAATTCCGAGGATATACAGAATAGACCCTCAGAGCACAGGAGAGCGAATATGAAATCTTCGTGCGGCGCATCGTGATGTTGTCTCGCCCCTTGGGGTTCCGTAATGTTGATCGGAGAGTGGGTGGGTGGTGGGCTACCGAAGCGCTGTGGAAGCAAAACAGCGACACTTGCGGAAGCGAATCCACGGACGTTGGCTATTCCGTCTTCGCTCGTGCGTGCCCCCCCCCCCCTTCCCTGTGTTAGAGAGAGGCGAATTCCACACAGTCAGCCAGCTTGCGGTCGTTTTGTCCTCCTTAACAACAGTTTTCCGTTCCTCATGGAATGTTGCCATGCGACACAGCATTAAAGAAACTAGGTTTTGTTAAGCGTATAATAGGAAGGTCCTCGGATGAAAGAGTAAAAGAGAGATAAGACTTCGCTCTGGTTAGGCCACACCTCGAATACGACGCGAGCACTTGGGACCCTGGTCATAAAGATTTAACCGAAAGCATTAACAAAATACAAAGAAAAGCAGCCCGCTTTGTTAAACACTGCTACGAACGAACATATAGTGTTACACAACTGTTAGAAGGATTACGGTGGGAACCCCAAGAGACTCGGAAGCTGCACGCTAGGCTTAGGCTGCTTGAGATATTCAGAACTGATATTTTTCAGAGCGACACAGAGAATATTATCATGACGCCTCACTACATTTATAGGTCTGACAGATACGATAAAATAAGAGAGATACAGGTAGGTACAAAAACTCGTTCTTTTCGCGCACAATAAAAACTGAGCTCCTCCAAATACACTCCCAAAGGACATGTCACCATTTCAACTCCAAAACTTTTAAATCTTTACACGGCTGGTGACCTACCACCCCCTGCCACACGCCCATGCGGCGGCTCGCGGGGTAGTATGTAGATGTAGACATTTGTAAACGTAGCCGATCTTTTGGATATGAATAAATTTTTGTCGAGCACGCTGCTCTCAATAACCTATTTTAACTTTGCCGATCCAATCTCATCTATTGTATTCAGAAATGGAGTGATTGATGCGGACGTCTGTATGCAAACAATTTTACTTTGCGCGCCTTTTAATGCCAAGGATGAGAAAAACTAGCCTGAAGCTAGGATTGGCATTTTGAGGCAGGATTTATCCATAAATAATTCTTAGTTTTTATAATTTTGTTATTCTTAGCAATGATAACGCAGAAATTAAGTTACTTTTCCTTCATAATCATCAAGTCGTCTTTTCCTTGCGTGCTGTTCTCCCTTGAATTTTGTCTCTAGCCTCGCTAAGGGAGCGATTTAAAATCGAAGTCGTAGCTGTTGAAATGGCTATCACCAAATTCGGCTCTCATAAAATAATCACATATAATATCTAGGTTATATGCTCTTCGGAGATTGAAATTTTATTGATCTATTTAATCCCTGAGAGTGGTTCTAGCATGAGAAAAGTAATACTCCGCGGAATTATAATCCCTGATCCAGATCCTTAGTCGTACTATAACATCAACCACCTCGGCAGAATATTTATTTAATGCCTAATGAATTTAAGCAATTTTTGTTACACAATTTCATAAGCATAATTAAATGGAAGCAGATACAAATTTTCAAATAGAATCACGCGTATAAATGCGATCATGTCAAGAATGTAGGTACTGAATCAGAATAAATTGATTCTGTCATTGAAACACAAAAATAAATATAATTTTCCACCCAAAATCACATCTGAGGGTATTAAAATAAAATATTGCATGAAGATAACCTGCGCTTTAAATATCTAACCACTTAATTTACCAACTTATTTTTCATTCATGAGCAACGACATGAATTTAATTTATCTTGAGAATCAAGGAACAATTTTTTTCTAGTACTTTTAAGGTTGTTTGAGCGAAATATCATTTTACCTATAAATCAATGAATTTGGTCTCATTTTAAAGAAAAATATATCACCCTTCTAATGACACCAAAAATTCAACCCCTTACTGCATTACTTTCGGAGATATTTGCCAAAAAAATACCAGCCCTTTTACATGGGAAATGGTACGTGTATGCACTCCAGAGAGACCTTGTTTACAAAATGAGGAATTTCTAACACTCAGATGTCGTAAAAAAAACTAACAGCGTGTAGGTTTATAAGTTTTTTCAACTATTTTTAAAAATTAATCGTATTGTCACCGCAATAGGATCTCGGGTATCACAAAAAACCTTCCGTTTTGAAGGAGTTTCAAACGACCGCGTGAAAAAAAGAGTCAAGTTAAAGACTTATTTAGATATTTTCATTTTTATATATTTTTATTTCTATATTATTGCACCATTAATAATGCAATATTTAATTTATGTGTCCGACAGCTGGCAAAATTAAAACGTATAATTCGAATATGGCTTCTATTATGACTATGGAACTATCTCGCTCGGACTACCTTAAGAGAAATGCGCATTGGTTTTGACTACGCTACAGTCAAGAGTTTTTTTTTAGGAAAACGCATTCTTACCTTCTTCTCCAGCCGGGAGATGCCTCCGCACGAATTGCACCGCATCGTGAAGGTGATCCTCCCTCGTCACGTCCATGGGAGTCACTATCCTCAGGGTCGGTGATGTCGCAGATGCGGCGATGGCCGCGGACAAGGCCTTACCCGAGGGACCGTCCGCATCCCGGAGGCCGGCGAAAACCCTGAACCCTAGGCGGTCCAAGTGCAAAGCGATCTGCAGGCCGAAGGCGCCGTCGCACGCGGTCACCAGCACCGACCTTCCCCCACCCACGCGACCCCTGCGACCCAGCCGAAGCATCCCGTCCCCACACCCTGTAGAATCCACCCCCAGCACTTCGTCGTCCGTGTCCTCTTCACCGGGGGACTCGCCCCTTCCGCCTCCGACGCACAGGCCCCCGCAACCGCCCCCGTGCCTCCTGCACGCCAGATTCCTCCCCAAGTAGAGAAGCAGGGCCGCCACTATCGAGCACAGTGCCACGATCTGGAGGGCCAGGAGCCAAGCCGTTTGCTCCTCCATTTTTTCCTCTCAGAGAGATCTTCGATCGGAAATCAAAATGTGTAAACTCTCAAGCTCACGTGACCAGCAGGTGTCCACTTGTCCCGATCACATCTCACGCGTCGACGAGGAAATCCCAGCGTTGAAGTCTCCAGCGTCGACCGCTGATCGGCAATTGGATATTTTCTTCGTTCCCGTTCCCTGTTACGAGTGTCACACAAAGGGAGAAAAGAATTCACTGTGCACTCGCAGAAAAAAAACACGCACACGGGAGGAACACTTGGCTTCTTAAGTCACGTCTCTCTCTCTGCTCACATTCCTCCTCGGAAGCACACTGTATATGTTACGCGGCGGTATTTGCCCCGAATATGAATTCGAACGTTGCGGAAGTCGCCTGCGGACTCCGAAGAGCTGAAGATTGTTTACCTTGGCGCTGAGGAAAGGAGAACGAATTCCTCGAGCCAGACGACTCTCGGGCGAAATGGAGCGATGAATTGAGATCTTTGAGATAGATCTCTTTCCGGACAGGCGACAGTCCACGCCGCGTCTTACAGCCACAACCTCCGCCGACAGTCACTGGCGCGCATACTAGAAAACTCGAGCGTACGGGGAAATGCTCGGGCAACAGCGACCGGCCAAACAATGACGAAAGCGACGGCAGAGGAGTCGCTGGGAGGGGAAGGGAGGGGGATCACGTGTGTGTGTGTGTGTGGGAGAGAAGAGGATGAGAAGAGGGGGAGGGAGAAAGAAAGGTCACGAGATGCGCTAAGGCGTCCCGAGTGCCACTCCTCCGGAATCTTGTGCTTCGCTGCTAGAAGGGCAGGCCCGGAATAGTCGGCGCTTCCTAACTCAGAGGACACCAAAGGAGAACTCCTCCCCGTCTTGTTTTGTCTCGATGGGAAGGAATGATGAGGTTTTGTTGCGTTGCCAGGTGACGGGTTCCACCCGTGCGCCGGATCGCTCAAACTTGAAGGGGGCACTCCCTAAAATATGTACGGGTGCGGCGGCGGCGATAATCTTAACGACGTTTCGTAACCGCCTTTAGAAACCAACAAACTGCCTCGACCGATGGCGTCCCGCGGAGTTTCACGGGTGATGTTGATGTGGGTGGTGGTGGGGGGGGGAGTAATAAGGTGACTGGGAATTCTTAATATCCGATCACTGTCTCCCTCCTTCCGATTTGAAAGGACCCCGTTACCCAGGCGACGAGTCTTTATTCCACAACGATACGCTCACGGAGATGAAAACAAAAAAAAACAGTCGCCAGGAAGTGAGATGGAGACGGCCGTGAATCTTTCTTGTCCGCGAACAAACGAGTCGCGTGGAAGGAATGGCCGTTCTAACCGTCACGTCTTCAAATTTTCAGAGGCGTAATAACGTGGTTCCTCCTGAATATCTCTTCGCGCGCCACTGTTTGACAAACGGAGCGGCACCTCCACGTCAGCTCGAGCTTGACGTCCAGCTCACACACCGCCACCTTGCTCTTCTTCTCCTGTCTTTCTCAATTAATCTCCCTCGCCTCCCTCACGTCTCCTTCTCCGACACCGAGTGGGCGTTGTTTATCACCCTCCACAGACCACAGTCGCCTTTGGGGAAGGTCGTTCAAGGATGTCCGTGGGCAGGCCTTCGTTATCTCACGGCGACAAGGGACCTATCTCTCTCTCTCTCTCTAAGACCCTGCGAGACTCCAGCTCACACCGGCGCGTCTGCAACCACCGGTGAGTCCTCCGACGAGTGCGTCGTCCGGGCGCCTGGAAGCACGGACACGCGTGCAGACGCTTCAGCGTGGCGTTTTCCTTGCCCACAACTGATACGCGTAGTGCTGAGAGGAGGTACGGCCGCGCGCGGTGTCGTGAATAATCTCGCAGAACGTGTATTCGTCTTTGGAAGAGTCTCAGACCTCTCCGAACTCGCTCTGTGGAGGAAGGGTTTCTCTGTTCGCGAGAGGCGAAGACTAGCCGGGTGTTGTGGTGGCGCCACAGCCGCGCGGAACTCGTCGGCGACTCGTGGCGACTCTCCCTCCGCAGAACGGGAATCGAGCGATCGGCGGCAGCGCTTGTTTTGCCCCGCGGTGGAGTAAGGCGTCTGACGGCTGAGGAGAGCGCGCCACTTGTGGCCCCTTTGGCGCGCAAGTGGGGCGAGATGGGGCGGGGGAGTGAGGGTCGGGGAGGTAAGGGAGGGGGATGGAGGGGGACGAGAGATGGGAGCGGGAGGAGGGGAGGTGGGGATAGTCTCTTCTTAGATGAGAAGTAGTGGGCAGGAGAAACTATGGTGTTTGGCCCGGAGGGACCGTGAGGAGAGGGAGAACGAACAACACGCTTGCTAGAAAGGTGTTTTGCCGAGAGAGCGGGTGCTAAACACGCACTGCGGTGATTTCTATTTTTTTTTTAATTTCGCGGCGAACATTTTCGTTTTTCATCCTCTCTTCGACGGACTCGGACAATTTCCACCGACTGATTTGGGCGCTGATCCCCTGAGCGGAGTGATAATCTATTCGTTTTACTTTGATTCGTCTTGATTGATATTACAATGTCGACTAACGAAACAGATGTATAAGAGTGAAATGAATGGTGCGAGAGGGAGAGGTAGGCTGAGAAAGTTGTGGTTCAATGTGGTTAAGGAAATACTTAGGAGGAGGAATATTAGGAGTCTTAAAAACAGTAGGGCGTGTATGAAGCGGTGTAAGGGGGTAAATGAGGCGAAAGAGGTTTGCAAGGATAGGTCAGTATGGCAGAAAATATTGAAGCAGAGTTAAATGTACAAATATGTATTTATGAGTGAAACTCAGTGACTCTGCCTACCCCGGAAGGGAACGGCGTGATTGGTATGCATGTAATTAAGGTAAACTTTCAGAAAACAACTTACAAAATATGGCACAAGACCCGCGTCATATTTTGTATGAAGTAGAGTAGTGAAAGTTTACCTTAAAGAAATATTTTTCGTTATGGAATACAACCAGATAATCGAGGAAAATGTTTTATTCATAAAAAACATTCGCTAGAAAGGGAATTATATCGGAGGGCAGTGCAAAATTTTGCCATCTGCCACGGTGAACGACACGTCATTGTTTTGCTATTCCTTGGGGACATAAGGTTTCAGACCTGGGTATCGAATCAAGGACCATTTGACTTTCCGGACCACTCCCTTGGATATTACTGTTGATCAGTTGAGGTACTGATTTCTAACTCTTCCCGTGCTTAATGTATATTTCTTGAGTTTAAGAGGTCTACTCCAAAGACTACCTCTTTACACCAAATCAATAATCGTTGAAAAAGCAAAATGGTGAACAATGATTGACAACAATATTGTAATAACAGCCGTTTAAAAATATTTTAGAAAATGCTATGTGAAACAACTACGCTGGCCGGACATTTTAAAGGATTGCCCCCACTACAATTTGACACCCTGGGATTTGTGGAGCTCTAACCATTGACTTTGAAAGCTGAAGATCCGTGGTTAAATTACCTGTTTGGAACCTGCTTGTCCGGACTATTTAGTAATTCGCAACGCCTTAAGGTAGTCCGAACGAGATAGTTCCCTAGTCATAATAGAGACCATATTCGAATTGTACGTTTTGATTTCACCAGCTGTATGACACATCAATTAAATATTGCATTATTAATGTTACAATAATATAGTTTTATATGACAGAAATGTTAAGTAATCAAATGAAAATATCCAAATTAGTCTTTAACTTGACTAATTTTTTTCGCGCGTTTGAAGCGCCTTCAAAACGGAAGGTCTTTTGTGATCCCGAAGAATATACTGCGGTGGCAATATGACTAATTTTCAAAAATAGTTGAGAAAACATACAAACTACACACTCTTAGTTTTTTTACGACATCTAAGCGTTGGAAATATCTCATTTTGTAAATAATGTCTCTCTAGAGTGCATGCACTTAGCGTTTCCCATGTAAAAGGGCTGATATTTATTGGCAAATATCTCCGAAAATAATGTGGCAAGGGGTAGAATTTTTGGAGTCAATGGAAGGGTGATATATTTTTCTTTAAATGAGACCAAATTCATTGATTTCTAAGTAAAATGATATTTCGCTCGAACTACCTTAAATAAGGCCTCTCGTAAAGAAAGAGGTTGATTGTGTTGATTGGAGGCTTCCAAAACATATGTGAGGAGGAGAATAGAAGAACAGAACTAGAAAATAAAATGTGCAAAAATATTGAAAAAAAACTGTTGGGGAGGTATAAGAGTTGCACATGGTAATTAAAATGAAGCAGCGAAAGTGGACGGAGAGATATTAAGGATTAATGGATGGTCACTCATTGCCACTCATCCGGGAAAAATCAGGAATTAGAAACAATCAGGACAATCGGGAAAATGCTGGGAATTTCTTCAAGTTTCCGTAAAAATGTTTACTGCTTGAGGCCTACAAAATTCTAGAGACATGCAGTTTGTTTATATTTTTATATTTTTACAACAAATTGCGTACGGAAACGGATAGTGCAAGCAAAACGCAAGTTTCGATAACATTCGTATATAGAAATAAAATACCTACCGATACTAAACGATAACCTGTTAAAACATTCCTTAGAAGCTGTTCTGTAATACGTAAGGAATTCTACAGAAATTGACTCTTTTTTTCAGAACTAGTTCCTTTTATAAGGATCTGTACGGAACATGAGAGCCTGGCCCTACAGAACGCATATTCTGTAGAGTTATTTTCTGCAGAGCAAAATTACTCCTTACAAGCTGTTCTGTAGAACTTCAGCAACTCTACAGAAATATACGAAAACACGGAAACTCTGCAGAACGTCGTGGGGAATTCTGCAGAACATCGTAGGCAATTACACAGAGCGTCCTAAGGAATTCTGCAGAACTTCCTAAGGTATTCTGCAGAACATCCTAACCGAACGCCGAAGGGAAATCCGTAAAATGGCGTTTCAACACATTAAGGAATATCTACAGAACTTTATGAGAAATTTCTGTAGAAGTATTCATAAGGAAACTATACAGAATTTTTTAGCAGGGCAATGGATTACTGTCCTGGTTTTGGGCTGGATTCAGGAAATTTTCTGTTGTCTCCCCACCATTCAGAACGATTTACTCTTTGCAATTCATAGAAAAATTTTTCAAGAGAATCATTTTCTCAATTAAAATTTTCTCTCGGTGGATACTTACAGAAACTGAGAGCGTCTGGAATTTATCTTTTGCATAATTTGGTAGATAGGGCCACACGAATGCTCATTAATGGTCATTAATGAATGGTACACGAATGCTCATTAATGAATGGTCATTAATTAAATCGGTCTGTATCACAACCGGGAGTAAAAATCTGAAATAATACCCTTATGAAATGTTAACTTATTGCACACCTCAAAGCGCTATGATAAAACAATTTAAAGTTCGTACAAAAACACTGTGAAAGTCACATTTAAAAAAATAAGTATGCATAAATATTTTTGAGAATAAACTGTCGTCAAATGTTCGCCACAAAGGAAACGCAATACCGTGTTCGCCACCGATATTTTGTGCTGTGGGTACGCGCCTAATTATTTATTCGATTTTTTTTAACCGATTGTAATGAACTGAGGCGTAACCTGAATACGTATTGTAATGAACTGAGGCGTAACCCGAATACGTATTATAAAAACCAACGCAGAAATTACGAAAAAACCTAATAAACAAATTTCGGATTTATATAATTAAAGTTCACGTATTGGCGTCCAAAGAAACGTTTCATTTTATCTACGAAGAGACGTCTTTCAGGAGACTTCAATCTTAAAATTTATTTTTTCTCCGTCAGTAATACCCAGAATACTGGTTCATCACTAATGTTGCCTTTTCTTCTCATTAAAGGTAAAGAACAGATTTTGAGTGGGAATATGATTAATAGATAACAGCGAGAATGAAAATGTACCCGGCATTACCTAGAAAAAAAACAGAAATTTTATTCATGGCCATCATATTATTATGAGTGAACTCAATGTATGAATGACGGTGGCGAAAAAAGTTGATGGGAGTGAAAAAGCGCTTTGACGAGATGATGGGAATCAGAGAGAACGTGTGGCTGAAATATTTATGATACCTGGTCATTGGCGTATTTGATATACGTTATTGGTACCTGAATTCAATTGAAGACTGTGATTAGCGGTGTGGTTATCTTTTGGGTTTTCCTATTAGTCAACTAGTAATGGTTAAATGGTTTATAAAAGAGCTCTACATTGGACAGAGATTTATAATGAAATTAAAAGATGAGGAAACAGGAGAAATGAGGATTGGAAAGGGAGTTAGGCAAGGTTGCTGCTTGTCACCAGTCTTATTCAACCTTTACGCAGAAAAGCTAATGGAAATTGCTTTAAAGAAGGCAAGAGGGGTAAATGTCCGAGGAGTCAAAATAGAAACTATTAAATATGCTGACGATCAAGCGATTGTGGCAGAGCTACAGAAAAAACATGGAAAGCACATATGGTTGGAGAAATGTATGGAATGAAAATAAATGTTAATAAAACAAAGGTAATGAGGATCGGGAAGGAAAAAGGCGATGTCAATATCATAGTGCAAGGTCAGAGACTAGAACAAGTAGAATCTTGGTAGCCTAATAAATATAGATGGAAACTCTACTCAGGAAATCAAGAGTAGAACATCCATGGGAAAGAAAGCCCTTGAAAAAACAAAAGCTCTATTAACAGCCAATAAATACCTACTACCCTAAGGAAGAGATTTGCTAAATGCTATTTATAGAGCGTGGTTGTCTATGGATCAGAAACTTGGACCTAAAGAAAAAAGGAAGTGAAGTATCTTGAAAGTATTGAAATGTGGTTATGGAGAAGGATGATGATGAGTGTGGTGGACGGACAAGGCGAGGAATGACCAAGTTTTGGAAAGGATTGACGATAAAACATCAATCATGATTACAACAAGAAGAAGAAAGGCAGACTGGCTGGGGTATGTCACGAGGCATGACTGAGTAAGATAATGGAAGGAAAAGTGAAAGGAGAACGCAAGAAAGGAAGAAGAAAATTTGATATGTTGGCGGATTTGAGTGAGAACAGGAGTTACCGAGAGGTGAAATTATGGGCGCAAAATAGATAAGGTTGGAGGAGTTTACTTGGAACCTGTCTTAGGACAGATCTACATGATTTTCAATGGTTAAATCCTCTCATTTTGTTCGTTTGTCAATGTAACTCAGGTATATTTTTATATTACTAACTTCTTTGGGGAAGGAATGACTTGCTGGAGAAATTATGCCTTAGGATTAGAGTTCGTCCTAATCCAATTTATACCCGAGAGAATATTTTTTATAAAAAGCAGATTGATTTTTAGCCTTCATAGAAGCATTAACTCGCTGATAATACTCCTCAGTGTATCAAACAGTGGATCGGAATGCTACCACAAACATAAATCAAATTCGTGATCTCTGCGGGGATTAACTTCGGCTGCTCTTAAGCTGCTCCTGTATCAATCTTCCCACTCCCTGGCGATACCTCCTGTAATTTCAGGATTTTATTAATTTCCATAACTTTCTCAGCCCAATATCTCATCGTAATTTGTAAAAAAACGCCTTTTAGTATTTTTAACCACATTATCATAGTTATATATAATTTCCGAGCAGGTTCTATGAAACTTGAATAGTTTTTCAAACGCACAATTACCTTAAGCGTGGTTTTTCTTGTGCGGATTATGTGTACAGCTTATCTTTCCCATAAGTGAAACTTCATTACTGATTTTTATATTCCATTGTATATACATATTCCACAGTAAAATATTTCTGCGTAATGAGGCACCTGGCGGTTCACTTGTTCTAAATGCAATTTCAAGGAATGGTAATGAGAAATGCGCAATTGAAAATTCGACAAGAATTCACCAATCTTGAGAAGAAGTGTCGCATAGGCGCTGAATTATTCTTTCATCTATTGCTTCCAGATCAGATGCCTAAACCAGGAAGCTATCCTGTACTTCAGAATACGAAACTGGGTTGGATCCTCGCAGGGCCCTCTAGAGTGACCCATCACCAATCCCTCAATACACACGCAATGGTGGTACGAAATTAGGAAGGTTATAAATCAATGAATAAACTTGATTTATAATGAATCGTTTCCACCATGTAACTGCCGACAACACCAACTAAATAATGAAGACCGAGCAATTAAGAAAATTCTTGGAACTGGAAGAAATTCATTCTGCACCAATGTCTCTTGAAGAAAGACGCTGTGAGGTTCACTATCAAGAAAAAACCATGAGAAACAGCTCTGGAAGGAAAAGAGACGTTTCAGGCGGAATCTGATGGAATGACATAATTAATGAAAGTTGGCAATTTTCCACACTATAAACTTTAATACGACCGGTTTCGATGTACTACATCATCATCAGGTAACAAGCATAACTCATGGTCCAGTATAAATACAGAATTGCAAGTAATAAGGGGAGGGTCGGAGGAAGAGGATCGAGGGGGGTAAAAATGCTCTGGAAGGAATGTTGTAAAACTTCCCGTCAAACAACCACCTGAATCATTAGGGCAGTCTCATGCTAACGCTTTACGACGCTTTTATCAGATGGAAAGAAGACTCGACCTTTTAAAAAGTTGATATCAACACGGTGGAATGAATTGAACATCTTTGTGCTTGTTGTGGAACAAACTGTTGGAGATCAGCCGTATGTAAGGGAACTTACACCTATGCTTTGCATCATGGGTTTTGTGATGCTTCAACCATAGCATATGGTGCATGTCTCTACCTCAGATGTACAGATGAAAGAGGAAGGGTAACAGTAACCCTTTTTTGTTCAAAATCTCGCATTACACCGGCCCTGGATTCGTTATCACCATGAACAGCCTCCCAAAATTTACGCACGAAACAACGAATTTCAGTGAAGTCAGATCTGGGAGTCTAAGACGTGGGAGATTCTTGCAGTTCTCTGATTACTCACCACATGGATCTTGGTTAAGCATATAAGTCTGTGCAGCCAATGGATCTCGATGAAACTCCAAAAGTTTAATTAAAAATTGATGATATTTCTTTGAGCTTGATAAAACTTGCGGATCTCGCACGGTGGGGCGACATCCCAAGAAGGAATGATTGATTTCCCACTTTATGCCGGCATTATTAAAAATCAGCTTTTTTAGTGCCTTAAAAAAACCTGAACAGTATTGAGGGCATCATTAATCCTCAACATCCATCAGAACATTATACATCACTCAAGTCAGGAAATTTCTCATGCATATGAAATAACGGCCATGTGGAAAAACTTGTCAGAATTAGCTTACAACCCTGTTGTTTCATCGTTATGCCTGTAAAAATTATTTCCCCATATAGGGAAATGAATTTTATTATAATCTGAAAGCATCCAAAGTAGATTTTATTCTAAAAGTCTTGAACTCGCACGGGGCTGACGTCTCGACTCAGACAAACGATTGTAAATTAAACGGGCCGGGACAAACCTTACGTGGGGGGAAAATGAAGAAAATCAAATAAAGAAGGGAACAGGAAATCAAAGTGGGTGGAACAGGGGGATTTGGGCAAAAAAAATAATATAAAAAGGGAAGACTTACTCCCGCTGCCACACACCACCAGACACACTATTTTCATGGCACACCGATTGCCGTCAGCTGACCCACCGCCGACAAGACTAGCTTCCCGAGAAGTCCGGTGTATTTCGACTCTTTCCTCCTCTCCCGCGAAGCACGTACTGGTACCAAAAATACTGGCGCCCTCTTTCGCCGTACACAAACAAACAAATGAAGCACAAAAGGCAAGACGGGAGTAAAAAGGGAGGGAGGTATGAAGGTAGTGAAACTTAAAGAGGACAAAATTAAAAACACTTTGAAAGATGTTTGTTATTCTTTTCCTTAATTTGTTATCGTTTTCGGGATAAAAATAAAATTTGGAACATTTATAACGATACTAGAAACATAAAACCCAAACAAAATTGGGCAATTTTTTCATTCTAAATATATTATTTCTTATGAATAGATCTTAGTCGACTTCCAATGCAGGCTTGAAGAAAATTTTGAAGTTTAAGAGCCATGGAATGAAATATTAGCAACCAATATGTTAGCCTCTGCTCTTTCTTCTAACGTTTTCTCACTATATTATTATTAAATTTTATGAAGTATGTTTCCGGAATAGCTAATCAGTCCTTATGTAGCGAAAAGGTAAAATCATTCAATGCATTCTTCAGCTGAAAATCTAAGTATTTATGAAAATTTTATGTACTCTCGTTAAATTTCATGCGTAGAAATTGCAGCGAAGAGAAATCCACTTCCTCGAACGATGTATTATTTGATTGGCTTACTGGACCATCACTTATCCGACTACGCCAGCCAGACTTCCCAATTCTTGCGAAAATATTTTACCATGATTTATGGGAACTTGATGCTATGCCCTTACAGTTCATCGAGGATCACAAAGTTAGGGAGAGAAGGCTTCGGAGAAGTCACAGCCTAGAAGGATAAATCCTATTACATCTCTCATATGTGAATACCTTTGTAATGAATCTGTTTAATTTCTGCTGAGGATTGCAGCCATGAATATATATTATGGATTTGAATGTTTGGAATTGTTGCCTAGGCTACTTGTTGCCTAAATTTCCACTTTTAGTTCACCCAGTCCTTGGCGCCACTTCGATTAGAATCTTTTCAGTTGAATCGTAAGTAGACGTAGTTAATTGTTGTTAACGTGAGACTGTGGTGAATATTCAATAACGATCGAGGAGATATGAATTGCTTGATGCTTTGAATGATATCTTGCTATTTCTGTGACAAAAAAGTTTATTTGTAAATGGTAGAGAGGAAATATCTATTACAGGAAATGTGTAAGAGGTTTATGAAACGTCCATCGTGTGCCGACGACGATATTTGTCAGAATCTGATTCTAATCCGTACGGCTTAAATAAAGAATTTACAATGCCTCGTTTAAACAGAACTTGCTTCGTACCAGGCTGCAAAGCAGGGTATGCGTCTACCAGGGCCCAAAATAGGAGACTTGGATTGAAAAATAAGAATCTGTTCGGCGGTAAGTGCATTCCTTTTTACCTACACTGCAATGATGGCCATTGGGAATACTCATGAAGATACCACATGTCCCTGGATCATATTGGGGCTGTTGGGTTGATATTCACGAAGTGCGGAGAGTTACTTGTGCATTTGTGTATTTAATTTTGGAGAGGAATTAAATATATCTGTAGACCGGACAGTATAAAAAAGTGTGTAATTACGTCCCCCGTGTAGTATTATATTTTTATCCACTGCATTATGGTTACTGGTAAGTAAAACCGATAAGACGTGTTTATTTACAAACTATTGACTGTATTTACTAAGGAGGCTTCTTAGTATTTACATTTCAACTTCCGTCTTTCATCGCCAGGCGGCACCACATTCCAAAAAGTTATTTGTTTACGGAATTCTAGACTATTGTTTTTGGGAACGAGATAACAATCTATAATTATATACTCATGATTGCAACATTCGAGTACGTAATTTACACGTGGGCCATTGTTAAGGAGGTTCATTATTAAAAGGCATGTCCAAGTTTCATGGTTTAATTAAATCTAATTTATTATCAATGAACGCCTCAGTTTAGCCAATATTTACTGTACAATCACATTCACTTAAGATAATTCCCGTAATTTCATGACAGTTGCCGATGAAATGCGTGGAAGTTCAGAACTCTTTATTGGAGCAGCTGATCTCGTGATGCAAAGCGCTGCAAGAAGCAAATCAATGTAACAGTCTCCTCAAAGCTGTCACAATAGGAGGGAACTTATTTTTCAGAATTCGGAAAAGTTTTCTTTTCAATCTCTTGAAATTATCGTTAAAGAGTGCTTGTTAACGAGTTTAAGTTTCGTCACTCCTACTTATGGGGAACGCGTGGCCGCAAAGGGCCCTTGTGTTAAAAAAAATTATTTAATTATATATTCGTGGAAAAATTGTTAACCGAAAAAATGCATATAGTGTGTCCAAAAATTATTGTACACAAACATTATGTCTCTTGAATTTATTTTATTGTGTATCATGTATTATTACTCTTTTATCATTTGTTAACTTTCCCCGTAATACATCACCAAGAAATAGTTTTTGTAAATTCCAAAGCAATAGGACATCCAATAAGTTGTTGTATATATCGAGTCACATGTATTATTATCACTATTTATATATATATATATATATATATATATATATATATAAATGTTATGTAAGCTTTATGTTATTTGCTAAAAAGTCTGAAAGACCTTAAAGGTCTACGACAATAAACGTTTTATTATTATTATTAATTACTTCAAAATTTAATATGCGATGTGCCGACGGAAAATGCTCACTCTTTGTCTAAAATGCAAAAATTCAAGCAGTTTAGGGCCAAAATCAGTTTATTTGTTATATATATATACATATATATACATATATACATATATATATATATATATATATATATATATATATATATATATATATATATATATATATATATATGTATATATGTATGTATGTATGTTATATATATATATATATATATATATATATATATATATATATATATATATATATATATAGTTATAAAATTTTTTACTAATATTCAGATGCACGCAACTATTCTAAAGAGGTAATTTGCACAGATTCACTCTTATTCGATTCATCGTTTATTTCCAGTATCGAGAGCAATAAGACTGCTTCGCTTATAGTAGTGAACGACCATATAA
Organism: Ceriagrion tenellum; assembly: GCA_963169105.1. Taxonomy (NCBI): domain Eukaryota; kingdom Metazoa; phylum Arthropoda; class Insecta; order Odonata; family Coenagrionidae; genus Ceriagrion; species Ceriagrion tenellum. The sequence goes on from OY720633.1 coordinate 13,045,554, forward strand.
TTGTATAGTTTATTTTTATCTCGATATGAATTGATTTTTGTTGAGCATCGATCGACTTGCACATAATTCCCGTCATTCCCTAAACGAGTGAATGGCAACAAATGAAATATTGACATTAACTACTGTGTCATTTACCAACAAACTATTATGTTGTCTTAGTTTTTAAAACCCACACGATGTCAAAAGATCTTCGATCTATCACATGCAATATGATATTGCATTAGAACCAAAACGAACTTGCATGCAAATTATAAACTAGTCAATTTTCCATGCATGAGTGAAACGTGGACTGTGGTGAACGCGTTAATAGCTCTATCAACCATATCTTCCGTAGACGTCCCCGATTACACATGAAAAAACTAATTGCACTTTAGTTATGGGGCTAAACTACTAGAGGGGTAACTTCTTTGTGTATTGCCAACTTCTTTCTCGATTAAAGTCGAAAAATACTTTCGAAATGTCTCTTATGAGCAATGCCTGACGTACATTAGCTCCGGGGCTCTTGAGAACAGTCAAGTTTGGAATTAGGGAATATCCAGCAGGGAGGTGGTAGCAAAGAAGATGAGGTAAAGAATAGAGGCCCAATGTGACACGTGTGTCCTTGTGGGGTTGGGCAAGGGACATGACTTCTGAGGAAAGGATTCACAGATAAAAATGACTGTGGACAGTTTTTCACCCAAATAGTAGCTTCATAAGGGCCACAAGAAGGAAAAGTGCCCGGGTCCATAAACGTAATGATTTTTGGAGCTAAGTTTCAATAAAAAGATGTTTATTGGTCGATTTTCTATCTGTGTTATATCCTTTGTTAGGGCACCAATCCTTTCACTATCCTCAGGCTACTTTGGAGGATTTTTACAATCGTTGCAAAGAAAACACTTTGCAAGATTGTTAAGTCATTTTAAATTTTTGTTATCGGCACCCATTTCCCATCCAAGCGTATAATAGGAAGGTCCTCGGATGAAAAAGTCAAAGAGAGATGCTACTTCGCTCTGGTTAGGCCACACCTCGAATACGCCGCGAGCATTTGGGACCCTGGTCATAAAGATTTGATAAAAAAAATTAACAAAATACAAAGAAAAGCAGCACGCTTCATTAAAAACTGCTACGAACTTATAGTGTTACACAACTATTAGAGGGATTGAAGGGGGAGTCCCTGGAGACTCGGAGGCTGCACGCTAGGCTTAGGTTGCTTGATAAATTCAGAACTGATATTTTTCAGAGCCACACAGAGAATATTATCATGACGCCTCACTACATTTCCAGGTCTGACAGATGGGATAAAATAAGAGAGATACTCTGCCGAACAGATAGGTACAAAAACTCGTTCTTTCCGCGCATATATATGACCACAATAAAAACTTAGCTCCTACAAGTACACTCTCATAGGACATGTCACCATTTCACCTCCAAAACTTTTACATCTTTCACGGCTGGTGACCTACCACCTCCTGCCACACGCCCATGCGGCGGCTCGCAGGGTAGTATGTAGATGTAGATTCCCTAAATGGAGATTAGAGGGCTTTCATTTATCGTACCGTAGTTTACCGCTGTACTCATTGGTAGTACAACCTCGGCTGCCAATCCGTTCCGATTATATTATAATCAACCCACCCTTGTTTTAAGGGGCTGGTTAATACGCACCAATTATATCAATTATACCAATTCGGTGTCGTTTGAAAGACGGTTATTAACTGCTGGCAAAGAGTCCATCCCCTTCACTTTCGATTGTTTGCACTCTTGTAACACACGGAACTCTCGATATGTCGCTCCCGAATTTTTTTAGGATGTGCCGTCGAAAAGACCGTGGGTTCAAATATTCATTTTGCGATGCTTTTTCCTCCCGCACCTAACTTCTTCCCCTATTAATCAGCTTCGAGCATTCCGGCGATGTTAAAACATTTTCCCTGAAATTTGCAAAATGTTAAATATTTCACATGTTAAATCATTTAATTTATTCTATGTGAAATGCATTCTATGCTCACATGTGTGAAATCAGCTTCCCGTGCAATTTTTTAAAACTCTTTTATCCTTCTCATTGTCCATGACACCTGGCCCGTTGGAATACGTTGCCATTCTTCCCGAGCCATTAAGAAAATCTGATGGACAATTTTATTGCATTTCCGCGAGTCATAGGTAACCTCAATTCAAGACTTCAACAGATTGTAAGAATCCTAGTTCACGTAGTAGAAAGGGACATAGACAAATGTGAAGAGGTGCCTCTTTCGCAAGCGTCAACGGATCGCAAATTTGTCCAAAAGTACTCTCAAGAATTACAATCCAAGTGGGAGATGTATAGAGTCACAGCTGTCATCGCAGGATTAAGTTTCGGCATCATTATTACTCATTCAAATATGCAAAATAAAATTTGACTTCAAGCGAACAGACGTGACGCATTCCAGCGCTATCCCCAGTTTCCACATTTTTCTCTGTACAAAAAGTGTTTGGTCAGGCGCCGCTAAATGAATCTCCACCCAAAAAAATATTGTAATCGAAAACATGACGATCATAAATCAAACAAGTACAGTAAACTTTTTTGTCGGTGTTGGTTTTCGTCGTTTTTTTTCAATTTAGGGGGTTGGTTCGCGACTGAGTGAGTCATAACTCTCGCGGCATTTCGATTGTTTTAATTGTGTACATGAGCCTTCAATAGAATACTGCTTAGATTTGTAATATGTCAAATTTAGAGGAAAACTGAAATATCGCATTAAAATGTATATAAGAAAGACTAGTCTTCGAAAAGATTTTTTATCGAATGCCGAGAATGGAGTCGTGCAGCGATTATGCCCAATTAAGTAATTATATTTATGAAACCTTTTCTAGAATATATATCACCATAAATATCTAAAAAAATCATACGATTTTTAAGTAACGTTATTTTCTCAAGTAAACCCTACATTTACATTTATTTCAAGGATAATTAATTTCTAAAAACTTTGGCAACGCTGTAAAGATAAAGATAAAGAAATATTGATTATCCTTGGACCACTTGGTCCACTAAGAACATACAAAAAGTATACATTAGTATTAGAGCTCGAGTACAGAGAGATTTACACAGGAAAAAGTGGGTACAAGCAATAAATGAAGTAATAATGGCGACAAAGAAAGCAAAAAAAAACAATCATATAGGTGAATTAAATGTTATCCTGCAATAGCATTTTGTTAAGCAATCTGTTTTTGAAGCCCATCAGCGAATTAGAATTTTTTATTGATTCAGGAGTACTGTTCCACATCCTTGCCTCTACAACAGAAAAAGATCTGTTGAATGTAGTGGTTCGATGAAGTGGGACAATTAAAAAGTCTGGTGACATTCGGGTTGCTACATTTCGGTTTTTCTCCTTAGGCTGGAAAAATTGCATAATATATTCCTGCTGTTTACATTTGAAGAGTTTATATAAAAAAGAGGCAAGCATGTATTCCCTCCTTGTTTTGACTTTAAGCGATTCTAATCTAGTGAAATAAGGAGATATATAATCAACTTCTTTTTAGATCATAAATGAACCTGACACATATTTAACTGCCGTTGAATCATGGTATTAATCTCTTCAGTTAGGTCATGATAAACAAGCTCCGTAATACGTAATATGTAACGCTGTACTGAACTTTGCTGATGTCCTTAGTGACTGGTGTTTGTTGTGCGTGTGCCGAAGTGCTTTCCTACTCCACTTTCACTTCCAACGCTGCCACATGTATGACCGACCCCAGCGCCCTGATCAGCTAACTACTGTGTCTCGGATAAAATTTTGATAATAATCATTTAATTTCTCAAAAACTAAGTCGGTAACCTATCGTCAGTTTTGCACTAATCAATTTCTTCAAACCTTGTTTATGTTACATCCGTTTTTTGTATAAACGACATGGGTTTCAACTCTCTCAATCTATATTTTATGTATGTACCAAGGATCCGCTCCTACTGTAATACGCAATGTATATACGTAGAGCTATTTTCAAATGCGATTATTGGAAAAATCAGGACGGAAAGGTGCATTTCTAATTAAGCCAATCAATAGAGGGCTTTTTATTCTATAATTCCTGCGAATATGAAAAAAATGACATGGACTTTAATTTTCGGGCCATCTTCCTTAAAAATTTGTCTCTGCTTTCATCGGTCGCCTCCGATTTCGTCGGCGTGACCTCGCCGCCGAATTTGCGAAGGGCGTGAACGTGGGTTCTCCCGCTCTCAGTGTGGCGTTGTTTCCCGTCGTGTGCCCGTCAAACCACGCTTCTTGCGCCATTTCAGACAAATCTAAAATAGACGGTAGAAATAGACATCTCGGGACGGCTTACTCATGCAACATGGATCCGGTGGGTGACTACAGGTGTTGCCATGATACGTGCGGTCCTCATGGAAGGGGTTTCGTCTTACAAACAATAAAATCTCGACCTATCTATCTCCTCCTCACTATCTTTAATCCTTGCTAAAAAAAATTCCTTAGAAGCTGTTCTGTAGAATGTAAGGAATTCAACAGAAATTGACTCTTTTTCTGCAGAACTAATTCATTTTCTAAGGATCTGTACGGAATATGAGAGCCTGACTCTACAGAACATTTGTTCTGTAGAGTTATTTTCTGCAGAGCAAAATAACTCCTTACAAGCTTTTCTGTAGAACTTCAGCAACTCTACGGAAATATGTGAGGTTTCCGTTGACCCAGTTCCTTTTCTACGGACCTTTAAGAAGATTCGTAGGGAATTCCACAGAACGTCCTAAGGAATTCTGCAGAATGTCCAGAGGTATTCTGCAGAACATCCTACGGTATTCTACAGGACGTCGTAGGGAATTCCGTAAAATAACACTTCAATACTTTAAGGAATATCTACAGAACTTTTTAAGAAATTCTGTAGAAATATTATAAGGAAACTATACAGAAGTTTTTAGCAGAGATGCGTTAATCTTTTGTGTTCATTTTATGCCAATTTCTCATTGTTTCTAGTATAAAATACTACGTTTATTCTTTAAAAAATGTGTTTTTGAAATGTTCTTTGAACATTTTAGTACGCGTTAATTGGGTTTGTACTGATTCATGTGAAAATCATTGGCTCGGTTTTCGTCGGTTTTGGATTTCGCAGGTTTGTTTCGTACGGATTGTCGACGGAAACCGAGGTATCACTGAATTCATCAAGTCCACGCTGTGTCTGGCACGAAAGTAGTCATACTGCGTCCAGGGAGTTACTCGCTTTCCCGAGCGTCATTTCTTCAACATGTCTCGACCATCACCCTTAATTTCTTACGCATCCATCTCTTGGTTTCGTTCGCGGAGACGTTCCTTTCGTCAGAATATTGCTACCGTTAACACTTCAGTGAAACGACCAAACGGCGGAAGTCATTACGAACGCTACGCTAGTCCTCATTAAGGCTCGTTGACGATTTCACATCCTGCTCGCCCACGTTAATGAATTATTTTGTGAGTCGCTCGAATGTTACGAGTGAGCCTGACATTATGCCTCGTGTGCCTTACCCGAGCCCGCTCTCTCGCAATTGAACTCAATAACAGAAGTACCGAACAACTTATTACTCCATTAACTCTTGGACTCTATTTCTCTCTCACTTCTTCTTTCCGCCTGCGCATAACCGACAATAGTCTCAGTACTTACTCTAGAATATTGTTAAGAGACCGAATCAAATGTTTAAGCATCTCCTATATTATTTCTACTGTATAGATACCTTTTTCTCAACTTATACGCAACCAAACTCTACAAATGAGGTACCAAAATGCACAGAATTTATCAGAGAACATGCGACGGCATATCTTACTTCCTAAATATTGCTATTGTTTCCTAAAATTGGTTTTAAAAAATGCCCTTGATATTTCTCTTAGGGGATGAGGCGATCCGCCATCTTGACGTCACGCACTTGCTCCATGGTGCAGAGAAAACCTTTATTTCAGGATATTTAATTGATACAAATTTAGTTTCAGATACATATTATTATATTTTGTGCAATATAACGCGCTTTCAACATTATATTTTTTGCAATATAACGCACTTTCAACATATTGTTTCAAGTTAACACAGAAAGGTCTTTGACTCAACACGTACTCAGTCTATGGCGAACCATTTTCTGTCTCTCTTTCTCTGGCACCCTCTTTTCTTTGTTTTCGTGTCTTGGTTATGGTGGAATGTTCGAGAGGTAAACCGGTAAATATTCCTGACGTTAACGGCGCACAAACTGATACATTTGTTCATTTGCAACAATCTCTCGCATTCTTTAAATAACTTTTATCAAAATGCGGCTGATTCCACATTCAAGTCTCCTGTTGATACGTAAGTATGAGTCATCATGTGCGTCTAACCTTGGTGTTTACAAGTATTAACAGAGGATACTTCCAATGTTGTGTTTAAAGAGGTCCTCTGACCTCAATTTGTACATGAACATTCCAATTAAATTTGTACATAAGACCCTGCCTTTTTTGTCTACATTTTAAAATTAGAAACGCACCTATCCCTCTGTGGACCTGCATTGAAAAGAGCGGGGGAAGCCCGCTGGGAGCGGGCGCATCACGCTCGTATATTTTAATGCCAGAGCGATTTCTGTATTCAAAGTATCTAGGTCTCCTGATAAATCTCAGCCCTCCTATTCAATACTGTAACATAACCAATGAGGTAATTATATTTAATTGATTACTCCGCTTTTGAAGCCAGTATGTATTTCAATTTGTGTGGGGCACTTCAAAGGTCACTTACTTACTCTCGTTCCCCGCTTCTCTCGTACGTACCATTCTTATCTCTCTGCACGGCTAACCCCGTTAATGAAACGTATAATCTAATTCAAACACATGTTACCATTTATTTAAAACACAGAAATTGTTATGATAACCATATTTGCACCATATTCACGCATTAATGAATGAATCCTTCTTCAACTTATGCACAGTTAAACATAAAACTTATGGAAATCAAATTAACAATGCAATATTGAAAAATGGGCGTTAATTAGCACTGTTCTTTAGTTCCTTTTGAGTCACTTAATACTTGAACGCATTAATATCCACTCATTCGCCTTTTAAGCCCATTATCTCTTTATTACAAATATTGAACAATCAAAATCAGACACAGGAAATTATAATGCAACATATATAGTTACGACAACTCCGTCCTAGACGACACAGGTGGTCAGCTTCACCGTATCTGCCTTCTCCCACAGACGAATTACAGTGGCGTCTAATTTTAACCGTCAGCAATAGTTCCCGTCTCTCTCCCTAATTCGGCCGCTTGGTTATACTTCCCGTCTCCCGATCAGCCGCCTCGGCGCCTGCAGTTCACAGCTTACGCCTCGTCAATGCTCAGCTCTATCTTTGATGGGATTCCCCGTCTATCTCGGCACGATTTTTTCAAGAGCACTTTCTTTTACGTCTCACTCGTTCCGTGGCTGATAGAGAACTCCCCCTTCCCTTTCTCTAATTCTCCGTCACGTGTTTTAATATTCTGATGCGATTGGCCCCGGCGTATCCTAGCGACTAATGTACGCCAAGTTTGGTTTTGTTGTCCCCCTCCTCTGCGAGCACGTGGGGACAAGAACTGCCCAACATTGCTGTCCTCTATTGTTAATTATCCTCTTTCGCACTACGTGGGGGGAAGCACCGTCCAAGATGGCGGTCCCACTATTATATTACCATGTGTAATCAATATGATTATTGATGCCAATATATTCGGATGTGTCGAAAAAACTGGCTATTTAGATTCTGTCGAACATAACGGAAGGCTACTCCGAGATTTCGATTTCAAAAGTCCCTATGTAGAAGGAGATGGAATGAAGGGACTCAGCTTAAGATATCTAAGAAAAAGCTGAAGACTTATTGAGGATTTTCAACGGAGTGTAATGATGGCGATACCGAAGAAGACAGGGACTGAGAAATGTGATGAGCACCGAACTTTGAGTCCAGTGTCGCAGTCATTGCAGGAAATTGCGATTTTCGTCGACTGCAGAAGTCACACTGAGAAGAGAGAAATTGGAGAAAATGGATTCCGTCGCATATCTCAGAAGTACTATCACATCGGACGGAAGAAGTACAACGGACATTAAGCGCAGAGTATGCCAAGCTAAGATAACGTTCATCGCAAAAAAGACAACTTCTGAGCTCAAAGATGATCGGAGTACACATGTGGAAGCTGCAAGTGAAAACAAATGTGTTGAGCTTGGAACTCTACGGAAAGATGCATTGACCATGGGAAAATCATCTTTTTGCGTTTCCGAGATACGGTCCTGCGCAGCTAGAGTCACCCCCAAAAGGGTGTCACCCAGCACTGTCACGCCACTGTAGATTCGCCGGCACTATTCCCATCCCCTCCGAGAGACCACCCCTCTCTTCCCTTCCTACACCGGTGCATGGAGCGTCGACCCACCCCTTCCGCTCAGAGGAATGAGAGTCTCCGTAATGGCTCTTGAACTCTTTCATGAGTTGTTTTTGAGTTGGTGGTTTCCGGCGAAACTTTGTGGAATTTGCTAAACATTTTGAGTGGATAGGGTAAACTTTGTTTTTCCACAATGAATTTAGTGACTTACGACCATGGTTTCCACGAATATCGATTCCAATGTTACAGAAAAGCTGATTTCAATTTGTAAGTTGAAAATCATGGAAGCATGACACGTTCAATGGTTACGGGAAACAAACCTTTCTCTAAGTTTTTAAATTCTGGACAAGAATATAATGTAATTAGACAGTATTAACGATTAAATCAATAGTAGCTAAAGATTTATTGCGACGAGAAATGTGCATATCAAATTAAGAATAAGATAAGGAAAATATTAGATGTTAGCGAGCATAATTAGTAACTTCTTTATGTCAGAATGAGCACTGAACCATTTACAGAGCCAAAAGTAATTCTGCATTCAATACTGAAGAAAAGCTGAAAAATGCTGTCCAAAGTGTGCGGATCTTCATGAAGAATGCTATAGCACTGAAAATGAGGAAACTTATGAGTTGTCTTGGTAACTGTATCTCCTACATAAGTATCGATATTAACCTGGAAAAAGTATTTCAATGCGTGCAAGACTAAAGTAGTAGTTTTTGATAAGGAGAATGAGGAGAATAACTGTATGAGAGTGAGTGATGAAGTAATTGAACAAATGGATGATTTTGTGTACTTGGGTAAGATGTTTGCGAAAGATGGATGGAAAGATGAAGAGATAAAGAGACGTGCGAATGCTGGAAGGAAAGTGGTAGGCAGCATGTGGAGCATATCAAGGAATGAGTGCCTGTCTAAGGAAGCGAAAATCGCCGTGTACATAAGTGTACTTATCTACTTTTTGTTGTGTGGTCGTGAAACATGAGTATGTTAGGATAGACATAAGAGTTGACTAAACCCCGTGGGTATGAGTTATCTGAGGAGTCTTTGCGGCAAAAGTATGATGGATAGGGTCAGGAATGAGTGGGTAATAAATGAATGTGGGCTAGATGCTCCAGTAATGAACATATATGAAAGGAGTGTGCTTCGTTGGTTTGGCCATGTTGAGAGAATGGATGAGAGTCGAATAACGAAACAGATATGTGAGAGTGAAATGAATGGTGCGAGAGGTAGAGGTAGGCCGATAAAGTTGTGGTTGAATGTGGTTGAGGAAATTCTTAGGAGGAGGGATATTAGGAGTCTTAAAAACAAGAGGGCGTGTATGAAACAGTGTATGGGGGTAAATGAGGAAAAAGAGGTTTTCAAGGATAGGTCAGTATGGAGGAAATTATTGAAGCCGAGTTAAAATATACAGTACAAATATGTATTTATGAGTGAAACTTAGTGACTGTGCCTACCCCGGAAGGAAACGGCATGATTGGTATGTATGTATGTAAGTGTAAGTATATTCAAATCTCTCAACGGTTGAAATGCTCGGAGAGGAAGCTTCATTCACGGACGTCAAATTACTGAAGATATTGAACTAGTTAGATATCAAAATGCCAAGAGAGAATCCGGTCATTTTGGAATGTATGAATATCAATTGAACTTTATCTCAGCCTTGTTTAAATAACACTTTGACAGTCTTGTTTCAAAAAGGCTTCTTATGCCCTGTTTACATTACTAGGGTTAGAATGTTAGTTAATATGGCGGATTTACTACCTTGCATATACGCGACATTATTTAACCCTTGTTAACATGCTGCCGGCCCCTGAAGGAGAGTCAAGAAGGTGATGTAGCCCACCTAATCCACGGCACAACAAGCATCGCAAGTCTCGTTTCATTTGTTTCCTGGGCTATGTTCAGCATTATTCACGGAACTTGTATGGGCGAGAGAAAGGATTGAAATGTTTCGCCCGGTTAGACTTCTCATTCATTAATATTTAATAGTACACTTATTATTTCATGTCTAAACATCACTTTATGCATCGAAAGTTGAAAATTGAGAGGGTAAATTTCCTTAATGGAACGACGTCTCACCATGCTATACTTTACCATGAAGATACCCCGAGAATATTACGTCATTATGTCGTTTGCACTCTATTATGATAGATAAAAACAATTCAAGGTGTTATCTTGACATTCAATATTTGTAAATAACTTCCATTTCGAGTCCTTGCCTCGATATATGCAGCGGAATTAACGACTTTTTCTGACAAGTTCTTCCCATGACCCGACCTCGAATGCGCTTTTTAGGTAAATTTTGAACTTAATATACGGTTCATCATTCCCTAAAGCATTAAAATACGTCAAGAAACGTGGCACGGATGCAAGGATACGGAATATGACAATAGAAACTCGCTAAATACATTGTACTCTTCAGGTAAAGAAGGTGCAAGTGGACTGGATCACTTAACTACTATTCTGAATAGCCTGCGTTAAAAATGATGGTAATCAGCGCCAACCCTGGTAACTCCAGCGCGGTTATAAGTTGACTAGGGTCAGCGCCAACCTGCGCTCACACAACGAAGTTTTACTAGGGTTAAGAGTTAACCTGGTTAAAAGCTAGTAATGTAAACAGGGCATTACAGTTTCAAAGAACCAGAAGAACATGCAGCGAAGTTACTTCAACAGAGTCACCCGCTTGTGATCACACAATTCTTCTTTAGGCTGCTCTACACGGTACATTTTATTGCACAAACGAATGTGCGAATTCCTTCATGGAGGAAATTGTACCGTGTAAAGCGGCAAATTGTATGATTGTCTGAATGACTTAACGGGAAATAGAACCTGCTCTAATTCCATTCAGTTTCTTGTGCAATCTATAATATATTCGTTTGTACAATAAAATGTACCGTGTAAAGCGGCCTTTACAGTGCCTCCTTCAAGGTAACCTTCTCTACTTCAGCGCCGCATTCAATCTCACATTTCGCTCTCCGCCATGGACGCCATGGACGCCCGAAGCCACTTCAATTGCCCTCGGGCCGAACTCGTCCAGCTAACTTTCACCACCCCACTTCCGAGTCGGCTTCTCGAAAGCATTCTTTGTGCTCCTTCCCTCCTTGGTCGCAGTCTTTTTCACCGTCGCCCACTCTCTGTGTAAACATTTGGAAAATGCTGTCTCAGTGTTTTTTTTTTCAGGGCAATAGTAGCACAATTCCACCTTTTATTTTGTTATGTGACTGCGACATTTTCCCCGGATAATATTATCTCCTTTGACGTAACATTTATTAAGTTTCACCGGCTCAAATTTTGTTTCCAATATTCCGTAAAATCCTCAACTTTTTTTACTGGTGTTATAGTTTCGTTTTTCTTTGGCCGATATTCATTTCATGAGCTCGTGCATGATTCAGCCAGGTGAGAACAGCGGGTGTGAGAATCTGCGAAACAAGGGGAAACCACTCGAAGCATGAGAAAGATATTATTTGGAAAATGGCGCGCCCGGAAAGCAAAATCATAGAGTAAGTACATATAGAGTGGCAAAAAGATAGGGAGATTCGGATATGAGTTTTTAAATAATACTTTGGCCGATAGATAGAAGAGGTGTTGACGTTGCACGACAAGCCATGACAAATGAGATTTGGTACACAGCCACTTCATTTAGTGTCGCATAACTCACAAGATGTTCTTATGATGATTTCGGTGTTTGGATGTTTACTAATCGACCCAAAGCAACGGAAACAAATCTTATTGAGTCGTCGAGACCAAATTAAACATGTATTTTAATGTGCCTTCATTGAGTATTGTCCATAATGAATCGAATTCACGTCAATATGACAAGACACGCGATTACCAAACACGGAGTCAACTGTTTACCGATGTATCATAGCAACGACAAAACCATTGATACTCGATTAAAAGCACACAACAGCCAGTGTAAATCCACTCTTCTGTATGTTGATGCAAAATCACCGAGTCCCACTAGCGCCTCCAAGTGGCCGTCTCCGTCAGCCAAAATTCTTCCTTCCCTAAGGTGGTGCCACCCGAGAAATTCTTCCCAAAGCTCTCAAAAATGTATGTCCAGATTTTAGAATTGCTTTGCCACTCTATATATACTTACTCTATGGCAAAATCAATATTTTCTGAGTATGAAATTTTCATGGATAACCTGTCAACAATGAGAAAACAGGAAAAACTTGTCATTGAGGAAGTTATTATTGAATTAGATTAGATTTTATTTGTTCCAGAGACATTACATGGAATGTATAGAACACATCATAATTCAACAAGTATATTTAAAAAAACATATTTACACAGAAAGACTCATATAAATAAATTTTACTTTGTACAGACATTTCTCGAGGAGAAAGTTATGTAGGAGCCTTTTGAAGGCATTCAAAGTTGTCACTTTTTAAATATGGCACGGGATTACATTATATAATTTTATCCCCATGACTTTGGGACCCCGGGAGCACAATTTAAAATTCTGTGGCATTATATGCAAATCCTCAGATCTTCTGGTGTAGTGGTTATGAAAGTTATTATTTTTAGCAAATAGAGACATGTTAGATCTAACATATAGCACAACATAATAAACATAAATAGACGGCACAGTTAGAAGACCCAGTTTTTTAAACAATGGCCGACAGTGTGCCCTGAAGGGGGCATTACACATAGTGCGTACAATTTTTGTCTGAATCTTAAAGATTTCAAGTAGTTGGGAAGTTGCACCCCATAGAACAATGCCATAAGAGATCCGGGATTAATCCCTCTATCCGAGAGCAATACGCTAAACATTACTTCTTTTCACCGTCATGACTTTGTAAGCTACCATTCACCTAATCCTTAAAATGTTCATAGCAATCTTTTTACTTTGTAGACTGGCTGTAAACTGGCATCCATAGAACCAGGATATAAATTTACACCATTATGAAATTTGAATCTGTTGCATGTGGAGGTCTTTTATAACTGATGTATAGGTTCGTAGGCCCTCAAGGATTAAGGAGGTGAAGTCTATTGAATTCTCCGGTTGAAGAGACACAGATGGTAGGGATTCAAGCGCAGTGATCTCTTAATTTCAGCTCAAAGACAGTCTGCGATACTCGTGGCACACGAGATGTTTTTGTGTTTACAGTATTTTTGCTAATTGCTATGGTTATCGCTTTAGTGATGCAAACAGTCCTGGTCTATTAATCTGTAATTCGGTTTTCTTTTCGGCTTATTCCTTCGCCAAATTCGGCTTATGATCCTCTTGAGAAAAGAGGGATATTGTATTTTAACTGAAATATAGACATTTACATACACACATACCAATCACGCCGTTCCCTTCCGGGGTAGGCAGAGTCACTAAGTTCCACTAATAAATACATAATTGTACACCTAACTCTGCTTCAATAATTTCCTCCATACTGAATCATCCTTGCAAATCTCTTTTGCCTCATTTACCCCCATACACTGTTTCATACACGCCCTCCTGTTTTTAAAACTCCTAATATTCCTCCTCCTAAGAATTTCCTCAACCACATTCAACCACAACTTTCTCGGCCTACCTCTCGCACCATTCATTTCACTCTTATGTATGTTTCGTTATTCGTCTCTCATTCATTCTATCAACATGGCCAAACCAACGAAGCACACTCCTTTCATATATGTCCATTACTGGAGCATCTAACCCACATTTATTTATTATCCACTCATTCCTTACCCTATCCATCCTACTTTTTCCGCAAATACTCCTCAGATAACTCTCATATCCACGGCGTCTAGTCTACTCTTGTGTCTATCCTGACATACCCATATTTCACCACCATACAACAAAGTGGGGAGAAGTACACTTTTGTACACGGCGATTCTCGCTTCCTTAGACAGGCACTCATTCCTTGATATGCTCCACATGCTACCTACCACTTTTCTTCCAGCAGTCACACGTCTCTTTATCTCCTCACCTGTCCGTCCATCTTTCGCAAATATCTTGTAGAAATACAAAAAATCATCCACTTGTTCAATTACTTCACCATTCACCCTCATAGTTCTAAAATATTAGCAGCTCGGGTTATATGACAAAACCCTAAACTTTTGATGTTGAATAAGATCTTCGAGTCTTCGAAACGCCCTCCGTCATAAATGTACTAATGATTATCATGAATATGATATAATTTCCTGGAATGCGAAAAAATAAAAATATCATGCATGACTTGCTCATTAATTACAATTTCTCAGCGATCCCAATTCAATCAGTCTGAATTGAAAAAAAAAAGATTTTTTCCTCTGTTAATGGAAATGTATGACTATCACCCAGACAACCCAGATTTAGCGCGTTAAATTAACAGATATGGATTTGAATTGAAATAAAAGTTATGACAGTAAATTAAAATAAAGCTATGCGTAGCAAAAGAACACCTACTTTTTTGCAAAGAAAAATTCCATTTGCAACCCATAACTAGCGATGGTGCGATTTTTCTAAGTACATTTTACGAAATGCCAAATTAAAAATAAGGAAGTGGAATTGGTTTTTATTGACTTTCAGAAAGCGGATGACAATGTCCTCAGGGAGAAGTTATGGGAAGCTCTTAAAATGGCCAGAATAAGTGAACCAATAAGAAGAATATTAAAACAAATGTATGAAGATAACACATGTGCTATTAAAATCAGTCCAAGTATATCACAGCCCTTCACAACCTCCAAAGGGGTTCTTCAAGGGTGTTGCATCTCACCTACATTATTTAAATTTATATAGACGTCAGCTTAAGAGAATGGACCAGAAAATGTGGACGGATGGGATTACCACTGAACGAAAATATAATATTGTCGAATCTTCTTTTTGCTGACGACCAGATCATAATGCACATGACACTGAAGATATCAAGTATATGTGCAGGAAACTAGCTGAAGAATATAAGAAATGGGGTGTAAAAATTAACTGGAAGAAAACTCAACATCTAACCAGCGGCAATGAAGATGCAGATATTGACGGAAATAAAATCAAAAAAGTGTCCCATTTCAGGTTTTTTAGGATCAGTAGTACAAATTGATGGACCCTCAAAATAGGAAATAGAGAATCGGATGTGCCTGAGTAGAAGGGCAATTTGAATACCTAATCCCTTACTATGGAGCAGCAACATACTCAATAGAACAAAAACAAATATAAATATATAGCAATAGAAGAAAGTATAATGCTTTATGGAGCCGAAACATGGACTAAAAATGAAAGAGAAAAAAGTAAACTATGTGCCACTGAAATGGACTTTTGGCGGAGGTCGGCTAGGAAATCAAGAATAGAAAGAGTTGGAAATGAGCAGATAATAATAAATCATGGAGGTAGAGAAGGATGTAGTGGAGACTATTGAAGAAAGAAGATTTCGATGGTATGGACACGTCCAAAGAAAGGGGGATGAAAGAATGCCTAAAATGGGTTCCGGAAGACAGAAAGAGAAGACCCAAGAAGTCATGGTGGGATGGAGTGAGGGAGGAAATGGATAGGAAGGGGTTGGATATGGAAGATGCATTTGATAGGGACTGGTGGAGAGTGGGGATTGGGTGATGGACCTGATGAGTGGACCCTACTTATGGATAGATAAATGTATTGGGTTTGGGGAGGGAAACTGCTGTAAAGTTGAATAACCCTAATAAAAAAAATATTTTACTTAACTATAGTATGTAGTAGTAGTATGTAGTAACCACTGTTAGTATGTTCAACTTTTCTGAAGAATAAATTTTGTTCTAAAAAATATGGTTGTTTAATACTTTATTAGCTTATAAATCTATAGTGGCGCAAAGAATAGCGCAGAATAACATGTGGTTGTTTAAATTTTCGTTTCGCGTGAGGGAAACATCGTCTAAGCGGAGAACTCACCATTTTTTTAATTAGCGCCATGTTTGAATGCATGCAACAATTCAAAGACGAATCTATCAGATTCGAATATTTCGAATCATTCGGTTTCGAAACATCCCGAATCGCAGGCGAATCGAATCCAATTGAGCCTGATTCGAGTCCATTCGAATCGATTTCGAAGCATTCGCACTGCTCTAGTAATCATGTATTCAATACAACCACAATTCGTCTAAATTATGCAATATAAGGAAATAATTAAGATGACGATGCCTTTCTGTGTGAATCTAGACGAAAATGCTTCTTCTGATACTTGAAAATGGTGTCCTTAATAAGCAAGTATTATCCAGCGTCCTCACGAAATTGCACTTTACAGGTGTCATGGTCAAATGACGGTAATGAAATCGGAATGGTTTTAGGTCGCCTTTAAGGTACCTTGAGCGAAAATTCATTTTACTTAGAAATCAATGAATTTGGTCTCATTTTTAAGACAAATATAATACTCTTCCATTGACATCCAAAATTCAACCCCTTACCACATTACTTTCCAAGATATTTGCCAAAAAATATCAGCCATTTTACATGGGAAATGGTATGTGTATGCACTCCCGAGAGGCATTATTTACAAAATTAGGTATTTCTAACACTCAGATGTAAAAAAACTAAAAGTGTGTAGTTTGTATGTTTTATCAACTATTTTGAAAAGTAATCATATTTTCACCGAAGTCGGTTCTTGGGTATCACAAAAAAACCTTCCGTTTTGAAGGAGTTTCAAGCGCACCGCGCGAAAAAAATTAGTCAAGTTAAAGACTTATTTAATTGTTTTCACTTAATTTCTTACAATTTCTGTCATATAAAACCTTATTATTGCACCATTAATAATCCAATATTTAATTGATGTGGACTACAGCTGGTGAAATCAAAACGTATAATTCGAATATGGTCTTCATAATGACTAGGGAACTATCTCGCTCGGACTACCTTAATGAGCGACATGGCATGCTTGACTTCTGGCAAATGTCCGAAGATGATTTAAGAAGGTGAAAAAGGTCGCAGAAATACTAAAACGGGTGAAACTTACAAATTTGTGTTATGAAAATGAGAATAGAGAGACCTTAATATGGGAAATCGTGTAATTTTTATTAAGGTAAAGTATGACTGGCCTTCTTTGTCATCATATAATATGCTACACATATTCTACTTACAATTAAGGCATTGAAAACGAATGATAAGTTATAATATAGACTTGATAATGGGTCCACATTGGGTGGCTCCGAGACGAGAGATCCGATGTGAAGTCACATTGAGAAAGTGCTTATTGCTGTAAGTGAATCAGCGAAATTATGAGAAATTCCGAGTAAAATCAGAAATTAATTCAATTCCAACCGTTGGGCACAATGGAGCCCTCTCACTCGGCACACAGCATTCATTTACAAAGAGAAGGGACGGGTACCTGGTTCACGGTATGTGTGACTTGTGGAAAACTTATTTTTCCCCGGCGATTCAATGGCTTCTGCAGGCGGAGGGGAATGGTCGGTTGGTTGGTAACGCGAGCCTGTTTTTTTCACATGATAGAGTTAAAAGCTGTCTGCTCGCTCACCCTCGCTCCGGCGCGATGGAAAGAGGAACTCGAAAGCCGCCATTATAACTGACGGCGTCCATGATTAATTAAACGCTGCGACATCTCCTATTTAAATGTGTCACGAGGGTCGGTGCATCCGTTTCCTATGAATATTAGCACTCGATGCTAATGCGGACGCACTTCTGCGGAAGTCATTTTCTCCACTTTGGAACCGGTTGGTATTCAATTAAATGACGAGAGAAAGCCGGTGTCCGTGTGCGCAGCTCGTCACGCCGCACACGCAGGATCCGGAATAATGACGCGCCCGCAAATACACTGCTCAGATAAGTGATTTTGTACTTTCCTGACTAATATTATGCGTGCAATTCTCTCGGGATTCGCACCGGGTTAATTTTTTGGCTGCTGCCAACGTTTCGATGGATAAGACCATCGTCATCAGGGTAATGATGCCCGGGCCGTCTGCGTACTCCCGTTTATAGGGTCTTGGACGGTTACATCTGACTGACCATCGTTGTTAAACTTCTTTCCGTTACAATTTTTTAAATTGAAATTTTAAATTTTTAAAAATATTTAAGGAAGCCGTAGAATACATTTTCAGCCCAATAACTTAAATCGGGACTCTGGGTACTCGATAAATCAAGGATGGAAACCGTTAATTTAAAAAATAATAACGGAAAGAAGAAACAACAATGGTCAGTCAGATGTAACAGTCCAAGACCCTATATAAGGGAGGAGAACGCAGGTGGCCCGAATGTCATTACCCTGATTAAGATGGAAGTGTTATCCATAGAAACGTTGGCAGCAGCCAAAATATTAACACGGTGTGAATCCCGAGAGAATTGTACACACTGTTTAGAGTTTATGAAATATTTTACCGCGAAATGAACGGCAAAAAATAAGAGGTACATTGTAAAATATAGCTACCCCAGTTTACGAATATAATTTCTTATCTCCAACGTTGCACGCACTGCACCAACATAATGTACCCGCTGAATCATACTCTTTGAAGAACTTCTTCTACCTCTGAGTTTTCCTCCTTCCAGTTGAGAGGAGAGCGCGTTGAATTTTCAGTCAGTGGATTGTTATAAATTTTGAATGACTATCGCATGCAGATCACCTAAAGACCACTCTTATATTTTATTTAGATTTCATACTTTTTTAAAGATTGCCTCTCCCCTTTTCTTTCCCATTTATCGCAATTCATTGCATGTAAAAATCATTTAAACATTTCAAGCAATGATTTTATCCAGCGGCATCAAAGTTTTATTTTCTCCTGAGTCAAAGAAGTGTATCACTCCGTTCCACAGGTTTTCATGGCGTTTTGCCTGTATGAGTTGTTGCCAAAATCCATAGTCGAACTTGTGACTTAGAATTCACAATTATGGCGTGAATCCGCTCACTTAACTCTTATACCCAAGTTTAAGGTAGTCCGAGTGAGATAGTTCCCTAGTCATAATAGAGACCATATTCGAATTATACGTTTTAATTTCACCACCTGTAGGACATATCAATTAAACATTTCATTATTTCCGGTGACAATATAGTTTTATATGACAGAAATTGTCAGTGACTAAACGAAACTATCTAAATAAGTCTTTAACTTGACTCATTTTTTTCACGCGGTACGTTTGAAACTCCATCAAAACAGAAGGTTTTTTTGTGATCCCGAAGAATTTACTCCGGTGACAATATGATTAATTTTCAAAAATAGTTGAGAAATAACACAAGCTACACACTGTTGATTTTTTGACGAAATCTAAGTGTAGGGAATGCCTCATTTTTAATATGAGGTCTCTCTGGAGTGCATACGCGTACCATCTCCCACGTAAAAGGGCTGGTATTTTCTGGCAAATATCTCGGAAAGTAATGTGGTAAGGGGCTGAATTTTTGGTGTAATTATAAGGGTGATATATTTTTCTTTGAAATGAGACTAAATTCATTGATTTCTAGGTAAAATGATATTACGCTCAAACTACCTTAAATTGGCCATTACTTTTGATTCCATCGTCCCTCTGGTATGTTTCAGTATGAACCAGGATATTCATGGAAAATTAACCGCTTCGTATCAATAATCACAACCATTATGGAGATGAGTTAATTGGTTGGCACGCATTGATGAGTCAATTATCGCGAGAGAATTCTGGAACATGCGCAAAAAATTTATTTCAAAATTATCACAGATTAATTAGAATGGGAAGCAGAATCTCCTGGAAATGAGCATCCATAGCATGAATATATATTATGGATTGTTATCTCGTCGCCAAAAACTGTTCTTTAGAATTCCGTAAATAAACAACTTTTTGGAAAGTGGTGCCGTCTAGTGATGAAAGACGGAAGTTCAAATGTAAATACAGTTGATAGTTTGTAAATAAGTACGTCGTACTGGTTTTACCATGAATATACATGGATTTTACTTAGATACAATTAATCATAATGCAGTGGATAAAAAATGTAGTACTACACGTGGGACGTAATTATACACTTTTTAAAATATCGTCTAGTCTACAGATATATTTAATTCCTCTCCAAATTTAATTACACAAATGCACAATTAGTTTCTTAGCACTTCGTGAATATCGCTATACGGAAATTTAATAATAATGCGAGGTGACTTAATGAGTATTCCCAATGGCAATCATTTCAGTGTAGGTGAAAAGGAATGCACTTACCGCCGCCTTGAACAGATTCTTATTTTTAAATCCAAGTCTCCTATTTTGGGTCCTGGTAGACGCATTTACCGATCTCATGTTTTGCAGCCTGGTACGAAGCAAGTTCTGTTTAAACAAGACATTCTAAATTCTTTATTTAAGTCGAACGGGCTATATGCATTCAAATTAGAATCAGAGTCGGGCAAACATCATCGTCGTCACACGATGGACGTTTCATAAACCTCTAACTCATTTTCTGTAATAGATATTTCCTCTCTAGCTTTTTTACGAAATAACTTTTAGATCACAATAATAGTAAATTATTATTCAAAGCATCAAGTAATTCATATCTCCTCGATCGTTATTGAATATTCACTACAGTCTCACATTAGCAACAATCAACTACGTCTATTTAATGTAACAACAGAAAAGAGTCTAATCAAAGTGGCGCCAAGGACTGGGTGAACTAAATGTGGAAATTTAGACAACATGTAGCTAAGTCAACAATTCCAAACATCTAAAACCATAATATATATATTCATGAATACGATACTCGGGCTGACCAATTTCAAAAGTAATTTTCCTAGGATGGATGAAGGCCAATTTGCGTTTCTTGAAACATCTCCGGACAGTACTTATTAGGCTAAAATCAACTAGCAGATACTGCGAAATTATACAAAGGCTCATGTTTTACTTCTTCGGGTAGTCGGAGTAAGATTATTTTTGGCGACTCTGCTATTTTATTGACGTGGAGTAATATCCTACGTGCTCAAATGTAAACTTGATACAATTCTTCACAACTTTTAACCGGCCTCATTTCAAAAATGACTGGGCTAGTCTCGCTCGGCTTGATTCCAGGTTCCATCCCACATAAATATAATACAGTTGTGCCCTCCGGTCGTCATGTCGACCATTTCGGAAGCATTTTAACTGTAAACATTTCCATCCGAACGGGAACTATGACAACGTTGTGTCGTAGCGCTCGTTGGAGGAGAGATCCTGCGTCGTACAAAAAATGTGAAGATCATAATAATAATTTCCTTTGAGTGAAATTGTTTCACCTATGATACTATTACATAATTTCCCTCTAGGGATATGAGAATACTTTTTTCCGTTCGGAGGAACAAATTTAACCGTCCTACGCCAAATAAATCACGTCAAAGAAGCTCCTCACTCGGTAAAGAGTTGTTTGAAGTGAGGCGCTATGAACGCTTATCCTGTCATGTGTGCTGATTGCCTCATTACAGGTTTTACTGCTTTCTGCAAGTCAAGTGACATCATTTTATAGAATTGATTCGTGGTCAGATATCTTGCTTTTATCATTCATTCCGTAGTTTCGTAGAACACTGTGTCTATTCTTTACCGTTGTTTTTGGAGTTTTTCTTAAATAAATTGTAAAGTATCAGTTGTCAGTATCAGTATCAGTCTCTCGCCATTCGTGGGTGAAAGGGATATTTATACTCGGAATTTTAACTTGTCTTCTGGAAGGGCAGAAATGGCTGAAGATCTAAAAATGATTGTCTGTCGTTATCCAGTCCACAGACTCGAATTCACCTGTTGGGTTTTTGAAAATTCCACTGCACTCGGTTTATTAAAAATTATCTTATCCGCAGTTAATTTCATCAAACCCGCCGCTTTGAGCCGCGGAAATGGTGGAAAATTGGTCAAAATCTGTGGCCGGTTTTCTTTTTCACTAATACTTTATTCATACGAATTTGTGTAAAAAAGACAAAAAAATCAGAAGCAAATGTCGCCGGTGGAGCCGCGAGAAACTCCGAGAAAATGACGTGATTTCTCATTGCCTGGGCAACCGGAGTTTCACAGTCGCGCGAAATATTGGCATATGGTTCACTTCTTAAGCCTCATATTAATACAATACGATGCCCAAGTTGAATGAGGAAGTTGTTATCTCCATTGGTCTCCTGTATATTCATAGCACCAACGCGTTCACTGATTTCTCTGCAAGTTTCTTCATTCATTTGCAATCTCTCATTCCTCTCGAAATATTTTTCTCGACTGCGTGCCATCGCAGACATTTCCTCATTTCCCTCGATTTGAACTTAATCACTGTCCTTACTACGAAAAAGTGATATTCGGTAATTTAGTATTATTTATCTGTATAAAAAGTATGCGAGGCATGTGAAAATCAAGTCGGACTATTTCGATGAACATCGGTGGAGTTCTTTTTAAATCCTTCTGATGATATTTGGAGTCGCATAAAATGTCGTCATTTAGATAGATACCATGTCCTATAATCACATAAATACTCATCTTTCTCGGTTTTCATTCAATAATATATTTATCTGTCTTTTTCGTAATCAGTGCTACATCTACATCTAAATACTACCCCGCGAGCCGCCGCATGGGCGTGTGGCAGGAGGTGGTAGGTCACCAGCCGTGTAAAGATGTAAAAGTTTTGGAGGTGAAATGGTGACATGTACTACGGGAGTGTAAGTAGAGGAGCTCAATTTTTATTGAGGTCGCTTATTGTTCGCGGAAAGAACGAGTTCTTGTAGGTACCTCTCTGTTCGGCAGTGTATCTCTCTTATTTTATCGCATCCGTCAGACCTAGAGATGTAGTGAGGAGTCATGATAATATTCTCTGTGTCGCTCTGAAACATACCAGTTCTGAATACCTCAAGTAGCCTAAGCCTAGCCTGTAGCCTCCGAGTCTCTAGGGGCTCCCACCTTAATCCCTCAACCAGTTGTGTAACACTATATGTTCGTTCGCAGCAGTTTTTTACAAAGCGTTCTGCTTTTCTTTGTATTTTGTTAATTTTTTTGGCTTAATCTATTTGACCAGGGTCCCAAATGCACGCGGCGCATTCGAGATGTGGCCTAACCAGAGCGAAATAGCATCTCCCTTTTACTTTTTCATCCAAGGACCTTCCTATTATACGCTTAACAAAACCTAGTTTCTTAAAAGCTACGCCGCATATGTATTTATGTGTGTTTCCGTCGATATATCTGAAGCTTATGCTTATGAAGAAATTATTAAGATATTCCTACCTTCCTATAATGTGTCGACGAAATGCGTAGACACTGCCGCGAGAAACGATCTGCCTGGAAAAAAAAGGTGTCTCGGGAATAAAGAAGCCTGGGTGGTTGCCAAAGGTCCGAAGTTCGATTCCCCGCTCCAGGGAAATATATTTTTCCTGGCAATTTGTACTGCTGGTCAGCGACCCAGACTGCGCTCAGGTGCCTTTTTTTTGTTTTGCCGAACGATTCTGTTGGCTCGTATGTCCCTGAAATCCCGATAGGCAGCTAAGCCTATCATCAGGTTTTCCAGGGACCAGGCCAACAGAACTTGACATACATCCACGCCCTGGGTGGTGAAAAACCCACCCAGGCGGGATTCGAACCGGCGACCCTCAGTTTAGCTGGCGAGGACTTTACCCCGTCGCCACCGGGGCCGGCGTTCATGTATGAAGTGAGTTTGATGGTAGAAAAGTACATGATTTCACGACTGTGTTAATTGATTCCTATTGTTTTCGTAATTATGTGCGAAATTGATCCATTTAGAGGAGAACTGTTCCGTCGTGTGTGCCTCAATACTCATTGTGAATCATCTCTCGGCAAATTAGCTGTCGAATTTAAGAATCCGTTTCCCGCGATCCCCGAATACGGCGACTGTTTCCCCTTTGTGTGTCAGACCGCACGGCTGAGCACGCACTGTGGGCTGTGAAGGTTGGTTTGGGCCTTCCGTGGATTTTTCTGACTCTAGAATCGTTTTTCTTTTGTCTTGTGTTCAGCTAACGGGGATGGGTGGGTTGGGAAGGAGTAGGTTTGGGTACTTGGGGGGTGGGGCGGGCATTAACAGAAGCGGGATGACTGTCGTCACTCCCCGCGGTATTTCCCAGCGAGGTCGTCGCCGTCAAATCGAGGCAGATCGATCAATCGATCGATCGAGCCATCGAAACGAGCGCTCCTCAAACATTTCGAGGAGATGGAGCTCAGTGAAAGAAAGAGATTTGAAAAGGAGAGGCTTGAGTCCCTCGGTTTCCCTCCTTCCCTTCCCTTATCCTCACCTCCTCTCCCACCCACTCTCCTTCCACTCCCTTAGTGCCCTTCATCTCTTTCTTAATCATCTATCTATTCCCATTCTACTGTCTTTCACCCAATCCCCAAACCTCTCCGCCCTTTCGTCTTTGCTCGCATCTCTTTTGTTATTCCCTCTCCATTCCTCTCTATAAGTCGTATGTCGTGGCCGCCTCACAACTTTGGAATTCCATTCCAATTGATATGAGGAAATCTCGCTCGGAACTTTTTCAATCTAAATTGTATGAAATTTTATTAAATGAATGTTTTCCAGAATAGTTTAGCCAGGTCAGTATTTAATTCGCATTGCCAATTTTTTTAGAAAGCAAAAATTGTTTTTTTTCCTCATGGTCTGATTATGTTATTTATCTTGTATCATGCATCTATATAGCGATTGTATTAATACCTATCTCTGAGTTCAGCTGGATAACATGTACAGTTATTGTTTTTCAATGAGAGTAACTGTTTTTGTCTTTTTCTTTATACATTGTATGTTATTAAGCTCTATTTATTTTTTGATTTGAGCTAAATAATATGCTTATCTGTTAATTACCTCGCTGCTGTATTATTATATTATTTTATTGTATTCTTGCCCTAAGGGACATGTGTCCCAGAGTAACATTAATGATTATTCTATTCTATTCCTCATCATCCCTCCGAGGCTTAATCATTGTTTTCCCACAGATAAACTCTCAGATTGTCAACCTCATTTGGATCCCGCGAAACGCCGAAATCTGGTCATGTTGACCCACTTATATTTCTCGTAAGGAATTAATTTTTTGTGCAGAACAGACACTAAGCATAAAGTTTATAAAAGCACATATCTATTTCTCTAAGAAAGTGCCAAATGATGGAAGGATAGATCTAAAATTAGAGCTTAACATGTAACAATAAAGGTACGGTGTAGTGAAGCTCCATGCCTGTTGATATACCACAACAACGTTTTTTAAAATTTATAAAGTTGTTAACTTGCATACGATCTTCTCTTTGCGTTAAAAAAAATTAGAACACAGGGGAAGAATTGAGGAAATTCCCCCAAGAGTTCGACGGTAAATACCTGAACGGATTGAAACAGCGACGCAATGAGTCATTTGGAACCGATATTGGCGTTCCGAGTCGAAGAAGAGAATAGAGGGAACCATACGGTCAGATATCACCGGACGCCGTAATGATTTTTCTTTAAAAATGGAAAATACATAATTCAATAACAACGCAAATGGAGACAGTTTCCAACATCGTACGGCATTATTCGTTACTTTAACGGAGAGATACGCACGATAGTCACGTGAGATGGAACATTTTTCAAAAATAAACAGATTGTACTTTTAAAATCAATGGTTGGCGAGTTCACTTTGTGGAAGTTGTTCATCTTACAATGAAACTACTTAGTTTTTTCCCACTAATATATTAAAAAACACAATTCGACCGGTTTAGGCCTTTTCAAGCCATTATCAAGAATACTATGGGACAGCACAGTTTATATGGAGAAACCTCAAGGAGAAGGAGCTGGCTGAAAGAAGGGGGGGGATGAGAGGTGAGTAAGTTTTGAGGAGGTGATTGAGCAAAACTGCAAGGGAAGGAACAAACAGGCGGTGACGCCAGCCTCAAGGACTAAGGGGGTACTGGCGCAGAGAACAAGTGGTGAGGTGGTTAAAAGGATTATGCCATTGAGTAGTTTATTGTAATTGAAATGAGCCCAATACTCCGTATAAGTTTAAAAATAGGCTCGCTTGAATTGTATTTTTTTAATATGTTGGTGAAAAAAACTAAAAGGTTTCTTTTTAAAGATTTTTCTTTTGTGATTCAAAACGGTATCTACTTTCTTACTCAATCTATTGCTTTTTGTTTCCCCTCTCTTCGTCTCGCTTCCTATCCATCCCATTACCTTCCTTCGTTCCTTCTATTCGCCTCTCGATGTCTCCCCAACTCCAACATTTCTCTCCTCCTTCCCCGCCTCCTTTCGGGAACGGCAGCAGCAGCATCCTAGAGTGGTCAGAGTTTGAATCTTGACAGTGGCGGGGATTTCTCCATGGGCTACCGACCGTTCGCATCAAGCGTAGTTCCCTCTCCTTTGCGGAGGGGGCGTTGAACGGCGGCATTCCCCAAATATAATAATCCGTAGCCACCCCCCCAACCACCTGCCCACGATGTCAGGAAAGACCATTTTACCCAATTAACCCACCATTCTCTATCTCTCTCCCTCATCTTCCCATCTCCTTGCATCCCTCCCTCCCATCATCTACATCTACATTTACATAGTACTCTGCGAGCATGAGCGTGTGGCAGGGGGTGTTAGGTCAACAGCCGTGTAAAGGTGTACGTTTTTTGGAGATGAAATTGGGACATGTATTATCGGAGTGTATTTAGTTAGCTTAATTTTGATTGTGATCGCCTATTGTTCGCGGAAAGAACGAGTTCTTGTATCTATCTGTTCGGCAGTGTATCTCTCTTATTTTATCGCATCTGTCAGACCTAGAGTAATAGTGAGGAGTTATGATAATATTCTCTATGTGGCTCTGAAAAGTATCAATTCTGAATTTATCAAGCAAACTAAGCCTAACGTGTAGCCTCCGAGT
Source organism: Ceriagrion tenellum (assembly GCA_963169105.1). Classification (NCBI taxonomy): domain Eukaryota; kingdom Metazoa; phylum Arthropoda; class Insecta; order Odonata; family Coenagrionidae; genus Ceriagrion; species Ceriagrion tenellum. The sequence continues at coordinate 13,072,485 of OY720633.1, forward strand.
CTCTAGGGGCTCCCACCTTAATCCCTCTTAAAGTTGCGAGACACTACATGTACGCTCGTAGCAGTTTTTAACGAAGCGCGCTGCTTTCCTTTGTCTTTTATTAATGTTTTGGTTAAATCTATTTGACCAGGGCCCCAAACGCTCGCGGCGTATTCGAGGCGTACCCTAACCAAAGTGAAGTCGCATCTCTCTTGGACTTTTTCATCTGAGGACCTTCCTATTACACGTTTAACAAAACCTAGTCTCTTTAATGCTGCACCACATATGTTCTGTATGTGTAATCCCCACGATATATCAGAAGCTAAGATAATTCCAAGATATTTTACTGTATCGGAAGACTTTATGTATACTCCACTTACAGTATAGGTATGTAATTTTTGTGATGACTTTTGCAGGAAGTGAACTGTGGTGCATTTGCTGATACATTTTTATTTCTAAACCCCTCTCCTGGCATCACGAATGAACATTGCTAAGGTCCGATGACAGAGCTTCAAAGTTCGCATCTTCGCTCATTTCACGGTAGATAACTGAATAGTCTGCAAATAGTATTATTTTACTGCTAACTCTAGAACTTAGGTCACTAATGTAAATAATGAATAAAAGAAGGCCGATCACACTTCCTTGAGGAACACCTGATGTGACTTCGACCATATCAGAGCTAAAACCATAAATAACTACTTTTTGTGATCGATCACTGAGAAATTTCCTTATTCAATTCATTATTTTTCCATTAACTCCGCATGAATATAATTTATAAATGAATTTTTTGTGAGGAACCTTGTCGAATGCCATCTTGAAATCAAGGAATATCGCGTCGACTTGCTTAATCAATTCACCTGATTTTAGGATATCATGAAGGAAGAGCGCAAGCTGTGTTTCGCAGAACCTGCCCTTAGGAAAGCCATGCTGAAAATCATCGTCCTCTCTCCCTCCCTCTCTTCCTTCTCTCCTCCATCTTTCCCCGCTCATCCCTTCCTTCCTTTCCGTCTCTTCCTCCTCCCATCATTCTCCCCGCGCACTCATCCCCCGCCCCTTACTCTTCTCCTTCCTTCATCTCTCTAGCGTCTCCTTCGTTCCTCTCCCACCCACCTTGTCATCATCACCGCCTCCTCCTCCTCCTCCCTCTCCCTTCCTTCCTCTCTTCATCCCTTGTCCTCCCATCAGGAGGCGGGTGGGCGGGCATAAGCAGCGGTGGAATGCCTCTCCAAAGTGCGGAGCGGGAGGAGATGGATGCGAGGAGAGGGCGAACGAAGAAGTAGGCCAACGGGTCGATGAACGACCGAACCACCGACGGCCACGCATCGAATGGAGACGCACGCTTACGTGCCCACTTGCGTTTGGGAGGCGAGTGGAGTGGAGTGAGTGCGCGTCTCTTTTTTCATTTATTTCACGTCTCCTCCTCCTCCCTTGTTGGGAGGAATGGGGGGAGGGTGGTAGTCTCCGGAGGACGGCCTCTGTGATCGAAAGAAAGAAATCTTCGGCCCCGCGAGAGTGGAAAGTTGTCGGCGGCGGCGTACCGCGTTGCCGGTTCCGCCGCCGTCGACAAGTGGTACGTGAAATGGTTGAATGAGCTCGGAGGTTGGGGTCGATTGCTAGCTGCTGCTCAAAAATTGACCACGCGCTTTTTGGTAAAACAGTATATATATATATATATATATATATATATATATATATATATATATATATATACACATAAATATTTATACAGAAAGGTAGTATATATATATACTCACCCACGACAAGGCATGACCCACGAGAGCGGCAAATATATATATATATATATATATATATATATATATATATATATATATGTATATATATATATATATATATATATATATATATATATATATATATATATATATATATATATATATATATATATATATATATATATATATTTGAATTATTCTTTCATTTCGCCTTCTGTGTGTGTCATTTTCTCTCTCTGCCGGTGGGTGAAAATCAGCCCTGGTGCCATCTATTGGCCGCTCTCGAAGGTCATGCCTTGGGGAGTGTTTGTTCCTATAAACCCCCCGCCGATGCCAGTGGAATCTTAGTAAACTGGGTAGCTTGGTGGTCTGAACACTGGACGCGAAATCCAAAGGTCCGTGATTCGATTCCCGGTCCAGTCAAGTTTTTTCTGCTTGGAATCGGCCATCATTACATCTTCACACCACCATTGTGTTCGTAAATTTTATGTGTTCCTATCCACTTTCTTTCTACCTTTCTGTATAAACATTTATGTGTGGATTTGCCGCTGAGCGGTCTGAGTGTATGAACGAACGATTTTATATATAAGAAATTGGATAGGAACACAAAATAAACAGACACAATGGTGGTGTGAAGATGTAAAGATGGCCGATTCCAAGCAGAAAAGATTAAAAGATTCGACTGGACCGGGAATCGAACCACGGACCTTTGGATTTCTGACGGTGGGTGGAAAGCAGCCCTGGCGCCATCTATCGGCAGGTCTTGTGAGTCATGCCTTGGGGAGTGTTTGTTCCTATAAACCCCCCGCCGATTCCAGTGGATTCTTAGTAGACTGGGTAGCTTGGTGGTCTGAGCATTGGACGCAAAATCCAAAGGTCCGTGATTCGATTCCCGGTCCAGTCGAATTTTTTCTGCTTGGAATCGGCCATCTTACCATCTTCACACCACCATTTTGTCTGTTTATTTTACGTGTTCCTATCCACTTTCTTTCTACCTTTCTGTGTGAAAATTTATGTGAGTATGTATATATATAGTAAGTAATTTATGTATTATAGTAAGTATTTATGTCAGTAACTCTTAACCCTGCACCTTAACACAGCTTTGGTTTCATTCAACATTGACCGAGTACTAAATTCTACTTTTAGTTACTGCCAAAACTTTAACATTTTAATATTTGTGAATTTAATTGATAAAACTTGATAACTTAAATTAGAAAACAAATGGGATGGTATCGGACAGCGGTATACCTGTTCACTGAAATGGATCAGATATGCGTAGGACAGTTTGTAATTCACTAACATGGTTGCAGAGAAATGTTAAATATTACTTGTACACTCTTTAGATGGTAGAAATTTTAATCTGAAGAGATCATAACGTATTATAATCCATACGACATTATACCCACCAAATACCCACAAAGCTACCCAATCTAATTATCCATTATACGGTTCCTTTTCAGGACCCCTAACAGTCGTACTTCAACATTAACCTCTTCAACAGGGGGAGGAACAATAAAATCCGGGTATAATTTTTAATAATAACGTCAATCATAAAACGTTATTGCATGTGAAACATATTATTTGTACATGTACACACGCTCTTTTACTAAAATACTAATCTGTTCCATTTTATCGTGATGTTAATATGTATCTACGTTTTTCAAAATTCACCAGAGAGACATTAAAATTAAAGGCATGGATAATCGCGAGCTATACCGCAGATCAGTCAGTCCTCCACCCGCTTACTCCTCACGCAGTCTTTTGAACATGATTATTCTGGCGCCATCTTCGCATCAAATCCGTTCCGATTTGCGCACACGCTTCAAGAGCTTCAAAGCGTGTCAGCAATTAGGAACGCTAGCGCCAACGCTCCAGCATGATGCGCATCATGCGTGATTCGGAACGCACCCTAGGTTTTGTTGAGCGTATAATAGGAAGGTCCTCGGATTAAAAAGTAAAAGGGAGATGCTGCTTCGCTCTGGTTAGGCCACACCTCGAATACGCCGCGATCATTTGGGACCCTGGTGAAATAGATTTAACCAAAAAAAATAACAAAATACAAAGAAAAGCAGCACGCTTTGTTGAAAACTGCTACGAACGAACATATAGTGTTACACAACTGTTAGAGGGATTAAGGTGGGAGACCCTAAGGACTCGGAGGCTGCACGCTAGGCTTAGGCAGCTGGAGATATTCAGCACTGGTGTGGTTCAGAGCGACACAGAGAATGTTATCATGACGCCTCATTACATTTGTAGTTCTGACAGATCACCTGTAGAAAATGAGTGTAAATACGAGAGAATGCGAACGGCTTGGAATGCAGACATCGCATCTGCTGTCGTTCCGGTTCTCTTTGCGGGGTTTCAAAAGCTAGGTCTGCGGAACACTGGTGCATCGCAGTCATGTCATTGGTCGATCCGCGAAAACCGGGACTGTTTCATATTCTATAGCTTAAGGTAGTTGAAGCGAAATGTCATTTTACTTAGAAATCAATGAATTTGGTCTCATTTTAAAGAACAATATCTCACCCTTCTAATGAAACTAAAAGATCAACCCTTTACCACATTAATTTACGAGATATTTGCCAAAAAATACCAGCCCTTTTTCATGGGAAATGGTACGTGTATGCACTCCAGAGAGGCATTATTTACAAAATTAGTTATTTCTAACACTTAGATGTAAAATAACTAACAGCGTGTAGTTTGTATGTTTTATCAACTATTTTTGAAAATTAATCATATTGTCACCGCAGTAGGTTCTTAGGTATCACAAAAACCTTCCATTTTGAAGGAGATCCAAGCGCACCGCGCGAAAAAAATTAGTCAAGTTAAAGACTTACTTATATATTTTCATTTAATTACTAACAATTTCTGTCATATTAAACTATATTATCGCACCATTAATAATGCATTATTTAATCCATGTGTCCTATAGATGGTGAAATTAAAACGTATAATTCGAATATGGTCTCTATTATGAATAGGGAACTATCTCGTTCAGATTACCTTAAGCGAAGTTGCATTTTGTCAGCAAAATACATGAGATGTTCCTCATAAGTTTCAGGACGTAATGTTCCATCGTACGATAATTTTGGAATACAATAATGTGGTGGTCAGGGTACGGTCTTCCAATGCCGAGGGTCCCGGCTCGATACTCGGAAGTGACGTAGATTATACCGTGGAATCTCTTGGTGCCACATGAATATCGATGAAAGCGCTCACAGTATTGTTGATAGAAACGATGACGCAGCACACTCCAACATTGCAATTGCATCGAATATCATTTCTGGCTTACTAGTGGTGGAAATGTGAGGAATTCTGGAAGAAAAGGCAGACGAAAAAATAGCTTTACTCAAGCCGTGTACCTACTGCGCGTGCGCCGGTGCCAACCGCCATCGTGAAAGTTGAGACCGGTTGAACTTTGAGGTTGACGGTTTATGTTAGCAGTTCACGCTTTCACGCGAACATTGGTCTCTTTCACGCAATCCTAAATGTCTCCGGTTAAGCCACTGCATTGAAATTGAACTGATAGAGTGTTTTTTTGTCCCAATCGTAAATCGGTCTTAATACAGACGTCACCTTTCTCTCCATCCTGCCTTCTTTCCGTTACAAACGCAACCTACGAGCCTATTTTTTAACTTATTTTATAAAACTTTGTATGTGTGTACGTGAAACTAAGCGTAAGGGGCGGGATGCTGTTACATTAGATGGCGGTAGTCTGGCATTGTGGTCAGGATTTGAAGATAATGTACACGGCAGTCAAGGTGTAGGACTCATTATTAATGAGAGAGCTAAGTTGCTAGTAAGGAAGTACGAGTTAGTATCCCCTAGATTGCTCTGGGTTAGCATGAAAGTAGGTATTAGGAGAGTTGTGATTGTGGCGTGCTATGCTCCAGTGGATGGAGAGAGTGACAGTGTGAAAGATGAGTTTTGGGAAAAACTGAGAGAGGTTTTGAATGATTGTGACCCTGAGGAGAGAATAATTTTACTAGGTGACATGAATGGCTGGGTTGGTGTGAGACGGAATGCATCTGAGAGAGTGGTTGGGCCATTTGGTGACCCTCGAGTGAATGATAATGGTGAAAACTAGGTGAGTGTGTTATTGGAAAAAGGATTGTTTGTGTCAAATACATGGTTTAAGCATAAGAAAATACACTTGTATACTTGGCAAAGGGGCGATTGTAAAAGTATGAGTAATTTTTTTGTGTATGATAAGAGATTGAGGGAGTCAGTGTGGGACATGAGAGTGATGAGGGGTGCTGAATGTGGATTAGACCACTATTTGGTACTCTCCAAAGTGAATCTGGGTAGAAAGTGGGTGCCAAGGAAAAATGTTGCGCGTAAGCAGTTGAAAGTAAAAGTGGAAAGGTTGCTAGACAGTGAGGTAAGAATGCGGTATGGTTGCATGCTTGAGGATGCTCTATCGTTGAAGAAAGAAAGAGAGAATGGGACGAGCGTATCAGAAACGAGGACGTAAATGATGCGTGGGAGTGTTTAAAAGGAGTGATTGTGGAATGAGCTGAAAGTGCATGTGGAAAAGGAGTGGTAGGAAGAAGGAAAGGTGATGCTTGGTGGAATGAAGGAATGAAAATTGCAGTCAGAGAAAAGAAAGGGGCTAACAAGGATATGATTGCTGCCAAATCTGAGGAAGAGCGCAGTAAGACATGTAAGATTTACGGAAAGAAAAAGAATGAATGCAAAATCGTTGTGAAAGAGAGAAGGGAAAGAATGCGTGCGGATGAAGCTAACAAAATGCAGAGTGATTTTGAAGGTAGTAAAAAGCTGTTTTGGAAGTGGGTAAAAAGGACTAAGATTGGTGAAGGTAGGGGAATAAACGCGGTAAAGAACAAAAGTGGAGAGATCATGTGGGACGAGAGCAATATCAGGGACTGCTAGAGGGAGTATTTTGAAGAATTATACAATAATATTGCAGGCGTTGAGGATGAGCCTTGTGAAGTGGTATGTGAGAATGTGATGATGGAAAAGGATATCAGTGAGAAGGAGGTCACAACGGCTATGAGAATATTGAAAAATGGGATGGCTGCAGGCGAAGATGGGATATCCAGTGAAATGTTGAGGTGTGGGTGTAAATTATTAATTTGTAGGCTGCGTGAACTATACAATTTATGCTTACAGGTTTCTGTTGTTCCAGCGGATTGGAAGAATGCTATCATCGTTCCGTTGTACAAAGGGAAGGGAGGATATACCGAATGTAATAATTATCGGGCCATTAGTTTATTGAGTATCTCGGGAAAAGTGTTCTGTAAAATATTAATCGAAAGAGTGAGGAATATTACTTCCGACAGAATATGGGGTGTGCAGTGTGGGTTTATGCCTGGGAGAGGATGTAGTGACCAGCATTTTGCACTTCAGCAAGTGATAGAAAAATTTATGAGTGTCCGAAAGAAAGTGTATAGTGCGTTTGTCGATTTAGAGAAGGCATATGACAGGGTAAATAGAAAGAAGTTGTGGAAGGTTTTGAAGGACAATGGAGTGAATGGGCAGTTATTGAATGTTATGATGGCGATGTATGATAATAGTAAGGCAAGAGAGAGAGTTAACGGGGTTTGGAGTGATTGGTTTGTAATAAAACGGCGTAAAGCAAGGATGCGTAATGTCACCATGGCTGCTTAATGTATTTATGGATAAATGTGTTAGAGATGTATGTAGTGAAAACGAGGGTGTTTTTATTGGAAAAGTAGTTCGAGTCCTACTCTATGCGGATGATGCTGTTTTGATCTCAGAGAGCTTACAGGGATTACAGAAGTTCTTAAATAAGTTTTGTGAATCAACAGAGAGAATGAAATTGAGGGTAAATATGTACAAGACTAAAGTAGTAGTTTTCATAAGGAGAATGGGGAGAATAGCTGTATGATGAGGGTGAATGGTGAAGTAATTGAAAAATGGATGATTTTGTGTATTTAGGTGAGATGTTTGCGAAAGATGGACGGATGGATGAGGAGAAAAAGTGACGTGCAAATGCTGGAAGGAAAGTGGTAGGTAGCATGTGGAGCATATCAAGGAATGAGAGCCTGTCTAAGAAAGCGAAAATCGCAGTGTACAAAAGAGTACTTATCTACACTTTGTTGTATGGTGGTGAAACATGGGTATCTCAGGATAGACACAAGAGTAGACTCAACGCCGTGGGTGTGAGTTATCTGAGGAGTATTTGCGGCAACAGTAGGATGGATAGGGCGAGGAATGAGTGGGTAATAAATGAATGTGGGTTAGATGCTCCAGTAATGGACATATATGAAAGGAGTGTGCTTCGTTGGTTTGGCCATGTTGAGAGAATGGATGAGAGTCGAATAACGAAACAGATATATGAGAGTAGAATGAATGGTGTGAAAGGTAGAGGTAGGCCGAGAAAGTTGTGGTTGAATGTGGTTGAGGAAATTCTTAGGAGGAGGGATATTAGGAGTCTTAAAAACAAGAGGGCGTGTATGAAACAGTGTATGGGGGTAAATGAGGCAAAAGAGGTTTGCAAGGATGAGTCAGTATGAAGGAAATTATTGAAGCAAAGTTAGGTGTACAATTATGTATGAATAAGTGAAATATTTTGACTGTGCCTACCCCGAAAGGGAACGGCGTGATGGGTATGCATGTATGTATTTTATAAAACAGAACTTATAAAACGTATTGGGCTCATTTACAATGTTTAAAAATAATTTCAATTTGATCTACTCGACTTGAGTTTCATTTTCATGCATGCATCAGGATCCAATAAAACATTTTTATGCTCAGAAACGAAGGTAGCAGTTTCCCGCCAAAATGAAACGTACCGTCGCCATGCTGTGACGTCACGGTTCTGTTTGAGCTCCTCGTTGCGGGCTTGCTGTAGGAATCAGAATGCTTAGAGACGTTTTCCGTGGACGATATCGCTCACTGAGCAAAGAATTTTAAATGGTATATTGTTCCTCTGTGCAGTAATACATTGACTAGTGTGCCAATTAAGGTTTTCCTTAATGTCCCGAAGAAGGAAAGAAAAAGGAAGGCAATGACATGATTTTTGCCGGGATGAACATCAGAGAAAAATTAGTGTCAATTCAGTTCCTTTTGTCTCTAAAGAACATTATATGGTTTGCGTCCCCGGAAAACGTAATAATACCCTGAATTTGGCTCATTGAGGCCAATTTATAACCTACGCAAGTGCTCGGTTTGCTCGTGAAATAAGAGTATTTTTCTCACATGATTTGGAAATTAGTTCGCAACTTACTCGAGAAAGCACGGTATTCGGACTCGAACTCTGAAAGATTCGATGTTTTTTAATACAATAAAATTCTGTGCAACTTTCTTCACAGTTATTTTTATGATAGGGATAACTAATCTTGCTTTAAAATGACGAGGAGACCTGTGATAATGAAAGAAAGCGTTGTCCCTCAAGTTTCGATTGCCAAGTTCGCAAACTATCTTTTTCGCCTAAGTCCTGCATTAACACATTCCGCGCGGAGCACGTCAATAGACGTAGTCGATTTCTCGACCGTGTATTCTTTTCCTCCCCCTCGTACGTGACTAGTACCCTTCCAGCTCGCTTCCGACCGTGCGGTTGACCTTCAGTTGGGTTCTAGCAACCGTATTGTGTGCATCGTTTGTAGATTGCTCGTGTCGAGCCTAAGGGAACGTCCTTGCTTTCTTTATCTCCAATTCCCAGTCAATGTAGGTACGCATTTTTATAGAGGTTGATTCCTTTTTTCGGGTTTTCCGCCGCGTTGGTTCATGTTGAACCAACTTTTTTTTTTATTTACCGTAGAACCGGGTAGTTTTATTTTAGTTTTATTTACCGTAGAAGGGTACTAGTCACGTACCGTAGTTTGGTGATCTTCACCCCCTGCCACACACCCTCGTGGTGGCTCGCAGGGTATTACGTAGATGTAGAACTGGATGAAATATATGAAGAAACTATGATTCTTTTTCTAATCATTATTTATTTGTATTGCAGAGTAATCTATACGGTGAAGCGAAGACTCTCGCCCTATTCTAAGCCCCGTAAGTTTTTATAATTTTATTTTTTTACCTGCGGTTCCCCTCTCGGATAATTAGCTCTATTTTTCTGCATAAAATTCTATTTCAACTCATTCTATGCGGGTCACAATCATCGAAGAAGGTAACACCTAATATTATTATTATTTTTCCTTATCAAGAACCAGGTCTATCTTCCCGGCATGATGATTTAGACACGACTGCATCGTCGAGATCAAAGGCGGTAAATAAAGGATCATGACCAGAATTCGGTAGGTGGGGGGGGCTACTTACCGACGATACAAAATTGGGGTTTCATTATTTCTCCCACAATATGTCCCGGGACCGATGCATAATGATGAGACAAGCTCTGCATTTCGCCAGAAATCCCGTAGACCGAAAATCTGAGGACCCTATTTTCAAGATTAGGCCTATTGCAGTGTACTTTCATCAAATTATGGAAACAGTGCATTACCCAAGGCCGAGTCTGTGTATTGATGAATCGATGGTGTCTTGGAGGGGAAGGCTTTCGTTCCGCCAATTTATAAAAATGAAACACCATAAATTAGGTGTGAAAAAAAGGTGTGCCAGATGGGCTAGCTCATCGATTTATTCTATAAGCAGGAGGGAAGGACCCTGATGTTGGTGGTGTTTACACATGGATAAAGTTGTTCATAAATTGTTGAATGGTCTCAGCCCAGGCCATTCAATTTTTATGGACCACTTTTACAACAGTGTTTCTCTTGCCAGAGAGCTGTTGCTTCGTGAGTACTGATACTGCACATGGACGCTTTGGAAAGACCGAAAAGGGAACCCTCCTAAGATCATCCAAGCTCAATTGCGCAGGGGTGAAGTGATCCAGCAATGGAACCAACCTGACGGGATTTGTGTTTCGAAGTGGAAGGACAAGAGAGGTGTTCTTATAATATCCTCGAAGTATAGTGGGGATGTAATATCGTCTTTCTCTAAGAGATTCTCATCGGGGTTTATTCGGTGAATAAACCCCGATGTATTGTGGAGTATAATAAATACATGAGGTTACTGATCGAATGAATCAATACTTAGCATACTACACGAAGGAACACAAATCCCTAAAGTGTTACAAAAAATTGGCATTCATATCATGAGGATGATGATGTTGAATACTTTATTTTTGTACAAGCGTTACAACGGCCATCGTCTGGATTGGTATTCATGCCACCTCCGCAATAATTGGTTACCTGATCGGTAGCAGGACTGTTGTTCACAATCCACAAAGGGGTCCTATATCATTTGATTCCCACTTCCCAAAGTACCTCCCCACCCTGGCTCTAGAAAAACCGGACAAAAGGATTGCAGTCTGCAAGACCCAAGGCTTACAGAAGATACCGACTCTAATCCTGAGAATCGGAGGAATCGAGAATCGAAATATGGATTCGACTCGTCCTTACTTTTTCTAAAGGCAGTTTGAATGAAATATTTTCTGGCTATATTGAAGATCGTTATTAAATATTTTTGTTTCGATGAGTGGTTATGAGACCCATAATTTTCTTCTTCTTAGGTATTCAATCCTTAGATTGGTCTGCAGCAGTCCTCACAGTCGGCTCTCTTTTCGGCTCTTCTTTTCAATTCCTGATCGCTGGTGCACTTCAAATCCTCCAATGACTGCTTCGTATAATCAAGTCGAGGTCTTCCTCTACGTCTTTTTCCTTCAGTCATTCCTTCTAGTATCGTCTTTATCATGCTCTCGTGCCTCAGAATGTCCCCACAAGTCCTGTCATCCTGTTCCTTATACTTATCCATATCTAATTCTTTTCTCCTATTTTCTGATAAACTTCTTCATTTGTTATTATATCTTTCCAACTGATCCTGAGCATCCTCCTCTTGATTTTCAAAGGACTCAAGTCTCCTTTTCTCTTCTTTCCCTATATTGTCCAGGTTTCACACCCGTATAGGGCAACGCTCCACACGTACGGTTTTAATAATCTCTTCCTCGTACACAACTTGATACTGTTTGTATTAAAGAAGCGTTTTTTCTTGTCAAGAGCTATCTATGCTTGTCTTATTCTATTTCTTATCTCCCTTTTACTTCTACAATCTTTAGTCATCATGTATCCCGGATAAGTAAATTCAGTGTTTCCTCATTCATTATTATGGTAACATTAGCGTTTCTTTGCCTCTCATCTTTTTCACGTACCATTATTTTAGTTTTCGTTTTAATAATCTTCATATCGTATTCCTTCCCCATAATATTTTCCATCATTAGTATTTTGTAAACAAAGAAAAACGCGCTGCTTTTCTTTGTATTTTGTTAATTTTTCTGGTCAAATCTTTATGACCAGAGTCCCAAATGCTCGCGGCGTATTCGAGGTGTGGCCTAACCACAGCGAAGTAGTATCTCTCTTTGACTTTTTCATCCGAGGACCTTCCTATTATACGCTTAACAAAACTTAGTTTCTTTAATGCTGTGCCGCATATGATTTGTAGATGTGTTCCCAATAATCTGTCATTCATTTCCACTCGTTATCACCTGATGATATTTCATACATTATTCTCTAGGAAAGTGTCAACAACACCTTCTCTCTCCCACAGCTGGTTATTATTTGAGGAGAGCGCCGATTGATTCTTCCGTTCCACTTTGTCGACCGAGGCGGTCTGCAAGAGAAGACGACCTACAGGTGGTGGGTGGGTGGTCATTTGGGCTCTCAGACCGCTTCGAATGCGCCTGTTCACTCACCTGTTCAGGTTGCATGCGTAGGCGATTTATTTTGGTTGAATAAGAAGTTTGGTCTGTCATTGTATCAAGTGTGTTACCAGCTGTGAATACAAAGCAAGGTGGATATAAAGCAAAGCTATCAGTCCGAATTACACCTTGATCCAAATTATATGGGCCTCCCTTGTATCGAAATCGCTTTGCTTTCAGGGTTCTAATCCATCGTTACTTCGCTTTTGTTAGGCCACACCTCGAATACGCCCCGAGAATTTGGGACCCTGGTCAAATAGATTTAACCAAAAAAATAACAAACAAAGAAAAGCAGCACGCTTCGTAAAAAACTGCTACGAACGAACATATAGTGTTACACAACTTTTAGAGGGATTAAGGTGGGAGCCCCTAGAGACTCGGAGGCTGCACGCTAGGCTTAGGCTGCTTGAGATATTCAGAACTGGTGTGTTTCTGAGCGACAAAGAGAATATTATCATGACTCCTCACTACATATCTAGGTCTGACAGATGCGATAAAATAAGAGAGATACACTGCCGAACATATAGGTACAAAAAGTGGTACTTTCCGCGCACAATAAGCGACCACAATAAAAACTGAGCTCCACTGAATACACTCCTATAGTACATGTCACCATTTCATCTCCAAAAAACGTACACCTTACACGGCTGGTGACCTAACACCCCCTGCCACACGCCCAAGCGGCGGCTCGCGGGGTATCATGTAGATGTAGATTGTGTTCTTTTGTTCTATGCACTCCGTGATCGAATTTCAACGCATAAGATATTGTTGTGTGCAGTTCTTCAGGTGAGCGGTATTTTAGCGCAGACGACCCTCAGCCGTCGGCATTTTCACATCCATTCTGATCAAAATAATGCAATGAAGAACATTGAATCCTGAATTGTTGCTACCATTTGAATGTCCACTGGTGACGAAGTGGATGGTCCCTAGCCTTATACCAATCAAACCTCCTGGTGCATAATGCACCTAGCATCATGACTAAAATATACACAAAAAGTCGGTTTTAGATACATAAAAAATTGAGTATTTATCTTTAGTGATGGACGTAGCAAGAAAGAAATTGTCAATAGAATAGCCCAAGCGAAGAGGGCCCTATTCCTTAAAAAGAGAAGTCTCTTAACAGCTGGGAATATAAGCGTGGAAGTAAGGAAGCAATTCATTAGGACTTACATTTGGAGCATGCTTCTTTATGGTAGTGAGGCATGGACGATGACAGCAGCAGAGAAATCAAGGTTGGAAGCTTTCGAAATGCGGTGTTACAGAAGAATGATGAAGATCATATGGATAGATCGTGTGAGTAACGTGGAAGTTTTAAGAAGAGTTGGAGAGAAGAGAAGTCTTCTGAAAACCTTGGGAAGAAAACGAGACGACTTAATCGGCCACATCATGAGACACGATGGTCTGATGAGAATAATCGTTGAGGGACTGGTGGAAGGGAAGAACGGCAGAGGAAGGCCTCGGATGAGATGCATTGAGCGGGTGATGAAGGATGTAAAACAGAAGAAGTATGCAAGTGTTAAAAGACTAGCTGATGGTAGAACTGAGTGGAGAGTTGCGCCAAACCAATCTTCGGATTGCTGACTGATAATGATGATTTATCTTTTAACATGCAATTAAAGATATATTAAAAATATATAAATTAAGATAATAATAAACAAATCAAATGTTTCAGCTTCAACAGCATATACTGATTTCTACGACTCCACCGCACTGAAATGTTCCAAAGTGCTCGATGCAAGAGAATTCGGTCCAAGAACTTGCCTACGAGGAAAACATTTTGAATTTAAATGGACTGGGTATTAGGATGAAAATATCGTCAATGAAAGAGGGGTTTTACACCGGGAGAGAACTGTTAGCAATAATTCTTGACAAAGGTTATAAGAAATGACAAGTGAAGTGTTTGACATGGCGTTTTAATCATTGCTAAGCCCTGTCATTTCATTGGAGAATAAGAAGGGATTGGGGTGTTTAAGAAGTGGATTGGGGAGAGTAGCTTTGAGGAATGACGACGAACGGCGAATTGATTGGAGGGGCAAGGGGGGGAGAGCGGATTGGAAGCCGCATGAAGGAATTGGAAGGAGACATGAAAGGGCTATGGAGAGAGTAATCGGGGAAATGAGATGCTGAAGGCTATTGATAATTGGGGAGGTTCTGGGTATTGGGGGTGAGGGTGAAGCGAAGGCTGTCCTCTTTGGGTCGAATGAAGAATGCGAAGCTGGAAAAGGAAGTTGTTGGAAGAGGTATTTACAGGTGTAATGGAGCGTATAGAAATTATTTGATGAACATTCGCACCTTCTGATGGGAAAAAATAATCTAAGTGAACACAGTAAGTGCTGGCGATTCTCGTGATTCTAGGCAATTTCCAGACTGGTCAACATAATCACCAATATGTTGAATAACTCCTCCTGTAATGAATTAGGGATATTTAGAGTCAGCATTGAATTTCTCTCACACTGGCTGGCTACTACACCATCTACTGCTAAAAGTGATCAATAACTCACGAGGCGAACGCCACAATTTCCGCTATTTATGGCTGACAAAACAGATACTTTTTTTTTTGCCGGACGATTCTGTTGGCCCGTATGTCCCCGGAATCCCGATAGGCTGCTAAGCCCGTCATCAGGTTTTCCAGGGACCGGACCAACAGAACTTGACACACATCCATGCCCTGGGTGGTGAAAAACCCACCCAGGCGGGACTCGAACCCGCGACCCTCGGTTTAGCAGGCGAGGACTTTACCCCGCCGCCACCGGGGCCGGCTCATTAAGAATTTAAATTATTTCCAACCAAGGTCTCTGTGTTGGTTTTTAGGTAAACGAAATCTCCACCGGTGACAAATTAGATGACTCCTTCGCTCAACCAAAAAAATCGGATCCATCACGTGGCTGCTAACGGGAACCAAGTTTAGGATGCGCGGGTATTGTCACCATACACTCATTCTGCGATTGTTTACGGGTATAGGATGCTGTGCGGTTGCTCCTGGCGCGAACTTCCATCTCCGTAAACAAACACAGAACGGGTGTTTGGTTACCATAGCAGCGGCATCATAAACTTGCTTCCCTTAAATACCGAAAAGAATCTCATTTTTGGGATGGTTGAATGTGTCTCGTGTTTGATCCTTGGCAAGGAATTAGTCTTCCCATTAACCACCACGGATTGATCGATACACGGAAGAATTATAGCTTCAGGCGTGTGTCTGCTATGCTATTCGAATGATTCATGAATATCGATAGTTCTAGAAAGTAGCTGACAACCTTGCTTCTATTGTTACAGAGGTAAACAGACTGTTATGATCGCCCAAATACTAAGAGCGATTAGAACATTTGTACAATGAGATGCCGTATTTCACCGCATAGACGTCGCCATTGCATAATCTTCGCACCCTACTTTTTCAGTCCAAAAATTGGTTCACAACTTTTCATCGCATAATCGTCGCAATTTAATTCTGTTCGTCACGACACGCACGCCAGATGACGACAGCAGTGATCGCGGCGGAGAATCTTCACATACAGAAGATTAAATTTCGCAATTCCATAATTTTTCCAACTGAAGTCGGTAAATTTTCTCAAGTGTAGTAATGTTTACCATAATGTATCGGTACTAATAATGTGTTAACTTTTCATTTCAGGCCGGAAAAAGTACAGTATACGCTAAACAGGAAGAATATAGTGTCGATTTGTAGCCTTAAATATGGATGCATTGTATTTAATGTAAGCCTACCATTCATAAGACCCTAGATTTGCAATAAAGGCAGTTAAGTACGTAATAAATGACCTAGGTATGTATAGCTAATACCGGCGCAATTTTATTTTTTTATTTCCCCTCATAATGGTCGCACCCTACTTTTTAGCGAAAAAAATTGGCATTAAAACTGCGACTATTATGCGGTGAAATACGGTATGTAATATATTAGGCTCCAGGGAAAGATACTGACATTCTTTCCTGATTCAAATATCCTATCGTTTATAGTAATAAAAATATCTGCCTTACTCACTAGTCTGTGACAATTTCAAGGGTAATGTAAGCAAAGCTACCCAAACAGGTAAAAGTTTTCGTATGATATGTTCTTAGTGGATTAGATTTCAATTGAGTCAAACAATTATATGCCTGTTCATTTGTCATTGTTCCAGGCACTCTCGCAGTTTTTTGGCTCTTTGAATAATCATTATTGAGAGTCACATATTATAATCATCATCATCATCATTGTGATTCTATCCTTGGACAGGTTTCAACGGCACTGCCTCCACAGCATTCTGTCCTGGACCTCTCTCTTCATCTCTTCATCACTCCTTCCTTTTTTGATGTCTATCAGCATTCCGTGCCTCCTCCTTCCTCTTCCTCTCTTCCCTTCTATTCTCCCTTCTATAGTTCATTTCTGAATAAACGTCTCCAAACTCGACGTGAAGTGAAGCACTCGAGTGATCACCTGGACATTTCCATTCTTTGTCCGTATTACACGTATCAGGACAATCATGTACTCGCTCATTTTATCAGAAACTTTATCATTTTCTTCATAAACCTTACTCTCAGGTTCAGCGAGATCTTCGTGATGCATATTTAGATTCATCTTAGATGCCATGACGCTAAATTATAAGGGTAGTTTTCCTTCCAGCGCAGAGATATTCGGGTTAGCCCAAATTAAAACAAAATCATTTTGTCACCGTATATCTTCTGTACGGCTACATGGAAATACAAGTTGTATTGTAATATACATGTATCATCATCATTAAAATTCTGTCCTCGGACAGGTTTCAACGGTACAGTCCTTCACAGCATTCTGTCCTGGGCCTCTCTCTTCATCTCTTCATAGCTCCTTCCTTTTTTGATGTCTGTCAGCATTCCGTGCCTCCTCCTTCCTCTTCCTCTCTTCCCTTCTATTTCCCCTTCTATAATTCATTTCTGAACACTATTCCTCCTTAAAAAAGGCCAAATCCAATTAGTCTTCCTCTTTTTAATTTCTCTCAAAATACTCCTTTCTTCTTCAATCCTCCTTAGCACCTCATCATTCCCAACTCTATCTTTCCCCCAATTCTCTCCATTCGTCGCCGCAGCCACATCTCAAAGCTTTCCAAGTCCTTTTCTTCTCTCTTCTTCAAGTCCATGTTTCGCATCCATACAGTACAATACTCCATATGAAGCATTTTGCGAATCATTTTCTTATAACTGTCTTGACATTTGTCTTGATGTCACCAGTTCCTTAATCTTGCTAAATGAATAAAAAAAATAAATAAAAAACTTTTCCTTGCGCTATTCTACTTTCAATTTCCTCTGTACAATTGCCGTTCTGAGTAACTATACTTTTCAGGTACTTGAAGGAACTTACTTGTTTTCATTTTTCTTCTTCCAGCCAATATTTAATGGCCTTCCTTCTGTCTTCGCTACCCTCATAACCATAGTTTTCTTTCTATTTATTCTCATTCCATACTCTTCACTTTTCTTTCTAATTCTTTCCATCATCTTCTTGAGTTCTTCTTGATTCTCTGCCATTATATCCCGGTCAACCGCATATTTGATGGCTTTTATTATCTCACCTCCCACTTTTGTGCCCCCAATGTCTCCTATAGCTTCTTTCAGCAGTTTGTCTGCAAACAAGTTGAAGAGGCATGGTGACAGACGGCAACCCTGCCTTACTACCCTTCCTATTGGGGTTTCATTTGTTTCCTCTTCCCCTATACGCATGCAATATTTGGGGATTTGGAGTGTTCAAATTAATTTGTAATTAATTACTGAAACAGAGATGGCAGCATTTCGTTTTCATACAATTTAGTTCTACGTGTAGCTTCATGCTCTGCTTCATGTGTCGCTTTCTCAGCAGCTACTGACACAGATAAACCGGCAGCCTCGCAAAACAAGGCCCACACTCCGATTTAACGCGGCTTTTGATCGATTTGTGGGATGCCCATTGGACACGGTCTAACATCCCCATTTTCTTTGCGATCACCGCATTAGGACCGACTTTCATGCTCAACGTCGCCACGAGTTTCCTTTTCACTCACCGCACTGATCCAAATAGGTGTTCGTTCTTTATCCAGAACACGGTTGGTTACTCTTTTTTCAGACTAAGTGGAGGTTTCGATCCACATATTTTGCGCTTTTTGTATGACTCAAGAATTCAAGTGAAGATCGAGTGAAATATAACTTGAAATAGCTGATACTCTTTAATGCTTGCTTGGCAAAATTACCCTTAGCTCGATTCAATTTCTTTCTTCTGTTGACAAAGAAGATATTTTTTTCAGTCCGATTCGCAGGAGCTAATATTTTCAAAAGACAAAATTCCATAAAAAATTTCTTTCGCACGTTATGCTTCGTTTTAAAAGATGGATTAATATGGCTGGTGATCCACCTGTTTTGGCATTGACCTTCTAAAGGATACAAAACCTATTCTAATGACCTCTTCTCGGAATTATTAACGCTTCCTGTGAGTAAAAACCTCGACTGACTAAATAAAATGAGGGGTTTACAGAACATGGGCAAAGAATAGCCGCATTCTCTTTGTACGTCATAAAAATGATCTCAGTATGCTTAAACCAGTAAATAGCGCCGTCATTCTGCGAATATATGCGGTACTGTCGTCATTATGGCCACAATGTTGTCACTGAAATTGTTATCGTGTCATTGTTTCCAAGTAATTTCCGACTAACGCATTTCAAAATCACTGCGGATTAAATGAGAAGTTAAAGAATGGTGATAACATTTTGTCAGGCCATCATATTTTAAGCGCGGAAAACAGTTTCTTTTATTTCAAATACAACGTTGTTATGTAACAGATAATGCTAGAAACGCACAGATTTTCTACGAACGTCATAAAGCACATCAGCATTCTACCAGATGTTTTTTTTTAATTTGTAAATGTCTGATTATACGATATTAAGATCCATGCGACCCCATGCATTTTTCCACAGAGCCGCATGATATTCGATCGATGCCGCCCTTCGTAATTTCTTCGTGTAACTACACAACTTTCACGAATTTTTTAATGAATTTCCAGCAAAGAGATACTGTTCAAATTCCGTTAATGTAATTTTCAGTGAACCCGTGAGGGCCCATGCTTCGAGTGAAGTAAGCCTTTAAAAATCTGTCGAAGGAGTTTGAAAATAAATCCCCCTAAACTTGACGTGCTCATCAAGTTACTGGACAGTGGCCAGTTTTATCAATGAACGGCATTAAGAATCAATACCTTGAATTGTGATAATATTAATTATGTGAGTTGAGTATCATAATTTTCGCCGATGATGACAGTTAGAGACTCTTAATGCCATTTGCTTTGAGTTGCTTCCATGAATATATATTATGGATTTAAATGTTTGGAATTATGCCTAGACTACGTGTTGCATAAATTTCCACTTTTAGTTCACTCAGTCCTTGGCGCCACTTCGATTAGAGTCTTTTCAGGTGAATCGTAAATAGACGTAGTTAATTGTTGTTTACGTGATACTGTGGTAAATATTCACTAGCAATCGAGGGGATATGAATTGCTTGAAGCATTCAATGATATCTTACTATTTTTCTGACCTAAAAGTTACTTTGTAAATACTAGAAAGGAAATATCTATTACAAAAAATGTGTAAGAGGTTTATGAAACGTCCATCGTGTGCCGACGACGATGTTTGCCCGACTCTGATTCTAATTTGAATGTATTAAGCCCGTTAGACTGATATAAAGAATTTATAATGCCTCGTTTAAACAGAACTTGCTACGTACTAGGCTGCAAAACAGGGTATGCGTCCACGAGGACCAAAAATTGGAGACTTAGATTGAAAACTAAGAATCTGTTCAAGGCGGCGGTAAGTGTATTCCTTTTTACCTACACTGCAATGATGACCATCGGGAATACTCATGAAAATACCACATGTCCCTGGATCATAATAGGGCTATTGGGTTGAGCATGACTATGAACCGACTATTCGGGTGTGACCTAGGAATAAATTTAACAATCACTCGTTTATTTGCTATTGCTTTTTTAATTCTCCCAGTTTTGAGAGTAGGAAGTGACTTACGGCGATGGAGAAATTCGTAGCTATTGGCGCAATCTCTTATCCATAGATAATATTTTCGGTTCTTGGTTTTGAGGTCTTCGATCCGTCTTCTGATTCATTCCCCCTTTTTCACCTCGCATTATCATTAAATTTCTGTATAGCCATATTCACGAAGTACTAATAAGTTAATTGTGTGCTAGTGTAATTAAATTTGGAAAGGAATTAAATATCTGTAGACCGGACGATATTAAAAGAGTGTATAATTACGTCCCGCGTGTGGTACTACATTTTTAATCCAATGCATTATGATTAATTGTAAGTAAAACCAGTAAGACGTGTTTATTTACAAACTATCGACTATATTTACATTTGAACTTCCGTCTTTCGTCACTAGGTGGCACCACATTCCAAAAAGTTGTTTGTTTAAGGAATTCTTGGAAACAGTTTTTGGCGACGAGATAACAATGCATAATATATGTTCATGGTTGCATCTTATAAAGTCACTGATTGGCTCATTTACATGTGTAGTTTTGCTAAAAGAATAGAGCAATAGTCATCGGCATAGGTTGGGACGAGACTTAGTGACGGTGACTCTTCCATTTCGTCTTTTGCTCCCTCTAGTTGTCAAGATTGTTTCAATGGCAGGTAAAACTGTTCCGTTTTAATAACTTATGGCTGACGTCTTAAATGAAAGCCAATTTGTCTTTTATTCTTCATAACCTAGAAAATCAAAATGATTTTTTTAGAAAATGTGAATGCACGTGCCGTTTCCCATGTAAAAGGGCTGTTATTTTTTGGCAAATATCTCCAAAAGTAATGTGGTAATGGGTAGAATTTTTGGTGTCATTGGACAGTTGAGATGTTTCTCTTTAAAATGAGACCAAATTCATTGATTCCTAAGTAAAATGATATTTCGCTCAAACTACCTTGATTAACTTCATCTGATCAATTTTTCACGATAATTGAACATTTGACATAAATTTTCTCAAAACTGAGCTTCGTTGAGCTCGAGCGGATCATTTTCTTTTAAATATCACCTTCGTGGCTTACCTTTGCGATTATTTGAGAAAAATTAATCCTCATTGTCCTCGTTATTTTTTAATGACAATTGTTCTAGAGGGTCTCACTGTAAACCTTTCATTCATTTTCTTTAGAGTAATCAGTTCCTGGCACAATTTATTATACACAAATAGCCATCGTATTAATAGAATTACTTACATATTTTTTGCCGAAAAGTCTCGCCCGGCATTTGTGACAACGCTTCCATTCTTATTTTTTCATCAGCTATACCTGTCTGTTCCTGCGTCTGAGAGCTTAAGGCATATATTTTTATTTCAAGGTCGCTTTCCATTTGTAATTAAAATCCTTAAGAAAGAAAGGAAAGAAAAACATTTTTGTTCAGGAAAAAATCCGTTTAAGAAAAAATAATAATGATACAGTTTACAGGAGAAATAATCACTACTAATTAATTGATGATATCAATCACAGCACAAAAACTTATGTGCTCAATACTTTACGCATAACCAAATTGTCCAATAACAAAGAAACCATAATAACATTAAAACAAATTGAAAGGAAAGTAAATTATGTTATTCTTGGGAGAGTAAGTAATCATGATATTTCATTTTGAATGTTTTAACATATGTGCAGTTTTTAATTTTTAAGGCATTAGCATGATGGTAGACGAGGTAAATTTGTGGAACTTCGCCATATTTGAAAGACCTTGGCATCACTTTATTTTAGGTTTGAAGAAATAATACTATATTGTGAGATATTACCAAGATTTTTTCCGTTCAAACCTATGAAGATGTTGGAGTTTTTCTTCAACAAATGTGACGTAAATGGCCTGGAACTTACTGTACTTTTCAGGCCTGGCTACAGAAATATGCCTTTAGAATTGGACGAATATTTATAATTTCGCAAGGACACTATCACCAAGGATGTATTAAACTAATATACACTGTGATGAAGTGATTTCATTCCGAGATTGACCTCATGATCTCCATTGTTAATTCTAATTCTATACATGAAGATCTCTCTTCCATCTTGTGTGTTTCGTTTCTTTAAAAATATCGAAATATGAATATGGATTAGAAAAACTTATGAAGTCCAGTTTGGAGCAGTAGTCGCGTGTTCGACTCCCGTTCCGTGAGTCGTAGGTACGAGATGAAGAAACAGAAAAATGTTTCCAGCTTGGCGGAAACTTTTGCACGCTACGCGAATTTGACCCAACTACTACAGGCAGTAGACTCAGCAGAAGTCATTCATGGCGCAGATCAAGAAGATCGGACCGGTATCAGCAACCACGGCTTCCGGCGAAGGTTGAAATTCACAGAATCGGCTGGGGTACTGCATTGTGCCCTGCTAAAAAATTCTGTATAGTTTCCTTAAAATACTGCCAAAGAGTTTCTTAAAAAGTTCTGTAGATACTCCTTAAAGTATTGAAATGCCATTTTACAGAATTTCCTTAGACGTTCTGCAGAATACCTCGGGATGTTCTGCAGAATACCATAGGACGTTCTGCAGAATACCTTAGGACGTTCTGTGGAATTCCCTACGACTTTCCATATAGGTCCTTAGGAAAGGAACTGGGCCAACGGAAACCTCACATATTTCCGTAGAGTTGCTGAAGTTCTATAGGACACCTTGTAAGGAGTTATTTTGCCCTACAGAAAATAACTTTTCAGAACATATGTTCTGTAGAGCCAGGATCTCACGTTCCGTACAGATTTAGAAAATGAACTAGTTCTGAAGAAAAAGAGTCTATTTCTGTAGAATTCCTTACGTTCTACAGAATCGCTTCTAATAATTTTTTTAGCAGGGTGGAAGGCAAATGGGAAACAACCACATAAGTCTCCCTAGAAGATGCAGTCCTGCATTCTAACTATATATGACATGATGGCATTCCTCCCAGTAAAATATTCCAGAGGTAAAATAGTCCCCGAATCAGAACTCCAGGTGGGGACTACTGGGAGGGGTACATCAGTCAGTAAGGACAAGTGCACGATAGGGACATGGAACATGAGATCTTTAGGGATGAGTGAGAAGCCGGCCACCATGAAGATAGAGATGGAGAGGGTAGGTTAGGGTGGATGTAGCGAAAGTCAGCTAGGTAAAGTGAACGGGGGCAGGCGACTACTCGAACGTCGGATGTCGAGTGATATAATTTGGAGAAAACGGAAGGATTTCTACATCTACATGATAACCTGCGAGCCGCCGTATGGGCGTGTGGCAGGGGGTGTTAGGTCACCAGCCGTGTAAAGGTGTGAGTTTTTTGGAGATCACATGGTGAAATGAATTATAGGAGTGTATTTAGTGAGATTAATTTTTATCGTGATCGCTTATTGTTCGCGGAAATAACTAGTTTTTGTACCTATCTGTCCGGCAGTGTATCTCTTTTTTGATCGCATCTGCCAGGCCTAGAGATGTAGTGAGGAGTCATGATAATATTCTCTATGTCGTTCTGAAAAATGTCAGTTCTGCATTTATCAAGCAAACTTAGCCTAACGTGTAGCCTCCGAGTCCGAGAGATGGATTCAATAAAGGAAATTGGTCTCTAATAGTTGTGAGACAGTACGCTCGTAGCAGTTTTTTACGTAGCGCGCTGCTTTCCTTTGTATTTCATTAATTTTTTAGGTTAAATCTATTTGACCAGGGTCCCAAATGCACGCGGCTTATTCGAGGTGTGGCCTAACCAAAGCTAAGTAGTATCTCTCTTTGACTCTTTCATCCGAGGACCTTCCTATTATACGTTTAACAAAACCTAGTTTCTTTAATGCTGCGCCACATATGTTCTGTATATGTAATCCCCACGATATATCCGACGTAAAGGTGATTCCAAGATATTATACTGTATCAGAAGATATTATGTTTACTCCACCCACACTATAATTATGGATATTTGTGATGACTTTCGCAGGAAGTGAACTGTGGTGCATTTGTTGACATTTAATTCTAACCCCCACTCCCGGAACCACAAATGAACGTTGTTAAGGTCCGATGACAGAGCTTCAAAGTCCGCGTCTTCGCTCATTTCACGGTAGATAACTGTATCGTCTGCAAATAATCTTAATTTACTACTAACTCTAGATCTTAGGGCATTAATATAAATAATGAATAAAAGAGGGCCGATCACACTTCCCTGAGGAACTCCGGATGTGTCTCCGTTGATCCGGTCCGAGAGGTACGGGGGCGGGTTCGTCCTCCATTATGAGAGAGACGCGAAAGGAAAATGATGGCTAGGTGCGGCAGTGGAGTAATATAATTTTGGACAGAATAAAGGGGAGTATGGATTATGAAAAGCTTTAGTCGGAATTATGGGAGGGATAATGGAGAAAATGCGCCATATTGCCTTATGATGACTACGAAATTTGGAGGCTATGGAAGATACTCTCGAACGAACTAAAAATCGGCTTTTAGAGAGCCAAATCACAAAAATACTACTACTAGTACAATTACTAATACTACTACTAGTACTACTACTAAAATACTAGTAGTTTAAGAACTTTCGGCTTCATCCAAAAAAATGCGGAAAATTATATTTAGTACTTTACGTGTTTTTTAAAACCCCTTTAATTCGAGCTGAGTAAACATTTGAGCAAGTCAATAAGGTATAATATAAACCCTCCGTTAACACTATACATATTCGAAGATATCGTGTCAGACCTTAACTAAAATGAAATTTTAAAACGATTGAAGCGTGACAAGATTATTTGCGTCGAAAGTAGATGGGTGATATTAAGTAGCTGGACACGCATGCAGAGGATATGCAGTTTCATCTTCGTGAAATAGCTTTGCCTGATGGGTTTATTGTTGGATAGATGAAATATGGTACTATTGTATTCCACAAACGACGTTTAAAGTATTTGGAGCACGCCCTGGAAACGAGAGCATTGTCGAAATTACGCGAATATCCTTCCAAATTATCTAATGTAAAGCCTAAATTACAGATTGACATTATACAAGTCCGAGGATGCTAGCTAGCATACTAGGAATTGTGCAAGGTCAAGTATCGTGTGATTCCGGATTAACGTTGAGTAAGTAAACCCATTGGGGTTTTTGGAGGAGGTGGCATGAGAACGATTTCAGCCACAAAGAGCACAAGCGGCGAATAATAGGCCTAATTATAGGAGCCAGACGACCGAGTTAGTTTGGCCGAAACATTTTCGTAACTTCTCTGAAAATAACGGGAAATATCTATTCATATGCTGCCATATTTATTCTTATTTCACAAGCCACTCGCCTCGGTGCCACCTGAAAAATCCGATTTCAAGTGCCCCAATTTGATCAATAAAAGCACTTAATTTCCACTTATTCATTTGGCTAATGCTTAAAAATTGTGCAGATATAATTGAAAGTCAGCGTCATAATTCCTCAAGTCCATTGCTTTACCCTTGGAGCGGCTCTCAAGATAAGGCAAAATTGAATCTCTTCAATGTCTCAGCATACATCTTGTTACAGTTTTCTTCGTGATCGCCGAAGAATTCTGGTCAGCCTATCACTTTATCATCCTTAGATTATGGCCACATTTATAAACTTGAAGTTTCAGCAGTGTTTTCGTAGCTGGAGTTATGTACGCAGTGTTTAATATTAGTAAATTCTTAAGTTTTGTATTCATTTTGCATCGCGCACTTAAGGTAGTTTGAGCGAAATATCATTTTACTTAGAAATCAATGAATTTGGTCGCATTTTAAAGAAAAATATCTCACCCTTCTTATGACATCAAAAAATTCAACCTCTTCCCACATTACTTTCGGAGATATTTGCCAAAAAACACCAGCCCTTTTACAGGGGAAATGGTACGTGTATGCACTCCAGAAAGACATTATTTACAAAATGAGGAATTTCTATTACTTAGATGTAGTAAAAAACTAACAGCGTGTAGTTTGTATGTTTTCTCAACTATATTTCAAAATCAATCATATTGTCACCGCAGTAGGTTCTTGGGTATCACAAAAAAACTCACCGTTTTGAAGGAGTTTCAAACGCGCGAAAAAAATGAGTCAAGTTAAAGACTTATTCAGACATTTTCATTTCATTACTTACCATTTCTGTCATATAAAACTGTATTACTGCACCATTAATAATACAATATTTTATTGATGTATCCTACAGCTGGCGAAATTAAAACGTGTAATTCGAATATGGTCTCTATTATGACTAGGGAACTATCTCGCTCGGACTACTTAAATTGCGTTTTGGGGCATACTTCATATTTATGCTGCTAGTTTTGGCCATCCGTGACCCCGCTTAATCATTTTTTTGTTAATTACTCCCGAAAAGTGAACGTATATGACACGTTCAGCAGAAAATTTCTTATTATCTCTAGACCCTGTGTGACCATTAAGGGTAAAAAAAAATATCCAGAACTTCATCTAGAGCTACACATGTGCAACCCCTCGAGCCGGCTAGTAAGCATATGTTTTGCAAGTAAGGGTGAGCAAGGGTGTTATGACGTCAGCCATTACCAAGAAAGGGAGTAAAATAAAGGAATTGAAAGATGTAGAAAATACAAATTGAACTATGTGTATATATAATGTCTTATTAGTTCTATATTTTCTTGCTATACTTACTATAATGAGGGGTGGCAAGCCGGAATTTTCTTAATCATAATTTCTACGCCGAATTTGTCGCTTCTATCTATTCGGGTCAATGTCTGTGTAATGATTGTTTTTGAGGGTACCAATTTCTGTTTTAAATTCTTCGGGCTTTACTGCTGTTCCTTTGTGGTATCAGATGAATACTCTACGAGCATACAGCCCATTTTAAAGAAAGCATCGAGGAGGAAGCCTCGTAAACAATTTACAAGTGTATATTAGTTGTGACTACTGCATCAAGTGAGGTGCTTTGGATTAATTAACTCGAGCATATTACTGTTGTGTTGTCGTAGAAATAGGTCTTAAATTAATATAAAGACGCTCAATCATTATCTTATTGAATTGTTATGATTTCGCACAGGTAGTGAGTCTGTTTACATCATAGCGCTGATCTGTTTACATTCTGCCGTAAATTTCTATTTCGTTTCTTATTTGTTTTGTTAGCAGAACGTTGTTATGGTCCACACTGTGAAAAAAACTTTCTTCCAGTACTTCAGCAGTTTATCGCATCATATTTTATGTTTTATCCTCCAAGTGGATAAGTGAAATCAGTATCGTTTTGTATTATGCTCAGAAAGGATTCGTGAAGGGACAAATAGGTATTCAGGTTACATAGTTACAATGTCCCATGTACCGTGTGCTTTTTTTCGTTTAGAAAGTGATGGTCAGTGTGAATGTGAGTATTGTTACATTTTCTGTGTAAATAATAGTTATTAGCCATAAACTAAAGGCATATATTCTCCATTTTAAGTGCTTTTATTTTGACAGAACTGTGAATACCTCAGGAAAGACCTGTGTTTGTTTGAATATAACTGATACCTTACTATGGTACGATTGGATTAAACTTTGATGTGGTGAAGCTGCAGTGTGTACAAATGATTATATGAAGGATCTTCGCAAGTTTGTGGTGTATTACTACGTGTGGTAAAAATTAAAGTTTATGACAAGCATGTACTCCCGATTTTTCTGTACAATAACAATCGATGTTTTTTGTCGGAATTATGATGGGCGTGTTAAAAAAATGGGAGTATTTAACGAGAGCACCATCGTAGCAAAATTGATGCATGACATACAAATTCACGTATGTACAATGAAGTTAGTTGCAGTGTTGCCAAGCGTTGCTTCATTGTTTTTAGGGCTATCGCTACCTACAATTATGTACTCCGCTACGATAGTGTCACTAGTAGCATACTAGGTAAGTAGGTCCTAATAGCTCACCCGAAAGGATCTATGGATACCATTTTTTAGTATGCGACCAAGTGCTCTTAGTAGCCGACTAAGTTAGTCGCCTTAATAGCACTTTTTAGCTGAAATCTATGAATCTACGAATGGAAAACGAACGGAAATCTATGAATACGGCCGAATATGTTGGTGTCTTCCTAAAGTGATTCTTGCAGTAAGTCGCAAAGGAAAGGCAGTTTTGCCACAAAGCCATGATGCTCTATTACATGACTTCTGGAAAATCGAAAATAATGGTAGGGGATGTTTGTGTTCAGGACAGGGGGTTTGAGACAACACCACCTGTTTGAGTGGTCGATGGCTGTAGAGGAGAGGCTGGCTGCTTTGCTAACTCCGTAAAGTGTTCACGCCGCATCTACCTTCGATCTTCGATGAGACCTCAAACAAATACGCCAGCTTTAATATCTTTAAACCTAGCAAACAAGATTCAAAAGTCCAATCGATGAAAAAAAGGACATTAGAAATGCCGAATCATGCTGAACTGAAATATTGAATTAAATATCCTATGGGGTTGAAGAAATATTATGCCCCTCCTTATTTTCCCTTTATTCTACTGAAAATATACATACACGACAACTTTCATCACAAATTAAACAGGAATTATAGTTGAAAAATCACACAGTGTTTTTACCTTCGATTGATCAGAAGCTGAATATCATCAAAAGCGAGAATCATATTTTATGTTGGGAATTCCGTCTATAGGTCTTACTCAATTTCGTCTCCAAAATGCATTGCACCGGGCAATCCGAGCGCAGGTTTATTAACGTTTCATAGACATTAAATAAATTGATATTCTTTTCCTAATCTTACTGAACCTTCGAACATGCAGTAAAAATTGCACGACGGAACGACTCGAATAACCCATGTCATAGCAGCGAGATGAGTTTATTTATTTACTTAATGAGTTTATAGTTCACCCAACATGAAACCATAATAAAAGGGTAAACTATTACACAGTTCAATACACAACACAATAACAACAGTCATGGCTGGCTGAATATTACATAATAGTCTTGATAACATGAGTGATCGTCTATCGTAGGACAGATTTTACACTTTTGATAAGAATAACAGTATATCCTTCCAAAAATTTTCTTTTGACATGCTAGTATTCAGTTCTTTTCAAAGGGTATGATAGATAATACATATTCTATCCAATGGTGCATTCTTACCATAACTTGTAATTACATCTCTTACATAAAAAGTTCTTTTTAGTCTCCCTTTCTTTGCTGGGACTATAAAATTTTATTTACCAACTAATTCCATACAATGGCCTTTGTTAATAATGTCATACAAAAATAGCAAGTCATTTATAATTCTTCTTTCACTAAGACTGAAATTAAACTCTAGTAACATATTTTTGTAATGTACAAAGTTTTCAAACATAGGATAAATATTGTGGCATGTACACAGTACAATTGTAATTCAAACATGGCGGGTGAATTTTTTTTTAAAGACATTGCCGTGAGAAAAAATCGGCCTGGACCGGGAAACGAACCACGGACCTTTGGTTTGCCGGACCAATGCGCAGACCAGTACGCTATCCAGGCTTCCTAATCTTGGTTGTGGACTCTTGGTTGTGGCTTCTTTGAAGTCCTCTTCGCCGTTGCGTTGCCATCTTTGATGGACCGCAAGGGCCTAAGATCTAGTTGCCTTATGTCCACCAACATTGCTATGGGAATTAGGAAGCCTGGATAGCGTAGTGGTCTGCGCATTGGTCCGGCAAACCAAAGGTCCACAGTACAATTGTCTCAAAAACCTTTTTTGGACACACTCGATCATTACATCTGATTTCTTTAATTTGGAGTTCCAAATAACAGAACAATAATCCAGTTTACTTGTCACGTATGAAAAATTCAAAATTTTCAGCACTTTTTCATCGGCAAAATATTTCGAAATACGGCACAAATATCCTAACAATTTATAAGCAGACAATGTACTGAATGAAATATCAATTATTTTTTTAGTCCCAAATTTTAATTGCCGGCCAAAATCAGACAAGAGAGCGACTTAGCAAGCAAGGTAACATGTTTTGCCATAAGAAAAACGGGAACTTTCTGAAATACAAAGCGGATGGTCTCCTTGCATCCTTGCTCTGGGTCATGCGAAAATCTCGATTCAACTGCTCCAAACCACACTGAAAAGGCCTCATTCATGAGTTCTAAGGGCGTGGTGACTTATTTCTTGTTACATCAGCATCTCTCTACCCTTCCGGGCATCACAATTGACTGCCTCCAGCCTAATTGCTCACTGCGCTCTTCGAAACGCCCTCAGAAATGGCTCCTCCCTCCTCCCACCAATATCACGCTCATTTAACTCCTTCTCTTCCAATTGGTCCCCGAGGCGGAGACGACTTGGGACGCGTCGACCACCCGGTCCTGCCTGGCCCGGTCCCAATGACTGCCGTTGCGCACAGTTAGTCATGTGGTTCATAAGTTCACAATTGCGGGAAATTATTGATAAAACTGGTAAATTTTGACAAAATATTTACACATTCTGAGTAAAACATATCCCAATGGGCTTAAGGTAGTTTTAGGGATATTTTTTACATAGTCATAACGAACACCACATTCGAATTTTAAATATTAAAGTGGCCCTGGCCTGACTGCATGAGTCAAAGTCAATACCAAGGCCTACACAATATGTATTCAGTTAAAAAAGATCTTGATCTCGCTGATGAAATTGGTCATCTACTTAAAACCAAAATCAAGGTACATATTTGAATACGCAGGATAATTTTTATTCCACGGATATATTTTTCATGACTACATTTGTGAAGCCTTTGGAACCGACTTCAGCGCCATTTGCATAGAACTACTATATTTTGAATTCAGTAACGGCAGTTATTCGCTAATAATAATTATCAAAAGAGGGCGATGTGCGGCAAGATGCCTATATTATAATTTAATTTGGTTTTTAAAGGACATATTCCTTATTATAAACAGTCAAAATTAAGAGCTTAAATACGTTATCTCGTTAAAATTGTCATTTTTCCTCCGTAATCTGAGCAATCTCCTTAAGGGCCCGTTTTATCGAAAATCTCCACTCTCCGAGACTGAATTGCAGTCAAACTAGCCGTTATATGGAAACCCTGTTATGTTTTCAACTCAGCGTAAAAAACGCTCTTCAAAGATCTGCATTCAAGTTTTCAGAAAATCTAAAAATTCTGAAAAAATCTAACTGACACCGAGGCCTTAATTACAATGGCTGCGAATGGCTGCATGACGTACAATAATCATATATTCACGGCGCCAAAATATGGCCGCATCTGACCGAATTTATCAGTAATTAAATAAAAATAAATGTGTGTGTCATCGATTGAATAATATTTTTGCGCGCCTAACGGTGAAAACGCCGTTCGAAACGGAAGTTTTTCTTTGTGACTCCGCAAAAACCACAGCAAGATAATTTATTGATTTTTTAAAATCTTTGAGAAATCAAGCCAACTGCGCACTTTTAAATATTTGGCGATCTTTAGACGTTATAAGTACCTCCTTGTTACATCAAGACACTTCGGGGTGCTTGCACGCACCATTTCCCATGGAAGAGGGCGATTTCTGTTTTTGGCGAATACCTTGAAAGTTACGTGGGTAAGCGGCTTCAAATGAATATTTAAAAATTGAAGGCGAAGAGGAAGCATTCACGGAATGAGAGGGCTATATTCCAAGAGCATTAATTTTCGATGTTTTTAATATAAAATAAATGAAGGATATCACAATAATTCCAATTATGAGCACGAAACGAATATTTCCATGCTGTCTAATATGACGCAAAAAAATCAGATGCTAGTAAGTTGCTACGCGACAAAAAAGCAGCAAATTATTTTCCGTGAATCAGAGCAACATTTCCTGAGTTTCCAGCATATTAGAGTCGAAGTAATGACGGAACTTATGCGTAAAAACTCGGTGTCCTTCATACGTGGGGACATATTTCATCACAGTGGAGTATTAGCATTGCTGGCATCAGCTTTGAAAATTCTGCCACTCGTTGATAAAATTTTCTCTTCGTTTGAATACTTGCAGAGCCGTTAGTGCGTCCATTAAATCATAGGTGACTGAAATTTCCACGAAAAGAGATTTCCCGGGCATTTTCCCCGCTCATGACGGAACGAGAGGCTGATTTGCTGAAACGCCCAAGTGGAACACGATGCCCAAGGGAGCGTGCGATGGAATAATGAGCCTCCAAAATATTTGCCTGGAAATGAAAAAAGTTCGTTTCTCGCGAGCGTGGGAAGAATTTTTTTGTGAGAGCTGTTCTCGCATTATATAACGGTGACTGATGGGAAATTAATGCTCGATTTACGAAATTGGGGTTTATGGCATGCTTGTACGGACGGCAATACGTAACCCTTTCGAAAATTTTGATCTCTCTCTGCGTTGACCCATTCATATGGAGTGGTTGGCACGATTGCCGGCTGAAATT
This sequence comes from Ceriagrion tenellum, assembly GCA_963169105.1. NCBI lineage: Eukaryota > Metazoa > Arthropoda > Insecta > Odonata > Coenagrionidae > Ceriagrion > Ceriagrion tenellum. Next base: position 13,105,108 of record OY720633.1, read on the forward strand.
CGTTTCGGCGCCACTCACGAGCGTATCGTAATTAAATAACATCTCATAATCGCGATGCGTGCTTCAACCCGGAGGCCTTGGATCCCACGGCTCGCATCCACAGTCATCCGTCGGTCAGTCGTCAGAGAAACGACCTATAGCTGAGATCGCGCGCGCCCTTTTGATACACGGGCGGAATGGTGAAGAAAGGGTTATTCAGTGAATAAAGAGTGATCGAATAGAAAAATTTTCGCTTTGTCTCACCGAAAGTCCATAAGAATTTCACTGTTTTGAAGGCCCATTCGACGCATTGAATGGTGCACTTGAAAGTCCTAAAGAGTATCGTGACCAAGTAATGATAGGGATTCTTCGAACAAATTTCCGCCACAACTGGGATTACTACCTACTAGTAATCTAGCCACCGCTGTAATGAGAAGACAATACTCCAGCTACCATGCAGGTGCCCTATTCTGCATGACCTTGGACTTTACGAATCTCGACGGGTACAAAATGTTGATGTAAAAACTCCCAAAAATTTCAAAAAGGAGATTCTGGGATATGCTGTCAGTGTATGGGGTCCAAATGAAGCGGGGGTTGATATCGGAATTAGATCACGTGCAGCGAAGAAGAGCTAGGTTTGTAAAACAATGCTACGATAAGTTTGCTAGTGTGTCTGGATTGTTAGAAGAATTGGGATGGGAATCGCTATCACAGCGTAGATTAAATTATAGGCTGAACCTCCTAAATAAATTTCAGGAAAAACATTACTCTGACGACGTGAAAAGCATACTATTAACCCCATCGTACTACGGCAGATTAGATCGCGCAAATAAAATTAGAGAGATAGATTGTAGAACCAATAGGTATAAAATGTCATTTTTCCGCGTACCATTCGGGACAATAACAGCTGTGATCGTCGTCATAAATAGTGAAAATGGTGACATTAGCTAGACTGTATATCTTTTTCTTTATATTTTCTACGTTCTTATTTATGCATGATGTAAATATTGATGTTCTTATTTATGCATGATATTTTGAATGTGTAGTAGTAGTCTTTGTATCCCTTGCATGTTGGAACGATTGACGATAGAATGTATCTTGGTTGGTAGATTTTTTATTGGCGCGTTGCATGTATGGTACGCTGGTTTCAATGTAAGTTCGGTGTTATACCGTATAATTCATGCATGCCTGCTGTGGAAGCACCCTCTGGCACAAACCCTTTGGGTGGCTTGCAGGGTATTACGTAGATGTAGATTCCAAAGAGGAGATTTGACGGCAACGGGGAAAGAGGGGGAAGGTAGGCTGCGACGTCACATCAATGGATTTTCCGAGGTTCCAGTCCTTATTGAATAAAGCCACAGATCCTCGCGACCTTAGAGACAGCGGGAACAAATTTCGCCTTCAAGTTATGAACTCACGAATAATATGCGGTAAAATACATAAAGACACTTGGTGTGCTCACTTGGTAAAAATAATCTAAAATGGTTTAGACGGTTTTAGTTACAGTTTTAGAGGCAGAAGAAAATTGATTCTCACTTCTGCCTATTTGCGAGTTAAAGTTCTAAATACCTCTTAAGAACGATTTAGGGCAGATATTCTTGTTGCAATTGCTATTTATAGCTAACGTGACACATAGGTCTCCCATCCACTACGCACCACTTATTTCAGAGAAGTTCCAATCATTCTGCTCGCGGTTTCCCCATCTCTTCCCTCTCAATGCGGACGTGCATTTCCATATATTGGTCCTTTTTTTGAAAGGGACTCTTTCTTCTTACCCGCTCTCCCTCTTTTAAGATAATATAAAACTGGAAACCCCTTTCGATCTCCAGTCAATGTTTACATCCACGATGTAGTGAATTTCATATTCCAAAGCCAAATCCCTCATTATTCAAAAGGTCGTTTTTGTTCATTGGGTCAAAAACTTTTAATAATTTACCGAGTGACATTAAGGAAGTAAAGAGTCAATATATTTTTTGTAAAAAGTTCAGAGATTGGTTATTATCGCATCATGATATAGAAGTTTTATTATGATTTCATGGTTGTGTATTGTATAAAATAATTGTAAGGTAATTTGTTTTGCCTCTGTTAAATTTCTAAAATTCTTAAAACATTGTAAGCAGCAAAATTTTATCCTTGTATGTTCTCGTTTATTGGTTCATTTTTCATTTTTTGCTCATGTCTAGTCAAAAAAGCTATTGCTATATTTTTCAATGATATATTTTGAACGCATAAATAAGTGCTGGTTAGATTCTTCACTGGTGTAAACCATTGAATCTACCTAAAGCCCCACTGTTGTTCTACTAAACTTTTTTATGTAATGTTTTTTAAGTGGAGCAATAAATTTATCTATATAGAGCCGACACAAAGGTTTCTTGCGGGTGGTGAGAGAATAACAGATACTTCATTTTAGTAAAAACAATGAGTGAATCCAATCAAAATATGCTGCATTTTTCTTCGTTGGGTATTGAAGTAGTATTGGAGGTTATTATTCCAGGCTCTAATACCTATGTTTGCTATGAGGGTCAAAACTGGAGGGTTGATAACTTCCATTACCATCCAAACCTACCACATGTTATGGGCCCAGTTCATCGAATCAAATATTAAAACTTAGATTACTTTAATTGACTTTGACGGCGTAGAGAATCACAGGAGCGACAACAATCACAATCATGCAGCATAGAACTAACTCCGTCGTAGGGACGGAAACAATAAAACAAAAACAAAACGAAAAAAAAAACAATACCATTACGCTCGATACAACATAAATAGAGAATGATACAAAAACGGCATACATGTTGCCGTATCACTACCATGTAACACCTCCCCTTGATACGGGAAACAGAAATGGGTTGATACTTGTTTGAGCATTAAGGTATATCAACATTTTGGCCCCTTAATCCTAATAAGGAACGAATTTCTTTGGTTTTTGGAGCACTTAAGGGTTTGGTACAAATATCAGCCAAATCCAAACTAGAGTGAACTCGTTTAAAGTCAACAAGTCCCTTTTTAAATTGGTCCCTACACACATGGAACTTCATGTCAATATGTTTTGATCTCTCAGTTGAGACATCGTCCTTGGCAAACAATTATGCACCATCGTTATCACATCTTACGGAACAAGGGGTGTCAATGAGGTGCGACAAACTTAAATCAGGAAATAAATTTCTCTAAAAAGTCACTTCGTTCAAAGAAACTGCGAGCTAAGGACCCCAAGTACGTGTGAGAAGTGAACTAGGCTCCGCGTCCACCATTAAGAGAGGAAAGATTTAAGACTTCGTTTGGATTCGAAGACGGATATCTCCAATTTTCTGTCGCGCGTGAAAACCAGTTACAAAACACTGAATGCGTCCAGGCAAATCAAAGTACATATTTCTCCATTATTTTCCACCATTTATCATATAGTATAGTGTTACTCATAGTTCGACAGCCGATTGAGGTTCCAAGTTCGGAACTGGAAGAGTTGCATTAGAACACGATTTGGCGCGCTGAAAATTATCTGGGCATCTGCAATCCCTGGGAACTTCCGGACATGACGCCACAGTGGAAGGGAACTGACCCTCCCAAATTAATGTGTGACTTTCCCACGCCATTGGGCTTCACATTTGATGGGCTCTGAGTATCCCAGCCGGACAAACCGACTTTTGTGTTGAAAATAATCTAATTTAGGGCCAATCATTCAAACCCTCAACTAGTCTCTCAGGAAATAAGGTCAAGCGTTAACTTACTGACACCATTTTATCTTTTCAAAACATTGGCAGTGAGTTTATCGGTAACCTACATTTAAAAAAAGCTACTTAGTATTTCAAAGTTTGATATTTATGGCCCAATAAGTTTAATTGCACCCTCTTCTTACTGTAAAATAATACATAAGGAAAAAGGTCAGATCAAAATTATACTCACTCAAAAGTCAGGGATTTAAATTCTCTTGGTAGCTCTGGACATCTGTGGCATAAACACAAATGCCTAGTACTAAAATATCTTGTTAAATATTTTCTATGCAAAAGCCGATGATAAAATATTCTCCTATCGATAAAACCCACATTAACTAACCAACAGTCTGATGTAATGAACAAAACCTCAACTCTCCGTTACTACGGAGTAAACGTTATGACTACGTTATCCTTCGGTTCGTGTTAATCAGAAGTTAAAAGACCAGGCCTAACGACAAGACCTCCTGGATAGATCCAAGGGAAAAAACCACTCATAGTGTAAGAAACTCGTGAGCATCACCCATCGAGTGACTCAGGGTGAGCTGGACTCACTGCAATCACAAAACAAACCGAGGCTACTGATTTATTAATGTCCGCGTGCATATCAAATAACAATAGTACACAAACTGGCAGCACGATTTTCCTCCTGTGAAACTGAGCAAAGAGAAAGAGATTCCTCCGTATAGTGCACACTTTTATTAAATGGAACCCTCTTCTTGATGAAGTTTCGGGAGGGAGAGATTTCCGAGCCTCAATTTCGTGACCATCGGCCACAATCAGTCTCTCTAGACCTTTTTAATCCCCCATCATTCCCTCCCACCAAATATCACTGTGCATTCACCGAACACGATCCCGAGTCAAAATCTGTCTTGACTATCAACTTTGTGTTGTTAGTATCTTTTTCCTTCAGTTCGCTGAAGAGGGCCACCTTGTGGCCGAAATGCGCGTATACGACGCATACCCTTGTCTTTTCCTGTTTCGTTCCTTTGACCAAGCTCATCTCGAGCCTGATTCTCCCAGAAGTTGGGCCCTGTTGAATGTGTGAGTGAGTGATTTTTTTGTATGCTTGTGAGAGTGATTGCTCTGTGTGTTTGTTTTCATAACTCAGGCATCCTTAACGGGGTCTCTATAGCCCTGTGAAGGATCCCAATTGGGTTGAGTGTGTGTCTGTGAATGGTCATTGGCGAGGAATTAACGTTCCCGTAAACCTTCACGCGGGTATTCTGATTGAGAGACTGTGGTTGGTCACTGACGATATCGTCAAACCAACATAGTAAATATTTTCTGTTCTATCTTTTGACGAGTGGTGCCAATAGTTACGGCCATTGGAGAAATATTCTCACCCTATTTTGTCGACGATCCCGAGTTATCGAACGGAAGTCACAAAAGTTATATTATCTGCCGCTCAAAAGTTTGTGCCTCAGTCCACATTGACACGTAAATTAATGGTTTCCCATTCAGATGTACCTCGATAAGATGATATCCTCTCTCTTTGCTGGTCTCGCGACGCGCTTGTGAAGCGCAATTCCTTTTCAAAATGGAAATGAGGTGGGCGTAGGTAATTGAAACATCCTTGACGCGTCACGAGATGGACGGATGACGGGAAGATTGATCGATGAAATATGCCCATATTGAATACGTGTATATCGCCGACCCTGAAATCAAACTTAATTAATTCGTCACACATACGCATCTTCGGTTTTTGTCCCGCCACGATTCGGATCGCACCTCCCGTCATGCCACAGGGCGCACGCGCACTCCTGAAAACGCCGCACGTTCCAACCGAGCCCCTCGTTAAAGAGTCTTATCATGTACAAATGGTGGAATCGTTTGAACGGAAGTTGTGATGGCTATTCAATCCTCGCCTGCACATTATCCTGGTGACCTCGGACGCAACTAATTGCAGGTATTGTCAAAGAACAGTCAAAAATGATTTAATAATTGGGATGTTGAGACCCCACTTAAACCAACGAAGTCACTTTTGAATATGTACTCATAAGAGACTTCTATCAAAAATCATGAACTTTGTACTGGCTTCTCGAGTGTGGCTAGTATTCATAGTAGTGATAACTGATGAAACGAGATGAAGAAGAGGTGATAATCACCTTCCGTCGCTCGAAACCACAGTAATCACCACACTAACTCTTCCTTTTCGTTGAATAAAATACTCATATAGCACAACGGGGTACCACAACACGGTGTCGTAGACTAAGAGCAAATAATTAAACTGCTGAGTTTGACCCAGAAACAGTACTACACGTCGCATCCGCCATACTTGAGAAAAGCAATTCCACCGGTATCTTTGGTATTTTCGCCTCAAATCTCCGCTATGGCTTCAGGTTATCACCCGAGGTGAACCACTTGTGACAGACCGCCATATTTAGTAGCGCCTCTAAACAAGGCGAGAGAGTGTTTACGAATCAGCTACTAAAATAGTGGCACACTTGGCGCTGTGAAGCTCACAATCAGTAGCTGTAAATGAATACGATTTTGTTAGTTGGCGACTAGTTAGTGCGCTACTAAGCCGATAACAGCTCGCTAAGGAATCTATGAATACGACCGAATGGGTCCAAAATAGTCGATATGGATCCCTAGGGGTCGAAACAGGCTCGCAGGTCAATCGGAGAGAGGCTGAGGGAAAAATATTAATTAAGAACCGCCAATATAATCAGTAACTTAAAACTATTGCATTATATCTTTCATATCAAAGTATCAGGTATCAATTAGAATGATCGTATAATATTCTCATAATCTTGCCGAGAGCTACGAAACCACATCCGTCAAGAACGTTAGTCAACGTTACAAAAAAGTTATGACTACTTAAAAAAAATAGTATTTACGAATGTAAGTTTTTTATTTTTTACATTTTAGTTTTGCAATACATCAATTTTACAATGCGTTTGTGGATAATTTTTCGAGTGATTGAATATAATAACGCTAAAATTAAAAATTCTTAAATATATACAACAGACTCTCGATATAATAACAGGTATAGTCCTGCTAGGCCTATGGCTTGTCAGCATGTGCTGTGTTTAATTAATAAATTAATCCACAACATCAACCAGTCAGAAAACATTTTTTTTCATTGTTAAAAATCTAAAATGCAATAAAAACACATAAATTTACCTAAAGACGCAATTTAAACATTAAATCATGTAGCATAAGTACAGAAGTTTTTTTAATTAAACAAATTTATACAAATGTAAATAAAAGTACGATTGAATTTTTTTTTCAAACACAACATTAAAAACAAAACATTAAAAATATAGAAGAAAAACCGAAAATGTAATTGAAATCCATAAATATTCACAAAACTTAATTAAAACTTTACTATTAAATCACAACTACCTTAGGATATGCACAATTCTTCAGAATAAACAAATGCACAACTTTGTTTAGTTAGAAGACTTATTTTGAAATTGGAAATTAAACAGATTTATACAATAACAATTGTTTCACATCTTTCTTTAATGATGACATTTTGTTAGTTTCTCGAATTGACTGTGGCAAGTTATTGAATATCTTTGGGACAATGTACTTAAATGAGCTCTTACCATGGTATTTGTAGTATTTTGAAAAATAATATTTTTCAATTCAGCGGAGTCGAATATCATGAATTACATATATTAGAAGTAGATATAGAAACATTAGATGAATAGGTACACATGTAGATAATATAAATGCATATATTTTTTTGATGATATGTACATAAAAAACTTTAAAATAAGCTAAACCCGACCTGAAGACGCCTCACGTGATGGGGGAGAATCATTAGCTGACTCTGCAAGTATCATGTTAACGCTGATACACGCAATTGAACCTGCAGAGATGGGATCCTAGCAATCTTTAATTTAAATAGGCTTATTTTTTGCTTTTCCTTTTATGATTACGTAAACTATTGAGAGTCATAAAAATTTCAAAATTTTATCGACTGTGATTTCTTGTCGGTGATATTGCGATGATTATCAGTCTCATTGGAGGATAAACATGAAACGCAATAATTTAAGAAGACACAAGGAAACCGTCGTTATGGGGAAATCTTACAATATGTATGAAAAGAGATATGAAGCTGAATGTCACTTCCTGGTGACGAAAAAATTGAAAAGTGATGATATAGAAAATTTTAATGCTCCACAATAGAATTGGTGTAAAATACAGCAATACTGCACAGAGGAATTTTCGGTGCGTTGGAATTGAACTTGGGACCTCGGATATGACGGGCGTTTCGGGTCACTCCGCGGGTCGAAAACCTACCCCCCTGTGGTCTTGAAGCTCTCGCTTATCACCGGGACGGGTACGTAGTGGGAAAAAGGGTAAAGATAGGGGAAGGGTTAGCGAAAGACAGCCACTAGGAGGCCGACACCACGAGGCGGATTGCCGTCAAAAGGACGACAAGCTGACGCCGAAGCTGTTGGGTTCCCCCAACAACGTTAGACGAGTCAACGCCAGTCTCGCTTGCGTGAAGACTTCCCACACCTCTTTGGAGAACCGATGAAGCCCATTGCCCAAATTCTTGGGATAGGGTGTCCGCCGGCTCCCCTTGTGGGTAGACGTCGTGTGGTCTGCTGGATTACATCATCGGATCGGGGCCCAGCCGTAATGATGGTCAAATCGGACCAATTATGGTCAAAATATGAGTCCCTTCACCTCAATACTACCCATCCTCGGATATGACAGTGAGCAGAGATACAATATCACCAAACACCAAGCGCCTGCAGCCATCTTTAAACGCCAAAATCTCACAAACCATTCGCGGCTTACGCCCAAAACGGGGATTTCTTGATACCGAAGAACTCAAGAAAATCGAGCTCCCAAGTTTCAGCGACATCGGCGGTGCATGAGCCGTGATTTCTCCTTCAAAGGCATTTGGAGTATAGCATTCAATGCAAGAATTTTAGGCAAAAAATTGCTCTGACGGATCGATATTCAAATGTTGTGAATAGTCTAAACAATATTGTTAAGCGTAACACGTCACGTGAGTCAGCGGCTTGGACCGTAAGAAAGGCTGACCAAAGAAGAATAGGAGCCCTCAAGACGTACCGTTGAAGAAGAATGCGAGAATCCTGACGGTCAAATAGAAATATGAAACAAAAACAAGAAATAACCTGGAAGAGCAGCCATGGAAAGGCTGATCTTTATGCGGCGAAGGAGAGCCAGATGTTGTGCTCTAGCTAAGAAAAACAAAGCATGTATTTCATAATTACAAGCGAGGATAGATGAAAGGGGAAATCCCAGGAGGGAGGCCCAGGGGCTTAATCGGAGGCCAAGTGCAATAGGGAGTGATAAGGGAGAGTTAACAGGATTAAGATAGGAGAAGCAGATTTGTGCAAAGATGTTGTAGTGGAGTACTGCTGTTTGACTCTCCAATACGGCTGAAAGACCGTTGATGATAGTGGCAAAGGCGAAATAGATAGGACGATGTTGGACGGAAGATTAACACCAGTAACATTATGTCATAAAACATTTTCTAGTTGTACAAAGAGATGAGAGAGGGTACATTCTTCTTTTCATAACGTTAAATGAACTTTCAGTCAGAATTAGTTTACAGAACTAAAAATTGTATTCCATATCGCTTAAACATTTAAGTGACGACATGTAATGATTAGGCTTAACTGTGCATTTTAAACCAATCCTAAACCGCATATTATTTGCAACATTTCCAATATGTTGCTGCCATTTTAAGCACTCATCCAGGGTTACTCCCAGATACTTACAACTGGGCACCTTTTCTAAGTGCAAACAATTTGAGCATTCGTTTATCAGACAATCTTTTGAATGATAATAGAAATCCCAATCAATTTTATACCTGTTACAGACGTTGTAGCACATATTTTTAGTTTTGCTTACACTCATTTCCAATTTATTTGCTTCAAATCAGTACCGTAGGTTTATTAAATTAGATTGCATATTAATTTTTACGATGTCCCAATTTATACCGTCGTAATTTAAAGCGAAATCTTCGGTAAAAGCTATAACATGCCCTTTGAATTCATTGTTACATAAGTCATTAACATACATTGAAAATAGAAACAGGTCCCAAGACAGATCCTTGGGGCACACCACACGTTATCTTCCTATAGTCACTATAAATGTTTTCAATTTTTACACACTGCATACGTGAACATGGGTGAAATTTTGAATCATTTTAGTGGTATTCCTCGAATACCTCCTCGGTGAAGCTTACACATTAAAATACCATGGTCAATGGTATCAAAGGCTTTAGTTATATCAATAAATAGACTGACAGTACGCGTGTTACAGTTAATAGGCTCATAAACATGAGTAATATAATTTTCCAGTGTGTCTTCCGTTCCCTTTCCACATAAAAAACATTTGGTTTTGACTGAAGAAGCGATTGTTATCTAGAAATTTGACTAATCTAGACTTGACCATCCTTTCTAAGATTTTAGAAAACATCGATAACACAGGAATTGGTCGATAATTCTTCATTTCTAACCGGTCACCTTTTTTATAATGGGGCTTGACTACTGCATTTTTCAGAACATCAGGAAAAACACCATTTATAAGGCTTAAATTTTAAACGTGCGCAAGACTATTTACAAATGATTATAATTATTTGTTTTTATAATAGTTTCATGTACCTATACGATGAATCAAAGTATGGATGTTCTCATTTCGATATATGAGGTACAATTATAGGTAGTGACAAGGTCATTTTTCTTTCCTCACGTGAAAGTTGCAATAATTACTGAAATGCATGGCAATGTGCATTGGTAATGCCCATAGCAGTCAAATATTTGGGAGAGGCTCATGAACGTCACAGGATGAGTAAAGGCCGAGAGATTTCACCTCGTTAAAATGCGGCGAAAGATGCATAGAACTTCAAATGTTTTTGGGCAAAGCCCAACTACGGGTATTGGGTGGAAATTGAAAAAAACATGAATTGTTTGATTTTTCATTCGCCTCTTCAATGATATGATGCCATTGCGCGGATAATCCGACAATCCTCCTCCCTATACAGTGTGCGGAGTGCTATTTGGTCACCGCTTACGGAGTGATTGATGCGCGACTAACTGTTACTGATCTAAGATTTAAGGCGGTGAATGATCGGAAGAATAATCTACCTTCTCAATCACTTCCCGTCGAACGTGGTGTCCCCCAAGGATCAATACTCGGCCCTTTACTATTTGTCGTATACATTCAAGATCTCCCAAATAACATACATCATTGCAAGTACCATTTATACGCCGATCGCAACGATATCTCAAATGCTATCGCACTAATTAATAGAGATGTATCTTCAATGTGTAAATGTGCGTCAGATAATTTGTTGAACTTAAATTCTCAGAAGACTAAGAGCATAATAATCGGTGGCGCAAAATCCCTTAAATCTGTAAACATTGAATCACTGTCCAAGACTCAAGTTCAAAACTTAGAAATAGAATACTCCGACAAAATTAATGATTTAGGTGTTATTGTAAATAAAACGCTAACCTGGGATGAACACGAAGCACATATTTCTTATAAAGTCATTAAAAACCTGCATCAGCTGAAACTAAATGTTTTTGCCACTGAGACTTATACTAGCTAATACCTTACTGATCCCTCATATTGATTACTGTTCTCTGGTAATGTCAAATATTTCAAAATCTCAGTTATCCAAACTGTAAAAAATTCAAAACTGTGCAATACGTTATGTGCGCGATGTAGCATATAATGACAATATCAAACCGCATTACCATGACTTAAAAGTTCTTAAAATTGAGCCTAGAAGAAAACTACAAATGCACAAAGTATTAAAAACTGAAACTCCTTCCTACATTTATCAGCCGCATTTTGATAATTTGGTTAAAAAACAAGAAACACCAGAAATAAACATCAAATTAATTGTACTCTGCCTCAGAACCACTATGTACCATAACTCTTTTTATATAGAATCATGTATTGTATGGAATTCAATTCCGCAAACGCTGAAAAATATTAAGTCCACAGAAAGATTTAAAAAATGCTTGCTGTCTTATTATCTCAATGGTACTTAATATTTTAATCAATATCTTGAATTAAATTCATGAATATACTGCCTCTGTGATTGCTACAATGTATTGTAATATTTGTTGTGAACAATTACTGTAATTTGATAACTTTCTTGTAAATTTGTGACATGTTTTAAATGTGAATGTAATTGTTTTTTTTTGTCTGAGTTGTAATTACTTATTCCTGCTCCAAAGGAATTTATTCCTAGAGCTAATACATGTTATCATAATCTACAGTTCCCCGCACTATTGCACGCAGGATTGCGACATTTTCATGCTAAATATTTTCTCGGCTACATTCTGGGACATAAAGTCTCCCGGAAAAAAATTACGCAAGGAAGGGAAACAATGTATGGGAAGAATTGGCGGGGAAGGAAGGCCAAGGATGGACCAATACGCGAAGAAACAATGGCGAGTGTTGGAGTGAGGTAATTTGACAGAATAAATCATTCAGCGGAAAAGGGAACGACGACGGGGCACAGGAAACCAATCAGAGTGTTTTTGAACGATCGAGATAATTATATTTTGTGAAGGATGGGATATTTAATTGATTCATTTTTAATGATTTCATGATGGTGAGGACTCACTCGTCACTTTATCTCGGGCGAAATGATTCCCAGGCTGCCTCCTCGTGGCGTATTTTTCGGGGGAAACAAAGCGCTTTCCTCTCCCACAAAGGCAGTGCCACCGATTACAGGGAACGACACCGCATCGCATAATCCCCCACCCCCCTCAAACCGTCGCAAACCCCACCCCCCCTCGTAATTTCACCCCGGGAGCAATATGCGTTCCGGTTTCGCTCGAAGCACGGACACCCCACGGTGGGGGGAGATGATGGGGTTAAGAAATCCATTACGCTAGAGGTTTAAAGTCGACCTAAACCGTCTCCTTAATGGTTGAATTAGGGAGGGATGGAGAGGGGTGAGCAGTCGTTAAGAATTACGACGCCTTTTGTAATCCCGGCTTTTATGGATTCAACGCTCCTGCCCTTATAAAAGCATCAGTTAAGTAAGATCGGAGTAAAACAATGGATATTCTTTCGCGTCAAAGATCTCGCGCTTGACGGAAAAAGAGAGGGGGGTGGTGTCTAGTGCGATGGGTCCAGGTTCGAATCTCCGACTGCCGTGAGGGTTATTCGGTGAGATCACAATCCTTACGATGCAACGCTGAGGATCCATCCACGCAGAGTACCATGATCGTGAGGCCATGATGGCGCTCTTAAAGTAGTTTGAGCGAAAAATAATTTTACTTAGAAACATATGAATTTGGTCTCATTGTAAAGAAAACCATCTCACCTAACCAATGACACAAAATATTCTACCACTCACCGTATTACTTTCGGAGATGTTTGCCAAAACATACCAGCCCTTTTACATGGGAAACGGTACATACATGCACTCCAGAGATACATTATTTACAGAATGAGGTATTTCTAACACTTAGATGTCGTAAAAAACTAACAGCGTGTAGTTTGTATTTTTCTCAGATATTTGTGAAAATTAATCACATAGTCACCGCAGTAGGTTCTTGGGTATCACAAAAGAACCTTCCGTTTTGAAGGAGTTTCGAACGCACTGCCGGAAAAAAATGAGTCAAGTTAAAGACTTATTTAGAAATTTTCACTTAAATACTTACAAATTCTGTCATATAAAACTATATAATTGCACCGTTAATAATGCAATGTCTAATTCATGTGTCCTACAGCTGGTAAAATTTAAACGTATAATTTCAGTATGGTCTCTATTATGACTAGGGAACTATCTCGCTCGGACTGCCTTAACAAGTGAAATAATTCCGGCGCAGGAGTTCACTCCCTCCTCTCCATTCCCTAGAAAACGCTTTCCTGAAGCCTTTCCTATATGCATCGCGTCCTATATGCACAGCCAGTATGCTGACCATAAATAAGAAAGCATAAGTGCTATCATTCTGGCTGAGCTAATCGATTTCATTATTAATACGGTGCTGTGGTGGTATAGTTATTGTTTGTTACTAGCTCCATATAGGACGGAGTAACCTTCGCTTAAGGTAGTCCGAGCGAGATAGTTCCCTAGTCATAATAGAGACCATATTCGAATTATACGTTTTAATTTCACCAGCCGCAGGACATATCAATTAAATTTTGCATTAATAATAGTGCAATAATATAGTTTTACATGACAGAAATTGTCAGTAATTAAATGAAAATATCTAAATAACTCTTTAACTTGACTCATTTTTTTCGCGCGGTGCGTTTGAAACTCCTTGAAAACGGAAGGTTTATTGTGATCCCGAAGAATTTACTGCGGTGACAATATGATTAATTTTCAAATGTAGTTAAGAAAACATACAAACCACACGCTGTTAGTTTTTTACAACATCTTAGTGCTAGAAATTCGTCATTTAGTAAATAAGATCTCTCTGGAGTGCATGCACGTACCGTTTCCCATGTAAAAGGGCTGGTATTCTTCGTCAAATATCTCCGAAAGTAATATGGTAAGGGGTTAAATTTTTGGTGTCATTAGAAGGGTGAGATATTTTTCTTTAAAAGGAGACCAAATTCATTGATTTCTAAGTAAAATGATATTTCGCTCGGACAACCTTAATCACGTTCGCTTTCACAGATGCAATGCGATTTTCACTTTCTGCAATCAGCGCCGTTTGAAACTCCTTTTGTCAACCAGAAATTAAGATACTTAGACATCAACGATAAATAAAAATGTCCCAAAAGCTGTTTCGGTCACACGCTCTCATTGATTGGTACTATTTTGGGAGGCATGCGTTGAGATATGAATGAAAACATCGCTTCCTCGACCGGACAAGTTCAATGATCCCGTGAAGCTCTCATGGACGGCATCAACGATTCTGGATTTCGACCTCGCCACATCTAGTACCGTCTAGTTCAATAGGTCTTGCGATACGGGCGTAACTCGCCGACCCTCATATTCCCACTGACGCGGCAGATCCTAGTTATCCCTATGATCACTTAACATCGATAAATCTTTTCTACATCTACATCTACATAATACCCTACGAGCCGACGCATGGGCGTATGGCAGGGGGTGTTAGGTCACCAGCCGTGTAAAGGTGTAAGTTTTTGGAGATGGAATGGAGACATATATTATAGGAGTGTATTTAGTGGAGATCAGTTTTTATTGTGGTCGCATATTGTTCGCGGAAAGAACGAGTTCTTATACCTATCTGTTCGGCAGTGTATCTCTCATATTTTATCGCGTATTTCAGACCTATAAATGTAGTGAGGAGTCATGATAATATTCTCTATGTCGCTCTGAAAAATATCAGTTCTGAATTTATCAAGCAACCTATGCCTATCGTGCAGCCTCCGAGACTCGTGGCCTGGTGTGGCGAACCTTTTAGCGATTGAGTGCCAAAGTTTATGAAATGAGAGTATACTCGCTCGACTTGCGTGCCAACCCATCGAGTGAGATAGAGGTATACTTTAGCGCCCTCCCAGCTCCGTGTGCCGAAATAATTGCTCCGGTTGCCACTTTGGGCACGCGTGCCATAGGTTCGCCACTCCCGCTCTAGGGGCTCCCACCTTAATTCCTATAAAAGTTGTGAGACACTATATGTACGCTCGTAGCAGTTTTTAACGAAGAGCGCTGCTTTCCTTTGTATTTTATTAATGTTTTTGGTTAAATACATTTCACCTGGGTCCCAAATGCTCGCGGCGTATTCGAGGCGTGGCCTAACCTGAGCGAAGTACCATCTCTCGTTGACTTTTTCATCCGAGGATCTTCCTATTATACGTTTAACAAAACCTAGTTTCTTTAATGATGCGCCACATTTGTTTTGTATGTGTAATCCCCACGCTATATATGAGAAGTTAAGGTAAATCCAAGATATTTGACTGTATCTGAAGACTTTATGTTTACTCCACACACAGTATAATGGGACAAAATGGGACAGAAATGATACAAATCCAGAGCTAAAGCCTGAATCACACGATAATTGACTTTGTACAAGTCCGAGGGTGCTAGCTAGCATACTAGGACCTGGTTAAGGTCAAGTATCATGTGATACAGACGAAGCATACTTGAAATCCTGCATGATCGCATACTAGCTGATATCCGTGTTTTCGTAATTAGTGCGGTACCAGTTTGATACTTGCTCCTAGTAGGACCTCCTTAGTAGCCGCCGACCAATCACCTTTGCTCTTTGTAATGCGGTCGTCAATATTTGATGTCAGCGACTCCATAGTCCCTCGTGACAATTACAATTTCCCGCGGCCAAATAAACAACTCAAACCTCAAAACAAGACGCAACGGCTTAGGTACCTGGGACAATTGAGGTTGAGGAGCTGCAGTGGCTAAAAGCCGTCCGTCGTCTTCGTTCGAAATCATCCATTTCGCTCGTCAAACTCCTTCCGCGACTGTACTAGATCAAAGATCTACCAAACAGACCTTGTGGAAGTTCAAGTATCGTGCGATAGCTCCCAGGAAGATTTCAAGCACGCTAGGTTTCGTACTAGAAATCCAGTGCTTCCTCGGACTTGTACAAGGTCAAGTATCGTATGAATTAGGCTTAAGGACCAGAAAAAACATGAATATCCATTTGCGACGAAAATATTTTACATTACTTGCTCGACGTGTCCGTACGCAGGACTTCCTTCGAGGCTTCCTGAAGCACGCTTTGAGTGTAGGAGACTTGGGCCCCTGGGGGATTGTAAGCCGTTCCCGATAATGCGCTGATTAGATCACTCGTTAGCGGGAAGGGGATGTGGGGGGATAAGGGGATTGTGATGTGACGGAGTGTGAGGAGGTGAACTGGATGCAAGGGGGGAAAGGGGTAGTGAGGGCGTCATAGGAGACTCGAGGAGGGGAATCCACCCCCTCTCCACGCCATGCTGCATCCCTCTCCGCCCCGGGATGGTTCCACGAGCCAACGTTCCCGAGCATGCGCGGCGCCACGTTCTGCACGCAGCCGGAGCGGAAGGTAGTTAACACGCCTCGCCAAGAGATGGCTCTTGTCTCCTGTCCCTCCCCGCCCGTCTCTTCGGTCGCACATTTCTCCCCCCTTCCCCGCTGGCACATCCCTCCAATCATCCCCCCCTCCCTCGTGCACAACCCCTCCTCCGCCCACCCGCTACGTTGATGTCTCCCTCCCCTCTCTTCGTCCATTAAAAAAAAAAATCTCTCCCCCTCCCCTCACCCCGTCCCTTCGTCCCATCTGCACAGCCCGTCCACCCCCTACTCCTTCTCCTCCCCTCCCCGCCAATCCTTCGATCCCCTCCCCCCATATTCCCGCCATGTTGGGGAGTGTCGGTGGCTCGTCCGAGTAGGGAAGACAAGCGGCGAACGGAGGAATACCGACCGCTTCGCTCTGCTGCTGCTCCGCGGTGTGTGGAGGTGGCGGACGGGGGCCCTCCTCCACGGTAGCCTCCGGTGCGCTTCTCGTACGACCTGTGTTTCCTTTAAAAAGGGCCCCTATTTGGTGGGCCCTGCCGAGTGCTGCACGAGAGAAACCATGGGTGGAACCCGCCCTCTGTAGTGGGATTCTCACCCGAAGAGAATTTATCCCGTGTCGGGAATCTGTGCGCAGCATCACGCGAGGGAAAAGCAATACGGTACACCTTCGCGGAGGACTGCGAGAGAAGCGAGTTGAAATATTCCCACAGAGTGAAGTGTCGTGTGCTGTTTTGTGTGTGACCTCTTAAAAATATTTATTTCCTCTTCAAGATTCCCTCAAGCCCCAACCCAGACCCTACTTCCCTTATTTCTGCTACTCCTTCAAAATATTTATATACTATTATCACCACTGTTCCGACCCCCCCATTACCCCACCCCCGTCTCCGCACGCAGTGCACTTGCACGCCCCCCCCCCCCCCCCACCTCGGCATTCCCCCTCGCACAAAACCCTCTCGTTTTCTTCCTCGACTCTTCCACCGCCGCTGGCCTCCCTCGGTTCCTCTTCGGGGAGAAGTGGAGCGATTCGATTTTCTGCGTGCGCCCCGCGATCGAAATAGTAGTGTGGTGTGCGGAGACGACGTAAGGGGGAAGCGACGACGGTGGAAAAAGTGCCGAGTGCTCTGAGAAGAGGACTCGGAGCAGCGCACACGCGGAGTGCGGCAACTAACTGGAAGGCACTCCCGTTCGTTCGTCGGGGCTGTGTCGTGCAGAGAGGAGGAGAGTGCGTTGACGAAATCGTTTCGAGTGTTCGCGTGGATGTTGATAACGCACGCTTACGTGGCTGTTCTGGTGTGCTCCCCTCGTCTTTTGAGTGTTCCCCTCGCAGTGCGCCGGCTTGCGGCGACGGCAGCTGACTCGGGCACCGAAGCTTTCTACGATCCGCCGTGTCTTTCTTTCATTATTTCCCCCCGGGACTGGAAGCATATATAGGGTGAAAGAAGACGGCCTCCCGTTGCCAGAAGTGAGTTGTTCTTCTGGACGAGTGAATATAAAGGAGCGGAGGAGTTGAGCTTGTGGCTGCCGAAGGAAAAGGGGGCGGTACATCGCAGAACGCTGCCAAGTCTCACACTAGTCGCGGACTCGTGTTTTTTTTCACTATCGTCATTCCTTCCTCCTCTGCTTCTGTGCGTTGTTTTTCTCGCAGTCTTGGAAGGAATAAGGGAGGGAGAGGGGTGTTTATCCTTCCATCACTGGCGGCTTAGCCCCTCGCGAGGAAACACAATCGGTGTTTAGAACGTGTAAGGAAGGAATGATGAGGGCCGTTCTAGCCCAACTCTCCATTCCGTGTCTACTTCTGCACCTGCCCTGCACTCTGGTCGCGGGATTATTTTAAACGCGCACGACCTAGTGCCAGGCTCCCCCTTCGACCATTCTTTTGTCCATTACGGATTGGTGTATTGAGCAGGGAACACTCCCAAAAATATTTGTGTGTCAGTTTGTTTTGTCTCTTCATTTGCGCTGCTCCAGATTTTAATGAGGATACTCGAAGCATCGCTGAGTGAATATAACGAGAGATTGAAGGTGAATTAGGGGGTCGCGGTTACCCCGTTGCGCCCAGATAGTAATTTGCGGTGCAGGCTTTGGCGTTTCGCCCCGTCGAGTTTTTTAAGGTGAGAACTCCTCCAAGGCTTCTGCATTGTGGCCATTCAATATCGGACCAGCGCCAAGTGAACGGAATCGGGTCATCCTGTTCCGCACGGTTTTAATGCATTTTATTAAGGTGTGTGCACCGAGAGAGAAATAATTAAAACCATCGATTTGTTTCACTTAAATGTCCGCAGTTGATGTTGTGTGAAAGGGTCGCTGCGTAGCCACGTGGGTCGTCGACCGTTCCTTGCCCCTCTCACCCCCCTCCAACTCCCAAACTCTCCCCCCCCGCCCTCCCTTTAGTGTCAAGTGCGCGAGGCGGAAACCGGGCTCCTGCTGCTCGGAACTTTCCCGGTCTACATTCATCAATCCCGTTCGCTGCACTGACTAAAAAACGTATCCGGAGGAGGAAACATCCCCGTCTCTTCCCTCGTTGGGTTGCTGCGTCTTGTCGCCAGGAACGAAGGGGATCGCAAACTTTGCTCGCCGTAAGAAGCTTCAGCTTGGGCAATCCTGTTGAAATTTTTTTTAAATGATCGTTCATGATCCCGATCTCCAGGGGAAAACCAGGATCTTTTGTTGTGCGCCTTTGCGGTCGTCCATTTTTTCGTACGTGTCCCAGGAGCCAGGATAGTCGAGGAGTAGAAGGGACCTTCCCATTGGGTTGTTCAAGAGCCCCCCCCCCCCCCCGTACGAGGTTTTAAAAGCCATTTAAAACCACGTGCAGATTCCAAGGGGCGTGTGCTTTCGAGGATGTATTCGGTGGACCTGAATTCGGCATTCGTTAACTAGCGCAGGAGGCATTTACATCATCGGAGGTCGCACAAGCAATCGTCTTGGGATAGTGGTGATTAGCTAGCGCGCAAGCGGAACTAGTATTGTTTACCCGACGCTGTCTAACCCCGACGTGACCTTCACGATCCTCCGATACCAATTCCTACCGCGTCCACTCATTCCGTCTTCGAACCTTTTGTCTTCCTTCACACCACCTCCTCCTCCTTGTCTCCGGAAACATCATCTTACATACAAGTGCACCCGTCGTCTTTTTTTTAAAGCGGAAGGAAGTAATCCTGTTTATTAACCGCCTCGACAGCTTCGATCAAGCCCCCCCCCACCTCGTTCTAATTGGTGTAAACGGGCACGCGACACATCGCATCGCACCGTTCGGTTTCTTCGAAAGGGGTGTTTTACGCGAGGAGGATAGCCGCTGTGTGGCTGGGACCTCTCAACTCACACTCCTCTTCCCGAAAGCCGTCTTAATTAAGTCGGGACGATGTAATTTTTTTTCTCGCCGTTTCTAGTGAATGAGCTTCATTTTTCCTCGCGAGACGGGAAGTGATACCCCCCACCTCCGGCTTCAACCCTTATCTTCCGCCTTTGCTGGAATTCCATACCACCCTTAAACAACTCCCCCCACCTCCTCTTTGCCATTTCTCTCTTGTTCCTCCTCCCCCCACCCCCCCAACTGCCGACCCCCTCTTCCCTCCCGTGAAAGCCACTCCCGTTGGCCCCCTCGTGGCGGACGCTTGAGTGACACGACGACAGAGGAGATTACAGAAGCAAGAAAGGAAGGACGAAAGGCGCGCTCTTCGCTGCGTCCTCTTGTCGTGTCTTGCCACGCACCTTCCTCCGGCTGGAGTCACCGCTTCCCTCCTCACGAAGTCGTCAGAGGAGAGAAGTGAATAACATCCAACGGCGAGATTCTCTGTATCTTTCTCTCTTATCCCTTCCCTTTCCTTTCCCTTCTCTTCCCCAGCCTTTCAAGACCTCTCGTCCGCGTCGCTCGCCAGCTAAGCCCTTCCTTCCCTCCTCGCCATTCCGTGGACGACACGCCCCTTTTTCCACTCCTTCCCCTCCCTCCGACCGCCACGCCAGCGAGGCAGGCAAGCAGCACACGTCTCCATTCTCGAGAATGGTGAGGAAATAAAAAGTCACGCTGCGAAGGAAGGAAGTGAAGTCGCGATAGGACCTTTTTTAGGATACCGTGCGCGCGAGAGGAGATAAAGACAAGGGTCGGAGGAACGTTTCCCCAAAAATAGTTTTCCTTCTCTTCTCCTCCCGAGGCGATTATTCGAGTGTGTGGTGTCGTGTGTTTATTATCCCCGCCCACCGGGTCTGTCGTTTCGACTGACTCACGCTCTGTCGAGGTCCTCCCGGCATTCCCTCGGCCGGCCGCCCCCCCAGCCCTACGTCCCCCCAGCAAGCACACCGTCCTTTTCGTCTGCGTATTATTGTGTGCGCGAGGGACCGTGCCAACAAGTGTTGAGGCGAGACGCCGACGGGAGAGAGCCAACCCCGACGACGACGGATTAGGATATTGTTACTATTGAGTACCTGTGTATAACCACTCTCTCGACGACTTTGATTTACCGGAGTCGTTCTTCGGAGGCCGCAACATTGTGACTCATTGGACATCATTTTTCCGAGCACGAGTGATACCTTCATCCCGCGGTCTCTTCTGCAGCGCGCGCGAACGGGAATGTGCTCGTTCGGTCAATTAAATCGGCGCCGAGCTTTGCGTCCTTGTTACTACTGATCGGATGACGTGTCCGTTGCCCGATTGGCGAATCCCCGTACGCCCTCACACTTTTGGATTACCATTGTTTACCTCTGGATACCACGTTCACCCGAGACGATCCTCCACCGCATGACGGTCGCCGTGGAGAGTTGAGGAGGTGAAGGAGGATTGATTCTTTGGCGAGAGGAAGAAGAGACTTCCATTGCTCAGCCCTGCTTGAGGATTGTCGCCAGTGTGTTGCAAGAGAAGCCTCTCTCTTACCGGGACCATTGAGGCGGTGTTTCAAGGGTGGAACCAGTCTCTCGCACTATTATCATAACGGTGAGTTTTTTTCTTCTTTATTTCTATCGCATTGCCTCACTTGCTGGGCGTCTTCTTGTCCTGGCTTATTCTTGTTCAAGGGAAGAGAAATGCATATGATGGCCTGTTTACTCAATGTTTTTGGTGTGTGAGGAGATGCGTCAACTAATGTCCCTTCAAAATTGCATCGTGTGCAATTGCGGAAATGAACAAACAATTCGATAAAACACATATTCTCTATTATAACTTTAAAAACGTGTACAAGTTTTCTTGTACAATCTACCCGCGCGAGTGCATGCAGCAAGTGAGCAGGCCTTGAGAAAGCCTGATTTAGCTCGGCGGACGTCATCAGAAAAAGACACATTTAATGCCGATAAGGTTTGAGCTGAAAATATTTTATTCCTCGTTTGTTCAGGTTGAACACATACATATGCCCTGTTTCTTCCTCATTTAACGACGAGCGGTTTGAAACTTCGGTGTAATTGGCGTAATGATTCCGCCTATATTTTTACCATGCTTTGAAGCATACGTCGCCCATTGAAATGTTTTGTTATTCGGTTCTTGTGGACCCGTCGGTTGAGAACCATTTTTAACATCGGGGGCTATGTTGCCCAGCCTAACCTCGGAGTTATCTGCTATCAATCTCCACGGAAGTAATTTCTTTCGTGTCCCCCGCGCCATTTATTCGGTGTGTTTGCCTGGTAAATAACATCCGCTGGTCTACCAATAGCGGGTCAGCGGTGTTGATCGATCACGAACATAAGGTCCCTTGACGACTGTGATCTTGGGAACGCCGTGAGCGAAATAGTGATGTCGTGAACAATGCCATTGTTTCTCGTGCCTCATTTCTCTCCTACTCCTATTACAGGGTGGATATCGTCAGGGAAAACCTGGAATTGTCAGGGAATTTTGAATTTCTGGAAAAGTCAGGGAATTCTCGAAACGGTCAGGGGGAAACTGGGATAAAAAATCCTCGTTATTTTTCCACCATTATGTTTATCGGCCATTCTTTCCCGCCCTTTATTTCACCAACTAAAACTAACGTCCGTCGCTGACGTGCATGGAATAAGCACCATCAATTCGTGGGGTATTCAGTCGTGAATTTTAGTTATTTAGTTGTAAATTAGACGTACAATGTATCCTTTTTGTATATCCTTAGCGCGAAATTTGCCTAGGAGTGTTAAAATTCACGATAACAATGTATTAAGCTCATCACAAGGAATCCGAGGCTATGTTGTTCGGAAAATTTACCTCGCGTTTTATTATAACTTCCGAAACTCGGGTCGAGAGGTAGCTGGAGCACACTAGCTCATGGTAAATACATGCTTGCAGTTCTGAAAATACGAGACGATGATTAGAAAATTCAATGCTGCCGTAGATAATTTAATTCAGCAGAAAAAAATATTCCAATAAAAGGTGACCTTTTGGCGATCGGTCAGGGAAATTTATAAATCCATCAGGAAAAAGTCAGGGAAAAGTCTGGGAATTTGAAAATTGGATATCAGTAGCCACCCTGTGAGACATACTCGCCCATCTGCCCTCTCCACCGCCTTCGGTTCTCGAACGGGGGCCTCTTGGTTGCACGTCGTCACTTTTATGGGTTTTGATTGCGGGGATGGCAGCAGTCAGTGTGTCAAAGGCGTGATGGCGTTTTAATTAATTGCCCCTGTGTGCCGGGTCGATCACCGTGGGTGGTCTTAACCCCCTTTGGGACCGAGGGGGAAAGATTAAAAAAAAAAAAAGAAATGCCCTCCCCTCTTCCGGCAATCCATCCCACAATTCACCTCGTTCTCCTCCCGGACGATATTCGAGCCTCTTCTTTTCCGAGCTGTCAGCGAGCCCGTTTAATCATGGACCAATTATTTAAATCATAACTGCTGAATCATGTAATTGATACGGTGGCCGTGGAAATCAAGGATTAAATCGATCAGCGTTAATATAATTTCTTCTCATTTTGGGCCAAATTGCTCTGTTTCCGTTTCATATTGCCCGCGTAATGTGTAATTGAATTGATGGTTTTTTTGATGCGTCTTATCTAATACTGTAGTTTTTGATAAGGAGAATGGTGAGAATAACTGTGTGATGAGGGCGAATGGTGAAGTAATTGAACAAGTGGATGATATTGTGTATTTAGGTAAGATGTTTACGAAAGATGGACGGATAGATGAGTAGATAAAGAGACGTGCGAATGCTGGAAGGAAAGTGGTAGGTAGCATGTGGAGAATATCAAGGAATGAGTGCTTGTCTAAGGAAGCGAAAATCGCCGCGTACAAAAGTGTACTCCTCCCTACTTTGTTGTATGGTAGTGAAACATGAGTATGTCAGGATAGACATAAGAGTGGACTAAACGCCGTGGGTATGAGTTATCTGAGGAGTGATTGCGGCAAAAGTAGGATGGATAGGGTCAGGAATGAGTGGATAATAAATGAATGTGGGTTAGATGCTCCAGTAATGGACTTATATGAAAGGAGTGTGCTTCGATGGCTTGGCCATGTTGAGATAATGGTTGAGAGTCGAATAACGAAACTGATATATGAGAGTAGAATGAATTGTACGAGAGGTAGGCCGAGAAAGTTGTTTGGATGAGGTTGAGGGAATTCTTTGGAGGAGGAATATTAGGATTCTTAAAAACAGGAGGGCGTGTATGAAGCAGTGTGTGGGGGTGAACGAACCAAAAGAGGTTTGCAAGGATAGGTTAGTATGGAGGAAATAATTGAAGCAGAGTTAGGCGTACAAATATCTGTTATTAAGTAAACTTAGTGATTCTGCCTACCCCGGAAGGGAACGGCTTGATTGGTATTTATGTGTGTATGTTATCTGATACTGGGAATTTCAATCGTTCGCATTAAGCACATAAAGCTGTATTTTCGCCAATAATTTGAACCGCATCGACGCAGCTGCATTTTTACACCCTTCGCAATGCGTGCACGTGATGGTGAAGTGTTATTATGTTATGTGTCGATTGATTGCCTCCTCTAAATTCCCGAGAAAAAAAAACAAATGATCGCTGAAGCCGCGACGATGTGTGTAATGGGCTATAATTCCATAATTGATTAAACAATTAGATATCACGTCTGATGCATTGGTTCGTACGCTTTTGATGTTTAACGAAATTGTTTTGTTTTCAAAAGCATATTTACAGGTATTAACGCGGCGTATCGCTTTATTTCGTACAATCGCGAGCGTGATCCAGGATAGAGGTATTAACCCTTTTCCTCTGACGTAAAATCATACGTTAACGATATTCTAAGGGGCAATCTATTGGAGTGATAGTAGATAGTAAGCATTGACGTAGCTGTGCTGTAATATGAGTGGGTGAGTGGTCAAATGTTTTGGTTTTCTGATATTGTGTGGCAGTTCATGGGTTTAGTTCTTTTTTTTTGGTCGTCTGTGGAGTGAAACCATTTCAAGAATAACGAATTCAATGAAATTATTTAAAATTATTCACTTGTCGATAACGTTGAAATACTCATCTAACCCAAACCACGGTGTTAGGGCTAGTATATTAGTCGGGGGTGTTATGTGGAGTGCTTTTATTTGTTGTGCCAGGCATTGTCCAAGATGAGAGCGCATTTGACGGTTGAAAATGTAGCCACTCAGTAAACACGTTCAATGCTGGCACGTAAGGAAAATCACGTTACCGAGCAATTCATGATGGTGGCAATTGTTTACATCAATTGATCATGAAAGTATTGTACACTTCTCACTTTCTTTGCAAATCAGTATATTACATCGAATTAAGTAATTTAAAATATTGTTCACTGTTGTCCTGGGTGATTAAGTGTATTTTTATGCCGTAGTGACGCTGTGTTTATGGTTTTATGTTTTGTACGTGAGTGTGGAACTGGAACTTTAACTCATCTCTGCCGTTTTCCGTTTCCGTTTATGTTTTTATGCTCATTCACCTCTGTGATTACTTGTCAGATGTCACGCGTGATTTTCATGGGCCGATGTGTGATTCTCTTGTGGCTCTTAAGTAGTAACAGCACGTCACTTTGTAATTGATTTCATATCATAAAATACTGTCACTTCATGGCATGTTTGACTGCCTTGTGGATCTCGTTTACTATCGAAATTGTTAAAATGAAAGATTTGGTTGTTAGACATTATTTTACGGTACCTACTATGCTGTTTTTGTGCTTACTGGGTACTTGGTGGGTTTGAGAATATAATCCAGCAGTGAGATTAGACTCTGCATTATTAATCGTAGAATAAATATAGGCGAAACTGCTTTTCTTGTTGACTTTCATCATAAGTTTCAATAGTGGTAATTGTGAAGATTGTTGGTGGTTTCCGGCGATACTCTATGGAATTTACTAAACATTTTGAATGAATAGAGTAAACTTGTTTTTCCACAGTGAATTTAATAACTTGCGACCATGGTTTCGACGATGAACGTCATTATCAACGCCAGCATTGATTAACGTCATCATCCTGATGATGACGTTAATTGTCGAAACCATGTCCGCAAGTTATTAAAATCATTGTGGAAAAACAAAGATTGCTCTATTCATTCAAAATTGTGAAGATTGGATGGGACATCCTGATATGTGTTGCATTCATGCTGTAGTGACGGGCTAAAGTTACCTTTAAAGCACACAATAACGGCAATATCCTCTGAATTTTTTAGTGATGTTTTACTTCTATTGTTATATATTTGATGTAAGGGGAAGTGCAATGGATGCTAAAGGATACATGAGGTTCCTTTGTAAAACCTGAGTAATTCCTTTGTAATTATATGAAAATGAAGGTTAATACTGCGGCTGCCTTTTTCAATCATAACCATGACGATGTTGTTTGCGGAAGATGTATATACATTTAAATAAGTGAAAAGGATTCATCTTTTTTTCTGTAGCTCAGTAATATATCCTTCAAACCGATTGAGAAGCTGTCAAGCGATTGCAGATTTGCTCATTTCTCGTTGGATTATTAATACATTTAAGGTAGTTCGAGCGAAATATCATTTTACCTAGAAATCAATGAATTTGGTCTCATTTTAAAGAAAAATATATCACCCTTCCATCGATACCAAAAATTCAACCCCTTACAACTCTACTTTCCGAGGTATTTCCCGGAAAATACCAGCCATTTTACATGGGACATGGGTCGTGTATGCACTCAAGAGAGACCTTATTTAACGAATGAAGCATTACTAACACTTAGATATCGTCAAAAAATCAACAGTGTGTAGTTTGTTTTTTTTCTCAACGATTTTTGAAAATTAATCATATTGTCACCTCAGTAAATTCTTCGGGATCACAATTAACCTTCCGTTTTGATGGAGTTTCAAACGTACCGCGTGAAAAAATGAGTCAAGTTAAAGACTTATTTAGATATTTTCATTTGATTACTCACAATTTGTGTCTTGTAAAACTATTTTATTGCACCATTAATAATGCTATATTTTATTCATGTGTCTCACAGCTGGTGAAGTGAAAAGTTATAATTCGGATGTGGTCTCTATTATGACTAGGGAGTTATCTCGCTCGCACTACCTACCTTAAGGACATAGGCTTTGTTAGTCTTTCGTGTGATGCAAAAGTTTTCTTTAAAAAGACGACTCGGTAAATCGCTTTTACTTTTTTATGCGAATTTTTTCCTCTCCTACGAGGGCTCTTCTTTTTCCCTTTTGTATTTACCTCTTAAAATTAAGGGAACCGATCACCATCCGAACATGGCCGATATTGCGTGGTAAAGAGATAATATCTACTTAACCTCCGATTGATTTTCCAAAGGGCCTAACTGAACTACCGAAGAATAATTAAAGGATAATCTGGGACAAAGTGGAACAAGGAACGATGATTAGGCTGTAACATTATGACCAACGACATTTCTCGCAAGATGGATCGTGATTTCGTTGTGCACTACATTTAGGTATCTTGGAATTACCTTAACTTCTCATATATCATGGGGATTACATATACAAAACATATGTGGCACAGCATTAAAGAAACTAGGTCTTGTTAAGCGTATATTAGGAAGGTCCTCGGATGAAAAAGTAGAAGAGAGATGCTACTTCGCTCTGGTTAGGCCACACCTCGAATACCCTGCGAGCATTTGGGACCCTGGTCAAATAGATTTAACCAAAAACATTAATAAAATACAAAGGAAAGCAACGCGCTTCGTTAAAAACTGCTACGAGCGTACATATAGTGTTCCGCAACTGTTAGAGGGATTAAGGTGGGAGCCCCTAGCGACTCGGTTGGCTAGGCGCTAGGCTTAGGTTGCTTGGTAACTTCAAAACTGACATTTTTCAGAGCGACATAGAGAACATTATCATGAATCCTCACTACATCTCTAGGTCTGACATATGCGATAAAATAAGAGAGATACACTGCAGAACAGATAGGTACTAGAACTCGTTCTTTCCGCGAAATATAAGCGACCACAATAAAAATTAAGCTCCACTAAATACACTCCTATAATACATGTCACCATTTCATCTCCAAAAAAGGTACACCTTTACACGGCTGGTGACCTAACACCCCCTGCCACACGCCCAAGCGGCAGCTCGCGGCAACGGCGAGCATACCAAATACACGATAACACCTTCTCTCACATCCTTATGAAAAGAAAATGATGCCAACAGAGGAGAAGGAAAACGATTCCCTGAGAATTAGGTAACTAGTATGCGGTTTGCCAACAGCTCATAGGAGGCCCGTGATGATGAGAACATCGTAGCTGTCGATCCAGCACACAGCAGTAATTGCGCTGGTGACATTAGTCATCAGTCGACTTCATTAATAACCAGTTAGCAACCATTACGACGCCGCATGCTCACTTTCGTCAGTAGGAATAGCAGACAGTTGTGTTTGTTGCGAATTCTTATTTTTGAGGGGGTTTAACGGTCCCACCAATTTCATAATTCTCCTCCCCCCTGCTCTTCGAGGCTAGTCACCTCGGTCCCAACACCACATCGTCACCAACTGGTGCTTGGCGTCGATCAGGGTCACCACCATACATCTACAACTACGATATGCCGTGCTAGCCACCCAAAGGGGTGACAGGGGGTGCTTCCACACCAGGCATGCATGAATTATACGGTAGAACACCGAAACTACATTGAAACCAGCGTAGCACACATGCAACGCGCCAATTAAAAATCTGCTACCCAAGAAACATTCCATCGTCAATCGTTCCAACATGCAAGGGATACAAGGACTACTACTACAGATTCAAAATATCATGCATAAGTAATAACATCAATATTTACGTCATGCATAAATAAGAACGTAGAAAATATAAAGAAAAAAACCTACAGTCTAGCTAATATCACTATTTGCACTATTCATGACGACGATCACGGCTGTTATGGTCCCGAATGGTACGCGGTAAAAATGAGATTTTATACCTATCGGTTCTACAATCTATCTCTCTAATTTTATAGGCGCGATCTAATCTGCCGTAGTACGAGGGGGTTACATACACAACACCCTTCGTCGTAAGATCGAAGTTATTTACGATCGTCTCATTGGAAAGACCTCTGGAGAAGGCGACCAGACTTTTCATTGTCTTCATCCATGCACTTCATTTCTGGCTCGACTCGCACTGCTTAGCCCCACTGCTTAGGGAACAAGAGTGGCGAAGGATGGGTTTGATATATAGGGGGGTGGGGGGAGAGGGAGTCGGGGTGTGGTTGGTAGATGTTTGCCAGATGATACAGCAGGAGTCCTTGTGAATGGAATGGGCTATTGGGCGGTGGAGGGAAATCGGGGGAGTGCTTGTGATAGCAGAAGGAAAGCGGCTGTGTTACTACGAATGCCCTGGATTGTGTTAGTCGAAGGCTGTGGGAAAAGACAGTGTATTAAGACAGCCTTCCTCGGTGAAATTTTGTGTGAACTTCAACGTTCAGCTACTCTGTGGTTTCAGGCTTGATGGAGTGGAATCGGAACATAACTAAGTACGAAAAAGTAGGCAACTTCCACTGTGATCTAATTTATTCCGAATAAATTTCATCACAGTGGAAGTTGCCTATTTTTTCGTACTTAGTTAACGTGAAGTCTTTAAAAATATTGATTTGAAATCATTTCATTACTTAACGCTTATTTCTTACTCTAGGAAATCAGTGAAAATAAAAGTGCGTGTCAGCTGTTAAGGCTGTTCTCAACTCATCGCCTGAAAACGCCGCTGCGGGCACTCTTGCTTTCCTTGCTTCCACAACTATCGTTAGAGATGATTTGTGTTTATTGTAAACAAAGGGTAGAGCAACGATGTTTTCTTTCACTGTGCAAATTTATTTATTGAGGTCGATATGTGTAGAAACCATATGTAAAGTTTAACGAATTTTGGCTTATTTTAATGCCTATTTCAGCAGCGTCAGAGCTTTAACGAAATGTTTTTCACCGTAAATAGATTCTTCACCGTGAATTAATTCTTCATTTACGAGCAAATTCTATTTCCAATGGTTCATTTCGCTGTACTACTAGGCTAAAATTATGTAAATCTTAGTGTCAGTGGCCTAACCACGATGGAAACACCAGTTCCTCACGTTTTCCGGTACTCGCCGTCTATATACTTAAAATCCCAGGTGAATTACTATCTGAAAACCCCAAGTCATTCTGGTCTTACGCGAGAGAGCTCCAGGGCGAATCCTCGACAGTAGAGTCTTTATTGGACACAAACGGCAAAGTGGTTACCAACAGTATCTACAAGGCCAACTTATTAAACCACTACTTCGAAAGTGTATTCACTAAGGATGACACAATACACAACTTAGACATTCCTGACTTTAACGAGCCGATGGCTAACATAACAATTCAGCGTAATAACGATTAAATGTAATAAATTCCCAGGTCTGGAAGGAATACTTGCACGTGTGCTCAAGGAGTTAACGCTACAGATTGCACCATTCATAGAAATTATATTTATCAAACCGTTATCCGAAGTCCAGGTGCCCCAAGACTTGGAAATAACCAACGTCACACCGATATTTAAAAAAGGAAATAGAAATTCAGAACTGATATCTTTCAGAGCAACATGGAGAATATTATCATGACGCCTCACTACATCTCTAGGTCTGACAGATGCGATAAAGTGAGAGATGTCTCTTATTTTATCGCGTCTGTCATTATATTTTATTTATTTATATGGCATTTTATAATTATTTTTGATTGATTTTACCCACTGTGAAATGGATAATTATGTTATGTACTCATTTGATTTTGGTGCAGTATGGTTTTTTATACGCAGTACTCCCGTGTGTACCATAAAGAAGTGGTCGTGAATAAGTTTTATGCTGAACCATCGTCATCTCATGAATGATATTTGGGGTGATTTTCGATGCCTTTGCTATTCATTACTGGCTTATTTTATCCTGTCAAATGGACATTTTTCATTTGTTGGCGATTATGCAATCCAATTGTACATTATTTACAAAATGAGGAATTTCTAACACTTAGATGTGGTACAAAAACTTGCGGCGTGTAGATTGTATGTTTTCTCAACTATATTTGAAAATTAATCGTATTGTCACCGCAGTAAATCCTTCAGGATCACCATACACCTTTAATTTGGAAGGAGTTTCAAACGCACTGCGCGAAAAAAGTGGTCAAGTTAAAGACTTATTTAGATATTATCACTTAATTACTTACCATTTCTGTCACGTAAAACTATATTATTGCACCATTAATAATGCAATAAATAATTGATGTGTCCTACAGCTGGCGAAATTAAAACGTATAATTATAATATGGTCTCTATTGAGACTAGGGAACTACCTTAAGGTCTCTCATCGGCTGACTGAGACGTCATAATTTTCCTTCGCTTTCCCGTCGTTTATTATTTGTTTCGCCTAAGTGTCCATGGATCTCTCTCTCTCTCTCTCTTATCGCATTTCTCGAACCATCGGAAAGCGATCTTCACCTGACCGTCGAGTCTGAAAATGTGTCAGATAAGATTATCTTCCGTCCTCTTTCAACGTCTTCATCTCTATCGTCGCAGATTTTGTGAGCTCCATCTCCATCCGTCTTTTATTTTCCGTCTTCCTTGTCATAATATTCTTCATTATGGGTGTATGCATTCTGCATCCGGTGAAATGGACTAAATGCACATCTTTTTGTAATTCGAAGCCCCATTTAATTTTTCGGCCTTTTTTTATAAACCTTTAATTTATTCAATTTCTTCATTGGGGCACATTTTTTGTTGGTCTTGTTTTTGAATTTTTCATCCCCTTTGCCTTTTTAATGCGAAAACTCCCTCTCACTGTTGTTTGGTCGCAGAGCAATATGTCGGCATTATTTTATGTCATTCCCCAGCAGTTACTATGGTTACGCTCTTTGAGTTAGAAAGCTAATAGACTCCTCTTCTGTCATTTTTCTGATCCCTTTCGTCTGTCAGATTTTGTCACATTCATCAAATCACTCAACGATTGTTCAACCCTCACCTCAGCTTACTTTACGATAACTAGCGAGAACAGCTCAATACAGCTTTTTTCTTACCCATAGCTATCGAATGTCCAAATTGATCATCATTATATAATACTTTTTCTTTACTACCATTGATAATACCATTCTAACTCAGACGACTTTTGTGAGAATGCTGGAGTTAATTTTCCCGCTCTCCTATTTCCAGTATTAATGTACTGTGTATTTTGGTAATATATTCCGGAAGTTGTTGTGACGTTTATGGCCATGGAAACCTGATCAATATCTCTGATGATAATTTTCAGCCCGGTAAAATATTTTCTCCGGTGTTTTTATTTTGCTCATAGCGAAGCCATCAGTTCACTAGGCCTTGTTTTCGCATGGCTACGTCGATTCATTTTGTCCCTTGTGTACTCGATCGTCTTATAGCATCTCCTTCCCTTTGACTGTGATCTACTTAAGTTTTCGTCTTTTTTAAATCGTAGAGAATTAAATTTGGTGCGGCCCCAGCAAACGGATTTGAGCCATTTTGTTTACCATTTCTAAATGAAAGTAAATAATCTGTACACTAATTCAAATTGTCTTCCTATTTCATTATTAAATAACCTTTGGATGCCTGAATCAATTTTCAATCCCACGCATTTTACTACGAAATGTTTACTACGAAAAGGGCTGATGAGGATTCAGCACGCACCATCCTAGTTTGGACATTATTTATCTCCAGCATACTTCTTCCTTTATTGGAAAGTTGCCGTTTAATAACTCAGTTTAATTACATCGTGCGCGTTTTACGGCGAATTAGGTATTTGCTCTATGTGATGGAGTATCTTCAGAATATCGCTCTCTCCGACGTTATTTCGGACTTCATTTATTTATCGTCCTTAACCGCATATCCTTTCTGATTTTTTTCATTTTATTATTGTGCTCCTTGTCAATAGAATAGCCCAAGCGAAGAGGGCATTCCTCAAAAAGAGAAGTCTCTTAACAGCTGGGAATATAAGCGTTGAAGTAAGGAAGCAATTCATTGGGACTTACATTTGGAGCATGCTTCTTTATGGTAGTGAGGCATGGACGATGACAGCAGCAGAGAAATCAAGGTTGGAAGCTTTCGAAATGCGGTGTTACAGAAGAATGATGAAGATCAAATGGAAAGATCGTGTGAGTAACGTGGAAGTTTTAAGAAGAGTTGGAGAGAAGTCTTCTGAAAACCTCGTGAAGAAGACGAGACGACTTAATCGGCCACATCATGAGACACGATGGTCTGATGAGAATAATCGCTGAGGGACTGGTGGAAGGGAAGAACGGCAGAGGAAGGCCTCGGATGAGATACATTGAGCGGGTGATGAAGGATGTGAAACAGAAGAACTATGTTAGTGTTAAAAGACTAGCTGATAGGAGAATTGAGTGGAGAGCTGTGTCAAACCAGTCTTCGGGTTGCTGACTGATGAATGAATGAATGGTGCTCCTCTCATACTATTTTCTTAGAGTAGATGTTCTGAAATGTCGTCCAACACTTATCGGTTTTCTGCAATTTTCTCCTCTTAGCTTTGGTAGGAAATTGTGTATGTGTGTGTCTGTCTGCGCCTGTGAAAGATTTACTCTCCCCATTTTAAATCTGCATGCAATAGATGGATCAATAATAATATTTTTCAGCTGAGGTTTTCATACTGAATTTGCATCACCGTCTCTCCACATCTAGATCTGGTGTGCTGGATCGAACTGGTTTGTTCAAACTCCACTTTCGATTTTATTCCTCACCCCCACTTTCTGATATTCCTTCTTGACCTTTCCCAACGATTGCGCTCCTGTCTTATGGTACTCGTTCATTTTTTTCTGCTTCGCCATGTGTTACATCTTTACATCCCTCCGCTCCCTTTGGCGGCAAGTTCTGGGAAGGCTAATCCCAGGCGTCTGAAGGGAAACGAGAAGGTGAGGCTCTATCAAATATCAGATATTATGTGAAGTTGACAGGCAGGCGTTTGTTGCCGCCGCCTGCTCGCCCCGTTTGAGAACCTCGCCAAAGTGGGGAGTGAGAGTTTGAAAGAGTCATACGGGACGGGATACGGGGCGCGTGATTGCCTGAGACCGTAAGAATTTGACTCACGGCAGGACGAGTTCGTGAATTCCAAGCGGCGGCGTTTCTCAGAAAAGGATCGCAGTTCGGTCTCAGTTTTCTGTGGAAAGTTATGTATCTTTGGGAGCAGTGGTTGTGCTCTTTGTATTTTTTTTATGCTTTTACAGCTAAAGGTATTTCGCGCTGTGTTAGCCAAGACCTTAATCCTGCGACAATGACATCACATACGCCCGAGGCGGGAATGTATGCGGTGACCTTTCGGGTTGCCATACCGGCGCATTCCCCAATTGGCCACTGCTGTCGCTACTTGAGGATCAGTGTACCAAGGTCCTTATACCCAGGTTGTGACACGATCCCACAATGCTCTCTGATTTCTTCAATTTGGATCGGGCTCGACGTTCCGTAGCACTGTTACCAGTTTCTGTTAATCTTCATTGAGTAACCAAAAGTGTTTAGCCATGATCAATGTTACAAATCCTCTTTCGCACATGAATTTGAATTTGATACTTAAATTTGAAAAGGACTAAGTAAGCTCTAAGAGTAATATTGTGGTGTTCATTAAAGATAACATATTTTTCACGACGAAACAAGAACTATCTCTCACCTCGTATTTTTAGGATAACCTTCCTCAGCGTATTTTGCGCACAGTAATTATATATGCATGCCAATTAATCACTAATATGGTGCTTAATTATAATTAAGCTTCAGTTGTTGGCAAAATAAGAACTTAACGGATACATTTTACTCAAAACTTACCAGGCAAGAAGGGGACATCGTCCTTTTTTATTTAAGGTAATTTGCGAATTTTGAGCTAGTTTCCTCCCAAAATATGAAGCCAAGATGGATACGTACAACGAAGCGCGCTGCTTTCTTTTGTATTTAATCAATTTGTTCGGTTAAATCTATTTGACCAGGGTCCCATATGCTCGCGGCGTATACGAGGTGTGGCCTAACCAGAGCGAAGTAGCATCTCTCTTTTGCTTTTTCATCCGAGGACCTTCCTATTATACGCTTGACAACATCTAGTTTCTTCCATGGTGCCAGAATCAAACCAGTTAGGATGAGAGCGAATTCCACGGACCATGAATCTATTTCGAAACCTCGACCCAGTATGTGGGGCCTCTTTCAGCTCTCGCTCGGTCCACTCGCTAGGCTACCTTGCCGTCGCAGAAGAAGATGCATCTGCAAATTAACCGCAGCTAAATTACGGGCCTCCATTCGTCGTTCATCGGTAAATAATAAACGGCTTTGTAAAATCAAATCTCTCTCTCTCTTTGTGCAAGTGCGAGTAATTTCCTTCGTGAACGATGAAAAAATAATTTATCAATTTTCCTCTCCGCTGGAAACAAAACAAAAAAGCTCCATTTATGCATACTGGATAAAACAAACCGTGAGGTATTCGTTCGAAATTAAAGATATTCAAGCTCACACATCTCACATTTTGGGTCGCTTTTCATGTGCGCCCTCCTTTTCCATTTTATGCTATCTTTTTTGTATTATTTTATCCATTTTACAACAATTTAATTTTTAGATGAAAATTCTTTTGTTATGCACACATTTAAGGTAGTCCGAGCGAGATAGTTCCCTAGTCATAATAGAGACCGTATTCGAATTATACGTTTTAATTTCACCATCAGTAGGACACATCAATTAAATATAGCATTTTTAATGGCGCAATAATATAGTTTCATATGACAGATATTGTAAGTGATAAAATGAAAATATATAAATAAGTCTTTAACTTGACTACTTTTTTTCGCGCAGTGCGTTTGAAACTCCTTCAAAACGAAAGGTTTATGGTGATCCTGAAGAATTTACTGCGGTGACAATATGATCAATTTTCAAATATTGTTGAGAAAAAATACAATCTATACGCTGTTAGTTTTTTTACGACATCTAAGTGTTAGAAATACTTCATTTTGTAAATAATGTCTCTCTGGAGTGCATACACGTACCATTTCCCATGTAAAAGGGCTGGTATTTTTTGGCAAATATCTCCAAAAGTAATGTGGTAAGGGGTTGAATTTTTGGTTTCATTAGAAGGGTGAGATATTTTTCTTTAAAATGAGACCAAATTCATTGATTTCTAAGTAAAGTGATATTTCGCTCAGACTAACTTAATATGCACTCTTTCGTGGATTTCGTTAATCACATATTACTTTTTCTTTCTTCTTAGTGGAATCTGTCTTATGACAGGTTTCAACTGGATGCCCTCCATCGCAGTCGGTCCTGAGCATCTTCTTTCATTGGCCTGTAACTTCGGCCATTTTTTATGTCATCGAGCATTCCCATTCTTCTTCTTCCCCTTCCTCGCTTTCCTTCTATTTTTCCTTCAATGATTCTTCTAAAGAGACAACTTTGGCGTAATAAATGTCCCACCAAAGCTGTCTTCCTCTTTTTTAATTCCCTCAGCAGTTTTCTTTCTTCTCCTATTGTCATTAGTATTACTTCCTCACTTCTCATTCTATTCGTCCCCTTCACCTTAAGCATTTTTCCGCCGCACAAGCGCAACCGCATTTCGAAACTTTATAAGTGTTTTCATCTTTCCTTTTGACTGTCGTAACGACTTTGATGTTTCGCTGCTGTAAGTCACCACACTCCATGCAAAACATTTAGCAAATCTCTAGACATTTTACGTCCTCGGTTAAATTATGTTTATTATGTCAGTGACAATGGCTCTAAATGATGTTAGTAGATCACTGATGTTGTTTTGTGCGGAGAGAAGATTTTTGAGAGAACTCCCTTCTCCTTCCTCTCGCAAACACTTTTCACCGCTCAATGAGCGTCCATTCTATCCATGGAGAGTTAGATGAAAGGAAATCGTGTGCCTTTAGGAAGCTTAATTATTAGCGTTGGCTTCATCCGTCTGATAATGGAGAGAATATTAATATTCACTTAATCCTTTTGTACGGCGCGTTTTCCCCTTTTTAGCAATTCAACGTTTTTGCCGTGGAGGTGAGGATCGGAGCGCGAGGACGCCATGATTTATTATTTCCGCTCGGCTGAGCAGGGAGGATGAAAATACGTGTGTTTGACGATTACCGTTACCGCCGTGTGGTGGGTACATGATTTATGATTTTCATTCACTGCTGGCCGATCGGGGAAAAAACCTGTATTCCTGGGGACCATCGTACCATTTGTGTTGGACGCTTCCGGAGTTTTTGTATCCCAGTGCACCATTATGGTGGTTTGAGCGAAATATCATTTCACCTAGAAATCAATGAATTTGGCCTCATTTTAAAGAAAATTAATTATCTCACCCTTCTAATGACACCAAAACTTTAACCCCTAACCACATTCTTTCCGAGATATTTTTCAAAATATACCAGCCCTCTTACATGGGAAATGGTACGTGTATGCACTCCAAAGAGACATTATTTACAAAATGAGGAATTTCTAACACTTAGATGTCGTAAAAAACTAACAGTGTGTCGTTTGTATGTTTTCTCAACTATATTTGAAAA
The DNA here is from genome assembly GCA_963169105.1 of Ceriagrion tenellum. Taxonomy (NCBI): domain Eukaryota; kingdom Metazoa; phylum Arthropoda; class Insecta; order Odonata; family Coenagrionidae; genus Ceriagrion; species Ceriagrion tenellum. Next base: position 13,142,500 of record OY720633.1, read on the forward strand.
TTAATCATATTGTCACCGCAGTAGGTTCTTGGGTATGACGAAAAACCTTCCGTTTTGAAGGAGTTTCCAACGCACCGCGCAAAAAAAATGAGTCAAGTTAACGACTTATTCAGATATTTTCATTTAATTGCTTATTATTTCTGTCTTATAAAACTATATTATTTCGCCATTAGTAATGCAGTATTTTATTGATGTGTCATACAGCTGGTGAAATTAAAACGTATAACTCGAATATGGTCTCTATTATGACTAGGGAACTATATCGCTCGGACTACCTTAATGTCTCTCATCGGCTGACTGAGACGTCATCATTTTCCTTCGCTTTCCCGTCGGTTATTATTTGTTTCGCCTAAGTGTCCATGGATCTCTCTCTCTCTCTCTCTCTTATCGCATTTCTCGAACCATCGGAAAGCGATCTTCACCTGACCGTCGAGTCTGAAAATGTGTCAGATAAGATTATCTTCCGTCCTCTTTCAACGTCTTCATCTCTATCGTCGCAGATTTTGTGAGCTCCATCTCCATCCGTCTTTTATTTTGCGTCTTCCCTGTCATAATATTCTTCATTATGGGTGTATGCATTCTGCATCCGGTGAAATGGACTAAATGCACATCTTTTTGTAATTCGAAGCCCCATTTAATTTTTCGGCCTTTTTTTATAAACCTTTAATTTATTCAATTTCTTCATTGGGGCACATTTTTTGTTGGTCTTGTTTTTGAATTTTTCATCCCCTTTGCCTTTTTAATGCGAAATCTCTCTCTCTCTGTTGTTTGGTCGCAGAAAAATATGTCGGCATTATTTTATGTCATTCCACAGCAGTTACTATGGTTACCCTCTTTGAGTTGGAAAGCTAATAGACTCCTCCTCTGTCATTTTTCTGATCCCTTTCGTCTTTCAGATTTTGTCACATTCATCAAATCACTCAACGATTGTTCAACCCTCACCTCGGCTTACTTTGCGAGAACTCGCGAGAACAGCTCAATACAGCTTTTTTCTTACCCATAGCTATCGAATGTCCAAAATGATCATCATTATATAATACTTTTTCTTTACTACCATTGATAATACCATTCTAACTCAGACGACTTTTGTGAGAATGCTGGAGTTAATTTTCCCGCTCTCCTATTTCCAGTATTAATGTACTGTGTATTTTGGTAATATATTCCGGAAGTTGTTGTGACGTTTATGGCCATGGAAACGTGATCAATATCTCTGGTGATAATTTACAGCCCGGTAAAATATTTTCTCCGGTGTTTTTATTTTGCTCATAGCGAAACCATCAGTTCACTAGGCCTTGTTTTCGCATGGCTGCGTCGATTCATTTTGTCCCTTGTGTACTCGATCGTCTTTTAGCATCTCCTTCCCTTTGACCGTGATCTACTTAAGTTTTCGTCTTTTTTAAATCGTAGAGAATTAAATTTGGTGCGGCCCCAGCAAACGGATTTGAGCCATTTTGTTTACCATTTCTAAATGAAAGGAAATAATCCATCATTTCATCGTTAAATCACCTTTTGATGCCTGAATCAATTTTCAATCCCACGCATTTTACTACGAAGTGTTTCCCATGGCTGATGAGGATTCAGCACGCACCACGTGAAATTTAAACGTATAATTCGAATGTGGTCTCTATTAGGACTTGGGAACTATTTCACTCGGACTACCTTAACCGTGCGGTTGCGTGGATATGTATTGCTTATAAATAATAGGTACAGTGTTGATACAAAATACCCTATTTTGCTTGATCCCTTTTAATTAGGCGCTGTGTAATTTTGTTTTCGCCCACATCGAGCGATGTGCGTAGTTTTCCTTTGGTAGCTTCAATGTACGCTATCCTCTCTTCAAATGGAGTTTAATAATTAGAGGTCTTGAGAAGTCTGCTGAAATTCCTCTGTTGTGTTTCCTGTAAGAAAATCCTGTAGGATCTATCCGTCCATCTTTCGCAATCATCTTACCTAAGTACACAAAATCGTCCACTTGTTCAATCACCATTCGCTCTCATCATACTGTTATTCTCCCCATTCTCCTTATCAAAAACTACTACTTTAGTCTTGCACGCATTTACCCTCAACTCCATTCTCTCTGTTGATTCACAAAACTTATCTAGGAACTTCTGTAATCCCTGTTGGCTCTCTGAGATCAAAACAGCATCATACGCATATAGAAGAACTGGCAAGTTTACATTTCCAATCAAAACCGTCGTTTTTACTACATGCGTCTCTAACACATTTATCCATAAATACATTAAGCAGCCTTGGAGATATTACGCATCCTTGCTTTACAACCCGATTTATTATAAACCAATCACTCAGAGCCCAGTTAACTCTTAAACTTGCCTTACTATTGTCATACATCGCCAACATAACATTCAATATCTGCCCATTCACTCCATAGTCTCTCAAAACCTCCCACAACTTCTTTCTATTTTCTCTGTCATATGCCTCCTCTAAATCGACAAACGCTCGGTACACTTTCTTTCGGACACTCATTCATTTTTGTATCACTTGCTGAAGTGCAAAAAGCTGGTCACTACATCCTCTCCCAGGCATAAACCCACACTGCACACCCCATATTCTGTCAATAGTAATATTCCTCACTCTTTCAATTAATATTTTACAGAACACTTTTCCCGGGATACTCAATAAACTAATGGCACGATAATTATTACATTCGGTCTTTCCTCCCTTCCCTTTGTACAACGGAACGATGATAGCATTCTTCCAATCCGCTGGAACAACAGAAAACTGCAAGCATAAATTTTATAGTTCACGCAGCCTACAATTTAGTAATTTACACCCACACTTCAACCTTTCACTGGTAATCCCATCTATGCCTGCAGCCTTCCTATTTTTTAATATTCTCATAGGTGTTGTGACATCCTTCTCACTGATATTCTTTTCCATCATCACATTCTCACATATCACTTCACAAGGCTCATCCTCAACGCCTGTAATATTATTGTACAATTCTTCAAATACTCCCTCCAGCAGTCCCTGATATTGCTCTCGTCCTACATGATATCTCCACTTTTGTTCTTTACCGCATTCATTCCCCTACCTTCGCCAATCTTAGCCCTTTTTACCCACTTCCAAAACAGCTTTTTATTACCTTCAAAATCACTGTGCATTTTGTTAGCTTCATCCGCACGCATTCTTTCTTTGTTCTCTTTTACAACGACTTTTACTCTCAACTGCTTTGAAGCTCAACTGCATCACTTTTTGAAGCGCGAAAGTGTGGTCACTACATCCTCTCCCAGGCATAAACCCGCACTGCACACCCCATATTCTGTCAGAAGTAATATTCCTCACTCTTTCGATTAAAATTTTGCTGAACACTTTTCCCCGAATGCTCAATAAATTAATGGCCCGGTAATTATTATATTCGGTCTTTCCTCCCTTCCCTTTGTACAACGGAACGATGATAGCATTCTTCTTTGAATCACAATTGAAGGTGAATTTTCCGATCATTACAGATTTATTTATTTCATGAAGGAGAATTTGCTTAATTACGTATGAAGCGAATGATCGGCCACTTTCCTTCTCAAATCACCTTTCTCGACGTCGACATTTCCATCACAAATAATAACACCTTTGAGACTACGGTCCATATCAAGCCCTCTAATAAACAACTGTATTTGCATTACAACAGCTTCCATCCCAAACACACTAAGCACTCAGTTCCTTATTCGCTGTCGATCCGTGGCCACCGGAGTTGCAGTTCCAAAGAAAAACTTCATGAATAACTTGATAAGCTTTACAATTCTTTATCCAATAGAAATTATCCCGAGCCACTTCTAAAAAAACGTATTTTACACTCCTCTGCTAATTTCACCCCACGTAAAAAAGACACCCCCCTGGACGCCCTAAATCTTCACATCACATACTTTCCTGGCGTCCAAAAACTCAAGACGATCCTCAAAGACTTATTCCTAATTTTAGATACCAACAGATCGACAGCCAATCTCCTACCCAAATGCCCCACAGTATGCTTCAGACGTCCACCTAACCTAGCCAATCTTCTCCGCTCCAATTCTTCGCTAGAGGGTATATCGAATGACACTCCCCGTCCCACCACACAGAGATGTAAACAAACCACGGTGCAAAACGTGCAACATGTTTCGCCCCCTATCCTCGTTTCAGAGTCCCAACACAGAGACGCCGTTCGACATCAAAGCCTCCGGCTCTTGCGACTCCCACAACTTAGTTTATGTGTTACAATGCAAACTATGTCCCGGTTTTTATGTCGGCGAATGCATTACACCCCTTAATATTAGAATCAATAATCATCGGTGCACCTGTAAAGACCCATCTTCCACTTTCCCCGTCCCTACTCATGTGCGGAAACATGGGTTGTCTTTTGATTAGTGCTTCGAAGTGGCAATATTGCTCTCCCTTCCCCCGGACGCCCCGGTAATTGAACTGCGCCAGAAGGAGCATGCCTTAATCCGGTTGCTAAAATCGTACGCCGCGCCCGGATTAAATAAATTACATTGATTGCACGCTTCCCGTTCTTTTCCATTTACCCCCTGCCTTTCCCCCCCTCCCCCCACCTTCACTTCAGAATTCCACTTCGACCCTTTCCGCTCTCTCCGGCCAAGACACGAGCTGGTAAATATTCCCCTTTTCAAGAACGGTTCCTCAACTGCCGGGAAAAACCCCTTCCCCCTCCCCTAACCTACCGCCCTTCCTACCCCTATCCTCACCAGCGCACACGACATTTGTTCCGTGATAAGCCTTGAAGACAGACTAGTTCCGAAAGCTAGCTATGTAAGTGTGATCGTCTCTTTTTTTGTGTGTCTATCTCCTCCATCCTATCAACATCGTGTGTTCATCGCCGCATGGCTGACTCCAATCCATCAACGTATTTTAGCGGTATTTGTGCAACGTTAATCGAAGAGCTTGGATTTCGACACTTTTTTCAGTGTTTTTAGACTAAGTTTTAAACCTCTCACTATTGAAGCACTCCTTCTAAAAGCCAAGTACCATGTTTTAGTTTGAAATGACTAAATTGTTACCCTTAGCGATTCACTTGAGTCTTATTATTTATCTATTCAATAGAACGTGATATTTGCTGCAGATATCCGTTAAAATTAATACCTCAACAACTTAAACACCGCCGACACCGACCGGACTGGGTGGTAAAAACGGTCCGAAATATCACGAAGCCAAATTCGCGAAATACTAATGAGTGCCGGCGGTAGCTCAATTTTAATTGTATAATTTAAATTAAATGAGTTTATATAAATTAGTTTTACTGTGAATTATGCTGTGAACACGATTCAGGAGAGACAGTGGACCCTCAGAAAACATAAAATGATGTGTGGAAAAACTACATATTCGGGCGTCCAATGCGCTAATGCATCGAGTAAAATTAGAAAATTTGGTAGAAAAAGCTATCACGAATACATGGCGGCTACTTAGGTAAATATTTGAGAAAAATTCAGACTCGATGGCGCAACACGTACTTGTTAAAATAAAAATGTGCATTTAACAGATATACCTCATCATCATCTTCTAAAGACTAACCATGCTAACCACGCAAATTTCTCCAAGGGCTCCGAAAGTAAACGCCCGAAGTATGTTAACATCTCTATTAGACCCAAGAAATATCATTTAAGCACTTAGAACGGCAGTTTTTTTCGCAACTTTCTATTCATCATCTTCTAATGGCTAAGCCTTGTCTCTGCAGCCATGTGTCCCTGTGCACTGCAGCTCTCTTCAAATCAGCAGATGTTTTTAATCCCAACGTACTTCGTATATCATCTAGGAACTTCTTTCTCGGCCTTCGTCTGCTTCTCTTGCCAAGCACCTTTCCCTCCACTGTATTTTATAATAAATTATTATGTCGAAGAGCATGACCAATGAATTTTACCTTCCTTTGCTCCATCTCTTTTATCAGTCTTCTTTCTTCTTTTATTTCCCTCAGCACCTCTTCATTGCTCTTTCCGTCAGTCCATTTTGCATTTGTCATCCTCCTCCATATCCATATTCCCATAGTTTCCAACCGCGACTTTTCCATCTCACCTAGGACAACAGAAAAGCACAACCAGATGGATCGGGATCATCCTGTGGCACAATGAGTTTGCAAAGAATGCAATTGAAGGAAAAATAGAGGGTAAAGTCCCCAGAGGAAGACCCAGGAATAAATACAAAGGACAAATAAAGAATAAAGTACATAAGAAGAGCTACCAGAAAGTAAGATTACCAGCATTGGACATGGAAGGATTTCGGACTACAGTCAAGCAATCTTAGGATTGAACGGCCAATGAATGTGACCAAGGGCATCATCATCAGTTGTCTGCTTTCGCAGGTCCTTGGTGCCTCCATCTCTCTCTGTCCTCTGCTCTCCTCTTCAACTCTCCGTAACTCCCTCCATCCTTCAGATCATCAATCATCTTTCTTTTGTTTCTTCCACTTTTGCGGTTTCCATCCACCATTCCTTCCACTACGTCTCGTGACAAACATTTCTTCCTCAGTACATATCCCATCCAGTCCTTCTTCCCATCTTCAATGGTCTTTAAGAGCTTTCTTCCTTATTTTATTCTCTCCAACACCTCTTCAGTCCTAACCCTATCAGACCTCTTTATGTTGAGCACTTTCCTCCAAATCCACATTTCTAAGCTCTCTTTCCTTTTTCTATCCTTTTCTGTCATCGTCCATTTTTCCCCACCATACAAAAACACACTCCAAACAAAACACTTGACGATTCTCTTCTTCAGTTCCAGCTCCATTTTACTACTTAGTATAGCCTTTTTCATCATAAATGCCTCCTTAGCCATACCAATTCTTGTTCTTATCTCCATTTCACTCTTCCAATCCTCCGTCACTTCAGTTCCGCGGTACTAGAATCGTTTTACCTGCTCCAAATGTTCTCCATCCACATAAATATTCAACTCTTGCTTCATCCCCACTTTCATTACGTTAGTTTTCTTTTTATTGACTTTGAGTCCATATTCCTCCTTTGCTAGTGCTAGGTGATCATGCATTTTCTTCAAATCATCTTCACTTCCTGCAAATAATATTGTATCATCTGCAAATCTAATTGTTCTTACTTTTCGTCCACCTATGCTTAATCCTTTATCTTCTTTCCAACACTTCTCAGCCATTTCCTCTATGAGTATAGATGGTAAAAAGTGTAGGAGATAAACTACCTACACCTAAGTACCACCAAGGGCAACTTGAAGAAATAGTAATGAGAGGAGCGAATCAATAAACTCGTTCCTTTTAGTGAACGAGAATGAAAGGAACGAATCTACCCTTCACTGCAGACGTCGGAACATCGGTGAGGCCGAAAGGGAGCGTGCGACCAGAGGCAGCGGCCCCCTGCGAGCACGCCGAAAATAAAAATATCCTTGGCCTTCCCTTATGGCGCGCGCGCAGGGTTTGGATCGGAGTCCGGGGGTTGGAGGGTGTGGTGGGGGAAGAAGGGAGAGGGGGTGGGTAGTTGGAGAAGGGGGGAGTTGGAGAAGGGGGGGGAAAAGATCGAGGCGACCGATAACAATCTGGCTCGGGTCGCGCATCATTTTTATGTCCGCCATAGGATTCGCCATGGGGGTCGATAAGGGAAACGACACCATCGCAGTTTATGCAAATTGTGGCAATATTCTTCGAGAGGGCCGTCGCCCCGCTAAGCCGAAAGGGAGGCTGCGCTGCTTTCATTTCGGAGCAGCCATCATTTTCCTCCTGAAGCTTATTTTTAATTGATTTTAAAATTATTTGTGCCTCACAAAAATAACGATGAACAGAGAGTAAACTAGTTATCATTCCTGCTTGTTCATCGCGGCGGCCAAAAATCTCCGAATAGAAAACCGATCAGATCTAGTTACTCCTTATTCCGTGCGTATTGCTTCATATGTTTTGGCCGTTGACCGTCTGTTTGTGTCATTCTAACAGCGTAACCGCCAGAATCGGAAATGAATTCCGTCAACCTAAACGGTTAACGTTTGCCCCGATGCGCATTTGCAGCCTCACTGCTGCAGCATATTTAGTTCTCTAGGTTCCAATGCAAAACCGTCTGTTTGTGTCATAGTTAAGCGTATAATTGGAAGGCCCTCGGATGAAAAAGTAAAAGAGAAATGCTACTTCGCTCTGGTTAGGCCACACCTCGAATACGCCTCGAGCATTTGGGACCCTGGTCATTAAGATTTAACCAAACAAATTAACAAAATATAAAGAAAAGCAGCACGCTTCGTTAAAAACTGCTACGAACGAACATACAGTGTTACACAACTGTTAGAGGGATTAAAGTGGGAACCCCTAGAGACTCGGTTGGTGACACGCTAGGCTTAGGCTGCTTGAGGTATTCAGAACTGATATTTTTCAGAGCGACACAGAGAACAATATCATGACGCCTCACAAAATTTCTAGGTCTGACAGAAGCGATAAAATAAGAGAGATACTCTGCCGAACAGATAGGTACAAAAACTCGTTCTTTCCGCGCACAATAAGCGACCACAATAAAAACTGAGCTCCTCCAAATACACTCTCCTAGGGCATGTCACCATTTCACCTCCAAAACTTTTACATCTTTACACGGCTGGTGACCTACCACCCCCTGCCACACGCCCATGTGGCGGCTCGCGGGGTAGTATGTAGATGTAGATGTAGTTGCAGATTCTGTTCAATATCGGGAACGTCGCATGATTCCAAACTTTTTCGACTAGAATTCACGAGGGTCAGTCATAACGCGGATTTTGTATGTTTTACAGGCAACTTCCAGATTTCTATGACTGGCGTGTGTTAATAAACAACAGTAAAAAATGTATCGAAGTGAGTTTTTTGCTCATTCCTATTGGAAGATGCCTATGTAGAATCCGTTTATGGTGACTTCAGTTTTGACTGTTTTCTGTCGACTTCTACATCGTGGATTGCCATTTGCTTAGCATTTTACTCTTTTTTGAGCCTAAGGTACACTTTAAAATGTTTGCTCCAGCCGGCAAAATTTTCACCCGTTGTTTTCAAATTTTTTTGTGGTCCGAAACAGGTCATCTTCGAACGGAAGCAACGCGGAACGTAGGCGTCTTATCGGAAGCTTCCAACATGTAAATTCTAATGGACGGTTTTACATTGGAACGTACAGAACTAAATTTGTTGCAGCATCGAGGCTACAAATACGCATCAGGGCCCACGTTAACCGTCTAGGTTGACGGAATTAATTTCAGATTCTGGCGGTTACGCTGTTGGAATGAAAGCTGTGTTCTTACACTCGTTTATCTGATGGCGGATCTGCACAGTTACACCGCAACTGACCCCGTATCACGTGGAATTCATCAGAGCAGGTCTGAGGACCGAGTTCAATAACCATTCATTTGATTTCCTAATGGCTTGAGTTGCGGAAGATGGCTTCCAGGGGAAACGGAGAAAAACTTCGAGAAGTTCTCCTTGCCTTTATATCTTATGAAATTCCAAATTACGTCCGTTGCGACGCCTTTTCCTGCTTTCCAAACCTGTTTTGACTCCATCTATGATAGTTTTCAAATTTCAACGAATTTTGTACATGTGAATTTTACTCAAATATAATAAATTTTCATGTTTTTATTTCGCCTTAAAATGAGTTAAGAGTATCGGGTGAACTCCTGTGGAAAAGTGTGAGTGATAACATTACCAAAAAAACAATACTTCGTAAATTATCAAGGCAAAACTTGCTGAAACAGCGATTCGTGAAATTCACATTGTGCAGAAATGTACATAATATCTTTTTTGTGATAGTTTTTTATTTCTCCTTGCTGTTCTCTGAAAACACTATTCTCCGTGTATTCTTTTTTGTCTCCTCGCATCAATTCTGTAGGATTGGTATAAATATGTCTCGTTTGACAATTAGAAAGAAGGATACGGTGTGTGATTTTTATAGGATTGATTTCATATTGAGAAGCGTTATCAGTTTGAACAGATGGTGAACAATTCACGAGGCTGTTAATAAAGTACCACCGTTGTAAACATCATGGAATAATAATTTTGACACCCAAGGCCAGCGTTTGTTATTGCTCTTAAATTTATTTACAATACCTTTGTTCTATATCTCTGAGGTCTGCCTCTTAATGTTTAACTCACAGAAATCGTTATCACGGTGTCACCAATTGTGACGCACCCCCATTTGTTGAGTTTCTACGACTTCTCTCGTACTTCTTCTATCGCTGAACCTTCTCCGCCAACGAAGTAGAGCGTGTTTTGTGGTGACTATGTATTTACATAAATGTGTTCCGGAAAGAATCAAAAGTCGCGATATATATACACAATGAAATCCTCGAGGCGCGGCGGATATGCATAGGAAACGCATAAGAAAAACTCACTCGAGAAATTGTTAAATCTTTGACCACATCTATGGTCGGCCTCTGGGGATTAAGCGATTTCTTAAGTTAAAGAGTTTTAAAGCGTACCATTGTAATAACTCTATGGTTCCAATTGTACTTTTCAAGTGGGCCTTAATTGGCATTAGGTGTGCCGTCGTAGACCAATCCTTTGTTTGCATCAAGGGTGTGGGTAGTAGTTGTGCTCCAATGTGCTCCGCTTTACTTCGTTTCCTCATTCTTTCAATGATTTCAGTGTCCAAGGCACTCATACTCAGAGTTTTTCATGGTTTATTTGTCGGTGGAATTGTTTTCAGCTGGCTCTTTTTCATCATCTATTTAGAGCCATCTAGAGACATGGAAAATATGTGCTGCCGTTATTATATTCCCATTAAATTTCCTTGAACTAAATAAAACATCTAAAACCACTCCTGGATATGGCCTACGATAATGTTATGCGCACTATCAATTACGGCCTTCAATTTGCTGGAAACTTCGTTCGAAAGCATCTTCCGGACCAATTATGTCGTAAAATGTAGAAGTCTTTTCTTCACAGTGTGGAAGAAAATATTTCCCCATACTCAGCGCAACTGTGCACAGCCAATTACAAGTATTTTTTATATACTTTGTGGTCCAATTTCGGCGGATCTTAATTAATGTTCACATAATGTTTGCTCATTTATATCTACGCATAGAAGAGTCAATCTAAGGTTCTTGCGAGGTTCCCAGAAAAATATTTTAATTTTTTCAGAGGTACACTGCTTCGCACTGGATTGCTTAGTAACAATTGCAGTGACTCATGCGCAAAGTAACCAGGTTACAGTGGAGCATTTTACATATTTTGGCTAAGTACAGGTTCCAGCCCTAAATATTGAGTGAAGATAAGTTTCAAGAGCAAAAAAAGGAACCCACTCCACTGATTTTAAAGCTCCTTTTGCGGGAGTGAAATATTGGAAAGGTATAAGTACCCAGTTGAATTGTTGAAAGTTGAAGAAAATAAAGGGTCCATTTTTCGGTTGAGGAGGCTCTTGGACATTTTTGAGATCGGGTATTTGCCCTTCTAATACCCGATAATGTGCCCGAGTACAGTATTTCTTTGTAGTTGTGTAATCAGTTCTTTCGTTATGAGGAAACACATAGAGCACTGATTTTGGACTTTCGGGCCCCATCTTTGGCACTGAGCTCCACTACCCTATTGTGGGTTAATATGTGTACTTTCGGTGCTCTACATACGTCTCTAACCGATTACAAAATTTCGAGATATGTTATATCATCTATAGGGCCCGTTTTTGGGGCCTTGGGTCCCCAGGGATCCAAACGCCCTTTATAGTCCTGTTGCACTCCTTGGTATAAATTCTGAAACATTTTTACATTTTTGTTGCAGGAATAGCGGCATGTATTGCTGAATCGTGCGGCAATGCTATATTGTTATTTAGAGAACAATTTTTATTCTCATAATTTACTAATTAATCGATTTTTTCAGCATACAACCATATTTTAGTGTGAATTTCATATCTTTCTAGTAGGAATTGTGTTATGTCTCCTTTAGCGTATTGGAATATACTCCGTCAACTCTTAAACTCTTCCGCAAGGATACGGTGATATTTTTAATTAATCGCAAATAGCAGTTTTCCCTTAACCCTCCGATTTCTTTCCGTAACCAACCGTCAAGCAATATAGATCGTATAATTATGATCGAGTGGTATTATAAATTAACTTATTTGTTACGTCAATAGTTATGCTGGTTTAGTTTTAGTGTGCGCTGAAATTTTCATGCGACTGTGATTTTATGTCAATCATTACTATAGAGAGACAATCAGGGAGAGGAGAGTCTAATTATAACCGAGAATGGTAAAGTCAATCATGAGGTGAGCTGATTAAGAAGTAACATTATTTCGGTGTCTACCAGTAAGTGGCCAATGGCCAACTCATGGGTTCAGCAAGTGGATTGAGTGAATTAGGACATATCTTTCTACCCCTTAATCAGAAAATGACGCAATATTTGGCGGCTTCCTGGGTATCCATTTCAACTAAACACTATGGAATCCTGTCTGTAAAGCGAGGGAATTAATCCTAAAGCCTTTTGAGTCCATTCTCAGCCGCTGTGCTTTGAGTAAATATTCATCAACATGTCATGTTATTAGCTTAAAACGAACCGACCCCTCCGTCCATTTTATGCCTTGTGTATTATTTTGGGCTGACGTTTTAATAGGCTCGTGAGTCTTATAACCTCTCATTCTAATTAATATTCATTACTCCCTCGCTCTGCACCTGGGGATCAGGGCGGAACAAGGAGGGAATTTCAGGGGGTATGAGAGCCCTCCTCATTTCCGAGCCAGGGTGGTTGGGCAGTGCGTGCCCCTTCCTCCATCCCCATCAATCTTTCGCTTTCTTAAATGTCAGAAGCGATCAGCACGAGTGATGGAATGACGTATTCATCGGTCAAGTGGAGGTTCGTGCCCTATGGAAACGTCCGATGAAATTAACTAGATTTTGTGTATGTTTTTCCTGGCAAATCGTACCTTACCTAATTTTATGTGGTAAAATTTGGCACATCTGTTGCCCAAATCCCTATTTGAAGATAATAACATCGGTGTAATATTAAATAAGTATTTGATTAAACAGAACGTGATCATATTAGTTGAATTTGTGACATTAGATAAATTGCTCTAAGTTGGAATCGTTATTAATTTGGGTCTGATGGCTTCCTTTGTTTGTGGCTAGTCTGAATATAAAGTCTTCCTCAATCCAATGAATGCAACGTTTTGAAGTTGAAATAGTCATCCTACGTTGGCTTTAATTTTCCTGCATAACTTTATTTGTATTTAATAATTAAGTCGGAATTTTTGATTGGCAATGAAAAAAGCCCTTAGGAGAAAGATACGACACATACGGTTTTTTTTTGGCCTCTGATCTCAATTTTTCGGCTTGAATTACATTTTCCCTCATTACCACTGAAGAGCAATACGACACCCTTATTGTAAATTTTACGACTACGCTTTTCTTTTTTGACCTCGAGTACTAATCTCAATGCTAAAGGAAACATCCTGTCCGATGATGATCTCCTCGCGTCATATTTTCCTTTTATGCTGTCTCACACGCAGAGCAGGCTTCATTAGTCAATCGGCAGATCAGGAAAGTGATTGTTTTCAAATTTTCCGTACATCATCGTAATGTATCATTCACCCCAACATCTACATAGTACACTGCGAGCCGCCGCATGGGCGTGTGGCAGGGGGTGTTAGGTCACCAGCCGTATAAAGATTTAAGGTTTTGGGAGGTGAAATGATGTTGTGTATCATGGGAGTGTATTTGGAGGAGCTCAGATTTTATTTTGGTCGCTTATGGTTCGCGGAAATAACGAGTTTTTATACCTATCTGTTCAGCAGAGTATCTCTCTTATTTTATCGCATCTGTCAGACCTAGAGATGTATTAGGGCGTCGTGATAATATTCTTTGTGACATATCAGTTCTCTGTGACATATGAGTTCTCTGCTCAGCTCTGAAACATATCAGTTCTGAATTTCTCAAGCAACCTTAGCCTAGTATGTAGCCTCCCGAGTTCCTAGGGGCTCCCACCTTAATCCCCCAATGAGTTGTGAAACACAATATGTTCGCTCGTAGCAGCTTTTAACAAAGCGTGCTGCTTTTCTTTGTATAATTTTAATTTTTTTGGTTAAATGTATTTTACCAGGGTCCCAAATGCTCGCGGCGTATTTGAAGTTGGCCTAACCAGAGCGAAGTAGTATCTCTCTTCTACTTTTTCATCCGAGGACCTTCCAATTATTCGCTTAACAAAACCTACTTTCTTTAATGCTGTCCGAGTCCCCTTTCTCCTTCCTCCTCCTCCTCCTGTGCATCTCAAAGGACCGATTCCATCCCACCCTTCACTCGGGAGTGTATAAGATAAGGTGCAGTGATTGTGCGAAGTGTTATGTCGGGCAGACGGGTAGGAACTTTGCTACCCGCATGGTAGAACGTAGGAAATGTTGGGAGAAAGGGGACTCGTCTTCCCTCGTGGTAAACACCTTTTGGACGCAGCACGCCCCTGCCTGTTCGAGCCGAAGATACTCCTTGTGGAGAGGAAAGGCTGGAGAATGGACGACTTAGAACAATTTGAAATTGTTCAACAAGGGGAGGAGTCCCTCATGAATGAACAGCTGTTCAAATGTCACTCCCCACTCCTCGCCCTTCCATTCCCCAAACCGTGCATTGACTCGCTACCAGTGCCTCACCACTTACTTCCCTCCTCCCACCCAACACCTTTCTCCCCTCGCCCAACACCACTCTCCCCCTCTCCCTCCTAGTTGTGTATATATACCGCTTCCTTGACGAAAAATCTTTGTACCTGATGATGGCTTGACAGCTGAAACGCGTTGTACCTTAAAAAATTAAACCTGTGGAAGAAGTGCTATATACTTTAGTGTTTCATTATTTCATCCGAAGTAAAATTGACGAGAACATTGTCAGTAAGTTTTCGGATTTCGGTTCGACTCTGTCGGATGCTGGTTTTGGGTAATGGACCCGCGTCCCTGAAAATTCATAGTCGGTTGCCTTTAAGCCATATCTGAGCCATAGCCATGTCTCTGGACTACTTGAAGGAAAAAAGCATGTCTTAGAAGCGGGAGAATGTGGCAGGGCTCTTTAGGAAGCTAAAGGTGTGATTTTTATTAAGGTAGTTTGAGCGAAATATCATTTTTACTAGAAATCAATGAATTTGGTTTCATTTTAAAGACAAATATCTCTTCCTTCTGATGACACAAAAAATTCAACCCCTTACCTCACTACTTTCGGAGATATTTGCCAAAAATTACCAGCCCTTTTACTTGGGAAATGGTACGTGTATGCACTCCAGAGAGACATTATTTACAAAAATTTTTCATTATTTCTAACAAAATGAGGAATTTCTATTACTTAGATGTAGTAAAAAACTAACAGCTTGTAGTTTGTATGTTTTCTCAACTATATTTGAAAATTAATCATATTTTCACCACAGTAGGTTCTTGGGTATCACAAAATGTTATGAAGGAGTATTAAACGTACCGCGCGAAAAAAATGAGTCAAGTTAAAGACTTATTTAGATATTTTCATTTAATTACTCACAATTCCTGTCATATAAAACTATATTATTGCAACATTAATAATGCAATATTTAATGGATGTGTCGTACAGCTGGCGAAAAAAAAACGTATCATTCTGATATGGTCTCTATTATGACTAGGGAACTATCTCGCTCGGACTACCTTCAAGTTGTTTGGATTGCTCACTTGACTGGTCTTCCTCTCTCTCTCTGTATAGTAGGCTAGTGCGGCTTCTATCTCTACCCTCTGGTTAACTCTTAAGGCTGGGACACAATCAACGTGTATGTGTAACGTGAGCCGTTAACGGGAATACGCGAAAAGATGGCTGACGGGAAAGAATAGCGAACGGACACAATCAACGTTTACGTGAGAGATGGGCAACTTTCATCTCTTCCCGTGTCCCTTACACGGAAAACCAATCAGAATAGTCCTGAGAATCCGGGAATGGGAGTCACCTGTCGGCAGATACATCCAACTGTTGAAGATTGCTCTCGGGGAAGACAACTTATTTACTTTCACACTTGTTTACACCTGATGTCTTAGCTTCGCCTGCGTTAGTCAATTGTTACTCCGGGCCACTTTAACGTCGATTGTGACCGCTGACTTGCGTTCCCCGTCTCTCGTTGTCCCGTTAACGTCTCGCGTCACACGTACACGCTGACTGTGGGCAAGCCTTAACTCTTACACGGAGATATTCGCGTACCCTCTCGCGAGGCGTCATTTTCTGCTCAGGCCGTCTCGCCGCTCGCTCATCGGGGTCCATCGCGATGCAACGGGGGCAGTTTAGTGGCAGCGATGGCTACCGCTTTAGCTCTCTGCCTACTTAGTTCGTGAGGGAGGGAAGGAGGCCGGACCCCTCCTCAAGAAGCCGACGAGCTCCTGAAACGGCCCCACCGGAGGTCAAGCGCATTATGTACCACCCCATCTCTCTCTCTCTCTCTCTCTCTCTCTCTCTCTCTCTCCATCTGTCCCCCCCTCTCTCTTTATCCCTCATTCCTCCTCCCTCCTCCCAAGGCCATTTGCGGAGTACCACTCCGTGCTTTTCGAGAGATGAACGAACGGAGGACGACTGTGAGCGAACTCCGGAGCGGACGGGAGGCTGCGAAGATATCCGATCACCCCCCGTCCCTCCTCCTACCCTTCTATTCTCCCACCCCCACCGGCCTCTGTTGGCCGATTTCAGTGAAAGTGGCTTTGGAGCGATCTTCATCAATTCGTAGGTTTGAGAGAAAATACGCATGCGGATTCTTGTAAGTGACACGTAGGTATGTATTAAGGTAGTTTGATCGAAATATCATTTTACTTTGAAATCAATGAATTTGATCTCATTTCAAAGAAAAATATATCACCTATCCAATGACACCAAATATTCTACCCCTTACCGCATTACTTTCCGAGATATTTGCCAAACACCAGCCCTTTACCATGGGAGATGGTACGTATACGCACTCCAGAGAGACCTTATATTAAAAATGAGGCATTTCCTGCACTTAGATCTCGTCAAAAAATCAAAAGTGTTTAGTTTGTATGTTTTCTCAACTATATTTGAAAATTAATCATATTGTCACCGCAGTAGGTTCTTGGGTATCACAAGAAATCTTCCGTTTTGAACGAGTTTCAAACGCGCCGCGCGAAAAAAATGAGTCAAGTTAAAGACTTATTTAGATAATTTCATTTAATTACTTGCCATTTCTGTCATATAAAACTATATAATTGTACTGTTAATAATGCAATATTTAATTGATGTCCTGATCCTGTTGTTGATCCTGCAGCTGGTGAAATTAAAACGTATAATTCGAATATGGTCTCTATTATGACTAGGGAACTATCTCGCTCGGACTACCGTAATATGAGGACTATTTTGGACCATATTATGAGGACTGTTTCCAGATGTTTATTTCGCCGAAAATTGTTCCGTCTACATCAGCTACACCAGGGAGCGCCTATGTATCAGTTAACTTGGCTTCAGGAGTTTTGTCTCCGGCTCGGTGGAGATGTTTGCATCCCCAAGTGGTGGTCTGCTTTCCCTCTCAGCTTTACTTTGTGCTGCTTCCAACAAGGTGGTGTTGATTGCGCACTTACCTAATACGCGTATGTCTGAATCATCGAGTCAGCTCACTGTTATGATGCTTGTCCCACTGTGGATACCATTGGTTTACTCTCCGTGCATAGTTTACCGTCTGTTTTCATAAGGGAATCTGGTTGGTGTGTTGGCTAGAGTACTGGCTAACCATACGGACGGCCAGGGTTCAAATCCCTGCAGAGGAGGATGTTTTTCAGAGGAAACCCGATCCCTACTTGAATGTCTTGTGGAGGGCACTTCAAGTACAGTACTCCGTCTGTCGGATGAGACGTTAAGCCGTGGTCCCCTTGGCGCCTTTCGTTAAGAGCAGGCTAATGCCGACGCCGAGTTTCTATCCACCCTTCCTCCCTTACCTATCCCCTTTGGCACAAATGACCTTAGCTGTCGGTCGCCTCCTCGAATATCCAATCCATCGTGTTTTCATAATTATATACATATTGTTTGGAAGCTCGGTTTCTTCGTTTAATTTGGCATTCCAACAATCTTTCACTCTTTATGTCCCACTTATGCATTTGTATGCGTGATACACTCGACGTCTTTGAAACACTTCGGGGCCATTCAAGTATCACGTAAGACTTTTCTGGGGTTGGGGGTTTGGATCATCTTACATTGTCTCATGTAGGGATGGTGGCAGGGCGTCTGGAACCAATTTACGTAAGATTTTTGTCCGCATTGAGACATGGAACATGGTACCGAAGCGAAGTTTAACCATATACATTAATTTAAAGTCGCATGTAATCGGCATTGTCAGAACTTCTTACACTGTAGAGACTGGTTTAGGCTTCTAACGACACAACTTTATTCTGAAACAGGAGAGAAACGTGGGAAAAGTGTAAGATTTTTTTCCCATACGCCTGGGTTCGCGATAAAATTGCAACGATAGGATTTCTTTCCACTATTTTACCTGTCATTGCATTTATTTTTGTAACATTTTGAGGAATCGAAACGGGGACCTCGGGAGAGAGAAAGTTAATACATTCCAGTTCTTTACAAATGTAGGGCATGATAACACAATATTTTCTTTACCTTTTTATGCGTATTGCAACTATCGGGATTTAATCTTACGTTCACGGCGTAATGCAGCATTATTTCAAATGATATCACATAGGCATGTTAAGTAAAAAAATGACTCCACAATAAGCGCATTTAATAAAGTTATCACCAGATGCTTTGCATCTGCACAAACGCTGTTCGTGTGGGTAACATAATTTACGACCATTTTTGTATTTGTCGAACATTAAGGTTTTCCGGGTTTTCAACCGCGTTGGTTGATGGTGCAAGGAAAACACTCCATGATCCTTCGATCCATATTTCGCTTACATTAAATACGTCGTTTTAAATGAACCTCTTCACAAACCTCTGCTTTTACATACCCTGTTATCAACTCTCTCATGTCAGAAAATTCTTCACGGCGAGCGAAAAGTTGATTAATAAATATCAGCATTCGAGTATAATTGCTAGGAAATTCAAAGTGAATACGTCGCTTACGATAAAATTCCGACCATCAAAACAATGTTTAGCGCGCGTAAAATTAACAGTTAGGTATTTGTGTCTTTCATTTAAATGAAACTCCAACTATCACCATTTTATGTGACTGCTGTCGCCCGTTAGGGGTGAATGGAAGCCATTTGTGCCAGCTGTGGGCATTTCATTAGCGTCCAAAAGTCATTAGGCTGGTGTCGGCATTAAATAAGTCTCAGGAAGACACAGTGGATGTTGGAATCACGTTTACCGTCCGTCTCTCTTTTTTCCTACCCATGGCGTGAGAAGCATGGGAATTCCTTACCCTTAAGACATCTTGACTGGGGCTCTGCGTTAATCCAATCTACGCTGAAGAAACTGTAGATTTGCACCAGGAACGAGTAAGTCCTCCTCAAATAGAATTATCCAACTTCGTCTTTTTTGATACTACTTTAAATCGTTTTAAGCAGACATTAATAAGCTGTTGACCCCCCAATCAACAGTTTGCCTTCTTGCGGGAAATTTAAAGTGTGGATTAATTATCCTTTACCGTGAAACAATTTTGCTTCTCTCCATTTAACGCGTCATTCTTTTTTCGTTATTATCATAAATAAATTTCAAATGAATTAATGAGAAAAAAGCTTTTCTAAATATCTCTGAAAGTAGATTTTGGGGATTTGTCTCGCGCTAAACGGCTCTATATAAGTGACATTAAGTTTAATCTCTTTAAATTAAGGGGCATTAAGTAAGCTCAAATTATGGAGATCCAGCCTTAAAAATTTCTTAAGAATGAATCTAAAGAGCAAGTTAATAGTAGAAGGTGGAAGCACTTGCCGTCCAATGTGATTTAGTCATTAAAATAAGTTACTAATTGATTCCCTTTGGGTGTCGTTTGAATTTTAATTTGATATTTGTTGCTCTTTAAGGTAGTCCGAGTGAGATAATTCCCTAGTCATAATAGAGACCATATTCGAATTATACGTTTTAATTTCACCAGCTGTAGGACACATCAATAAAATACTGCATTACTAATGGCGCAATAATATAGTATTATATGACAGAAATAATAAGTAATTAAATGAAAATATCTAAATAAGTGGTTAACTTGACTCTTTTTTTTCGCGCGGTGCGTTTGAAACTAATTCAAAACGGAAGGTTTTTTTTATGTTTTCATTTATTTATACTCACAACCCCGAAAACAGCACAACAAAGGCCGTTAACATTGGGTGTATTAACATTAACAAGAGACAAACACACACACCCATGTCATGGGCAGACAATATTCTACCTAGGCGGGACTCGAACCCGCGACCCTCGGATTAGCAGGCGAGGACACGAAGGGCATCGAAAACATGGAGAGCCATTCAGCGGAACCTTTCAATTGTATTTTTACGCGGAATTGTTGCCATATATCTTACCCATGCGTCCCCTGGCTGGGTGTTACCCAGGTATGGTTTATGAATCGCTCAGCGTAGGGGACCCCTACATGTTACCTGGCTAGGGGATACCCAGGAGACCCCTAGGAATACGACTATGAATACGGGCATTAGACTTCAAAATAAGTTAAGTCGGTAGTCAGTGTTTGCGTCTCCTGGGACCTGCATCGTCGTTTTGGTTCTGTGGAGAAGAGGATGGAAAAGATTGAGTGTGCCACAAGGCACCAAGTGACAATTAAAATATTCTTTGCCAACAAGTACAATAGCCTGGGCTATTTCTATTAATGTACGTAAATAAATAAACTGTAATTTTTTTCTCTGCCATAACGATTGATTTAACCCACTCCTCTAATTGGTAGATGGCCAATATCGACAATCAATGGTGATATGTCGCCCAGTCTGGCTGGAAAACATGCTGCCCTGATTCAGTTGTATGAAAATGTATTGTGTTTCAGCTATAACGAAATTGGAGAACAGTGTGAGAGAATTCCACTATTTGTAGGATTATTATACCCCACTCTTCCAAGAATTATTTAATCCTTTGAGTGCGGCATGACGTAATATCAAGTCATGGTTGTTTTTGCGCTGGTGCTGATGACGTTATATCACGTCAAGGGTACTGTGAGTGTTCCAGCTTTCACTTGAGGGCCTAGTGAAAGATGGGACGCTCACAGTACCCGTGACGTGATATAACGTCATCAGCACGAGCGTAAAGACAAACATGACGTGATATCACGTCGTGCCGCACTCCAAGGGTTAATTCTCTCTCAATTTATAATAAAGTGAATTTCCTCAATTAATAACTTTTCCATCCCAATTGCGGTGTTGAAATTTCACTTTCAGCGACTAAATGCAGAGTTGCTGGAATGGCCCTCATCTCATTCTGAGCGACGGTTAATGATCTCATGCGTGATTAATTGCAGGAAGAAATTGGCGCGTTGACAAAGGACCCCCGTCAAGCCGTCATCAAGTTTACTCTTACCTCTCTCGGAACTTGTCAGGACATTCTGAAGATAACAGAATTTAGGCACACATATCGCCGTGGAAATGAGTGGATGTGAATTTTAGGATTTCCTGCCAAATAACCCGCGCTAGGGCTCCGTGAAAAATGTTTTTTTCTAGAGACAGTGCTCCTCCGCTCCGGGAAGTGTCACGCGCATGAAGTCGAACGGGCCATGATCAATGATCATAAGATACTCTATCATCAACCCCAGCTAATGTACGTGTCAGTGACAGATAAGTTTCGAAGATGATTAGCTCGCGGAGGAAAGCCAATATTTCTGGTTGAGGTGGATGAATCCTGCCATGAATATATATATTATGGATTGTTATCTCGTCGCCCAAGTCTGTTGTCTAGAATTCCGTAAACAAACAACTTTTTGGAAAGTGGTGCCGCCTAGTAATGAAAGACAGAAGTTCAAATGTAAATACAGTCGATAGTTTGGAAAAAAAAACGTCGTACTGGTTTTACCATGAATATACATGGGTTTTACTTGCAATTAATCATAATGCAGTGGATAAAAAATGTGGTACTACACGCCGGACGTAATTATACACTTTTTTAATATCGTCCGGTCTACAGATATATTTGATTCCTCTCAAATTTGATTACACAAATGCACAATTATCTTCTTAGCACTTCGTGAATATCGTTATACGGAAATTTAATAATACCTAATGCGAGGTGACTTCATTAGTATTCCCAATGGCCATCATTGCAGTGTAGGTAAAATGGAATGCACTTACCGCCGCCTTGAACAGATTCTTATTTGTCAGTCCAAGTCTCCTATTATTGGTTCTCGTAGACGCATACCCTGTTTTGCAGCTTGGTACGAAGCACGTTCTGTTGAAACATGGCATTCTGAGTTCTTTATTTAAGCCGAAGGGGCTTAATGCATTCAAATTAGAATCACAGTCTGGCAAACATCGTCGTCGGCACACGATGGACGTTAAATAAACCTCTTACCAATTTTCTGAACTTTTTGAACTTTCTGAATTGTAACTTTTAGATCACAAAAATAGCAAGATATTATTCAAAGCATCAAGTAATTCATATCGCCTCGATCGTTATTGAATATTCACTATAGTCTCACGTTAGCAACAATTAACTACGTCTATTTACAATAACAACAAGAAGTCTCTAATCGAAGTGGCGCCAAGGACTGGGTGAACTAAAAGTGGAACTTTAGGCAACACGTAGCCTAGGCAACAATTCCAAACATCTTAATCCATAATATATGTTCATGGATCCTGGTTTATTACTTCTCCCGCTGATTTTTATATTTTGGCATAAACATCTCAGAGAATAAAAATGAGTATAGATAATCTTAAATGAACGAAGGGTGTAATTTTGGCAGCGGTACGTAACATATAATGTGTTAAATTCTAGATTGGCTTAAAAAAAAAGATCCTTCGTTTGACTTCATCAGTAGTTATCGCGAGCACACTCGGACGCTAACTTTTCGATCATGTGATGGGATCGACTTCTACGCTACTGTTCCCTGCTGATGTGTCCTACTGTCCCCCGATTACTCGTTTTCGTATAATTTAGAAAGATTTTTCTTTATAATTATAAAAATTTTCGTAGTAAGAAGAAAGATCAGAGGGTGGGAATACATCATACTGTAATCATTTAAGCGTAGTACACCTTTTTTTGGAGCGTGCGAGTTTGACTTTAATACTCATATTTTATCGGTGTTGCTGAAAAATTGGCGTGAATGTCTTCTTGCAATCCTTAATGCTGACATGTCGAGGACAACTGTCCTACTTCTTTTATCATCAATATTTTTGTTGTCATTTCAAATTTCCAGTGTTTAATGTACGTACTTGATTAACGCGCACAAGGAAATATTCCACAATCGGAAACAAATATATTTAAGGTAGTCCGAGTGAAATATCATTTTACCTAGAAATCAATGAATTTGGTATAATTTTAAAGAAAAATATCACACCCTTCCAATTACGGGAAAACGGGAACAAAATGAGTCAAGTTTTAATACTTATTTACATATTTTCATTCAATTACTTTAATTGTATTTCACATAATTAAAAATGGAGGCGCAAATGCAAATTAAATGTAGAAATATATATTAATATTCTATTTTAATAAACCAATCTTCGAGATAGGAGAATATTTTTATTATGGTTGTAATGGTTGTGTTCGCTTTGAAGGTGTTTCACCTGAAAAGTGAGGACACCGTTTAATGTAAGACAAGTAAGATTCTTGGACGAGCACATCATCGGCCGTCAGTAAGGATTCGAACCCATGACTGTTAGGCCGCCGATTCGTTGCATTACCAGCCTAAATTCTGCGCTCATAATTTTTACTGCGGCATTGACTGGGTAAACGGGGAGTATTGAGGTGTCGGAAGTTCCGACTCGGAGCCCACATTTTGACCATATTTGGTTCAATCGACCGTTCGTTGGTCCGGAGGGGCCCCGATCCTTTGAAAAACCTCCGGCAGACCACGCGACGTCCACCCGTAAAGGGAGCCAGCGGACACCCTATCCCAGAAATTTGGACAATGGGCTTCGCTGGTTCTCAACAGATGTGTGGGAAGTCTTCGTGCCAGCGAGACTGGCGGAGACTCGTCCAACGTTGTTGGGGGAACCCAATAGCTACGAGGATTAGGGGGAGGCGGGGGCCCATTGTCGTCCTTTTGACGGC
The DNA here is from genome assembly GCA_963169105.1 of Ceriagrion tenellum. Taxonomy (NCBI): domain Eukaryota; kingdom Metazoa; phylum Arthropoda; class Insecta; order Odonata; family Coenagrionidae; genus Ceriagrion; species Ceriagrion tenellum. The sequence goes on from OY720633.1 coordinate 13,166,508, forward strand.
AATCCGCCTCATGGTGTTGGTCTCCTAGTGGCTGTGTTCGCTAACCCTTCCCATCCTTTTTCTCTTCCTTCCCACTACTTACCAATCCCGGTAATAAGCTCGTAGCTTCAGACTGGGAGTTAGGTTTTTAACCCTGCGAGGAGACCCGAACCACCTGTGGGATTGTTCGTTACCCGCTGGGAAATGATTTATATTTGCATCATCATTTGATTGGGGTTTTACTCCGTTACCTTTTTTTCTCTTACGGTCTTTAATGAGGTCTCAAAGATGATGATCCATTGATGCGTCAGGGCTCGCTTAGGTGAGCGTTGTTGCTGACTTAATATTCACTGCACATCAGTATCAATTACGACCTACTAAAGAGAATGGATTCCTGATGACTGCCGCAGTACTCTTATGATCTCCAATCCCAGCTCGGTTTCGCAGGTTAGGATGTAGAACGCGCTGAAAGCAAATACGAAAGCCCTTGGGTTGACCAATTATTGCGCGAGTTTACCCGTGTTCATCCGGTACTCTGCTCAAAAGCGCGTGATTTCTCAATCATCGCTTAGGAAAGGCGGCGAATTAGCTGTTCCGCGCACTAAAAGCCTTCATTAAAATTTGCATAATTCACAAACTTCGTCGGAAATTTCGCACCGCTTCTCAATGCGAAGCAGTCATCGACTCGGCCCTGCCGTAGCCGCCCAAAGATACGTGAGAATAAAAAAGCATCCATGCCTGAGATTATTCATTCTCTGTAAAGTGTCTTGTTTATTCATTATGCAAATCATATAAAGGTGCTTTTCAGTTTTTATCCGAGAAAGGTGTTAAATCTCCAACGCTTGTTATCGTAGGATACGAGCTGAGACTGGGGTTCTCATGTTATATCGCTCTCCTTATTCCCAGAATTTTCCAAACTTATTTTTCGGCTCTATGTACTGCTACCCTAACTATTAAATACATCCATATCCCGTGTTTTCGAAATTTATTAAATCGATGCTTCTCTTCTTTATGAACTAATCTGAGATAATTGTAGATTTCAGTGCATAGTTATTTGCTTGGAATCTGCTCGACAAAACGGCCTTATTTTTTTGAATGTTTGAAACGTTTAAATCATGAACTGCGAATGTCAATGAACAATATGTTAAAGTTACAAGGATTCATTTTGAACTTTCCCCTCTCTCGCTTACTTTGCCTTTTGTCATTTCGTTTAATGAAGATCTGCTAGTTCTTAATGCAAGTAAAAGCTTAAGTCTTATTATTCATTGAATACATAATTATAAACTAAAGTATTTCCCTTTTGTTTTAAAGGTATTACTGTGTCTGAATTGTCAGAATAAATAAAATCGCCCATTGATACAAAGGAATGTGCTTAAGTTAGTCCGAGCGAGATAGTTCCCTAGTCATAATAGAGACCATATTCGATATGTACGTTTTAATTTCACCAACTGTGAGACACGCGAATTAAATATTGCATTATTAATGGTGCGATACAATTGTTTTACATGACAGAATTTGTAAGTAATAAAATGAAAATATCTAAATAAATCTTTAATTTGACTCATTTTTTCACGCGGAACGTTTAAAACTCCATCAAAACGGAAGGTTTATTATGATTCCGATAAAATTTACTGCGGTGACAACATGATAAAATTTCAAAAATAGTTGAGAAAACGTACAAACTACACACTTGATTTTTTGATGACATTAGGAAATGCCTCATTTTTTATATAAGGTCTCTGTGGAGTGCATACACATACCATTTCCCATGTTAAAGGGCTGGTATTTTCCTGCAAATATCTCGGTAAGTAATGTGGTGAGGGGTTTCATTTTCGATGTCAATGGAAGGGTGAGATATATTTCTTTAAAATGAGACCAAATTCATTGATTTCTAGATAAAATTATATTTCGCTAAAACTACCCTTAACCGCTAATCCTTTTACCAGCTGTTTAAGCTATCAATTGAATTATTAGTCATAATCATCTTTGATTTATTCGGCTGGATTCCCTCGTACAGCTGTACTAAAACATCTCGCACCTTCCCCGAAGAATACACAAGGGACTGTTTAGAATGTTCTGCGTAATCTAGCTGCGTCAATGCTTCGTCATTTTTCAATTGGACTTTTCCACGGAGCGACGTCAGAACTGTCATTGTTCCGCGCAGGGCTCCTCCATTCGTCAACCTGTTACTCCGCCAAGTTACGGATCCCTTGTTCCGAAAGTTCTTATCGCTTCAATCAAACTTAATTCCACTTGAAGTCTAAGCTCTCTCAAAAGCCCCCCCCCCGACGCACACACTGACATCTCCGCCACAAAAGCTGTCAAGAGTTCCACCGTCACGGATCCTCCCCCTTCTCTCAATGCCTCCACTCCCCTATATCGCCCATCCCCTCCTTATCCACCCCCCTATTCGATGGCATTCACGTCGTGTGTTGTATCCCTGCCGTCCCTCTCCGATTCCTACGTCTTTCGTAAACCCATTTCACCCGCGTTAACTTCCGACCTATGTATGCTGTCATTTTTCCTCGCCAAATGAAAAAAGAACTCGGTGACATCGTGGGATTATTATTGTCCGATAAATGTGTGCAGCTTGCTCACTCTGCCTGGAATCCTTGAAAACTTGAAGAAGTCCTTGGAAGTTCTGCTCCCTTAAGGTAGTCCGAGCGAGATAGTTCCGTAGTCACAATAGAGACCATGTTCGAATTATACGTTTTAATTTCACCAGCTGTAGGACACATCAATTAAATATTGCATTATTAATGGTGCAATTATATAGTTTTATATGACAGAAATAGTAAGTAATTAAATGAAAATGTCTAAATAAGTCTTTAACTTGACTCATTTTTTTCGCGCGGTGGATTTGAAACTCCTTCAAACCGGAAGGTTTTTTGTTAAACCCAAGAAGCTACGGCGGTGATAATGTGATTAATTTTCAAATATAGTTGAGAAAACTTACAAACTACGCGCTGTTAGTTTTTTAACGACATCTAAGTGTTAGATATTCCTCATTTTATAAATAATGTCTCTCTGGAGTGCATAAACGTACCATTTCCCATGCAAAAGGGATGTATTTTTTGGCAAATGTCTCCGAAAGTCATGTGGTAAGGGGTTGAATTTTTGGTGTCATTAGAAGGGTGAGGTATTTTTCTTTAAAATTAAACCAAATTCATTGATTTATAGGTAAAATGATATTTCGCTCAAACTGCCTTAATAGCCGATAATTTATTCTAGATTTGACACGATTGGGTTATTTCTCTTTGATGTTCTAGTGTATTCATGATGCATGGAGTAATGCGGGGGTAATTTGGCAAAGTCGTAACCTCAGTTTAGAATAAATGTTTTTAAGGGAATCATACTAATTGCCTTCAAGTCATGAACTGATTATTTTGCCTGTTCTTTAATAACTTGTGTTGTGAAGATATTAATTTGATGCCAGTCGATTTCTTCTTTGTATGTGCTTCCATTGGTTGCAATATCACTCTTAACTAGCAATTTTCTCAATGCTGGTCGGAGTATAATTTCTTCGCAGATTTTTCCAATGTCAAAGCAACATGCACGCGCGCGTTTTGTTTCCCAGTGAAGGGAATTATAAATATTAAGTTCAATGTAATTTACCTACATTTCGAATAGGTCTTAGTGTTGTTTTTCAAGTGATGGGATCATATGTGTATGGAAATTTACTGCTCATTGTTTTCGGGTTTTCCTACCGCGTGCGTTGACATTGGCCTACAACGGTTTCGGTAGCCATCCTGCCACCGTCTTCAGATCGAAGGTGGTGAGAAGCTGTTTAAGGCCTCCTTACATATAGCTGGCCGTCATGGTGACCGACTTCGCTGCGCTGTGATTGGTTGGCGCGGATAACTCTCTTCCACGAGTTGCTTAGTTGATAGCCTTTGTCTCTGTTGAAGTTATCCGGGTACCTCCAAATCTCTATGGCTTCTTTGATTAGCCTAGGATAATATCGGCTCTCCTTTGAAAGTAAATTTGTGTCTTCGAATTTAATTGTATGTTCTTTATCACTCCAGGCATGTTCCGCTACGGCAGGCAAGTTGAATTGCTTAATTTCATCGCCCTTGCATGTTCATTTAGTCTTGTGCCTGTGTGTCCCAGTTATGGAAAACGCCGCGGGAACCTTCGCGTGAAAATATTGAACTTTATCTTATTGTAATATCTACGAACCAATTTAAATCGAGTGAAATCTGTATGCCTATGATCTGGAGGTTACTTGGAGGTTGAATAAATATCCACATACTTGCATACCCATCACGACGTTCCCTTCCGGGGTAGGCACAGTCAAAATGTTTCACTCATTAAAACATAATTAACTCTGCTTCAATAATTTCCTCCATACTGACCTATCCTTGCAAACCTCTTTCGCCTCATTTACCCCCATGCAATGTTGCATACACGCCCTCCTGTTTTTAAAACTCCTAATATTCCTCCTCCTAAGAATTTTCTCAACCACATTCAACCACAACTTTCTCGGCCTACCTCTACCTCTCACACCATTCATTCTACTCTCATAGATATGTTTCGTTATTCGACTCTCATCCATTCTCTCAACATGGCCAAACCAACTAAGCACACTCCTTTCATACATGTCCATTACTGGAGCATTTAACCCACATTCGTTCATGACCCACTCATTCCTGACCCTATCCATTCTACTTTTGCCGCAAATACTCCTCAGATAACTCAGATGACTCAGATGAATAAATATCTGAATGAGTATATTACACATACCGACGAACAAACTAGAAACGGAATCGCAGAATCCCTCGCAAAACATATGTTCCTCTTGAAATCCTGTGTCACTTGTTGATTTCGAGTACAAAGCTACAGCGGCCACCCTGCAAGCATATCCCATGTGTTCTACATCCAGACCTTTCACAAAGTCCTCGAGTTTAATGTTCAGTGATCTCAGGAAATCCTCCAGATTCTCATCGGATCCCCCGTCCTCTCGCAATTTTGAACTTGAGTTGATCCCCGTGACGAACGGAAAGTTCTCCGCCTCTTCCGGGATTTCCGCCATCAACCTCCACCCCCTTCCATCCCTGTGTGTATCCTGCCGATGTTTGTATGGCCATGTCCCTCGTCAATGTCTTTGAATGCCATCGCAAGTTCTTCTCTGACTGGCCTCTAAGTCCTCTCTCATATCCTCCCCCACAACCTCCTCTTCCTAATCAAGCTCATCATTAGCTCTCTGGAGTTGGGATGTCACTTCTCTCCCCCCATCCCTTCCTCTTTACTCACTAGCCTCTGCCCCGCCCACTCCACTAACCCTTCTCGGTCTCCATCCTTGTCGTCCTGCGTCGCCACAGATATCACATGATCTGCTCTCCCCGCACAAACCCAGTGGCTAGCTCGACTCAGTGCCTGTCAGGCAGACAGAGAAAGCGAGGTCTCTGTGCATCGTATCATGCATAGAGTTTTTAAGGTACAAGAGGCGCTGCCTATACTCGGCCGTAAGCGAAGGTGAAGCCGGGTGGGCGTAACCGTCCGCCATATTGAGTGCCCCTGATTTACTGTTAGCGTGATAGGCGTAAACCTATCAATGGACTCCTTTATTGTTCATAAAATGTTGAATTATGAGAAATGGGGATAGTATCAGTTTGGCAGATAAATCAGAGTATATTGTCAACTCCTCCAACGTATTTCATGGAGGAGCAGACAGGTAGGAGCAATGAAAAGCATGTCGTCTGCTCTTGATGGTATGTGTTTAGTGTCTCCCAGATAAAAAAGAAAGAAACATCGGAAAGAGGTAAGGAAATATATCTAAAATAATAATTAATGCAAATGGATTTCAGTATAAAATTTACTGGCCGTTAGGGGAAAACCCGTAAATCACGGATTTATAGTTAGCTATACCTATCAATTGGTGAAAGAGGCAGACTTACAGAAGATCTTCGTCATTTTGGACTGATAAAAAGTAAATAATAGTAATAAACGTTAATGAGTGATGATTTATAATTCATAACAGGGTACTGGCGCATCGTTTTGCGCATAGAACTTCCATTCAAATAGCTATTCCGTTTGTCATTCTGTATTTGAAATAAAAAGTTCATTGTACAATAGACTTTTGGATTGGTAAAAAGACATTCAAAATGGCTAAACAGCCGAAACTTGTCGTATCTGTATAATATTGTAGAAGTCACAAATTATCTATTTGTTATCAAACAGCTCCCATAGTGCATGCAGGTATGCTGAAAGTTTGCTTTCAAAGTCTGATGCAAGTTCGCTGTGCAAGCCTAAATTAGATTTGCCCCGTTACCTTAGCTACTTTGTATAGGTATTATTTATTTTTATTTATTTATTTTAGTATAATATTTATTTATTAATATTATTATTTATATAGTAAGGAGTTTATTTCCCAATCAATTACCATTGTTCTTGTAGGTCTGTTGCTGGCATCATTCACAACTGTCATTGAGTTAATAATTATGCATACCAGTATTTGAGGGAGGGATCCCAGTTATTCATTGTACAATTGACACCTTCTGTTCCTCACCTCCTCACCTTCTGTTGTTTTATATTGCTAAATATAAAACAACAGAAGGTGAGAACAACAATGGGACCCCTAAGAGTACATGAGGCTATTTGAATGATGAGTACTCCAATATACTCGTCTTCAGAATAATCGTCCCGTCTCACGATCTCTTACGGAAATAAGTAATCTTAATGTCACTCAATATGGCGGAAAACTTTCACCGTGGCTTCACCTGAAATTCGTCTCGCCACCTCTGTTGAACTATATACTCTAAGGCATCATGGGCATGACTACGGAGAATGTTTTGCGCCGACTGAGAGAACTTTTGGATTAATTCCACGTGGAGGTTTTTGCCGCTCAAGGTGATGCAGTGACTTTTATTGTCAGAGAAATTGTTGCGGGTTACACGATGAGGTTTGCCGGGATTTTTCTGCCCACTGCTTGTCACGTTTTTGAGGCGATGTTCCATCAAAAAAGTGAGCACCGTATTGCGAAAAACAGAAAAAAATGTATCAAACTCATCGTGGCCAATTCCCATATAGCATCAGCATTTAGGTTGCTTCGCAATTTGAGGAGGCGGCCGACTATGGAGGAGGTTTGCGCCATTGAATATCTGTGAAGTACCGATAGTCCAGGTTGTATTGCTATGGCCATATCTTGATTTGGACGGATAGATGAGGAGATAAAGAGACGTGCGAATGCCGGAAGGAAAGTGGTAGGTAACATGTGCAGCATATAAAGGAATGAGTGCTTGTCTAAGGAAGCGAAAATCGCCGAATACAAAAATGTATTTCTTTCCACTTAGTTGTATGGTGGTGAAACATAAGAGTAGACTAAACGCCGTGGGTATGAGTTATCTGAGTAATGTTTGAGGCAAGAGTAGGATGGATAGGGTCAGGAATGAGTGGGTAATAGGTGAATGTCGGTTAGATACTCCAGTAATGGACATATATGAAAAGAGTGTGTTTCGTTTGTTTGGCCATGTTGAGGGAATGGGGGCGCGTTCTGAAATTCCCTGCCAGTGCTGCCTGTGCTGCCGAAAATCGGAACGGAATACAGTACTGCCGCTGTGGCAAAAGCAGCAAATTCGGAACGGCCGGCAGCAGCTGCTGCCACCCATTTCGCGGGAAATTCACGATCACCACTTTCGGAGTCGCGTGAAAGAATTAAAAAAGTACAGGGTAAACTTAAGGCATTGATTACAGGCGAAAGTAGAAGATAAACTTGAGGCAGCTCCCACATTATATAATTCAAGCATTAAATACAAACCTAAGCTTTAGCAATGTTCATTTTCCCTTAATTTAGGGAATCGTTTCTGTTTTAATAATGGTGCAGGATCACTGAAAATCCACCAGTTTTCGCAATTGTTTAAAGAGTACTGAATCTCCAGGATCAATAACTGCATAAAACACGAGGAATGGAAAGATAATAACCATACATTGAATACGCGTAGTTCCAATATTTAGCCGATACTGCTGTGTAGCAGGCGTTCATCGAAGATATATACAGTGAAAGAGACTCGAATATATACGTGAAAAAATATGTTTTAGTCACTGAAAGCGCAGTAACTCTCTTTCAATTTGAGAATTATAGGAGTTACGTACGTTGTTTTCATCTCCATAAGATCAAGCGGATAACCATATACCATAAATATTCAAGTACTTATCACTTGCTACACACTTGGAACAATATTATTTTAAAAGTAATATTCAAAGTTTTTCATTTAATTGTAAGTATTAATTATTATACTTGTCTCACCTTTCATCGCCCTTCCCACTTCTTCCTGCGATGCAATGATATCTATATCTTCTCCGGAATCATTTATGATCACTTCCATCATGGAGTTCATTGCGCATTAAAGTGAATGCGATTAAAACTTCCGCCAGTTGTCTGCTTCGCTGCCGCGACTGCAGTAGTAGAATCCACAGCAGGCGACGTCATCAATTGACTGACGTCATTGGTCACTGCGCAGTACTGCCAGTTGATTACGGAACGCTTTGGTAGCACTGCCAGTGCTGGCAGTGAATTTCGGAACGCGCCCTGGATGAGAGTCGAATAACGAAACGTATATATTTATATGTGAATCAATCATTCACTCAGATCGCACAGCGGCAAATACATACAAATAAATATTCAAACAGAAAGGAAGAAAGAAAGTGGATAGTAACACATAAAATTGACAAACACAATGGTGGTATGAAGATGTAATGATGGCCGATTCCAAGCGGGAAAAAAATGACTGGACCTGGAATCGAACCACGTACCTTCGAATATCGCGTCTACTGCTCTGACCACCGATCTACCCAGTCTACTACGAAAGCACCGGAATCGGCGGGGGTTTATATGAACAAACACTCCCCAAGGCATGACCCACCGCCCTTGAAATGAATGGTGCGAGAGGTAGAGGTAGGACGAGTTGGAGAGGTAGGAAAGTTGTGGTTGAATGTGGTTGAGGAAATTCTTAGGAGGAGGAATGTCAGGAGTCTTAAAAACAGGAGGGCGTGTATGAAGCAGTGTATGGGGGTAAATGAAGCACATACAAGTACATGAAGATACAAATATGTATTCATGAGGGAAACTCTGTGACTGTGCCTACCCCGGAAGGGAACGGCGTGATTGGCATGTATGTAAATATCTGTGGAATGGACTGTTTGGTAAGGTCTGTTTGGTAAGGTCTATCAGAGAAATGGAGCAAGCCAACGGTTTGGTTTCTAATATCTGCTCTCTGTATAATCTAATATCATGCTAGATTATAATTCGTACTACATTTATTTCATCTGTGTCGTTCCTTGCATTCTCGTCATATTTGGCCAAGAAGTCCTTTGGTCCTATAATTTTAGCACCTACAGTATTACGTCGACGTACGAGCCACATATAAACACATAATGAATTCTCGATTCCTTCTCCTCCACGACATTATTTGTCGACGAAGCCCTGGATTTCGATAAAAAGCTGTCCTGAAATTTTGAATTACTTCATGACACACATAATGACGCTAATGCAATGAAATAATACATTTGAACATAAAAAATTTAAAAATCAGTTGTATCCACCAAATTTTACATTTCTTGGGCTTTCTTAGTGAAGTCGTTACGAAGATTCATTAACGTCGAAATAAAATATGAAAGCGAGAATGAGGGCAAATCAACACGCAGCACCACGCACCAAAATATTTGGGCTCACCGTGGGAACTGAATCGTGGACACTTGACTCCATTGGTCGGAAATATGCCGGATATACAAAATGACTATGACATCCAAGACTGCACATTCAGTAACACTGTTTATAAAGCGCTCACTAACTTCATAACACTGTGCGAACCATTTCTTATTGCTTCTTAATATTTTTTCTCTGAGAAACGTTTCTTTTCTGAAAAAAGTGATGTGTAACGTCTGATGACGATTTAATTTCTACAATTTTTACGAGAAACGTCACAGTTCGTTGGAATTTTTGGCTTGACATAGCCCTTAAAACTAAAAACGCTCTCGTGATACCAACAAAAAAAAGGATTCACTGTAAAGGCAAAGCGCTCATCTTGGCGGGTATTTTTTTATGAGACGTCACCAAGTGACACTGCTTGCATCGCAATGTCAGCCTGAAACTCATTCCCACGAAAGTGTTTATTTATCGGCGACATTTTCTGTCTCTGGGTGGCGTCGCGATCCTCTGTAATCTCTTGACACTCTGTGTGTAATTCATGCCAGGTGTGATGGCTGCGTTCTTTTTTCCCTTTTTTCTGTCCGCAGCGCTCAATTTCCTGCTCACATTTCGGCTTGTCAGGTTTTTTTATTGCATTAATAAAGCTAATCGCGGAGTTGCGGGCAATCTTTTAGGGAAAGCAGGAAGAAGTGCTTCCTTGTTCGTCGATTCTTTGATTTTGATTTGATAGAATGACACCCAATTCCCCTCCGCGAAGCGATGCTGTCTCGACTTTCCTATTCTGTGAGACCACTGGCGCTGCCGTCGAGTGTGGTTGTCCCTCGTGTCGAGTTCGTTGTCTTTTTGTCTAGATTTGTCGTTTCATTGGCCTTTCCAGTGACTTTACTCATCCACTTTGATTTCTAACGGGGTTTATATGTTATAGTCATCATCAATGTAGATCTGTCCTCAGACAGGTTCCAGCTGAACTCCTCCAACCTTCTCTATTTTGCGCCCACATTTTCACCTCTTGGTGACTCCTGTTCTCCCTCAAATCCGTCTAAATATCAAATTTTCTTCTTCCTTTTTTGCGTTCTCCTTCCATTATCTCAGTCAGGAGGCAGTCATGCCTCATGACTTGCCCCAACCAGTTTGCCTTCCTTCTTCTTATTGCATTCATGATTGATATTTTCTTGTCAATCCTTTCCAAAACTTGGTCATTCCTCACCTTGTCCGTCCACCTCACTCCCTAATCCTTCTCCATAACCACATTTCAACACTTTCTAGATACTTCGCTTCCTTTTTCCTATAGGTCCGAGTTTCTGATCAATAGAAGACCACGCTCCGTACAAAGCATTTTGCAAATCTCTTCCTTAGGGTAATAGGTATATTATCGGCAGTTAATAGAGCTTTTGTTTTTTCAAAGGTTTTCTTTCCCATGGATATTCTACTCTTGATTTCCTGAGTAGAGTTTCCACCTATACATATCAGGCTACCAAGGCATTTGAAAGATTCTACTTGTTCTAGTCTCTGACCTTTCACTATGATATTGACATAGCCTTCTTCCTTCCTAATCCTCATAACCTTTGTTATACTGGTGTAAGCAATTGTCAGCGTTTATTTTTTTTCTGGAAATTGTCCGGGACTTTGCAATCAGCTTAAGTAACAAAAGTAATTAACCCCGCAGCTCAATCTGGTTTTCAATCTATTCGTCGCTGCTCCTAGCTAGGATTTTTTTCATAGCATAGCCCACGAGGCAATGAGACACCACTCCACCTTAACTTCTTATTTGATGTGTCCGCGTGAGGCTAACACAATTGATCACTAAATTATGATTCTCGCGTGACAGTCCAGATATTAATTCATTAGACGCAGCCGTATTTCGAAGAGCTCTTTTTTACCTCTTATCGCGAGGGTAATTAGAGCTGTTTCACTCCGAAACCCTTCTGAAGTGAAAAAAGCGGACTGTAACGCTTGCGTCTTTCGAGATGGATCACTCGCGGTAGAAACCCCGGAAGTCCTTCATCATAAGGACCGCAAAAGCCAACCACAATTAGTCTTCAGAACGATTTATGCCGTGGCTTTGACTCGCGCCGTGGATATCTGTAAGCACGATTAGTCTCAAGTCGTCAGGTGTTCGCCTTAATACATATCATAGGTGGATATCGTGACAGGGTATTATGTTTATTTGATTCGAAAGCAGGTACTGTAAATGAAAATCAGGTAATTTCTACATTGAAATTGATACATTCGTAGCCGTAATATTACCATAGGTTAGTATACATATATAGAGTGGCAAAGCAATGCTAAAAATTGGACAACTTTATGAGAGCTTTGGGAAGAATTTCTCAGGTGCCACCACCTTAGGTGAGGAAGAATTTTGGCTTACGGAGAAGGCCACTTGGAGGCGCTAGTGGTACTCGGTGATTTTGCATCAACATACAGAGGTGGATTTGCCATGGCTGTTGTGTGCTTTTAATCGAGTATCAACTGTTTTGTCGTTGCTATGATACATTGGTAAACAGTTTACTCCGTGTTTGGTAATCGCGTATCTTATCATATTGACGAGATTTCGATTCATTATAGACGATGCTCATTGAAGGCACATTAAAATGCATGTTTAATTTGGTCTCGACGACTCAATAAGATTTGTTTCCGTTGCTATGGGTCGATTCGTAAACATCCAGTCACCGAAATCATCATAAGAACATCTCGTGAGTTATGCGACACTAAATGAAGTGGCTGTGTGCCAAAGCTCATTTGTCGTGCCTTGTCGCGCAACTTCGAGACACTTGTTCCATCTATCGGCCAATGTATTATTTAAAAACTCATATCCGAATCTCCCTATCTCTTTGCCACTCTATATATACTTACTCTATGATATTACCTACTGTAAAGGACTTGATCACATATCCCCCTTTCTGCTCTGTTTAGATTTAAATTTATATTTTGAAATCAACTGCTCAAGGTGTATATTTGCGTGAAGCAACCTCTTTTCGTGTTTCCTGTTATGTGTATTGCTTCTAGAAACATCTGTTTAGTATAGCAAGTCTTGAAATACAATTTTAAGATTTTGTACTCAGTCTCCCATCCCACGTTAAGGGCCTTTTAATAGTCTCCGTTTATGGTAACTGATGCAATTGTCTTATTTACAAAAGTTGAAATGAAATCACTTTTACTTAAATTACATTATCACATTTCTGTGAAATTCGCTCGGAAACTATCGTACGTATATAAAATACTTGTATATCATTGTCATTATTGGCATTGAAAGTATTCTTTTGCGATGGTCTTCAAAAATACAAGGTTATCTGTTGTGTTGTTAACGGTTTGATTTCATCATCTTGTGTTTAACGAATGTTGTATCCCGACGCCGTCCTATAGTGCACCTACTTAATATCCATAAAGTTCACGTCGACAGTTTAATCGAATGCATACTTCATAATTCACGGAATAGCAAATGAATAGGAGAAAATGGCGTTAAACTGTGACGGTTGCTGACCGCATAACGGCCTCTTGAGGATGGACTCATTCAGGATGTATTCCTACGCCGTTGAAGCTTGGGAAAGTCGAGGTTCTGAGGACAGACTTGAGTAAGTCCAAATCTTTTAAAATGCAAAAATCAACACTCCATTGTAGTTTCCCGAAAATATCGAATCCTTAGAAATTACGACCTCTAAAGTAGTAAAATGGCATGGCATTTGTTTCAGAATTGTTCAAGCCGAGGCACTGACGGAAAATATAAACCTACAAAACTGAAAAACTACAAAAACCTTCAACTAGTGCCTCGTTAACTTTTTTCGTAAATTTTCGCAGCTCATGATTTTATGTTGTGAAATCTTTTGGTATCTGCGATGATTTTTTTTAAGAGCAACAGTTTCGCCGTGCCATTCTGCCGGCTTCGTCAGGCTTATTGTTTCTTTGCCGTTGGTGGTTGGGCATTTATCGGTCCGAACAACAATGGTCTTCTTTAGAATTTTAAATTTCGGCTCTTAATTTTTTAAAGGCTCAACTTGACCGTTTTTTTTCTTTTCCAAAAGTCTCTTCCACGTTAATGGAAGTTTATACCCATCATCTCTGTTCAGGTTATTGGGTCTTTTTTCTATTTTAATAGCTTCTCTGATGAGCCGTGGATAATAGCTGCTTTCTTTTGATAGAATTTTCGCCATTGTTGGTCGGACCTATAAATGCACAACCACCAACGGCAAAGAAACAATAAGCCTGACGAAGCCGGCAGAATGGCACGGCGAAACTGTTGCTCTTAAAAAAAAATCATCGCAGATACCAAAAGATTTCACAAGATTTAAGTGCCTCGTTAGTTTTCCTCCCTTCGTGAAGTTTCGACTGACTTCCAAGTGGATTCCATACTATTCAGCTCGGCTTAAATTTTTAATTACCTAACGAAACCCCTCGCCGAAAATGATGAACATTGCCATCATTAAGACGAAATAAGAACGGGAAATAAATACATTCTATTCCCCGAGAGCGGCAAAGGTTGAGACGACCGACTCTCCCTCAATTGACTTTCCCATTGTCCGCGAAACGAGTCAATCAGTTTTCTGAAAGCGAGATATGAAGAAGACAATTAATGTCAGTGACACGGTCCAGCTTGCGTATCCATCTAAACTCACCCCCACCCCTCTTATCTCCTCTTCCAAGCCAACCCCCATTCGCTTTTCACCCCCCACCCCATCATATTCAATTCACCCCCTCCCTCCCTTTCGAGTCAATGCCGTCCGTCACCCGGCGCGGCCATTCATTCAGCGCCGCACTCATTCACCCGAATAGACTCAACATTTGATTGACGAGGTGAATTATTTATCGCATAAAATCCTTTCATTGGCCGACTATCAAAATGAATGAATGAAAGGTTTCCGATAAAAGTCAATACATATTATTATTCATATGATGTCCATCACTGCGTGGGGGACTGGTGGTGTGACGAAACTCAAACTAATCAAAGATAATCAAAAAAGGGTATTAAAAATAATACCTTCCAATCCATTCCAAGAGTCTGGAGAGATAGCAGATGATGATTATTTCAAAGAGTACAACAGTCTAACGGTTGAAAAGTTATTACAATGTATTATAATCATAGAAAATTACTTCAGGGATAAATATAAAAAGAAAAGAGTACACCAGCCGAGTACTGAACTTAGAAAAGTAAACAAATACGAAGTACCAAGATTTTATACACAGAAGGGCAGCAGACAGTTATGTGTTTATGTACCTAAATTATTCAATGATATGTGCGATAATTGAAAAAAAATTAAATCTATCGGTGAAATTAAGAGAAAAACCAAGGAATAGTTGCTGTATTCATAAATGTCTTTAAAATTAATGAGTAAAAAACAAATTTAAAATGGAAAAAGGCACCTGCTGATAAGCCAGGAATGGCTTAGCGGGACCATGTTGTTTTAAAATTGTTTTAATAGTGTACAGTTGTATTACTTTTATGTGAATTTGCTTTTATTACATTTTATATATTGTTTGTGTTGAAAATACATGTGTGTAAAATAAAATGTAAGGCAAAAAAATTGCTTTTGTAAAAAAATAATAAATAAATAAAAAAATAGCCCCATGAATAATCTTCAATGGCAGCGGAGACTGGCTCTAGTACGTTTCTCATTTCATTGATGGTTTAGTATTATCTCATCATTTTCGAGGCTGGTGAAAGTTTTATCGTGAGCTGAGACAGCGCTCAGTTTTCGATATAATTGGGAGATATTTGAAATTGAAAAATAAGATGAACAGGCGTTATCGGCCACACACTCTCTCTCTCTCCTCCGGAGAGATTTCTAATCTTTATAGAGTCTTTGGACGTGTCCATACTTGGATATCCGCAAGGATATCCAAGCATGGACGCGGATATCCGCAAGATCTTATAGATCCACGTGGCATATCCGCAAAATCTTATAGAGAGCTTATACACGCAAATCCGATTCTGTGATCGAGATAAATACCGAGTAGTGAAGTATTTTACCGTCAACTTATTTGATATCGCGTTTATATCCAAAAAAATATACGAAGGAATAAAGAAAGTTAAAAACGCTGCAGCACCCCTCGAAAATTCTCAAGGTAAGAAGGTCAATTTTTCAGAAAAGCGCGGGGCTAAAGGTATGTTATTTGTCACAAGTTACGCATCAGCTAAGAATCAATAAGTATTTCTTTGATGGAATTGGCACCGAGTTCTGTAAGGAACTTATACAATTTCGAAAAACTTGAAAATTCAGGACCAAAGTTAAGGTAGTCCGAGCGAAATATCATTTTACTTAGCAATCAATGAATTTGGTCTCATCTTAAAGAAAAATATATCACTCTTCCATTGCCACAAAAAATTCAACCCCTTATCGCATTACTTTCGGAAATATTGGCCAGAAAATACCAGCCATTTTACATGGGAAACGATACCTGCATGCACTCCAGAGAGACATTATTTACAAAATGAGGTATTTCTAACACTTGGATGTCGTAAAAAAACTAACAGTGTGTAGTTTGTATGTTTTCTCTACTTTTTTTGAAAATTGATCATATTGTCACCGCAGTAGGTTCTTGGGGTATCACAAAAAACCTTCCGTTTTGAAGGAGTTTCAAACGCACCGCGCGAAAAAAATGATTCAAGCTAAAGACTTTTTAGATTTAGATATTTTCATTTTACCACAATTTCTGTCATATAAAATTATTTAATTGCACCATTAATAATGCAATATTTAATTGGTGTCCTACAGCTGGTGTAATTAAAACGTATAAGTCGAATATGGTCTCTATCATGACTAGGGAACTATCTCCCTCGGACTCCCTAAAACGATTTGGTGCTTTATGTTGTGAAAGTATTAACTGAGTTTTGAAAGTGATGTTGCGCAATTGTACTATTTTATGCATTGACCCTGTACAAAAGTGATAATCATTGCTGAACAGGATAATAAATGAACCCCTTTCAACAGCTTGTCGGATAACATTATCGGATAGCGACGTTGTTAGCTTATTGCTTATCGAGTTTATGGAATGCCTTCACTTTAACGGCAGTGTTCTTCTGTCCATAGTATAGTCATCAGATTATAGCCCACGTGACAGATTTGCGTGAGCTTATTCACAAAACCCCGAATGTTATGTGTGACCTTCGTAAATATTTCGTAGCGTTTAGCGAAGCGTTTTCCCGTTAACTTATTTAATGTCGTGTTCACGTCCGGAGTAATTTACGATGCGGGGCGCGAGATAAAATACATCGGTGAAAACGGCCTCCCTCGGGGAAATCCCCTTCGCCGGTCCTTCCTTTTTTCAAAAGGGTTTTTGTGTATAAAAGAAAATAATTAGAGCCAGGTCAGGTATCGGTCATTTGTATCTGGTTTGCGTTTTTATCCGAAAAAAGTTAATTTGTCGGCCCACGAGAAAACCTGAAAGTGTGAAGGGGGAATTTAAAAAAAGTGAAAAACTCCGGTAGAACCCCTTCAGTTTATATCCGTTGTGATTTATATGTTTCACGTCCGCGTTCGCTTTAATGTGTGTGTGTGTATTCGGCTCGCCCCGTCTCTCCCTCTCATTCCCCTCCATTAATCCCCCCTCTCTCCTTCCTACCCCACTACCCCCTTCCCCCTCGGCATATCCTTTCCTACTCCACCCACCCTTTCCCCTCGGAATTGTCCTTCCACCCCTCCCCCCCACGTCTTTCCTCCCCGCGCTACTGCGGTGCCTTGTCGGGGTCGCGCCGTGTGGTACACAACAACTGGAATTTCCTGTTTCAGGAAGCTGCGGTCGGTCATTCCTAGGAACTTTCCCATGCCCCTCCCCTACCCCCCTCCCCAGCCCTCCCTCTCATACCCTCAGCGTTGACCTCCTTTAATCAACCTCCCTCCCTTCCCTCCAACCCTATATGTCATATATTTGGGATATGAGGCATATGCCATAATAATTGAAACAAGAAGACGAAAAAACCTGTTATATTGATTTTTATATTTTTAATTAAAATAAAAATCTTCAGCAATGGTGAATAAGAGCATTAGGTATTTTCCCTAGCGCATTTAATTAGGAATATTATAGGGACATAGCTAGTTTCAACGGGAATATTTATTTTTAGGGGCCTGAAGATGAAACAATCAATTTTGGTTTTCATTTCAATGGACCTGAAGATGACCCCTATGCGTTAAAACTGCATAACCCCGCACACATTCTGCGGAAAATAGCTAATGCATTCTTTCATCACGGATACTGAGTTTACGCGATTTTATACCTGAAACCATAGATTTTGTGTGTTGAGAGTGAGACCAATCAATAATAAAACAATTCAAATAAGGGACAAAATATTGAAAAACTTAACTATGAAATTAAAAAAATGCTTTCATGAATGGCTGCATCCATTAAACTATGCAAAAACTAATTTTTCTGAGGTTTCGGGTCCCTCCTCTTCCAACCACCCCTTCCCACGTTCGCACGCCACCCCCGCTCATTTTTCCACACCCCCTCACACATTTGCCGCCGCCGGCCTGTGGATTGGGGTGCGGCAGTCGCCTCTTCAACACCACCCCACTCCCCATGTCCAGTTCCCTCCCTCCACTCTTTCAGGATGTGTAAAAGGGAGGCCGTGGATTAAGAGCGCCGCCACTTGTCCCGGCTGTTGCTCCTCGGGCCCCCAAAACACGGACAGTGACAAAATATTTGTGTCGAAGAAGAGCCCGGGACCGTGAGGGCGGGGGTGCGGGGGGTGTTGGATGTGGTAATCTAAATGGCCTGAGGACGACGTCCCCAGTGTCCGTCGGGAGAGAAGGGTTACACGTATAAAACGAATGGATTTCGAATGTTGGAATTGTTTTGGAATGAATAGAATCCGGCTTAAACTTTTGTTGGCTCTCCGTACTCCGTCGAAGAATAAAAATTACTTGTTCTGCCGTTGATGCTTTTACTGCTTGTATATGACGCTTATGGGTATTTTTAAAATACAGGGTGCCCAGCACTCTGGAAAAACGGAAAGACCGGGAAATCTCAGGGAATTTTATTTTTCACTGGAAATATCAGGGAAATGTCGAATTGACTCTGGAATTTTCTGTGGAGTCAATATATAAAACAGCAACGGAAGCAATGTGCCTTTATCGGCAAGTTGCTGAGTCAAATTTCCCTTGCGTTGTTGCGTTTTGCATTCCTGTAATCACCGAAAGTAGGTACAATGTTTTCCATATATAGGTACATTGTGTTTTTATTTGTCATAGTCTGTAAATCAGTGGCGTGAAGAACGTGCCTTTTTCGGCAAGTTGCGAAGTCAAATTTTCCTTGCGTTGTCGAATTCAGCAAAATAAGGAAAAAAGTCAATTCCTTCAGTTTTTTTAATATGTTGATCACTTTATAATAATGCTATTCATAGCAAAGTCTGGCTGTAATATAACATTGTTCCTGAGCACCACAATGACAATATTTAAATCTAAGAAAGGGTGGTAATGTGATTATCTCTCAAACTGTTTGAAAGATTTGTGTTTATTCTCCTCCAAACATGCAAGTTTCAAAATAACCTTACGTTTAATCACAAAAAAACATACCGAACATTGTCTTATAATTAATGAGGAATAATCAATATTTCCTCTGGAAAAATTAAAGATTATGTCTGGATAACCTTGAAATCTCAGGGAATTTTCAAATGCACATCTGCTGGACACCCTGTTGTTCTGCCGTTGATATTTTTGCTGCTTGTATATGACGTATATGGCTATTTTAAAAACTGCAGTATTTCATCGAAAAGGCAAAAAAATGAAGACATTCAGTTGTCATTGAGCTAGAGCCAGATGGATGCATTAATTTTCCAGTCTTATAATTATCGCGCGTTGGAAAAGTTAGGGATGTTAGTAGTGGGAGGTACGGCCGCAGACGAAACGACTCGCTCTTCCTTCAGACATCATATTGCTAATGAGTCCCCAATATCTCTCAATGACATTTAAACTCCTTAAATCACTCGCCCCTCTCCTCTCTCACAGTTGCCTCGCAAATCATTCCATTTTTTTGTCCTCCCTTGTGTTTTAAAATCATATCTTCGTTGATGGTGTCCTCCATTTCCCCCCGCCTTTCAATGTTTGCTAATCGTGACTACGCTCATCTGTGAATACCAACGGAAAGGTATTTCTTCCTAATGTTTGGATAACAATCGTGCTTAATAAATGTGGAAGCGTTGTTCAGACGAAAGTGATCGTTAATTGATCAGAGTTATTATGTTTATTCGCTACGGTTCTCATTTGCGATAACTCATCCACTTACTTTGTAATAGATCTGAGCATTATTTTGAACTTTTGTGGTTATTTTCCTCTTTAGTTGTGGGAAAATACATTCATTGTGTTACACATTCAACACAATTGAATTACTCCCGGAGGAACTCTGAAAAAGCTTTTGAAATGATATTTTGGTGTGGACTAGTCTTTCTTTTTCGCCTTTAAATGCATGAGAGTCTACGACTACTGATTTCCCCTCTTTAAGGCAGTGCAATTCCTGATTAGTGATATTCCACCTACTTTCCCTTGCAAGTGGCTAGTCACCGTGGAGATGTTGGAATGTACAATCTGTATCGCCCTGAGATTGATACGATGTCTGTTCCCTCTTCCGTCTGACCTCAGAGGTGTTCTCCATGAAATATTGTTGAGGTTTCGTAAAAGCACACCTCGAAATTTGTCGTCTACAGCACTCAAAAATGTCTCGTCGCCTTACGGTTGTAAAATGTATGTGCATCTCTGTGACTAGATGGACATATTTTCCCAAGAATCCATTATTTGATGTCTATTGCATGAACTACCGATAAGGCTAAGTTCTCTTTCTGTTGTTTGTCATGACCCGTCTACTTTTAACTTTAGCCGATAAAAATGTTTTAATCGAATCTGAAATCTAATTTAAATCTAATCTGAAGAGAAACTGACTCCTGCCGATGACTCCACGTAGGCTTAACAGAAGCTTAATGATCACCGATGATCCCAGAGGGCTAGTTACTCGGGGTTACGGTAGTTACTAGGATCAACCCGTTTTACAGCAGTCCTCCTCGACTCCTGCTGTTGGCATAATTGATTAAACCCAATTACTTTATGTGACCAGCTATGTTTATCACGCAGACAATGTCGTAACTTTGTTACATTTAAATCAAGAAATGACTATGCCACAGTGCTGCCATTGAATCGTATTATGTGGACTTTTACGTGTTACCAATGAATTAAGACTGTCTTGGAAATTTCTTTCTTCATTAGTGGCCACAGTTATTTTCCTCATGTATAATCAAAATACATTAAAGTTTATGATATTGCTCTTTGTCTCTTTTCTCCTTCAAAGTTAAATGGCGAAGAATGTGACTAGTTTTTGATGACAATAGTGTGATGAATCTTGGATTGTAGTGATTTTTAGCTATTTCTGGCGAAATTACGAAAAACACGTTTCCACTTATGTTGAAACTTATTTCTTTATTCACTGGCTGATTTCATCATCGGTATCCTAATTTTGGGAACCGTCCATTTCATTCACGTTTGCAGCTTTCGCCTCGGTGGGATTTCATGCTGTATCGTGTGTCGTGGGTTTCACCTTATCCCTTTCAAACTTGTCCCTTCCATCTTCCACCTCTTACACTGCTCTGATGAAAATCATTCCACCCTTTCAGCAGAAACTATGCCGTATTCTCAATCTCATATTTATCTTTATATATATATAATTCTTCTGTACGTGTGTATGTCACTGAACTCCTCCTAAACGGCTGGACCGATATTGATGAAATTTTTAGTGTGTTTGAGTGGGTCCCTGGATGGTTTAGAAATGGACCCGATAGGTGGCGCAGCGATCGGGTTCCAGAACATTTTTACGATATTTTTTTCATATATTTATTAGATTTTTTGCATATCAAAACATATAACTCCAAAATTTCACTTTTTTCATCGAAAAAATGCTTGCTGTACCTGCTAATAGCAGGCAAGCCAACGTGTGGGCAGGACAACGTCTGTCGGGTCCGCGAGTTGCTTTTAAAATCCTAGCTTGCATCCTAATGTTCTTTGTAAACTAACAATGTGAATATATAATTTATTTTGGGAAAATTTTGCAGATTTGTCTTTCTTACGGACGACAATTATACAA
The DNA here is from genome assembly GCA_963169105.1 of Ceriagrion tenellum. NCBI lineage: Eukaryota > Metazoa > Arthropoda > Insecta > Odonata > Coenagrionidae > Ceriagrion > Ceriagrion tenellum. The sequence goes on from OY720633.1 coordinate 13,188,187, forward strand.
AGATTGGGTGATCGTTTGAAGCTTCTGTAAATCTCGGCGTGAAGGAGTTGTTGTTCCCTTGGAGTTATCTTCAATCCAACGACGAGCAGTGGGATTAATTGTTTCCTCTTGTCTTATTTTCGAGACGCCCTCAGTCTGTCTGCATGCGGCTGCATGAGTTATTACGGCTTAATGCCACCTCGGCTGTAATCCAGCAGCGTTGTTTAAACTTCGTCAACTTGCCTCCGGGCGAATTTGCGAGGGAACAATAATTCTGCGGCTTCGTGTCAACCTCTGTATTACCGCAGAATCTCGAAATCATTACCTCACACCTCATGAAGATTGCAGTGCTTCCGTCATCTCTTCTGCGTGATCGAACGCCATCACATTCGAGGAAAACTACGAATAACGCGGGAACCATTCCTCTCAAAATGCCCGTGCTTGCACTTTCTTCAGCTGAAAGCCTAATAGCGGTGCATAGCAGATGCTCATTTGAGTTGTCGCAAAGGAATAGAGCACTGGGATTGACTGAAAAAAAATATTGTCTGGTATAATGCCTTTTTAAAATTCATCGCAGTTTTTTTAACAAATATTAATTATGGCGATGGGTTGGTTTTTTAATTTTCAGTCCATTTTAGTGGTATTATCGTTCCTATCGGGAGAGCAAAGTTTCTCTAAAGTTTTTTCAAAACCTATTTATTTCGGAAATTTTATAATTATTCGATTATCCGGAAAAATGCGGAGGATTGGTAGTCCAATTTAATGAAACGTTTGAACTTAATCAAAACAACAATTTCCTAATCAGGATATGAAGGAATCTTCCCTTCAGACATTTGATTAGTCTCTGGAGTATGTGATCAGCGAAGCCAAATGACATTATTAATCACTAATTTGGGATCTAACTGAACGATTGCAAACTGTGAGGAATAGCTGAGAAATTATCCCCTTGAAAGTTCACTAACGAACGATGCATTGTCCATTCCTAATTTGCTGTAGTTTATGTATGAAGGTTGAGTTATCCTCTTTGTCGAACGTTCACATACGTAAGCACTTTCTTCTCTAAGTTCTCCGCGTTTGGCGATCAATTCTGATTCTAAGAATATTTCGCACTCTGTTATGAATGATAACTTCGTCGTTAGTTTCTGTTTCCACAGTCCCATGCAAATTCGGAAATTTAGGAATCTTTTTTAGGTCATGCATAATTCTGCGACTCTTATAAAATGTATCCTCTTATCCATCAGTCTTGTTTTTCCGTCGAAGTCATCTTCTCTCCTCAAGGTCTGAGGGATTGGGGATTCATGTGCCGTTTTTTAACGCTGGTCGTTTGACTTCGAAAATATTTCCGTGAGAGAAATCACTCTGAACATAGAGTAAGTACGTATAGACTGGCAAAGAGATAGGGAGATTCGGATATGAGTTTTTAAATAATACTTTGGCCGATAGATGGACCAGGTGTATCGAACCAACCCGATGAGAACCTACAGGTGTATCGAAATTGCACAAGGTTGTTCGATATCTCGATTCTTCGCCTCTTCGAGACGGCTATCGATGGTGCAACATATCGAATAAATCGACTGTGGAAGTTGCACGACAAGCCATAACAAATGAGCTTTGGCACACGGCCACTTCATTTAGTGTCGCATAACTCACGTGATGTTCTTATGATGATTTCGGTGCCTGGATGTTTACTAATCGACCTATAGCAACGGAAAAAAATCTAATTGAGTCGTCGGGACCAAATTAAACATGTATTTTAATGTGCCTTCAATGAGCATCGTCTATAATGAATCGAATTCACGTCAATATGACAGGACACGCGATTACTAAACACGGAGTCAACTGTTTACCGATGTATCATAGGAACGACAAAACAATTGATTCTTGATTAAAAGCACACAATACCCATGGTAAATCCACCTCTGTATGTTGATGCAAAATCACCGAGTACCACTATCGCCTCCAAGTGGCCTTCTCCGTAAGCCAAAATTCTTCCCCCCCAAAGGTGGTGGCACCTGAGAAATTCTTCCCAAAGCTCTCAAAAATTTGTCCAGTTTTTAGCATTGCTTTGGCACTCTATATATACTTACTCTATGCTCTGAACGATATCAGCACATGAGATCCATCGCTAATCGTCCTCGTCCTACATATCTCTGGCTGAATGTGAAATGAAAGTGCATTATATGATTCGTGTCCCTTTTAGTTTCACTTGATATCTGCTCACTCGGAAGTGGAAGAAGCGGCGGTTTAGCGGAAAGGGCAGTTACGCCACGTTTATATTTGAGGAGAAATTCAATGCATGTACCGCGCTCTGTCGGTAAATGAGGGAACGTAGCGAAGAAGTTGTGGTTTGGGGATGGAAAGATAAAAACAGGGTCGGGAGAGAAAGAGACGTAGGGGTGGAGCGGAGCGGTAAAACGACGACAGGGGGGGTTGGAGGACATCTCCCCGCAAGAATTTATTTGCATGGAAATAGTAGTACGGGTCGTAATACGACTCTTCCTCGTAAAAGCGTGTGGCTAGCAGTTATTCTTACAGTCGCTTTCCCTGTTCGTCGCCGGAAAGGCAATGATGATATGAGTATATTGTGCGTATTGCGCGTGGGAGGATAACAAAAGAACGTCGCTTAAGCTGTTGCCTCGATGCATAATTTTACAATATTTGTTGAGAGGAACACATCCCGAGCGTTTTGGTGATGTACTTACTACATCTTTTAAAGTTGTTCTTAAGATTGCCCAGCTTGATTCAGCTATCCGGGATTATCTGTGAAAGAAGTGTAAGCCGTTAAAAATCATGGCGTGTCGTTAAAAGTCACAGAGTAAGATGTTCCTTTTCTGTATTTTCAATGCCAAATGTTGTATTTTTTTATATTAGGTGATAGTGAGCAGCATGTTTGAGTTTAGAAAGAACTAACCATTCTCGCAAAATGAGGTCTTGGCTTACTGAAGTCGTCTCACTTGCCATACGTATCTTAGCTTTTAGACAACTAAGACTTGGGACTCATTCGCTTGTTTTTCCTTCCTCTTGGTGGCCTTTCTTCAAATCCAATACCCGGCTGAAGAAGCTCCATAGATGGGTAGCATCTTCAGGTCTGTCGCGAAACGCATATATATTAGCCCAGATTTATTTGGATAGTGATCATTTCGGCTCCTGATTCTTAATAAACACTCGGGATTATTGGAACCCAGTACTCAAAGTTAGTCCCTTTTTCTATTAATCTCGAAGTCAGTTTTGTACTACGAGATGGACATCTATCAACTGTTCCTTGTGAGGCTCTAGTGCAGTTACTTTCATGTCATGGTAAAGGGTGGAAATCATGGGCGAGCCAAATTAAAGAGACACGGCGATACCTTGTCTTCTACATCTCTGCATTCCACAGCAGATGTGGACGACGCCTAATTGGTTCTCTCTATGGTGTGCGACGCTGACTTATGGTGTAAGTAGAAAATTAATTCCTTGTACATGGTTATTATACTATTAATATGCCCACCCATAATTGTCATCCCAAATGAAATTGTGCTTAACTCATAAATTCCACTTTCTCAGTACAGAGACAAGTTGACAAATACAGAGTGAGTTTTTACGCACCAAGAACTCTGGGAACGTTTTTCAATTATGCCAAAGATATTTTTGACCCCATGTTAAAATCTGGTGTTTATGAACTTAAGGGTGACACATGTGGTAGTGCGTATGTTGGTCAAACTGGGAGAACTTTCGTAACTAGGTTGTCTGAACAGAAAAGGTGTTTGGCGCACGGCGATCCCAAATCTTATTTCGCCAAACATTTCATGGAAGAATCCCACCACTCCACGTTTTATCTGAAAATTGAAAATCCTCCGTTTCCTGGATAAAGGACAACGTCTAGATGTGTCGGAGCAGTGGGAAATAGTAAAAAGAAAACGAAAGAAAATGAACCTGTTAAGTGAGAATGAATTTGTTTGTCATTCCCCAATTTTGGACACCATTCTAACTTAACCTTACCTCCTCCAACAAACCACCCTCCCCCCCCCTTCCATTTTCTCCCACCTGTCTTTCTATATCCTTCCTCAGTGTGGCGCAGGTCTGGAGTGTTGACGTAATTTGTTTTGGACGGACAAAGGATCTTATCCCAATTATGATTTTAGCCTTCCCCTCCTGTCCTTTCTCCTTACCCCCACCACAACCCCCCACTACTGTGTTTTGGCCAATGTATCTCTCAATATATGTATATGCTCATGTCTGGTTATGTGTCAGATTAGTCGTACCTGATGATGACTGCAAGACAGTCGAAACACGTGTAGTACGATTTTGTAATAAAAGGGAGACAGTACGATATCTTTTGCGTATCATTGTGCTTAACTGTAACCTGTAATAGTCGTCCATGTAAATCAGCCTCCCCTGACGTAAGTTTTATGTTTTTTTTCTTTCCCACATTTTAGATCATTTCAAAATGGTCATTTTTTAATGGAATAACTCCTCATCTACTCGAAATCTAGATTGGAAGTCGAGTGTCGCGTGGTAAATTTTGCTCCCCTAAGACTCCCTACCTCTATTCTGGAGCAATTGTGCTGGCGACACCTCACGCTCATCGCCTCTGTCGTGCAGTTACTGACTTGGAATTTCGCTGGGAATGAAACCGAACCATGATGGTAGACATACTGGCATAATGCCGGTCCCCTTCTGAAGGCATCGAATGTGCAAAGACTTATTCCTATTTTCGCATCAGTGCTTCAGTATTTGAAGGTCGGTCGAGCGATGACTTCAATGGATATGAACCGAAATAGGAAACACCGCTTTGCACTGAAGAGTATTAGTCTCCGCGTTAATTAAAATGATTAATCTAAATAACAAAGATAAAAAGTGAAAAAAATAACAATTTTGTTTGATGGGACCGCATCTTTGAGAAATAAACGTCCTGCCTATTAAGCTTTTTTGCGTAATATTTTTATTTTGCATGTGTTACGGTGGAGAAATCTCCAACTTTTGGGTTGCTTTTTGTTTTAGAAACGGAATGCAGCTGCATTTGTCTCAACGTCGTCGATTCAGTCGTAACTTGGCCATTAGTTAAAAAATCTTTCAACGCTTTGTACGTTAGGTTCGAGATCCACTTCGCTATCATTTAGATCTTTCCTCCTTGGTAAATCGTGCGACGGGACGAAAAAATAATCTAACCTCTAAAAAGTTGTAATTGAAATTTTGGACTTGAACCAAAATTTCAATCTGATTTTCAACCCTTTTACGTATCATTTTCGGTCAAGGATGCTGTCAAAAATTTATGGAGTGGCTTTACACGTTGCTGACATGAGGTCTCTTCGTGGAATTTTCTAACGAAAGCTCTCACACAGCATGCAAAGGGCCCCCCCCCCCCCCCCCCGGAGTAGTAGCGATGAAGAACTAACTTAAGTAATGGTCTCTCGTTTCGTATTATCTCTTGCCAAAAGGATTTTATGGCACGAGCAAAACGCCGCGCTTTTAATGGATCACCAGCACGTCGAAACAAGTAGGGCAAAGCCAACATGAGATAATCTCACTCCGGCAAAGGGAACGAAGCGAGCGGCAGGTTCCTACTTGCGCGCCCGCCGGCGGCTGCCATCGGGATCGCCGGTGGTGGCGCCGTTCTCCCGTCGCATAGAGATGGCCTTGCTCCCCTTTCCCCCCCTTTTAAAAAGGGGAACCCTCTCTTGGGACGGACTGACGTGAAGGAGGAGGGGTGAGGTAGGGAAATGAACCGTTGGGAGTGGTCGGGAGAGGAACTACTGTCGGTGCAAAAATTATGTAGACTCAAGTCTGGACACTGATTAAAAAATGAACCGTGATACATATGTGAATGCGAGTTACACCAAATTTTACCTTGTTTTATTTTGCTTTTAACAGTATTTGCCGATTATTTTTACCTTTCTCTCTCGATTTTTTATTCCGGTGAGAGTAAAAAAAGTGCCGGTTTTTTTGCCGTTTTCGAAAGGAGCGCTCTCTTTGACATTTATATGTGAAGAAACTTGAAGTTTAGTCGCATTGAACCTGTAGTATTGTGTAGGAAAAACATGTTTAAATGTATCTTTAAACGTTCAGTTCTTTATAATTTGCCATAAAAAGTTATTAACTAGTTTATGAAACAAGTTTCTTGGTTATGAAAAGTAGTACAATAAAGATCTTGGTCTTGTTTTGAAGGTCTTTACAGCAGTATTTAATAATAATGACCATCGTAAACTCACATTGTGATATCGATTTTTAACGAGTTAATAAACAAACGAGTATTTTAGGGGGCTCAAGCCAGCGGTAAGGCGGCCGTTTTCGCGAGACGTGTGGCGAAAGTTTGAACGCTGTTGCCACTTGCGGGTTGCGGGCCGTCCATGTCTTGGAATCTCTTTAGGCACATTGAAGAAATTAAGTGCATCGAGAAAAGGCCCTTGTGAGTAAAAGGTGATAGAAAATGGTTAGATACTAAAAAGAGCACGATTGCTACCTAAAATAAAATGCATGAAAAGAGCGGATGCAGCGAATGTTTTCGCACTTCAAGACAGTGCACAGAAGGAGCGCATGAGTAACGGGTTCGGCTGGAGCGGACCAAGAAAGGTAAAAGTCACAATTGTTTAGTCGGGTGAGTCTTATTCGGTGCTGCGGCGCGAGACAAGAATTTTGATAGCCGGGTCGACCCGATCAGTCCACGGGAAAAGGTCCCGCAAGGCGCTTGAATATTTAACCTAATTAATCATAGAAATTAGAGCGATGATGCGCTGACAGGGACCGAAATATCGGTCGGACAGAAAATTTCACCCAACAGAATATGTGCAGAATGGTCTACTTAAGGTGGGAAAAAATGAACAAAGTTCGTATCTCAAAAAAAGTCAGTAAAATTAAATAAAATTAAAAAAAAACGCAAAAACATCGCCTATTTTACTGGGGCAAATACAATTTTCCTCTAGTAATTCACAGCGAAAGCAAGATCAAAGTTAATTCACTTCTCTGCCATTCGTAACTGTTAAGAGAACAATATTCATCAGTAGTCAAATTATTGTCCTTTAGAAATTTAGTTTCTACATAATTGTACAGCTCTTTCCGCTGTATCATTAACAATTTTGATGTTTTTCGCAACAATAAGCCCTTTGAGGAAATCCTGATCAAGCCTCCACAAGTTCGGGTCTTTACCTATAAAGCTCGGTGAAATGTCAGTTACATCGAAAAATATGTTAGATTGTTTCGTGACAAAGTCCTTGAGCTCTAACTGGAGAACAGAATCATCAAGTACGACCTGGACTCTATTTATTACTTCTTTCTCTCAAGCAATTTCACGAGGAGAAAAATTCTGTGAATGATGAACCGCAGCAACTTGATTCGGAAATGGAAGAGATGGACCGAGGTATGTTTTCCTACATTTACCCGGTTCGGCCCGCACCATAATTTTTTGCATCGACAGTAGGTGCGCAGACTAGGGATTGGAAAATCGATTTCGATTTTAATCAAAAATCGATAATCACACTCCGATTTTCGATTTAATCGTAGTCGACTTTTTGTTTTGAAAAATCGTTCAAAATCGATTCTAGCTGATCAATTTTCGATTTTTAGCTTGCTACAGCATTTGAATTTTGCCGCCTCGCTTTACTCGGCGCCGCGCTATTTCACTCTGCATCGCTAGTGGGGGAACCTTGGTGGGGAGGCAAAGTGCTTCGGACACCGGCAGGTTGGAGTTGAAAACTGTGGGGCTGCGGATTTTTATTACAATAATTCTAGTCTAGGCGGGGACTCACACTCGGAAGTAATACATTGTAGACCGCGAGACGAAAATTAGAAATGATAATACGCGTTGACATTGTGCCTTTTTTGTAAACGTTTTCTCGATAAATCGCTTCAGAGCACTCGTCTTCTTCAAAAAAGATTCGCCCAGTCCGAATATCGTCTTCGGCGCATGGGCTACTAAATTATATGTAAATTGCTTGTTATATTACCTATACGTATATAAGTATCTGGTATGCATTACTACTTTCCTGCATACCTTATTAATATCTTTAAAATAATAAATTGCATTAATAAAGTTAACCGTATGCAGTTCTTATCCCTAGTGCTTCCATTAACCCATATTTCGCATTTTGTTAGAACAGCACATCCGTATTTCAGCAGACAATTACTTTACTATTTAAAAATTTCGATTTCGATTTTTCGATTATTTTGGGCAAAAAATCGAATTTAAACAGAAATCGAAAGTCGATTAATCGAAAATCGATTCTGGATTTAAATTTCCAATCCCTAGCGCAGACAGCCACCTCCTCTCTCCTACCTCCCCCCTTTGAAGGACGCGTGGAATAATTCGAGTCGGGGAATTCACTCGAATTTCATTACTCGAGGAGCCCTGCTGGATTCGCGAATACGATTTCATTCGCTGCCTCAATTCTTTTCGTTAAATTTTCCGCTCACACGACGACACTGAACGCCTACCTCATCCGAGTCTCGAGTGACTGACTTGCCTTTCGCTCACTCTTCATCCATCTGCTATTCAGACTGCTCGAGTCCGCGTGTAGGTACATGTGAAGCGCTTTTTTTATATTTATTTTTTATCATTTCATTATTCACGAATTGACTCGTTGATATTTCACGAGTGACGGAGAATCCATTTTTTTTAATATTTCAAAAAAATGTGTCCGGGTGCTGCTTTGCTTTGTGGATACGTTCTCGTGTGTAATACGTCTCAAGCTTATCGCTAGGTCCTCCCCCCCCCCTCGAGTTTACATTTTTCACAGACATCAACCCTCTCCCCTCTATTCCCACTATCCCTTCTTTTTTTCGTATTCCACACGATGTTGGGCTAGAATTTCGCGAGTTCTATAATGTGGTTGGATCCCGTGTGAACACGACTCGTGCGAATGCGTTCCGTGTGTGAAAAAACAATCTAGTCGACGCTTACGGGACCTCTTCTTGCCCTGACTCCTCGTCACCCACCCACACCACTCGGTCCGAAATCCTCTTTTCGCTGCTTGTTCCTCATCACGTTTATTTGACGTGTAGTAGCATAGAGTAGGTATATATAGAGTGGCAAAGCAATGCTAAAAACTGGACATAAATTTTTGAGAGCTTTGGGAAGAATTTCTCAGGTGACACCACCTTAGGGTAGGAAGAATTTTGGCTTACGGAGAAGGCCACTTGGAGGCGCTAGTGGTACTCGGTGATTTTGCATCAACACACAGTAGAGTGGATTTACCATGGCTGTTGTGTGCTTTTAATCGAGTATCAATTCTTTTGTCGTTGCTATGATACATCTGTAAACAGTGGACTCTGTGTTTGGTAATCGCGTGTCTTATCATATTGACGTGAATTCGATTCATTATAGACGATGCTCATGGAAGGCACATTAAAATACATGGTTTATTCGGTCTCGGCGACTCAATAAGATTTGTTTTCGTTGCTATGGGTCGATTAGTAAACATCAGGCACCGAAATCATCAGAAGAACATCATGTGAGTTATGCGACACTAAATGAAGCGGCCGTGTTCCAAAGCTCATTTTTTGTGGCTTGTCGTGCAACTTCGGTACACCTGTTCCATCTATCGGCCAAAGTAGTATTTAAAAACTCGTATCCGAATTTCCCTATCTCTGTGCCACTCTATAAGTACTTACTCTATGGTAATACTTACAACTTACGTTACATGTTTTGGTCAAACGCGGATTCTTCCTTCCGTTTTTTCCCGCATTTTTGGAATACACGCTTCCAATTGGTTGATAGCGTGAAACCATCTTCCCTGTTGACATTATTTGGTCTTTTTGTAATTTCAATCGCCTCACGTATCAGCCTAGGGAAGCATATCGTCTCCTTCGCAATGATTTTTGCCTCTTCTGAATACATGTTATGCGATGGCACGCTTCATGTATGCTATGCTATGGCAGACCGGGTGGGTTGTCTATTCGTGATGGCCCTCTGGTGTTCGGCGATGCGGCACTTCAGCGATCTCGAGGTTTGGCCGACGTACGACTTCCACCTTCAAGATTCCTAATATCCTAAGACCTATTCCAAAAATGCGGGAAAAAACGGAAAGAAGAATCCGCGCTTGACCCTCCGGAGAGCTATATATTGCGGCCCTAATGCATCAAAATTACCTCAGACCTGAAGAAGCGAGCTGGAACGCTCGCGAAACTGTTGTCAACTAAAATGACACCACGCGGAAGCCATCCCGAAAATCATCGGGATTTAATTAACCGATTATTCCAGGAAGGTAAAAATTTTGGGACATAAACTCGTGTTAAAATGGATAAAAGTCACGGGAGGAAATCCTGCTCTCATTCAAAATGAATCTTAAAAATTAATTTAAAATCACGCTTGGGTCAAAATGACCCTTCCGGGCGTCCTAGTGTTAAGGCTACCATAATTATGCCACTAGGTTGGTTGGCTGTCAAGGGAGTTCGTTCAATCCTCTCATCTTGTCGTCCTTACGTCCCTTCCGTGTGCCAGCTGAACTCGCATGCGGCCTCGGGGAAATTTCTCAATGCTTCCGACAAAATGCTCATTTGAGACGACGAATTGATGGATTTTGGCTCTCGTTGTCTATGGCGAATATGTTGTTAGAGCGAAATCGATTCATGCCTGTGCTAATCTACCCTTTCATTCGCTCGCGAACGGCATCCCGCCAAATTGTTTTGCCCCGTTGCTCGTTCCGCAATTTGTGCCCGCTCCAAGGAACGTAAATAAGGCCGTGAATAGGGAGTTGCGACTCGAATTGGCGATGTAATCACGACATATTTGCTAATCTATCTTCCACAGATGTCTCTTCAGGGTTAATTACCACCATTTCAACGATGCAATCCTCTCTTCTATTAATATTCCCTAACAGTTATCCCTGACTTCAGGTATCTGTTGCGAACAGACATTATTTTTTTGCTGAAAATAAGTAAGACAACGGTTTCTTTCGAAAAAGACTTTGAAACCTGACCCAATACTTAGATTAACACTAAAATTTACCTTTAGACCGTCTTATTATTTTGATATCGTTTATTTTAATCCACAAGTGACGCTTTTCTATCACAGGCTAAGGCCGCGTCATCATCCTGGGATCTCGTTGCTTGTCGGTGAACTTGCATACTTTTAAATGCCGTATTTTATATTTGCCACCAATAACTTTGTAACTCGATGCAACGAGGGTTTGATTTTATAATTCTACATCTACATAATACCCTGGGAGCCGCCGCATGGGCGTGTGGCAGGGGGTGTTAGGTCGCCAGCCATGTAAAGGTGTAAGTTTTTGGAGAAGGAATGGTGACATGTATTACGGCAGTGTATTTAGGGGAGCTCAATTTTTACTGTGGCCGCTTGTTGTTTGCGGAAAGAACGAGTTCTTGTACCTATATGTTCGGCAGTGTATCTCTCTTATTTTATCGCGTCTGTCAGACCTAGAGATGTAGTGAGGAGTCATGATAATATTCTCTATGTCGCTCTGAAAAATAGCCTAGCGTGTAGCCTCCAAGTCTCTAGGGGCTCCCACCTTAATTCCTCTGAAAGTTGTGAGACACTTCATGTTCGTTTATAGCAGTTTTCAACGAAGCGTGCTGCTTTTCTATGTATTTTGTTAATTTTTTTGGTTGAATCTTTATGACCAGGGTCCTAAATGCTCGCGGCGTATTCGAGGTGTGACCTAACCAGAGCTAAGTAGCATTTCTCTTTGACTTTTTCATCCGAGGACCTTCCTATTATACGCTCAACAAAACCTAGTTTCTTTAATGCTGCGCCACATATGTTCTGTATGTGTTATCCTCACGATATATCAGAAGTTAAGGTAATTCCAAGATATTTTAGTGTATCTGAAGACTTTGATAATTGAAGCCCATAAAAATTTCGTGGGGCTGGTTGAATGTTTATTATTTCATTGTTAATAAAAATGGTTTTTAGAAACTTTATGATTGCCTTTGAACCTGATGTTTTGCTTTGATGAATACTGACTCTTGTCTTTATCATTGTTATTTTACTAATGAAATTTAACTTCGCGCCACAAATATCGCCTCTAGACTCAGTTGACCTTCCACGGATGATTATTCCAGCCAAAACTCCTTCCTCAATTCTGTCCGGGCTATGCAAGACGGACTTCTGAGAACGATTGCCGTTCAAAGTATTACAGAGAGTATTGCGATAAACGTAGTGTGACTCACTGAGAAAAGTAGAAATGTTAGAAAAACTTCCGCCTAGTTTCTCTTAAACAGTCTCGTTGATTTTAACTGTGCGACTTTCTCACCACGGTGATAGTGTTTTTTTTCTTTCCTTCGTCTCCAAATAACAATCTCAAAATTGTCGTTCCGCAGTTAATTTAGAAAATTTTCACCCTGAGAGTGATTGCAGACAAGGTCCTTACACCCAGGTCATGACACGATCCCATAATGCACTCTGATTTCTTCATTTTGGATCGGGCTCGACGTTCCGTAGCACTGTTACTCAGAGTAACCAAAAGTGTTTGGCCTTGATCAATGTTACAAATTCTCTTTTAAACATGACATTGAATATGATCTTTAAATTTGAAATGGACTTGGTACGCTGTAAGAGGTATATTTTGGTGTTCATTAAGGAAAAAATATTTTTCACGGCGAAACAAGAATTATCTCTCACCTCGTATTTTAGGATAACCTTCCGTAGCGCACATTTGGCGCACAGTAATTAGGGTATAGGGACCTTGATTACAGGGAGCCCCAGGCGGTATTGGGACTGAAACGATGCCCCCCCCACCCCTACACCCTCTAGAGAGCCCTGAAAGCGCGAATTTCATGCGCCGCAGGCATTTGCTCTCCGCCTTCGACCGAGGGAACCGAACTTCTGGTAGATTGCTCTCGAATGTGGCCAGTTAGTTGAAAGCCAAGGGATTAAATGGTCTGTGAACCGCAGTAATGGGAAATGTTTGGTTCGTTTGATGGAGGAAAAGAATTAATATACCCAGATAAAAGATTGGCTGCAGGACTGACTCTCGACGCAGAGGGCCTGGGTTCCCATCCCCGAGGGGGTGGGGGGGAGGACTTTTATTTGGATAAATTTTTATTTTTTTAATAGAGAACCTTGCGCTAGGATCTCCTATAGTCAACATTCTCAGGCATGAGCATCCACCTGAGGAAGTCGCCATTGCGGTCCAACAGGTCCTCTGAAAATGGAACATTGTGAAAATGTACGAAATGGTTATGAATACAGTGGCAAATATTTTTCACCATATAGCTAGCCATAATTTACACTTTGAAGCTCTGTCATCGGACCTGAACAACGTTCATTCGTGGTGCCAGGAGTGGGGGTTAGAATTGAAAAATCAACAAATGCAGTTCACAGTTCACTTCCTGCGAAAGTCATCACAAAAATGCCATACCTATACTGTGGGTGGAATAAACATAAAGTCTTCAGATACAGTAAAATATCTTGGAATTACCGTAACTTCTGATATATCGTGGGGATTGCACATACAGGACATTTTTGGCGCAGCATTAAAGAACCTAGGATTTGTTAAACGTATAATAAGAAGGTCCTCGGATGAAATATTCAAAGAGAGATACTTCTCCGCTCTGGTTAGGCCACATCTCGAATATGCCGCGAGCATTTGGGATCCTGGTCAAATGGATTTAACCAAAAAAATTAATAACATACAAAGGAAAGCAACGCGCTTTGTTTAAAACTGATACCAGCGTACAAATAGTGCCTCACAACTTTTATAGGGATTAAGGTGGGAGCCTCTTGAGACTCGGAGGCTACACGCTAAGCTTAGGTCGCTTGATAAATTCAGAACTGATATTTTTCAGAACGACATAGAGAATATTATCATGACTCCTCGCTACATCTCCAGATCTGACAGATGCGATAAAATAAGAGAGATACTCTGCCGAACAGATAGGCACAAGAACTCGTTCTTTCCGTGATCAATAATTGATACCACAATACATTCCTGTAATATATGTCACCATTCCATCTCCAAAAACTTACACCTTTACACGGATGGTGACCTAACACCCCCTGCCACACACCCATGCGGCGGCTTGCTGGGTATTATGTAGATGATAGTATCGAGTTCAGAAGGGAATGGTGTTGAATTCAGGGCAAATCCAAGGAGTAGGAGCCATCCGCCTGAGGATGTCGCCATTGCGGTCAAACAGGTCCTCTGAAAATGAAACGTGAAAAATGTACGAGATGGTAATGTATGCAATGGCAAATATGTTTCACCATATTACACGGCATGATAATATCGAGTTCAACAGGTAATGGTGTTGAATTCAGGGCAATGCCAAGGAGGAGGGATTTATGAAGAAGTCAGATTCCTTGCGAGGCGCGTTCTAAGGATGAGATTCGTATTCCGGGAGAAGTCTCTTCGCTGTCCCCGAGGCGGAGTATGTCCCCTAGGCGACGAGAGATGAGAAGAAGAGTAATCGCCGGGACTTGGGCGACAATGCCTCCCCACTATCCTTCTCGACTCAATTAGGGGGAATGGGGATGGAGGGAGTTTTCTGGTTGCGGGGGGGGGGGGGGAGAGGGTCGGGGAGGTAGGATATATTTCGCCGTGCGGGAAGGGGTGGGTGGAAGGACGGACAGGGAGGCCTATATATCAAAACGTGGGGGGAAGGGAAGCCCCCAACCGACGCCGGCCGGCCCGCGCGATAAAAGGATGGAAATGCTACGCGTTTGGGGAGGAGAACGGATGGGAAAGAAGGAAGTTAACTCGTGCACACGTGATCGAGTGAGGCTGGTGGGAAAAGGATAGGCAAATCATCATCTTCCTCTTAGCGTCCGTCTGTCCGTCCGTTTCTTCGGAGCAGACGGTTCGACCCAAACAAAAGGTCAACGGACGCGAGAAAAGTCGATACGTTTTCCCGCTGGTATGTCGCGTCCTGATTGGTGGACGTAGCATAAGGTAGGAGGGGAGGGATCAAGGGGGATGGGGGAGGTGTTTGGTGTTGGAAAGGGGAGGGGATGGAGGGAGGGAGGGTTGGGGAGGTGGTAGTAGTGGTGGGGAGGGCGAGGCGGGCACACTGGTGTGGCGAGGAGGAATCAATAACATTGGGGTGCGACCACCGCGCCATCTGCAGAGCGCGCACGCCGGGAGTTGCGCCCCGCGGGCGGCGGGCCGCTCACGCACGCGCCACCGTTGGAGAGGCGGAGTGGGGGTGGTAGCGGCCCTCCTGCCGTCGAGGTGGGGTTGGAAGTTGGTGGATATTTTGGGGGGTAAGTGGGGGGTTTTCACGTTGGGGTGGGGGGTAGTATTCCTGGGGAGGGTTGAAGCCACTTGCTGCCGAGGAGCGGGAAGTTTCCACCCCTTTCTCTCTCTGTTCTGTGTTTGGGGATTCGAAGCGATCTCTCCACCCCCGAAAGTGCCTCCGGCTGGCTGCCGCCACTCGTGTAAACAATCCACTCCTGTCACGCCTCTCCTTCGCTTTCCAGTTCAACCCCCTCCGCGCCCTATCACCCACCGTCACACCTGCCCTACACCGCGTGGGGGAGGGAGGGAGTGGGGGTGTCTCCGGGGAAGGGTGGGGGTGCGGAGGGTGGATTTGCGCGCGTGGACCTTCTCTCCAACTTCCACTTCATCCCCCATCCCCCATCGCCTTCCACCGTCCCGGAGTGGAAGCCGCGTTCACTGCAAGGAAATTGAAATGTGCTGAAGGCGGCACTCGGTATGAGAATTTCATCATGATCTCCAGCGGCGTCTGTCCGTCAGTTGATTCTCTGCTTCTCTGTCCACCCCCTCTCGTCTTAAATCAGTTCGTATAATATCATATCATGAATCTTCGTTTTCACATCGCCTCATATTTCTTGATTTTAAGAAGGCATTTTACAAGGTTCCTCTCAAAAATCTCATTTATAATTTGTATTCATGCAGAGTTAATAAAAAAATAGTTAACTGGATAAGGGAGTTTCTCAGTGTTCGAAAACAAAAAGTAGTAATTTACGGTTTTAGCTCTGATATGGTCGAAGTCACATCCGGTGTTCCTCAAGAAAGCGTGATTGGCCTTCTTTTATTCATTATTTATATTAACGACCTGAGTTCTCCAATTAGCAGTAAACTAAGATTATTTGCAGTCGATACAGTAATCTACCGTGAAATAAGCGAAGATGCGGACTTTGCATTTCTGTCACCTGACCTTAAGAACGTTCCTTCGTGGTGCCAGGAGTGGGGTTTAGAACTAAATATTAGAAAATGCGCCACAGTTCACTTCCTGCGAAAGTCATCACACAAAAGCCATACCTACACCGTGGGTGGAGTAAACATAAAATCGTCAAGTAGAGTAAAAAATCTTGGAATTACCTTAACTTCACATGTATCGTGGGGAACACACGTACAAAACATGTGACACAGCATTAATGAAACCTGGTTTTGCACAACATATAATAGGAAGGTTGGCAGATGAAAAAGTCAAAGAGAGATGCTACTTCGCTCTGGTTAGGCCACATCTCAAATAATCCGCGTGCATTTGGGACCCTGGTCAAATAGATTTAACCAAAAAAATTAATAAAATACAAAGGAAAGCAGCGCGCTTCGTTAAAACTGCAACAAGCGTACATATAATTTCTCACAACTGTTAGAGGGATTAAGGTGGGAGCCTCTAGAACCCGGAGGCTGCACGCTAGGCTTAGGCTGCTGGAGATATTCAGAACTGGTGTGTTTCAGAGCGAAACAGAGAATATTATCATGACACCTCACTACATTTCTCGGTCTGACAGATGCGATAAAATAAGAGAGATACTCTGCCGAACAGATAAGTACAAGAACTCGTTCTTTTCGCGATCAATAAGCGACCACAATAAAAACTGAGCTCCACTAAATACACTCCTATAATACATATCACCATTTCATTTCCAAAAAACGTACACCATTACACGGCTGGTGACCTAACACTCCATGCCACACGCCCAAGCGGCGGCTCGCGGGGTATTATGTAGATGTAGGTTAATTAGTTGTGCGGGACCCTAGCTTCCTTGCGTTACGACGGATTAAGAAACTGATCTCTGCCACTGGATTTGTTTGCTGTCGCCACCTATTGGAGATCCTGAAGTCGCCACTCGTCGCGGTTCTCGAGACCGGAACCTCGAGTGAGGCTCTCATCTGAAGATTTCCGTCTCAAACTCGCCCTTCTCGAAAAATGGCCAGTATCCATCTTACATCAAGCGGAAAGGATCCAGGACCACACTCGATGTCAGTGTGTCCAGCACCCTGGAAAACCGGGAAGACTGGGAAATCTCAGGGAATTTTATTTTCACTGGAAATATCAAGGAAATCTCAGGGAAATGTCGAATTGACTCTGGAATTATCTGTGGAGTCAATATATAAAACAGCAACGGAAGCAATGTGCCTTTTTCGGCAAGTTATTAAGTCAAATTTCCCTTGCGTTGTCGCATTTTGCATTCCTGTAATCACCGAAAGTAGGTTCAATGTTTTCCATATATAGGTGCATTGTGTTCTTATTGGTCATAGTCTGTAAATCAGTGTCGTGAAGAACGTGCCTCTATCGGCAAGTTGCGAATTCAAATTTTCCTTGCGTTGTCGAATTTAGCAAAATAAGGAAAAAAGTCAATTCCTTCAGTTTTTTTTAAGTTGTTGATCACTTTATAATAATGCTATTCATAGCAAAGTCTGGCCGTAATATAACCTTGTTCCTTAGCACCACAATGACAGTGTTTAAGTCTAAGAAAGGGTGGTAATGTGATTATCTCTCAAACTGTTTGAAAGATTTGTATTTATTTTCCTCCAAATATGCAAGTTTAAAAATAATCCTTACGTTTAATCACCAAAGAAACATACCGACCATTGTCTTATAATTAATGAGGAATAATCATTCTTTCCTCTGGAAAAATAAAAATTATGTCTGTAAAACCTGGAAATCTCAGGGAATTTTCAAATGCCCACCTGCTGGACACCCTGGATGTAAAGAGTGTACTGCAAATCAGATCCTTGTTCCCTTGAAACGACTCCCGTGCAAGCCATTGCCGCAACACAAAGTGAATAATCTAACTGCTCTGAGGTGGAGTGGAATGAGAGCTAGCGTAGCCATTAGCCTTATTCTAATTCGCCCAGGGGTTTACAGTTTTATGTACAAATCGACGGACGGAGTTCTACCCTTCAAGTGCCCTCCACATATCACTTACGCACGATTTAGGATTCCAAAAAATATTGTCTCAATTGTCGGGATATTGAACCCATAACATCGGAATTTACCTGATGTCTCTCTTCAGTATTTGTCCATGGAGTATTCACTCTGCATCTTTGCTCCCTAGTTACTCGCTGACATCTGCATCCATTATAAATTCGTTGCTCCGTGATGACACCATATATTTACAACATCCAGTACACTTTGCTTGGTTGATGATGTCATCAACGCTTGGCCTTATGAGAGTATACTCAATACGTGTTTTTCCAAGACCTGCTTTCATATTTCTATTCTTATTTTTCTCGAACTATTTTGCTCACTCCGTGTGTCTTGCTTCTTGCATCACTAGTAATTATATTTGCCTGACAGATAAACTCGGATAATTTAGTCTGCCTTGGAGTCTGCCCAATTTTGTCCCATGGATATTGGCATTCTAAACAAGAATATCGCCTCAAGGCTGAAAACAACTACGTTTGCTGCCATGTAATGGAATATCTGCGGAGATTTGGAAATTACGGTCCCAAAATTAGCTGCCGTCTCTTCGCAACGTAGAAAAATCTTGTTAAATCATAGTAAACGACCAGTTTTCCCACATATGCTATTGCGCCAGAACAAAGCGTCCTATGACGTAACGTAAATTACCAATCAGTAGTAAATATTGACCCGTATGGCTCTTCCAGTATGTCAATGCTAATGCTGTCTAATGTTTCGCCTCTGTCCTCTGAGTTGTCAAAGTTTTATTTTGAAACCAATTGCAAATCAATTGCTTTGGCGTAAGTATGGGTTCATTCCCTTCCCAAATGTCCCTTATTCCGGCCCCGGTCCCGTTCCATGCAGGGGGCCATAGAGTAAGTATATATAGAGTGGCAAAGCAATGCTAAAAACTGGACATAATTTTTTAAGAGTTTTGGGAAGAATTTCTTAAGAAGAAGACCTTAAGAAAGGAAGAATTTTGGGAAGAATTTCTTGGGAAGAAGACCTTAAGGAAGAAAGAATTTTGGCTTACGGAGAAGGCCACTTGGAGGCGCTAGTGGTACTCGGTGATATTGCATCAACATACAGAGGTGGATTTACCATGGCTGTTGTGTGCTTTTTATGGAGTATCAATTCTTTTGTCGTTGCTATGATACATCGGTAAACAGTGAACTCCGTGTTTGGTAATCGCGTGTCATATCATATTGACGTGAATTCGATTCATTATAGACGATGTTCATTAATGCACATTAAAATACATGTTTAATTTGGTCTCGACGACTCAGTAAGATTTGTTTTCGTTGCTATGGGTCGATTCGTAAACATCCAGACTCCGAAATCATCATAAGAAAATAATGTGAGTTATGCGACACTAAGTGAAGTGGTCGTGTGCCAAAGCTCATTTGTTATGGCTTGTCGTGTAAATTCGATACACTGTTACATCTGTCGGCCTAAGTATTATTTAAAAATTCATATCCGAATCTCCCTATCTCTTTGCCACTCTGTATGTACTTACTCTATGATGGGATTAACAGCGCCCCCTACACTATATTACAACCTACTTGTGTAGTTATCAGTTATAGCGCCGGTTCTTCAGCCCGCCAACAACAACATCATACACCTGCTTGTCGGGTGAGGTGGCGGGGTCGGTTAGAATGTTCTCAAAGACGAGATGGAAGCGAGAGAGATGGAATTGGGATGGTTGGTTGGTTGGGTGCCTGTGTTGGGATGATGAGGATGCGTAAAAGGCCTTTGTCGTGGTCCATTTCGGGGATCTGGATTTCGTGGGTGTGTGTTGGAGACCGGGACCGGGGGGGGGGGGTGGAAAGAGGAGGGTGCGTTTGCTGGCGGCGGGGGCTGAGAAGGGGGCGTTGTCGTCTTCTCTCGGGAGGCAGTCGGTGGTCGAGAACCCTGCCGCTTCCCTTGGCCTTCCTCCGGGGGGCGAGGAGAGGCGGAGAGGGTGGGAGGGACGAAAAGGCTATCAAAGTCGCCCTTCCGAGCGATGACACGCACAACACATGCATTCCCGTGGAATTGCATTTATTCGCCAAATTGATTCAAGGCTCACTTTGTGGAGACGATCCGTTTATCCGAAGGGCGTGAGACGCGTTATACTCGCCTCCACCTCCCAAGGTGTTAACCATGTCGCATCCGGACGGGAGATATTATACCTCATCACATATTGTATTATATATCCGGGACTAGCCACGGAGTTCCACTTTTACGGAGTCACCCGCAATGCAAAATTGTGCGAAATTCCACAGAGAAAATATCATCCGCCTTGACCGGGATTCGAACCCGGACCCTTGACCCAGATTCGGGTTCGAATCCCGGTCAAGGCGGATGATTTGTTCTCTGTGGAATTTCACACAGTTGTGCATTGCGGGTGACTCCGTAAAAGTGGAACTCCGTGGCTAGTCCCGGATTGCTAAAAATCTGTCAAATAGAGTGAACGCCTCTCTTTTTTCATATTACGATCTTTCCTTGCGGGCAGTGGCTCTAAGTGCTCAGCAACGACTGGTTGTTATATTGTATGTCCGGCAGTCGAGAACTTTTGGCCCCGTAAAGGTCAATAAAATCCATTGGGGAAGAGGATGCTTCGGTGGCGTAACCAAGTTACTAAAGCACTCGGCAAATCGAGGGATCCGGGTTCGAATCCCGGTCAAGGCGGATGATTTTTTTCTCTGTGGAATGTCGCGCAATACCTCATCACTTCTGCTTTCGATCATGAAATACTAATTAGCCGTGTGCCTCCTTTAGGAATACCATTTCCTACTTATCTTTTTGAGCTTCAAGTGCTCCTTGCATCGACGTCTCATGTAGCTACACACATTTCCTATATGCTGCATTTATTGAGGAAATAATTCCCATTCTTTTAATTAAGGTTCTACCTGTTCTTTTATTCAGCCACTGTTACGGCCATTCTACGCCCTTCTGCTGACTGACTCTGACTTCTGCTGGCTGACTGCGCCCTACTGCTTACGGACATTCTACACCTAGTCAATTGTTTTTTTTATCCTCAAAAACTCCTAGGTTCCTTGCAGGATTATGCGTGTTATTACTGGGCTGTGATAAAAGGGATGCTAAAATACCTAATCACAATCTTACAAAAATGTCTTATCATGTGTCCGTTAGAATTTTCATCGAAGCCAACCCAGAGTGATGCACTTAGTTCTCCTCGGCAATTGCGCTTCAAACCTTGCGGAATGATTCCGAGCCCGCAACTAAGGAGTCGCGTGGTACAGCCAAAAACAGTTGACTCCGTGTTTGGTAATCGCGTGTCTTATCATATTGACGTGAATTCGATTCATTATAGACGATGCTCATTGAAGGCACTTTAAAATACATGTTTAGTTTGGTTTCGGCGACTCAATAAGATTTGTTGCTGTTGCTATGGGTCGATTAGTAAACATCCAGGCACCGAAATCATCATAAGAACATCATGTGAGTTATGCGACACTAAATGAAGCGGCCGTGTGCCAAAGCTCATTTGTTATGGCTTGTCGTGCAACTTCGGTACACCTGTTCCATCTATCGGCCAAAGTATTATTTAAAAAGTCGTATCCGAATTTCCCTATCTCTGTGCTACTCTATATATACTTACTAAATGGTATGACTATAATGTTTGATACGAGTGGTGTTTCAAATGGTTCGACGGATAAAAATGTTAACTAAATAGAAATGATATTTTCATTAAAGCTCGAAGCGTTTTTCGATAAGCATAATCCTCCTTAGAAGCTCGGTTGTCAAAAGCATTTTTTTCATGCGGAGGGTTGTGCATTTATTTTTGATCGGTGGAGTGGCCTTGTTTGTCTATAGTTTCTTTTAATGAGCTCGCGAGTGAGTGCTGAGAATGCTTATTATGATGCTGCTGGCGGAAAAGATTTATTCAGGGGTTTAATTGAGAGAGAACGGAGCAATTAAGTTTTAGGAGACTTGAAAAATCTAGTCAAAATCCGTTATAATAAGCGAGGGGATCAACAGGTGGCATGTGACCCACATCGCACGCCGCTCGTTCAGCATTTTAATTATCCGTCGATATATATGCATACACGTGTCCTCGAGGACGCATATTTATGGCTCTCGCGACGTGGACGGAGAGTGAACCTCTGAGCGATGACGGTGTGATGTGTATCGCCCCGTCGCAGTTGATCTTTTCTTTTTTTTAACACCTCTATCACTCACGCTTATGCTTTCATTTTCATCCTGAGCGCTTATCAGATTAATATTCATATTCGATGGAGTTTTTTTTAGCGTCGGTGACATGTTTGAAACGTGTCAGTTCTAAACAGATGTGTAATGTTCCACGAACCGAGAGGGTGAGGCTACTTCGCTCTGGTTAGGCCACACCTCGAATACGCCGCGAGTTTTTGGGACCCTGGTCATAAGGATTTAACCAAAAAAATTAACAAAATACAAAGAAAAGCAGCGCGATTCGTTAAAAACTGCTACGAACGAACACAGAGTGTTACCTAACTTAAGAGGAATTAAGGTGGGATCCCCTAGAGACTCGGAGACTGCACGCTAGGCTAAGGCTGCTTGACATATTCAGAACTGGTGTGTTTCAGAGTGACACGGAGAATATTATCATGACGCATCACTACATTTCTAGGTCTGACAGATGCGATAAAATAAGAGAGATACTCTGCCGAACTGATAGGTACAAAAACTCATTCTTTCCGCCCACAATAAGCGACCACAATAAAAACTGAGCTCCTCCAAATACACTCTCATAGGACATGTCACCATTTCACCTACAAAAATTTTCAATCTTTACACGGCTGGTGACTTACCACCCCCTGCCACATGCCCATGCGGCGGCTCGCGGGGTAGTATGAAGATGTAGATGAGTGCCATGGATCGAGAGCAGATTATTTATTTTTTGCTCCCTAATCTCCGGCACCGATATGTGAACATGCTCTCGCTTTGGTCGATACTTGGAGCCGTCTGTGCGAGTGACGTGACGCGATCAAAGGGGTAGATTCTCCATCCCCCTTTCCTCCCTCCTCCTTTAGGACAGGGTATTTGTTTGGCTGACTGCCGGGGGTGACCATGGATAGAAGGGGAGTATTGAGTTGAAGGAACTCACATTTAGACCAAAATTGGTCCGATTTGACCATCATTGGTCCGGTGGGGCCCCGATCCGATGACGGACTCCGGCAGACCACACTGTGTCCACCCATAAAGGGAGCCAGCGGACACCCTATCCCAAGAATTTGGGCAATGGGCTTCGCCGGTTCTCAACAGATGTGTGGGAAGTCTTCGCGCAAGGGAGACTGGCTGTGTCTCGTCTAAACGTCTCGTCTGGGTTAGCCCAATAGCTATGAGGACCAGGGGGACCATTGTCGTCCTTTTGACGGCAATCCGCCTCATGGTGTCGGCCTCCTAGTGGCTGTGCTTCCCTTACCCTTCCCATTTCTTTACCCTTTTCCCACTACGTACCCGTCCCGGTGATAAGCTTCAGACTGGGGGGTAGGGTTTTAATCCGCGGGGTGACCCGAAGAGCCTGCCGTGGTTGACCGAAATTATATTGTTTTTATACCTATTTATTTTTATTTTTAAGGAACCAAACCAATTGGTTCTACATAAATGAGCAACTGTGGTACTTGAATTCCAATTTCATCATCAATTGCACTCGCCCTATTTCTTGGATGACTATTCCTTGACTACTGACAGGTTATTTATCACACTTGATTCAAAAATGGAAACGAGAGCAATCCTGATAGACGAAGAGGCATGGCGCGTACACTTTTATCCATCGTCGCAGTTGGCGGAGCGACGTGTGTGTTTGAGAAGAGGCATGTATGCAATGACAGCCAGGATTTCGCTTCAGAAGGGGGTTCCGTTTGTCAAATGATTGCAATTAATCTTCGTGGATGTGCGGAAATTTTAGAACATCGGGAGAAGAATTGTTTTTGAGTAATTCAATTTAATGTCCTTACAGTATAGGCGTCCTTTTTCAACTGTTGAAGGCTCTACTTTGTGGAATAACATTCTGGTTGGGAGAAAATTAAATACTTTGTAATATTCCTCAACGACATATTCTTCCCCGACCGGTTTCAACGCTAGTGCGTCGTTTTCAAGGGAACATTCTCCCTTATCCCTGAATGTACCTTTGAAAACGACGCACTAGCGTGAGTGTTCCAGCTTTCACTAGGGAACTTTCATTAGGCCCCCTCATTAAAGCCTGAAAAACTCACGTCTGACATCACGTCATCAGCACCAGTGTAAAAAAATGATGACGTCATGCCGCTCTCAAAAGGTTAAAGGTAGCGATCGAGCAGTTGGGTTTCCGTGGCACGTCCTATTTCCCTGAGAATGCAGCCGTCTTTCGCGTGTGTGTTAAATATATCCCAGGGTGTGTGTGCCTGTGTGTGTTCTGACACACTTACGGACTAAAGGGTCGAGGTAGGCCTGTGCGCCGCCGCGCCGCGCCGATGAATTTTGTGCGGCCCCTGTGCGCCGATGAATTTTGTGCCGGTAGCGCCGCCGCGCCGGTCCCCCATGTCGGTGCGGCGGCGCGCGCCGTCATATGTGGCCATGTACGAACCATTGCCTCTAGAACATGGCTTCTGTATTTGATAACACTAATTTTTGCTGACTCCTCAGCATTGTATTTCATAACTTTGTCTAACATTACTCACCACAGTTACACGATATCCGTGCAGCAGTATTAACAGTCTTTCCTTAATAGCGACAGTTATCCGTGCGTTTAGGGAGGGAACCATCTTCAAAGACTTCGAAATATCTTTTGAAGCTTATCCGCTAGTTTGCACGCTAGGGCAGTATCCGGTGTATTTAAATAAAAAATTCGTATTTTATTCTTTTTTCAAGCATTTTCAAGCATCCTCTCTCATTGGAATTGTAACATTTGTAGGCCATATCCAAATGTTAATTATACACAGTAAAATACCTGTGTTCTACTCCATGTTTTAAAATATAGCGCCACTTTAATTCAGCTAAAGTTGAGGCTTGAGGGTACCTAGTGGAGACCGCAGAAACTCCTTATCTGCTACGTGCTCATTAACCCATTGAGTGCGGGATGACGTGAAATCACGTCATGGGTATCGTGAGTGTTCCAGCTTTCATTAAGGGGCCTGGTGAAAGTTCCCCAGTAGAAGCTGGATAACTCACGGTACCCTTGACGTGATATCACGTCATCAGCACCAGTGTAGAGAAAATCATGACGTGATATCACGTCATGCCGCACTCAAAGGGTTAAGGGCCATGCGCCAGTGTGGGTCCTTATTTTGAATGTCTCCGAGCTCAGAGTTTTGGACCTTATGTCGCCCTCAGAACCTCTAGCTCAATCCCACCCATCAGGTGAGTGAAGGTATGGAACGAGCTATAGCAATAGAAACTCCTGCCCGCGGCTATGTTTCAGCATTTTATGTGACCTTTAATAGTAATTTCTTATAAGTATTCTACCGGTAAAAGATAGGTTTTGGTGACAGCCAGAGAATCTCCTTCTGGTTTTCTACACATTTAGGGTTTTATCTCCCTCTAGTACTACCATTTTTGCCTCAGCATACGTTATACCGTTCTCCAACCGTCCAAGAAACCAATTCTACTTTTTTACCTTTCCCTGCTTGCCCCAAAGTCTTCCCTCTACCACGCTGTTGTGCAACTCACTTCCACAAGACATCTACTCTGCCTGTCCCAGATTTCATTCAGAAGTTTCTTCATTTTCGGGATAGGAATAAGCATTCTGGCCATACTCCTTCCTCGTAGATACATCAATATTTTAGAAAAAGCTTGCCTAACATTTTACTTAAAGTAATTAGCAACTCCGAAGGTATGTTCTCCACTCCTACAGCTTTTCTTGCCTTCATATCTTTCAATGCTTTCTCTTTTTCACCGTAGAGTATCATTGGACCGAGGTTATCCTCATCTAGTGTTCCCTCATCCTTCACTTCTAAATTAGTTTATCTACTATCGCTCTTCCACATATTCTCTCTACCTACCTTTAATATCATCTTGCTCGATTAATATCCTACCTGCTCTGCTCTTAATATTTGGTACCGTTTTCCCTCTCTCACCGCCCTATAGCAATTTTATTTTATCGCAAAACGCACCCTTTTCCCCATCTTATCGCAGCTTATCCATCTCTTTGCAGTGCCTTTTCCTCCAGTTTTCCTTCGCCCGATTGGTTATTCACTGGAGTTGATGATTATACTCATCTTGCTTCGTCTAACCTAGTTCAGTGTTGGCATTTTTTCACCTCCTTCTCTCCTCTATTTTCCCAATCATTTCTTGCGTAGCCCACTTCTCCTTAACCCGCTCGTTTCCACTTATCCTTTCGTTTTTCCGCCTCTCTTAATATGCCTGTATGTGTATTCTCCCATGTGTTCTCCAGTCCCTCTACTTCACTTTGTTCTATTCCACTTGCTCTTGGCATTCCCTTCTTTTTTCCCCTACCAAATCTTAAAAGTTCCATCTAAAATCAATGGTTGGCGAATTCACTATGTGGAAATTATTACGATTTATTTTCAGAATGAAAGCACATAGCTTTTTTCCCACCAATATATTTAAACTACAAATCGACCGGTTTCGACCATTTCAGACGTTTAAAAAAGTAGGTGGTTGTATTCAGTTTCCCGCTCGATGCCGTCTTAATCAATATTGTGTAATAAGAGATTATAATGACGATATAAAATGCCGTATAACCGAAAAATGTATCGAATATACTTCATCCTACTGTTCTTGAAACTATGCGTAATTAGGACGTGTAATATCGATAGATTTCCCTTCCTCGCTGAACAACCTTACAAAATGTTCATAAGCCTCTCCGTCTACTACAGTTTCTCCTTCCTTCTCCACATCCGCATCTCATAGATTTCTCTCTCTCCTTTCTTTTCCTTGCAAAGTTCACTATCTTCCAGCCTTACAACGCAGTGTACGCAGTGTACTTAGGAGAGGTTCAGCACTGGCAAAGTT
Organism: Ceriagrion tenellum; assembly: GCA_963169105.1. Taxonomy (NCBI): domain Eukaryota; kingdom Metazoa; phylum Arthropoda; class Insecta; order Odonata; family Coenagrionidae; genus Ceriagrion; species Ceriagrion tenellum. Next base: position 13,215,127 of record OY720633.1, read on the forward strand.
ACGAATGAAGATGATAAATACTCAAGCATTAATATGTAAGACAACAACTGCTTAGGGGAAACTATACTGCTCTGAAATATTTTTTCTTAGTTCAACATCATCCACTGTCATTCAGCTGATTAGCAGAGATGGTTATGCATCGACGAATTAAGCTCCCGGTCTTAATTCGCCCTCTGGGAGAACGACCCGTAAGTTGTAATGCGCCTAGTTTCCATTTATGAGTTATCAAAGGGAGCTAAACATAAGCTGTGTGACTATGCTGAGAGGCAAAAGCTCTCAATTATTGTATGATCTGCCAAGTACTTTGAGGATATATGTCTTAAAGGCGCACAAACAATAGTTGTGGAAAGAGGACGAATCCCTTCACCTACTTACCCTCCTGCATGGCGGCTCGGAGTTTATAGTTAGCCATCGTGAAAATACGAGTATCCGGGATTTGAGGTGAGAGAGAATTCAAGTGATTCTTTCATAAATTCTGTCTGCGTTTAAGGCTAAGGCTAATAAACAATTGTGATTCTCTATTTAATGTTTTATTACTAGAAATGTAGTAGTGTAGTTGGAAGCTTCTTATTTTTTTAGGCTTTCATCAAAGGAACGGTCGGTCTGAGGAAAGGTTGAATGTCAGAGAATTAATATAACCTTATTTTATTATGTCTTCTCTCTGGGAAAAGGCAGAAGGTTAAATCTCTCCGAAATGGAAGCGGAAGTCACTTATTTTATCTCGGAAAAGTTATTTAAGTTCGTTTAGGCTTCCTCTTCGATATTTGGTCGGGGTTGCAAAATGCCAGTAAACATTTTCCCAATCCGGTTGCTTCCATCTAGAATATTTTCGATTTTTCGACAGGTTAAATGGTTCATTTTGCTGTGATATTCAATGTGTCCTAAGTGAATCGGGTTGTGTTGTGGTTTTTCCGCAGTACTTGGGTGGTAAACTCTTCCTATGAAGATCCTATGATTGCGCATTTAACACGTTTTCAGTTTCCAATTTCAGTTTGCAGATTTTTTGTGATACCTAAGAACCTACAGCGGTGACAATATTTCAAATATAGTTGAGAAAACATACAAATACACGCTGCTAGTTTTTTTTGCGACATCAAAGTGTTAGAAATACCTCATTTTGTAAAGATTGTCTCTCTGGAGTGCATGCACGTACCGTTTCCCATGTAAAAGGGCTGGTATATTTTGGCATATATCTCCGAAATTAATGAGGTAAGGGGTTGAATTTTTGGTGTCATTGGATAGGTGAGATGTTTTTCTTTTAAATTAGACCAAATTCTTTTATTTCTAAGTAAAATGATATTTCGCTCAGACTACCTTAATCTATTCCTTGCTTGAAGTAAAATCCGGTGCTTTCCCGGCGTACGAGGTTCTCAAAATTTCGTAGGGCTTCCGTCTGGGTCCAGTGGACCCATATAAACCAACATGGACCCACTCACCCGGACGAAAGCCCGAGAAAATGTTGAGAGATTCCTTGCTTGATGTCCGTCGTACTTCTTGCGTTCCAGATTACGGTAACTCTCGATGAAATTATTACTCATTTTTAAACCAGAATTCTTATAGATGAATACAGCAGTAAGATTTTAAAAATGTTGATCGTACAGAATGCAACAATGCTGATCGTACAGAATGCAATCGTGGGGAACACACATACAAAACATATGGGGCACAGCATTAAAGAAACTAGGTATTGTTAAACGTATAATAGGAAGGTCCTAGGATGAAAAAGTCAAAGAGAGATACTACTTCGCTCTCGTTAGGCCTCACCTCGAATACGCCGCGAGCATTTGGGACCCTGGTCAAATAGATTTAACCAAAAAAATTAACAAAACACAAAGAAAAGCAGCACGCTTCGTTAAAAACTGCTACGAACGAACATATTGTGTTACACAACTGTTTGAGAGCTTGAGGTGGGAGCCCCTGAAGACTCGGAGGCTGTACGCTAGGCTTAGGCTACTTGATAAATTCAGAACTGGTGTGTTTCAGAGCGACACAGAGAATATTATCATGACGCCTCACTACATTTCTAGGTCTGACAGATGCGATAAAACACTCTGCCGAACAGATAGGTACAAAAACTCGTTCTTTCCTCGCACAATAAGCGACCACAACATAAACTGAACTCCAAATACACTCTCATAGGACACGTCACCATTTCACCTCCAAAACTTTTACATCTTTTCACGGCTGGTGACCTACCTCCCCCTGCCACACGCCCATGCGGCGGCTCGCGGGGTAGTATGTAGGTGTAGATAAATGCTAAATTCAGTTTGAGTGCGACTTCATTAAGAAGCAAAAACAGGATAGCAAATAATTATCATATCAGATAACAAAATTACAAGATAAAAGATTATATCACGTGTCGCTGAAATATCAGAATACTCAATGCTGCTCAAGGCTCTCAACTGCGATTTACACCACAAAACTAAGGTGGTACTTTGAAAAAAACATGGAAAACTGAAACAAAACAGAGAGATAGAGAGAGGGAAAGACATTCACTCAAGGCACATGTTCATCCTGCATCGGTACTCGAACTGCACCCTCTTGAGCGTAATGGCCAGTCATTCTTCAGGCGGTGGGTCTTGATGGGAAGGTCGGTGTCCGCTGTGTCGGCCCGAGCCGGCCGCCAAGCCGGCCGGCCCCTACTCCAATTAATCGAAAGCGCGCATAAGTCACGGGCCGTGTCTGTGAGAATCGAGGGACCGTGACGATGTGTGACGAGATGAGGGAGGAGTAGGACGGGTGGGGGTTGAGAGGGGGATGGCGCGTGGGCGAATTCATAGCCATCCGTCCAATCACGATGGAGCAGTGCTGGTTGACCCTTTGCGGAGAGTCGCCCACCCGGAGAGTGCTAATCTGCTTACGTTCCCACGGAGTGTGTGTGTGAGATTCGAATCGACGTGGCAACGCGGTGAGAGAGAGGGGGGTCTTTGAGGGAGGCTAGCTTCACTCACTCCTAACTCCTCCCTCCCTCATCCATCCCCCCCTCGTCCCAATTGGCGTGGATGATGGGGGGGAGAAGGGTAGGGGGTGGGGAGGGAGAAGCCAAGCGAAGGCCACTACACAGGTCCTCCCTCTCCTTATCTTCGCCTCATTCTCTGTCACACTGCAGTGGAGATCGTAACGAGCTAGCGCTCCCTTTCCTCCCGACTCCTTGGCGCATCAACCGCTATTATACATCTTCCTCCTCCTCGTCTCAGTGACTCGCTCTCATCCGCCCAGCGTCTTGGGCAAACGGCACTCTCTGGAGACATCAGAGCGGCATTTTAAGGCAGTCCGAGCGAGATATTTCCCTAGTCATAACAGAGACCATGTTCGAATTATTGACCAGAGGTCACCAAAAAACTCTCAACATCATTGTATGTACTGAGAAAGCTAAGCTTTCTTATCCCTGCAGAACACCTAAAATCCATTTATTATGCCCTTTTTAACAGTCACCTGAACTCTGTGATTGAAATTTGGGGCGTGAAGTCAGTTTTTCTATTACAAAAAAAGCAGTAAGAATAATAACTCATTCTTCATCTCTTGAACGCTGTAGGCCATTATTCAAGAGACTGAAAATACTGACACTCTACAGTTTGTACATTTATAAAATACTTGTCCATGTGGAAGCTAACCTCCAGTCCTTTACAACTAGATCGGAAATGCACAACCATGACACACGGTAAAAACCCAACTCCTTGTCTGCCAAATCAGGTTAAAAAGAACGCAAAATTCCATTTCAAACATGGGCATTAAGCTATTTAATCACCTACCTGAGTCTGCAAGAGGAAGCAGCACGACTAAACTGAAATCTATGGTTTACTCATGGCTGGTTTCAAATTCTTTGTATTCCATAAGCGAGTTTTTTACTCAAATAACTGATATGGTATTTTGAAGTATCCCGCACTTTTATGTGTTTTACATTGAGATGATGTTATTTCATGTTTTGTGTTTGTGACGAGGTCAATTGAATTTGTACTTAATGACCAATAAAACTATTATTATAATTATTATTAGTTTTCATTTCTCCAGCTGTAGGACACACGAATTAAATAAATATTGCATTATAAATGGTGCTTTGCTTTGCTATTTGCTCAATTCAAAGTATTCAAAGCAAAAACCGTTAGCAGAAATGCAAAGAAAAGAATCAATAAAACTGTCATCAGGCCAATAGTTACCTATGGTTCGGAGGCATGGATATTGACAGTGATAGAATAGAATTTGTTACAGAGGTGGGAAAGAAAAATTCTGCGGAAGATATATGGACCAGTCAATGAAGAAGGACAATGGAGGATTAGAAGGAATGAGGAATTGCAGCAGTTTTATGGGGAAGATGGAATATTAACAGAGATTAGGAAATCGAGAATTATCTGGGCAGGGCATGTACAAAGAATGGGGGAGGAAAGAGTAGCGAAAAAAGTTTTAGAAGGAAAACCAGAAGGAAGAAGAAGTGGAGGAAGACCCAGGAAAAGATGGGTGGAGGATGTAGAAGAGGATTTGAGGAAGCTGAGGGTCCGGAGGTGGCGAAAAGTAGCGGAGAACAAAGAAGAATGGAAGGAAGCTGTGAAGAAGGCCAGCGCCCTACATGGGCTGTAGCGCCGATGATGATTATGATTATAAACGGTGCAATAATATAGTTTTATATGACAGAAATTGGAAGTAATTAAATGAAAATATCTAAATAAGCTTTTAACTTGACTCAGTTTTTTCGCGCAGTGCGTTCGAAACTTCTTCAAAACGGAAGGTTTTTTGTGGTCCCGAAGAACCTACTGCGGTGACAGTATGATTAATTTTCAAATATAGTTGAGAAAACATACAAACTAAACGTTGTTTGTTTTTTGACGACATCTAAGTGTTAGAAATACCTCATTTTGTAAATAATGTCTCTCTGGAGTGCATACATGTACCATTTCCCATAAAAAATGGCTAGTATATTCTGGCAAATATTTCGGAAAGTAATGTGGTAAGGGGTTGAATTTTTGGTGTCATTAGAAGGGTGAGATATTTTTCTTTAAAATGGGACCAAATTCGTTGATTTCTAAGTAAAATGATATCTCGCTCGGATTACCTTAAGTCACGTTAACACCTAATTTAATGGGAATAAAAAAAACATGTTTCTGAAGTCTGGTCCTCGGAATTTTTTATCGACTCGAAATTTATTGAAATGTGCGCTCGGCTACTCACGATTATGCATCTACCTTAAGAAAACGTAAACCCTTTCGTGAGGAGGACGGGAGCGGCTTCAAGTGTACGGTGGTGTTAACAAATAAGTGGGGGTGGGTTGGTGCTTGCGGGTGATTCCTGTGGTAGCGGTGGTGGTGTCAGAAGAGAGGGGAATGGGGCGGGTAGGGGAGAGAGGAGAGGGGGAGGAGGGAGGAAACTGTAGATGAGAGAGAGAGGAGTGGTTTTCAGTAGAAGTAGGTCACAGACAAGAGAGCGCGAGACGGCGTACGGAGCGCCGACGGAGAACGGCGGTTTACGGATACGCTCGGTCAGTCGGTGTGGATGTGTTTGTTTCCTTCCGTCTCCGCACCCATCGGTCGCACGACGACCGAAGCCCGCACCCCGCGCCGAGCCGCGCCATCCCCTCCTCCCGACACATACATCTACATACTACCCCGCGAGCCGCCGTATGGGCGTGTGGAAGGGGGTGGTAGGTCACCAGTCGTGTAAAGATGTAAAAGTTTTGGAGGTGAAATGATGACATGTACTATTGGAGTGTATACTATGTGAGACAACAACTGCTTTAAGAGGAAACCATACTGCTCCGAAATATTTTTTTCTTTGGCGGTAGATTTCTCGGTTTTCCATCCGAGTCGAAGGAGTTATCTCCGATAAGTTTCGGCAGCTTACTCCGCTACCATCTTCAGGGATGAAGTGGCGATGACAGGGAATCGGCCGCTATATATACGAGTCCGGTGTCCGAAAACCAGACTACACCGGACTCGTACATATAGCGGCCGATTCCCTGTCATCGCCACTTCATCCCTGAAGATGGTAGCGGAGTAAGCTGCCGAAACATATCGGAGATAACTCCTTTGACCCGGATGGAAACCCGATAAATCTACCTCCATAGCATTCACCAGGAAAACCTGAAATCATTCATATTTTTTTCTTATTTCAACGTCATCCACTGTCATTCAGCTGATTGGCAGAGATGGCTATGCATCGATGCATTAAGCTCCCGCTCTTAATTCGCCCTCCGGGAGTACCCACCACGATCTACCTACCTGTGATCGTTCCTACCATAATAGTTTGGATCTTGAACGAAATATGTTGAACGTCCGGCAAAAAATAGTCTACATCTAACTTTCGTAAAAGAAATAACCTATATCTTTTCCTTCGATCGGATAGAGGTTCCCACCCTAATTCCCTCAACAATTTAGTAACACTTCTATGTTAATCATAACAATTTTTAACAAATCTAGCTGCCCTCCGCTGTATTCGATCTATATCTGAAACTAGTACTACTTGATAAGGGTCCCATATACTAGCGGTGTACTTCATGTGGGGTCAAACAAGAGAAAAATAACATCGCTCCTTTACTTTCTCATTACACTTTCCAAGTATTCCTTTAATAAACCCAAATTTACGATTTGCCTGTCCGATTTAAGCCTACGCATCAGAACCTTCGATAGGAGGAGGAAGAAATGGTGTGGGGCGGCGTCGCGGAGGTCCGGTAGTGCGGGCTATTCAAACGGGCGGCGCGCGCCTATGTGAGCCCCCATGTTAAACGAAAAGCTGCGTGCACGACCCCTAAATATAATCCGATTTCAGAAATTTTTTGTGCACCCGATTTTCGCATCAAATATTACCATTTGACGCCCTAAGACCTCTGACTTTCAGACATCCGCGAAATGGGACACCATAGTGATCCTTTCTCCAGAGGAAAGAACATCGTGAATAAAGAAGGTTGGCTGGGTTTCGCAGGATCTGCCTTTTCGGAATCTACGCTGGTTTGGAATTAACAAGTTCTGACTATCTAAATACCTCATAATTGAACTGACGATTATATGCTCCAATATTTAGCACATGATGGACGTGAGGGAGATAGGTCTATAGTTACGAGGACCTTTCTTATCGCCGCTCATAAAGATAGGTGTAACGTCCGCGATATTCCAATCGTAAGGGACCCGATGTTCTGCTAGAGGTTTTTCATATACTATTTTCAAATATGGTGCTATTTCTGACGCTAATTCTTTATAAACTCGGGCGGTATTGTCATCGGTACCCGGTGATTTCTTGGAGTTGATGAATTTCAGGTGACTTTCTATGACGCGATAAGAAATATTTATTGACTGCATTGGATTTTTGTATAAGCAAGGCAATGTAGTGGCGGCACTCTGAGGGCATGAAGTATAGACACTTGGAAAAAATGTGTTAAGGAGATTCGCTTTTTCTAATCTATCGCTAGCGCTCTCTCCTTTACAGTTTCTCAGTGGCGTTACTGTAGATTTATTCCCTTGAACCTACCTCACTTTGGACCAAAATGCCTTGGGGTTATCTTCCAAAAATTCAGCTAAGATTTTACTCTTGAATCCCATTCGTGCTTTCATTAAGGTCGCTTTTGCTGTTATTTTAGCTCTCTTATATCTATCGCAAATCTGCTTGAGTTCCACGTCGTGTAGATTCTGATGGGCGTTCTTCATATTTGCGTGCAAGATTCGTTGTCGCTTGAGAGATTTCCGGAAGTCCACATTATACCACCTAGGTTCCGTATGGACGTTTTTCAGTTTACTTGGTATTTCATTATTAATGGCTGGTCGCGTGATGCTACGAAAAGTATTTCATGTATCGTTTGTAGTATGGTATGGTTTTGGCTTACATCTCTAAACTTATCATAAGAGGCCGACAGTTCCTGTATTAAACAATCGAAACCTGCCCTGTGGTATAAGTTAATTTTTCTTTTTGTGGCTAACCTTTTGGTCAGTATTTATATGACTTTCAGCACTTAATACTTTGTGGTCACTAATTTCGCTCACTGTTAACATTATGGACGCTTTCAGGTATATTCGACGCCAAAATATCTAGAACGTTCTTTCTTCTCGTGGGTGTAGTTACTAATTGACGCATAGAGTTTGATGCAAAAGTATAGAGAAGAGCGTCTCACAACTCCATATCTTCGCCGACTTTTTAGAAACTGTGCGTCTTCCAGTCTATCGAAGGAACGTTGAAATCACCACCGATAATAATATTACATTCCTTATTTTGATTTATAAAATGCTTCACCTGCCCCAACACATCTGCCCCTTCACCTCAGCTCCGATTGTCAAAGAACGAATTTTTCATTAAAATCAATAAAAATGAGAACAATTCTTAGTATGCGAGTTCCGGTTTCGGTCTCCGCTTCCAGCCTGTATTCATGTATACAAGTAAGCTAAAAGCGGCAAGATACAAGAATGAGAAGGGTATGTACAGCAAAATCTGGTTCCCATAATACACGTATCCCTTTACAAGGGACATTCTAACAAGGAATCATTAAGGAATGAAGTGATTAGCTGAAAGCATGAGGGGTAGAGAGCTGCTAGAAAACCAATTCTCAGATTGATGACTGCTGATGTTGATAGCGAGATTGGCTAAGGAATTTATGTTTCTCGCTAATAATTAAATGACAAAATTCAAGTATAGCGATGCGTGATTTCGTGGAAACAATTCCCTTCCTTTCTTGATTCATTTTTCAACTTCTTTCATTTCTCAGTAATTGGTGAATTGAAACCCCTAGAAACCTGCCTTAGCAACGTAATATAAAAACATGTATATATGTAATTACGAAAACAGTTATAAACATTTAATTTTTTAGAATATCTTTATATATTTGTACAAAATTAATGTTATAAGATTTTAAGGAAACCTGATGAATTACTACTTCCATTCTTATTTGCATCATTCGGTTATTCTACTAAATAACTCCTGGGAATGTCAATTTTGTCATACTGACAAACCAGACGTTTTCAGGAGTAGTAATAATAGGCTCGCATTTGCGTCATTTTGCCTTAAAGAATCTCGTCCTTAGCTATTTTGAACCTTCAATTACTCTCCAAGTCGCCTTAGATCTCCGTTTCATATGCGGAAATATTCCGTCCGCTTTTGGGACCTCTCTTTCTGAACGCATGGCGTGTGATTTTCTGGTTGCGTGGCTTATCCGGGAAACAAATGACTGCTGAATGGGTCCCCTGCCCTCGAGGCGTGATTTAACGCGTCATAAAGCCTTGGAGGGATCGGTCTTTGCCCTCTTCGCCCATCCTTTTGGGCCGATGAGAAAAATGGCCGGGGGAAGTCATTCCGGTCTCTCGAAAACGTGCTCAGATGGAATGCAGCAATTCATCACCCGAATGCATATTCTGGGCTTCGAGATGGAATCACTAAATCCGGCTTATTCTGAAGTCAATCAGTCATCGTGTTAAATTTTGGAGATTGAGGGAATACTATTTATGCCTCTTGCGCATTGACAGGTTTACATCCGAAAATACCCTGTTTTAAAGTAAGAGGAGCACGTATTATTTATGACTCACCAATTCCGAATATTTCGATTGGTGAATTTCATTTTCTGCTTGTGGTCATGTCTTCGATTTTTGAAGACACTCATGTCGGTGAAATGCGTCTCCTTTTTGAGCATCACTCTATAATCATTCAGTGCTCGTGCACCGACAACGCATCCCGATCCCTATTTTCATCGTTCTGGATATCTTCAGATGGCACTAAGTAATTTCACTCGGGTCGTTTGTTCGCTGAATAAATTTTTAGGTGAAATTGGGTGATTTTCATTTCTACGATATGTGTAATTTTACGCTCTTTGGCGATGTTGTAGTCTCTTTCGGTTTTTTTCTCAACCTGATCGAATATTTGAAATAAAAGCTCCTTCAAAGTAATCTTCGATTTTTTTAAATGCTGAACAGGGTGTCTCGTTTTGTCGCTATGCATTGTTTTTACTTAATGCTGCTGTTTGTATCGAGAGGGTCTCAACGTCTTGTTCATCGTGTTAGAATGTTTGGTGTCCTTCGGTGATTTATATTTTTAGTAGATAATAATTTGTCATCATTTCAACCTCCCTCATATGAAGGGGATATTACTTCTGGTAGAGCGATTAATATGCCTTTTCATCTTAAGATAGTCCGAGCGAGATAGTTCTCTAGTCATAATACAGACCATATTCGAATTATACGTTTTAATTTCACCAGCGTTAGACTCGTCAATTAAATATTGTATTATTAATGGTGCCATAATTTTGTCACAATAATGGTGCCATTTATATGACAGATATGGTAAGTAATTAAATGAAAATTCCTAAATAAGTCTTTAACTTGACTCATTTTTTCGCGCGGTGCATTTGAAACTCCTTCAAAAGGGAAGGTTTGTTGTGATACCCAAGAACCTACTGCGGTGACAATATGATTAATTTTCAAAAATAGTTGAGAAAACATACAAACTACACACTGTTAGTAGTAGTAGTAGTTAGTAGTTAGTAGTAATTAGTAGATAATAATTTGTCATCATTTCAACCTCCCTCATATGAAGGGGATATTACTTCTGGTAGAGCGATTAATATGCCTTTTCATCTTAAGATAGTCCGAGCGAGATAGTTCTCTAGTCATAATACAGACCATATTCGAATTATACGTTTTAATTTCACCAGCGTTAGACTCGTCAATTAAATATTGTATTATTAATGGTGCCATAATTTTGTCACAATAATGGTGCCATTTATATGACAGATATGGTAAGTAATTAAATGAAAATTCCTAAATAAGTCTTTAACTTGACTCATTTTTTCGCGCGGTGCATTTGAAACTCCTTCAAAAGGGAAGGTTTGTTGTGATACCCAAGAACCTACTGCGGTGACAATATGATTAATTTTCAAAAATAGTTGAGAAAACATACAAACTACACACTGTTAGTTTATTTACGACATCTAAGTGGTAGAAATACGAGGGTCGTTCAATAATTAATGCCCCATATTTTTTTTCTCAGAAACTATTTATTCAAAAGTGTTAAATTTTGGTGACAATACAGCTACATGTTTCTTCTACACGTACTATTTTTCAACATAGTCTCCATCAACTTGTACGGTCTTACGCCATCGTGAAACAAGTGCCTGTATTCCCTGCCGGTACCAACTATGGTCCTGTGCGCGAAGCCATGTTTTCACCGCTTGAATTACGCTCTCATCATCATCGAAGTGTCTTCCATGCAAACCGTCTTTAAGAGGTCCGAAGAGATGGAAGTCTGACGGTGCCAGATCTGGGCCGTATGGTGGATGGGGCAATGTTGTCCAACCCAATTTGGTGAGGTGTTCCCGGGTTCTGAGACTTGTGTGCAGGCGTGCATTATCGTGCAGGATCAAGATTTCAGCCGGATTCATTTGGACTACATTTGATTTGAAATTTCGTCCACCTTGAGGAGAAACACTGAACTTGAAGTACCTAGAAGTACAACTTTCAGTTTTTGCTCATTGTGAAGAAAAAAATGGGGCATTACTTATTGAACGACCCTCGTACCTCATTTTGTAAATAATGTCTCACAGGAGTGCATACACGTACCATTATCCCATGTAAAATGGCTGGTATTTTTTTGCAAATATCTCGGAAGGTAATGTGGTCAGGGGTTAAATTTTTTATGTCAATGTAAGGGTGATATATTTTCTTGAAAATGAGACCAAATTCATTGAATTCTAGGTAAAATGATATTTCGCTCAAACTACCATGCCTGCTTTCACCATGTGGTATAATCGAATGTTTAAGAATCGAACCTAAGTATGTCCTATGATAATAGCGTTATTCTGCCCTTAAATTCTCATTTGCTTTAATTGTTTTTCTTAACAGAATAATCATTTCGAAAGTCATTGTAAATGTTATGAAGGCTTCGTCATCAAATGCAGGTATTTGGAAAGTAAAAATCAAATTATAATCATTAGAAATAGCAGTTGAATATTTTACTCGGTTTCATTACAAATTTTCTGTGTTCCTATGCTCTTAGTAATTTATTTGAAAGTTACAATGTAGGTGTTCATCATGTCGTACGTTGTGTAAAATATCAGTGTATATTTACTTCAATGCCAAAGAATCGATAATAAAACAGGTTGAAGAGTTCAGCTACCTTGGGAGCATAATTTCAAGAGATAACAGAAGCACCTCTGCAGTAAAAAGAAGGATAGCCTTGGCAAAGAAGGCATATGAAAATAAAAAACATTCTAGGAAATAGCCACATAAAAGTAGAAATACGGAAATTTTTTGGGAAAACGTTTGTATGGAGCAGACTGTTATGGCAGTGAAAGCTGGACATTGAGAAATACGGAAAAGTCGCGGTTGGAAGCTATGGAAATGTGGATATGGAGGAGGATGACAAAAACAAGATCCTAAGTACCGACATCCCGGGTGGTGAGTTATCAATACCTAGCGTTCATTGTTGTGGTATGTACTGACAAGGTGGCGATCGTCAGGGAAAACCTGGAAATGTCAGGGCATTTTGAATTTCTGGAAAAGTCATGGAATTCTCGTAACAGTCAGGGAGAAACTGGGATGGGAAATCATCGTTATTTTTCTACCTTTACGTTTATCGGCCAGTCTCTCCCGCCCTTTATTTCACCAACTAAAACTGAAGTCAGTCGCTGACGTACATGGAATGAGCCCCATCAATTCGTGGAGTATTCAGTTGTGAATCTTAGTTATTTTGTTGTAAATTAGACGTATAATGTATTCCTTTTGTATATCCTTATTGCGATATTTGCCTAGGAGCCTTAAAATTAACGTAAACAATGTATTACGCTCATCACAAGGAATAGAAGGCTATGTTTTTCGGAAAATTTTACCTCGCGTTTTATTTTAACTACCGAAACTCAGGTCAAGAGATAGCGTGAGCACACTAGCTCATAGTAAATATATGCTTGCAGTTCTGAAAATACGAGACAATGATTAGAAAATTTAAGGCTGTCGTAGAAATTAAAATTCAGCAGAAAAAAATATTCCAATAATAGGTGGCTTTTTGGCGGTCGTTCTGGGAAATCGGTAAATCCATCAGCGAAAAGTCAGGGAAAGGTCAGGGAATTTGTAAATTGGATATCAGTAGTCACCCTGACTGAGAAACCTGCCTTTGCGGCAACCTCCTTTAAGCGGTCAACTCTCCGAGTGACCGAACCTTTCGAGAACGGAATGGATTCCCCATCCATATGAGCGATGTCAATTTTCCCTCGATTCAGCGGTCACCTCTTTAACCCTCTATGCACAGAATTATGGAACATCAGCATTAAAAAACATTGCCACTATATTAGTTTTTCAAAGGTGCTATTTCAGCCTTTTCACAAAAAAATTTGCAATTGATTTGATAATAACATTTATTTTGAAATGTGATGAATTTTTATTGTGTGTATATTTAATTTATAATAATATTTACACACGGTATACGTCAACATAACATTCATAAAGTATCTTTTTTTAAACTTTCGCAAATCTCTTCACATGACTGCTGTATCTATTTATTTTACGAGTTCCACCAGGCACGCCAACGTTAGTGAATAGCGTCACACATTCATATATTCAAATTTTAAAAAAACCGCCAAAAGAGACGCAAATTTCCACACACTTAATCCGAAGCGTTACAGTTCTGTCTAGCGCAGAATCTAAATGGAAAAGTCTCTTAGAAAACAGATATTCCAATGATTTTGAAGTGTAATGAATTTTACTGGCTCGTCCGTAGAGGGTTATGCGGTCATTGTCTCATGGGTCCGGTGGTGACCGCTAGTTGGAATTGTTTATTCACATGTGGGTTAGCAACAGTTTGTTTATTAGGAAGAAGATTATTATTGATTGTTATTACCAAGTTGTGTAAAATTATAAGAAGTCGTAAAATAAAGTTATCTTATAAAAGGAATAGACTAAAGACTTCTAATAGGTTATGGGCCCAGTCTGGACATTTTAAAGATGAGTGATAATCAAGAGCTGAAGATAAACTTCGCAAAATTGAACGACGGGAATTACCGAGAATTTCAAGATGAAAATGCTTCTCATCAGGAGAAGGTACGCGGCAAGTTGTCAGCGAAGAAAAACCGGAAATATTAACCGCAGGCTGGAGCAAGAAGGACGAGAGAGCACAAAGCACAATTTCGTTGAGTGTCGACGACAGTCAAATATTTCACATATGCAAATGCACTACAGCTAAAGGTATGTGGATAGAGTTGCAGAAGGTCCACGAGAGAGCAAACTTAAGTAATAAGCTATACTTACTTCGGAAACTATACCAAAGTAAATTGAGAAAAGAACAACCGATGCAAGAATATTTAGGGTCAACATTGGAAATTGTGGAGTGTCTGAGAGGGATTGGTGAAGAAATTAATAACTTCCATGTTGCGACTTTATTACTGAGTGGTTTACCGGAAGAATATGAAGTACTCGTGAGAGCATTACATGATAGACCGGACGAAGGACTAACGCTAGCGTACGTAAAATAAGGTTATCTTATAAAAGTAATAGAATAATGACTTCTAAAACCACTTAATACCGGTTTGTTATCTTATAAAAGGAATAGAATAATGACTTATAAAACCACTTAATACTGGTTTCATTGTATGTAATTCTTTGATATCGGATGTCATTTGATTATAATACTTATTTTTACTTTCAATCATTGTCGTCGGTGTAACTTGGGAATTAATAGATGAGGTGCAGCAAGCCGAGATGCCTTTTGCTCCAAAGTATGTTCAACAGTGTGGGATCATCTTAGACCCTTCTTTCCTTGGATACTACTCAAATTCATGGCCAGAAATTTTTTTCACTGTCGAGCCATCAATAAATCTTCGTGCCACTGGGAGATACGTTCGACCCGAGGACTTCAAGACCCTAATTCCTGCTGTCGGATGTGGAAACGGGCCAGTGGTTGAGTAGCTACGTTTGGAAAAATATGGAAGCATGTCGTGGGTGGAGCGATGCTTTTTGGGACGAGTTCGGAACGAGGAGGGACGGATTTTATTCGATTTCTGGGCAACTTATCGATCTTACTTATGTTCAATGCTGTCTTTCTGGTGTCCTCTTAGAAGCCTGTCATGTCACAAAGTTTGCCATTGTAGTTTATACTCAGGGTGTCCTGCACTCTGGAAAACCGGGAAGACCTGGAAATCTCAGGGAATTTTATTTTCACCGGAAATATCAAGGTAATCTGATGGAAATATCGAATTGACTCTAGAATTTTCTGTGGTGTCAATATATAAAACAGCTACGAGAGCAATGTGCCTTTTTCGGCAAGTTGCTGAGTCAAATTTCCCTTGCGTTGTCGCATTTTGCATTCTTGTAATCAGCAAAAGTAGTTACAATGTTTTCTATATAGGTATATTGTGTTCTTATTGGTCACAGTCTGTAAATCATTGGCGTAAAGAACGTACCTATATCGGCAAGTTGCGAAGTCAAATTTCCCTTGCGTTGTCGCATTTAGCAAAATAAGGAAAAAAGTCAATTCCTGCAGTTTTTTAAGTTGTTGATCATTTTATTTCAATGCTATTCATAGCAAAGTCTGGCTGTAATATAATCTTGTTCCTTGAGCACCAGGATGACAATGTTTAAATCTATGAAATTGTGTTGTGATGTGATTTTCTCTCAAACTATTTTAAAGTTTTGTTTATTTTCTTCCAAATATGCTAGCATAAAATAATCCTTACTTTTAATCACCCAAAAACATACCGATCATTTTTTTTATAATTAGCGATAAAAAAATCTATATTTCTTCTGGAAAAAAAGTTATGTCTGGAAAGCGTGGAAATCTCAGAGAATTTTCAAATGCCCATCTACTGGATACCCTGATACTGGAAATGAATAAAGTTTATCAGTCATCCTGTACGCCATTGTTGAATTTTTATGTACATATTTTGTTAACGCAAATATGTTATGTGAGTTATCCGAAACAAGTTCGCTGTGCTTGTCACGTAGCTGTCGATATCAGGATTGGTGCGTGATTTCAAAGACATATTTCGCTGAAATATTCCCAGGTGTATAACATTCATAAGGTAGTCCGAGATAGATAGTTCCCTAGTCATAATGGAGACTATATTCGAATTATACATTTTAGTTTCATCAGCTGTAGGGCACATCAATTAAATATTGCATTATTAATGGTGCAAAAAAATGTTTTTTTAAGGCAGAAATTGTAAGTAATCAAATTAAAATATCTAAATAAGTCTTTAACTTGACTCATTTTTTTCGCGCGGTGCGTTTGAAACTCTTTCAAAACGGAAGGTTTTTTGTGATTCCGAAGAACCTACAATTACCTACAAGCGGTGACAATATGATTAATTTTCAAATATAGTTTAGAAAGCATACAAACTACGCTGTTGGTTTTTTTACGACATGTAAGTGTTAGAAATAACTCATTTTGTAAATAATGTCTCTCTGGAGTGCATACACGTACCATTTCCCATGTAAAAGGGCTGGTATTTTATGGCAAATATCTCGGAAATAAAAGTGGTAAGGGGTAGAATTATTGGTGTCATAAGAAGGGTGAGATTTCTTTATAATGAGACCGAATTCATTGAATTCTAGGTAAAATGATATTTCGCTCAAACTTCCTTTAAAAGTAGAAATTTGATAAGGTGGCTACTCATTGGAATACCGAAAATAGTAAGAAGTATTCCCTTTCATGTTTTCTGTCCGTATACTCTCACGTATTTTGCGATAGCATTGCGAGTGAATGTCATGTTGGCCCTATATTTATAGCCTCATGAGGAATGAATACATGATATGAAAGATTATAATGGAAATTCACCAAAATGCAAAAGAATATCTCTGGGGAATAACGTATTTCGTGGGAGGGAGGGCTTGTGGGAAGAACAACTGGGCTCCAGTCGGGAAAAGGCGCTGCACGTGCACGGAACACCGCCGAGGTTTCCTCATCGGTAATCAGGAACACTAATGGAACGCTTTCATGTAATAACTTAATTCAAGGATAAAAAATCAATGCTTGCCTCACTCGTTAGCTACTTTTCGCATAAATCCCCATTACCGCGTACTGCTCCGCTGATGATTGTCTATTTTCAACGAAGTTTGCAAAATTTTCTTCCAATATGATTAGTATCAGTTTCATTATCAAACATTTGCCCCATTGCTTCACCTTTTCAGAGCCTGATTGTGAAAACAATCTCATCCTACAAATTTTAGATCGTGAGTAATTTTGTAAACAGGTTTAATCTGAAGCGGTGTTATAAAGTATTGTCGGAGCGAAGCAGCTGCAGGTTGTCGGGGTCGCATCCAAGACAAATAAGTAATACACACAACAAAGTAATCATATTGGCTGCTTAGTTATGCGCATGAATATATATTATGGATTGTGATCTCGTCGCCAAAAACTGTTGTCTAGAATTCGGCAAACATGCAACTTTTTGGAAAGTGATAAAAGCCTAGTGATAAAAGACGGAAGTTCAAATGTAAATACAGTCGATAGTTAGTAAATAAACACGTCTTACCGGTTTTACCATGAATATACATGGGTTTTACTTACAATTAATCATAATTCAATGGATAAAAATGTAGTAATACACGCGGGACGTAATTAAACACTTATTTAATATCGTCCGGTCAACAGATAGATTTTATCCCTCTCCAAATTTAATTGCACAAATGCACAATTAACTTCTTAGCACTTCGTGAATATCGCTATACGGACATTTTATAATCATGCGAGATGACTTCATGAGTATTCCCAATGGCCATCATTGCAGTGTAGGTAAAAAGGAATGCACTTACCGCCGCATTGAACAAATTCTTATTTTTCAATCCTATTCTCCTATTTTTGGTCCTCATAGACGCATACCCTGTTTTGCAGGCTGGTACAATGCAAGTTCTGTTTCTGTATTAGCTATTTCCTCTCTAGCATTTACAAAGTAACTTTTATATCACAAAAATAGCATGATATTATTCAAAGCATCAATTAATTCATATCTCCTCGATCGTTATAGAATATTCACCACAGTTTCACGTGAGCAACAATTAACCACGTCTATTTACAGTGACAACAGAAAAGACTAATCGAAGTGGCGCCAAGGACTCCGCGAACTTGAGGTGGAAATTTAGGCAACACGTAGCCTAGGAAACAATTCCATACATCCAAATCCATTAATATATATTCATGGTTATGTGATTATACTCAATTTAACATTGGTTACCATCGGGAATGGGGATGATTTTTAATTTAAATAAATAAACGAAATATGCGGGGAGTGTTCATCAAAGAAGTAAGTGCATGCAAATATCTAGTTAGTTATCAATGGGAAACGTAGTAAATCAGCGCCTCAGTTCGCTAGCGCTCCAGGATAATTAGGGTCAACGAAGATGGCGGACTGGCTTCTGCTTCTAGTATTGGTGTATAGCATTCTTAAATAGCAAGTGTCCCCTCCATACACCTCATTGGTTACAAACAACGGGTTAGTTTCGTGATCGTGCTGGAGCTGCGCCGTTTCACTCTTTGCTGTGAAACGGTCACAGATAGCTGACGCTGACTGTGTCGTCTGTTAATCCGTTCCAGTTGCCCTGCACGTGTGTCTGCGTTGCGGTTAGAGGGTACAGTTTGTTGGGTTGGGATCTGTCGTCGGTTTATTGAGTTAACTCTCATCCGCCCATCGTCTCAGATAGAATTAGATCTGTGAAGTATCTTTCATGAATTTAAATGAAATCGCTGCTTCATCTATGTGAAAGACTTCTCATTACGTAAAATACAGAACGTCCAGCAATTTTCGAACAGCGCCGATTGATCCTCTTTTGTGTCTTTCCTCCATGCTAAGAATTTCCTCAGAAGCTGTTCTGTAGAACGCAAGGAATTCTACAGAAATTGACTCTTTTTCTTCAGAGCTAGTTCCTTTTCTAAGGATCTGTGCGGAACATGAGAGCCTGACTCTACAGAGCATACGTTCTGTAGAGTTATTTTCTGCATAGAAACACAACTCCTTACGAGCTCTTCTGTAGAACTTCAGCAACTCTATGGAAATATGTGAGGTTTCCTTGAGCTTGTAAGGAGTTCTACAGAGTGTCAATGGGCTTCTGTAAAACGTCCTAAGGTATTCTGCAGAACGTCCTAAGGTATTCTGCAGAACATACTAAGGTATTCTGCAGAACGTCGTTGAGAATTCCGTAAAATGGCGTTTCAATACTTTAAGGATTGTCTACAGAACTTTTAAGAAATTCTGTAGAAGTATTATAATGAAACTATACGGAATTTTTTTAGCAGAGCTATTGTCCACGAGAGGGTGTGTCACAGAACTGTTTCGTTTTTAAAATGTTTCGTTTTGAAACTGTTTCGGTTGAAAACAGTTGCAATGAAACTAATCTGTTCTTTTAGTGCCACAATTATTAATTTCTGTCTAATGTTAGGCAACCGTGTTGATGAAAACTCTAGCAGTATGATAACACCTTTTACTGCGTGATATTCTGCCTTTCCCATTTAATATAAGTGAAGGAGTTTAATTCCATTGAGTTTGTCGTTATATTTGACGGACTGATTCAGATGCCAACGACGGAAACCAACTTTGATTGCCCCTTTTTATCACTCAGTAAAAAATATCAATGCCTACGGTTTTCATGTGGGAAGCGGGTGACAGTAAAAATGAATGACCTATTTCCTGGTTACCTCGTGAATCATTCGCGTTGGCTTATCGGATGTTATGTTTTTTAGTCTTATTTTTATCTCGTATTTTCCTCTATATCTGTATACTAATATTTTTTAAGTGGTCAATATTTCCGTTGTCTGCAATAATCTTCCATGATTGAATTTCACGTCGACGGTGAACTTTTTGCCAAATGGTGTTTGATGAAATTCTCCCATGTCCCCGTTTGTTGGCTGATCACGTGACTAATTGAAGTTTTATAGCTTTTTCAAGGAATGTAAAACATTGTCTCTTCATTATCTGTTATCTCCTTCGGAAGAAAACATGAAATGTCTCTCAGAATAATCGAAAACATAATCTCGTATCCTAATTCTCATAAAGATACTGAGTTACATTGACAGATGTCAATTCGCGCTATCGGTGGAATGTGTCCGATAATCAGCCGCTTAAATGCGAAGGATTGGACGTATTTACGTCGGCCATCGGAGATTGTGTTCAGTTTATGAGGCTTTTTTTCGGAATCTTTGCAATAAAGTTTCCTTTACATCTACATCTATATAATACCCCGCGAGTCGCCGCATTGGCGTGTGGCAGGGGGCGTTAGGTCACCAACCTTGTAAAGGAGTAAGTTTTTTGGAGATGAAATGGTGACATGAATTATAGGAGTGTATTTTGTGGAGCTTAATTCCTATAGTGAGCGCTTATTATTCGCGGAAAGAACGAGTTCTTGTACCTCTCCGTTCGGCAGTGTATCTATCTTATTTTATCGGATCTGTCAGACCTAGAGATGTAGTGAGGAGTCATGATAATATTCTCTGTGTCGCTCCTAAAAATATCAGTTCTGAATTTATCAAGCAGCCTAATCCTAGCGTATATCCTCCGAGTCTCTAGGGGCTCCCACCTTAATCCTTCTAGAAGTTGGGAGACACTATATGTACGCTCGTAGCAGTTTTTAACGAAGCGCGCTGCTTTCCTTTGTATTTTATTTGTATTTGTATTTGTTTGGTTAAATCTATTTGACCAGGGTCTTTAATAACGATCGGTTGAAGCACAACGTAATTGATTTACTTCATTGAACTAAATAAATTTTAGAGTTGAATTCTTTCTTTTAAATTGGTGAAAAAGACAGAGCAATGATGGGCTGTGTTTATGAAGGGTGAAAAATAGTGTAATAGGAAAGTGCTGAGTTGCCAATCGAGAACAATGTTCACTCTGCTAGCAATGGATGTCCAATGAGTTGAATGATATGTTTCTTCGTTGTTATTACGGCGACGTTAAAATGTATGCCGAAACTATTTTTCTCGACCATTTTCCTCATCCCATAAAGAATAAAATGTGATTTTAATAGTTAGTAACCCAATGTCCCACAAAATGGCGGCGTTTGATCATTTGATCCGTCGAGCTCTACTAAGTATTCCAACACTAGTAAGTATTCCGCTTTAAAAGCAAAATTTTGACAAGGACTTCAACATCATAAATGAAATTGTGGTAAATAACGGATATGGTACCTACTCAGTTGACAACATCTTAAATAAGAAACGAAAAAAGATGGTCTTACAACGCATTACCCAAATCCAAGGGCAAGATGATATAAAGCGGAAATGGGTGATGCCCCTGTTTTTAGGAAAAGGGTCCTACCACGAGGGCGAATACGTTTCCCCGAAACAAGGATGGAGTTAGTTTGTATACGCCGTTGACCCTGGGCCACATTTTTAACAATTACAAAGACTCACTCGACCCCATGAACAAGTCTTTGAGTGAACGAAATAAAGTGTGACTCTTGTGAGGCAGTGTACGTGGGTCAAACGGGAAGAAATTTTCGAACCCGTGTGAGTGATCACAAAAAGTGCATGGAATTACTTACCTTATTACCTTATTACGAAAAAATTAAATGGCTGAAATTGGATAAACGCCGAAAACTGCAAAAGGCTTTATACGTGTTCAAGGTCCTGAAATCCAAAAACCCCATCTATTTGTATGAAAATTTTATATGTAATATAGATACAGGAAAAAGATCAACTCGTGTCACTGAGTTATTTTTAGTCCCTAAATTCCATACCTTATTATTTGAGCACTCTTTCCCAATTTCCTCCTGCAAGTTATGGAATTGTTTACCTGTATATGTTAGAACTTCTATCACAATTTCGATGTTCAAGAGAAACATGACTGATCACCTATGTAAAATTGCTTAGTTTTTTGTAATCTTTTATGTTATGGCATGTATTTATTTCTTTTCTATGTTCCAGGGGACTTAAAGTCCCAGAACAATGTAGACTATTTTCTATTCTATTCTCCCTCCTAACTATCCCTCACTCAATTCAACCCCGCCACTGAACAACCCTTCCCCCACCCACTTGACGACCGGAATTGGTATGACCTAACCAACCCACTTTTATGCACTAATTTCCTCTAACTCTCCCCCCTCCCCGCATTCCGCCTCAATACCGATAAATCCCAACCGCCACTCTTTCTCGCCACTACTCTCCTCTTCCTCCCCCTCCACCCCCACACTTTCCGCTGAGAATCACATATAAATACTAGGGATGAGTCGATTCCACTTTTTTTTCGATTCTTTCAAATCGATTCCAGTTTCTCGATTCCGATTCCATCGATTCTTATTCCTAATAACGGGTGGGATATCGATATGCCAGTAGCGTACGACTATTATTTAAATCCAAGTATTGGCTGAAATAAAATAACAAAGACAATTAAGTCGCTCGAAAAGTATACTTATTAACAAATAGCAAATATATCCTCAGCTTATTGAGGTGGTCCGTAAAAAGGTACAAATCGATAGCCTACACCCAAAATTACTGAGACTAATATGATGTGATAAATGAAATTTGATTGGAATATTTATCCATCTGGAATCGATGGAATCGGAATCGACTGAAGCGATCGATTCTAATCCTGAGAATCGGTGGAATCGAGAATCGACATTTGGATTCGACTCATCCTTAATAAATACCCATGGCAAAACTGGAATTTTTACTCTGCACATGATGATGGCCAATTAGAGTGCCGAAACACGTGTTTTCTACTCGTTTGAATATTTTTTTTTTAAAGTGGACAGTACAACATCGAGTGTTTTTCATTTCGAATGATGCAGTTCCACTACTTCTCGCCCGAAACTGTTGACTTCACGAGAGAGGATAGGTTCTTTGAACGGGATAAAGAAGGGTAGCTCGCACGCTGAGGAAGCGACAAAGCAATTACTGGGTGTAGATGGGCCCCTGGAAGCCCGTAGCCAATCGGTAGGAGTTTCTCCGACTTTCGGCAAAACCTACATTTTACCGGCTGAATGTATTAATAATAATAATAACCGCAAGGTCAGGTTTTAAACTTCCACTAACATCAACTGTTGCAAGCAAACATTTTATTTGGAACCAAGTGAACAGTTGGTCGAAAATATCTTCCTCCACTCGGATGGTGGATGATTCTCCGTCAAAGTATCGAACTTAAGCGCTTTCGGTGAGGATCACGTGTAGGAGTAGGTATGTACGATACACGTCCAAGTCGACGACCATCTAAGCGGACTCGTATTGGAGCCGATTCCTGTGTGTTCCTCCGTTTTCCACGAGTTATCGAAAGGAGGTCTTTCGCCTTGGAAAAATCATTTGACGTGACCGGTTTTCGAAATTTTATGTCCCTATAGCTGGTCAGGTTTGTGTTCGCCAGATACGGTAAGGCAAGATATCTTAATCGAGGCGGATTTCCGAGGAGGTTTATGTGAACTGGAATTTAAGATGACAAGCTTGATAACACATCTGAACGGTAATTAAGACGCTCGGGCACGAATCAAGGCCAACTTAAATGATATTTTTTTTCATTGAATATTCCCTCACTTCGGTTAAAGTTATACACCCGTCGCATATCATCATTGTATTTTTCACAGTGTATGAATTTGCTTGTAGAGCCAATTGGACATCTTTCATTCGCGAAAGTCTTAGAAATGGACACTGAGAAGAGGAGCCTTGTAGCAGGTACTTGGTATTGGCTCAGTTGGCACATCCTGCGAAGGTCATCACACAAAAGCCATACCTACACCGTGGGTGGAGAAAACATAAAATCTTCAAATACAGTAAAATATCTTGGGATTACCTTAACTTCAGATATATTGTGGGGAACACACATACAAAACATATGCGGCACAGCATTAAAGAAACTAGGTTTTGTTAAGCGTATAATAGGAAGGTCCTCGGATGAAAAAGTAAAAGACAGATGCTACTTCGCTCTGGTTAGGCCACATCTCGAATACGCCGCGAGCATTTGGGACCCTGGTCAAATAGATTTAACCAAAATATTAACAAAATACAAAGAAAAGCAGCACGCTTCGTTAAAAACTGCTTCGAACGAACATATAGTGTTACACAACTGTTAGAGGGATTAAGGTGGGAGCCCCTTGAGACTCGGAGGCTGCACGCTAGGCATAGGCTACTTGAGATATTCAGAACTGGTGTGTTTCAGAGCGACACAAAGAATATTATCATGACGCCTCACTACATCTCTAGGTCTGACGGATGCGATAAAATAAGAGAGATACACTGCCGAACAGATAGGTACAAAAACTCGTTCTTTCCGCGCACAATAAGCGAC
The DNA here is from genome assembly GCA_963169105.1 of Ceriagrion tenellum. NCBI lineage: Eukaryota > Metazoa > Arthropoda > Insecta > Odonata > Coenagrionidae > Ceriagrion > Ceriagrion tenellum. The sequence goes on from OY720633.1 coordinate 13,239,272, forward strand.
CACAATAAAAACTGAGCTCCTCCAAATACACTCCCATAGTACATGTCACCATTTCACCTCCAAAACTTTTACATCTTTATACGGCTGGTGACCTACTAACCCCTGCCACACGCCCATGCGGCGGCTCGTGGGGTATTATGTAGCTGTAGATGTACATTTTATCCACGATTTCGGTTCTCTCTGGTTCGCGTGTCGGAGACCTCAAAGAGTCCATTTGTAGTCCCTTCTATGGAAAATCATTGAAATGGAATTACGCTCTTGAATAATTAAGCATCACCCAATTAACAGCCATTTGGTGGACTGCATTGGCTCTGCAGATATGCAAAGAGCTCTTTTTAAAATTTCATGACTCCTCAAATTGAAAAACTAACGAGTGAGTTGGCCGTTTCTTCTTGCGTTGATTAAATTGTTTGCCCCAATCTTTTGTATTCATTTTTTATTCTTTTTCTTTTTTACGTACCTGTATTGTTTAATTTATTTCTTTTTTATAATTATGCTCATTTTTCAATCTTTTTAAATTTTATATTTTTATTTGGTATGTCCTTCCCTTTCATGTTTTGTATGTTTAGTTTTTGTTACCAATGTAAAGTTTTTTTATGCAGGTGCGTGATCGACCTGATAATTTTAATTTCTGATTTCATTCCGTTCGCATGTGTTTGCTTCTGCAGCTCAACTTTATCTTTCCGTTGTTACCGCCCGTACCTCTGATCCGGTTGATCGAGAGCATGAATATATATTATGGATTGTTATCTCGTCGCTAAAAACTGTTGTCTAGAATTCCGTTAACAAACAACTCTTTGGAAAGTGGTGCCTAGCCTAGTGATGAAAGACGGAAGTTCAAATGTAAATACAGTCGATGGTTCGTAGATAAACACGTCGTACTGGTTTTACCATAAATATACATGCATTTACGGCTTTCTTATGCGCCTTTCATGTGTAATATTTTGTTCATTTTTCTTCTTGATAATCACCAAAGTTCCAGATCTTTCGTATTAACAGTCACGAAATAGCCCTGGAATATTCTGTGGTGTCAATATATAAAACAGCTACGGAAGCAATGAGCCTTTTTCGGCAAGTTGCTGAGTAAAATTTCCCATGCGTTGTTGCGTTTTGCATTCCTGTAATCACCGAAAGTAGGTACAATTTTTTCTATATAGGTACATTGTGTTCTTATTGGTCACAGTCTGTAAATCATTGGCGTAAAGAACGTGCCTTGATCGGCAAGTTGCGAAGTCAAATTTCCCTTGCATTGTCGCATTAAGCAAAACAAGGAAACAAGTCAATTCCTTCAGTTTTTTAAGTTGTTGATCATTTTGTATCAATGCTATTCATAGCGAAGTGTGGCTGGAATATAATCTTGTTCCCTAAGCGCCAACATGACAATGTTTAAATCTGAGAAAGGATGGTGATTTTCTCTCAAACTATTTAAAATTTTTGTGTTTATTTTCCTCCAAATATTCAAGTTTAAAAATAATCCTTACGTTTAATCACCCTAAAAACATACCGAACATTCTCTTATAATTAACGATCAAAAATCAATATTTACTCTGGAAAAATAAAAATTTTGTCTGGAAAACCTGGAAATCTCAGGGAATTTTCAAATGCCCAGCTGCTGGACACCCTGAGTAAGTGAAATATTTACTCCTGAGTGAATGTTATTCGCAAATATTTGGAATATTATTTTTTATCTGTGAACTTGTGTCAGTAAATGTTCAAATGCTATGCAACGATCGTATATTCTCAGTGGACATGAAAGTAGAATCCAAGTATCCTGGGCTTTCGAGAGGAGAAGTAACGTAGTTCTCACGGTCAATTATATCTTTTTACTAGTTCCATCGCTATCAAGAGGTCTTTCAAAACGTATGAATTTTATGCATGTGTTTATGCTGTTCCTATTTTAACCTTTTTTTAGGTTGATCAGTCACTTTCTGCCGTATCACTTGGTGGTATTCCATCATTAAATAAGTAAGAGGACAGATTTTACTAAAACCGCTAATATTTATTACAAAACGACCCGGGTTTCGATGTGCATTCAGGTCAATGAAGATGATGTGAATGCACATCGAAACCCGGGTCGTTTTGTAATAAAAATTAGCGGTTTTAGTAAAAGTTGGCCCTATTACTTCCTTTTTTAAGTTGTGTTTTATTGTCCTTTTGATGAGCTTTCCGAGAAACTGGCAGTTGCGAGAACTTTTTTGATGCTTTTATCAATGCAATTTCTATTTGTACGTTGTTACCTGCGGTGGGATACATCGCATTCAGTGGTGTTTTCTCCGATGGAATGTAAATTATGCATCACTTCTCCGATGAATTGGTACAAACGGAGCGTGTTCGTTCGTAAAGCGACACCTTGTGGCGTGGGAGATAAAATATTGCCCGTATGAAAATGCCCTCGTCTCTCCCTTTCTGTCCCAGAGTGCGCGGAGGTTCCCACACCTGCCTCACCTCTCCTCCCTTCCCCAGTCCACCCCTTTGACCCCCCCCCCTATTCGGTACTTGACTCCATTCCAGGCCGACCCTTCTCACTGCACTCCCCCCCCCCTCTCCCCCACCAGCACATCTCCCCACCCCCCTAACCCCTCCTCCTCCACCCCTTTTCACATCCACTCTCTCCCCCCTCCTACTCCTCCCCCAATTGCCGACCCCCACCCCTCGGAGAAGACGCACCCCTACCCATGCTATGAGGACCGCGGCGGCCTCCATTCGCTTCTCCGCCGACTTGATCTAGATGAAAGGCCGTGTGAATATGATGAAGAAGCCCTCTTTCAGAGCTAAAGGAAAATTTAAGCCCGAATCACACGATACTTGACCTTGTACTAGTCCGAGGATGCTAGCGAGCACTGGATTTCTAGTACGAAACCCAACATGCTTGAAATCTTCTTAGGACCTATCACACGATACTTGAACTTGCACAAGGTCTGTTTAGTAGATCTTTGGTCTAGTACAGTCGCGGAAGGAGTTTGACGACCGAAATGGATGATTTCGAACGAAGACGACGGTTTTTAGCCGCTGCAGCTCCTCAACCTCAATTGCCTCAGGTAATCAAGCCATTGTGTCTTGTTGTGAGGTTTGAGATGTTTATTTGATCGCGGAAAATTGTAATTGTCACGAGGGACTATGGAGGCGCTGGCATAAAAAATTGACGACCGCATTGCAAAGAGCAAAGGTCGGCGGCTACTGGGTCCTACTAGGAGCAAGTATCAAACTAGTACCGCACCAATTACGAAAACAAGGATACCAGCTAGTATCCTAGCGATCATGCAGGATTTCCAGTATGCTTGATCTGTATAACACGATACTTGTCCTTGCACAAGTCCTAGTATGCTAGTTAGCATCCTCGGACTTGTTCAAGCTCAAGTAATGTGTGATTCAGGCTTTAGAATAGAATGGAGTAGAATAATATTTTATTATTCCGGGCACACTACGTCTCTTAGGAACACAAACAGTTCTTCCATGTGGCGCGTTGGACGTTGGACGTTTGTTGTAGCATTGTACGGTACATTCTTGTATAAATATGTGGGGAGTTCTGTGAATATTATTTTGTATATGAACGTTGCCTAATTAAGTAAGCGCCTGTGTTGTATTTTTAACCATCCTAGTTTTTCAAAGTATGGTGTCACATGTTCATAATATTTGATGTCAAAGACATACCTTGCACAGGAGTTCTGAATCCTCTTGAAGTTTTAAATTCAGTTCTTTTGTTAGGTCTGCGTATACCACGCAGCTGTAATCTATGTGTGGGAACACGAACTTGGGAGGGAAAACTGTATTGCCCTTGGGTGGCGTGTGGTACCTATCAAGGGTTTGAGTCATATTTTGAGTCGTTTGAGGGACATGTAATGATGAGCAGTAAATATTAACTCGAGGATTGGCTGCAATGGACTGCAATCTCTACTGATGTCAGGATTCAGAAAGTAATGTCCATAAACTATCTTATGCCAACTTAAATATATCATCTAACCTTACCGGTTTATTTAAATTAATTTGAATTGGCATTTATGAGTGTAAAAATCCATCAGAAAAAGACCATTAGATGAGTCTTGTAAAAATGTGGTGTTTAGTCGTTATGTATCATTATTCCACTGGATTATTATTGGAACGAATCCAAAGCATCTGCTTGCTTGCAATTGTCGGCCCCGGTGGCGACAGGGTACAGTCCTCGCCTGCCTATCCGAGGGTCGCGGGTTCGAGTCCCGCCTGGGTGGATCTTTCATCACTCAGGACATGGGTGTTTGTGTTCGTCCATTGTTAATACATCCGATGTAAAAGGCGAATTGTGCTGTTTTCTGGGTAGTTGAAATAATTTAAAATTGCTCTTTGAATCGCAATTGTTTTTAAAACCGTTAAAATGTTCTTTGGTTCATACATTAAAATTACGAGCTGTGTGCCCCACATATTCACTTGGACAGTCCCCTCGCTCGGGTCGTGAGTTTGTATTTTTTGTGGTTTGTAAAAGTTGTTTCAATAAATCCATTTCAAAACCCTAACGACGCCGGAACTATATAGCGTGACGTAACAATGAAATCGTCAACCCCTGTCGGGGCAAATTCCTGACAAGGCTCTCTCGGAGATTCGGGCCTTGTGGGGCCTCACACTTCCTCCGTCCACCAGGTCGAAATAAGGGCCCTCCTCCTCCAACCGCCCCGCCCAATTCATATCCACCCCTCTACCCCTATCTTCCACCGTCCTCCGCAATCTCCACGTGTATTCGACTCCCCAAACCAACCACCTCCCTCGCCGACCCCCGCCCCCCTCGAACGGGCCCGCCTTATTGATTAACTGCCCCACTAATAGATGGCGGTGGAGACGAACGGGTCGCTTACCGGCCGAGTGTGTGGGCCGAAGCAGCATTTGAAACGAAGGAGGGATTTAAGACGGGCAGTGGGACGTAAGGGGCGGGCAATGCGATAACAAGCGAATGCATCGTCCCAAACGACGATATCTGTTTCCACGAGCGGGCGGGTGGGGGGGTTGAGAAGGCGGGTGGGGGTTGAAAAGGAAGGGGGGAGGGGGCGGGAAGTGTTCGATGCGGCGCTAGGGGAGGGGATGCATGCGGCGCTGCCAACGGTACGTGAAAAAGAGTTCAATTTGCACTGCAATCCCAGGATATTTGACGAATGGTTATGTACATATTTATAAAGCTGGCATCATTTCGGTTACAACGGTATAACTCAAACTTCTATCGCATCGTTAGTTTCGGAATTAGCAGAGGTTTACAACTTTTGCAACAGGTCGTGTAAAACTCAACAAAGAAACGATTTTTTTCCTTTAATATGTTAGAAACATGTTTGGGTAACTTATATAAAAAATCTCTCATCTCTACAATAAATATTAAGAGAATGGCGACAACATTAATTCGGGCCATCGGGTTTTGGGCGCCAAAAAGAGGGCCTTTATTCAAATGAAATCTCGTAAAAGGGTAGATAAGGAGAGGAAAATTGTTTTACACACATCAGTTAACGTAGAAGTGATCATTCTATTGTATGCATTTTATTTCATTAAAATCAGTTGACTCTACTTGAAGATACAGCGTCTTAAACTCAACGTACTCGATTTTTTTAATGGACAGCAGTCCGCAATGCTCGCTGCTCGACTTATTCCGAGGCTCCTGCACGGCTTCCACTAAATCCCAGCACAATGCACGCTTTCTCTCTCTCTCTCTCGACATTTTCTTACCTCCCCCGGAATGTCACTCCCAACAGACTATAAATTTCAAGTAACACCGATGCCCATTATTGCGAAGGATATTAAAGGAGGAAAATGAAGCACTGTATGACTTTTTTCGTAAATTTTCGCAGCTCATGATTTAATGCTGTGAAATCTTTTGGTATCTGCGATGATTTGTGTAAGAGCAACAGTTTCGCCGTGCTATTCTGCCGGCTTCGTCAGGCTTATTGTTTCTTTGCCGTTGTTGGTTGTGCATTTATGAAATAATTTAATAATTTACGCAAAATAATGAAAAGGCATAATATTCTAGCGAGATATAACACACTCCAAACTCCATGATTACCTTCGAGGAGCTAAAGATCCGTCGCCTCCGTCTCTGTCAGAAGTAATATACGAAATGATTTGTAGCTGCGGAACATCGTATGTTGGGCAAAAAAAAAGAGTCATAAGCTGTAGACTTCGAGAACATGAAAGGGGAATATCTAAGAAGGACTGGTATCACTCTGCCGTAGCTGAATATACATGCATGGAGGAAGGTCATACCATAGACATTAAGTCCGCGAAAATTCTATCAAAAGAAAGCAGCTATTATCCACGGCTCATCAGAGAAGCTATTGAAATAGATAAAAGACCTAAATACCCGAACAGAGATGATGGGTATAAACTTCCATTAACGTGGAAGAGACTCTTGGAAAAGAAAAAACGGTCAAGTTGAGCCTTTAAAAAATTAACAGCCGAAATTTCAAATTTTAAAGAAGACCATTGTTGTTCGGACCTATAAATGCCCAACCACCAACGGCAAAGAAACAATAAGCCTGACGAAGCCGGCAGAATAGCACTGCGAAACTGTTGCTCTTAAAAAATCATCGCAGATATGACTTGGTGAGACATGGCATATATTTTTCTGTGTGAATATATTGTCAAGTTGGGAAGCAAGGGCAACTATGAAATAATTCGTAAATCAGTGAAAAACAATAGCGCTATGCACTTGCTACCTAAAAGATTGCTAAGTATTAAGGCTCGATTACCGTAATGAGGCAAACACAGCCATTTTAAAAATCTTTCCCAGCTCCCAGGTCGTAGACACAAAGTAACACCTCAGTGGGAACAGGAAGAGAGCATTTACAATCAGGTGAAACTAACTTCTTCAAAGGAAGGTTCATCATTTACCAGACGCATATTCGTACTCTTACTCCCTTGTCGTTGACGACGAAAACTTCCACACGAGGTCCGACCTTTCCTCGAATTGCAAAAATCATGGCCGGGCCGACTATGTGAGTCAAAACAAATACTAGATTACACACTTATATTTATTTAAGTTCAAGATTGCTTTCACCGATTAAAATGGTTGTCCATTACAAAACAAAATAAAGGTACAAGATATGAAGATATTTATTTTCACGTTAAAAACGAACGAATGTGGTTTAATTACCACACACGTCCAGACATAGGAGCCGATTGCAGCGCCATTTGCATAAAATTACCTCCTATCGACTTCATTTACGTCAATGTTCGCCAATAGTTTTAAGAAATCGGCGTTACAATTATTTCGTTTTTATCCAATGTTCCAGGACATTTCCCTTCTTATAGACAGTTTTAAATAAATATTTGAATATAATTTCTCGTTCTCATGGAATTTTTTATTCTTTAATCTGAGAACTATCCATAAAAGCTTACGATAAAATCTCGACCTTTAAGGCTGAATTTCAGTAAAATTAGCCCGGAAACCCTGTTTTTTAAAATTTTAGTCAATTAAGCTCAATTACTTCATAGATGCTGCATCTAAGTTTCCAGAATTTCTTGAATTAGTGAACCTGACACCTGAACCACCACGTCAACGGCTCGAGGGCCCAATGAACATTAAATATAATTTTAAGAATGAGAGAAACTGAATGCTATCCACACACAACGTATCCTATTAAAAGGCGCAAGTGATTTGGAATGAAATAACTTTGTAATTTTCCACACGGTTTATTATCTTCGACCGGTCAACGCAATAGCGTCATTTTCAAAAGGTTACAAAAACGACGAGGCACACATCAATCTCACACATTTATACCCTGATCCAGAGGAAAGGGGGGGGAATTAGGAAAAGAGGTTGGGGCGGGAAATAGGGTGAATAGGAAGCAAGGTCAGTGTTTTGAAAACATAATTCGGTAGAAGGGGGAGGGGTAACTCTTACAGACAAAAAGAGGTGAGCTCAGAGGAACAATTTCTTTTCAACGGTTGAGGATAATAAACCGTGTGGAAAAGTACAAAGTTATTTCATTCCAAACTATAGAAAAATCCCACTAAGTAAGCCCGTCGAAGATTAATTTTAATGAAAAGTGAGTTTAGAATTTTGTTCACTAGTGACCTTAAATTACATAACCTCTCTCTTTCTCATCGGTCAAAAACTGGCGCCAATGCCGATAATATTTCATAATTAACAATCGACCTTCAGCTCTTATCCTATTCTTCAAGGTAGTCCGAGTTCCCTAGTCATAATAGAGACCATATTGGAATTATACGTTGTAATTTCACCAGCTGTAGGATACATCAATTAATTATTGCATTGTTAATGGTGCGATAATAGTTTTATATGACTGATATTATAAGTAATTAAATGAAAATATCTAAGTAAGTCTTGACTTTGACTCATTTTTTTCGCGCGGTGCGTTTGAAACTCCTTCAAAACGAAAGGTTTTTTGCGATACCTAAGAACCTACTGCGGTGACAATATGATTAATTTTCAAAAATAGATGAGAACACATACAAACTACACGGTGTTAGTTTTTTGACGACATCTTAAGTGTTAGAATTGCCTCATTTTGTAAATAATGTCTCTCGGGAGTACATACACGTACCATTTCCCATGTAAAAGGTCTGGTATTTTCTGGTAAATGTCTCGGAAATAAAAGTGGTAAGGGGTAGAATTTTTTGTGTCATTAGAAGGGTGAGATATTTCTCTTTAAAAAGAGACCAAATTAATTGATTTCCAAGTAAAATGATATTTCGCTCGGACTACCTTAAGGCAACTTATCACATATCCGAAACCGATGAAACAAACCCGCCAAATATTTCAGTTTTCGGACGAACGGGTGTTAAGGGCGAAGACAGAAGGGTGGAATAGGGCGAGGGAGAGGGGGAGGGAGGGGAGAGAGAGATCATCTGTTTCCTCGGCAACACGGACTGACACCTGTTCAAATCGGATGATGGCTCTCGTCACACACACACACACCCTGCACACCATGGGCACATCCCGGCGGTCGAGAGATTTCCCGGATTCGGGGTTTATCTGCGAAACCACGGGCAACACTGATAACGGAATTGGAATCGTGGCCGTTGGTGCGCCATGTCAAGAGGCTTAAGTCGAAGGCGAGCGCCACGGCACTGTCCCTTATCAAATTACAAAAGCCTCGGGATTGACAGGAAATCTAATGCGCGACCATCCTCCGCTTACAACCATTTTGTCCTTCGCAATTTAAGGCCTTAAATCTTCACGATGCATTGACTCGCACGCGAGTGGTAGCATGATCGCACTCAAAACATTACAACTGAAGTGATATTCCAAGAGTTTGTACATCCGCAGAAACAAGCTTGTCAGCAAAGAGCAATTTTGAAGATTTATAAGTGCTTGCCTCTGCCATCACAAACAAGCCGCGTGTATGCAAGCCTTCTAGCGCGATTTTCTCTGAAATATTTGACTTACACCAGAGTTCAGAACGTTGGCGAAACATATAACTACAATGGCAGCGATTCTTCATCAAAGCCTACGAGAGTGAAGGATATTCATTAAATAGATATTATTACTTGATAAAATCCACGAGTGGCAGTGAATGACTAAAAACATAAAAAATAAACTCACACGATATTTTTTGAATTTTCGACCACGTCCTTCAGTCTTCTTCAGGTTTAGAGGTATGTCCGACGGCCGCCGGAACAAAAGCAAATACCAAGCAAAAAACAAATTCAAAGCAAATACCGGTATTTTCCCCGACACCATCGTAACAACCTTGAGAGTATTTTAGAGGAATCGATCAGATCATTGAGTCAGGAGCGTCATGCTATCATGCAATTTCTCGCGGTGATATTTAAAATATTAATTGAATCTGTCATGGCTGATATCATAGAGTAAGTACATATAGGGTGACAAAGGGATAGGGAGATTTGGATATGAGTTTTTAAGTAATACTTTGGCCGATAGATGGAACAAGTGTAACGAAGTTGCACAACAAGCCATAACAAAGGAGCTTTAGCTCACGGTCACTTCATTTAGTGTCGCATAACTCACATGATGTTCTAATGATGATTTCGGTGCCTGGATGTTTACCAATCGACCCATAGCAACGGAAACGCATATTATTGAGTCGTAGAGACCATATTAGACATGTATTTTAATGTGCCTTCAATGAGCATCGTCTATAATGAATCGAAATCTCGTCAATATGATAGGACACGCGATTACCAAAGACGGAGTAAACTGTGTACCGATGTATCATAGGAACGACAAAACAATTGATACTCGATTAAAAGCACACAACAGCTATAGTAAATTCACCTCTGTATGTTGATGCAAAATCACCGAGTACCACTAGCGCCTCCAAGTGTGCCTTCTCCGTAAGCCAAAATTCTTCCTTCCCTAAGGTGGTGGCGCCTGAGAAATTCTTCCCAAAGCTCTCAAAAAATTATGTCCAGTTGTTTGCCACTCTACATATACTTATTGCTGATATTAAAGTACGAACAAAATGATTCCAATTCGATGCCAAACTAATATTAAGTAGGGCACTTTCGAGCCAGTTCCATAGAATAATCAAACATATTGGAATACAGCTGCACATTGACCTGGATGTAGCCGCCAAGGACACGTCGTATTAAGCTCAGTGCCTTACATAAGGACGAACTGGATGGAATCGCAGTCGCAGCAAGTCCAGTGAAGTCATGCGCTCGTAAATTGCGATTGATTATTTTTTTTTACTTCTTATATGGCGTACAACATTTTGAAGGAAATGATGATGATGATGATGGCAACTTTCTTGAGAGAAAGATAAAAATAAAGCCTCTGAGCGAAAGGGGAAGAAATGCGTCCGCGAAATGTAATTTTCTGCCCATAATTTTCATGCGCAAGTATTTAAAAAAAAAAGATAATTTTTTTCTGCGGTTGGCACGGCTGGAAAGAGAGAGAAGAGACGCGAGAGGTGAGTAAATACGCGAAAGATTAAGAGGCGGGGGGGAGGGGAGTGGAGTGGAGGGGGACGAGTCATGACGTAGAGGGAGGGGAGGGGAAATGGTGGGAGGGGCGGAGCGGTGGGATACGAGGCCGCTGCGATGCAAATATCGATTCCCTATATAGCCCAACGGAACACAAAAGAGTGTGGGGTACGCCCATGCGCTGAACAAAGAAGCGGATCGAATATCGACGCTTCTCGTAAGGATAACAACACGCCCTCGCTGCGGCTTGCAGGGTTACAACATCTAGGGATGCATGTAGATAGATGCTCGACACTATGGAGGAGTGGTGTTGAACAGGTGCCAAATAACACCTCGCCGATAGTCGACTTTCCCGAGGCACGATATTGCCTTTATTCTTCCATAAAGGCTTTTTCCCAACCTTTTTTTGGACGTACGTATCCATTGGCAGTCCACTTCACCACATTGCATCAGTAGAAGTGGACCATAGTATCCGGACAAACATGCATTGAATTCACCATTATTCATAAAGGTTCATTTTCTGCGAGCTCCTGGCCCACTAAGTTCTTACAATACGTGGACCAAAGGCAAGAAACCATTTTTCTATACAGCTTGAAACTAATGGAAAGCCCTTTTTTAGTTTGTTTCATGCTGATTTCCACCGATTAAGCAAAGATGAACCCAAAGATTTCATAAATATATTCGAAATACCTCTAGATAATCTGATTTCATCAACTTTATAAATCTTTATGAATTGTCATCTATGCAGTGCGCATATAAATCACAGTCTTTCAACCCTTAGTACGAAAGCCGTCAAATTCCTTACTCGAGGCAACCGGCAAAAAAATACGCGTTCTCTTATCCTGCTTCACACTTGAGGGTGAGAGAGAGGGTACAAAATAGCTGAGAATATGTGATAGCAGAGGTATTCGTCGAACTAAACGCAGCGAAGACACTTCCTCCGAGCAACAAGGGCAGAAGAAACAAGTATGGAGGGGCGACCAACTGATTCGTATTCGCAAGTCTACAACTTAGTTTACACAGTCTCCACAGCAGGGAATTGCCTTGAAACTTTGCATCGATGGCCTTCCTTAAGAGGAGATAATTCATTCAGAGTTATCACCCACGACATTTCAAAATTAAATGATAACTCAATAAACTTGGTGATCTTTTGTGATCGTCTTCGGTCAGGATATAACTACGGCTGTGATGTTTCGGCATCACGCAAGTCATTTCTGAACTTTTGTCTCCAGTAATGGTCCAGACGAGGAAGTTTTCGTCATCTAAGGCCAGTTCTTGGGGTTGTAATGCAAACTTTTGGCCGATGATGCCTCCGCTTGTCAGCGCGCAGTCGCGTCACAAACTTGGGAACAATCTGCCGCTTGTGGGGGACATCCTATTAATTGCGACGGCAAGTTCCACAGGCTAATGCTACAACATCTCAAACGTCGTGACTATCGCTCTTCGGTCTCCGCAAATCCCTGAGGATACTGATGAAACGGTGGCTGGTCATAAAGGACTCGAAGGAAAACCGCATCGCCTACACAAGTAAACGAGAATAATTGCACGCAAGGTTTAAATACTAGACCATATTCGAATTAAACGCTTTAATTTCACCAGCTGTAGGACACATGAATTGAATATTGCATTATTAATGGTGCAAAAACATAATTTTATCTGACAGAAATTGTAAGTAATTCAATGAAAATATCTGAACAAGTCATTAACATGTCTCATTTTTTTCGCGTGGTGCGTTTGAAACTCCTTCAAAATGGAAGGTTTTTTGTGATCCCTAAGAATTGACTGCGGTGACAATGTGATTAATTTTCAAATATGGTTGAGAAAACATAAAAAAACTACACACTGTTAGTTTTTTACGGCACCTAAATGTTAGAAATACCTCATTTTGAAAACAATGTCTCACTGAAGTGCATACACGTACCTTTTTCAGTGTAAAAGGTCAGGTATTTTTTGGCAAATATCTCCGAAAGTAGTGTGGTAAGGGGTAGAATTTTTGGTGTCATTGGATAGGTGAGATGATTTCCTCTAAAATGAGACCAAATTCATTGACTTCTAAGTAAAATGATTTTTCGCTCGAACTACCCTAAATTTGGAGTTTACCTCACGTAACTTTTTATATGCATCGACGGCTCCATAATATCTCAGCCAAACCTCTACTCCGTTTTCCTCCAGACTTGTCCGCGACAACACTAAGCTGCATAAGGAAGTGATTCATTGGCATTGTATGTATTGCTTTAGGGCAGAATACGCATGAATAGTTTAGTCCTCGGTTGTTTACCCTAATTTATTTACTCTCGCTATCCCATGTTTAGAATATGCTCAATTATGTTTCCGGCATATTTTGCTCTTATTGACGAAACCTAATGAAATACTCAGATTTAGTTAGGGAGATGGTTGCTCTTGGTTAAAATTCAGCTGAATTTTACTTGAGCGCCTTTGTTTCTGCGCTGGACCCTACCGCCCAGTCAGCAATGGAAATCATAAAATAATTATTCTTTAAAGCATTTTCCCTGATTAAAGCATGTTATGACGAGAGATAACGGTGCGGTATTCGACATTAAGTCAATCGTGTGCTATAAGTCTCGTGTTAAAATAGCATTGAATAACCAAAAAGCCACATCGGTATGAGCACAGGGTAAGTATATATAGAGTGGCAAAGTGATATGGAGATTCGGATATGAGTTTTTAAATAATACCTTGGCCGATAGATGGAACAGGTGTATCGAAGTTGCACGACAAGCAAATGAGCTTTGGCACACGACCACTTCATTTAGTGTCGCATAACTCACATGATGTTCTTTTGATGATTTCGGCGCCTGGATGTTTACTAATCGACCCATAGCTACATAAACAAATCTTATTGAGTCATCGAGACCAAATTAAACATGTATTTTAATATGCCTTCCATGAGCATCGTCTATAATGAATCGAATTCACGTCAATATGATAAGACACGCGATTACCAAACACGGAGTCAACTGTTTACCGATGTATCATAGGAACGACAAAACAATTGATACTCGATTAAAAGCACACAACAGCCATGGTAACTCCACTCTTCTGTATGTTGATGCAAAATCACCGAGTACCACTAGCGCCTCCAAGTGGCCTTCTCCGTAAGCAAAAATTCTTCCTCCCCTAAGGTGGTGCCACCTGAGAAATTCTTCCCAAAGCTCTCAATAATGTATGTCCAGTTTTAAGCATTGCTTTGCCACTCTATATATACTTACTCTATGGTATGAGCAACCTTTTTCTCTTTAATCAGATGATATCGCTAATGGGAACACCTACGCAAAGTTTCACGCCAATCTGGTGATAAACAAAAGTCGCTCCCTGCACCTTATGTGCGCGGTGATCGGTTGCGCTGCTTGACAGAACTTGATGGAATCGGCGAGTATATAGAATAGACGTGGCCGAGAGGAGGGTGAGAGATCGCTTGTCGTGCAGCGGAATGGACTGGGGAAGACCCTGGGTGTGCTTCCGTCTCTCATTTGTATGCCGTGCGGGGTCGCTATCGTCTGGAATCTCCAGTCTGAGTCGGATACACCCAGGCGAGTGCTATGGATTCTGTTCGATGACGGCGTGCATGTGCATACTGTCGGTGGAGTAAACATAAAGTCTTGAGAAACAGTAAAATATTTTGGAATTACCTTAACTTCTGATATATCGTGGGGAACACACATATAGAACATATGTGGCGCAGCATTAAAGAAACTAGGTTTTGCTAAACGTATAATAGGAAGGTCCTCGGATGAAAAAGCCAAAGAGAGATGCTACTTCGCTCCGGTTAGGCCACATCTCGAATACGCCGCGAGCATTTGGGACCTTGGTAAAATAGATTTAACCAAAAATTAATAAAATACAAAGGAAAGCAGCGCGCTTCGTTCAAAACTGCTACGAGCGTACATATACTGTCTCACCACTTTTAGAGGGATTAAGGTGGGAGCCCCTAAAGACTCGGAGGCTACACGCTAGGCTTAGTTTGCTTGAAAAATTCAGAACTGATATTTTTCAGAGCGACGTAAAGAATATTATCATGGCTCCTCACCGCATCTCTAGGTCTGACAGATGCGATAAAATAAGAGAGATACTCTGCCGAACAGATAGGTACAAAAACTCGTTCTTTCCTCGAAAAATAAGTGACCACAATAAAAGTTGAGCTCCTCTAAATACACTCCTATAATATATGTCATCATTCCATCTCCTAAAACTTACATATTTACACGGCTGGTGACCTATCACCCCCTGCCGCACGCCCATGCAGCGGCTCGCAGGGTATTATGTAGATTTAGATGTGAGCTCTGAAGAAAGCACGGACTTCTCATCCCTGAATTTGTCGCTTCCACGCAGACCATCGGAATCCTCTCTGAGATCTTTCCTTGCTTATCGAATCGACCTTCCGGTTGGAGGATGCGTTAAAGGTATTTCCGGAGAGTTAATCATTTCAAAGTCTATCCATTCCTGCGCGCCGACGTAAAATATTAATTTGCATTAAAGTGGTCATCATAACTGACTCTGGTGTCGATATGCACCCAGTTTGAAGAACTCGATTGCATCAATCCATTGCCTCAGATACTCTATTTTCACTCTGCGACGACCAATGCGTCCTCTACTCCGCTCCTTCACTCTCACTCGTGGTCTTGTCTCTCGCGAGATCATCACGATCCACGACTTAATTATTTAATGTTGCCACAACACTTTGTTTTTTTGGAAATGTTTCGCTCACATATTTCACAGGCCTGTGATTATCCTCTCAATAATTACTCGTCAATTCTCATTCGTGATTCGTATTTTCGGGACGCGATGGATTCCGCTGACAATTTCAACTGTTGATGGCCCACCATCAGTTGTTGAACTTACGCTGCAAAAATTATATTGCAGTGGTTCCTAACCTTTATAATGCCGCACACCCCAAAAAATGTTTTATACTCTTTCACTCGTGAACATTATAACCTGCTCTCTTTTGAGTGTAGCGTCGGACTATGTCTACTCGACAGAATAACACATGTATTCCAATTTTTATTTTCCAATCTTCAATCTTTTACAGAGCAGCTCCTTTAAGCTTTCCGTCTATCTCCTTCCCCAAATCCAACAATATCCCTCTCTTCATTATCAACAAACCTCTTCACAACCGAAAACATTTCAACAATCAAGCTTACATTTCCATACTAAAGTAAATTAAAAAATGCAAATATTATACTGTAAATCAAAACAAAATTCAAACATCAACAACAACAAAAACAATAAAAATAAACGATAATCAGACGTTACAAGAGTAATAATTTATTGAAGAATGGAAGTGATGGTGACTAAAACCTTTATAAAGCCAATATTTAATAAAATATGAATGGAAATACAAAATAATGCAACATATTAAAATTTGCATAATAGTACCATTAATATAAAAAACTAATTGTTATAGAAATGTATTGTGAATTATGTAGTGTCAATATAATGTCCCCTTAGGGAATACTGGCACCCCTTGTTCGTGAAATCCTGATGCAGTGATGAAATGTTAGGGGGCCGTCAAAACCTGGACTGAATAATTGACAACATGCATATTATGGATTTAGATGTTTGTAATTGTTGCCTAGGCTACGTGTTGTCATTTTCAAAGGTCCTTGCAAGGCAATCGAAACCTGGGTCCGGAATTAAAGTTTTAAATGTGGAAAATACTAAGAAATTTTTCTTTTTCGTCATGTCTGTCTTTTCAATTGTTATTGTAAATAGGTGTAGTTATTTGTTGCTAACGTGAGACTGTGGTGAACATTCAATAACGATCGAGGAGATATGACCTACTTGATGCTTTTATTAATATCTTGGGATTTTTGGGATCTAAAAGTTACTTTGTAAAGGCTAGAAAGCAAATATCTATTTGAAAAAATGTGTAAGAGGTTTATGAAACGTCCATCGGGTGCCGACGACGATGTTTGCCAGACTCTGATTCTAATTTGAATGCATTAAGCCCGTTCGGCTTAATTAAAGAATTTAGAATGCCTTGTTTAAACAGAACTTGGTTGGTACCAGGTCATAACACAGGGTATGCGTCTACGAGGACCCAAAATAGGAGACTTGGATTGAAAAATAAGAATCTGTTCTAGGCGGCGGTAAGTGCATTTCTTTTTACCTACACTGCAATGATGGCCATTAGGAATACTCACGAAGTCACCTCGCATTATTATTAAATTTCCGTTTAGCGATATTCACGAAGTGCTGAGAAGTTAATTGTGCATTTGTGTGATTAAATTTTGAGAGGAATTAAATATATCTGTTGACTGGACGATATTAAAAACGTGTATAATTACGTCCCGCGTGTATTACTACATTTTTATCCACTGCATTATGATTAATTGTAAGTGAAACCCAAGTATATACATAGTGAAACCAGTACGACGTGTTTATTTACAAATTAACCACTGTATTTACATTTGAACTTCCGTCTTTCATCAATAGGCGGCACCACTTTCCATAAGGTTGTTTGTTTACGGAATTCTAAACAACAGTTTTTGGTGACGAGATAACAATCCATAATATATATTTATGATTGCAAATCAATGTGAAATTGATGTAATGGTAGAAGTGAAATTAATTGAGATCGATAGCAGCAAAAGCGTTCGAGACTTGAATGAATAATATGCGTGGATCCGAATGTAAGGGAATCATTGAATCTTCGAAGCAGCCTCCGGGATAGAGATGTTGTACGTGTAGAGATGGAAGGGTGAATTGCCACTCAAATGAGATGTTAGAGTCCTAATTAATCATGAAGAAAGGATCATAGGATGTAAGGGGATCTTGATGAACCTTTGAAAAATAAAAAAACGATGGACATTGTTGGGGATAACGATGTTGTTGAAGACTCCTAAGGGAATTCTCAAGGATGAAAGACTACCCCGGTAAATTTCTTCTTTCGCCGTTAAGGACTCGCTCTTGTGGAACTCCTCTGGAATTGATGACACAGACGCGGATTATATTATAAGTCTCGGGAGGAAAATTTCGTCCAATTGTGCAGTGCCTCTAGTAGTACTCACTGAATACTTACTTATTCTTCGGCGCTACAGTCCTTGTAGGGCCTTGGCCTCTCCGACGATGTTAGCCCAGACATTACCTATGACATTACGATTCACGGCATGCGTTCTCCATCTTCTAATTCCCATCTTTCTCAGATCATCCTCTACATCATCCAACCATCTTTTCCGGGGTCTCCCTCTCAATCCTCTATCACCAGGATGACCACGAAATATCTTTTTCACCATCCTATCCTCGGGCATTCTCTCGACATGTCCTAACCACCTTATTCTGTTGCTCTTAATTTCTGTCACTATGTTAGGATGTTTGTGGAGTTCCTCGAGTTCTCTGTTTCTCCGTATTTTCCACTGTCCACCTTCCTTTATAGCGCCAAAAATCTTCCTTAGTACTTTCCTTTCCCATCTTTCAAGTAGCTCTTCTTCTGCCGTTGTCATGTCCACGTTTATATAAACCATATATGACCACAGGTCTAATCACTGTTCGATAAATGTTTGTTTTCAAGTTCCGACTGAGGTTGCGTGACTTGAGCACTTTCAATGAAGCTCGATAAGCCCAATTGCCTGCTGCAATCCTGGTTTTTGTTTCTTCATGTATTTCATTATATTTTGTCACCAGCACTCCCAAGTACTTGAAGTTGTCACATCTCTCACATTTATTCCCATTAAATGTTAGAGATTTATCTCAAACAGTTGTACTTTTCCTGGAAGAGAACAAGTACTGTGTTTTGGCAGAGTTCACTTTTAGCCCAGCTTTTCCTTTTCCCTCTGAATGAGAAGCCTTAAACTGAATGAGATGCCTTAAACGTTTCGCGGATTTTAGTGATAGAGGTGGGGCGCTTGGAAAGAAGCAAAACCTTTGATGAAGAATACTTTAAATTCAAGATAATTAAGACAGAGTGGCGATAGTCAGGGAAAACCTGGAATTGTCAGGGAATTTTGAATTTCTGGAAATGTCAGGGAATTCTCGTGACAGTCGGGGAGAAACTGGAATAGGAATCCTCGTTATTTTTCTACCATTACGTTTATCGGCCATTCTTTCCCGCCCTTTATTTCGCCAACTAAAACTAACGTCTTTCGCTGACGTGCATGGAATAAACACCATCAATTCGTGGAGTAATCAATTGTGAATCTTATTAGTTGTGAATCTCAGTTATTTAGTTGTGAATCAGTCGTACAATGTATCCCTTTTGTATATCCTTATTGCTATATTTTCCTAGTTGTGTTGAAAATCATGATCTCAATGTATTGCACTCATCACAAGGAACCCGAGGCTATGTCGTTCGAAACATTTTACCTCGCGTTTTTTTTAACTTCCGAAACTCAGGTCGAGAAGTTGCCGGAGAACACTAGCTCATAGTAAATACATGCTTGAAGTTCTAAAAATATGAGACGATGATTAGAACATTTAGAAAATTTAAAGCTGCCGTAGAGAATTTACTTCAGCAGAAAAAATATTCCAATAATAGGTGACCTTTTGGCGATCAGTCAGGGAAATTGGTAGATCCATCAGGGAAAAGTCAGGGAATTTGATAATTGAATGTCAGTAGCCACACTGTAAAAGTTCAAGAGAAGCATCTTGTCTGTCATACCTTGTCTGAAATGTGAAGCATCGTCGTCAGAATGACTTCAGGGATTCACAGTCTGTTCCAATGTTACGTGGCGTCAAATGAAAGTGTTGATGTCCGTAAATCTGGCAGCAAGAATGAAAGAAATGGTATTTATGTGTTCATTTGGACATTATTCCATGCGTCTTTGGTTCAAAGCGATAAATTGAATCAAATGAAGTAACGCATAAATTATTTTTTGAGCCTTGCGATTGGTATAATCCTTGCGAAAGAAGAAGATATAAATCAGGACAGCGCGTTAAAATTGACTTGGAAATCTTAATTAAAAATCACTTTAAAGCAGATTAATATAAAACCGATTGATGTTGTGCGACAGAAAATTTTGACTTTGCACGTGTAGCGACTTCACCGTGTTTACGAAACTGGAGATTGAAACCGGAATCAAGTTCATTATCAACATTCTAACTAACGCTCTCCATTTATTTCTGATGAAACATGCATTATTTTGACAGCCGAATAAAAAATAAATGTGATTGCGAATCCGCGCCAGAATAATGTCTTAAAATGAAAAGGGGAGCATTCTGGCGTAGTTCAACGGAAGAGTTTGAGAGCGTAGATATATGAGGAAGAATTGGAGGAATAGTCATTTAGATACATTCCTGCCGGATCCGTAGTTTGATATGTGATAGCTCGCGGAAGATGATTGCTAAAGATGAGTGAGGGGTTGGAATTTCAAGTACGCAGACACCGACATGTTTTTTGTGAATAATTAACCCGGGAGCGGTCGCGTGTATGACTTTTTCTTGCACTCAAAATTTACAGCAATTGTCTGCGATATATTTCTCTCAATATTCCTTCAAAACTAATTTTTACAGTACATATTCTCTAATAAAAATCTGTAACTATCACTACACCTATCAGTACACATAATGACAGCACAGTTGTTTCGGGAACTAACAATGCGCCTGCTTTCTATAAGGGCTAATGCAACCAGCTTCTTCACTCGGCCCATTATAGAAAATATCTTTGACTCCTGTTTTTTGTCTCACTCCTGAACGTAATAAATAAAACACTGACCGCACGCTGCGAGAGTTGAACGCAAGTGAGTAAACCCAAAAAAAATTAACATCAGCAGTGGCGCATTGAGAACAATTCTCGCTTTCTGTAACCGATGGTCAATGAAAAATCATTATATGACTACTGATGCTTTCTTGATATTTTGTGGTACGGAAGGTCATTGAGAAGAGATGCTAACTCGACTAGACGTAAAGGAAACCCAATTCTACTTCATGATTAGAAAGTAAAAACTCAGTTAAATGTGGCGTGAGAGAAAATCTCATGGCGCGACCAATGGCGGGCTAAGATGACAACCCGTGAGTGTTAGCAATAACTAACTGCATTAATATTTGTTTTGATTTGAATCGTTGGCAATAATCAAAGTCAGTCAGGGGTTTCTGCATTTGTCCGTGTGTTCTTCGCGCTTACTAATTTTATTCCGTGACTTCCTGGAAGATTGGATGCGAATGCATCTCTCAGGTACTGAAGAATTCTCCACGGTGTGCAAATCCAGGAGTAATCCGTGAATTCCGAGTGTTCTCGTTGTCAATTTTGGTTACGGTCTTCCTTAGGAAGTAATACAAGACAGTGATGTATTCGGAAACATACTCCGTTATGCACGCGTTTATTGGTATTCCCGCGGAGTCACAAAAACAAGTGCATTAATTCATCGAGGTCCATAGAAAGTCGCGCGTATTCATCCTAGAATAACTTTTAGATCCTATCAAGGTATGTATTCATTGATCAAGTTATTCCTTTATATATTTTGCCAACATTATTCACCTTGGAGCTCGAATGATAAGCAATAAACGCTTTGATTCACTCCAAGACCGAAGTTTTCCCTCCAATTATCATTAGACCTAATTATCGGTTTTTCAATGGTCTAGACTCTTTCCATGGCCAGATTTTATTCCTCAGGTTTGCAAACGTATGCTTGTAATTTCGCATTCAGGTAAAACGGGATGGAATTTTGTATCGGGTAAAACCGAATGAAGCATTTATAAATGAGGGTTATAAATAATTGATGAGCGTTTATAGACCGTGAAAGACCTGAGAGTTTTAATGCAAAGTTGATGTTTCAAGCTTTGATATGTGAAACGAATCGCATGGAATGATTTCTCTTTTTGTAAAAGCCAATCTTTTTTTATTATCGCTGCGCATGATATCAGGTCAATATTAAATCATATAAAGCAAACTTTGGCTACGACTTAGTAGATGCGGAAAACATGGTCGGCTACAATAAAGAAGTGTGGAGGTAATAAAATGATTAATCATTCATTTGAGAGCTATTAACTAATCCGGAGATGAATTGAAATGGCTGACAATGGGTAACAGCAGTTAAATCCAGCTTAATACCTCGTAACATATTTCTCCTCTTTGACTTGACAATTGCTGAGAATTTAACGTAGTCCAAGCTAGATAGTTCCCTAGTCATAATAGAGACCATATTCGAATTATACGTTTTAATTTCACAAGCTGTAGGGCACATCAATTAAATATTGCATTTTAACTTAAATAAAACTTTGTATACTCCACTATAGGTTTAATAACACGACCCGGGTTTCGACACTTCGTGTCATCTTGAAGATGACACGAAGTGTCGAAACCCGGGTCGTGTTATTAAACCCATAGTGGAGTACACAAAGTTTTATTTAATCTACTATGAATTACTTCCACAAAGCCAAGCCTGGAACCATTTCCTTTGTAAATATTGCATTATTAATGGTGCAATAATATAGTTTTATATGACAGAAATTGTAAGTAATTAAAGTTTAAATATCCAAATAAGTCTTTAACTTGACTCATTTTTTCGCGCGGTGCGTTTGAAACTCCTTCAAAACGGAAGGTTTATTTTTGATACCCAGGAACCTATTGCGGTGAAAATGTGATTTATTTTCAAAAATAGTTGAGAGAACATACAAACTACACGCTGTTAGTTTTTTTTACGACATCTAAGTGTTAGAAATGCCTCATTTTGTAAATAATGTCTCTCTGGAGTGCAGACACGTACCATCTCTCATGTAAAAGGTCTGGTATCTTTCGTCAAATATCTCGGAAAGTAATGTGGTAAGAGGTTGAGTTTTTTGTGTCAATGGAAGGGTGATATATTTTTCTTTAAAATAATGCAACGCGGGTTGTGCATTGCAAAAAAATGACCTATGAATTGAGTTTTGCGAATTCATTTAAGCCATGAATATTCATTTCATGTTGAATAAGTTCGGATAATTATATCTCTAAGTGTGCCGGTGCGAATCATATTGTCTTCCCAAAGAGTCGTTCGCGTATCATTCGCTTCAGTGTCGTATTTCTTCTCGTAGTAACTCGAAGGTAAGTCGCCTGTGTGATTAGCATTCTCGAATCGATGTTATCTGGAAGAAACGAGAGTAAATGTTTGTTTACTGGCTGAAAAGAAAATCCTGAAGAAATGAGTGTAATACTTTGTTTGCTTGCAGAAAAGAAATTTTCTGGCTTTCAAGGTGGCGATCGTCAGGGAAAGCCGAGAAAACCTGGAATTGTCAGGGAAATTTGAATTTGGAAAAGTCGGGGAATTCTCGTTACAGTCAGGGAGAAACTGGAATAGGAATCCTCGTTATTTTTCTAACGTTACGTTTATCGGCCAGTCTTTTCCGCCCTTTATTTCACCAACTAAAACTAACGTCAGTCGCTGACGTGCATGGAATAAGCTCTATCAATTCGTGGAGTATTCAGTTGTGAATCTTAGTTATTTAGTTATGAATCAGACGTACAATGTATCCCTTTTGTATATCCAT
The DNA here is from genome assembly GCA_963169105.1 of Ceriagrion tenellum. Taxonomy (NCBI): domain Eukaryota; kingdom Metazoa; phylum Arthropoda; class Insecta; order Odonata; family Coenagrionidae; genus Ceriagrion; species Ceriagrion tenellum. The sequence continues at coordinate 13,262,546 of OY720633.1, forward strand.
ATTGCGATATTTGCCTAGTTGTGTTAAAAATCATGATCACAATGTATTACGCTCATCACGAGGAATCCGTGGCAATGTTGTTCGGAAAATGTTACGTCGCGTTTTTTTTTAACTTCTGTAACTCAGGTCGAGAAGTTGCTGGAGCAGACTACCTCATGGTAAATACATCCTTGCAGTTCTAAAAATACGAGACGTTGATTTGAAAATTTAGAAAATTCAAAGCGGCCGTAGAGAATTTACTTCAGCAGAAAAAAATATTCCAATAATAGGTGACCTTTTGGCGATCGGTCAGGGAAATTGGTAAATCCATCAGGGAAAGGTCAGGGAATTTGATTATTAGATAGAAGTAGCCACCCTGGTCTTTCCTTTGAAGTTGCGCGACATCTTTCGTTTTGGAGTATCGTTTGTTGGTCTCTCTCGCTCGCCCTATCTACCGAACTAACGAATTCGTTGGATGCGAGAAGCAGCAGCAGGATTGGGCGACTGGAATGGAGGACGCTATAAATAGCTTCGTCGCGTATCTTGTGTGTACTCACACGTATCGTCTCGGGAGTTGCATTTAGCGGTGCTGCAGCGGAGCTGATAATGAGCGATAACACCCAAGTTACGCTTCAGTGACGTAGAGAATAGAAATCGCGAGGATTTGTGCAGCTTCTTCGTGAACGGGCAAATACGGTGAGTGCCCTTCCTGCCCGGTCGTTAGCCTTGTTTATTTCAATCGATCAATCAATTGATCAATCGATTGCCTTTTTGGGGATCGGGTTGGCGATGTGGCTAGAGTACTGGCTAACCATACGGACGACCAGGGTTCAAATCCCTGCAGAGGCGGATGTTTTTCATTGGAAATCCGATCCCTACTTGAGTGTCTTGTGGAGGGCGCTTCAAGTAAAGTACTCTGCCTGCTGGATGAGACGTTAAGCCGTGGTCCCCGTGGCGCCTTTCGTTGAGAGCAGGCTAATGCCGACGCCGGATTGCTATCCACCCGTCCTCCCTTACCTATCCCCTGTGACGCAAATGACCTTAGCCGTCGTTCGCTTCATGCTGAATTAAATTTTCTACAGCAGCTTTAAATTTTCTAATCATCGTCTCGTATTTTTAGAACTGCAAGCATGTATTCTTACACTTACTGTATTCACAGGGATTGGATATGATTTTTGGGGAGGCGACCGACAGCTAAGGTCATTTGCGCCATAGGGAATAGGTAAGGGATGAAGGATGGATGGAAACCCGGCGTCGGCATTAGCCTGCTCTTGACAAAAGGCGCCTAGGGGACCACAGCTTAACGTCTCATTCGACAGACGGAATACTGTACTTGAAATGCCCTCCAAAAGATATTTAAGTCGGAATCGGATTTCCTCTGAAGAACATCCTCCTCTGCAGGGATTTGAACCCTGGCCGCCCGTGTAGTAGGCGATAACTCTAGCCACCACACCAACCCGATCCCCCTCAGTTAATCCCAAGAACGAGTTTAACAAGGCCTTATTTTTGTCCCTCTGCTCGATAGCGTGATATTAAACGGAAAACAGCCGCATAAACTCTTCTATTACCATCTGACTGTGATTGTGTATTATACAATCTTGCTCTGAGAGGAACCCCCATGCTATTGCTGATATTGATAATAAGAGTACTCACGCGGAGTGACAAAGCTTCTAAGTCTATGTGAAAATAAAAGTGTGGTGAAATATTCTCTTTCGGTCGACACTCAGTCCATTGGCTTTGTCCAATATTGCTGGTTCGAAATGACAAACTTGGACGAAATTTCAGGTGGTTGTGTCGATCTTCGTCCTTTGGTTTCATCTTCGTGGCTTAGGATTTATTCTCTTCGTCTCCAGATCGCTTGGAATATCTTATCAGGGGATCAACTAAACGGAAACATCTCAAGGTGGCTGTAAACTACGACCATAAATACTTCCGCAGATGTATAAGCGCTCCATTTTACGACTCTGGTGTGCTAGTCAAAGCAAATCCGTCTTTGCTGGCCTCTGGAATATGGGTTAATATTTATCATGAGGGATGTAACTTTTCGGTGGTAGCTTTATACATAATTATTTGTACAGCGAAAGAAACTTAAATTTGTTGACGATCAGGTTTGAAGGACGTTGACGTACCAGGACATATCTTAAAATTCTTGACATTTATTCTCAATGTACATCGTCATGTAGATAAGATAAGATAATACGAATGAATTTGCTCGGGGAAAAATATGTCCCTTGGAGCAGAAAATTTTTTACTGTCAATTAGTCACAGTGTTCAATATAGATATGGTACATAACTGTAAGCCAGACAAAATATGCCGTATCATTAATAATTCAGTTGTGAGTACAGCGCATCGAAAATACATATCTTTACAAAAAACTACTGAGTTGAGTGCATATCAGTTAACAATATTTTCAGATATTTTTGCTTTAAACACCTTTACATTAATGGATTGTAAATTATATGGAAAAGAGTTCCAAAATTCACATGAAGAAATAAAAAAGGACTTTTCATACAAATTGGTTCGATATGATGGAATGGGCAGAGTTTCCGTCTTCCGTGTAATGCATTTTTCTTCATTAATATTAAATGTTATTTGTTTGTACAAGTAAGATGGCAATTGTGTTTTTATCACTTTATTCATAAAGGTAGCTTTCATTATGTATCGCCTTTGTTCCGGTTTGGGCCATTTTAACTGTTGGTAGTATGGTGTGACATGCTCATAATTATTAATATCAAAAAACCATCAATCGACGTAAACCATCAACCAAGTAGAACCATCGTACTGCTAAATTTTTCCGCTTTACACGGTACATTTTATTGTGCAAACGAATGTACAAACACCTTCATGAAGGAAATTGTACCGTGTAAAGCGGCAAATTGTACGATTGTCTTAATGACTTAACGGGAAATAGAACCTGCTCTTATTTCATTCAGTTTCTTGTACATTTTATGTTACATTCGTTTGTACAATAAAATGTACCGTGTAAAGCGGCCCTCATGATAGCGAATATCCTCTTGGACTTATTTGACGTAATTCGATAGGTGGCGCCATTGCCCGGGGCGGGGATCGGGGAAAGGGGGAAGGTAGGTAGGTATGGACAGTTTGTGCAGTGGACAGTGTATATTTTAATTTCATTCTCGCTCACACATTAAGTGAACAGAAGCCTGGGCCCTCCTCCCACCATTAAGCATTTTTCCTTCGCAGTTCAAAATTTCCCCCCATCGAGCATATTCTCCCTCATCCTTCCTCTCCAACTGCGGGGAGGAAGGTCTTTGTCCCGTTCCGTTGGTTTATTGCCTTCCCGCGCAGGGGGGCGTAGTTCGACAGTGATGTCACATCGACGTCAACTCGGGACTTGCATTCAGTGTTCGTTGGCGGTGAAAATATATTTTTTCGCAATCCACATTCGACGTTTTGAAAATTGCTTTTATGGGCGAGAAATTTTAGGGCACCGTTAAGAAAAGATATTGCTCTCTGCATCTCTCTTTCCTTCTTTTCCGTATCTACTTTCAAAACCTGGAGTTTACATTTGTTCGGGTGCATAGATATCCTTTGCATTCCAAGTGTGTAGATATTGCCATTCGTTCGTTTAACCGCCAATTTGGGATATTCGAGTCAACTAATATCCTTGGACATAGAGTCATGGTTTATGACCCAATGTGCCGTGTTTGCGTTATTATTACGCGTTAGATAGAGTCGTTACAGGTGAAAGGCATTTATGTCAATACATGTGTACACATTTTAAGCTTACGCGAGCGAGATAAGTATAGTCTGAAAATTCTTCGCAATCATCGGGACAAAGTTCTCGCGCGACTGTATTGATCGTAAGCTGATATGTTCTCCTAATTATCAACATTATTAGTAAAATTTTACACACACAGTCCCGCTTCTTGTTAAATACAAAATATTATTATATTAGCAAAACATTAAATTCTCTCAAAATTAAACGGCAGTACCGAAGTGATTGGAAATTCCCTACCTCTCCTGTATTTTGCTCCACGACGGAACCGACATATGAAAAGTTCGATAAAATATTTTATTATTATGGCGAGCTTAAGGTAGTCCGAGCAAAATATCATTTTACTTAGAAATCAATGAATTTGGTCTAATTTTAAAGAATATCAGCTCACTAATCCAATGACATCAAAAAGATCTACCCCTTATCACATTTCTTTCGGAGATATTTGCCAAAATATTACCAGCCCTATCACATGGGAAACGGTACATGCATGCACTCCAGAGAGACATTATTTATAAAATGAGGTATTTCTAAAACTTAGATGTCGTAAAAAAATAACTGTGTAGTTTGTATGTTTCCTCCACTATATTTGAAAATTAATCTTATTGTCACCGCAGTAGGTTCTTGTGTATCACAAAATATCTTCCGTTTTGAAGGAGTTTCTAACGCACCGCGCGAAAAAAATGAGTCAAGTTAAAGACTTATTTAGATATTTTCATTTGATTACTTACCATTTCTGTCGTATAAAACTATATTATTGCACCATTAATAATGCAATATTTAATTGATGTGTCCTACAGCTGGTGAAATTAGGACGTATAATTCGAATATGATATCTATAATGACTAGGGAACTATCTCGCTCGGACTACCTTAATAATAGAAACATTTAGATCAAATGATACCTGAAACCTTATTGAAATGAAGTTGATCGTTGTTAAAACCGCTGAAGAGCCTCTTGTCTAGCCGTGGTGCTGTCCATCAGTCTCGAAAAGTATTCAGTCTCGTTATAAGTGTGGCGATTTGTTTCCACCTGCCGGTGCAAAATTGCGCGATTGTTTTGAGGTTACAAAAACTAAATTGGCTCCAGCGCTCTCTGCGGGTTATCATGGGTAGCGATAATTTATCACCTCGATAATGTTTGCTTTTAATCGACGATTGATTTCAGCGCAGTCACAAATCATCCCTCGAGGGCCCAACGCACCGAGAGTGACCGAGTCAGTTAACTGAAAGCTGTATTAATTTTGATTACAGCATTTTTGCCTCTCTCGATAATCCCTTGTTTTTTTATAAGCACTCGTCGGAGGCGAGAGGCGGTATATTCCCTAGTTTTTTTATCCTTTCCCCTCTCGGCGCCAAAAACGCCACAAAATCTGGGCAGAGCCCTTTTTTTCCGGCCCTGGATCGATCCGCCAGTAATACAGCCATCTATCAGTTATGTGAGGCGGTGGCGAGGAGGAGGAGGAAGGGGCGGCACAGGAGCGGAAAGGAAGCCACCACAGCGGCAGAGCACTGATAAGCATCGCGTCCAAGGAATGGGTTGGCAATTACGCGGCGCAAAAAGAGTACGGCGTGTTATTTCCGTCTCATAAATCGAGGGTGGCGATTATTAAGCGATGAAGGCAATTACACGAAGAAATACGGTCATACGGAGAGCGGGAGGAAGTCTCTCTGGTTTTTTTATTTTTTTAAAGAGGGTGTTCTTTTGAGTCATCACGTGTCAGCGGTGTCTCGATGAGAGAGTGATAGAATTGTGTAGGGGATGATGATGAGGTCTCTCGACTCCGCTTACATTTCTATGCTAGCGGGGGAGTAAGCAAATAAAACTTTTACCGCAAAAACCCGAAACTGCTCGGTTATAAGTAAATGCTGATCTTTTTCTCTAGCTACCAGCAGTGCTTTCGCAGTGTCGGTCCACTGGAGACAGAAAGACGCGCTAAATAAAACGTTGTCATATCACCAGTAGCAGACGACAGGCGGGCATTCGTACATGAAAAAGCTCCATGAACAACTTGGCCACCACGATTATTTTTAAGGCTGTGGTGAATGGGTGTTCCCACATCACCTGCCTCAAATAGTTCAACACAGTTGCCAATAAAAGGTTTGCGATTGAGGTTTGGGACTTAACCGGCGGATAATATGAGTACAGTTTACTGGGGCTATGTTAAAGCTGATGTGTAATCCGAAGACCTTCACTCGTAGTGGTCAAAGTTTTAAATTTATTTAAAGGCCTTCCGCCTAAAGGTCGAGGCCTTCCGCGTTCTCTTCACGTTAACTTCCGTACTCAGGGTGTCCAGCACTCTGGAAAAATCTGGGAAGACTGGGAAATCTGAGGGAAATGTCGAATTGACTCTGGAATTTTCTGTGGTGTCAATACATAAAACAACAACGGAAGCAATGTGCCTTTCTCGGCAAGTTGCTAAGTCAAATTTCCCTTGCGTTGCCGTATTTTGCATTCCTGTAATCACCAAAAGTAGGTACAATGTTTTCTATATAGGTGCATTGTATTCTTATTGGTCAAAGTCAGTAAATCAGTGGCGTCAAGAAGGAGCCTTTATTGGCTAGTTGCGTGGTAAGATTTCCCTTGCGTTGTCGCATTCAGCAAAATGAGGAAAAAAGTCAATTCCTTCAGTTTTTTGGGTTGTTGATCATTTTATATCAATGCTATTCATAGCAAAGTCTGGCTGTAACATAACCTTGTTCCTGATCAGCAGCATGGCAATGTTTAACACTAGAAGCCCCGGGGTGGGTCAATTGACCCATTTTGAAATTCGCAATTACATTATGCCGTTAATTTTTAACGGATCATAAATGCTTTTATGACTTATAACAAACTACAGATATGCTCTTTTTACCAAAATTTTGAATATTTATCTTTATTAGTTTCCTTAAAAAATAAAAGTATACATAGAAGCCCCGGGGTGGGTCAATGACCCACTCCATATTATTTCAACTGGAAATGATATTGAAAAATATTCTGGAGCTGATTGAACCGAATAAAACACCAATAATAACACTTATACTGAAGAATCAGTGAATGATAAAAGATAGGAAGTACAAAAAGCAAAAAAACCACAGTGGGTCAATTGACCCACCGCGGGGCTTCTAGGTATACCGACAGAACTGGGGCTTCTAGTGTTAAACCTAAGAAAGGGTGGTGATGAGACTTTCTCTCAGACTGTCTTTAAGTTTTGTGTTCATTCTCCTCCAAATATGCAAGTTTAAAAATAATCCTTAAGTTTAATCACCCAAAAAACATACCGAACATTCTCTTATAATTTACGAGGAAAAAATCAATATTTCCTCAGGAAAAATAAAAATTATGTCCGGAAAACCTGAAAATCTCAAGGCATTTTAAAATGCCCAGCTGCTGGAAACTCTGAATTGAAGTAAACAGAGTTTATTGTTCGAGTCGCCCGTTTAGTGTCGCAAATCACTCCTGTGGAATGTGAATGCCCGTTTGACTCTATCGGTCGATTCGGATAATGTTGAGACTCATTTGCTGGCTTTCCCTTCAAAGAGAATTGAGAGGGCGCGCTCTGGTATTCGGAAATAGATTCTCGGTTTTGATTGCCCAAGGGGACAGTTGACTTATGAATAACAAAGGGCTTTGTTTGTGAGCTTATTGGGAAATGTTCCACCAATGAATCTGTTTTGAGGTCTCAAAGGGGTACTGCGAATCAACGAGCCAAGTGGATATCTATGAATCATGCAAGGCAAACGGAGGTATATTTTCCATGATGCTAACTTCCCTCGGGTGAAGTATTTGGCAGTCTCTCAAAAAATCGTGGCGGATGGATGCGATTTCTTATCAGCTCCATTGGTTTCGGTTAGAATGTTTCCTTCGCTGTCGCCGCAATTCTATCCATTGTCATGCTCAGGCGATCTATTGAATTCCATCCGACTGACGCGAAATTCAATGCATTGATGGTGAATCATTTTGACTGCTTGTTAGTATAAGAATAGGTCATGATTCCGTTCTTTTACCATCCGTTATAATCCGGACAAAAGCGATTCTGCGCTGAGTTATATCGCAGTTTTCATTGGCATTGATCACTGCGTTTCTACATTTTTCGTCCACCTAGTTTGCTTGTTCTGATGCAGAAAGTGTTGAAATCACGTTGGAATGGCTGCAATACCGTACTAGGCTTGTGCGACGAGTCGATTCATCGAATTCATCGACGATGATTTTAGTCATCGCGTTCGATGAACCGCGTCGATGACAATGAATTTCGTCGATCATCGACGTCGATGAGTCCGTGAATTCACCGAAGTCGATGAGTCGATGAATTCACCGATGTAGATGAGTCAATGAATCCATCCCCATTAGATGATAATTATTTGTGATGCCTCGCCCGCCCGTGCCTATCCCTACCTTTTCGTCGGCGATGAATGAATTCATCGACTTATCCAGGTCGGTGATTTAATCGTCTCATCGACGGCGATGAATTCATCGATTCATCGTCGTCGATGACAATCATCGAAACCGAATCATCTCGATGATTTTTTTCATCGACCCTCGATGGGCAAATTCGTTCATCGCACAAGCCTACACCGTACTACAAAAATGGGCAATGTTCTTGGCCCATTTTGAGAGGGCCGTGGCTAGCGAAGGGTCGCATCCTCCAAAAGTGGTTGTATTCATCAGTTAAAACACACTTTAATTAGTTTGGCGTATAATTGCATAGTAATAAATAAATTAAACATAAAGAATAATTGTACTCACCAAACTTTTGACTTCATTTATGAGCAAATAATGAGGAGAGCGAGACAGGCAAGTCACACGCTGGCTGGCTACCTAGTAGAATTGCTGCCAGCGTTTCAACGTTGTCTGCGCATGCAAGGTAGATGTCATGCTACTAAAATAGAGAAAAAAATGTCCTTTGACACATTTGAAGTTCCTCCAACTTAGGCATTTGTACGTGTACAAAGTACTTAGAGCATTTTTTACTACGAGTGGAGCTAAAATTCCTGTCTCAAATAGGTCAGGTTTATGGAATTATCGCAGTATATTGACACCTTTGCCGAGGCCCATATTGTCTCTGTACGGGCGAAGTTTTTTATATATTGGGCCAAAAATGTATAACATATTACTTTCTGAGAAAAAATGTGCACCTAATCTTGCTTCTTTTTTAAAAGAAGTTAAAAACTGGTTATTTACCTATGAAAAAATCGAATATACATTTTGCTAAATAAAATTATGCATTTATTTTTGTAAACATACTTGTTAAAAGGAATTATTTTGTAATTTTGGTATATATATTTTTTTTTCTTGTTCTATATGTAACTATGTATAGTCGTATTTCAAATTGATGGTAACCTAAAAGCAGGTTCGCCTAATAGGCTACCTAAAGCTCCACTAAATATCTATATTGAAGCAAGTGTCGGTTGAAGTTAACCCCGGAACTTGGAGTTTTCTATGATCAGTTTGCGTATATTAGAAGATGTTTTCCAAAGTTCTGTCGCAGGCAACAGAAAACGCTATGGTGGGCCTTGAATGGCCCACCCGCCATTGGCGTACGAGAAAAGATCCCACGGTCATGGTACGGAACCCTTCAAAAATTCAGAGATCAACACTGCAGCCCCTTGCGCAAACGAGTGAGCCTCGCTTTGTGACCAGCAAAGATGAATGTACCTAGTTAATTTGAGATGTTTGGGCCAATCTTTCAATTTTTATTGATCGTCTCATGTCATTTATGGATCTTTAATACTGCTTTTTTCTGAAAAATTAGATGTGTGAGTATATCGGTCCTGCATTGGAGCGAATTTGGTTCTAGAAAATGGTTAACATGTGAAACTGATTTATGTGGTCTCACTGGTGAAGATGGTCAGCTCGTGGTAGAATTTTGTGCAAGAGTATATCTGTGAAGCTTAAAATCATTCAATAAATCCGTAAAGGGATCCGGTAGGTGTTGTGGCTAGAGTACTGGCTAACCATACGGGCGGCCAGGGTTCAAATCCCTGCAGAGGAAGATTTTTTTCAGAGGAAACCCGATCCCTACTTGAGTGTATTGTGGAGGGCACTTCAAGTAGAGTACTCCGTCTGTCGGATTAGACGCTAAACCGTGGTCCCCTTGGCGCATTTCGTTATGAGCAGGCTAATGCCGACGCCGGGTTTCCATCCACCCTTCCCCCCTTACCTATCCCCAATGGCGCAAATGACCTTAGCTGTCGGTCGCCTCCCCAAAAAATGCAATCCAATCCAGCAAATCCGTAAATTTAGCGTTTAATGTATACTCGCGCTTCTGTTCGTATTCTTCGGGCGATGAGCTGTTGTCCAGTCGAATACTTAAATATTCGGCGTAGTCGGTCACTCAATACTGAATTCTAAATTCAACGAAAAAAAAATGATTGTTGCTCGTGTCGTTATAAATATGTATTTTGGCCGTTCGAAAATCTTATTCGAAATCGAATGGTTTCTGATTGAAGGTGTTCACCTCTAACCACACTTACCAGAATCAAAAGATGTAGGTGGCCAATTTCTTTCAAAGACGTGAGTGGTATGGTTTGTGGATTGATAAGCGTTTTTATTTCAACGCCATTGTATTTATGTTGGAGCCGACTGATTCTTGTATCCTAGCGTGCGTAAAATTTTGCACCTAACTTTGTTGCGTCAATATTATTTTATGCATCAGGTCACCGTATGGTGTAAGACTAAGTACCCATAATTTAAATATTTATCTTTATTCATGAAATCGATAACTTTTATTGACCTTTGATAGTCATGGCACAGTCAATACCACCGTTTTGAAGCCTAATATTTATTTGCGTGACAAATGGGGAATGAAATCAATTAAGTACCATAATTGTTTCCATCTCAGAGGAGTCAAGTCGAATGCTTGAAATTCTAAATAATATTTTAAAAAGGTAAACTTAAAATAAACAAAAAAAAAACAAAAATCATGGTGGTAGAAAGAAAGAGAAATGGAAAGATAACGAATATACATATAGAAGGAGCTAGACTGGAGGAAGTGACTGAGTTCTGCTACTATTAGAGAATCATAACAACTGCTCCTCTGAGGTCAAAAGAAGAATAACGTTAGCCAAGAAAGTCTTTCAATTAAAGAAAAGTCTCCTAGTAAATAATAGCATTAGTATTGAGACAAGGAAGAAATTCCTGATAAGCTTTGTATGGAGTGTGCTAACATATGGATGCGAGACATGGACACTAAGGAAGAGTGAAGTGACCAAGCAAACTGAAGCTGCAGAAATGTGGTTTTGGAGGAGGATTACAAGAACTATGTGGACCGACAGGAAAACTAATGAGCAAGTGCTAAATCAAGTCCATACAGAAAGAGAAATATTGGAAACAATAAAAACAAGAAAAGCAAAGCTCATCGGACACTTACTCAGGCACAACAGCTTCACACAAAATATTATGGAAGGAAAAATTCCAGGCAAAAGACAGAGAGGACGACCGAGAACTTCGTACCTAAAAGTATTGGCGATGGAAATGGGATGCACCTCGTACGATGAAATGAAGAGGGAGGCTGAAGAAAGAGATTGTTGGAAGTTGTGGCTGCAACAACGAGGATAACCTTAAGAAGAGAAGAGATGAAGAATTATTTCCATTGGATGCCCCATATTTTGGCTAATTCCATTCCATGGAAGATATAAATACATTGCCTTTAATAATATTCCAAATCTGAGGATGAAGGACTCCAACTACTGATATTAAAACGACGAAATATTTCCGTTCTGAAATATCTGTCTGTTATATGTACACTTACTTTTATAATATATATTGATTATCATGTCTTTTCTACACTACACCCTGCCTTTTAACGACTCCTCATTTCAATTGAATATTTGACTGAAGTTGCTGTGAGGATGAAGTATGAATCTGGAAAAGATTAGGTTTCTTCTCCAGTTATCCAATCACCTTCAAGCTTCGAGAGTTCGGTTGTAAAAAACGAAAGCAGTGCCAGTTTCTGTTTTGGATTATTATTGTCCTTGTTCTATGCCACGGAGTTCATTCTAGATATTTTGCATAACCGGGCGTGGTAATTAATTCATTGCAATAGTGCATTAATCAATTTCGATTAACTATCGTTGTAGTCAATACCTATATGAAACTGATCTCTCTTCCTCGCCTTTCATTAAAAAAATAAATGTCATCTTTATTAGTATTTTAAATATTGCATTTGAAGGTTACCTGTATGAACGGTATATTGCTTACATTTTAAATAATTGAGTCGGCATGCGAAGTTATATAATTGGAGAAATACGCCGAATTAACTTATTAATGCCTAAACTATTTTTTTGTATTCATGTCCAGATTTTACCATTCCGTCTTCAGTATTTAAACTACCTTTTCTTTTTAGAGAAAGGTAAGCTTTTCATAAAAATTTTCTCCATTTTGATAATGTTGCTTTCGGTTTGTGCTGGGATCGGTAGTTGAGCGATGTTTGGGGAAACCTTGAGAAAATCCTCGAGTATCCAGGGAAATCTTTGAATATTGCGTCAAATCTTCTTCTCCCTCCCGGAATATTTCCGACGCCATAAACGGCTCCGTTTTCCGCACGTCCATCTCCATTCCAGGTCACAGACATTGCCCTCAAAGTCTGGGTTACCATTGGAGGCATCCAACCGCCATCGTGAAATACTTAGGCGTGCGGTAATGATGAATAACCATATGCCATTGCCCCAAAGTAAATGCACAGTTTATTGTTCGAAGGAAACGGAAAAGGATAGCTGCCTGATGGCAAGGATCAAATGACTATTGGTAATTCTGAGAGTATGAAAACTATGCGAATATTTGATGAAGAACCGTTGTTGAAAATGTAGGAAATCACAGGGTATATTGCCTTTCGGAAGCCATCATTAGATAGATAAAGAAATATTTATTGTCCTTGGACCACTTGGTCCGCTAAGGACATAAAGAAAGTATACATTGATATTAGAGCTCGAGTACAGAGAGATATATACAGAAAAAGTGGGTACAAGCAATAAATGGAATAATAATGGCAACAAAGAAAGCAATAAAAAAGCATATACATTCATACATACATACATACCCATCACGCCGTTCCCTTTCGGGGTAGGCACAGTCAAAATGTTTCACTCATTAATACATAATTGTACACCTAACTATACTTGAATAATTTCCTCCATTCTGACCTATCCTAGCCATAAACCTCTTTTGCCTCATTTACCCCCATGCACTGCTTCTACACACCCTCCTGTTTTTAAGACTCCTAATATTCCTCCTCCTAAGAATTTCCTCAACCACATTAAACCACAACTTTCTCGGTCTACCTCTACCTCTCGTACCATTTCATTTCAGTCTTATAAATCTGTTTCGTTATTCTACTCTCATCCATTCTCTCAACATGGCCAAACCAACGAAGCACACGTCCATTACTGGAGCATTTAACCCACATTTATTCGTGACCCTTTCATTCCTGACCCTATCCATCCTACTTTTGCCGCAAATACTCCTCAGATAACTCATACCCACGGCGTTTAGTCTACTCTTATGTCTATCCTGACATACCCATGTTTCACTACCATATAGCAAAGTGGGGAGAAGTACACTTTTGTATACGGCAATTTTCGCTTCCTTTGACAAGCACTCATTCCTTGATATGCTCAGCATAAAAAGCTCAGAAAAAAGCATATAGGTGGATCAAATTAAATTTTGTTTAGCAATTTCAAAAAAAATCTGTTTTTGAAAGCCATCAGCGATTTAGAATTTTTGATTGATTGAGTCACAGTCAGAGGAGGAAATTGAGAGCAAGCGGATTCCTTCACCTATCTCGGAAGTACCATCACGTGGGACGGAAGAAGTACAACGGACATAAAGGAAAGAAATTTCCAAGCTAGAAAGTATCAATGGTGAAATGACAACTGTTTTGTTCAATGGAGAATGAGATTCAGACGAGGAAATTGAACGTGAAAACATTCATAAGGAACGTGGCACTATGGATCGGAAACATGGACCATTGGAATACCATACCTGAACAGACTGGAAGCGTTCGAAATCTGGTGCTGGAGGAGGATGCTGAAGATAATGCAGGCTCTTCGGGTCACCCCGCGGGTTAAAAACATACCCCATGGCCTGAAGCTTTCGCTTATCACCGTCCCGGTACGATGTGGGAAAAGGGTAAAGGAATGGAAGGGTTAGCGAAAACGCAGCCACTAGGAGGCCGACACCATGAGGCGGATTGCCGTCAAAAGGACGACAACGGGCCCCCGCCTCTCCCTAGTCCTCGTAGCTATTGGGTTCCCCCAACAACGTTGGACGAGTCTACGCCAGTCTCGCTTGCGCGAAGACTTCCCACACATCTGTTGAGAATCGGCGATGCCCATTGCCCAAATTCTTGGGATAGGGTGTCGGCCGGCTCCCTTTACGGATGGACGTCGTGTGGTCTGTCGGAGTACGCCATCGAATCGGGGCTCCGCCTGACCAATGACGGTCATATCGGAACCAATTATGGTCAAAATGTTAGTCCCTTCACCTCAGAACTCTCCGTCTACCCATTGAAGAACATTGAAGATTAAGCAGATGGATTGGACACACCCTAAGTCACAATGGGTCAGTGAAGAATGTATTGGAAGGAAAAATTGAAGGAAAAGTCCCAGAAGAGTACCCAGGAATAAATTCATTGGCCAAACGAAGAGGAAAGTACATAGGAAAAGCTACAAGTAAGTAAGGGAACTGATTTTAGATAAGGAAGGAAATAAGGTTGCAGTCAACCAATCTCTGGATTATGCGACCAATGATGATGATCTGTGTTTGAAGTAATTCCTCCTATTGCATTGTGTATTTGTAGTATCTCCTTATTGATTCAATCTACAAAACATTTTTAAAATTTCAGTTTCACGAGACGTATATCATCTCCCCTTTCCGGTGAAATTTTACTATTTCGGCATTTAATTAAAATGTTATTGAAATCTAACGATAGCAATTATTTGTTGTGACAATTTTTTTCGAGTAAGATACTTTTGCTGTATCCTTATTCCTAATACGTTTGTTTGATCGAAAATTGTCTCGAACTTTGGGGCGATTATTAATGTCATCCAGTGGCATAGTGGATCGCTTAATGTAGTTTGAGCGAAATATCATTTTATTTGGAAATCAATGAATTTGGTCTCAATTTAGAGAAAAATATCTCACCCTTCTAATGACACCAAAAATTCAACCCCTAACATCACTACTTTCCGAGATATTTGCCAAAAAACACATCCCTTTTACATGGGAAATGGGACGTGAATGCACTCTAGAGAGACATTATTTACAAAATGAGGACTTTCTAATACTTAGGTGTCGTAAAAAAATAACTGCGTGTAATGTGCATTGCGTTTTCTCAACTATATTTGAAAATTAATAATATTGTCACCGCAGTAGGTTCTTGGGTATCACAAAGAACCTTCCGTTTTGAAGGAGTTTCAAACGTACCGTGCGAAAAAAATGAGTCCAGTAATTATGTTCGTTTAATTACTTACCATTTCTGTAATATAAAAGTATATTATTGCACCATTAGTAATGCAATATTAAATTGATGTGTCCTACCGCTGGTGAAATTAAACGTATAATTCGAATATGGTCTTAATTATGACTTGGGAACTATCTCTCACGGACTACCTTAATCAAAAATCTCAACTCGAAGGAGCGAGGAGTTGTTCCTTTGGTACTGAACTTGTAGGTATGTATTTTTTTCATTCTGAAAGGCACTGAGGTCATCTAAAGTTCATTTGTTCTTACCTGTAATACCAGGTATTCACTCTAATTGTATGAGAATAAACAGTGGAGTGAAATTTACTGCTAATTCATAAAAATGCGGGTGTTCTGCCCAGAAATGGGAAAAATGCCAGAAAGCTCTCAGGGTCGGGGGAACGACCAATCAGTCAATTAAAAACTAGTGACTTTTTAGAGCCGCACTACTTCCCCATGAGTTGAGCAAATGCTTTCCCACAGTGGGGTTTCCTTAGGACTGCTAAGTCCACGCAGTAAATCTCATTAAGCAGAACAAATAGGCAGTGAAGATTATGATGCTCATTTTAAGGGTTTCCTAGACTGCAATTCCTTGTTTACACATTTGGCCTTCCATATTGACATCCTTTATCAATATGTCGGCTAATTTCTTTCGTTACACCTCCTCCAATTTATGGGTGTGTCTGCGGTAGGATTGAATTATTAGAGCTACCTTGCCGTTGAGATCAATAGTTCTTTGCTTTTCTTTTTCTATTGTAATGGTGATGGTACACGTTTTCCACCTAATGAATGTTGCATTGTTTTTAAAATAACTTTTACTTCCTATTCTCGGGTTATTTCCTTTTAGATCACTCGTTTGACCATTATTTCTAACGCACAATGCCGCAATGGGTGGGATTTGCCACTCGAAAAAAAAATCGCATGATTATTTACAGCTGTTGAAATTTGATCTCCGCTATATTTTTGTTTTCCTCTGATCTCTTGTGACGAGTGGCAAACGCTATACATTTTCTTCAATGGCTAGTTGAGGGTTTTCTCGGCACAATAGCCTATGTGGAGACATCCCTTCCGATGAAAACTCTCGCGTTGACTAATTGATAGTTTGATGTTCTTAACAAAAACTGACCTTAAATCGCAATCAGCATAAAGGCCAAGTAATCTTTACTGAATTAGCCATTATAAGCGCGAATCATGGCAAAGAAAATGTTGTTCTATTGAATGCTGTCAGAAGATAATTTACTCCTGTGTGTTTGATTTTCGTCTTAAGTTCTCAAAACTGCATGTCCCTTCGTAGAAAATCTTTTTCGTTCATGTGATTTCTTGCCGGTACATCCGCGGTTGCCACTCTTGGCTTGTCCAAAAAACATGGTCGACCCATGCCTGAACGGCTGTGGCGAGTTCCGTGGCCATGTGATGAAGAATGTATAATGTACATTTCGCGGGTTAATGTGAACTGAGTTTACCAGTACGAAATATAGTGTTACACGAACATATAGTGTTACACAACTGTTAGAAGGATTAAGGTGGGAGCCCCTAGAGACTCGGAGGCTGCACGCTAGGCTTAGGCTGCTTGACATATTCAGAACTGGTGTGTTTCAGAGCGACACAGAGAATATTATCATGACTCCTCACTGCATCTCTAGGTCTGACAGATGCGATAAAATATGAGAGATACTCTGCCGAACAGATAGGTACAAAAACTCGGTCTTTCCGCGCTCAATAAGCGACCACAATAAAAACCGAGCTCCTCCAAATACACTCTCATAGGACATGTCACCATTTCACCTCCAAAACTTTTATATATCTTTACACGGCTGGTGACCTACCACCCCCTGCCACACGTCCAAGCGGCGGCTCGCGGGGTATTATGTAGATGTAGATGAAATTTTTCATAAGCGAAGGCGCATTTTTCAGGCGCCGTACACTAGCAGTTACAGCTGTGTCATTGCGAAATTTATCACTTGATTTTTAAGTTTGTAGGTCATAGTTGCCGTGCGATTGAGTTAGGCCATGAAATTCTGCGTGGGAGCCACGAATTACATGCGACGTTACGAATGGGAAACCTGTAGCGGGAGGATTATGAGGGGCCAAGTGTCGAAATCGTAATTTTTTTTTGCGGAATGATGGAGCGGTATAAGCCGGAAGGAGCCGAGTGTTTTCTGAGGTCCGCTGAACTCCCGTAAAAGAAGCCTTATATAGTCTCTGGCTCCAGGCCATCTTGAATCCCTTTTTCCCTCCCCTCCCTCCCTCACACCCCCACCACCTCTTCCCTTTCCCACCCCTCCCTTCCTTCCCCTCCCTACCTACCCTCTCTGTCTTCTTGACGTGCGTCCTGAAGCTAAAAGATCAAGCCGTATATCCGTAGAGAGTCTTTGCCCCGAAGAATACGTTCAATAGGCAATCGATTTTTGAAGATTTATGGGATTATTCTACGGATTTGGAACGGACTCATGAGATTATGTATCCACTCAGGCTTTCATTCAGCTCGGGCACCGAAGGTTGCCGAGGGGTCTTGATGATACCCTTTTGCACGCATCTGATCTCGGCGAAACGGAATATCATGATGGCTTTTGCATTACACTCCATTCGCATTGATGGCTGAAATCGGGTACCAGTGAATTTCATGTCTATTCCTTCATAAAGAAATTGCTCCCATGGGTGCATGGTTTCTGTTCGAGTGCTTCACATCCTATTCGTTCTTAGTGCATCGAACACTGTAGATAATTGAGGTCAGTTTATTCGGGTTTTTCCCGCGTTGATTCATGTTAATGGACAACAGTTTCGCTAGCGTTAGCGAAAATTCTGAAAGAGGAAAATGAAGAGGTCCTGAAATTCAGGACCTGACAAAGCTAGCTGTAACGGTAGCGAAAACGCGGGAAAAACCTGAATAAACTGACCTCAATATATCACCGCGGAAGCCTCCGTACCAACTGTCGATAATTGGTTGTGTCCCTAAACTGTTTCCATGTCAGATTTAATGAGTGATTGAGTGACATTGAAAAAAGTTCACTTCCTTACCTCCAATCAAGAGTACCTAACAGGTTTTCGCTACGAGCTGCAAGTGGTGGTGTAGCGTTGTGACTCGCTGAGTTAGGAAGTCATTATTCATTCTCAGGCCCTGATTGCAAATGAAATACTGCGATGATGATAATGCAATTCCAAGTTCTATTTCGAATATCATAAAAAACATTTGCTGAACCCGCTAATAGCCAACGTTTGGGCAGAACAACGTCTGTCGGGTCCGCTAGTATGGTATAAATGGACAATTAAATCGTACGTCCCAGTTCCGGAGAGTTCAGCATTCAGTAGCGCGTGAATAAAAGGATCGCTGGAGCGCGAGGCTCGGATCCTCCTCCTTCCTAATATATATACATATAATATATATAGGTAATAGCTCGATACTCTTTCCTGGAACACCCTCGTGGAGGTTGGGAAAAGAGGAGTGGGGGTTGACTTTAAGGTAGTCCGAGCGAGATAGTTCCCTAGTCATAATAGAGTCTATATTCGCATTATACGTTTTGATATCACCAGCTGTAGGACAAATCCATTAAATATTGCATTATTAATGGTGACATAATGTAGTTTTACATGACAGAAATGGTAAATAATTCAATGAAAATATCTAAATAAGTCTTAAACTTGACTAATTTTTTTCGTGCGGTGCATTCGAAACTCCTTTAAAACGGATGGTTGCTCTTGCGATACCCAAGAACCTATTGCGGTGACAGTATGATTAATTTTCAACAATAGTTGGGAAAACATACAAACTACTCACTGTTAGTTTTTTTACGACATCAAAGTGTTAGAAATACCTCATTTTGTAAAGAATGTCTCTCTGGAGTGCATATACGTACCATTTCCCAAGTAAAAGGGCTGGTATTGTTCGGCAAACATCTCCGAAAGTAATGTGGTAAGGGGTTGAATTTTTGGTGTATTAGGATAGGTGAGATACATTTCTTTAAAATGAGACCAAATTCATTGATTTCTAAATACAATGATTTTTCGCACAATCTACCTTAAAGCGGGCGAAGTAAAAGCAGGTGAGACGGGATATTGCATTTTTTTCGGTTTGAACTTAAATTTTGAGACTGCTCTCATATTATATTATTTTGTCTCTCTCTCTCTCGAGAAGAAGAAGAAGAAGAAGAAAAGAAAGTCTCTTCTAGGGCACCTCGTAATTATTTATTTGCTTCGGAGGGACCGTCTCTGGCGATCGGGTACTTGAAGTGTCAGAAATTTATGTCTTCCTATCCCGATGAGCTGGGTTTGAACACTTTAAATGCGTCATAATTATTTCAATTAGTCTGAAATACCCCAGTTGGATGCACATCATACGGTCTTCCTCTCGCATTTTATGGGGAATTCACTTAATTGTCATTTGATTGAATTTCAGTGCGTGTTTCGAAACGAAATTTAGTGGGCGGGGTGCATATATTTGGTGATAACTATTTCGGTTTGCCATTCCGGGGAGGTTAACCGACAAGTCGGGGAAGGTTTAGCGGCTCGAGAACTGGCTCCGCACGACTGCTTGGTCGAGGTTCGAGTCCCGGGAGCGGCGGCAGGAATTGTAATTGCCACTCTGATCCGTATTTTGGTGTCATGTGTAGAACACTTTAAGCACAGTACTGCGTCCGTAAGATGGGGAGCGATTCAGTCGATTCCTTGGCGTTATTCAAGATAAAGTGAAGGCTGGCGCGTGGATTCTCTCCTCCATTCCACTATTCCTCGAGTAATCCTATCCCACCCTCTCCCTCCCCCTTATTTCCTTTTTAATTTGCCACAGCTGTCGGGCGTGACACTCGCGAAATGACTAATCCAACGGAAAGCAGATTGGATACATTTTTGAGTGAATTGTTTCGGAGTAGCGTTCTTTTTTCGCCTGTTTCTTTCAAGACTTGTTCATTTGTTTTTCTCATGACCCAACTTGTTTTAGTCATTCTCCTCCAGAACCACATTTCGGCTGCCTGAAAAGTGATATGAATTCTTTAGAATGGATTTTCACCAAGTAAAGCCTGAAAGAATCGAGTTTATCATCAACGCGAGTACAGCAAAGAATGCTAATGAATTCTTTAGAATGGATTTTCACCAAGTAGAGCCTGAAGCAATCGAATTTAAGTCTTTTTCTTGCCTATTTAATGTCCATGCTTCACAACCATAGGTGAGTATACTCCACACGAACGTCTTTACAAATCTCTTCCTCGTTTCAATTAATAGGTTACGGTTTACCAAGAGGTTACGCTTCCTTGGGGAACCTTGTTTGGCCAGGGTGATCCTTCTCTTAACGTCTGTTAAGCTTGCATTTTCATTCGTTATTTGACTTCCCATGTAGCAGAACTCTTTTTCTTTGTCAGTGGTTGAGTTTCCTAACTTAATTTTACCTTTGAAATTACTTTTTAACTTGTCCACCGCCATTATTATCGTCTTTTTAGTGTTAATATTGAATTTTAATTTATTCAGTTCTATTCCAAGAGTCCCCAGTGCGTGATTCATATCCTTTTCTGTGTCTGTAAGAACAACTATATCGTCTGCAAACCGGATATTATGGATGAGTTTGCCATTTATCTGTATTCCCTTACTCTTTAATTGTGTTCTTCCTATTGCTTATTCTATGAAGAGGTTGAAGAGGTAAGGTGAAAGGGGACAACCTTGCCTCACCCCTCTTTTTATCCTGGCTTCTTGTCTGTGACCATTAATATTGACTTCCGTGGTTTGTGACATATAATAGCTAAGAATTAGTCTTCTACTAAGGGTATTGGGCGGAAATGGAAAAAACACATGAATTTTTTATTTGTCATTCAATGGTTGAGTTTCCTAGCTTAATTTTTTTTGCACGTTTGTATATTCGAGCCGAAATATCGAAGGCGCGCTCTCCTGTTGTGTTATTTTTTTTTAACCTCTCTCTCTGTCGAGAGAGAGAGAGAGAACACGGGGGGGGGGAGTTTTTCTAGGGCACCCCTTAATTCTTTATACTCGTCTGTGGGACGTCACAGCGGAGCCAGAACGGCGAGAGGGAGGAGGGGAAGTGTAGTGCACACGGAAGGGGAGGGGAGGGGGTAGTTGGGAAGGGGGTGGGAGTTAAATGGGGTGGAGGGTGGTCGACGTGTCCTCCCGTGTTCGCCGGGAAGTTGGTGAGGGAGGGTTAGGAGGGTTGGGGGGATGTGGAGAGAGAGGCGGGGGAGGGGTATATATATATATGTGTGTGGGTTGATAAGGGGGGCACACTCCGATATCGACCTCGCGGTTGCCAGGCAACGGTGCGATGCTGGGGCGGAATGGCGGATGGGATGGGGTGGGAGGAGGGTGAAGGGTGTGGATAGAAGGGGTACGTACGAAGGGGAGGTTAGCGGGAGGGGGGGGCGAATGTATGTGTGTCCGTGGCTGCTGCTCTGTCTGCGAAAGGGGGGTGCCGGTGGAGAGTATGGCTTGAAGAGGGGACGCGGAGTCGTAGCGCGTGCCTGGCCTCATCCCTACCCGCTGGCTCCCCCTATCCCTGTTCCCCTACTTTGCACTTCCCCCTTCTCTACTATCCCTTCTCACACAGGGTCACGCTTCCTTCTAATCTCTCCCTCCCCCCCCCCCAACTCTCCATCAATAACTCACCCTTGGCCGTAGTAGTGATGGCTTTACTCAGTTCATTGGTGTCAACGAGACTTCCCGGACGCCGCCAGCATTGACCTGCGAATTTGCAAACTCGATACCTTGCGCCTGTGATGCATTTGTCTGGCGGATTGCTGGATAGATCCTCCGTCTCTCGAAATTAACGCTTTCCTCCGATTTCGTCGTCGGGGGTTCGTCATATTGGGGGTTCGCCTTTTCAAAATTTCTCTCTCTCTTTTGCGACCGATCTTATTCATGATACGCTTGCATGGGTGCGTTGTGCCCAAAGAATGAGTCGACCGTTTTGTCGGAGCAGGGATTCTCGAGAGACGAAGGTGTTTCGTCCCCAGAACAAGGTTGAGGTCCTCATCTAACGTCGCTCGGCCGTATTCCCAATTTTCGTGTATTGTTTGCGGAGGAAGAGATGTGTAAATACGTTCGTGTGGAGTATACCCACCTATGGTTGTGAAGCATGGGCATTAAATAGGCAGGGAAAAGACAGACTTCGGGCAGCCGAAATGTTTTTCTGGAGGAGAATGACTAAAACAAGTTGGATCACGAGAAAAACAAAAAAGCAAGTCTTGAAAGGAGTAGGCGAAAAAAGTACACTTCTCCAATCAATTCACTCCGGGAAAATAAAACTTGTTGGTCACTTAGTAAGACATTACGAGTTCATCAAGAATATAGTTGAAGGAAAAGTGTTGGGGAAGAAAAGGTGGGGACGACCGAGAATGTCCTTACTTCACAGTGTGATGTCAATCATGAACTGCAACTCCTATGGGGAAATGAAAAAAAAGCCTTAGAAAGAGACGATTGGCTACAAAAGAAAGCGACAAGGCCTGGCCTTTTGAGTGACGACGACGACGACGTTTGCGGAGCGATAATGTCTCATCGTTTGTACATAGGTCGAATTGTAGCCTCCGGCTGCTAAAATGATATTACCTATGAAGAGCACGGTCCGAGAGCATAAAGCAGGCATGTATGGCATTTATGGTGAGTAGTGTTATGTTGAGGTGTGTCAACGTAGAGGGGAAGTGACTTGGAATTGATCCCTCTTCTCGCATCCTGCACTATAATTGATTTCCCTCATGAAAAAAACGGAGTTTTCGTGTTCGTTACTGTCCAAAAGACATATTTTGTCATAATCCTGTCAGTCCTTTTCTCCTTTTCAAGGAATTGATTTCATATCCGTGATGATGATAGATATGTTTTCCTCTTGTATATTCGGAACTAAACTGTTGCTGAAAATTATTCGTCCTCTCTATCAGTTTTAAAGCTGTGTCGACACTATTTACCATGTGTGGTTGTTTTTCTCGACCAGAATCTTATCTCACTCGATTCTAGCTTCCTTTAACGTTGTACTTTCTCTATTTTCCATTCTCTCTCCTTTCCTCTATCCTACCCGTTTGTCGTTACTTTCTACCGTTTTGGTCGTCCATGTTTTGCAATGTTTAACGTTTTTCTTTAGCTGTTATTCAGAGACTAATAAATGACAGTTGATGGTAAAATTGGGTTATCGGGAAAACTTTAATCTTCTAAACTGTAGGATACGTCGTTTTCGCCAGTTGAGGGGAAGGTAAATTTAATGGAGGCTATTTTCTTTTACGTAAGCAGGATTCGGCAAATTTCGCTATAGCAATTTGAGAAAAGATTCTTTCTGCGTGATTCACTGATGCCTCTGTGTGTTGTCCTCTCTCAACTGGCTAGCGAAAATATTGTAATCACCCTTTAAACAAAAAAGAGCCAGATAACCTGGCACGGTAGTGCACGCGTTGGTCATTCGATGGCGTTTAATGCAAGTACCTTGGATGATTTGATGCGTGAAGTAGGTGTTGAAGTTCAAAACTAGCTTGAGAATATTTGTACTGACGAGAGTGCGGAAATGACGAATTTGCATTGTAATTTACTTAGGCAGAGGAAGTAGGCCTTAGAGAGTAAATAATTGTTGAGGTAGTCCGAGCAAGATAGTTTCCTAGTCATAATAGAGATCATATTCGAATTATACGTTTTGATTTCACCAGCTTTAGGACACATCGATGAAATATTACATTATCAATGGTGCATTAAGATAGTTTATATGACAGAAATTGTAAGTAATGAAATGAAAATATCTAAATAAGTCTTTAACTTGACTCTTTTTTTCGCGCAGTACGTTTGAATCACCTTCAAAACGGAGGGTTTATTGTGATACCCAAGAACCTATTGCGGTGACAATATGATAAATGTTTAAATATAGTAGAGAAAACATACAAACTACACGCTGTTAGTTTTTCACGACATCCTAGTGTTAGAAATACCTCATTTTGTAAATAACGTCTCTCTGGAGTGCATAAACGTACCATTTCCCATGTAAAAGGGCTGGTATTTCTTTGCAATCTCCGAAAGTAATGTGGTAAGATGTTGAATTTTTGGCGTCATTAGAAGGGTGAGATATTTTTCTTTAAAATGAGACGAAATTCATTGATTTCTAAATAAAATTATATTTCGCTCAAACTACCTTAAAAGTTGAATGCTTCATGTGTGGAAATCTTACTTAGCACGTCTTTCATCGAACGAAGAAGACCAACTAGGAGGTGACCGTGTCATGTAAAATTCACACTTGACGCTACACGAGGAGGGGTATTTCAATTTTCTGAGTGCATACTACAATTTATTTTAAACTTATTGAGAAATCAGTAATCATTAAATTTAATCACGGACTCAAAAATTTGTGTTTGTTTTTATAATCGCGGCGAAAAAACTCTTGATTATTCAGGAAAAATATCTTAATGGCGCAATTATTTAGCCTAATTATTATTTTTTAAATTAAGTGCGGAGAGAAAAAGAGTCGTATTACATCGGGGTAAGCAATTTTAAGCCCCCCCCCAGGGAGGTTGAGAGACCTAATTGTATATCTGGGTAGATGCGGGAAGTGGTGCCAGCTCTCGCCTGTACCTTTTTTAATCATCCCCTTATTTTATTTCGCGTGTTTTCCTCCTTTTTTTTCGTGCGGGGGAAGTCTGTGTAACCTTATATTTACTCTCTGTTCCCACTTAATTTTTTTTTCGTCCCAGCCACCCTCTCACCTCCCCATCCCCCCCTCCTCCATCCCTCACACCTTCCTCCACGCTAACTTTCTCCCCTCTTTCCCTGCCCCTCCATTAGCCTCACCCATAGAGGCCCTTCTTAACCCTTAAAAAAAAATCTCTTCCCCTCCCCCATCGTGTAAGGCGACGAAGACGAGGAGGGGGATGCTGGGCATCCCTTTCCTTGGATGATGATGATGAGCAGTATTTACAAGGGGGTGGATTATTAGGACAAGGGTGAGCGTGTCGCACGGGACTACTTTGTCTGCGCCAAGTGTTAAATAAAAAAATACAAATTTTCGCGGTGGGAGAGGGTAAATTAAATCAAACGCATTCTCACTCTCTCTCTTCCTATTCCTCTTTGTCGTTCCCTCTCCTTTTTTATTTTTTATTAAACTGTTGCGATTATACATACCCTCTCGTTCAAAACTTCCCTTTCACCGGCGTCTCCCTCTCTCTCTCTCTCTCTCTCTCTCTCACTCTAAATAAATAAATCATCTCCCGACTGCTCTTGTTTATTTGTTCCGCATGGTAACGTAAACATTCATTCGACATGAGCTGCTTTTGTGCGTCGAGGGAGGCGCCAAAGCTGTTGTTATTTATATATATGTTTTAATGCTGCTCCGGAGTGAGGTTTGATGACTTGGAAATTAGCTAATTGGTTTTGTGCTTCTCTGTAAAATTCATACGTCAGGTCAACGTAACACCCTGAAAGATAAACTCCCACGTGAAGCGCAATAGTTAAGTGTGTCATCGCTTTTCTTTTCCTCCTCTCATCAGGGTATTATCATGGAGTATGTATGTATAGAGTGGCAAAGCAATGCTAAAAACTGGTCATAAATTTTTGAGAGCTTTGGGAAGGTTTTCTCAGGTGCCACCACCTTATAGGGGGAAGAATTTTGGCTCACGTAGAAGGCCACTTAGAGGCGCTAGTGGTACTCGTTGATTTTGCATCAACATACAGAAGAGTGGATTTACCATGGCTGTTGTGTGCTTTTAATAGAGTATCAATTGTTTTGTCGTTCCTATGATACATCGGTAAACAGTTGACTCCGTGTTTGGTAATTGCGTGTCTTATCATATTGACGTGAATTCGATTCATTATAGACGATGCTCATGGAAGGCATATTAAAATACATGTTTAATTTGGTCTCGATGACTCAATAAGATTTGTTTATGTAGCTATGGGTCGATTAGTAAACATCCAGGCGCCGAAATCATCAAAAGAACATCATGTGAGTTATGCGACACTAAATGAAGTGGTCGTGTGCCAAAGCTCATTTGCTTGTCGTGCAACTTCGATACACCTGTTCCATCTATCGGCCAAGGTATTATTTAAAAACTCATATCCGAATCTCCATATCACTTTGCCACTCTATATATACTTACCCTGTGCTCATACCGATGTGGCTTTTTGGTTATTCAATGCTATTTTAACACGAGACTTATAGCACACGATTGACTTAATGTCGAATACCGCACCGTTATCTCTCGTCATAACATGCTTTAATCAGGGAAAATGCTTTAAAGAATAATTATTTTATGATTTCCATTGCTGACTGGGCGGTAGGGTCCAGCGCAGAAAAAAAAGGCGCTCAAGTAAAATTCAGCTGAATTTTAACCAAGAGCCACCATCTCCCTAACTAAATCTGAGTATTTCATTAGGTTTCGTCAATAAGAGCAAAATATACCGGAAACATAATTGAGCATATTCATAACATTCATAACAAGATTTGTTTGCATTGCTATGGGTCGATTAGTAAACATCCAGGCACCGAAATCATCATAAGGACATCATGTGAGTTATGCGACACTAAATGAAGTGGCCGTGTGCCAAAGCTCATTTGTTATTGCTTGTCGTGCAACTTCGATACACCTGTTCCATATATCGGCCAAAGTATTATTTAAAAACTCATATCCGAATCTCCCTATCTCTTTGCCACTCTATATATCATTTATGGTATTATTCTTCGGCGACGGTTTCAAGAGTAGTTTTGCTGGAATATCGACGTGATGATAATATGCTTTCCAAATTAGTTTGGCGAATAGTCTTTTCCGAAATTACGATGACCTTGAAAATTAACATCTTTCAATTGTTCTGGTCGCGTGCTCGCACATAAATGCGGGCTCTGCACATGAATTCACCGTTAACTACTTCAGGATGGCGATATTCAGGGAAAAACGGAAAAACCTGGAATTGTCAGGGAATTTTGAATTTTTGGAAAAGTCAGGGGATTCTCGTAACAGTCAGGGAGAAATTGGAATAGGAATCCTCGTTATTGTTCTACCATTACGTTTATCGGCCAGTCCTTCCCTCCCTTTATTTCACCAATTAAAACTAACGTCCATCGCTGACGTGCATGGAATAAGCACCATCAATTCGTGGAGTATTCAGTTGTGAATCTTATTAATTGTGAATCATGGTTATTTAGTTGTGGATCAGTCTTACAATGTATCCCTTTTGTATATCCTTATTGCCATATTTTCCTAGTTTTGCTAAAAATCATGGTCACAATGTATTACGCTCGTTTCAAGGAATCCGAGGCTATCTTGTTCGGAATGTTTGACCTCACGTTGTTTTTAATTCCAAAACTAGGTCGACAAGTAGCTGGAGCACACTAGCTTATAGTAAGTTTATACAAACTTATAGTTACTAGCTAAAGTACGAGACGATGGTTAGGAAATTTTGAAACTTTAATGCTGGCGTAGATGATTTAATTCCGCAGAAAATTTTCCAGTAATAGGTGACCTTTTGGCGATCGGTCAGGGAAATTGGTAAATCCATCAGGGAAAGGTCAGGGAAAGGTCAGGGAATTTGAAAATTGGATATCAGTAGCCACCCTGTATTTGTCGCAGATCTGTTCCACCGGACGTAAGCAAAGGCTTGATCCAAGGGAAGGAGGGCCCGCGGAGGCCTGTGAATAATCTTGCAGATATTGCTTTCCATACTTTGATTTTCACACAGCTGATGAAGCATTTCTAATTGTTTATTTCTTCGGCAAATGGGCGATTTGTCAAATTTTGCACCGTTTGAGGAATATGGAATTTTTTTGCGAAAATAGGAACTCTCTCTGGGTTTCACGTTGGTACTCTTTATGCAACAGGTTTTGTCGCTTGCCTCTTATTTTGGATTAAAACGGGTATCTATGATTTGATAGCGGTTAGATTTATTGAAATTTTATAGTAATTATTTTGTTATTGGGCGAAGAATGCACGATCTCGGATCGTCTGCGACGAAATTTGAGTGCAGGCTCCCTCTGTTGATTGGGTTGGACAACTTTCCTCTTGCTCCTTGCTTCTTCGCTCTTTCCACGTATTTTTGTGTCGACCTCCCTTCTTGTTGTGGAAATCTCTTTAAAATCCTAATATTTTTATGGGAATGGTCGGCAGAAAATGAAAATAAGCAAGACGTCAACCCTCGTCAGTGTCAGAGACCCATTGTGACTGAGTCTTTAACGCTCCTTGACACGTATTCTCTTATCGTTGCAAGTTTTCCCTGGACTACCAGTTTCCCAAAGGATTTGAGTGATCTCTCCTTCTTGTATTTTATGCTAATTTATACTGTTGGACTTGGTCCTTGGATAGCATGGTATTTCCTTTTTGGGAAGGAGCTTAAAATAAGTTGCGAAGCGAACTTAAACTTGACTTGAATTTCCTGTGTGTCTCTGCTAATACAGAACGGGCCCTGGTTAACAAGCGTAGTCTCGTAGCCTGTTATTCCAACGGAATCCTCTTACCGGATTACCTTCATTTTACTACATTCGTGTGATTTATTTGGATTCTCCTAATGATCGAAATGTTGAGGTATTACTATATGTGTTTGTAAAAAAATGGTTTATCACATATTGTTCGATGCTTTGTTTTTCTATCCTTGTACTATCCATTCATAACTGGAAGCGGAGTAGTTGATCTGTTGACTTTCATGCCTTTGTACTACCATTGTTTGGTGTATCTGTAATTTATTCAAAGTTACAATTCTCACCTTTTATCTTCTCGGTTATTAAACCTTGAATGAACCATGAACACGTAAGTTTATGTGGAGGATTCATATTACGTTGAAAGCAGGAAATTTATAGGTTAAGATTGTCTAAAGGTTTGAAAATAGTGACATGTATAATTAGGCAATTCCACGCCAATAATTTGAGATGTAACACTTATCACCTTTTGGTTTCTCAGATTTAATTAAATGAATGTCATATGCACCGAACTAAGGTGGCAAATCGCGTATCTGAGCAACGTAATGTAAAAGACTGTAGAGGACTCTATTGGGTAGATAGCCTGGTATTTTCCTGAGCGGAAGTTTACCATTAAACGAAAGATACAATATTTAATAGTTCCAAACGGATGCTGTTTAACCGTTACATCAACTATTAACTCATCAAATGTGGCATTGTCATATTTATAGCGTTATTAATAATGCCTTAGGTAGGTCTGCCCGTCACTGATTCACGTAACGCGTTTAATTTCGCGCGGCTTGATCGAACTACGGTGCTGGATGGGCATAACATTCAGTTTTGCCTAACGCCGGAGGCTATAATTCTGGAGACCTCCTTTACAGCCTCTGTTTAATTTGGCCGTGCGCCCCTGTTAAATTTGCGATTGGGCCGTGAATAATTGTCTTTATTTTAAGTTTATTGCCACATTTCTGTTCGAGGTAGTAATATGTTCCAAAGATGAATATGGTTCTCAGTAAAGTGTGACTTGAAGTGGAAAAATAACCTCAAGAGACTGCCTATGATTAATCTTCGAGTGTAGTTTCTTGGTAACCAATTTAGTGAGCTGTGTATTCAGTGTAGTTAACTCTCAATCTTCATGCTGTCAATTCAGCGATACCGTCTTAGCTTCGACTTTACTCTCGAAGAATTCTATTGACGCGCGTTTCGCGATGACTCTACAATTACTTTATTACATATTTATTTACATAATGTATTATTTATTTACATAATTTACTGTATTCGCCATTTAATATTGTTGAAATCAGCGACCCTGTTGGTTGGGTTATTTTCCCTTGGTATAAATTCCATCAGAAATTTAAGCTTTGCACTGTCATAATGCACAAAAAATAAAGCAATTTGATTTTTCTTCTCCGAGAATATAGGAATTCCTTTTTTGGGTTATCCAAGATAAAAATTATATTTTATTAAAATATTTTAAATTTTTTTAATTAATAAAAATATTTTAAAATCCTATTTTAAATTTAATATCTTCCCCAGGCAATTCTTTCTTCCACCGTACAAACTATCTTTTGCCGCCTGTTATTTTGTATTCGAGTGAACAGGTGATAATGTAATAATAATATTTTATTTCACTCACCGAATTTGAAAATATAATCCACTAAACACTATTATTAGTGAAATTAGTCACGAATAAACTTAATGGTTGAAGGCTTAGCTTTGTGGAATGTATCTACTGACATGACTAAAAAGAGAGAACTCTTAGTATTTTCCACACTTGAAACTTTAATTTCCGACCCAGAGTTCTCTCTTTCTAGTGATGTCAGTAGATACATTCCACAAAGTTAAGCCTTCAACCATTAAGTTTATTCGTGATGCTAGTATAGCAACGAAGGCCAAATTATACCGGAAGCTTTCGATCAAGTTCCGAATTGCGAGTCTTAATATATTCTTCAACAATAACTGCCTAAAACTAGGTGTTACCCCTTGTTATGTCTCCATTCGTGTGTTTTTCCCTCCCACTCTCCCCTATTATCCATACACCTTTCCCCCCACCACCTCCCACTGACCGTGACGCACGTCTCTGACGTCAATCAACCACTTCTTCCCCCACCCCCCCTCCCCAGATCTGTATATTAAGTCGCATTCCATGTATATGTATCTTGAAAATGATTGCAAGGCAGTCGAAACCTGGGTCGGGAATTAAAGTCTTAAGTGTGGAAAATACTAAGAGTTCTCTCTTTCTAGTGATGTCAGAAATTAGTCACCCCAGAGGTGACATGTATTGGGGTTACCATCCATTGATTGCGCTTTGTTCAGCTGTAGTCTCTTTCCCAACATAGAAAACAATTTATAGGCATTGCAATGGACACAAAAGTATGCTCCATGTAATGTTGGCAACAATATGTTGAAGACTTTTGAGCTATGGGTTTGGGAAAGGAGTGGGAAGTTAGCCTAGAAATTTTACTGTAATATTGATTTATTCACACATTTTATCACCGTTCTATGTATAATTCATGTTCTTAGAGCGAATTATTAGCATGTTTAGGAAAATATGTGTATATCTATATATGTCTTAGCCACGATGCTAAAATCAGCATTATTTTTTTAAATTTCAGATCTTGCCTAGATGTGACTGCAAGATGGCCTGTCGACCGCTGTCGAAGAAAGAAGTCTTCCAAGAGAGCATTCATTTTGAAGTTCCACGAAAAGTGTACTTTACTGCAAGTTATGAATTCTTTCTTACCCTTTGAATTAATTTTCTTTGATGGATGCAGGCAGACTCACAAACCTGGTTTTTGCAAGATAAGGAAAAAACTAATTGGATCCTAGCTACCTGAGTACGTGAATCTGGTCAGGGAGAACTGTGTGAGACTCGTCGTTCCTAGGGTGGCGTCGATCTAGGAAATAGCATGTCATAAACTTTTTGAGAAATTTTCTCTTTGATTGCTCAGCGGCGGCACCGGAGCTGCTGACGCCGAGTCATCTTCGAACATATCCGCGGTGAGCTATTCGGCTGTCCTGACTTTAAAGGAGGAAGACTTTGGAGAATTGTTAGGTTACGAGAGAGGACCAAGTCGACTGCCGAGCGGTCTGCAGTCGGCGGGATGCGTGTTTCCGGCAGATCGAGGACGGCAGCCGCATCCCCTGGACACCAGAGCGCCGCACATACAGCCGTTGGACCGGGACAGTCTACCGGAACGAAGAGGAAAGCTCCTTTGGCGAGCCATAAGAGGTCCGATTCGAAGGAGGCGCACCCAGCGGCGGTTGGGGCCGTGGGCGGCCACAACGCCGGCAAGCGCAGGTCTTCTTCCGCCGGCGGTGGCGGAGTGAAATCGTCCGCTGCTTCGGGATCCGGCGTCACCCATGCTGCTACCTCGAGTTCCTCTGCCAAGTCCTCGACGCCGGCGCCTCCTACCGGCTCGGGTGGAAAGGCGCCGGCCAAAGACGCCAAGGCCTCGCACAAGAAGGCCGTTCTGCCCGCCGCCAAAGTTACCAAGCCGGGTAAGGCCAAAGCTCCCTCAGCTTGCAAGTCGCATGCCAAGAAACAAAGTGTGGTCGCCGCGGCGTCCGGGACTGTCGTCAAACAGCAGACGACGTCTTCGGCCCCTGCACCTCACGCACCCTCTTCCGGGAAGACTGGAAAGAAATCGCAGCAAAAGGCCCCGGGCGACGAAAAGTCGAGGCCCGCCTCCGCGGAAGAAACTGCCGTGAAATCTCCGAAACCTGTGATCAAAACAGCACCGTCTTCGAAAAGAGTGATTGCGACCCCGGTAACCAGGCAGAAAATTCTCGAAGGTCGTAAAGCAACCCGTAGTGGGCCACTGCAAAACGTTCGTTTTCCTAAAATCTGTTCGAAGGGTAGGCCAGCGAAAGTGCCTAAATTAAAGAAAGTGTCGCTTGAAAGCTCTGATAAATTGCCCTCGAAAACTTTGACGTTGCCCAAAAGTTCCAGCAGGAAGGAAGAAGGATCGGCTTCCGTGAGCGTTAAAGCGACGACAAAGAAGGACGAAGGCGGTGCTAGTGGAAGTAGCCATCTAAAGACTACTTCGAGCAAAAAAGAGGAAGCGGCCACAAAATTGGAATTCGTTCACGTCCCAACGATGGTCGGAACCAAGAAACGTGGGCCTCAGGCCAGGGCCGAAGTAGTTCTGAAAGTGCCGGAAGTCGAACCTGCGGTCATGGAAGTAAGCGGAGGCTGTCGCTTAAAGGCGTTCTCCGATGATCTTAAGCAAGCCTCTGCGAAAGATTCTGGCGCTTCTAAGAGCAATGATAAGACTGAAGATAACGCGAAGAAGGGACCACGAAGGAGATCTTCTGTTGGCTCTTCATTTTCTAAGGAATTGGATGCCAAAGCAAGCGCGAGTGTTTCTAATGCGGAGGGAAAGAGCCCTCTGCACGGTGGGCGTAGTCCTTCCCACGAAATAAATCGGCCGACTCCCGTTTCGAAGAGCCCTGGAAGTGGCAAAAGTCCAGTTCATAGCGGTAAAAGTCCTGCCTATGGAGGCAAAAGTCCGGCTTACGGTGGTAAAAGCCCGGCATACGGAGGCAAGAGTCCTGCTCATGGAGGTAAAAGTCCCGCTTCTTTAGCGAAATCAGTGGCAATGGGCGGTAGAAGTCCTGCACACGGAGGACGGAGTCCGGGGTATGGGAACAAGAGTCCTGCCTACGGCGGTAGAAGTCCCCCTTATGGTGGAAAGAGCCCTCCCCATGGCGGGAAGAGTCCTCAATACGGGGACAAGAGTCCACTTTACGGAGGCAAAAGCCCTCACTACGGAAGCAAAAGTCCACCGTATGAGGGAAAGAGTCCTCAATACGACAGTAAAAGTCCTCCGTACGGCGGTAAGAGTCCGCAGTATGGCAGCAAGAGCCCAGCTTATCATTCCAGTGCCGAGTCTTTGGCGATTCCCAAGGAAATGCATAAGTACACGGCGCCAGTGCTCCCGTCGGTCGGAAAGGGTTCTCTTTCCCCATCAAGTCAGCCGCCTTCGAGTGTAAAACAGCGAGGGCACTCCTCTGCATCTCCTCCTCCTCCACTATCGCATCACACACATGTAGCCACATCGCCCTTGAGAGATTCATCCCCTGAAGGCTTTGATGCGGCAAAAAGTAAACTGACTAAAGGATCAGCTAAGACGTCAAAAGACTCGAAGCAAAACTCTAACGCTGTTGCCGCGCCCTCAAAAGTGAAGAAGGAAATGAAAGCCAAGAAAGGTACCGCCGTTAAGCAATCCTCTGCGGAAGTAAAGGAGGAATTGGAAAGTTCGTCCGAAGATAAGGAAGAGGTAGCAACATCCAGTAAGGATTTGCCATGCAATAAAGAGGAAGCCTCGATGGTCACCTCTGGGAAGTCCATAAAAGCTGGACGAAAATCCAAAACGAAGCAGGCGAAGGAAGGGAATGACAAGAACAAGGAATTGGATAAGGAAAGAAAATCAGACAGTGAGTGCAAAGTGAAGAGTGGAAAACTTTACAAAAAAGGCAAAATTAAAAGTTCAAAAACTTCCGAAGACACCAAATTAGCCACTGCCAAGGTCAAAAAACTGGCCTCCAAAACTACCAAGGGACATTCAGCCAAGAATGCTTCGTCAGGTAGCAAGAAGGAAGCATCGATGAAGGAGGATAAGGAAAAGTCGTCGGAAGCTATTCGAAAGAAAACCGTAAGTCTAGCAAAGATGTCACCGGATCCATCGCTATCGAAAAAAGACTCAACAACGGACGACGATCGGATAGAATCATCTTGTTCCATGCACAACATGGATTCGGATGCATCCGACGAAATGACCCTGGATGTCCTCCTCAGACGGAGCACCTTTAACCTCAGAGAGGCTGCGAAGTTGAACGCATCGAACAAGGCCGAGATCGAATCACTGCCAGAAAAGGTCACTCGCGGCCGTCTCAGTAAGTCCTCTTCCCTGAAATCCGAAGACGACGAGAAGAGGGATGCGTCCGATCATCGAGGGAAGAAATCGCCGCGGTGCGATCGAACCATGTCGCCGACCGTCGTGAAAGATTTCAATCCCGCTTCGCCGCTGATTGAGTTCCCGATCTCCAGCGTTGAGTCCGAGCCGCCCAAATCTCCCGCTCCCAGGATGAAGCGGAGATACTCGACCGGCGTAGAGCTCAGACAGGAGGACCCGGCGGCGTCTGGATCTTCACAGATTGCGTCGACCCCACCGCACGAGGAGGAGATGTCCTCGCACAAACCGACCGTGGTGACTTTCGCCGACAGCGACGGTGCGGACTCCAGTCGGTCACCCTTCAGTAACGAGTCAAACGATGACATGCCGTCTCACTCGAGAAAGAAGGTGAGAAGGTCGTCCCAGTCGGAAGTGTCGAAAAGGCTGGCCCAGCGGGCTAACAAGATGCGCTGCAAGAGTGGTGGCGAATCCCAGGAAGACGACAAGGCTTCCGACAGAGAGAAGTGTCCGAAGTCCTCCAGGGTGAAGATTGGGTCCCCCACTGCTGAGAGGTTCGAAACCAGGATACCCCCTCTTTCCCCCGCCGTTGTGATCAAGGAAATCAAAACTGGATCGGACGTCGGGTCGCCCTTGGATGCCACATCCCTCGTGAACGCTCCGTCGCCCCACATCGAGCACGCTCCTGAGTCGAACGAGAGGGTTCACGATGCCTCCAGCGGTTCGGAGAGCGAAGAGAAGGACGCTGTCAGAAAGACCGTCAGAAGGTCTCCACAGCACGGTAGCCGACAGTCTTCGTCAGAGCGCAAGGACCAGGGCGTCAAGATCGAGGAAGTGGAGGACGGCGAGGAGGAAGAGGTCGAGGAAGACGAGGAGAACAGCAGCAGCGATAGTGGAGGCGATGAGGAGATGGAGGACAGGGAATTTCCACCGTTCATCTCCCTTCCTGCCCCCACTCACCGCAGGAGACGAGGCAGAGGGGGCGGAACTGGGGTCTCGGCGACCTCGAGGGCAGCGGCCGCCGCCGCCCTCAGGATGAAGAAGATGTTCGGTTTCTGGAACGGTCCAAAGAGGCATCGCGTCGCGAGCCTGAACGCTCTGGCCAAGGTCCACTGCCTATTCGAGAACGAAAGCCATCGGGCCATCGGTAACTCCTCACCGTCGACCGATTATGGAAGCAGTGGGGCCGTCACTTCCACGACCACCACCTCGGTCGCAACGACAACCGTCTCCACCTCCGTTTGCACCAGAATCCTCCGCTCCGGTCCAGGGCTGAGGGGGGTCGGGAGGCACTGGGACGATGACGCCTCGAGTTCGGACAGCAGCGGGTCGGACTCGGCCCTGATCGTGCCGTACAAGAGGAGGAAAACGCCGAGGGGAAGGGCCAAGAAGACCGTGGCCGCCAAGAAGCGAGACGAGAGGACCGCGGAATCCTCCACGGCCCCCGGGTCCCAATCTTCTTCGGAGAGCGAGGGCGGGGAGGGCCGGGATACGGAAAGGCCCGGCGCCCGGGACGAGGAGAACAAGACCGCGGGCGAAGGAAGCGGCCGCGACGAGAACCGGGAAGAGGACGAGGCGGTGCGGAGCCGAGACGATGACCGTCCGGCCGGAGGGACCGGGCCGGGACGGAAGAGGCAGAGGACCGGATCCAACATGATGATGGATCTGAAAGACATGGTGGTGAGGAAGCGGATGGCCAGCCTGAACGCCTCCGCCATCTTGGCCGCCAGCTATTCCTTCGAGAAGCGCACCCGCAAGGAGCGAGGGTCGACCTGCACGACCTCCTCCTCCGTTCAGGTCAGACTCCTCAAGTTGGAGAAGGTGAGGAAGCAGGGCGGTGCGGAGAAGCCGGCGACCGGCAAGCGACCGGTCGGCAGACCGCGCACCGTGGTCAAGTACGAGGACATATCCGACCCATACGACGACGAAGACGATGACGAGGAGGAGACGAGGCCTGAAGGGGACCAGAAGGCACCTTCGTCCGGGGGTCAAAGGAGAGCGGGCCCTGGGGACGCCCCGAG
Organism: Ceriagrion tenellum; assembly: GCA_963169105.1. Classification (NCBI taxonomy): domain Eukaryota; kingdom Metazoa; phylum Arthropoda; class Insecta; order Odonata; family Coenagrionidae; genus Ceriagrion; species Ceriagrion tenellum. The sequence continues at coordinate 13,298,976 of OY720633.1, forward strand.
GAAGCCCCGGGGACGCAAGAAGGCCACGGCGGCGACCAAGACTGCGGCGAGCGCCCCCACGAAGAAGAGACGCCGCGGCAGACCGTCGAAGCACGAGGAAGAGGACGAGGAGGAAGACCTGGCGGAGGAAGACGACGTGGTTGGTGCAGAGGGCGTGCTGGACAGGGGGGGAGTCATCCAGCTGAGGGCTCCCAAGAAGGTGGCCGTAATAGTCAAGGACACGGACGTGACGATCACGGGCGTGTACGTGAACACGAGGTCCACTCAGGGTTACTGCATCTCGGGGATGCAGTACAGGATATCGTCGACCAGCCACACGCAGACGGAGGCCACGTCGACGTCGGTGGAAGCTGGGGGCCCAGGGCTACATCACCCGCACTCAGCGGAGCACCTCATGGTGAGTGGAAACTCTATTCTCTCGTCCTCTTAAGGTAGTCCGAGCGAGATAGTTCCCTATTCATAATAGAGACTATACTCGAATCATAAGTTTTAATTTCACCAGCTGTAGGACACATGAATAAAATATTGCATTATTAGTGGTGCAATAATATAGTTTTATATGACAGAAATTGTAAGTAATTAAATGAAAATATCTAAATAAGTCTTCAACTTGAATTTTTTTTCGCGCGGTGCGTTTGAAACTCCTCCAAAAACGGAAGGCTTTTTTTGTGATACCCAAGTACCTAATGCAGTGGCAATATGATTAATTTTCAAGTAATGTTGTAAAACGTACAAAATACACGCTATTAGTTTTTTTACGACATCCAAGTGTTAGAAATACCTCTTTTTGTAAATAACGTCTCTCTGGAGTGCATACACGTACCTCTTCCCATGTAAAAGGGTTGGTATTTTTTGTCAAATATCTCCGAAAATAATTTGGTAAGGGGTAGAAATTTTTGTGTCAATGGAAGGGTGATATATTTTTATTTAAAATGAGACCAAATTCATTGATTTCTAAGTAAAATGATATTCCGCTCGAACTAACTTAGAAAAAAAATCCGTCGTGGAAAGTTATGTGCAATGTGTCAGTTATCGGCGAGTCACGGAAAATTGTTTCTTTTGCAAAAGTATAATCTTACACATCTGTGCATAACTGATGGAGTATTGAATCTGATATAGCGTTAATTTTTGTTCCATAATGACGGAGCATGATTTTAGTAACCCTTATGCAATGTGTTGAACGTGATTACTATGCGTGAAATTCAATCTTATTCAATCCTTGGGGCCTTCTTTACGACTGTTTTCACTCTGTAGAATGATTAACTTTACCAATCGATGTTGATGTTTTGTGGTGGTCTAAAGAGCTTATGCATTCACTCGCGTTATGAAAGCTAATGTATTACATTACATGAGAATTAGTCCCAGTTTGCTGATGCGGGATGTTGTGAATCACGCCAGGGTATTTCAGAGGGATGTAAATTAACGTTCTACGTTTAGTCCCAATTAAGCTAATGGCTTTCAGCTTTTTTGCTATTTGCGTTCAATGGTGAAACGTTCACGCTAATATACGCTTGGAAGGCAAACTGTTTATTTTTATATTGTCTTAAAAATCGTGTAAGCTACTTGTCTGTGGATACAAGACCACAAATCTTGAATAGTAATATAATTGTAATTCGACCGTAGAATATCGTGTACTCATTATAACTCATCATCGCCCTTGAACTGATTGATCCATTGCTGCATGTAATTCTGTATGAATAGAATAAATGATGCTTCTCTATTGTAGCATCTAATAATAATAATTTTATTGCCCCTTTAAACATGATCCAAGATTACGTAATTACTTAGAAACAAAAAGTTTACAGGAGCTGTAGGTGACCCCTAAGTCATTGCCTGTTGTCAGGGGCACCTTCAGGACAGATGCAATACATATAGCACAATGATCACTGCATAAGTGAAAGTATAAAATTTAACACAGAAAAGAATTCAACTATCTGAGTTAAACCAGCTTAAGAAAAGATTTAATATGAGTGGTCAATTTATTTGTAGTGGCAAAGAATTGATACAAACTAGAGGTATAACAAATGGAAATGATTACTACAGTTTTATTTATAAACACAGGGATTCCCAAAAGGTAGTTACAACAATTTCTAGTAATTATCATTTACCAAATTCGTTGCAGTCAACAGCCAAAGTTTAACCTGCTTCAGATAAGATTTTACATGCTTTATAGGTTTGATTGTTTGAGGCAAACAATTAAAAAGTTTGGGCCCCGTATAGATCAAACATCGTTTGTACAATGTTAGGTTGGCTCTGGAAAAACCTGTAACAGGTTGGACCGTAGGTCGTAGGAATGAGGTTTTTTCCAATACTTTTGGGCTATTCCCACTACGGAGGTAAAACGACCGTAAGACCTTATAAGCATACATTTGTCTCACGGGTTATATCCGCAGCTTGACAAATTCTCCTCAACGGATATGCCGTTCACACGCTACCTTATCGGTAACCTTTGCAGATTGTTGACGTCATATTTGCTCATTGTTGCGCCTCGTGCTCTGGCACTGATTCCATCGTATCATTTCACATTTCATAGTTTAGCGTTATCAGCAATCTCATCAGTTTTTTAATAATATTTCCTCGGTAAATTTAATTACAGGATTCAACACACTAAATTTTTATGCGTGAGGATAAATAGTTTCTCAAACATTTTATACCGGAATTGTTCCCGTAAATGCTGCCGATACCTTAATTATTTCTAGTGTTTTGCGGCTAAGGCACGTGAGCAATATCCAAGCGTAAAAGTTTAAAATTTTACGGTAATCGATATTTAAACTGGAAGGGAAGTAATTTTATTGTTCAAATGGAGAAACGTTAAATTCACTAATTTGAAAATTTTAATTTCGAGGAAAATTAAAGGATCATGATCAGAATTACTGTTCACTATTTTTTCCCTGGAACCCTCTGACTAGCAATTCATACCTCTGGTTATTTTAACACGTTAGTTTCAACCGTTTAATTAAAAAAGACGTTTCAATTGTGGTGTGAACTCCGGCGCTTGGATAGCATCCGTAAATGCATCCGAGGTAAATATTTCACGCACATTCCATCGTCGAAAGCGTCGAAAGTTGGAATACGGATAAGCTTGTAATTTGCGAGCATCTTTGAATTTTGATTCCTGAATCCTTGATTCGAATTCCATTTTTCAGTGAAGTTTCCGAACATAATCTTCGTGCCCTTCCCTCTAGCGTGGGCATTCGCCACAAGATGGTGCTTTCTCCCTTCAATGTTTCCCGAAGAAGTTTAATCATTCGATAGTTAACTTGTAAAGAGATTCCATATGTTGGTAATTGTCGGAGATGAAAAAGGTACCCAGAGAACCATGAGTCGAATCTTGAGCTTCCAGGTTTTCGAGTAAAAGCAGTCTTTTCGGATGCCTTTAAAATTTGAAGCCAATCTCAATATGTGTAGTATTTATGGGAACTATCTCTCGCCTACCATTACAGTGCATCCTTGATTGCACTCCCACGGCGAAGTCTTGTTTCTATGAGCCCGCTATCTTCGTGAATTGATCGTATAACTGCCTGCGACGAGCGTAAACATGCGACAAGCAGTATGGTGCTTTTTTCCGAATGTACAAGATTCAACCTCTATTTTAATCAGTCAGTATTGATTTATGAACCTTCTGGCTTTCTGCGAAGCGTATGAAGACATTAATAATACACATCTCGAATGTTCACGGGTGGTGTAGAAGGCCTATTGTGCTCGTGTAATTCTGCATCATCCGGTCCGGTATATTAAATGAGACGATTTGTGGTTCCTTCATTTAAATTTAATGGCTTCGGGTGCGACTTCTTGGGAAAATTGTCGTCTATTTTAATGATGGAACTTTGTTCTTTCCTCAAGTGTATTTATTTTTGCCACCTGATTTGTCCTGATAGACAGGAGATGCCTTATCCAGGTGATGCAGGTCAGAGGATCCAATAAACTAATGCGAAGTACTACGTTTTTTGAATTAAAATGGTTTTTGCAACTCATAATTCGCCAAAAACCTTACAAACATAGTTCATTTACTTCTCAGCTTAGAGCCTCAGCTTTTTACTCGGCGGAATACTTCCAGAGGACTTTCAAAGGAGCTTAATGATTGCGATACCGAAGAAGACAAGGACTGAGAGATGTGATGAGCACCGAACCTTGAGTCTAATGTCACATGCCTCAAAAATACTAACACGAATAATAGACCGAAGAATGGAAATATAAATTGAAGACAACCTGTCAGAAAACCAGTTTAGATTTAGGAAGAACAGGGGTACTAGGGAGGAAAAAATCTGCCTGAGAGTAACGGTGGAGAAAACAATATATGTGGATAAACCATTGTATGTCACATTCGTGGACCTGGAGAAAGCCTTCGACAATGTTGAGTGGAACAAGATGTTCAGACTACTGGAAAAACTCGGAGTAGATCACGACGACAGAAGATATCAACTATACAGGAAGCAAGTCGTCACTCAGCAAATGAGAGATGCAATTCAGTTAGAAGCTAAAATTAACAAAGGAGTAAGACAAGGATGCGACCTCTCACCGGCACTGTTCAACATGTACTTGGAGGAGGCCTTACGAGAAGTGCAAAATACTGGACTGAGAGGAGTCAAGATAAAAGGTGAAGAAATAAACATGCTCCGCTTCGCAGATGATATCGCAGTCATAGCTGGAAATCGCGATGATCCTCAAAGGTCACTTAACTTAAAGTACAAAATGCTTCAGGAATACGAGATGGAATTAAATAAGACGAAGACTAAAATCCTAGCATGTGGTAGAGGGAAGATGAATGTAGAAGTCACCATGAGAGGAGAGAAATTAGAGCAAGTGAATTCCTGCATCTATCTCTGAAGTACCATCACGTGGAACGGAAGAAGTACAACCGACATCAAGCGGAGAATAGCTCAAGCAAAGAAGCCGTTCATGGGTAGAAGACAACTGCTGTGCTCAAAGAAGAAAGGACTACAAACCAGGGAAGAGTATGTGAAAATATTCATGTGTAGCGTAGCGCTCTTTGGAACAGAAGCATGAATCATAGGAAAAGTTGACAGAACAGACCAGAAGCCTTTGAAATCTGGTGCTGGAGGAGGATGCTGAAGATAAAATGGATGGACAAAATAAGAAATGATGAAGTGTACAGAAGAGTAGAAGAGGAAAGGATCATGTGAAACTTCTTACAGAAAAGAACTAGATGGATTGGATACACCCTGATATACAATGCGTTTGTGAGGAACATAATTGAAGGTAAATTAGAGGGAAAAGTCCCCAGTGGAAGACCCAGGAATAAGTTCATGAACCAAATAAAGAGAAAAGTACGTAGGAAGAGATATCCGAAGGTAAGTACCCGGTAATGGAACTAGCATTAGATTGGGAAGGGTGGAGGACTGCAGTCAACCAAACTTAGGATTGAAAGATCAATGATGATGATGAAGACATGCGTATTCCTCTATCTCTCATATGATCATTTCTATGGACTTATCTATCAGCATTTCGAAGGCGCCCGTTTGTATCTCTTGTCCTCTTTCCTTTACCGAACCAGTTTTTTTGTTTGTCTTCGAATTTATTTTCCATCTCTTTAATTAAATCATAGTTTCAGCCTTTGTAACATGAGTAATGAAGCTTATCATTTAGAAGTCTTTTATCTCTGGCATTATTCTGTTTGGTAGAGTAACTTGGAAGTAAACGCGCAAGTTATCTGTCTAGCTCTCACAGGCTAATAGTTCAAAATGGATGCTACTAAATTAACTTTCGGGGCACGAATTATTCCGGAAATGGACGCGAGTTCGGTTTTCTGGGTCTGGAGTAGATTCTTTCCTTGCAGAACTAGTCTAGTGTATTGAGCGAAAAAAGAGAGTTTGGAGATTAGTTGTGATATGATAGGAGATAATCCTCGTATTTTAATTGGTATTTATTAATTCCTATCCCGGAAAGAAGGAATCAGCTGCGTTGTACAAACCCATGCACTGCCTCTGTGTGTTAAAATACATGGTGTTGAGGTTTTAATGATTGCTTAATTCGAAAGCGAATATTTGAGCGATAAACCGAAACCATTTTAGTCGCGTTTGGGGTAAATTTAAGGAAGTCACCCGGCATATTAATAATTAGTGTGTGTAGTCTTCAGAATAAGGCAATGCTAACTAGTAAAATGGAGCTGGAACTGAAGAAGAGAATCGTCAAGTGTTTTGTTTGGAGTGTGTTTTAGTATGGTGGGGAAACATGGACGATGACAGAAAAGGATAGAGAGTTTATTAATGTGGATTTGGAGGAAAGTTCTCAACATAAAGTGGTCTGATAGGGTTAAGAATGAAGAGGTGTTGGAGAGAATAAAAGAAGGAAGAAAGCTCTTAAAGACCATTGAAGATGGGAAGAAGAGCTGGATGGGACATGTACTGTGAAGGAAATGCTTGTTACGAGGTGTACTGGAAGGAATGGTGGATGGAAACCGCAAAAGAGGAAGAAAGAAAAGAAAGATGATTGGTGACCTTAAGGATGGAGGGAGTTACAGAGAACTGAAGAGGAAAGCAGAGGATAGAGAGAGATGGAGGCACCAAGGATCTGGAAAGCAGACGACTGATGATGATGAGTCTTCAGAGCTCAATTGATGCCGTCATGGTAAATATGTAGTTCCGTTCCCACTCGGGAAAAATTTTTTTTTTCGCGATCAAAAAACGGGTGTTTTTTTGGTGAAAATTTTAGGGAAGATAGTGCATGAATCCGGATTGTTTTATGTGAACTAAGTTTTGAAAAATGTGATAAAGTACGGTTTTGAGCGAAAATTAAAGATAAGAGGTGATGATTTCGGCGGCCATTTTGGGGAGTTTAATGAGATTTTCAGGAGATGGCGTAGTAATCGAGTAACCTTCATATCTTACATTGAGCAGCTGCAGTCATGTAGGATCGCGTATTTTCTAGAAGAAAATCCCTCGAGCTGATTGGTGATTGTCTGCGTAAATGTAGCAGCTGCTGCCATGTAGGATTGCGTATTTTGTAGAAAAAAATCCCTCGAGCTGATTGGTGATTTTATGCGTAAGTTAGAGGTGAAATAAGTAGGTGTCCCTCTGGTGGAAACGTTGGGAAGATGGAGATATGGCGTAAAGCGCATCAGAAAATGGTGATTTTGAGCTAAAATATCCAGAAAACTACTGGGAATTAGGTAAAAAATGTGATATATTATGAAATCCGAATTCTTTAGCTTTGAAATAAGGTATAAATTAGCGCGATAGGTCACCTGAGACGACTGCAATAGCAGTTCGCGGATTGGGAATGAAACTACATTTCTTCCGCCGTAATCTGTATGGTGCTCTCAAGCCTCAACTGATACCTGTACTGTAAAACTCTGAAAGTCACCGCACATGCTGGTAAAGTAGTTGCCACCTTGTGATGGGAAATGGAGATTGTCGTGAAGAGATTAGTCGGAAGACAGCGTCAGCTAAGGAGGTGTTCAGAAAAAGGCGAGAAAGAATGACGGGGAACGTGGGCAAGGATGTAAAGCTAAGATTGGCGAAGTCTGATATGAAGTTTAGCGTTTCAGGGTTCTGACTCTTGAGGAAGGAGGATGATAATAGCTGCGGAGGTTTATGATGTGTCTGTGTGTGGAAGAGAATGGAGAAAGTGGCGATGGACGATAAGGAATGCGTACGAGGAACTGCTTGGCATGGTAGGTGAGGAGAGGAAATCTTGGTGATACTAGGGTTTTATCGAATTTCCAGTTTTTGTCCGATGGTCACCGAAGTTAGGATTTAAAACTTATTTCACATTTAAAAAAATACTAGATATGGACGAGAGCGCTGCGACAACAATTAAAATATAATAAATACGATAATTATCTTGATTAGGGATGGGTACCTCGTTCGCTACGGCAGCCATGGCAGACGACAATAGACGATCGAATCAACAAACGGCTTGGCGACAGTTAGTTGCACCACTAACTATACACAAGCGGGAAGTTTAATTTTGAGTTAGAAAACATATCACTTTTGAGTGTTTGTTGTTCACAAATGACGTTAATTTCAATCATTTAGTTTCTTTTCCGTTCAACAATATTAAATAAACGAAGTTTTTCCCTTCTAAATGAAGCAAAATAATTTAAAATAGAAGGGGGAATTCTCTTAGATCGATCGTCTATTGTCGTCTGTTATGGCTGCCGAAGCAAACGAGGTACCCACCCCTAATCAAGATAAGTACCGTATTTATCGTATTCTAACTGTCGTCGCAGCGCTCTCGTCCATATCTAGTATTGTTTAGAATGTGAAATAAGTGATAAATCCTAAATTCGGTGACCATTCGACAAAAACTGGCGATTCGATAAAACCCTACTGTAACCGAAATCTTTACCGGCCATCATGTGGCGAAGGAGGTGGTGGCCATGAGTAGCTGAAGGGAAGAAAGAGGTGAAGCGGACTGGTATGCCGAGCTGGAGAGTTTATTCTCGTATGGAGCTGGAGGGACCCCTAGCTGATAATGATTAGTGTTGGCATTCCCACTGCTATGTAATCTTTCAGTTACCGATGGATCACCTCGAATACTATCAATGAGAAAGAATTATGTACGACCGGCTAATATTCCCTAAGATGCGCTCATTACGTGATCGAATCAGCTAACTCTAAACTTTGCACCGACAAGTTGATGTAACTCCATTGAATTTGATTTCTTTAGTTGCTAAGGACAGTGTTTTCTTTGAGAGAGATCGTGCGCGGCACAATGCGCCTGAAGCTTGTATTTTGTTTCAGCGAGGTGCTATGTTCCTGATAATTGAAAATATAGCGTTTTATGTTGTTTTTTTCATCATGATATTGTAAACGGTTTACCTGACTTTTAATTCCGCTAGACCGCTTGCCTTTGAAACGCGATCCCAAAAACTGTGGTGTTTATTTTGTTGTCATAACAATGAGGGAGGAAAGTTCCCGTGTGATTTGAGATGATTGATTCTGGTGAAAGGGGCAGTGAAATGTTTTAATCCGTGGCATTATAATCGCTTTTGAGAAGTGTATCGGGAGAAATAACTTTCGCTGGTTGCTTTGCGGAAATTGAAGGCGTGTGAACTCTTCCCATATGCTAGCAATTCAGCTCATAATCGAAGCGTACATGAAATCGTCCTTGTATCGCCTCCTTACCGCCATTACGTCGCCTGACCTCCGCACGATCAATAAACTACTGGACTGTTTGCCGTGATTAAGCATCAGAGCTCTGGCAACTGATTTGAATGGACGTAGTGGGGAACTGACTGCGGTCGTTGGGCTGCGATCTCTATTGTGATTGCTGGTCCATTGTGGGTGAAGTTTCATGCTTTCCCGTGATGTGCATCCTTGGTGATGTATTACCCGTCCACGGCACATAAGCGCGACAGGTATTGAATTGGCAGTGTGATTCAAATTATCGAGGGAAGCCGAGGAAGTTTCGTGGGACGCTGAATTCCTGCTCGCGTGGATTATTTCGCATCTAATCTGTTACTCTGAGGTTTCTAAATAAATTAAGAGCCGACCGAAGATAGTCCATCCATAGGGATTCATTCAACGTAACGTATCGGTGAGTGTGAGTGAGTATCAGTAAGTGTACGTTTTATGTTTTGAAGTACCATTTAAGATATTTATCTTGAGAAAATGGTGCCCGATAAATTTCTCTAATCTTCCGTTTCATCTCGCAGAGGAGCGTAGACAAAGGAGGAAGTTTTTTTTATTCTTCCTTCTTTTTTATTCTCTCTTGCTAGAAGACGTCTTCCCGCTGGAACTCTGAACAGAATAGAATGTATTTATTGCTTCCTTCAGAAAACAAAAGTACAGAACGAAAAAACAACATTTTAGAAGCTTTAGGTTTTCCCAAAGACGTGAGATGTGTGAGACCTGTGCGGGGGCAACCATGAACTCCGTGCAAAGTACATTTTTTTAAATCAAATGATGCTATACATATTACGTGCTATATACTAAATACTATATAATGTATTGTACACAATTTGCAATTGCAAATAGCTTTACAGTACACATAAATAATTAATTATTTCCTTTCAAACAAACATTTTTATAGACATTATCAAATAATATTTCAACATTTTTCTTGAACAAATAGCCATTGTTTTATTTGCTTTAAATAAGTATTAACATTTTTTTCCATTTTAATTGCCATTGGCAGCAAGTTCAATATTTATGGGGCAAAGGAAATAAAACTCCCTTGAATGATATTTAGATATGTCCTGGGAAGTGGAACATCGAAGTGAAATCGATGCTTTCGCCCTGATGTTCGTTAGAATTTCATGGAGACCAACTAGCAATATCCGACTCTCGATTTCAATCTAAGTGACAAAGTTTGACCTTGGTGAATCCCATTTTAACCCATACTATTGAACGTCAGGCTTTCCTGATGTTAGTTTATTAGATGAGGGGATTCCGCTTGTCTCTTGTTGGCTGTGTTTTCCGGTTGTATTTTGAAGCTGCAACTGCGGCTTGGATCGAATCATTTTGGTGCGCTTCTTATGTGTCTCCAGAAATTAATTACGCCGGTAAAATCGCTCTAGGTGATTACTAGTCACCAAGCTTGCGCTGTAATATAAACCTCTGGTCGAGCTAACTTTTTTATTTTTTTATTTAAGTATTCTACCGGTTAAGGCAGGTTTTGCTGAATATCAGAGGATCTCCTCCCGGTTTTCTACACTTACGGGGGTCTATCTCGCTCTATTATATCCTTTTTCGCCTCATCACACGATCTACCCTTCTTCATTCTGTCCGTGAAACATATTATCTTTCTTTCCCTTCCCCGCTTGCCCGACATTACTTCCCTCTGCCACACTCTTGAGCAACCCATCGCCCCTTTATAACATCCTCCAGCCACCTACTCTGCCGATCTCGAATTTCATTTAGAAGTTTCCTTTCCTCGCCCACCATCTCAAACACTTCCTCGTATGTCTTCCTCTCCGTCCACCTCACCTTCTCCATCCTTCTCCACACCCACATCTCAAATGCCTGCAGCCTATTCCCGTCCTCCTTTCTGAGGGTCCACGTTTCTGGCCCATACAACGCTATGCTTCATACCTCCATACGCTCCATAAGATTTTCACCGGCCTCTTCTTCACATCCTTACCCAACATTCTCGTCATCAACTCCCTTCTACTACTTAGCGCCTCCTTAGCTAGCGCTATTCTCTTCCTTATGTCTTTGCTACATTTCCGTTTTCCTCTAGCGTACTAACGAAGTAATTAAAATGCTCTACTCTCTAGAGTTTATCTCCTCATTCTTTAATGACCAGTCTCGCTGTATTTGTCCTAGAGAATCTCATTACTTTTTTTCTTATGATTTATCTTCATTCCGAATATCCTGAACTGCATTTCTAAAGCATCTACCAAAGCTTTCAGTCCCTTTGAAGATCCACTAACCAACGCCTGATCGTCCGCGAATCTGACAATTTATCAGATGCCCTCCTACTTTGTTTCCAACCTCAAGTTTATCCCATGCCTGTCTCACCATTTCCTCTGCATAAATGTTGAAAATCAATCGCGACAACGGACACCCTTGCCTTACCCCGCGACCTAGAGTTGCCCACCCTGATTCACCATCACCCATCCTCACCTGCGCCCTTGGCGTCATATATAAGTTTAGGATTAGTATCCTGTCTCGCCAATCCATTTTCCCTTGTATCTCCGTTAGTTTATTCCAATTTACCCTGTCAAAAGTTTTTTTTTCAAAATCAACAAAGCGCGCGAAAACGTCCTGATTATACTCTATGTTTCTTTCTACAAGTACTCTCATCACCGCTGCCGCATTCCGAGTTGACCTTCCCTTCCGGAACCCAAACTGGTCATCGCCGAAGTAATTATGGGCCGTACTCTCCAACTTTCTATTGATTATTCGAAGTAAAACTTCGGCTGCGTGTGAATTCAAACCGAGTGTTCTGTAGTTCTCGCATTCTGATTCATTCTTCTTTTTCTGGATAGGAAATAAGACTTTTTTCACGAAGTCCTCTGGCCACACCCCTTCCTCGTAGATCCTACGTATAAGTTCGAAAATAGCTTGCCTCCCTGTCTTTTCTAAATTATTTAGCGGCTGCGAAGGTATGTTATCCAATCCTACAGCTTTTCTCGCCTTCATCTTTTTCAATGCTTTCTCTGTTTCACTATTGAGTATCATTGGCCCGAGGTTATCTTCCTGTAGTGTTCCCTCATCATCTATACCTAAATTAGCTGGTTACTATCGCTGCCATATGGCTCTTCCACGTATTCTCTCCACTGATCTTAAATATTTCCTGTTCGTTTAGTACCTCCCGATAGCAATTTAACTCGAGCGTATGACGCACCCACTTCCCCTTCTTTTTGCAGTTTCTCCATTTCCTCTTTTTCATTGTCTTTTCCACAAATTTCATTGTCTTTTCCACCAATTTTCCTTCGTTCGACTGGTTATTCGCCGTAATTGATTATTAAGCTCCTTGTATTTCGCCTTACCTACGTCGGTGTTGGCATTTTTCCATTTCCTTTTCTCCTCCTCCATTTTCTTAATCATTTCTTCCGTAACCCACTGCTTCTTTAGCCTCCTCGTTTCCGCTGCTCCTGTATTTTCTTGGCGGGTGTTGCAATGCTTGTTTTTATATTCTTCCATTGTTCTCGATTGTGCCTATTTCATTGGCTTCGCCTATGTTCCCTTCCACTCTCTTGGTATTCCCTCCTTTTCCCCCTTTCAACGCCTCCATTTTCCACCTCTTCATCCTCCTACTTTTATTAAGGTTTTTGAATCTAACCTCCCAATTCATAATTACTAAATGATGATCCGAGTCTGCATCAGCACCCGGATAGCTGCGCGAGTTCTTCACACTGTTCCTGAATCTTGGCCTGACCATTATGTAGTCGATATGATATCTCCCAGTGTCTCCCGGTATTTTCCATCTGTTCCTCCACCTAGGATGGTGTTTAAAACAGGTGTTTGGTTCTACTAATTTCTTTCTCGCACAAAATTCAACTGCCTTCTCTCCGCCATCATTTCTCGTTCCTAATCCAAACCCTCCCACTTCATACCAATCTCTACCTTCCCCCACGACTGCGTTCCAGTCGCCCATCACTATTAGGTTTTTCTTGTCCGGGACTTCTCTGATTATCTCCTCTCGCTGTTCATACATCAATCCAACTCTTCTTCCCTATGATTGCTTGTGGGCGTTTGCACCTGGACCAAGACGAAATTTGTGTGGCATGCTTTTGTTTCTACCACTAGTATCCTGTCGCTCACCTGTTCAATATTTATTACCCTCATCCCCAATTTTGCGTTCAATACTATGGCTACCCCACGTTGACTCTCAACCTCACCACTATACATTACCCTGTAACTATCACTCCAGTAGTCTCCGTTGTCCTTCCATCTCACCTCGCACAGCCCCAAGGTATCTATGTTCCCTCTATCCATTTCTCGTTTAATATTTTCCAGCTTCCCAGACCTCATCATTGTCCTAACGTTCCAAGTCCCTATTTTTATCGGCACTTTCCTTCTCCTCTTCTTTTTCTTCTTATCTTCCTTAGTCCTTGTATCCAGAGGTGACTCTGTTGTGCAAGGATTTCGTGAGATGACGACCTCGGGGGCCTTGTCTCCTCGGATGCCGGGCCCGACACCCGCCCCGTATTGGGCGGCGTCCCGTAGTTGCCAGGATTCATTTCTCTTTGAGTGACATTCATTTTTTTGGGTAGTAAATAGTTGGGAGGGGACTCCCACCCCCACTTCCCAACAGTGTTTTTCACGTGATACCATCACGGGACTATCTTTCGTTTGGCTCCCACCCTTCGACCTATCTGACATGGCTGGCCGTACCGCCAGTCCAGCTCTTGGGGTCATTGGAACACGCAAGTCCTTCCACCACGTCAAGGTTGTAGTCCGTGGAAAATTTATTACGAACAAAAAATTAATCAACATTTAGCTTTAACCGAGTGGATGAAATATCTTTACGAATGTTTGTGAAGCAGTACACGGTCGAACATATGTATAAGTTAGTTATACTGCGTGTACGTGTCCATGGATAAGTCGTTTATACTGTGGCCGAATTTCTCGAATAAAGGCTGATCGTGAGAATCACAGATAAGTGTCTCCATTGATTGAACCTTGTCCCTTCTCAGACTGCCCCAGAACCTAGATAATTATAGAAAACGAGGATGATTGCCGTAATGCTGTGGCCGAAGTTTTCTGAACTTTCTCATTAAACCAAGTTCAATGTTTAAGTTGTATCACATATTCAACCATGACAAGCTACAGTTCACTTTTTTGATAAAACCCTTGCTTTGAGCAACCAACATAGAAGCTCTTAAGCCGGCATGGACTCGTAACTAAGGCTATGTTTACTTACTTTCGCACATATAATAATTATTGTTTGTTCCGATTTCCGCTTATTAGAGGCGCGTAAGCGATTTGCCTTTGCAGTTTACGTTCCAAAGGGATTTTGAAGAATTAGTAATGAACTTGTTCATCCTTTACGGTGTAAATGTTCATCCTTTAACAACAATATTCTACGTGCTTCAAGAGAGGGTAAGTCTCCGTTTATACTACTCGTCGGTTAGTGGTTGGGGAATTTTACATATTATCCTTTCCTTTAACTTCATGCGATGGATTTAAATCGAATTTGTGTATAAATAGATGTTGACGCTTTACCATGAGCATATCATCTGAGTATCAGCATAATTTTCTGGCTTGGTGTCTACGTCCTTGGTTTTCCATCCTGAAATTTCTGGAAGTGACATGGTCTGCACTTTTATATATTCTTATATCTTTTCAAATTATCAGATTGATCGTGTAATTCTCGCTTATAACATTAGCTATCCTTATTTAGTGCTGTTATTTGAAGGAGAAGGCTATCCGTTCTGGGATATCATCCCATTGGTCTGCCACTGGTTAAATTAGTATTTTTAGTGTATTGCAGCATTTGGGGAACATGGTACCTCAGGGGAGTGCGATTAATGCATATACTTAATAGCATGCTGATTTAAAATCTCCTGCGGAACATTTCACCTTTTAAGCACAATATTTTGTGTGGAATGCGTTAATCCGTATCTTCGTGGCCTCCATCTCTTCCATTGATCTATAATTTCAAAATCGAAAAAAAATCCTCTCTAGAAAAAATCGAAGTGTTTTTATGAAAAGCAAATCAAAATAAACGAAATATGCTCTTCGACAAAAAAAGCAGTTTCGATTGTTTTGTCTCATTTCCATCTTGTTTGAGGTTGGTATCTACATCTGAGGCAGCAGTTTCCTCGTTCTGCTAAAATTCTGCGAGCTAAAACTGTTTGGGCTTCAGATTTTGCAAAATAAAAACTCATGTAAGCATAGTGCAAAAATTTCTTTTGAGAATAGTGATCTCTACATTATTCCTTGACACGAGTGATACTTCGGCGTAAATTCATCGATGTAGAAATATATCAAACATAGCTGTTATCATCATCATTTTAAACTACATCTGTAGAGTTCATCCTTGAAAAATTCACTGTTTTGCAGAATACAGAAACCCTTCAATAGATGTGTCTGGTTAGGTAGCGCCATTGCCTTCTTTCTATTTGCAAAATATTCACACACGTCATTCTCGCTGTAGCTTCTTGATGAGCTCATTTTTGTGGATTTGGAGGGTGGCGATCGTCAGGGAAAACCTGGAATTGTCAGGGAATTTTGAATTTCTGGAAATGTCAGGGAATTCTCGTAACAGTCAGGGAGAAACTGGGATAGAAAATCCTCGTTATTTTTCTACCATTACATTTATCGGCCAGTCTTTCCCGCCCTTTATTTCACCAATTAAAAGTAACGTCCGCCGCTGACGTGCATGGAATAAGCACCATCAATTCGTGGAGTATTCAGTTGCGAATCTTAGGTATTTAGTTTTGAATCAGACGTACAATTTATCCCTTTTGTGTGTCCTCATTGCGATATTTGCCTATTTGTGTTAAAATTCACGATCACAATGTATTAAGCTCATCACAAGGAATCCGAGGCTATGTTGTTCGGAAAATTTTACCTCGCGTTTTTTTCTTAACTTCAGAAACTCGGGTCGAGAGGTAGCTGGAGCACACTAGCTTATAGTTAATACAATGCTTGCAGTTCTTAAAATACGAGACGATGGTTAGAAAATTTAGAAAATTCAAAGCGGCCGTAGAGAATTTACTTCAGCAGAAAAAAGTATTCCAATAATAGGTGACCTTTTGGCGATCGGTCAGGGAAATTGGTTAATCCATCAGGGAAAAGACAGGGAAAGGTCAGGGAATTTGAAAATTAGATATGAGTAGCCACTCTGGTTTGGCTCTTTTTGGAAGTTTTATTTGTACCTGAGTGGCCCATTCTGTGGAAGGTTGTGAAATCTAAACTAACTACTATTACTTCGAATTCATTCACATTATTCATTCTTTCGTGTTTCCCATTTCTATATAATGCACATTTCGAATCATATTCAATGTGCCCAATATTTACATGCCATTGAAATCTATTCTACTATTATTATATTATATCTATTGTCTATTCTTCGAAGAGCTCAAGATTACGTCTCCAAGACTATTTTTCCTTACTGGATTCCATGTTTTGATTTTTCAAACATTGCAGTGAAGTTGGGTTACCAATGTATTGAGTATTTACATTGGTAGAATAGGGTGAAATATTATGTATATAAGAACTGAAGTCAGTATTTGAGATTTTTATTAGAAATTTTGTTTCAAGTTATAGGTTAGGATAACTTATAGCTTGAAACAAGCCTCTTAAGCCTATTTCCACGATACTTGTTCCAGCGCAAGCTCCAGAATTCTAGCCAGTATTTGACATTATGGCGGAATACAGTATGATTGTTGCCACCGTAGAAGGTTTCGCACTTAAGCTGACTGAGTAAAATTATTTTCATTCATATCTTAACACATGTATTTTCAAATGTTGAATTTGCCTGTCAAATGCAGCAGTCGACCGAACCAGCAGTTGGGGCATTTTTATTTATTGTTGAGTTCGTAGCCTGAAAATTAATGATAGCTAAAAGGAGGTATAGATGGCGCTGATTTCAGAAAGTGAAGATGGCATAGTGTCTGTAAAAGCGGACGTGATTGGTCGAAGGTTGCTTGGTCCTACCATAGAGTAAGTATATATTGAGTGGCAAAGCAATGCTGAAAACTGGACAAAAATATTTGAGAGCTTTGGGAAGAATTTCTCAGGTGCCACCTTAGGGGAGGAAGAATTTTGGCTTACGGAGAAGGCCACTTGGAGGCGCTAGTGGTACTCGGTGATTTTGCATCATCATGCAAAAGAGTGATTTACCATGGCTGTAGTGTGCTTTTAGTCGAGTATCAATTGTTTTGTCGTTCCTATGATACATCGGTAAACAGTTGACTCCGTGTTTGGTAATCGCGTGAATAAATCACATTGACGTGAATTCGATTCATTATAGACGATGCTCATTAATGCACAATGAAATGCCTGTTTAACTCGGTCTCGACGCCTCAAAAGGATTTGTTTCCGTTGCTAAGGGTCGATTAGTAAACATCCAGTTACCGAAATCATCATAAGAACATAATGTGAGTTATGCGACACCAAATGAAGTGGCCATGTGCCATAGCTAATTTGTTATGGCTTGTTGAGCTACTTCGATACACCTGTTCCATCTATCGGCCAAAGTATTATTTAAAAAGTCATATCCGAATCTCCCTATCTCTTTGCCACTCCATATGTACTTACTCTATGGTCCTACTCGGAGCAAGTATCAAACTTGTACCGCATCAATTAGGTGGTCAAGTGGCTCAGCCAGAATGGTTGTGGTCGTGCTTGTCAATTGACATGTTGGTTCTGTGTCCTACGGATGTGGAAAGCTTACTTGCCAGCGACTACCCTCGAACTTTTGGTGAATCAAGTGCGTGTGAAACTGGCTTTGAGGCGACTTGAAAGGAAATTAATTTACTATTTAGTATCCCTGATGCCGAATGCCGAACATTATGTTGAAGGAAAATTTCGTTGAGTCTTGATCTTATTCTTGAGGTTTCCGGGACATCTATTTGCTGTCTATAGTCTGAGGATTTCTGTCATGTCGGTTGTTTTAGTGAACACAGCTTTATTTGCGAGAGTATCGTGGCTTATAATTTCTTATCCGGATCTGTTTACGTTTAGAAGTCTTTCCAAACCTATTCGTGCTCTACCGAACAACTCCTACTTTTCCTAATACATTCACTATAAACAGAGTGCCGGCACAGTTCTTTTGCCCTCTGTATCGTTTGTAATAAAAAGATTTTCGTTTGCTAATTTTTTGAGTGGTGAGCATCTTAGATTATTAAAAAAATCACCCTTTTTGCCTTCCCGTTTCCCTGGTCTTCCCCACTTCTTTATTCCCCTAGGATTCACTGGTTTCCCCCTACTCCCCTTGGTTTTTCCGTTTAAACGCCTCTTCCCCACCTTATTTCTGTTCTTAACTCCTTTTTTCACAAACTGGTAAAAATATACAAGTGTGATGTGCTCTCTAATAGATTGTCTTGTACCTGATAGTGGCTCTGTGAGTCGAAACGCATCGTACGTAATAAATACCCTGTGGTATAGTGCAATTGTTTTTTCTGTTTTAATATGACGAACTTCCACGATATCTCGCCTGAATCTGCTGGGAAAAAAAGCATCATAAATACATACTCATTGATTGACAAGCTGAAGAGATTCTAAACATCCAGTTTTTGTCTTGTGATGTAAATCGCTTGTAATCTTCTTGTGGTAGCTTGTAATTTTGATTAATCCTAAAGTGATTGAAACCTGTTGTAAGTCGGAAGATAAGTATTTTCCGTGATTTTGTTCGCATTGACTTTGATTCCCAGGCTTTGACTTCTGTCGTTTAAGAGGACGTATCTTTCCCTTAGGTAAGGAATAGTTCCGTAGAGAATGCTCGCACCAGATCGAGGCGTTATGCCGTCTGCAGCCTCTTTCTCCAGGATAAATCTCGCTCAAAGCAACTGTCACGTTCAAGCTGTTGCCAATTCTCCAGCGCGTTGGTCCCGGCAGTGCTGACCCTAGGTCAGTGACAAATGGCCGAACCATTTGCGTCACCACACGAGAATTTTCATCGCCGAAAACCACTCTAGGTAGTCTGTCGAAATGAATCTGTTAGAGATATGACCTATCAATCGTGACGGCTGTTACTTAGCACTCTGATAAAAGGACTGAAACAAATTATTTCCGTTGATAAGGCGAAAAGGATATTCAGTTGAAAAGTGACGAATGTAATTCATGTGATATTAGAAGTTTTCTTCTTTATTTCATTCGTATCTAAACTTAAGTCCAAAACATTACATTTAAAACACAAAATTAAGTAAATATTTGCTAAAATTACGTGAGCCTGAGAATTTAACCTCGTGGCTTGGGCTCAGTCGCTCGGGCGGAAAAATAAGAAGGCTTTCTGAAAGGAATTTCGGCCGTGAGGGTTTTATGCAAATGGTTAGAATTCGGTTATGCAAATTTCATGCCGCAGGAAAGGGGATGAATTTTCGCGATGAAGTGTTACAAGGAAGGGAGGGTCGTTTTGCTAGCAAGGGGTCATAATGGCCGAAATTACGGCGTCATAAAGCGAAGCATCCGTTCGCCTAATTTGCGAACGACCCCTACAGGGAAAGCCCTCCGCATTGCTTCCCGTGTTATCCGCGGGAATCGCGTGGACCTCAAAACACTCGGGCAACCGAAAGTATATTCAGCAATATCCGTCGACGAAACGAACCCAATGTAAATATAATGATTTGGGGATCGATAATAAAACAGGTTGAAGAGTTCAGCTACCTTGGGAGCATAATTTCAAGAGATAACAGAAGCACCTCTGCAGTAAAAAGAAGGCTAGCCTTGGCAAAGAAGGCGTATGAAAAACATATTCTAGGAAATTGCCACATTATATTAGAAACAAGGAAATCTTTTG
This sequence comes from Ceriagrion tenellum, assembly GCA_963169105.1. Classification (NCBI taxonomy): domain Eukaryota; kingdom Metazoa; phylum Arthropoda; class Insecta; order Odonata; family Coenagrionidae; genus Ceriagrion; species Ceriagrion tenellum. Next base: position 13,318,797 of record OY720633.1, read on the forward strand.
GGAAAACGTTTGTATGGAGCTCACTGTTATATGGCTGTGAAAAAGCTGGACATTAAGAAAGATGGAGAAGTCGCGGTTGGAAGCTATGGAAATGTGGATATGGAGGAGGATAACAAAAACAAGATGGACTGACGGAAAGAGCAATGAAGAGGTGCTGTGGGAAATCAAAGAAGAAAGGAGACTTATGAAAGAGATGGAGGAAAGGAAGGTAAAATTCATTGGTCATGTTGTTCGACATAATAATTTATTATAAAATACAGTGGAGGGAAAGGTGCTCGGCAAGAGAAGCAGAGGAAGGCCGAGAAAGAAGTTCCTAGATGATGTGCGAAGTACGTTGGGATTAAAAACATAAGCTGATTTGAAGAGAGCTGCAGTACACAGGGACACATGGCTGCAGAGGCAAGGCTTAGCCTTTAGAAGATGACTATCCGTCGATGCTGGAATCTCGTTAAAATACTGCAAACAGAACTTAGCTGTCCGTGTTGCCTGGCTATGCAATCATGGAAAATCGAGTGCCACAGGTCGTTTGGTCCTTTATGTGGGAGGCCATTAGCGATGAATGGCAAATTACGGTGCGTGGAAGTGCATGTTTGATCGAAAGAGCCTTATGTCTCCAACTGATAGATTCAATTCGCATGAGTGAGCTAAATAAGTGGAGGCAGCATCCGGAAAAGGGAAGCCGTCTTCTCGGATCTCCTTTCCTCTCGCGTCATCTACATTTTCCCGGAGCGTTAAGAAGTATATTTGATTCGGCTTCTTCGACGCATATCAAAATATATGTTAGGGGTTATGTGAATCCGTATCATTGATTTAGATACTGATTGCGACAATTGTTGTTAAAGAAGACTTTTTTTTAAATTATTACTGATGTATCATCATTTTATTCCTTGATTTTAAGAAGGCATTCGACATGGTTCTTCACAGATAACTCAGTTATAAATTGTATTCATGCGGAGTTAGTAAACAAATAGTGAACTGGATGAGGGAATTTCTCAGTGATCGAAAACAAAAAGTAGTTATTGACGGATTTAGCTCTGATATGGTTGAATTCACATCCGGTGTTCCTCAAGGAAGCGTGATTGGCCCTCTTTTATTCATTATTTATATTAATGACCTAAGTTATAGAGTTAACAGTAAATTAAGATTATTTGCAGACGATACAGTTATCTACCGTGAAATGAGCGAAGACGCGGACTTTGAAGCTCTGTCATCGAACCTTAACAGCGTTCATTCGTGGTGCCAGGAGTGGGGTTTAAAACTAAATATTAGTAAATGCACCACGGTTCACCTCCTGTGAAAGTCATCATACAAAAGCCATTACTACACCGTGGGTGGAGTAAACATAAAATCTTCAAATACAGTAAAATATCTTGGAATTACCTTAACTGCAGATATATTGTGGGGAACACACATACAAAACATATGCGGCACAGCATTAAAGAAACTAGGTTTTGTTAAGCGTATAATAGGAAGGTCCTCGGATGAAAAAGTAAAAGAGAGATGCTACTTCGCTCTGGTTACGCCACACCTCAAATACACCGCGAGCATTTGAGACTCTGGTCATAAAGATTTAAACAACAAAATTAATAAAATTTAAAAGGAAAGCAGCGGGCTTCGTTAAAAACTGCTACGAACGAACATAGTATAATGTCTCACAACTTTTAGAGGGATTAAGGTGGGAGCCCATGGAGTCTTGAAGGTTTCACGCTAGGCTTAGGCTGCTTGAGATATTCAGATCTGGTGTGTTTCAGAGCGACACAGAGAATATTATCATGACGCCTCACTACATTTCTAGGTCTGACACATGCGATAAAATGAGAGAGATACTCTGCCGAACAGATAGGTACAAATACTCGTTCTTTCCTTGCACAATAAGCGACCACAATAAAAACTGAGCTCCTCCAAAGACACTCCCAAAGGACATGTCACCACTTCATCTCCAAAACTTTTAAATCTTTACACTACTGGTGACCTGCCACTCCCTGCCACACGCCCATGCGGCGGCTCGCGGGGTAGTATGTAGATGTATATTTAATTCGGCTTCTTTGACGCATATCAAAATATATGTTAGGTGTTATGTGAATCCGTATCATTAATTACGATGCTTTATCGGCATTTATTGTTAAAGAAGACATTTTGAAAAAATTATTACTGATTTATCATCATTAGGTTAAAGCATGGAAATGGTGTTGTCTCGGCTTAGCATCGGTATTGTGTTTAATCTTTGTGTAGAAAAATACGGCAAATGAAATGGCAATGCGGATATGTGCCTGGGGATTGTGATGTAATGGGTGAATAGCTGAATTAAAAGAGCAGAAAAGGAGTGGGCGTTGTGTCTGTTTTGGAAAGTTAATAGGGCTCCTGATGCTTACTATACTCTTCGTACGATTGTATGAACACTTGTGGAAATTGTACCGTTTAAAGCGGCTAATAGTATGATTGTATCAATGAAATACGAGAAATAGAACCTGCTCTAATTCCATTCGTCTCTTTTACATTCTATGATACCTTCGTTTGTACAATATCTTCGTTTGTACAATACGTTTGTGCAAATTCGACATGTACAGCGGCCTTTATCGTAGTTATTCCTTGAGGTTATTGCTTGCCTGTCTGGCGTTGACACTGCATGTGGTCTTTGGGTTGGATTATTTCTCAATGATCCAATCTAGTACAATAGATGACTGTAACTACGGTGATACGGTCCCTGTATGAGTTTTTTTACGGTATAAAAATAAAGTATGCCAATTTATGTGTTTACCATGGATGATATAGACAGTGTTTCGACTGTGATATGGCGGTATCCGTTTTCTTTTCTGGTAAAAAGTATTGAGAATTTATATAAACTTAACGAGATTCATTCGGGTATTCCTTAAATTCAGGTAATCAAAGACTTTTAATACAATACATTCTTCTTTGAAATTTTAAGTACATAAATACGTTATCACCTTTAAGCGTATTTGAAGTATATTTTCATCTTAATTTCTCATGCTCCCGGGTCGAATTCTTCAGAGCTACGACTATTGTTCGTACTAGTTCATAACGCACTTGACAGTAAAACAGCCAATCTGTAGTTTCGTCCAGTTCCGTTTGTGGAAGAGAATCGCCTAACCGAAGAATCCATGACAGTGGCCTTTGTTTAAATCGTGTGCTCGTGTAAAATTGCTTACTTTTCATTTCAATACATTCCATGCCATAGCTGTTTGGTTTTGCTGATTTAAGCAAAAACTTGTCTTGATGTCTTGTTAATTTCTTTTAATCCTTCATCAACAGTACAATAGCCATATCACCAACTGGCCTGTTTACTGAGTAACCATAAAACAAACATCTGCCACATGGATACCAACGCTAATAACTTCATAAAACAAATAATAGCAGGGTATTTCAACTACGGTATTGTTTTGGACGGACTGCTGTATCATAATTTTGTAATCACGCATAGCATCGATGCATACGAGATGAAGTATTTCACCTTACACGTGTGGCTCTTCGACCCCGATATGTAGTTTGTGATGATCATTCAGAATTTTATCATTATTTTTAAAGAATAAAATTACTCGTGTACTCTTTGTACCTGCTTACTGTCTATGGTCTCGTGGTAACGGGATGCAGGAGGCATTTGCATAATTCACTGCTTGCAGTAGTGCATCTCAATATGCTCCGATCCGTCGATTACATAGGCGCAGTTGTCAGAAATGCAGCCAATCAGTGATCACATTCAATTCCAAATCCCATGACCGAGGTGATGATCCAAGATGGTGGTGGCGTTTTGTTTGTTACTTTTTCATCAATTTTTTTAGCCAAATCGGTAGATTCCTTCGAATCATATCGTTTTAAGTATTGTTTAGTGTTGTCGTGTGTTACAAGGCGTATTTCTCACCATCTTGACGATGATTTAAGATTTTGAATTACATAGTTCATAATTATGGTGGAGGAATTTACTTGTGTCCGCTGATTTCCGTTTAAGTTTTCATAATATCGTTCTTCTCTGTGAAATCAAGGGAACCTGAGCTCTACGGCCTCGTAGAAATGACAAAATACGGTGACAATATTTCTCCAATGGCCGTAACTATTGGCACCACTCGTCAAAAGATAGAACAGAAAATATTAACTGTTTTGGTTTGACGGTAGTGTCAGTGACCAACCACAGCCTCTCAACCAGAATACCCCTGTGAAGGTTTACGGGAACGTAAATTCCTCGCCAGTGACCATTCACAGACACACACACTCAATCCAATTGGGATCCTTCACAGGGCTTTTTAGAGACCCCATTAAGGATGCCTGAGTTATGATCACAAACATTCAGAGCAATCACTCTCACAAGCATACAAAAAAATCACTCACTCACACATTCAACAGGGCACAACTTCTGGGAGAATAAGTCTCGAGAATCGGTCTCCTCTGTGATTACTTGTTGGTCGTTTGCATTAATTTCTAGGCCTCGGGTGATTTTCATTGGCTGGTGTTTATTTCTTGAGTATTTCTATAATATTAACAGGATGTCTTCCTGTGACGCTGATTTTAGTACAAGTTTTACAGTCTTCTGAATCGCTTTAACTCTCGACGGTGTAAAAATAAAAATGTATTGGTTAATTGCGCATTGTTTGGCGATGCTTTGCTTTTGTTTGTAATCGCAGACACTGGGTGGTACTTCGAGCATTTAAGAAAATGAGTCAGCGGTGATATCATTATTTTATGACCCGGTTTCTATTCGCTGAAGAAACGTTTTCGAATCTGCTTTTCCAGATAAATCTCGCCTTTTGATATAAATTCTGGCCATAAGACCCTCTCCACTCGTTCGTAAGGTTTTGATTTATGATACAACGTTGTTCTTTGTCGTCAGTTAAGTTTGCGAATGAATACCGTCAGAGTTGATCTATGAAGGAGGCTGTGGCCAAATTGATATCATTTTTATTGTTGGATAAACTTCAGCCCTCTTCGACAAATTCGGAAAGGAAATCGCTTGAATTACACCAGTTCATCGACTTCGATTCCCTGCATTAGAGGTAGGTCTGATTGGACTGATTGGACTGATAGAGATTGATTAAATTGTTATTGGTTCGTCGAATTTCTTCGTTGTTTTTCAACTGTTCGATCTTCTTTTGAAAGTCATAAAGAAGGAGTAATATTTCCCTAACCTCTCCTTGGAGATGTCGGGTGAGTGCAATCGCCTCCCAGAAACTGAACGCAATTTTTCCCTAAATGTTCCTTAAAAAATGCGGCATGCAGGTAATTTGCAGTGGCTGATTTTCTCACCGTTGTGGAGTCTTCAACTGATATTGATTAGATATTTCAGATATTTCTTGAAGAAAGTATCATTTTCTTGATCCCGGTGCTTATCACAGAAGTCAGAGCACTGTTCTACTTGAGGACGGATACGAGTGCGTCTGTGTGTGTGTGATCTCTTTGAATTTTCGCTGTACATCAATGATTTCATTTCAATAGAAAGATTGCCAATTGAACGGTAAATCTCAGTTAACTTCTAATAAACTTCACAAGGAACTCCCCGAGTTGATCAAGAAAAAATATTTTCAACTTCGCAAAAACTTAAAACTGTGTTTATCAGCGCAAGCTGACAACATTGTCGTGCAATTATTAAGCTAGAACTTTCCACTGATACGATCCAGAGTTAATGAATATAAAGTTCATCTTTTTTCCTGCGAATAACCGCTGATTTCTCGCTGAGACTTCTATGGTTTAGGAAAAGTTTTTAATGATGATTTACAAATAGTTTAACGTTTAAAAAATGCCAGAAAAACATTTCGAAGAGAAAAAGTACCACAAATCACAGACTTATTTTAAAAAAAACTGCACATTGACTTTCGGCATGTTATGAAGTTGAGTGAGTTATGAGCATAGAGTAGGTATATATAGAGTGGCAAAGCAATGCTAAAAACTGGACATAAATTTTTGAGAGCTTTGAGAAGAATTTCTCAGGGCCACCACCTTAGGGGGAGGAAGAATTTCGGCTTACGGTGAAGGCCACTTGGAGGCGCCAGTGGTACTAGGTGATTTTGTATCAACATACAGAGGTGGATTTACCATGGCTGTTGTGTGCTTTTTATTGACTATCAATTGTTTTGTCGTTGCTGTGATACATCGGTAAACAGTAGACTCCGTGTTTGGTAATCGCGTGTCTTATCATATTAACGTAAATTTGATTCATCATAGACGATGTTCATTAATGCACATTAAAATAAATGTTTAATTTGGTCTCGACGACTCAATAAGATTTGTTTCCGTTGCTACGCGTAGATTAGTAAACATCCAGGCACCGAAATTATCATTATAACATTATGTGAGTTATGCGACACTAAATGAAGTGGCCGTGTGCCAAAGCTCATTTGTAATGGCTTGTCGTACAACTTTGATACACCTATTCCATCTGTCGGCCAAAGTATTATTTAAAAACTCCTATCCGAATCTCCTTATCTCTTTGCCACTCTATATGTACTTACGTTTATGGTTATGAGTTGCTCTCAAAGGATTCTAAATGGCACACGACGACGTCGATTTAGGAGTTATTTTTAATCCTTTCTCTCTCTGTCTCTTTCTCCTGCTCAGACTCCGGCTTCTGGTTACTGCGGTGGAGAGCCCCTCAGGGGCCCCGACCCCCTGGTGGACCAGCACCACGGAGGGCCGGATCAGCAGACGCTTCAGCAGCCGTGCAAGTCGTACACTCCGCTGGGGGCGCTGTCGTCGATGCAGCCGCCTGTGGTGGGCGTGACGGGTGCCGGGCACCACGTGATCGGCCCGCACCACCCGCCTCCGCCTCCTCCGCCCCCGCACCACCACTACCTGCACCACCACCACCACCACCACCAAGCTCAGCCGCCTCCGCCCCCGCCTCCGCCGCTCCTCTCGCACCACGCGCCACCGCACCAGCACCTCTCCGCCCCCAAGCACCACCACCACCTGCACCACCACCACCACCACTTGGGCCAGCAGCAGCCGCTGCCCCTGGCGCACGTGGGCGGCGGGCACCACTCGCCCCTCGGCCGGGAGCACCGCGGGAGCAGTGCCTTCTCCGCACCACCGACCTACGGACCTCCTGCGCACCACGACCCGCCCATCACATACATGCCAGGTCAGTGTTGTCGTCGTAGTGTCTCTTATGTTCCTTCCCTTCTTGGAATTCTTGCAATCCGCCCGTCGCTCTTCTGTTTCTTTTCATCCCCTGCACTCTCGGATTTGAATACTCCCGACTTCCAAGGCGTACCAATCAAGAGTTGCTTCAGCCTTGGAAAACCTGGAATAGTCTACATCTACATATTACCCCGCGAGCCGCCGCTTGGGCTTGTGGCAGGGGGTGGTAGGTCTCCAGCCGTGTAAAGATGTAAAATTTTTGGAGGTGAAATGGTGACGTGTCCTATGAGAGTGTATTTGGAGGAGCCGAGGCTCGCCCTAATTGACTCCGATGCTGCATAAACGGAGGAGCCCGCAATTCGGCATTTCAAATGTTCTTGGGGAAGAGAAGGGATCCGCCGAGGTCACTAATCAGTTTGTCCCTTGCGTATGTACGACGATTCGGTTATCCTGGGCGCCCAAATGAAGCTCGGGAACAGAAAAATGTGCGTCGCGATGGTGTGCGCACTGCGAGTTCGTTCCTCTTTTGCGACCCTTGCCCGTTCACGAGACGTGTCAACGAGGAACGCGGGGCGATCCCCCAAATTGGGTTTAGCGGGGTGTCCAGCACTCGGCATAACCGGGAAGACCGGGAAATATGAGGGAATTTTATCTCCACTTGAAATACCAGGGAAATATCGAATTGACTCTGGAACTTTCTGTGGTGTCAATATATAAAACAACAACGGAAGCAATGTGCCTTTTTCGGCAAGTTGCTTAGTCAAATGTCCCTTCCGTCGTCGCATTTTGCATTCCTGTAATCACCGAAAGTAGCTACAATGTTTTCTATATAGGTACATTGTGTTCTTATTGGTCAAAGTCTATAAATCAGTGGTGTAAAAGAACGTGCCTCTATCGGCAAGTTGCGAAGTCAAATTTCCCTTGCGTTGTCGCATTAAGCAAAATTAGGAAAAAAGTCAATTCCTTCAGTTTTTAAAATTGTTGATCATTTTATATCAATGCTATTCATAGCAAAGTCTGGCCGTAATATATCATTGTTCCTGAGCACCACTCTTTCACTCAAATTATATCTCTGTGCAACTAACATTTTATTCTCTAAATCTAAATGAGTCTTGGATGAAGTTAACACACCTGACCGGCTATTGGGAGATCCGGGTTCGAATCCCGGTCAAGTCATGATTTTTTCATTGCGAATTTCAACCACAATGACAATATTTAAATCTAAGAAAGGGTGGTAATGTGATTTTCTCTCAAACTGTTTGAAAGTTTTGTGTTTATTCTCCTCCAAATATGCAATTTTAAAAATAATCCTTACGTTTAATCACCAAAGAAACATACCGAACATTGTCTTATAATTAATGAGGAATAATCATTATTTCCTCGGGAAAAATAAAAATTATGTCTGGAAAACCTGGAAATCTCAGGGGATTTTCAAATGCCCACCTTCTGGACACCCTGGATGTAAAGAGTGTACTGCAAATCAGATCCTTGTTCCCTTGAAACGACTCCCGTGCAAGCCATTGCCGCGACACAAAGTGAATAACATAGCTGCTCTGAGGTGGAGTGGAATGAGAGGTAGCGTAGCCATTAGCCTTATTTTAATTCGCCCAGGGGTTTACAGTTTTGTGTCCAATGCGACGGACGGAGTTCTACCCTTCAAGTGCCCTCCACATATCACTTACGCACGATTTAGGATTCCAAAAAATTGTTTCTCATTTGTTGGGATTTTGAACCCATAACATCGGGATTTACCTGATGTCTGTCGTCAGTATTTGCCCATGGATACTCCCTAGTTACTCGCTGACTTCTGCATCCATTGTAAATTCGTTTAAAAATAATCCTTACTTTTTATCACCCCTAAAAACATACCGAACATTCTCTTATAATTAAGGAGAAAAATTCAATATTTCCTCTGGAAAAATAAAAAATGTCTGGAAAACCTGGAAATCTGAGGGTATTTTCAAATGCCCAGCTGCTGGACACCCTGGACTACCGTACCCTTTCGCCACTGGGTTTGACCTCCGGGACGTCCGGGGACCCCCTTAGCCGCCGAAACAGAGCGTGTACAGCGGAGGCATCCTTTCCACCTGTGGATTAAGGGGCGAAAGGGGTTTTCCTCCCCTTGCAGTGCAAAAGGGGCGTGGCCACCCTACTCCTCCTCCTGACCCCCCCGATTCGGCTCTAATTCAGCCCCTCAAATGTGTGCGCTCTCTCCAGACAACAGCTTGGCTTGGCGGCCAACAGATGGGGTGCGAGGGCATCCCGTAAGGGGGCGGTTGATAGGGTGTTAAGGGAACGAAGGTGTTTGTGTGTGCGTAGGGTTGCGCTCATACATGCAAAGTTGGAGGGCTCGCTCACCCTCTCGCACCCCACCCACAAATCAATTGCTCCATGTCGTCGTAAAGCGGCAGTAAATTCCAGCGGCGGCGACGGAAGAAGCGACTGGAACCTGACGCAATATTGTGTGGAACGTGCTGTACGTACATAAAACGAATGATAATGAAGGACGCTGAGTGTCTGAAGCGAGTTTCTCTTTCTCCGTGCCTCTTCCTCTTTCGCGCCGACAAAGTTTGATCCGTAATCGTCCTTGCCGAAGTCGGCAAAGTTTGGATTCGATGATTCGGTCTCTGGTGCAGAGCCCCTGTGGATGGTCCGGTGGGTTCTCGTCAGGTGACTCTGATGTCAGTGATGTCTGACTCTGACTCGAATCCCGGACGAGCTACATGACTTCTGTCCGTTTTCCGAATTTCATTGCTTTGGTGTACGTCCCTGAACCCTTTCCCCTGCATGACTGCATCTGGGACGCAGCTAACTTCCGTCCTTTTGGGGCGACGGATCGCTACCTTCTACGGATACGTGGGCAGTTGACTACCTTATGATTAGCATTTCTGAAGACATTAATGCGATCTAATTGCTCCCGTGTGAGGTCAACCCTGGAGAAAGGGAGGCGTCGTCTCGTTTATGTTTATATATTCTCCACGGATATAGAATAGAATAATATTTTATTATTCCTGTACGATTACGTCCCTTAGGAACACAAATTTTGAATACATTGTTTTGGAGTCAGATAATTAATTCCACTATAGGTTACGGATGAACAACAATACCTACTTGATGCCCTGATTTTACAAAAATTATCATAGGAATGCGAAGTAAATCATTCAAAACAACAAAAACAATTTATATGAATGTTACAAAAGATAACACATTCATTAATACAGTTCAAGTAAAATTTTGAAATACTCATTTTTAAATCTATTACTGGTTTTACATTTTTTAATATACTCAGGTAAGTGATTCCACATGTAACAGGAAGTGACGTGGAATGTATTAGCATAAGCAGATTTTCCGTATCGTGGTACGGTCGTCACTTACGCTTTTAAGGAAATTGGGTTTCACTTACGGCGCGGTTATTCTTTGCTACGCAACGCTATCTATTCATCTGTTTATTTGCACGTATTCAAATGGTAATAGTTGAGCAATTGCCTATATTGTGCTAATTTGTTATTACACTTTCGTTTTGGTTTGGATTTACAATTTGAGCATGGATAATTATTATTTATTAATCACAACTGTTACTCTAAATGATACATTACGTAGTATTTGCCGTTGGTGTATTGTATGCCAGGAACGCTCTGTATTTAATAATAAAGTTTGGTATTTCAATTAATCAATACGTCGCAGCATGTCATTGTTATTCGAGCTGATCATATCATGTAATAGCAAGTTAGCACAAAACAAGCAATTGCTCAACTGTTTCAATTTAAATACGTGCAAATAAACAGCTGAATAGATAGCGTTGCATGGCAAAGAATAACAGCGCCGTAAGTGAAACTCGATTTCCTTGAGAAGCGTAAGTGGCGCCGCTCAATTCTTTGCAATACATTTGAATCCGACTGTACATACAGTTCTTCCATGTGGCGCGTTTTACGTTTATTTGTTGTAGCATTGTGCAATACATTTTTTTATAAATACGTGGGGAGTTCTGTGATTATTATTTTGTATATAAACTTTGCCTTATTAAGTAAGCGCCTGTGTTGTATTTTTAACCATCCGAGTTTTTCAAAGTATGGTGTCTCGTGTTCATAATGTTTGAGTTCTGAATACTCTGAAGTTTTAAATTCAGTTCTTTTGTTAGGTCGGCGTATACCACACAGCTATAATCTGTGTGTGGGAAAACAAGACTGTCTATTAATTTTTGGCGAAGGGAAATCGGGATAAGGTGTCTAAATTGTTTTAACTGATATAAAGTCTCAAATAAAATATATACGGATAGGGTAACCCCCCCCCCTCCTTGCACGCTCTCTTTGTATGCCCCTGGAGTGCGTGCAAAATTATCTTTGCGTTCTGCCGTGAATGTTGGTTTTCTGCGACGTTTATTTTTATGCAAGAATGCCATTGATATTTGGTAGGAACGCAATTGCTGCCCGAGTGTCCCGCTCCAACTTCTCGCGGACAAAATTGCTCTGGCGTCACTCTCGCTTTGATGAGGATCGGGTGTGTGTATCAGGCTCCCGTTTCCCACAACATGAAGGTTGGTTTAAGGCGTGACAGGAAGAAGGCCTGACCCCCACCCCTCTGACGAAATCCAACCACAACTCTGCGTGAAACCCGAGGCCGTGCGTTGAATTGGAACAGGGACCTCTTTCTCTGTCTGCAAAGCGTCCCTTCCGCGTCCCTCGCCATGCTTCGACGTGTCAAACAATTGTACTTTTTTGTAAGAAGAATTATTCTTGCAGTGTATTTGCCTCCATGAATAATATTTGGTTTGGTCGCCGTGAACACTCCCATTCCGAAAGCGTATTTTCCTTAAGGTAGTCCGAGCGAGATAGTTCCCTAGTCATAATAGAGACACCTATTCGAATTATACGTTTCAATTTCACCAGCTGCAGGGCACATCAATTAAATATTGCATTATTAATGGTGCAATAATATAGTTTTATATGACAGAAATTGTGAGTAATTAAATTAAAATATCTAAATAAGTCTTTAACTTGACTCTTTTTTTTTCGCGCGGTGCGTTTGAAACCCCTTCAAAACTGAAGGCTTTTCTACCGAAGAACCTATTACGGTGACATTATGATTAATTTTCAAAAATAGATGCGAAACCGTACAGACTACACTCTGTTAGTTATTTTACGACATCTAAGTGTTAGAAATACTTCATTTCGTTAATAATGTCTCTCTGGAGTGCATACACGTACCATTTCCCATGTAAAAGAACTGGTATTTTTTTAGCAAATTTCTCCGAAAGTAATGTGGTAAGGGGTAGAATTAATCGTGTCATTGGATCGGTGACATGTGTCTTTAAAATGAGATCAAATTCATTGATTTCTAAGTAAAATGATATCTCGCCCAAACTACCTTACTTCAAACCACCTTAACTTCGAGAGCACTTCATTTTCCATTGAATGCATTACGTTTGTGAATAAGTGGTTAGCGGGGGGGGGGGGGGGGCTTGCTTTCTTTCGAGTGCATAACGCGATTCGGAGTTTGTTAACTTTCATGTTTTCCGAAAGTTTTTCTTCAGGTTCTCGCCTTTTTCACATAGTACAGTTTCTATTTCGTCCGTTTGAGTCCTTTGCCATAGAAATTTAATGAATAAATGATACTCTCATTGCCTTTGTATCATTTTTATACCCTTAAAATGCCTTGTAAATAAAAAAAGTTATGAGTGTAGCAGTAATATACCCTTCTTTTGAGTTTTAGCTGGTTAGCCCGTTTAGACGAAGTATCAGTCATTTCTTTGAATACAATGTGTATCCTTAAATTCTGCTTTCCAATAAAACATCTTGAACTTCATGTCGCTTCTCTGCTGTTAACCCATACAATACGTGCTATTGTGATTTTATTATCTTGGATGGGTATAGTATGCCTCACGTTAGCTTGCAAACAGCAAAATATCCGAAGCCGTACAGGTACAGTGGAGAATACGCTATCAACTAAAAAATATCTTTTCTCGAGACAAAATATATATTGCGAAGAGAGATAGATTACTGGTATACTGGTATTCCCATTTTTTACTTTAACAATGGAATGTTGACTTGCACTTCTGCTGGCTTGCCTGTTCTACCGTAAGATACGTTTGTTTCTGATATCAACATTTTATAGCTCGTTCGAATATCATCCGTGTTGAATCGATTAGAATGACAAGATGGTAATTAGATATCTGTAAAGTTAGTCGAAGAGACTAATTACTCGCCATAAGTAGATGCCACTCTATTATTTGTTGTGAATTAAACATTGTACGTTGTAATTGTGGTGATGACGGTGTGTTATGTCGCGCGAACGGTACTGTACATGTTGGCACACAGCTCTGCTCATGAAAGAGTTCCATTTAAACAAGTCATATCAATATCTTACATTGCTATAGCTTTTCAGTACGTTTTTTAACGGACTTCAAAAGCACCTAGATGAGGATTTCGGAAACAGATCAGGGTATAGAGAGCGTTTGTTGTAACCCTATGGAAAGCATATCCGTGAAAGTTGATCAGCATTTTTTGCAGCTCGTTATTACAAGGAATTAGGCTTTCATTAGGTTATATTCGAAATATCCATGTTTGTTGTTTTTTTTAATTTTAAAATGGAACGTCTGAGTTTATAAGGAACTTTCTTTCTGAGTTTAAAATGGAACGTCGAAGTTTCTATGGATAAGTCAATCGAAACAGGATACGAGCTGTATCCCATAACTGTATGAGTGTTGCCTAATCAGAGCGAAGTAGCGCCTCTCTTTCTCTTTTTCATCTGAAGACCTTTCTAGTATACGCTTGATAGATCCTAGTTTCTCTAATACTGCGCCGCATACCTATCGTTTGTGTCTTCCATTGCAGAGCACCCGATGTCCAACTCCTTGGTTTTTGACTTCATCTGAGGACATGGTGTAAACATAAAGCCATCAGATACAGTAAAATATCTTGGAATTACCTTAACTTCTGGTATTTCGTGGGGATTACACATACAGAACAGATGTGGTGCAGCATTAAAGAAACTAGTTTTTGTTAAACGTATAATAGAAAGGTCCTCGGATGAAATAGTCAAAGAGAGATGCTACTTCGCTCTGGTTAGGCCACACCTCGAATACGCCGCGAGCATTTGGGACCCCGGTCAAATAGATTTAACCAAAAGTATTAATAAAATACAAAGGAAAGCAGCGCGCTTCGTTAAAAACTGCTACGAGCGTACATATAGTGTCTCACAACTTTTAGAGGGATTAAGGTGGGAGCCCCTAGAGACTCGGAGGCTACACGCTAGGCTTAGTTTGCTTGATAAATTCAGAACTGATATTTTTCACAGCGACAAAGAGAATATTATCATGACTCCTCACTCCATCTCTAGGTCTGACAGATGCGATAAAATAAGAGAGATACACTGCCGAACAGATAGGTACATAAATTTGTTCTTTCCGCGAGCAATAAGCGATCACAATAAAAACTGAGCTCCACTAAATAAACTCCTATAACATATGTCACCATTCCATCTCCAAAAACTTACACCTTTACACGGCTGGTGACCTAACACCCCCTGCCACACGCCCATGCGGCGGCTCTCAGGGTATTATGTAGATGTCACCCATGGTTTCGATATGGCCCCGGTGTGGTGACTCCCGCAAGAAGTGTGCTTAATGCACTGTGTTGACTAAGATTTAATTGAAGCTCCCACTCCTGGCACCACAAGTTAGCATTGCTTAGGTCCGATGATGGAACTGGAACTTTGGTGAAAAACGTTGAAAAATAACCTTGCCCTAACCTGAGGAGTTAGAGCCGCATGCCGCCATTTTCGAACTCCGATAGAAAGAGTTTGTCATGTTTTTCGGGGAATGTGTGGCGGAATATAATGGGAAGTTTCTCCGCCTCGTTATCTCCTCTGGAACATAATGATATTTAAAAAAAATGTATTACGCTGTAAGCCTCAAGTACTCTCCTTGGATACATTCCTGAAAAAGACTATCGGACAATCTCTAGTTCGTTTGATGGAAGTGTCACAACGTTCATAGTTGCGATAGTTATACAAGGTTATCAGGGATTGGTGCTTATGCTCTCGACCGAATCCGTTTTTATTGTTGAAAAGAATATAGATTATTTTTGCCATAGTAGAGTAATTACGTATAGAGGGACAAAGCAATGCTAAAAACTGGACTTTAATTTTTGAGCGCTTTGGGAAGAATTTCTCAGGTGCCAACACCTTAGGGAAGGAAGAATTTTGGCTTACCTAGAAGGCCACTTGGAGGCTCTAGTGGTACTCGGTGATTTTGCATCAACATACAGAGGTGGATTTACCATGGCTGTTATGTGCTTTTCATCGAGTATCAATTGTTTTGTCGTTCCTATGATACATTGCTAAACAGTTTACTCCGAGTTTGGTAATCGCGTGTCCTATCATATTGACGTGAATTCGATTCATTATAGACGATGCTCATTGAAGGCACATTAAAATACATGTTTAATTTGGTCTCGACGACTCAATAAGATTTGTTTCTGTTGCTATGGGTCGATTGGTAAACATCCAGGCACCGAAATTATCATAAGAACATCATTTGAGTTATGCGTCACTAAATGAAGTGGCCGTGTGCCAAAGCTCATTTTTAATGGCTTGTCGTATAACTTAGAGACACTTGTTCTATCTATCGGCCAAAATATTATTTAAAAACTCATATTCGAATCTCTCTATATCTTTGCCACTCTATATATACCTACTCTATGTTTTTACTCAGTCTTGACATTAATATCAAGTCAGTAATGTTCTGATAACTCTTTGTTGATTAAAGTAATTCATTAAAATCGATTAATGTTCATGATTTGATTCGAAATGAAATTCTTCTTATAACCATACTTAAGTAACTCAAATATGTTATTTACAGTACCTATCTTAATATGTCCTCAACGTGAATTAATCAAATTAAAATAAAATGCTATGCGTAATATAATGACCGTTTCCCCTACTTCTAAATATATATATTCAATCATTAATCCAATAGTGGTACTGATTTTGGTCGCAATACCCCTTTGAATTGGAGGCATTTCAAGCGCTTTTATTGAAATCCTTAAAATATGTTGGTAAACGTCGAGTAGTCACGCGAACACGCAGTTTCAACCGTTTGATTGTCCCTTTTTTTATCCGAGTAAGTCAGCATGACCGTTCCTCGAGTTCTGTGGGTAAAATTGATTTATCCCCTTTAATTCTCATTAATTATTTGTCAATATATTTTTGATTATTTCAGCGGTTGGTTTAATCTGTCACTTAATATTTTGAAGAGTTTGATGTTTTTTCCCTGTATCATAGAACTAACAACGTTTGTATCGACTCCACTGCCGTTCTTGTGCTGCTATGACTTCGCTAAAATTTAAGGTAGTCCGAGCGAGATTGTTCCTTAGTCATAATAGAGACCTCATTCGAATTTTACGTTTTAATTTCACCAGCTGTAGGACACATCTATTAAATATTTTATTATCAATGGTGCAATAATATAGTTTTATATGATAGAAATTGTAAGTAATTAAATGAAAATATCTAAATAAGTCTTTAACTTGACTCATTTTTTTCGCGCGGTGCGTTTGAAACTCCTTCAACACGGGAGGTTTTGTGTGATATCCAAGACCTGCTGCGGTCACAATATGATTAATTTTCAAATATAGTTGATAAAACATACAAACTGCACGCTATTAGTTTTTTGGTATCTAAGTGTTTTAAGTACCTCATTTTTCAAATAATGTCTCTCTGGAGTGCATACACGTACCACTTCCCATGTAAAATGGCTGGTATTTTTTTGGCAAATATCTCCGAAAGTAATTTGGTTAAGGGTAGAATGTTTGGTGCCAATGGAAGGGTGATATATTTTTCTTTAAAATGAGACCAAATTCATTGATTTCTAAGTAAAAATGATATTTCGCTCAAACTACCTTAAGGAGCCTTTTTGATGGCGTTTCTCCACGGTCTGCAGAATATGATGGCTGGCAGCAGGAGAGTTCACTTGTTGGAAGTTGACGAGCATGCTGATTGAGACACACCTTGTACTTCCAACCCTTTTTGTTTTTCTACGAACGGTTTGGACGTGCACTCGCGTCATTCTCTCGCAGGTTACGGGAATCGGGTGACGGTTTGGCCGAGTGAGTAGAATAAGTGAGGAGTCGGCGTTGGAAGGGAATGGTGTGTGGATACAAGGGAATACAGGGGGGGGGGGGGAATTATATGAGTGGATTGATAATTGAGGAAGCGTGACTAGTGGGTGGGTACAATCTTGTTTAGCAGTTTTTGATCGAATGACTTTTCGAAATTTTCCAGGAAATGTAGTTTTCGTCCCTTGTTTAAAATATGTATAATCATCATCTCATAAGTTGTCTGCTTTTGCAGGTCCTTGCTGCCTCCATCTCTCTCCGTCCTCTGCTCTCCTCTTCAACTCTCTGTAACTCCCTCCATCCTTCAGGTCATCAATCGTCTTTCATTTCTTTCTTCCTCTTTTGCGGTTTCCATCCACCATTCCTTCCAGTACATCTCGTAACATTTCCTTCTCAGTACATGTCCCATCCAGCTCTTCTTCCCATCTTCAATGGTCTTTAAGAGCTTTCATCCTTCTTTTATTCTCTCCAACACCTCTTCATTCTTAACCCTATCAGACCACTTTATGTTGAGCACTTTCCTCCAAATCCACATTTCTAAGCTCTCTATCCTTTTTCTATCCTTTTCTATCATTGCCCATGTTTCCCCACCATACAAAAAGACACTCCAAACAAAACACTTGACGATTCTCTTCTTCAGTTCCAGCTCCATTTTACTAGTTAGTATAGCCTTTTTCTTGATAAATGCCTCCTAAGCCATACCAATTCTTTTTCTTATCTCCATTTCACTCTTCCAATCCTCCGTCACTTCAGTTCCCAGATACTAGAATCGTTTTACCTGCTCCAGATGTTCTCCATCAACATAAATATTCAACTCTTGCTTTAACCCCGCTTTCATTATTATGTAAAATTGTAAATTGTCATTGTAAAATACTGAACTCAAAATCTCATATGAACCCTCTGGCTCCTATAATAATAATAATAATAAATTTATTGTTCTAGGACCTTGTCCTATGGAACATATCACATTTTACAAATAAGTCTCAGCAGTGAACAACGAAGAAAAAGTGAAAATGCAATTGTACAGTATTAATGATGTATAGTATTACAGTATTTTAATAACAATTATATTTTTCAAGTAAATAAGCAAACATTTTCATTTTGAATTGATTTACAATGTTACAGTTAACAATTTCGTCCGGTATTTCATTCCATATTCTTATGGCAGAGTTTAAGGTTGACAATTGGTACACCGTAGTTCGGCAATTTGGAATTTTAAATCGTCTTCTAACTCTTACTATTCTACAAGTTTCACTCTGGTGACATATAATCATTTTATAAAGATAATCAGGTGTTTTGGTTGACAATATTTTATACACAAACACAGATAGCAGGAATTTAGTTTTCTGTTGGGGTTTCAACCAATGCAACTTTGTGTAGTAAGGAGTGACATGCTCCCGGATATTTATATCATATATATATCTAATCACAGAATTTAACAATGTTTGTCCTATACTCCACGACCTCCTATAAACGCGCGAAACGGGAGTTCCAATACTCACCGTAGTCGCCAACTATAATGCCCCCTGTCATTCTCTAGGACTTAAAATCACGTCCTATACTGCAGTACGTCTAAGTTTATATTGAAGTTCGGAATAGAAAATTTCATAGACCTGTCCCAGAAGTTATCCGCACTTTCCCCCACATTAGCAAATAGCATTGTGTCTTTTGATGTCAAGAACTTTTTCTCATCGGTTTTCTCATTAGAAGCAGTCGCCTCGACCACTGAGCGCCCAAAGGAGACTGGTTATAAGGATCTGTCCATAATCCACGTAGACGCCAAACAGGGAATGGGGAAGGGGGGGGGGGTACGAGGGTTGTCAACGGAGGTCCAAGGGGTTGGGGGAGTTGGAGGGATGTCTACGTGGACAATGGTCTTAGTGAATGACAGATTATCATAGCTACAAGAGTAGTTTTTCTTATACTTACTTTCCTTAAAATCGGCGTTAAATTACAGATACTCCATGACAATCAATTTATTTCCTGTTTCATATCTTTTTCCGCAAAAAAATAAAAGTATACTTGGACAACAGGGGTGGGGGTGACCGGGGGAGGGGGGGTCCGGATGAAGTCTACGAGTGTCCACGGCGAGGGGGTCAAAAAGTGGCCTCTTTTTGTCTACGTGGATTATGGACAGCCCCTTAATAGACCATTTAGGAAATTAATCGTTAAATTGTAAACACACTCTTTTGTAAGATGTATGTTATCATTTCCGTTATGTAGATGACGTACTATGGAGTGGAGTGGGAGACTCAGACAACGGGATCAGTTTCTCCTCATCAGCAGTCTGCTCTATTCATTCGTTCTTACAAGTGAAATGGTCTTCAAGTCAGTCTAAACTATTTTGATTGAACCATCTCTGTTGAAGACGGTGGTTATCCGTTTTCCTTTGTCATTCCTTATGACACTAATCATCTCCTTTCGCGTAAGCAGGCGTCCTTCCATTCCACCATATGGTAGACTTACCCCTATCCCCCTGGGAGAATCGGCATTTCAAAAGGAAGTGACCTTCACCAAACAGATTGTCACCCCAAATGGGTAAAATGCTTCCATGTTAGACATCCCCTTCTCGAACGACATGGAGGAAGGTCCAGTTCATGCGAAGCTCATTTTAAAGTGCGTTTCTATTCTAAGTTGGCCGTCTATGTCTGCTTGAATAATCACCACATGTCTTATTAAACGAGTGCGGTGGATTGGGTAAAAATCGTCGGTTGTTGAACTTATTGCTCGACTCCTGCTTGACTCGCAGAATCGTGGTAGTGATGCATGCATTTTCGTAACCCTCGTTCGCATCTCCTTTTCAAGCAATTAACATAATGAGTTACTCATACTTTTTGTTCTTGTCTCAATAACGTGAATGACACATATAACTTAAGCTAAAATTCGACGCACTGGAATTTCCCTTCTCGGGTGTAATTAACTTAAAGCACGTAGCAAAACATTTATTTTTTTTCTCAAATTTTTTCCGTCTTATTCATTGTCTGCTGAAGTAGATGAATAAGATCCATTGACGCAGGTGTTGCGGTTGACTGGTGGACAATTCATTTCCATGCTCTCATTTCTCCGGCAAAAATATTCGCATCTTGCTCTTGAGCATTCAGGAGGAGCACTGACTTTCGGTGACAACGTTGAAGCGCTCGGCGAATTGTGCGAGTTTCTGAGTCCTTTATTTTGCTCTCGCCTGCTCAGTCCAACCAAGCTCTATATGTTTCAATCTCTGCTCTGTCAACTTGCATGCATATTAATTCTGAAGCAGTGTGCAACACAGTGATCATCAAGTGTGCGATTTGGTGGGCTTTGTCCCCGCATCGCCCATGTTTTGTTTTCCGTAGTTCGTGCCTTGCAGCAAGCAAGTGCTGAGCGAGTGTTTGGCCCCGCGATCGCCAGAGGGAAGCTCAGTCGCTTTGGGCTAATCGAGCCAAGTGGGTCACTTTTATCGTGTAATCTTAACAGCTCTGTGAGGGTTGTGAATTTTTTTTTAAATTAACGACTGCTGAACAGCAATTCACGGATACGGCTCGTCAAATATCATATGTTATCTTAATTCATTTTCACGTTTATCGGTGTTCGCCCAAATCCAGTTAATTGTGTAGAGCTCTTCAAAACATGTTGACGCCGGAGTGACTCCGCGGGCATGTAAATTTCTGTTGCCGCCTTTGTTGCAGTCCCCGTGTAACAATTTTATATATATATATATATATATATATATATATATATATATATATATATATATATATATATATATATATATATATATATATATAAAGATAATGGTCGCTTTTTGCGTCACTCCTTGCTTTTGTGGAAAACCCCAACTCGTTTAAAGTGTGCACAATGGCTTATGTAGCCTCGTGAGTGTAACCGCGCCATGGAAAATAGAGATGTTTCATCGGTGACCGAGTGAACCAACTGTAATGGAACATAAGCCGAAGCCTAAATAGCGAAGTTCGACCTTCCATGTCTCCTTGAAGAGCGTGAGAGATTGCATTACCTCATATTTACGGCCTCAGGTTGAACACCCCTTTTTTTTTTAGACGAGGTTAATGGCCAAGCACGGGACCGGTGGCGTGACTGTCCTCTCGCTCTCGCTCTGTATATACATTGTATGGGTATTATGCCGATATTCTTTCATGGATTTTTTTGGGTTGTCGCCATAAAGATGGAAATGGCAGTAGTTCTCAGAAGCGGAAAATAACGTTTGTATAAATATTTATAATTTAATCCGATTATTAGTCCTTTCTTGGAGAGTGAATTGGATTCCAGGCTTCGTTTGGAACTTTTCGGGTTTCATCGTTGTTGAAATTTTATGTAAACATTTCCGATTTTTTAATGTTGCCTTTCGAGGACAAAAATCAGTTTTCTGCCTGAGTTAGTTGGGTGCGTAAATGTTTCGGTCATCGTATCGGTGAAACGCCCGCCCCCTCATCGTTATCCTGCTCGTGTGACATCAATTCCTTCCGCATTCGTCTCTTTAATGCTAACAGCCTTAACGTGTTATCTCGAATTCATTTCTGATTCTTGTTATATTTGACAACGTGCAGTTAAGCTCAGGTATTAACTCGGTCAGTAGAATGAAATTCCGGACTGCTTATTATTCACAACTGATGTGGGTCAACACTTGAAACATTTATTCTGTTATCTGGGCATTTACCGAGAGCAGGCAGAAAAAAAATGTCTTCGCGTGCAGAACTAACATCGTTGGCGTTGATACAGCCTCAAGGCATTATTCTCTTTTGTCATGGTGGAAACGAAAAAGTGTTTAGTTAAAAGCAGGGTTGTGAAACGTAACGAAATATCGTTCCACGAGCCACTTCGGGAAGGGTTCGGTCCAGAGAAACGGTACGTGTAACCGAACCTCTTCCGTAACGAAGCGCTTGTAACGAAAAACGTTTCGTCACAAACGTGTAACCGAACCTCTTCCGTTACTAAGCGCTTGTAACGAAAAGCGTTTCGTCGCAAACGTGAAACCGAACCTCTTCCGTAACGAAACGCTTGTAACGAAAAACGTTTCGTCACTAACGTGTAACCGAACCTCTTCCGTAAAGAAACTCTTGTAACGAAAAACGTTTCGTCACAAACGTGTAACCGAACCTCTTTCGTAACGAAACGCTTGTAACGAAAAACATTTCGTCACAAACGTGTTACCGAACCTCTTCCGTAAAGAAACGCTTGTAACGAAAAACGTTTCGTCACAAACGTGTAACCGAACCTCTTTCGTAACGAAACGCTTGTAACGAAAAACGTTTCGTCACAAACGTGTTACCGAACCGTTCTTGAGAATTCTTTCACAGAAACGAAAAAAATCGTGTCGGTTACGGTTCGCAATCAAAGAAAACGGTTCGGTACGGAAGATATGTAAATACGCGAGAAGAGAAAATGTTGGCACCAAACTCAAAATCCTCATACAATATTCTGTTTCCGTCCGTTTTTAACACCATTTTGAGGAGGCACCTCTCAGAGAAGGTCATTTTTAGGAGCCCCTGGGTGGGAGGATCACACGTGGTGGAAGGGCCCCGACCCTGGTCCCTACCACCCGCCTTACCGTTACTCCCAGCACACTCACCCACTCTCACTCATGTTATAGAAACGGTCATCGAGTTCAACACACTTTTAATAAAAGTATGTTGAATCGATGACCATTCTGAAACTTCTTCTTTGACCCTCGAAGCCGACGACCCCTTGGCTCATTGATATCCGTATCCATGTGCCGGATTTTTTAATTTAACATTCATTTGTCCGTCTGTGGCATTAGGTCAGCCGTGCACAACAGAGAAGTTTGCTCGAATAATTCATCGTGTATTTAATTTATATATCTTATTTTCACGTTCCTCATTGTCGGCATTACTGATTTTTTTGGGGTCGAGAGAGTATGTGATCGCCCTCAACAGACCCAGGGCCTTGTGGGTTATCGTGGAGGGAACTAACATGGAGCCACCTACTAGAGCACTCTTCTGTCTCAATCAATTTTCAATTTAGCCATTAGTTTCGAAGTTAGCAGAGGTTTGTGTTGTCTACAATAACTTATTTTATTTTTTTTTCAATTTTAGAGTTACGAACAATTTGTTTTCTGCAAACAGTTAGGAATAGATTTGGCTTTCTTGTTTCCAAAATGCAAGTTATTGGAATAAAAATTACGGGTATCCCAAGCGCTCAGAGTTGGACAACTGGATTTTACGCTCAAAAAACGGGTACTTTTTTGATCAAAAAATAAGTACAGGAAATACTAACGGGGGAGGATTTTTTTAAGTGCATCATCAAACGTAGAAATGATCAAGCTCTATTATGAATTTTACTGCATTGAAATGGGTTTCCTCGTTTGGGCGATAGAGAATTTCAAACTCCGGTATCTTGCTTTTATTTACAGACAGTAGTTACTCACCGATGCGTTTCGCGTTCTCCTCTTGAATGACTTCGATATTTACTCAATATCGTTCGTGATATCGGATGCTTATCATTTGTCTTTCAATCCCAAGAATTGCCGACTGCAGCCGTCCACTCCGCCTTTTCATTTGCTCACCCCTTAATGTCCCGGTTACGTTTTTTTTCATATCCCGTTTAAGTTGGCCCAGTTAGTTCCCCGTGGGGCTTTCCATTATTCTATTTTCCCGTCGATTACTATCTTGTGTTCCTCACGAATTCTCTGCGTAAAGCCCTGGCTACACGATACATTAAACCGTACGAGTTAATGTGTGAATACACGAACGCGTGAATGAACGCGAAAATTCACGGTGTAACCACACCAACTTGTGCGAATGCATGAACAGAAAAATAGAACCTGCTCTATTCGTTAATGCATTCGTACGTGAGCTTGTACATGAACACGCACGGGTTTATGTATCGTGTAACTAGGCTTGAGCGTGGTCTGTCCATCTGGATCTTGTTTTCTTGGGAAGGTTTTCTCCGCCTCTATTCTTGTGCGTACTTCCTCTTTCGTGACCCTATCCTTCCTTACTATCCTCAGCATTAGCCTCCAGCACCAAGTTTCGAAAGGCACTAGTGTCATCTGTACTCATTGTTACAAGGCAATTGATGTCTCCTTGTGGTGATCCACTCGTTCAAAATGACAGAGCATAAGCATTATCTACGGTTTGGTTTGGAAACGGCGTCTCTTCTTAGTTCGATTAGTTTGCTTGTGCTGCTTAACTGGTTGGTGCCCGTCACTCAGGCACTCAATTTTAATCTAGCTCCTTAAAAGCCTCTTCCACAAACGCCGTTCCGATCCAACCGCCCACGACCTCCGTTGGTGCTGGCGTCTGAATTCCCTGTTGACACACCTTTTTTCGTATATATAAAAGTGCATCAGGCTCAACTTTGTGGAAGTAATTGATATTGATATCCATTTCAAAATGAAAGACAATGGTAACTTTCCTCACAGAATTTTTAATGATTGCCAACCATGGTTTCAGTACCTAGTACCATTATCAAGGTACAATTTCTCAAAAAACTCCACTATATAAACTGAATGGAGGGGCAGGGGGTCAGAGATAGGTAGGGGTTAGGTAGGGGGAGGGAAGTGGGACGAAGGAAAGCCGATGATGGTGAAGGTCAGGCAGAATTATCATTGGGTTGTTGGACACAAGGAAGAACGAGGTTCAAAGGAGGTCACTTGTCATTAAAAACCACATTATTACATAACTTAGCCGGGCTATGAGCAATTTCTTATTGCTCAAAGAAATCCAACTTAGCCCCTTTGCCAAAATGGTGTAAAACAGCCTCGTCCAAATTACTAAAATTATTAAAATCACACAAATGTTTAGCAAAACAGGATTTATCGTCACAATTAATAAAACTTAACCTATGCTCCTTCGCTCTGTCCTTAAATTTTCTGCCCGTTTGACCGATGTTACTAATACCATAATCATCTCACTTTAATTTGCAAACACCACTCCTGCCTACATACCGGTCTTTTGAATGAATGAAATTCTTCCGATTGTCACAGGGTTTTAAATGAAACATTAAGCCTATCAGCTGGTACAATTTTCTTCAATTTATAATATGTCAAGTTACCAGTAAAAGTAAGTTTAACCCAGCGATTTTAGGATGGAGCTAGGGACAGGCAGGGATGCAAGTAGTTGAATGGCATTTCTTTGGCGACAACAGTGTAATAACTCCTGTTCATAGTTTTCATCGAACCCATTTTTTCGTATCGTGCGTGCGGATGTTCCTTCTCTGGCCAGGGCCTTTTCAGTCCCCTAGGTCCCGTGGGAAACGGTGGCACGAAGCGGTGGTAATCACCGAATTACTGATGGTTTAATGATAGAGCCTCTTGGTGGTGTTGATTTGTGGTTTATTTTCCTCCGACTCTGGCCCCGAGCTCTCTCTCTCGAAGGTGGGAAATCTCGGGGTCGACGGCCGTGCCGCGGCATTCCCCGAGCGAGTCAGTGAGTGGTCACGTACCTACAGTGGTGGATTCGGGAGGAGAGGGAGTGGAAGAGAGAGAGAGACGCAAGCCGACCTGCGGGATGGAATTCCTCCGTTCCTGCTCCTCGCACTAGCCTCCCGGACGACCCGTTCATTCTCTCTTACCTCCATTCATTCGAACGCCATCTCTCCGGTTCCAACGACGAGTGCGCCGCGGAGGGATTCGGAATAGGGTTCATCTACATCTACATAATACCCTGCGAGCCAACGCACAGGCGTGTGGCAGGGGGTGTAAGGTCACCAGCCGTGTAAAGATGTACGTTTTTGGAGATGGAATGGTGGCATATGTTATAGGAGAGTATTTAATGGAGCTCAATTTTTATTGTGGTCGCTTATTGTTTGCGGAAAGAACGAATTCTTTCACCTATCTGTTCGGCAGTGTATCTCTCTTATTTTATCGCATCTGTCAGACCTAGAGATGCAGTGAGGAGTCATGATAATATTCTCTGTGTCACTGTGAAAAATATCAGTTCTAAATTGATCAAGCAAACTAAGCCTAGCGTGTAGCCTCCGAGTCTCTAGGGGCTCCCACCTAAAATCCTATAAAAGTTGTGAGACACTATACGTACGCTCGCAGCGGGTTACCAGGTTTTCTAACTGAAAATGAGGGAGACACTGAAATTTGCTACCACGTTGTTGTAGCATAAACACACATATAACGAGGTTTCTTCTTTGGTGGTGTTTTATGGTACTCCTCTTCACTTTCGCCGCCCATTGCGTCGAACGCTTGTGGAACAGACGTACCGTAACCGTACAAGAGAGGACAGACAAACACCCAGCCGCCTCAAAAAACACAAAAGAAAAAGGAGGTTCGAGGCGAGTTCGAGAAACATGACCATTTCTGTATCTTCAACTTCCGATTCTAGAACCTAGTACCAGCATAAAATTCAATACATGGACATTTGAGTATATGCTTGTAAACATAATTTAATATTGGCAGCTATGATGCCAGTGTATGGTACGATGTATCGCTCAGAATATTTCGATAATCGAAGTTGAATCGTTAAAAATCAAAAAAATATTGCACTTATATTAGAATGAAGTACGGGAGAAATGTTCTTAAATACGTGAGACGGGAGGCTGACCAAAATAAGACAAAAATTTGATTGGATATTTGGGGAAGTGACCGACGGCTAAGGTCATTTGCGCCATACGGGACAGGATAGGGAGGAAGGGTGGATGAAAACCCGGCGTCGGCATTAGCCTGCTCTTAACGAAAGGCGCCAAGGGGACCACGGTTTAACGTCTCATCCGACAGACGGAGTACTGCACTTGAAGTGCCCTCCACAAGACACTCAAGTAGTGATCGGGTTTCCTCTGAAAAACATCCGCCTCTGCAGGGATTTGAACCCTGGTCGTCCTTATGGTTAGCCAGTACTCGAGACACCACACCCACCCGATCCCCATATGGTCAAAATACATGAAACCCCGAGAAATACGGGAGACCTCCCTGCTAAAAGATTCTTTAGAAGCTGTAGAACGTAAGGAATTCTACAGAAATTTACTCTTTTTTCTTCAGAACTAGTCGCTTTTCTAAGGATCTATACGGAACATGAGAGCCTGACCCTACAGAACATATGTTCTGTAGAGTTATTTTCTGCAGAGCAAGACTTCTGTAGAACTACAGCAACTCTATGGAAATATGTGAGGTTTCCGTTGACCCAGTTCTTCTTCTAAGGACCTATATGGAGAGTCGTAGGGAATTCCACAGAACGTCCTAAGAAATTCTGCAGATCGTCCTAAGGTATTCTACAGAACATCCTAAGGTATTCTGCAGAACGTCGTCGGGAATTCCGTAAAATGGCGTTTCAATACTTTAAGGAATACCTACAGAACCATTTAAGATATTCTGTAAAAGTATTTATAAGGAAACTATACAGAATTTTTTAGCAGGGCTGGCAACCCTAATGATCGGGATCGAATGATAACAACGGCCGTCGATCTCTCTGTCTATCTTTCTCCCTCTCCCTTTCAATTTACCAGATCGGTCGGCCATTGCGGCTTTTTGTCCTCAAAATGCGCAGTTCGCTCTTCCCTTGTCTCATTCCGTGTTCGCTCCTCGAGAGACGGCAAGACACCGACCAGGCGATGGTTGCGGCGGCATGAATAAGCGATCGCGGAGGAAGCATGGCGGGGGGGGGGAGGATTGGAAGGAGGAGGGGCGTGATGTTTTTTTTTTTTAATCGGGATTCGAGGAGGGTGGAGTAGGGGAGGGGGGCGTCTGCACGCACGTAGCGAGGTGATCGGTTCGGCCGCGTAGATGGCAGCACGGGGCGGTAGTCGACGTCATTGGTGGATAACATGCGCGGAGTGTGGGCGGTATGAAGGAGTGGGGGGGATTCGAGAGGGATCGTAGCTTCGAGGGGCGGGAGGGGAAGGAGGAGGAAAGAGGGGGTGCAGATGAATGCGGCGTGCACGTCTTCTTCCTCGTCTCCCGCTTCTTGCACTCGCCTCGTGTTGCGTGTGTGTCGTGTTGATGGCAGTCGAGTCGGTCGGAAGCACTATAAAAAGGTGTGGTCGAGCCACGTTTTTGAGCCCTCGCGGAAAAAGGCGTCGGATCTTTCGTCGACTGTCTGCGACTAAATCCCTTTTCGCCATCTTCTGCGCTCTGTGTTAACGACTTATTTTTTAGTGATATTACCATAGAGTAAGTTTATATATAGAGTGGAGAAGCAATGCTAAAAAATGTACATACATTTTTGAGAGCTTTGGGAAGAATTTTGGCGAACGGAGAAGGCCACTTGGAGGTGCTAGTGGTACTCGCTGATTTTTCATCAACATACAGAGTTGGATTTACCATAGCTGTTGTGTGCTTTTAATCGATTATGAATTGTTTTGTCGTGGCTATGATACATCGGTAAACTGTGGACTCCTTGTTTGGTAATCGCGTGTCTTATCATATTGACGTGAATTCGATTCATTATGGACGATGCTCATTGAAGGCACATTAAAATACATGTTAAATTTGGTCTCGACGACTCAGTAAGATTTGTTTCCGTTGCTATGGGTCGATTTGTCAACATCCGGGCACCGAAATCATCATAAGAACATCATGTGAGTTATGCGACGCTAAATGAAGTGGCCGTGTGCCAAAGCTCATTTGTTATGGCTTGTCGTGCAACTTCGATACACCTGTTCCATCTCTCGGCCAAAGTATTAATTAAAAACTCATGTCCGAATCTCCCTATCTCTTTGCCACTCTATATATACTTACCTTATGACATTACTCAACGCATGCGACCTTTTTTGATTTTCGCCACCAAACATCCGGCAGTAAATTTAGTTCTATCGATGAAGAGCATCGTAGAAATTCCTTTGTATTATTTTTGTAACTCGAGGCCATCGTGGAATTTTGAATTTCCGGGAAGGAGGTGTCGTTTACCATAACAAATTATCTGAAATACTGTTGTTGACATCTGGTTAGAATTTTGGCGATAGAACTCTTTGTATTTTATTTTTTTATTGTGTGACGACCTATGGTCACGAGGATGAATTGATATTTGATCTGCATTTAATGCATCATTTTAATGCAGCTGTCATTGGAGGAAAAAGTTGAGTGGTGGGTCTGCCTTCTCCTTAGTCGAATTCGTTCGCTCTTATCCAATGAAAACCATTTGAATGAACCACGAAGGAGGAATTTTTGTGTCAGATGTTGGCCCTCGTTAATTATGGACGTAATAAATGTGGTAAATATTGAATCTTGTATTGGTTGATGGAAATTGTTGTGGATTAACGTGCTCTTCAGAATAGAAATCTGAGATGTCTGTATTCGTGCGCGACTCTCCGGAAAGGAGTCCGAGAAGGATAATTTTTTATGAAAAGTGCAATCATTGGCTGTTCCTTTTTTCGTACCTAGACATAGAAAACACCCCCATTTTTGTTTAGTGTGTTGGGAAATCGTTTAGATTTTCCTCGTTAACGTGGCGAGGAGTAATTTAGCTTTTCACGTCCCGTTCAGTGCGCAAAGCGAGTGAAAGCATTTTTGTGGTCGTTTACTAGCCATAAAAGAGCAAGAAAAGTATAGAATAGAATAATATTTTATTATTCCGGTACGATTACGTCCCTTAGGAACACAAATTTTGAATACATTTTTTTGGAGTCAGATAATTAATTCCACTATAGGTTACTGATGAACAACAATACCTACTTGATGCCCTGATTTTACAAAAATTACCATAGGAATGCGAAGTAAATCATTCAAAACAACAAAAACAATATATATGAATGTTACACAAGATAACACATTCATTAATACAGTTGAAATAAAATTTTGAAATACTCATTTTTAAGTCTAATACTGGTTTTGCATTTTTTAATATACTCAGGTAAGTGATTCCACATGTAACAGGAAGTGACATGGAATGAATTAGCACAAGCAGATGTTCGGTATCGTGGTACATACAGTTCTCCCATGTGGCGCGTTGGACGTTTATTTGTCAGGGAACGGGAAGTTGGGGACGACTAGGGAACGGGAAGGGAAATAAATTGAGAAAAATGTGTACCAAGGATGATGCACACACGTTAATTTCATTTCGGTCCGCCGGAAAGCTGTGAGTGTTATTATTCTGTGGGCAATTGCAGGAAGTTGCAAACCCACCACTCAACTATTTCCTCCAATGAGAGCTGCATTAAAATGATGCATGAAATGCAGATCAAATGCGAATTCATCCTCGCGACCATAGGCCGTCATAAACAAAGAGTTCTATCGCCCAAATTTCCAACCAGATGTCAACAACAGTATTGCAGATAAATTTTTATGGTTTTGCAACACCTCCTTCCCGGAAATTCAAAAATCCACGACGGCCTCGTGTTTAAAAAAAAATAATACAAAGGGATTATACGATCCTCTTCATCGATCGAACTAAATTTACTGCCGGATGTTTGGTGGTGAAGATCAAAAAAGGTCGAATACGTTGAGTAAAGTCACTAAAAAACAAGTCGTAGACACAGAGCGCAGAAGGTGACGAGAAGGATCGAGTCGCAGACAGTCGACGACGAGAGATCGTCGCCTTTTTTAATGCAGGACATGTGGAATGGATGGGAAAATGGAGTGGAAATGATGGGAGTGAAACGAGGGGGGATACATCCCCCACCCCCCCGAAAATTTTGGGTTTTACAAAATATTTTAACAACTAGACATAGTTATCAAACATTAATCACTTCGATCACTGTTCTGAAAAGTATAATAGATATTATTATGCTCATTATTAAACAGATATAATGATGTAACAGTATTATAGTTTTTTAGGATGACTGATAATAGCCTTTATTTAATGGTAGTCTCCCCGCCCTCCGAGATAAATTCCTGGGATCGCCCCATGTCGTCGCCACATTGCCGGAATCGACCGGTCGGCGGAGCACGTATAAAATAAATGTGAAAGCAGTTTTCCCGCGCTTCTCAGCCGCGGCGCCCCATGTTTTTCTCGCGCATGCGCCCTAGCCCCCGGCGCAGCGGTGGCGGCGTTGCTGGTCGAGCGACCAGGCGGACAGAGCCGCCTCGCTGTCGGTGCTGCCCTCTGACGCCCTCCGTCCGCGTTACGTTTCACTAGTGTGTGAGTGAGCGCACGTTCCGGTTGGAGGAGAGAAAGAGAGAGACAGAGACAGATAGGAAGAAAGGCAGCCGTCGCTTCCCTCCTCTCTTCTTATCCTAGCCGTGAACGAGGATACTGCGCAGTGAAAGTGACGACGCTGAAAGCGCAGGATCCATCGCCTCGTGTGTGTATGTGGCGTTCCCTTATACACCGGGACCGCATCGTTTCTCTCATTCTCCGGTGGCGGATTGCGATGCTCGACTGTTTTCCGCACAAGGAGGGAGTTCCCCAATTGCGTCTAATTTTTCGCCGCGCTCTGCATCTGTGACGTGTTTTCGCGGCGTTGAGGAGCTGGTGTGACAACCACCGCCACTGCATTCACTCACCTTCTCTCCCTGGGGCCTCGCAACCGATCCTCATTTCGCTGTCCACCTTGCACCTATCCCTGTTGTGATCGATAAGCACGTGCGATTACGAACGGAAGTTTTCATTATCTCCAACCGGAGCTCCTTATCTTCATACGTGGTTCCAGTGGCCTGTCAGTCCCTTCTTTCCTCGCTGTCACCCCGCTGCTTTCATTCCGCAAGAGAGGAGGAGGATTACCGCCACAAGCGAGGGCTGCACTTGCGGGAGGAAACTGGTGAACTAACTGCGCAGTGCTGGCGGGAAGGGATTTCTTTCCAAGTACACCGTTCGCGTCTCAGGTGGCGTGTGGCCCTTGCGACGTGTTGTTGTTATTCCCTGCACTCTGAGTCGGTCGCGTGTGTACGAGAATCCTCTCGCTTCTCCCCACCGTGGCTTGAGGTCA